>JBCFYV010000935.1:36967430-38254930 GCA_039000515.1 Timema cristinae | reverse complement strand
GATAAATGAAGGACTACAGTTTACGTGGAATCCGAACATGGTGGAGGCTGGCATTCCCACATTCACAGATGTCTTGTCAGAGTGAAGAAGGGTTTGGTAATCAGAAAATCTGTGCCAGACTGGATTGAACCGGCGCCAGCAGAATCTGACACTTACCTAGACACGGGTCACCTCTATCAGTGTTAGTAGAAAATGTATCCGAGAATTGTTCTTATCACACCATAGAACATTCATATATCAACTAAATCTATTCCAATCGAGATATGTAATGCAAAGCGAGTGTATTATTAATCAAATAGGAGATGACTGGGTGAGAACATAACTTAGGTACCTACAGTTTTAACAAGTATCCATACCCTTGAAACACTTCAATACACGCCACTGTGATGGAGCCATTTACTATTTGTATTCAGGTTGACCCTGCTATTCGTTCGTAGCTAAATATCTAGTACCAAATGTGTATGCTTACCATTATAGGTTAATTTACATGCAAGTCGTGTACTGATTTAATTTGTGTGATCTAATCCAACAGCCTTATGTAATTTGTTGCATGTTGCATTCTTCACCAAGGATTTTGGTTTTGATTCTTAAAATGGATGAGAAAATTAACATCGATAAAATTAGAGCACCATTCACAATGATGGATTAACGTCTTTGGCACTGGGTGTTGTGTTATTTCTGTAATAATCTAGTTTATCATCCGTGTACTGATATAATAAGATGGTTCAAAAAGTGCACAAAAAAGTCTCAAATTAAAAAAAAAAAATGACGAAAATTTCGCGTTAATTAACCCAATAAAAAAGTACATTGAGATAACTAATCTTACTACTTCCTGAATTATTTGTTTGACTCAAAAAAGCATGTGAATAAATTCCAATTGGTTTCTTCTACGCCTTATATATATAAAAAATGTATTATATATAATTTTAGTGTAGCAATATTTTGGTAGAGAAGAAATAATAACAAATATAATAATTTGTTTTTGATACACTTCAGTGGCTGTATAATTTATGGCGTCATTCTTGCAACAGACTAGAATGCTAAGGAAGGGGAGATAAAGGGTTCAAATCCCGGTAGGGTGTAGTGAAGGTGGTCTTAATTAAACTGTTTTACACCTCCCTCAATGAAAATGAGAGTACACTTCCTCTAAATTTGACCTTCCTTATCCCAAACACATTTGCATAATTATTACATTTACGTATGGCTTGAATCGGTGGAAAGACACAATGATAAAAAAATATATACAAATATGGTTTGTTTTATTTCTATACTATTACATTAGTAAGTAATATTTTTAAATTATTGACAATGTCTACCAAAAGTAACTGCTGCAGAAAACATGACCTTATGTATGAATACACAATAATAATATATCAAGTAACTTTTCTAGCTGTCAGATAAGGCTCTTCCTATCTAAATTATTCTCTACAGTTTTTTTACATTTAGATACAGCTAAAAAACGTTAGTGTGTGTGTATGTATGTATGCATAGTTTATGTATGTATGTATGCATGTGTGTATGATACATGTGGTATAATGTATGTAATGTATGTATATATATCTTCATGTAGCCTACTTGGGTAGCCATATGTGTCAAACTAACAATATAATGGACTGCAGAGAACGGAAGTTTCAGGCTCAAACGCCTTTTGGATTACAAGGTGTTTTTATTTAATTTATTTACATACTCTCTCTACAAAAATGCGGGAACGTTTTTTATAAATCTACCTTTTTCATTCTTAACACATTGGCGTGCTAAAAAGTATATATATAATATTCACGCTTTCATACGTCAGGTAGGCCGTCACTTTCGATATATTATCAATAACTATAAAATAACACTAAAAGATGTATCGATTATGGCGTAAAAATAAATATTTTTATTTTCTTAGAGACTCTTTCTATGGGAAATTAAGTGTAGTTAGTACGTTTTAGCACATTGTTCCGACGGGTCCTCGGTTGCTCAGTTGGTAAAAGTAAAGTTCTGGACAGTCCTACTCCGTCTCTCGACCCCCTGTGTTTTCCGACCACTTGACGGTACAATCAAGAAGGCAGTTGGAGGCAAGTCGCCGCCAATTTAGGAAGTATGACTGCTTCTCAATGATGTAAATACACGAGGAAGTTTAGAGTTACTTGATTTCTTTTTTCTTTTTTTACTTCTACTCCCTTTAATAGCTTCAAATGACACCCGAAGACCTTTAAGATGCTTTATTGGTTCGAATCCTGAGAGGTGGAGGGTAGGCCAAATATTTATTATATTTAAATAAGTTAAGAATTATTTGGGGGTCATTTTAAGAAATAAGCTGCTGCCAATGACTGTAAGCTTAAGGCTAAAGCCATCTGGTGTTTTCTTAAATGGCTTTCTACTTACCTTCACGCAATGCGGCGCACTTTATTTAAATTAAACCTTACATCGTTAACATAGTAAATAATTAGTGAATAGGCCTATAGCCCTAATAGGTAGGAGACGAGTGTTAAAAAAGTTTAGTGGATTTAAATTGTCAAAAAATTCCACAACAAACGCATAGCAGACAGTGGACTAAAAGTAAAGCTCATTTAATTTGGTGATGGGGAGTCAGGTTTCGAATCCTGGCCATCCCAAGAATGATTTTTCATAAATGTCCATCTTATAAATTCTACCCTACATCTCCCTACTCCGTTAGGGTATGTAAATGCGAGGTCCATAGGTGGGTGATAAGAGGCGTTAAAAGTGAAGAAATATCCATAAATAGTTGGTAACTTGGAATTGAGTGCTAGGGTAAATGTTAGTTTTTTATGAATGAATTGGGAGACCTTTAATGGGCTAAGAACGTTTAAGGTGTTAATATTCAGGCGATTACCAACCGAACAAGATATATATTGTCTCTAATCCATAACCGGACGATTTTTAATCTTTACGTAGAGGGAAATAAAGTGATTTAGGGGTGATTTTGGAGTTAGCCACCAACACTAATTGCTCAAGTTAAAACCACATTTAATTAAATATTTATATTTTTTCACCTCATTACCAAATATAGTTTATCTAATGGTTTTATAATTAATAATTATTTAAATTTTCGATTAAATTATTTTAGTGCTTTCCAACAATCATAGCATAGGGAAAAATAAGAAAGACGTCTGAATTGTATTATATTGGATACTGGTGACGAAGAGGTCAGGGTTTGAACTCTGGCTAGGTGTACTGAGGTGTTTTCTCGTTCCTAAATGGCTTAAACATTACCTACACAAAAAACGCGGTTAAATTTTTCACTACACTACATCTTAATTAACCTACCCTCTCATTTATAATTATGCGGGTAGTCCAGATGGGTAGTAAGATGCGAATATCCCCCACTCCCCAAATAAACATAACCATAATGAATGGTTGCAGCACCAAGCAATCTCTCTCATAAATAAAGGTGACCCCATGCAGATTAAAACTACTGGTATAAATTTCGTTTCAGAATGCAGACGGTCATTCATCACTAAGGCATGAAAGGGAAACCCACGTTTCTCTTCTATGAATCGATACTTGTTCGAAAAGAGTCACTGCACCTACCTTAATAACGTCTTTGTATGCGGTTTGAATTAAACCTTTGAATCTTCCCTGAAATTGACGAATAGTTCTTTTTTCAAATCAAGAGTATTGCAATGTTTTCAAGTCACGTCACGTGCTGGACGTATATATATATACTGGAACGAATTCAAATGGAGTAGCTTCCCTATTTATATGAATAGTAATCTTCATGCACACGTACATATTACTATACATGTGTACATATATGGTGTCTATGTATATTTATACAGATATACATGATGTGTTTTATATTATTACTATACTATCATCATATCACTTACTTCAGTGGCCGCATGGTTTAAGGCGATGATTTCGTACTAGACTAGACTGCTTAAGATAAAGAGATCAGCGTTCGATCCCTGTCGTGTGTACTGAGGATGTTTTTTAAAGAGTTTTCCACTCTCCCTTTACGCAAATGCGGGTACACACTCTCTAAATGCAGCCTACCTAAGCCTTAATACCTTAGTGTAATTAGTATATAGGCGTATAACCCGAACGGGTAATAAATCGCGGTGTTAAAAAATTATTACTATTTGTTATTATTATTCAAAGAGAATTTGTCGATGTGTGTTCTATGATAAATACTTTACTAACAGGATTAATTATGATTATGAAAGAATTCGAAGCCTCTTAGGGTTTCAAACTCTCTTCTTGTGTGGACTTTTTGTGATGCCCTTTTTTAAAAAAATATTTTCAATAGCAAAATTTCTTTCAAATTTGCCCTTGATCATGTAGGTATTCATATCCCTTCTCGGGCTTCTCGTAATCAAAAATTATTTTTACTCAATAGCTCTTATAAGGTGAGCCCTATGGGTCGTTGTATCCATAGCGCCAGACATAGAATTGTCGAATTAGACTTCTATAATAAAAGAAAAGCCAAATTCAGGGAGTTATTTAAGAAACTCCTATATCAATAATTTATCCTGTAGAGGTTCTACTTATAATATTTAAAGTTGGAATATTCTTATTTATTTGTTTTCTTATTGTTACTGCTTTTTAAATATGTATGCCTTACTACTCTTTAGTTATTTTTTATTATTGCTATTTTTTATTCTTATCAATATTATTTACTATTTTTTTTGTAACCATTCATCAGTTTATTTAATTATTTAACTATTAATGTTTGTCTTAATTTCGTGTGTAATTATTTATATGTATTTATAAGGTACTTGTGTACTTTTCAGTGATGGCCTGTTATAGGTCTTACAACTGTTGGCCAGCACTATAATAAAATAAATTGAAATTATTATTGAAAATTGTATGGTTTGTTGATGATGATTTTGAAAAATTTAAGATCAATTCACTTGTTGATTGTGTAGATCTACAAATTGACTCAAATGATATATTACGATGGTCTATTGAAAATGGAATTTCAAACTGTAACTAAAACTAAGTCTATAGCTTTCACAGTAAAACTACCCCTATTGTTTCACTTTTAAACTTGATATCGATTTTATCTACATATTTATCTATATTAATGATATAGGTGTTATCTTAGGTTAAAATCTCTACTGCCACCATCATGTTGATCAAAGAGCTTCTCACTCTCTTAAATTACTTGGCCTTATTATGTTTAACAGCTCTTCATTATATTAAGAAAAACTAATTTAAAGTTTGTATTTTGATTTGGTCAGGTCAAATCTCTAATGTTCTATCGTGGCGTGCAATTCAATCACCTTAATTTACTCTCAAAACTGAAAGCGTTTAACGCAAATTGGTCGCTGTTTACTATTATACATTCTTTTTCAACAGCCTTCTCTATGTTTATGATAGAATTTGAAATCTCTTGGGGCTTCTCCAATAATTTGCCTTCTCACGAAGATTTAATTTGTATGCCAATTTTGTTTGTAATATATTTAATAATATAATTTACAGTCAATCTGCCTCTGACTATGTGGTCATTCTTTATCCAACAATAACTTTTACAAACTCAGTACTATTGGCCGTTGTTTAAGGTGGGAAGGAATGGTATGCGATAAAATAATACCAATAATACTTAGCACCACGTCTTACTACCCGTTCGGGTTATACGTACTAATTAAGTACTAATTACTCTTATGGGTTAAAACTGGGAAGGTTAAATATAGAGTAAGTGAACCCGTATTGGCGTGGAGGGAAAGTGGAAAACCATCCCAGTTCACCCGAGCGAGATTCGAACCTCAATCTCCCGGTCCTCGGCAGTCTAGCTCAACACGAAACTTGAGCGTTAGTTAACTACGCCACCGAGGAGGGTGATGTGAGAGAGGGCCAGTGTTTTTGCAGTTTTTATAGCAAAACATTTTTTTGGTCATAATTTATCAAATTGCTTCAGTACAAACATTATAGTTTGATTTTCTTAACATTGTTATATAAACAGTTGTTGATTATCTGACATGAGCATAGTGGCATTATCTAAATAAAAAAACATTATAAATCAAGAGGAAACGTTTTAGTTAAACTCCAGAACATCCTTGACAGATATTAAAAAAATGTTTAGCTCGCCATGCGAAGAAAATTAAACTCTGTTTGTGCTGGAGCAATATTTTAATTATTCTGGCCTTTTCTCGCGTCCCCTTCCATCCCACCTTAATCAATGCTAACTATTTCCAGAATATGGTTTTTGTCCCTAAATTAAAACCAAAATTAAGAGATTTAGCAAAAGCTCACCCTTATCATTAAGTAATTATTATTTGTTTTATTGTGTATATTTTACTAAATTATTGTTATTACTATTGATTCATCTGTTCTAACGTTCTCCCTCTTTGTTATTATTAGTTATTTCATTATCACTTATACACCAAGATAATGTAATTCTCTTTTATAACCAATACGTGTTTTTGTATTGTTTCAGTGCTGGTCTGTTAAGAGTTATTAATATTTAGCAGCACGTCTTACTACCCTTTCGGGTTAAACGCTTTAAGTACTAATTACGCTAATGGATTAGGAATTGGGAAGGTAGAATTAGAGGAAGTGAACCCGCATTTGCGTGAAGATAGAGAGAGAGGAAAACCATTTAAGAAAAACCACCTCCAGTTCACCCGACCGAGATTCGAACCTAGATCTCCCCGTCCACAGCAGTTGAGCTCAACAAGACAAGCGCGTTAGCCAACTACGCTACCGAGGCGGGTGTTAAGAGTTATGGAATGTTATTATTATTATTATTAGCACCGCTTTTTGCTATCCGTTCGGGTTATACGCACTTACGCTAATGTGTAATGGTAGGGTGATTGTGAGATGAAATGAAGGACCTACAGTTTAACGTGGAATCCGAACTACGGTGAAGGCCTTGCATTCCACACATTCACAATTTGTGATTATTACACGTCCTGTCATATGTGAAGAAAGGGTTTGGAAATCAAATAAATCTGTGCTGGGACCAAGGATTGAACCCAGACCCCCAGCACATAAGTCCAGCACCTTATCCCTAGACCACCAGGTCACCCTATTGACTGTTGGCTAACACTTTAATAAAGGGAAATTGAAATCGTTATTATTAATTCCTTCTCTCATTGTGGATTATAGGGCCGGTGACCACATTGTCTGAGGCATCACTCTCACAATAGACTAGACTATCGATGACTGGGAGATCCGAGTTATAATTCTTGTAGGGTATACTAAAGGTGATTTTTTTCCAAAATGTATTTCCACTCTCTCTGTACGCAGATACTTCCTCAACCCTAAATCCATCAATTTAATTAGTAAATAATTGTATAAACCCAAATGGGCAGTAAGACGTGGTGCTTATAAAAACAATAAATATCACGCTGCTTCCACATTCGCCGATGTCGGCACGGCATGTTTCTATGTGTGCGGAATAGCTCTGCTACCTGTCTGGAAAGACAGTGAGTCCTGTTTTAAGCCGCTATTCAAATATGAACGGAAACTTGGTTTTAAGAGAGAGAAAAAAATCAATAATTCTGCATACTATGTTTTTCATTACCTTGATTTAAATCAATAACCTGCATCCTTACTTCAGATGCAGGCCACCACCGTGGTTAGGATTCCACGTTAAACTGTAGGTCCTTCATTTCATCTCACAATCACCTACCATTACACATTAGCGTAAGTGCGTATAACCCGAACGGGTAGTAAGACGCGGTGCTAATAATAATAATAATACTTCAGATGACTGTGCCATCAATTGCGGAAACTAAAACTCAATCGACGTTAGTTGTCTTACATTACCTGCTTGTTTTGTAACGGGAACCTAATGTGAAGAGAATTGCGTGAATGTGTGTTTACTTATATATATATATATATATATATATCACCAATGTACACATAACACACACATTGATATATAAATATATATCAGTTTACACATAACAAACATTCATATAAACCAAAATAAATTTTATAGCAATCTGTCAAGTAATAAAAAATACATTTTTGCTAAATAATTTGAAAATTTGTGTAGAATTAAAATATAAATACTGTCGGTGGAAAAGTAATAATTAATTCCATAAATAAAATTTTAGTACCTGTAAAATTTATAATAATGAAAAAATAAAAGGCTCCATACATGAAAGTTTCCAGTAATTATTTCTGGAATAATTCGTCATGAGTGTCAATTCAACAAAAGAAAATAGGAAAGATATCAGAATATTTACGGGAGTGAAAAAAAGCACTGCGATGGAAATAGGTTATATACGGGACAAACATTTTTTTTTAATATTAAGATTATTCACTTCGATTTACACCTTTTCTTGTTTTTGTTCGTACCAATAGTCTATTTGAAATGGAAAAGTGAAACAAATGTCATCAAAGTGACACTGATGAATACTGTTGATACCGGGATGAACTCTCTTAATTGTGTTGTTGATAATGTGAAGAAGAAAAAAGAGCTGAGCTAGACTTTGATTGCACTCAATGGGTTAAAGAGGATTGTCATTAATTAAATGCGTTTCTTTTTTCATCGATTAAACTTTCTCTTTACTAATGTGATTTCTCTTTTCCCTTTCATTTCTCTGTTCTTAGAAGTTTCTCTTTCTATCAGTCTCTCTTTTATCTCTCTCTTTATTTTTTATATATGCCTCTTTATTTAAATCAAACTGTCGTTAGATCCCCTCTCCTCCATAGTAGTTTAGAAAAAAAAAAAAAGAAAAAAAAGGGCGTAGGGAGTAGAAACTGGTAAGTGGAGTCATTATAGAGATTGACAGAAGGAGCCTAAAAACGTGAATTTAAGAACAAAAGAGTTTCCCATTACAAAATAAATGACTTTTGAAAAGTAGAACGTATTCTCAATTAACTGTAAGGATTTCAAACATTCAAACATTTTTAGGGGTTTATTTCTTTGTAGGTTTTAATCACAGCCTTGTAGCTTTTGTAAACATGGACATTCATAAATGACGGGATGTATGAATAGTGGATGTATTCAGTTGATAAATGATGGATGGATAAGAACATTGAACTCTTGAGTCTCTGAAGTCTTGTTCAGGCTTTAAAAAATAAAGCGTTCACTAGTTTTACGGGGGGTGTGGTGTAGTAGTTACAGTTCAAATTCTTTGGAAATAACCTTATCTGACTCTTATTAAAATCCCTTGCTCTAGTTCGACACCTTAGCTCTGTTGGTGGCATGTTTTTCATTGGGATAATGCTCCCGAGTTCGATTCCTGACATGGCAAAAGCATTGATCGTTGGTGAAATGTTGGTTCCCTCTTTCACAATGATGCCGCTGCTAGATGTTGCGTCTGTTTTAAATTTAAGTTAGCTCATACGTCATTTGCTGGTATAATCAGTTGGATCAGAAAATGCACGTTATAAATAAATACAAATGAAAAATAAATACTTTACATATAATTGCATGAAATCAGTTCATATGTGGTTTGTAGCTTCCACTTTTGATATTATCGTTATCCGCAAAATAAAACAAATAGGTTATATGGTAAAATATTTTATCTGCAAAAAAATATGTACTTTCTAAAAGGTTCTTCTTACCAACATTCTACTGTAGATAAGAAACTGTTGAATTTAATCATATTTTTTAATCTCAAGCTAATAATCTAATAGGAATTTGTGAGTTTTAAAACCAACTCAACGTGAATAACTTGATGTAAAGAATAAAATGTGTTTATCCCACAAGTTTCGTGTATTTATTTGATCATGAACCAAGATAAATGTTAGGCAAACGTTTCAATACTCAGCTTAACTCTTTCTTCTACCGGTGCCGAAAAGTGAATGATTTGTCTTATCACAGCTAATCACTACTCATTCGGAATATATGCATATAATATTAATTACTATTGTTTTGGATAAGAAAGATTAATTTAAAGCGAAAATACCTGTATTTAAGTTAATGAGAAGTGAGAAATGGTTTATGAAAACCATCTTCAGGACAACCAGTCGATTTAGATTTGTTTTGACGATAACAATACTTTCTCTCTAATGTGTCTAGGGAAGGTAAAAAATATTGCCGAAGTAACAATGTTTAGCTCAATTTATACATTAGGCCCTAGTTATCTAAATATTTATTAAATCTCAGAAGTTAAGATCATTACGGAATTATAAATAAACACGTTTTCAGTAGCCGAACAGCCTAAGTCTTTACTATCTTGATAAACTGGCTTGCTAATGATTGAGAGATCGGAGTTTGAATCCCAATCGGGTCTATTGAGGTGGAGTTTCCTAAAAATTTTCCCACTCTCCATCCACGCAAATGCGGGGTATATACCTCTAAAATGCTTTCTTCCTTATCCCTACCCTATTAAAGAAATTATCATATTTGAGTATAACCTGAACTGGCTCTAAGAAGGGGTGATAAAATTGTTTAGACAGAATAATAATGAATGATCTTAAAATATTGAAAGGCTTATGACAAACATTTAGATATGTATACAAATAAAATTAATTTTATTACTGCTCTATTTTCTTTATTTAAACAAATCAATCCCATAGTAAAATTTCCAAAATATACCATTTCAAAACCTCACCTTAATAGCTGAGTAAAATACGTTTAAATCGAAGCACTGAAATAACTGAACAGGAATTTCACCGTATTCTTTAAAAATGTATCTTCTTCACGGGACAGCAATAGAGATACAGCAGATTTTTCTTTGTTTGGTTGTTCTTGTTAGTTCTCGGTCTAATAAAAGCATCACGCGGTAGCAAGAACCGACAAATGTCAATTTTTCCCAGTCAAAAACATATTGCTCCCCCTCATTCCCCTCCCCCTATCAATCTGTTTTTTCAATCGTCACCACATAAATCTCTTTGTGAATGTCGATTTCCCTTATTTAATAATCCTTAGATGTTTCTCCCTTTGTTCTTACTTGAAATTGTTCTCGATATATAATCTTCCGATATAGTTGTAAAATAGGTGTAAACATAGTTTTGATTGAAAAATGCCTTAATATAATAAACAGTATTTCCTCCCAAAAATAGTATTTACGGTACGGCCACAGTGCAGGTTGATTAAGATTCAGATTCCAAAAACCAGCGCGTGTGTGTCGGAAGGCAGATGGGCAGGCGATGGTCAGAGTGGAGGACTGCATGTCAGTCGCAATCTTTTTTTTATTTTTTATTTAGCACCGCGTCTTACTACCCGTTCAGGTTATACGCTTTAAGTACTAATTAAGATAATGGATTAGGAATTGGGAAGGTTGAATTTTAGAGGAAGTTAAACCACATTTGCGTGGAGAGAGAGAGGAGAGTGGAAAACCATTTAGGAAAAAACCACCCCCAGTTCACCCGACCGAGATTCGAACCTCGATCTCCCCGTCCTCAGCAGTCGAGCTCAACACGACTAGCGCGTTAGCCAACTACGCCACCAAGGTGGGTCAGTTGCAATCATGGAGTTGTCTAGTAAAGAGGTTAATTGATTCAGTAAATGTTCATCTAAAATTAAAACCAGAGAGAATTGCAGTCCATGAAATTAATTTATTGTGATGTGAATTTTGTATATCTTCTGCGATCTCACTAATCAACTACATCGTGGTTTGAGTATGACTTCAGTATCTTGTTCCAAATTTGGGGTTTTGGAAAAACTTTTCGTAATATGTGTTTCTTTATCCATCAAAAATGTATACAAAATCAGCGGGTCTAAACAAACAGTTAAAACAACACCAACACGTGCACGCCGATACCAAGCTAATTTGAAAACCGGAATGGAATATTTATTCCGGTAAACTGTCTCAGTCCTCTGCGCGCGCATTCACTTGCCTGCCGCCACTATAACCATTCCAATTGCACAACACAGATTCATTCTCTTACCGTTTTTAGGAGTCAGAATCGGCCTAAACTCTAGCCTTACGTAGGGCATACGGCCACCTAAGCTGGTTGAATTTAGTTAAAAAAAAAGTTTGAATTTATCTCTTTTTGAAAAAATTATCTTTCATATATCTCACTCGTGTTTTGTGGGAATCTACATATTTATTTCGATTTTAATCGCTTTAATTGACATTCGGACTAAACGCGAAGATCATCTAGTTTTATTTGTCGAATGACGAGTAAGTCGAGTTTTAATTCTTGGTCGGGTGTACCAGAGTTATTCCCCCTCTCTACCCCTAAATGGGCTCCTGTCATACAGATACAAGTACATTTATTTAAGCTCTATTTTGTATCTCCATAACCCATTAGACTAAAAATGAGGGTAGTAAGGCTCTGTGCAAAATAAAATATCCAGCCATAGAAAAAAAAGAAAACTACTATAAAAATTCTACGGGGCTACGCAGCTAGTGTATATTTTTTTAAATTTCGAAGTAGGCCTACACACCCAAACATCCTCCTCTCCTCCACTAACCATCACATGGTTTTACTTCCCACGCATACCACAGTAGTTTTATTTTACAGTAACATCCTGCCATGTAAAGCTCGGTTGAAACGCGTGTTTGCCAAATGTGTGTGCTTTAGAGGTTTCAAGCTTTGGGCCTCGCATCTCCTGTTAACTCCCAAAACCACTAATTAAATTCTAACCATACCACATCTAACAGTGAAGTGGTGTGTGAGGGGAAAAATAAAGTGTGTGTTGATATAATGTAACAAATATATAGGCCTGTAATTACGTCCTATTGATTGAGTCAAACTAACCATCTAATATATAATTTAATTTTAAAAGTACTATTATTTTATTTCAAGCAAAGCCTTTGAAAACAACTGTTTTCAACATTTATAATAATTGAGTCTTACTACCAGTCCAGGATATCCACATGTTTACATTAATCGTATAAGGACTAGGTGGGAGTGTAAGAAACGCGAGATAAGGTAATTATTTTTGCAGTTTTTGAAGATTTTTTTTTTTGCCAAAATAAATAAAACATATCTTCAGTAGAAACAGAATTTAATTTTCTTCACATGATGACCTCAACAGTTCTTGAATATCTGTCAAACTTATTTGAGCACATCTTACTATCCGTTTTAGTTATACGTCAATGTACTAATTACACTAATATGCTATGGAAGGTTGAATGTAGAGGAGAAAGTGTGCCCACATTTGCATGGAAGGAGAGTGGAAAACTATTTAGAGAACTTTGAAATGTCATGTTGGTGAAGACTTGAGAAGATCGGGTGGGCAGACAGGGTGACAAATAAAGAAGTCCTAATAAGAGTGGGTGAGAAGGGAACAATTTTGGATGTGATTCTTCGGTACAAAACAAACTGGATCGGACATACCTTAGGAAGAACTGTCTTCTCCACGACGTCATAAAGGCAAGGTTGAGTAAAAGAGAATCTTTGGAATAAGGAGGATTCAAATATTGGATGAAATGAAAGAAATAAGAAAATTCTGGGAGCTGAAGGAGGAGGCACAGGACAGGGTGCATCGACGGTCAAAGTTCACTGACAAAAGGAATGGGTTTCTTAAGACAGAGCATCTAGCAATAATAATACTAATAATAATATAAAAAAGTATCAATATTGACCGTTAAACTAAGTTTATGTTACCTAAACCATCATTCATTCCATATTCTTGCCATACTAATACTATATTTTACATGAATTTGACACAATGTTGCCCTACATAAATATTTCTCTCAGCCTTGGCTCAACCTGACCAAACAAATAATATTTAAACCTGAATACAAGCTTAGCAAACATTAAAATTTTTTTTTTTTAACTTTCTTTCATTTGCTGAAAGCTGCATGTCTGTGCGATAAACTAGAAACTTTTGGTCAAACAAGAGTATTAAATACGGATAAAGTTTATTTTTAAAACGTTGGTACTACCTTAAGTAAATTCAGTTGTTACTAAACTGAAAATGTTGAATTATATATTTAAAATAACGCTAAAATGCTTGAGCGCCACCAAAATTTCTCTCTTGCCATAAAACAATCTATTTTAAGAGAAAATAATTAGCAAGTTGAAGATTTAAGGAATGCCCACTAATTTATGTCGTGGTAATGTGCTCATATATTGTGGGGGTAAGCCAATTGAGCGTTTAAGACATCAATCAAAACATTTTTAAAGAAAACCCTAGACATAAGGTTTTTTTTTTTTACTAAATGGGAAACTTATTTAGAAATTTAGTGCCGCAAAAAAAAAATATAAAAAAGTTTTACTGTTTATTGTTGTTTGCACTTAGCAATACATTGAATAGCTTTCATTCAATTTAAAACGATGGCTACTAGTAGCGTGTAAAAGACACCGCCCTCCGTTCCAAAACCAACCCCATTTTCCTGTGAATCCTACCCCTATTCCTGAGAACCCAAAATAAACTTTGAGATTGCTTATTTCTCGTTTACCCAATACATACAGTAGTATACTAATTCCCTTTCTAGATGTTGTATTGCACACAAAAACTCGTCCAGGTTGGTTATTAATATTTAGCACCGCGTCTTACTACCCGTTCGGGTTATACGCTTTAAGTACTAATTACGTTAATGGATTTAGGAATTAGGAAGGTTGAATTAGAGGAAGTGATCCACATTTGCGTGGAGGGAGAGTGGAAAACCATTTAGGAAAAACCACCCCCAGCTCACCCGACCGAGATTAGAAGCTCGATCTCCCGTTCCCAGAAGTCGAGCTCTACACGACCAGCGCGTTAGCCAACTAAGCCACCGAGGTGGGTCTAAGTTGGTTATTGAGCTATTATTTTATTTCAAATATTATCTATTGCGGGTTAAAGGAAGCTGACTGACTACACATCTAAGGGAACCATTGTTCGACATCTGACGATAAATCCAACTATTTGTTTATGGTTTCTTACTATAGCCAACCTGATAGTCAAAGCTCAATAGGAAGAGCCTTTTAAAATATACAAACCTAATTTTATTTTAGGTCAAATCCTTATGTATTATTGAAGTTATACTTCTTTAGGCACGTTATGAAAAAATGATGAGAGTGAAATTTTAAGATGCGCGCGCATCACTGTAACACAAAAGTAACAGGTTGAAACTAAACCGCTCATTAAGTCTCGAAAAAAAAAAGCTACCAAAAAAATATAAATAGAACCTCTGTTAGTCGCGCATGTTGGTACGCTCATAGAGAAATGTATACTATGTTATTCCTTTCTCTATGATACGCTCTTCGCCTCTGATCACTGTTTTCATATATATAATATTTATCCACATGTTTCTAGTTTCTACATTCACAACACGTGTTTTAGTTTCATACAAGTGCGAATTATATATGTGCTAATAAATTATATTCAGTAGTGATTTAAATTGAATAGTTTGATTAATATTATTTACTATTCGTAAATATTAGTGAAAAAAATTGTGCTTATAGACTTTTTCAAGTTCTCCAATATAATTGAGGTTAACTATCCGTATGCATTATTTATTGATATAAATTAAAATATTATTATTTAACATAATTAATACTAAATATTATTAAATTATTATTTTTAAATATTTATTATTGGTTATTTAATATTTTTAATGATGCCAAAGAAGTATAACTTCGCAAGCGCGTACAAAAGTACACACACCATTTTTATTTTATATGTATAATATAATCATTATAACACCTGGTTACAGATCCAGAGATTTCGGGTTCGATCCCCGGCTCATCCAAAATTTATCTGTGAAGCAGTGGGTCTGTAATGGGGTTGAACTTGACCTCATGAGGACCAATGAGGAGCTACTTTAATAAAGAAGTAGCAGCTCTGGTCTAGATAACAGAGATTATTGGCTGGAGGATTCATTATGCTGACCACATGACACCCTCTATCCACAAATGTTGCCACTATCACCGCTAACGGTGGCGACCACTCTGTCGGTATAATTCGATCGTGGGCTTACGCCATAGTATTTTTTAAATAATATACATTAAAAGTCACAGATGCAAATCATATGACTAGTATTACCACATGCAATTAGATCTAGTAGTTTTTTTTCCTGTCAGATAGGCTCTTCCTATAAAAATTGAACTTTAATATAATCCCTGGCAGTAGTGTTGGGGGTTTATCGTCAGATATAACTGTATTAAGTTAGTTTGTACCACGTTAGCTGTGTTTAAAAACACTCAGGTTTTAACAAATACATAAATTCTAAGTCATTGCACATATTTTTTAACGAATTAATCTATGACGTAGCAATGTAGAGGGTTGTTTGGAAAAGTGTACCAACATTAGCGTACATATAGGATGATAAAATCACGCTGAAAAATGATACCTAGGAAACTACCATCAATACATCTGGTCGAGTTTCAATTTAGTACGAGCTTGACGACCTAGACACTGAGACCACCAGTGAATCAACCACAAAAATTAATTAAATTATCTTTAAAAAAATGGTTAAAAAAAACCATTTTTCATTACATTTAAGGTAAAATCAATTAAAATTTTTATTTTCTCCTCGCAAATAAAACCCAACAGGTGTTTATTTTTTAGCACCGCGTCTTACTACCTATTTAGGCTAAACACATATGTACTAATTACACTTATAGTTAAGGATGAGGAAGGTTGAATTTAGAGAAAGTGTACCCCCATTAGCATGGAGGGAGAGTGTAAAACGGTTTTGTTAAAACCACCCTCAGTGCATTCGATCAGGATTTGAACCCCTATCTCCCTGCCATCGGCAGTCTAGTCTAACACGAGTGTAACGCCTTAGATCACGTGGCCACCAAATTTGAACTGATATTGTACTTGCGTGAAAATCAAATTGAATAAAGGAATTAGGATTCGAAATTTATAGGTTATAATGTCAAAAACCCTCTTAGGTGGCCGCATGGTCTAAGGCGCTACTCTCGTAGTAGACTAATCTACCGATTATGGGGAAATAGAGGTTTGAATCTTGGTCAGTGTATTGAGGATGTTTTTTCTACAACGGTTTACCACTCTCCCTCCACGAAAATGTGGGCACACTTCCTCTAAATTTAGCCTTTCTAGTCCCTAAAAAACATTAGGGTAATTAGTACATAAGCGTTTAGCCTGAACAGGTAGTAAGACGTGGTGCTAAATAAATAACATTTCAAAAGTGTAACGAGTTTACACAAGCCTCGTTGGAACAATAAAGAGAAAACTTTTTTTTCCCCCACATGAACGAAGTAAAGAGGGATAACTTTGTGAAAAGAAGGTTTCGATTTATATGTCACGTTAGGGGATAGGGTTGACTTTGGTTAGAACGAGGAGAGAAAAATGAATGAAAAACGAGAAGTATTAAAGAGATAACGCAAGAAAAATGTATACATTTATATAGAAACAGAATATACAAGCCTTACAGTGTGTATTTTTAAAATAAGTATATCTACAACAAAGGCTTTAGAGGCGTCGGTAGTTCAATGGATAAGCAGTTATCTTATAAATTTGAAATTAACGAGGGTGAATAACCAAACCTCATTAACCAAAAATAAAATATGTTATATAGTTGATATTTCGTTGATAATAAACTGTCCTTGAACTATGTGTGTGTTTTGTTTAAGCATGTAGTATGATAAATATTTAACGCATGTGGACTACTGATTAAACCAAACGCCCCTTGGAAAGCTATTTACATTTCATGCTTATTTATTCTAGTTAGCTGGTGTAAGTATATTTGGTTTCAAATCCCAACCAGATTTACTGAGGGTGATTTTTATTTCCCTTCCCACAAATGTGCATACATTTCCTTTAAAACTGCACCGTATTCATCCTTACTCCAATAGAATGATTAAAATAGGGGTTTCAAAATTTTTCTAAGAATTTCTCTACACAAACGTGGTTACATTTAATCTGAATTTTACCTTCCTTATCCATAAACAACTATCTCAGTTAAATGTGTATGGACTGGACGCGTAATAAGATGCAGAGAGAGAGAAAAAAAAACAATCTTATGTAGAAAATATTGTGGAGGAAATACCTGACCTTGTATGGGTTTATTTTAATGGAAAGAAACCCTTTCTGAAGATTAAAAACACCATAAAATAATTTTTAAATAACCTACATTAGTGATTCGGGGTCGATTGATTTTTTTCTTGAGTGAGCCGTAACGAAATCTGCAGCACAGCTTCTCTTTTAGTGGTAGTAAAGCCGTTGGTCTCATGTAAATTTTACATGTAAAATAACCTTTGAAGGCATGGGAAATTACCTTTACCAGTAAAATTGGTAGACCCTTTCGCTTATAAAAATTCTCGTGTGCTCGATTCAGAAAATGCACGTTAAATATAAAACGAATTTAAAAAAAAAATATTTTTGTACCACTTTAAATCACGCCATTCACAGCTATAAATTTTAATATATATTATCAATACCTAAAAATGATAAAACGCTATAAGTGTTGGATACACAAAAAAAAGTGTTTCTATTTTCTAAAAGGTCCTTTAAAATTTGCACTGTGTGGTTGAATAGTAAACTTTAGTCAAACAGGTCAAAGTTAAACGCGCAAGTACACATCTAACTTTGCAGACTCACAAAGACAGTAAAACACATAGATCCACATTCCATGCACATGCCCGCATGACGTAATTGATGATAGCACCATTACCATCCCCTTGATTCAATGTACAAGAACAACGTACCCGCGTGCTAAGCTACAAGATACACACATGTCAATCCGAAACACACACATACACATGCAAGGGGACACATTACGCGCGGTGACCCATTTAACCTCATCAGTAAACGTGATTCTGTCAGCTACCAGGTGTATTGGGGTATCTCTGACATCAAGAGTAATCATATGTACCCCTTCTCAGTGTGTGTCTAACAAATGTGGCCACGTTGTTTAAATTTAAAAAAAAAAAAAGCTGTTGGTGGTTTAATCAGTTGAATTTTGCGGATGGCTCGTGTTGATAATTGGGTGGAGTGTAATTTAGGGGAATGCGAGGTTTAGTTCGAAAAGATCATTGGTAAAATTCACAGATAAAGACCCGTTTTGGTGGCCACATTGTTAAAGGCGTCACTCTCGTAATATCATGAACTGTATGATGGGGAGATCAGGTTTATAATCCAGATTGGGTTTACCGGGACTAGTTTTCGCTAAATGGTTTTCCTCCCTCACACCATGCAAATGTGGGTGGACTTTATCTAAACTCAACCTTACTCATTCCTGACACACTAGTGTAATTAATACATATGCATACAACCCAAACAAATAATAAGACTAGCTACTAAAAAAAAATTAGTACAATTAGCTATTTTTGACCGATGTACGTGAATATTTATTTTATTTTATCAGCGGTGAAATGAGGAAATATATATTTTTCATTCTAGGTCGAGTTTTTTTTTCAGCACCACGTATTAGACCTACTACCCGTTCAGGATACACAATTATGTTTCAATTACGCTAATGGTTTTAGGGACTCGGATGTATTTTTTTGTTTGTTTAGCACCGTTTCTTACTACCCGATCGGGTTATACGCTTTTTAAGTACTAATTACGTTAATGGATTTAGGAATAGGGAAGGTTGAATTAGAGGAAGTGAACCCGCATTTGCGTGGCGGGAAGAGTGGAAAACCATTTTATAAAAAGCACCCTTAGTACACCAGACAAAGATTATAACCACAATCTCCCCGCCATTGGCAGTCCAGTACACCGAGAGCATAGCACGTTAGACCATGCGGCCACCAAAGCGGGTAGTAGGAAAATATTGATAGAGAATGGTGCTCCCTTCCTTGACCTTGATTTCTCCTGCTCTCCCTTCTAGGGTTTCCAGGGTGCAACGTGGTTCGAAGAATATAAAGAGTGGTGGGGAGTCTGGGAGATACATCTAGTATAATACTATATCTATCTTTATTTATCGTTCTTATTACAACTAAATAATTACTTACCACTGGTGTATTAGGTAGTATAAAAATAATTTTGTGGGCCACAACGAATAATGTGGTGGCCCATGGGTTGGCTAGGTCTAGTATAAAGGGTTCTGACACTGACCAATAAGGCTTACGGTTTTATTTTTCGAGAATGTGGGTAACAGGCGTTAGTATAGTCTTGTTTGGTTTGCCGGTAACAAAGAGTTCGGGGTTATAATTCTAGTTGATTTTTCTCAACGGTTTTTTTCTCGTCTCTCCCCATACAAATGTGGCTTAACCCAATAAAAATTCTACCTGTCTACTTCCTATCCCAGTTGTGTAAATATTCAAAACCCTGGACGAATATTATGACGTAAAGTATAGATAACTATTGAAAATTAAGGGTTAAATAAAATTACACTAGGACGCGTAGAACTTAAAATTATACTACTTAATCGTTCGAATTTCCTTTGTAGTATATTAAAGCCGTAACATTTTCAAAAAATTATTATCATAAAACCACCTCTTAGGTATACTCATAAAAATAAACATTATTTTGATAATCATAAACCATTGTTCGGATTTAAATTTTGAACAAACTGGCTTTAGCAAATTTTTTAAATATTTAAAATTTTCATAAAATAGTCTTCATTAAACTATTCAATTTATTTTTTATTTTTAGGAAAACATGAATTATTTTTTGTCATCTAAAACACTCCCTAAATACCTATTTTAACAGAATCTACATTTTCAGTATGTGAAAATATTTTTCTTCTTTTTGATCCACGTCTTACTACCTATTCGACATAACAGAATTTAATTACACTAGTAAAGTAGGAATAACGAAGATTTAACTTATAAGATATGTAGCTTCATTTGCGTAGAGGAAAGTGTGAAATATTTTTAAGTGAAAAAAGCTCATATTACACCCAGCCGCGATTTGAACCCCGACTTCCCCATCACCGTCCAGTGAGGCCATATGAAAGTGACGTTTGTCCCACGTGCAAACCGATACGGTTGACAAATCTTATATTCTTTTTCTCTTCACCCATGAAAGAAACCATTAGTCCCCTTTCTCTCTAGACCCGTGTTTGGGCTCCCTTAAGGTGGGGTTGTAGGAAACGCAAAAGAAAAGGGCAGTTCTTTTTGCAGTTTATTTTAAAAATAGCAAAACATTGCTTCGGTACAAAACATAGAGTTTAATCTGTTTTTTACATGGTGATATCAACAGTTGTTGAATATTTGTCACGAGTATAGTGGCATCAGATGGCAACATTTTTAAATTAATAGAAAAGGTTGGAAAGTTGTCCTCAAATTCCAAGACACCTTTGATAGATATTCCAGAACTTTAATTTTCTTCACATGGTGACTTTCACACTATTTTTATACTGAAGAATTATTTAATTTATTTTGGCCTTGAAATGTTTTGCTATAAAAAAACTGCAAAAACACTGCCCTTAACTAGCGTCCATTACGTTCCCACTTTAACTACTTATAACGCGTTTTTCAAATTTGGACATCCCTGTCTGCTCAGTGTGTCTGAAATCAATGCCCGGCCAGTCGCTGTGTATCTATTATAAACTAGTCTAAAACTCGCACACAAAGCTTCCTCCCTCACTCCCTCCTAACCACTTCGAACGACAGAAGGTTTGTGTGTGAGGAGAAGAGGGAATATGATAAAGGATGGAGAGGAGAGAAGAAGAATTACTACAAAGATAACGGGCTGTTATTGTGCCCGACCACCGTATGATGATTCGTTTCGGCTTCTGATTCGTATCAAAAATATGACGCTTATTTTCCCTCACTAAAACATTGGTGAGGGTTTCGAAAGTAATTATTCTAATTTTTTTTTGCACGATCTCATCTCAACTGTAATTTTTTTAACATTAACTAGATTTTTGCAAATGCCGCCTTAAGGGGTGATGTAAGGGACTCGAGAAAAATCCAATGATTTTGCAGTTTTTAAAGCAAACTATTTTTTGGCCCAAAATAAATAGAATATTACTTAAGTAGTGAAAAAAAAAAGTTTAATTTTCTTTGAATGGTTATATCAACAGTTGTTGAATATCAGTCATGAGCATAACGGCATTAGATGACAAACTTTTTAGGAAAAATTTGTCATTAAATCCTGAACATCCTTGACAGATATTATTAACAAACTGTTGAGGTCATTATGTAAAGAAAATTTAACTACGTTTGTTCTAAAGAATTATTTTATTTTCATCAAAAAAAGTTTTGCTAAAATAAACAGCTTTATTACCTACCTTTATCACGTCTCCTACATCCCTACACTAAATGTAAATGTATTGTGACTTTCAAAGTCATAAGATAAAAGTAGACAAAAAAAAGCACTTATCAAATAAACATATTGAAACAAAGATAAAATCTAAAGGTTTTTTTTTAGAAAATTAAATGACGGTAAAATGTATAGTATTTTAAATAATACGTTGGAAATATATTTTAATTTTAAATTCAGATTAAATGGCACTGACAACGTGCCAATTTTATCATTTCTTAAATTTGATTTTTAATAATAATTATTTTTATTGAAATACTAGATCTACATGGTCTAACGTGCCATTCTGGCAGTAGATCAGACTGCCGATGATGGGGAGATCAAGGTTCAAATATCGGTCAGTTGTACTGAGAATGACATCTCCATAATGATTTTCCACTCTCCCTCCACGCAAATGAGGGTTCACCTACTCTAAATATAACCATAATAATCCCTTAAGCCATTAGCGTAATTAGTACATACGCGTATAACCAAACGGGCAGTAAGACGCTGTGTTTTATATATAAATATATATATATATATATATATAAAATATATATAAATATATATATAAAATATATATAAATATATATTAAATATAAAAAATATATAAATATATATTTACCACTTCGGAGGGTTTTTTGAGCTCCCATTATATATATATAGAGAGAGAGCAGCCCCCGGATACTGCAGATATATATATATTTTTTGTAACGATCAGACTTCTCCCAAATGACTATATTGGACGTTCGATCCAAGGTTCTACGAATCCAAAGAAAGAGGTTTTCGACGAGAAGGATTGAATGGAGCATCAAAGGGGTGGATATTGAAAAATCCCACTGGATAGGTACAAGGCTATAGAATATCTCTACCCAAGAATGTGAACATACTTTATAAGGCCACAATACTTGTCAAATTAAAAATAAAAGATGTAAAATAAAAATTGACTCTATGGAAAAACATGTGACACGTTTGTTCGTAAAAATAGTGGAATATTTTGTTTTGTTTCTATTTGGGTAGGTCTATTTCACGTGAATTTTATGAACCAATTCATTATATCAACACATTTCTAATAAAATAGAAAATTGTAAATTACATAACACTAAATCCCACAGTACATTAATTTATCAATCGAAAATGGTGAGTCCTAATTCAACTAGATGATAAAACTCTTGAACCTAATTTTGAAATTTGAAAAATGACACCTGAACACGGGAATTGAACACGGAACCTTTGTATTAGTACGTCAATGTTCTAGCCACTGAGCTATCCAGGAATCATCCCATGCCCTGGTATAATTCTTCAATTTTCATGATATGATATCTATCAGGAGTAATCCTCATTAAAAGCATAAATAATAGTTTTGGCTATTTGATTCTTATATATGCAATTCCTTACGATTATAATAATTGTACATCAGTATATCAAATGACCTTACGTATGAATTGGTGAAAATATTATTATTAGCACCGCGTCTTACTACCCGTTCGGGTTATACGCACTTACGCTAATGTGTAATGGTAGGGTGATTGTGAGATGAAGTGAAGGACCTACAGTTTAACGTGGAATCCGAACCACGGTGGAGGCCTGGCATTCCCCACATTCACAAGATGTCTTGTCAGAGGTGAAGGAAGGGTTTGGTAATCAGATAAATCTTTGCCGGGACCGAGGATTGAACCCCGGAATTGGTGAAAATAGATATAGTAACTTTGCTATCAGGTAAGATACTTACTATGCAAATTGGACTGTAGTTAACGTATTTTTTTTTTAGAAAAACTCCAGGTGTAGACTTATTTAGAGAAAAATAATAAAGTTTCATCGATCAGGTGGACAAACAGGTGTGACAAATGAAGAAATCCTAAGATAACCATTTTGGATGTGTTTTTTTCAGTACAAAGCAAACTAGATATGACACTTTTTTCTGAACGATGCCATGGAAGGCAAATTTTAGAGACCGAGGATATTAGGAAAAAGCAGGATTCAAATATTTGATGACTTGAAGGAAAAATGAGAATTATGAGAGCAGAAGCAGGCAGAGGACAGGATGTATTGGCGGTTTAAATTCACTGACAAAAGGAATGAACATGTCTTAAGACAGAATCCCAACTAATAATAATAATAATAATATTAATAATAATAATGATAATAATACTGAATGAGGATATATATATATATTGCTGTGATGAATCGGATTGCAAATTTTCAAAGGTCCACCGGTAAATAATTAGGGTGAGAGTATTAAGGTGAAGCTTTTATTTATAGATACATATTTAATATAAATAGGTGGTGACCTGGTGGTCTATGGGTAAGGTATCGGACTTCTGTGGTGGGGTCTGGGGTTCAATCCTCGGTCCCAGCACATATTTATCTGATTACCAAACCCTTCCTTCACCTCTGACAAGACATCTTGTGAATGTGGGGAATGCCAGGCCTCCACTGAGGTTCAGATTCCACGTTAATTTGTAAGTCCTCAATTTCATCTCACAATCACCCTACCATTACACATTAGCGTAAGTGCGTATAACCCGAACGGCTAGTAAGACGCGGTGCTAATAATAAATAATAAAAATAATAATAATAATAATAATAATAATAATAATAAATAATAGGTAAAATAGCTCACTTAAAAATATTCTTTGGATAAAGTGTTGCAGTTTTGTTAACAAAATAGAGAGCATTAAAAAATAGAAAGGGCCAGTGATTTAAAAAATAATATATATTAATGAAACCAAATTATAGTTGTATTTATACTCATATATGAGTGAAGCACCTTAAACATTTGTTTCATTTTTTTCTTCTTACACACAAACTATCAACAACTGTGTGTTGAATAAGACGTGTTTATTTCCTATCACATCTTAGTACCCGTTAGTAGTAAAGATGTTAGCCTAGATAAAGTGAATCCACATTTTTTTTTATATACAGGAGAAAGGTTGAGAAAACCGCAGTGATAAATCACACGTTAAAACTTGCCCCAGTGTACCCGGATGAGGTTTGAACTTTTACCCGCTGTTTAAACCCGTTTATTTTCAGTTTGATGCCTTGGACCAGATATTTTAAACCGATGTAGTGTGAGAGATTGATATAAGATAAAAAAATAAAAAACCGAGAACAATTTTGAGGAATAAAAATAACTATTTTTTTAATCCATAATCAAAAATTTTATTTAAAAAAAATTTCACAAATATTATAATTTTAGCCATTTGTCATTTAAAAATAATTTTAATAAAATCTGATCTTAAAAAAACTGAAGGTTTGCCTTGATAATTTTATCGGCTCGTTCAGTAAGCCGCGAGCTTAAAACGGTTTAAATTGGCTGCCTTAGACCATGTGACAAGAGTTCCTTCAAATCTAACAACAGCCTAATTTTGTTTTGAAACTTAAACTAAGACCTGAGCATCACATCAGTGCGAAGAACACATTTATCAAACTTGTCAAAATTATCGGTGTGCCCTAATAAAGTTACTTTACTAGCCCTCCGAGAATGGAAGTAATATTTCTGGACCATAGCCATGCTACTGTACTTCTCACCGAGATATGGAGGGTTGCCAACCTACGGAGCAGAAATACTGCCAAGAAAGACAGTGGCAGCGACCACCACTACTCTTCAAGTTGGCTACACTGTTGTTTTTTCTCTCTCTAATGGGATATTTCGTTTAAAAGAGAATTTAAAAAAGTTTAAGCGTGAGCTAGGCATTTTATTCTAATTGATATGGATGATATCACCTGAAAATAGGCGTGTTAGTATACTTTTAATTACGTTAGCTAAATTCTTAAAGCAAAAACTAAGTAAGATAAAAATTTATTGAAGATGAAAATCATAATTTTTATTAGAAAAAACTATTTCTTCTGCTTTGAAAATAGTTACCAGGGACATTAAGCTTTTTATTTCTGGCACCACATCTAACCACTCATCCGAGCTATATGCATATTTATCCCAATAAGGTAGATACCATTTAGTGAAATTGTACCAGCATTTGCAAGAAAGGAATTGGAAACATATATAGAAAAATAACTCGGTACATCCTACCAGGTTTCTAGCTCCAACCAGCTCCTGCAGCAAAGCAGACCATATGAGCTTTACTTTTAGTCCACATAACGACCTATGCGTGTAAATAAAGTTAAAATACTCATATTAGTTCTAGTTTTTTGTTGCCTTTAAAAATGTATTTGCCAAAATGGATTTAGTTTGAAAATTAGTATATTCTGTTGTATTCATTAAAAAAGCATAAATATATTAAAACATTGTAAATGAAATTGATTCGTTGCTAGTCAAGTCTAACAACTCATTTTGGATAGCATATAAAAATTTATTTAATATTTTTTTTTATTCAATTAATTTTTAATAAAGAGAAATTATTGCAACTATGAACATTTTTGAACCAAAGATTATGATGTATCTCTATGTTTTATTTGCCCCCGTACCCTAAAAAGCGTATTTAACAACGTAGTCAATGTTCCTATATCTGTATGTGTGCATGTATGCAGCCGAAACGATTATATAGATTTTATTTAAACGTGACAATAATACTTCATAGTCATACCTAAAGGTGATTTATATTTCTTAGCCATCAAATTAAGTCATCCATTATTTTTAATTCAAATTTTTTTTTTAAAAAAGGCTTAAAATTTTTGTTTACAATGGATATTTGGATAATGTTTAACATAAAGAAATAACTCTATAAACATGATTTCACAGAAAAAACTTCTTAATGGGTAGCTTACTAACTACTATATTTAAAAAATTTGAACTCTTTCAAAATAACTCCAACAATTTTATTAAAAATTTATATCTGAAGAGTGTTTGACATTACAAGTCACACTATATAATTGGAAAAAATTTGTTTACCAAGAAGTAATTTTTAAAAATTACATATTAAAAAAAGGCTAGAAAATTTTTAATGGGTATCTGGGGGATGTTTTTCATGTAGATAGGATCTTATTTATTATGCAAATTATTATTTAGCACCGCGTCTTACTACCCGATCGGGTTATACGCTTTAAGTACTAATTACGCTAATGGATTAGGAATTGGGAAGGTTGAATTAGATTAAGTGAACCCGCATTTGCGTGGAGGGGGAGTGGAAAACCATTTAAGAAAAAAGTTCACCCGACCTAGATTCGAGCCTCGATCTCCCCGTCCTCAGCAGTTGAGCTCAACACGACGAGCGCGTTAGCCAACTACGCCACCGAGGCGGGTTGTTATGTATAACATCCCCAGATTAAAAATTATCAAACATTTTTTTTAAATATGTAATTTTTAAAGATCCTATCTAC
Organism: Timema cristinae; assembly: GCA_039000515.1. Taxonomy (NCBI): domain Eukaryota; kingdom Metazoa; phylum Arthropoda; class Insecta; order Phasmatodea; family Timematidae; genus Timema; species Timema cristinae. Next base: position 38,227,764 of record JBCFYV010000935.1, on the reverse strand, counting down.
ATGTAAAAAGAATTGAAGTTAATTTACTGATGACTTTATTTTTGAAACGTATACCAAAAAACTATCAAACTATAAAATATTGTCTTACCATTTATTCTTTTTACAGTACTAAACAGTAGTTGTATATCATTTAGGTTGATGTGTGGAATGCCAGGTCGCCACCGTGGTTCGGATTCCACGTTAAACTGTAGGTCCTTCATTTCATCTCACAATCACCCTACCATTACACATTAGCGTAAGTGCGTATAACCGAACGGGTAGTAAGACGCGGTGCTAATAATAATAATAAATAATAATAATAATAATAATAATAATAATAATAATAATTTAGGTTGACCTCGTGGTATTGGGGTTAAGTGCTCATCTCAAGACCAATGTTCATAGGTTCAAACTCAGCCCGGGTTAAAAATCCATATCACAATTACCTTCAGAGGGGAAGTAAAAGCCCGTGGGTTACATCGGTTGAGGCATGTCAAATAACCCTGAAAGTTGTGTGAAAATACTTTTCCCGGTAGGTCCTTTCGCTTTTACTCGTAGAAATTCTCGTATTCTGATATAATCGGATAATTTAGAATGTTGACGTTAAATACCTCAAATTAATAATAGTATGTATTTAATTCTAGAAACGTTCAAAAAGGATTTAATTTTAAGAATAAAGGAAGTATTATGAAGTAACTAACAATAGATTATTTTTCTCGTCTATAGAACATATTTACAAGTTGTCTGATTCGTTATTGCGACCTTATTTTATTTTTATCCTGCAAATGAAAGTTAAAGGCAAACTTTTACTGACGTGAAACATAAACAATAGCATTGGGAAGTAAAGAAAAACCAAATAGAATTCTCTTTATAAGTTTTTAGTTTAGTAAGACGATTTTTTTTCTCATCTATGATATTAACTTTTCAGCTATCTAATTTTTTTTGTTAAGTCTTTTGGTAGCACTGTTTTCTGTCAAACTTACTAACCCAATAATTATGAAATATTACATTATCGATCACTAATTTCAACATTAAAACTTGAGACAAAATTTAAAAATATGTTGTCTTTATTTGTAGTCATATTTATTACAAATTATTATATCAATCCTTTAAGAAAAACTTATTATTTTAAATATATAATTGAATTTAGAAACAAACTTACAATTAGTTACTAAAATGTATATTAAGGTTTTCATATAATTTTATAAAAAACTGTTGATACACACACTATGTACAATTTATCAAGTCGAGTAAAATAAAATATTTAATTTTATTTTATATTTTTTTAGGATCTCTTTGAAAGGATTTTCATTATTATTTTTAATTTTTATATAGCACCGCGTCTTACTACCCGTTCGGGTTATACGCTTTAAGTACTAATTACGTAAATGGATTTAGGAATTCGGAAGGTTGAACTAGAGGAAGTGAACCCGCATTTGCGTGGAGGGAGAGGGTAAAACCATTTAGGAAAAATCCGCCCCAGTTCACCCGACCGAGATTCGAACCTCGATCTCCCCGTCCTCAGCAGTCGAGCTCAACACGAGATTTTCATTATTTAACTCTTAGTAACGCTCATCTTCATGGTTAGCGGGCGACCTTGTCTCGTACTGGTTACTGGATTGGCGGCCCTAGCTTAAGAGTGCTATTATTATTATCATCACTATTATTATGATGTGAAGGGGACGCGGAAAAAAATTCAAGTGTTTTTCCAGTTTTTATGGCAAAACTTTTTTTTTTACCAAAATAAAATATTTCTTCAGTACACATATAACATTTAAGTTTCTTCACGTGGTGACCTCAACGTTTCTTGAATATCTGTCCAAGCGTGTCCTGGAATTTAATGACAACTTTTTTATCTTATATAATAAGTTTATTAGATAATGCCACCATGCTCATGATAGATATTCAACAAGTGTTGATATCACAATGTGAAGAAAATTAAATTCTGTTTGTTCTTGAGCAATATTTATTTATTTTTGCAACAACAAAAAATGTTTTGCCATAAAAACTGGAAAAACTCGGGCCTTTTCTCGCGTCCCTTTTCATCCCACCTTCAAGAGATAACTCCACGATATTTGCCCGAAAGAGAGTTATACCGACCATGAAGCCTCCACCTTTAACGATGATGGTGCTAATATCTGTGGATAGAGGGTTTCATGTGGTCTGCACAACGAACCCGCCTCTCCAGCAATTAATCTCAGTTTCCAGACAGAAGCTGCTACTTCTTTATTTTAGTAGTTCTTCATTTGTCCTCACGAGGCTGAGTTTGACCCTGTTCCATTGCTTAACAGGTACATTTTGAAAGCACTGGGGGATCAAACCTGGAGACCTCTGGATCTGTAGTCAGAAACTCTGACCGATAAACCACAGATGTCCCTGGTTTGATCCCAGGCACTTCCAGACTTTTCTGTAAAGCAGTGGAACGGGGTCAACTCAGCCTCTTGAGGAGAGATGAGGAGATACTTGCATTTAAAAAGTGTCTGCTCTAGTCTAGAAAACTAGGATCAACGGCTGGAGGGTTCGGTGTGATGACCACAAAACAACCTATATATGCAGATGTTGGCACTATCTTCACCAAAAAACGGTGGTCACTCAGTTGGCATGGCCCGATTTCAAGCTGACGCCATGGAGTGACTTTCAATTTAATAGGTAATTGAGATTATTTATTAAAATTAACAATCCAAGATCACGTCACTTTACGTATGAAAATTGTTTCATTAACTTTTGTAACAGTCAAAATAGCTCCTTCCTATTTAAGTCAAACTGGAGCTGTAACATATTTACAAATATATTATTTTAAATACAACTGTCAAATCCACTTGCACCGGAATACGAATAGATACAATTTTAACTGGTATATTTTGTATTAATAAACTGTCGTCTGCAGTAGTGTTTATGTGAACAAAGGCGTTGGGCTCGTTTTATCCAGCTCACAGGGGAAATTTGATCGTAGACGATTTTAGATCATTTCTAGGTTCACAGCTCAGACCATGGTATATTTAAGCCTTCATATGATCGCATTAATGTTTTCAAAACTCACGTTCTTAATTATAATTTATGAAATATCGTGGAGTACCTGGCTGGGGTGAGTAACGCAATAGGATTAGAAAATTATAGAAAAAAACGCAAAATTAGATGGAATTATGAAATTCATAGACGTTCCGGCCATCACGTTGAGACGACATAGTTTTAGTGGGAGAGAGTAGAATCAGAAGAACTGTGCGAGGATATCCAAATTTTTGCCTTTGGAATCTGAGGAGCGAGAATTCGTGATGGTGTGCCTTCAATTCAACCGGATGAGGTTAAATTTTCGTGGGATGTATGTGTTCACTTTCGAACAACCATGTGTGGGTTAAGTTCAACTGGATGTATGGTGTTCATCTTTCTGAATCTCACCGGAGTGATGGGGTTAAATTGTGGTGTGATGGATGGTGTTCATCTGTCTGAATCTCAACCAGGAGTGATGGGGGTTAAAGTTCTGTCGGTGGTGATGTGATGGTGGTTCATCTTCTGAATCTCAACCAGGAGTGATGGGGGTTAAAGTTCTTCGTGGTGATGTGATGGTGTTCATCTTTCTGAATCTCACCATGGAGTGATGGGAGGTTTAAAGTTCTGTCGGTGGTGATGGATGTAGTACTTGAATCTCAAAGGATGATGGGGGTTAAGTTCTGTCGTGGTGGTGATGGTTATCTTCTGAATCTCAACCAGGAGTGATGGGGTTAAAGTTCGTCGGTGGTGATGTGATGGTAGTTCATCTTTGAATCTCACAGGGTGATGGGTTAAAGTTCTGTCGGTGGTGATGTGATGGTGGTTCATCTTTCTGAATCTCAACCAGGAGTGATGGGGGTTAAAGTTCTGTCGGTGGTGATGTGATGGTGTTCATCTTTCTGAATCTCAACCAGGAGTGATGGGGTTAAAGTTCTGTCGGTGGTGATGTGATGGTGGTTCATCTGTCTGAATCTCAACCAGGAGTGATGGGGGTTAAAGTTCCGTCGGTGGTGATGTGATGGTGGTTCATCTGTCTGAATCTCAACCAGGAGTGATGGGGGTTAAAGTTCTGTCGTGGTGATGTGATGGTGGTTCATCTGTCTGAATCTCAACCAGGAGTGATGGGGGTTAAAGTTCTGTCGGTGGTGATGTGATGGTGGTTCATCTTTCTGAATCTCATCCAGGAGTGATGGGGGTTAAAGTTCAGTACGTTGGTGATGTGATGGTGGTTCATCTTTCTGAATCTCAACCAGGAGTGATGGGGGTTAAAGTTCGTCGGTGGTGATGTGATGGTAGTTCATCTGTTCTGAATCTCAACCAGGAGTGATGGGGGTTAAGTTCTGTCGGTGGTGATGTGATGGTGGTTCATCTGTCTGAATCTCAACCAGGAGTGATGGGGGTTAAAGTTCTGTCGGTGGTGATGTGATGGTAGTTCATCTTTCTGAATCTCAACCAGGAGTGATGGAGGTTAAAGTTCTGTCGGTGGTGATGTGATGGTGGTTCATCTTTCTGAATCTCAACCAGGAGTGATGGGGGTTAAAGTTCTGTCGGTGGTGATGTGATGGTGTTCATCTTTCTGAATCTCAACCAGGAGTGATGGGGGTTAAAGTTCTGTCGGTGGTGATGTGATGGTGGTTCATCTGTCTGAATCTCAACCAGGAGTGATGGGGGTTAAAGTTCCGTCGGTGGTGATGTGATGGTGGTTCATCTGTCTGAATCTCAACCAGGAGTGATGGGGGTTAAAGTTCTGTCGGTGGTGATGTGATGGTGGTTCATCTGTCTGAATCTCAACCAGGAGTGATGGGGGTTAAAGTTCTGTCTGTCGTGGTGATGTGATGGTGGTTCATCTTTCTGAATCTCAACCAGGAGTGATGGGGTTAAAGTTCTGTCGGTGGTGATGTGATGGTGGTTCATCTTCTGAATCTCAACCAGGAGTGATGGGGGTTAAAGTTCGTCGGTGGTGATGTGATGGTGGTTCATCTGTCTGAATCTCAACCAGGAGTGATGGGGGTTAAAGTTCTGTCGGTGGTGATGTGATGGTGGTTCATCTTTCTGAATCTCAACCAGGAGTGATGGGGGTTAAAGTTCTGTCGGTGGTGATGTGATGGTGGTTCATCTTCTGAATCTCAACCAGGAGTGATGGGGGTTAAAGTTCTGTCGGTGGTGATGTGATGGTGGTTCATCTTTCTGAATCTCAACCAGGAGTGATGGGGGTTAAAGTTCTGTCGGTGGTGATGTGATGGTGGTTCATCTGTCTGAATCTCAACCAGGAGTGATGGGGGTTAAAGTTCGTCGGTGGTGATGTGATGGTGGTTCATCTGTCTGAATCTCAACCAGGAGTGATGGGGGTTAAAGTTCTGTCGGTGGTGATGTGATGGTGGTTCATCTGTCTGAATCTCAACCAGAGTGATGGGGTTAAGTTCGTCGTGTGATGTATGGTGGTCATCGTCGAACTCAACCAGAGTGATGGGGGTTAAGTTCGTCGTGGTGATGTGATGGTGGTTCATCTTCTGAATCTCAACCAGAGTGATGGGGTTAAAGTTCTGTCGGTGTGATGTGATGTTTCATCTTCTGAATCTCAACCAAGAGTGATGGGGGTTAAAGTTCTGTCGGTGGTGATGTGATGGTAGTTCATCTTTCTGAATCTCAACCAGAGTGATGGGGTTAAAGTTCTGTCGGTGGTGATGTGATGGTAGTTCACTTCTGAATCTCAACCAGAGATGGTTAAAGTTCCGTCGGTGGTGATCGTATGAATTCATCTGTCGAATCCAACCAGGAGTGATGGGGGTTAAAGTTCTGTCGGTGGTGATGTGATGGTGGTTCATCTGTCTGAATCTCAACCAGGAGTGATGGGAGTTGGAGTTCGTTCGGTGGTGCTGAAGATTTTTTTTGCATTGTGTCCTGCTACCAGTTCAGCTTATAATAATTACCTTACTGTGTTAGGGGATGAATAAGGTTGAATCTATAGGAAGTGTACACGCATATTTTTGGAGGAAGAGTGGAAAACCATTTAGGAAGAAGCACCCTCTGTTCAGCCAACCAGGATTTGAACCTCAATCTCCACGTTACCCGTTGTCAAATCTATAGCGAAAGAGGTGACTTAGAGAATTTGACCACCGAAACGGGCCGCTGAAGATACTTAGGGCCCCCAATGAAGTATTCGATTTTCTTTCCAAGCAAACTCTGAGATATGCAGTGACGTGCCATAAAATGTTTCAAGGGTAGGCTGAGCTAGTTTAAATAGTACCTGTGATATGTTCTCAAAACTCTGCGAGAAAGTCATTTGTCAGATACAAACTGCAACGCAGTTTACATGTGAAGACTGTAGAACAGATACTGTGTATACATGGTCAAGCAGGGAGAGAGTAGACTAGAACCAATCACAGGTAACAAGCTTTACTTATCCTGGCAACACTCTACTTCACGCAAATGGAGGGGTAGTTTCTTATAATTCAACCTGGGGATTAATAGCCTTTTTTCTTTTTAGTTCTCCGCATCTTATCAAACGTTTGTAGGCCTAAATAATTACTCTAGTGGATAAGGATTAAGAAGAAAGAATTTAAAGGAGGTTTTCCAGAATTTGTCTAAAGAGAAAGTGTGGAACCAAATAGAAAGAAACAACTTGGTACACCTGGCTGGAATTCTAAAAACCAGACACCAATCTGGGTTGACCTATCCCTTTATTTAAGCGCTAGTTAACAATAGAGACTTCTAAAAGGCTAGCACTTAATTTACAGAAGAAAAATATGGTTTGTAAATTAAAAAATAATAAATGCACAATATTTGTATGTACAGTGTATTGCAGTCAAAAATATGTTTTTAGCACCACGTCTTTACCACTCGTTCGTGCTATACGATTATGTACTAATCACGTTAATGGATTTATGAATCAGGAAGTTTTATATTTCTCGGAAGTGTACCTGCATTTACGTGGACGGAGAGTGGACAACCATTTTGTCAAAAATCATCCTCAATACATCCGACCAAGATTCGAATCTCGATATCCCCGTCATCGGCAGTCTAGTCTGCTGCAAGAGAAGGGTCTTAGACTATGCAACCACCGAAGTGCGTAATGTTAAAAAGTTAATAGATAAAACATAATGAGGGAAGCAAGAGAATAAAAGATGATTCATTAATAATTATTATTTTTAGGGAATTGTCTATACTAATATTATAAAGAGGAAAGATTTGATTTTTGGTTTTTTTGTTTGTAATGGATAAACTCAAAAACAACTGACCGATTTTAAAAATTCTTTCACCAATATAAAGCTACATTATCAGCAATTAACATAGGCTATATTTTATTTTGAAAATTAAATTTATTCCTTATAAAAAGGTCGATAGTATATTATATAGTCGTTGGAAAAAAAGTTGTTGCAAGGAAAGTGGGGTTGGTGAAGGGGGTGGGAAAGAGGAATGAGATGAAAATAGGAGGGATGATAAAAAGAGGGAGGGGTATATACAGTGATGGTGGACTGAATTTAAAAAAAGTAAAAAATAGTTTTGTTTATATATTGATATGATGGATGATTTGAAGCTTTGTTTTACAGGATTATTTACAATATTTTTTTACGGGGAAGGGGGCTAGTTTACAATAAACAAATGGATAGTAATCACTGATACGGGTGTTCCTTAAATATATCTTTGGATGTGGTAAAAATCAAATTCTGGAAATCCAGAGATAGCGTTGCTTATACAGTGACACAGATGGCTGAATTTGTCAAAGTTATCGATAGGACATATTTAAGGGTTTCAAGAAGCACGAGATGGCACAATTTCGCCTACATGTTCGAGAGCAGATTGGAAGATATCGTATTATTAATTTTTTTTTTTAAACGGGCATCCCTATTTAGTCTTCACAAGATTTACAAGGCCAGTTTCGTAGTAAGATATAGTACGCCTCAATTGCGGCGCTATAATAAAACCAAGATGACACCTAACTAGACCAGAATGGAATGGGTCGGTTTCATATACGATACTGGGTTATTCCTTTGGAGTTTAGGTAGGTTTCATATAATTTAGGTAGCACCGCATTTGAGGCGTACTCACCGACTATGAAACTGACCCAATAATTAATAATCATAATAATACACTTATAGCTCACTCTACTCATTCACTTCCAGTGTGTTAGATGGTTTAAGTCACTGATGGCTTTCTAATTGAACTCCTGGAAATCAGCATGGTCGTATAGTCTAAAAAAATTATAATCATTTTAAACTGGATTGCCGATAACAGGAAGGTTGAGGTTTAAATCTCTACCGGAAGCACAGAGGATGACTTTTTCTTAAAGGTTTTAGACTCTTTCTATGCAAATTCGGATGAATTTCCTCTCAATTATGTCTTCCTTGTCCTACCACATTTAGTATCTTCCTACCCTGTTGAGTAATTACTATGCAGATACCAGTATTTGTAAAGAGATGTGATGCAGAAAAGAGAACTTCTTTTTTATAAAGTGTTTTATATTAGTTACTTTTCGAGAGTTTACATTTCCAAACACCCAACTTTTGTTTACTATTCAATTATCTAGTATGTTCACCAGCAAGATGATTACACGTAGTCCTTATTTTGAAAGGTGTCCTTATGGAACTCTTAAAACATCACTGATAAGAAAATATCCTCAGGAGTCTTTAACGAATTTTTTTTTTCTTGTTTCCTGTATTCTTTGTTGCTGCTATCTCGAAAACAGCCTGAAGAGGAGGTAAAGTCTGAAAGAAAGCGCTTCAGGATGTCCGGAATGCCTTTTACACTGCGTAAAAGCTAGACTTCATCCTCCTCTTTTATGCTTTTCCCTGTTGTTGCTGTATAACTTTAACCTCAAACGATTCTAGTTTCTGGGGATATTCTACCATTTTAATCAAGAACAAACACTTTGAAATAAATAAAACAGTAATATGTTTACAAGAAAGTTCAATCTATCCTTTTAGAAAAGAAATTAAGTCGATATTACTATGTAAAGTTGTGTTAAGAAAAAAATAAAAAGTGAAAATGATGTATTCTAAAATTTATTCAACGGTGGGCCATATGCATTAATGGGAAGAGGTTTAACCATCAAGCTCGTCCAGCCTAGTTTCTCTGTAATTGGGATGTACTAAGAGTATTTTTCCCCTATATTGATTCCCACTTTTTTCTACATAAATGCGGGTTATTTTCTTCTATAATCTATCTTCCTTATATCCATCCTACTAGTGCAATTATATGTATATCGCCAAGAATGATATTAAAACGCTTTGCAAAAATAAAAGCCATATTAATGAGAAATAAATTGGAGAAAATTATGTATTTTACAAGTTGATTCAACAACGACGCTATTTGTTGGATATAAAAACAAGTTCAACTTCAAAATCAACCTTGAAATGGTTTATAAGATAATCAAGGCATTCGCTATGGTCTTGCTCACCGCTGAAGGTCCAAACAGAGTTAGATTCCAGGGAAATTACCCTAAAGGGGCATTTATTTACTGTGGTTTGATTAAATTTCCTCTAACCATTTTGAGAAAGTTTATCAAAACTCTTGTTTAACATGCAAATATAAAATTTACAAGTGACAGATTGAAAGTGTTGATTAGAAGGAAACTCAAAGGGGCGTATAAAGAACACTAAGAAACTTTAAATAAATGTCAAATTTGGTAAAACAAAAATAAAGTTTCATGAATGGTTTTTGAAGTTTTCTTTTTAAAGAAATTAAAAAAAAATGTATTTCAATTTTTATAAAAAAAATTTATGTACTTGGACTAGAGCATTGAGGCGGGACTTCAAAGTCTGCAAACTTGTCCTGAATTTGTCAAAGCTTCAAGGCTCTATAAAGAGCAAAACATTGAATGGGGGAGAAAGGTGGAAGTATCGAACATGTCAGAGAGGGAAGTAAACTAGACCTCGTTGACAAAACAGGGGTGGAAAGGGACAAGGGGGAGAAATAATGTACTGAAAGTCTTGTAAGTTCTACTATTTTTTTATTCGCCCATCTTTTCAGAGAAAGGATCATCGCTGTCCCTGTATGACATCCTACAGAACAGCTTAACGGGGGTGTTTTTGCAGTCGTAAGTTTCACTCAGAAAATTAAGGAGGGTCCTTGTAGGCATATAAGCTAAATTTATAAAATATAAAATTAATCTAAATTTAATTTTCACTGGAGATTGAATAGAAAGCTCTCTATGTACTAATGGATATTTAAATAAAAGAAATATTACACTTTAAATTTTTCTGTAGTGAATCTGCCTGGAGAGTCAAGAGGCTTGGTCTCGGTTTCCAACATAGTCGAAAATTGCATAATTGGTTAAATGTGTGTTTCAATGTAGTTAAATGGTTGTTTAGTTTCCCAGACTGAAGCTAGTGAGAAGCTACATGCTGAAGACCTAGAAGTAGTAGGCTGGTATCACTCCCACCCCAAGTTCTTTCCCAACCCTTCAGTGCAAGATTTGGACACACAGAGCAACTTGCAGTCCTGGCTCTGCAAGTCTTCTGTTGCCTTTGTCAGCTTTATTCTCTCTCCATACTGTCCCACAAGCAAAACATTGGCATCAGAATACAGGTGAGTCTATCGGCTTTTTCTTTTATAATGAAGAATAGACTGTAAAAGTGGCTGGTTGTTGTGTCTTTTATAGAGTTAGGTTAGTTTGTAATTCGTATTCTAGTGTATTTAGTCAGTTCAGAATGTGTAAGTTAAATTTTCCCGATTAAAAAATTTATAGTTTAAATTTTTTGCAAAGATGGAGAGCAAATCTTATCTTATTTATTTATAATATGGTGTAGCTTTAGTGTAATGTGTAAGTAAGACTAGCTTTGAGGATCCATAAACTGACAAATTTTACTTTTAACATCAAAGATTAAATATTTTTGTAAAAAACCAACAAAAAAGATTAAAAGTGAAATGAAAAGATTGAGAATTACTATTGAACTATTAAATGAACTGTAAAGAGGAATTTGCTAAAGAAAATGACAAATTATAAAAGGGGAGTTTTGTTAACAGCTCAAGTCTTTGTATTGATCAGTCGTGTGTTTGAATAACCTTAAAAGTTGACTAACGTTCTGCAGAAGAGGACGGACAGGAAAATCCTCTAATTTATTGATAGGCCTAATTTTTTGATAGGCTTGTGAATGGACTATACTTTTGAATGTAATTTGACTCTTTACTTTCTTATTAAATAAAATATTATAACCGTGAACATGTTAGATCTAGGAAATATGACAAATATTGACTTTTATAGGCCTCCAACCTAAACAAATTCTGTTTTCTCCATATTTGTATGTCTGTCACCAGGGCTACAGAAAAAAATATGATAGAATTTGTTAAAACTATTTCTATATTTCATGGTAATTTTATCAAGGAGTTTTCCAAATCTTTATTCTATTCTTCAATCATGGATAGTTTAATAATAACTTATTCTTAAAAATTCAAAAAGTTTAAATAATAGCTACTATTATGTTTAAAATGAAGATTTGGCAAGGATTTGACATGATTAAATAGTACTGTAGCCTATACTTTATTGTTTGAGAAAAATCTACTGATGACCAAGTTACAAAGACTTTCGAATGTAGCTGTCATGTTGTACCGTGGAGAGACTAACCCGGCACAAACTACATATCTTACTCACCCTATTCGACGGACCGGCTGGATTCTCGTACAACGACAATGATCACGCCAAATCAACAACACATCAACAAACATCGAACTGTGTGTGAGAAAGTGACAGTTAACGCGCTCTAGTGCTTTTGTGAACTGATACATCTATCAAAAGCGCTCATGCTCGAAAAGACTGTTAGAAGAAAGGCTCTCTGTCTCCCGCGGCCGAAGTGACTCCCGCCCCCCTTGACTGTGTGTCCGTCCAACCAGCGCTATGTACACGGGCTTGGGCAGATATAGACTTCATGATTGGATTATAGTGACTGCATTATGATGTAATTCTCTCCTTCCCTTGTTACCTCCACTGAGTAAGATCAGATATAAGCTTATGTTTTGCTAAGGAAGTGACTCTTTGGTGCCTGATAGACGTTAGGCTCACATGGGCGATATGTAGAGCCCTAGGACTAATAGAACGTAGGTCTGCCTAGGATGACAGGAAATTAATCTTAGACCACGTTATTATAATATTCAGGTTAGGGTTGTAATCTTGGTGCAGATATGCCAAATTATTATAATATTCAGGTTAGGGTTGTAATCTTGGTGCCGATATGTCAAATTATTGTAAAATTCAAGTTAGGGTTGTAATCTTGGTGCAGATATGCCAAATTATTGTAATATTCAGGTTAGGGTTGTAATCTTGGTGCAGATATGCCATATTATTATAATATTCAGGTTAGGGTTGTAATCTTGGTGCAGATATGCCATATTATTGTAATATTCAGGTTAGGGTTGTAATCTTGGTGCAGATATGTCATATTATTGTAATATTCAGGTTAGGGTTGTAATCTTGGTGCAGATATGCCAAATTATTATAATATTCAGGTTAGGGTTGTAATCTTGGTGCCGATATGCCAAATTATTGTAAAATTCAAGTTAGGGTTGTAATCTTGGTGCAGATATGCCAAATTATTGTAATATTCAGGTTAGGGTTGTAATCTTGGTGCTGATATGCCATATTATTATAATATTCAGGTTAGGGTTGTAATCTTGGTGCAGATATGCCATATTATTGTAATATTCAGGTTAGGGTTGTAATCTTGGTGCAGATATGTCATATTATTGTAATATTCAGGTTAGGGTTGTAATCTTGGTGCAGATATGCCAAATTATTATAATATTCAGGTTAGGGTTGTAATCTTGGTGCAGATGTGCCAACTTATTGTAATATTCAGGTTAGGGTTGTAATCTTGGTGCAGATATGCCATATTATTATAATATTCAGGTTAGGGTTGTATTCTTGGTGCAAAGGCCAGGGAAACTATTTGTTAGATGCCATTATTAGTTTGATTGTTTATATGGAATATACAGTTAGCGATCAGTCAGATGGCTGTAATTCCTGGTTGTTGTTATTACAATCTTGCGGAATTTAGTAAATATTGGTTGGTAATTAAGGTTATCTCTCATACAAAATTAATGCTCCTTTTTTATGCTCTCAGTCTAGTAGGACATTTTTGCATATTAGTTTGTTTATAAACGGCAAGTGATAAATTTCTATTATCTTATACCCCTATGTTTCTTTACATGTGGTTTAATGAGGTGTATAAATAAATCTATCAAAAATAAGAACATAAGAATATGTTAATGTTTTCAGGCGTTAGCGAGCTAACTGTGTTAAACTGGGTTTTGGGAAATATATCTAACATTGTAATCTTTTGCGATAGCTAGCGTGAGGTTAAACTTACCTATTGTTGACATTGTAATAATGTATAGACGGGGATGCTGGTCGTTTACTATTCCTCGTTTAGCCTGGTCTTAGACATTGTTATGTTAGTTGAATAGGAGAAGTGATGTGTCTCCCATGTTTATGAGAGTATGTTTAATATATGGTTCCATGTAAATTACCACTTCAATAAATTAGCCGTTGGGCAATGTTTGTTACCTGCACTTCGTTCTTGTTTATACATAATTTTATTTACTGAATCTTCCCATGGGCATAGTTGATACTTCTCAGTTGAGACAGGGAATAATTGGGCTTGTAGCGGATATCCAAATAAAACCCCTTGTGGTTATCCTTCATATTTGTAATAATGGCGACTGGGTGTTGTGGTGCTTAGTTAGGGATTTTGATGGTACTGCTAACAGACTGTACCCACACACCCGGTACGCTTGAATGTGTTTGTTAAAAATTGGCACAAGGGGAAGTTTATATAATGAATCAGAATTGTTCTTTTCTTCTTTAAAAAAAAGTAATTTGCTGATATTTAAAAATGTGGAATTAAAATAATCTAGAGCAATTTTATTCAAAATATAGATCTAAAGTGTGTTTGTATCAAAATAATGTGTTTTTCAAAGGAAAAATTAGTAAAGGGTATCTTACTGATAACTGTTTTTAAAAGATGTAATCAGATTATAATTTATTATTATTATTATTAGCACCGCGTCTTACTACCCGTTCGGGTTATACGCACTTACGCTAATGTGTAATGGTAGGGTGATTGTGAGATGAAATGAAGGACCTACAGTTTAACGTGGAATCCGAACCACGGTGGTGACCTGGCATTCCACACATTCACAAGATGTCTTGTCAGAGGTGTAGGAAGGGTTTGGAAATCAGATAAATCTGTGCCGGGACAGAGGATTGAACCCCGGCCGCCAGCACAGAAGTCTGACACCTTACCCCTAGACCACCAGGTCACCCATTTTATAATTTAATGTGTGAGAAAATATATACAATTGTATCATGCAATTTATTTATAGTATATTGAATTTAGTTAACTGAAATATTTTCAATGTGTTTTCAGTTTAAAGAGAATAATAAATCAAATGCATACGTGTTTTCTGACAAGATTACCATCATTGGTCAACTATTTTCACAGTTACTCAAATGATTTTTCAATTTGATGTCAAATAAAAATGTTTGTAAAAGGTTAAGAGAGACTTTTTTGCCAGTTCCATTATTTATGTGTCCACCAACGTGAGAGAAATTAAAAGAAACCGAAATAAATAGAGATATAGGTTCATTGTACGTCCTTGCACGCCATCTTAAAAGGACACGCTAACTATCTTCCTGTGACACGTTTAAAAGGTATTCAAACTGAGTGCTTGGAAGGAGCAAACTGCATGCTAATGAGCAAAGCCAAACGGAAAGTTCAGTTGGTTGAAGCTAGAAGAGAGCCAACTTTTTTTTTTATATAACAAATATGAAAATTACTATGTAAATGCTTTAAATATTTAGTAGTGAAAATTCTCATGGTGGTTCACGCTTTAAGTACATCAAGATAAAAAATCATGTTGGTCTTAAATAGCCAATGTTATTAATATAGTGTGTAATCCATAAAAAGATAATTACAAATTACAAAATTTAAACATGGTGTGAAAGTTAAATAAACGTGAATATGCAAAATTAAAACTACTTGCCTTTTTTTTCTTCTTCTGTGGTTGAACTTTAATAGAAATGGACTACAAGTTCACGGTACTCCAAATACGATCTCGGGTTGAACCTAAAACATATTTTATAAAAATGTATTAAGGTAGTAGTCTAAAAAAAATGCATATTACAATTCCTCTCTATGTGGAGTGATAAGTGTGTTTATCTAGGTTAAGTTAAACCTTAAGTATATCATAAGGAGAGATAACACTGTTTATAAACTACTAGTCCCCTTCCCCGTAAAAAAATATTGTAAATAATCCTGTAAAACAAAGCTTAAAATTATCCATCATGTCAATATAAAAATCAAACTTTTTTTATTTTAAAAAAAAAATACAGTCCTACCATCACTGTATAGCCCCCTCCCTCTTTTTATCCTCTCTCCTATTTTAATCTCACTCCTCATTACATCTCTCATCTCATTACATTTCTATAATAAACGGTGTATAATTTATTTTTATAGCTAAAAGTTTTTTTAAGTTGTTAAGCTAATAAGGGTGCTTCAGATGAAAATCCCGCAGAAGCGTGGAAATAGGATGGGTTAGACACGATTAAAACCAATAATTACTAAATATCATCTTAATGCAGCCAATTAGGACTTGAGCTTTTACCTCTCTTTAAACAATTATCAAATTTAACAGAAATTTAACTTCTTAAACTGTTGTCTATCGGTGATTAAAATGGTAATCTAGGGAATAATAATTCTCCAGTAGATACACAAGAATGCAATTTTATTCACATAGGGATAACAGTTCTTTAATGTGTGTCAAGGTTGTCCTAGAATTTTATAACTTTTTTTTTTAGCACTGCGTCTTTCTACCCGTTCGGGTTATACGCTTAAGTACTAATTACGCTAATGGATAAGGAATAGTGAAGGTTGAATTTTAGAGGAAGTGAACCCGCATTTGCGTGGAGGGAGAGTGGAAAACAATTTAGGAAAAATCACCCCAATTCACCCGACCGAGATTTGAGCCTCGATCTCCCCGTCCTCGGCAGTCGAGCTCAACACGACTAGCGCGTTAGCTAACTACGCCACCAATGCAGGTTATAACAACTTGTTCTCTTCATTTTCTATGAACGAAAGTGAAAGGGCCCACCAATATTTCCAGTAAAGGTATATTCATATACCTTTCAGAGTTCTTTTACATGCCACAATCGAGATGAGACTGACGGCTTTACATCCTATCCGAAGGAAATTGTGAGATACGGTTTTATCGCTCAAGAAAAATCCGTAGATACCAGTTGGGTTTGAACCCACGATCATCGGGTCCTGAGGAGAGAATTTCGCCCCAAGACTACCAATGTCGACAAATCTCTTTATATATACCCGTTTAGATGGCTTCGTGGTCCAACGTGCTAATATTGTGTTAGACTAGACTGCCGAAGACGGGGAGATCGGGTGCACTGAGGGAGGTTTCACAAATGGTTTTCCACTATCCCTCCACGAAAATGCGGGTGCACTTTTTTAAATTAATACTTCCTAATCCCTAACACTATTAGTGAAATTAGTACATAAACGTATAGACCGAACGGGTACTAAAACGCGCTGCTAAAAAACGCTATGTAAAAAGATCTTAATTATACTTCGTAATAAATAAAAACTACAAGTAGGTTTATCAATAAAAACATTAATCATGTTTTGATTTCGGCAATCATTGGGTATTCTTTTACGTCAACACATTACTTAAGGATATTTATAATAACTAGATAGCTGTTGCAAGCGGCTTTGCTCGCGTGGAAGTTGATTATATACAAATACGAAAATATACATATGTATTTACAGATTAATTTAAAATATTACGTTACGTTGAGGACCATAACTTGACCTCAGATCAAAAATAATGCAAGTCCGATACAAACTTTCACCCCCTTTTTCATCCCTTATTAAATAAAATTTCCAAAATTCCTGAAACACGTATTTATTTGTTTTACGTCAATAACCGAAATACAAAATTTTGTTTATGTAACTTTCAAAATGATGGACTTTCATACATATTATCATTCCCTATTTTGACCCCTTTGGGGTGGAATTTTCTAAAATCCTTTCTTAGTGGGTGCCTACATAACAAAATGAATATACAGTCCGAATTTCATGCTTGTAGCCTTGATAGTTTGCGCTCGGCGATGATGAATCAGTCAGTCAGTCAGTCAGTCAGGACATGTTATTTTATAAGTATAGATAGATTTTTGTTTAAAATCTCTATCCAAAAAAGATACATCAGTGATCATATTTGTCAAATTCGTTTTTGCGTCATTATTTTTGAGACATTCGCTTAAACGTTCTGTACATTACTATTCTCTAAAGGTTTGTAGACATCTGACAAATGAGCGAGCGAAAAGAAAAGTAACGTGTGAGTGTATGTGTTTTAGGACTAGAGGGGAGGGATGAATGGGGCAGTTACGGTTGAGAGGAGTTTACGGACAGTTAAAATGGGGGGCGTGCCAATGTGGACATCCGGTCATTTAAAACAGGGAAAACCTTTTGGGAGTCTTCTTCCTTTAGGGCCTATACGTGTTTTTTTTATGGGTGTGGTTTTACGAGGCCATCGGGAAGGAGTGTAAAATGAATGCAACTCAAGTTGCTGTTATTATTATATTATTATTATTAGCACCGCGTCTTACTACCCGTTCGGATAACTCAAGTTAAGATAGAGGATACAATTTATTTGGATTCGAGTGTTTTATTGATTTTTTTAATACAAAAATGTTTATTTGGAAAACTTTTCATTATTTTATGTCATAAAGGAATACGATTATCTAAGATGACTTAAAAATTTTAATCTAAATTTTAAACCACCTAAATTTGTAGTCTACCCGATTTGGTTGCCTCCTAGTCTAAAGCCTCACTATCAATAGACTAGACTGCCGATGACGTGGAGATCGCGGTTCGAATCCCGGCTGGGTGTACTGAAGGTGGGCAAAAACAATTACCTTTTCTTGCAACCCTTTCCATCCCCACATTAACTTATAAATTTAAGAATCAAATAGCCAAAGCTATTATATTTGTTTTAGTGAGGATTTTCTCGTATCTAGATACCATATTCTGAAAATTTCAGAATATTCACAAACATACATACATATTGACACATGCCCCTTCACGTTATTATATATATATATATATATATATATTTAGATACTAATGTCGTGTCTAGGCTACATCTATCTGTAGCTCAGTTTGTTTAAAGATTAGTCAGTACTTGTTTACCGTTGCCCGGGGGATGCCTGACTGTACCACTGATTCATCGTTTTCGTGAAGACTTTCCATGTTCCGTTTTGATGAGAGGTGATTGTAGTGAATATGGTGGTGTAAAGCCAATTATCTTAAGCCTAATTAACCAAAGCCTGCGGTGACCATGGAAATTATTCCCCACTCAATAAAAAGACTTTAGGACCAGCCGGGAATCAAAACCGGGACCTTTAGGTCATCAGTCAGGGGCTATGACCAATATACCTCGAGGCTGGTTAGATATGTAGATACACGATGTTGATATATTACAACAACTTTTTAGTGAACTACCCTTATGCTTTTAGGTAACACTTTTACATTATTTTAAACAATATTACGAAGACAATCAGATCAACTTTATAACTCATTCTAACTCTTTTTGAATATAGTGTATTTGTATTATCCTTAACGAATGGAGGGGGGAGTACAGGGCCCAAGTGTTGATTTTCCTATGGAAATAAATTGTTTGTATTCTCCTGTGCTATAGAGGCCTGTTACCCAACCAGGAGGGAGACGTTCAAGGGGGAACAGGGGGTTTATGAGATTGCCGTATTAACGGAAGAAAAGCATAGCTCTAACTTCTCCTGGTAATTAAGTCCTAGCCTGGGTAGGGTTGGGTTTTGGGTGGCGAGGAACGAGGGGTAGGGAAACAGCTATGGTTGCCTTCAATGGGCTCTTCGCTCTCATTTACATACTGCGCCCAAATGGCGAGCAATAAGGGTACAAGAGACGTCCCTGTTTCTGATCTGATCAAGAGGGTGGTTTTTTTTAAAAGAGATAGGCTATGGGTTCGTATTTAAGATTTGTTGGTAGCACTGGATAAATAAACAACATATGTGAATACTTAAATAGCCACAAGATAGTTTACAATATTAAATATAGCTCTCAATATTTTATCATATCATAATCAAAGTTTAACTGAATTTTTTTTTTGCACTTGTTAGTTCATGCAGTGAAAAATTATAGCAATATTATTTTATTCAAATTTAAAAAATCAGCTTTAGATATAACCTTTACATATAAATAAAAAATACTCTTACATATATTTTCCTACATACATATACCCGCTTCGGTAGTCTCAAGCTTTAACGATTCATTCGAGCATTAAATTAGGTTGCCATTAATCAGGGGATTGGAATCGAAATTGGGCATAATGATGGTGGTATTTCTTAAATGGTTTCATACGCCTCCTTCCACTCAAATGCGAGTACATTTCCTTTAAATTATATCTTATTCATCTCTGTTGGTGTAGTGTAGGAAGACGCGAAGGAAGACAATGCAAATAATATTGTTATAGGGTAAATTAAAATATATACTTTGATTTTCTTACGAATTTGATGCAATTTTTAGAAAATATAAACTTTTTTGTTGTAAACATTGATCAAATATTACTGTATTATGTTATTTTATAGGTATTGATACTATTTATCAAAAGTAGCAGCTTTGCAAATCATATTATTGAACTTATTAATATGTGAAAGTAGATTTTTTAACTTTTTTTTCCTAGCTATCAAATGTGCTGTTTTCCAGTCAAATTCATGATGCACTATTGTTTCACGGAATGGGAGATTATTTTATTTCACTTATTTTGAACGTTTTGAAATGATTTACACTTTGAATATAACTTCAACGCTCAACGCCGTATTAGTGGTTAGTGGTTAGGTATCTCTGACGAGGCAGCACGCACGTGCACACACACACACACACACACGTTACTTCTGAAACAGACTAATGCTAAATATATGTCATCATAATACTATCCCTCCTTCAGTTGTATGAGCTTATAAGTCTCTCAGATTGCTACAAGGCGGTCTCGATGACACGTCTAACCGATTTTACCAACAGAGGCACGGATTTGGAAATAAAGTTGAATGAAGGAAATCTATTTAGATTTATTTTGCTTTAATAACCACGTTTTACAAACCGTTCGGGTTGATACGCATATTTACAGTAGCCCCATGGCTTCTTTGGTGCTGACTGACAGCTGACGGTTTTGAAAAAATACCAGACCAAATTATGTATTCCTACGCAGAACCATATGATCTGCAAAAACATGTGTTTAGCATCTGTCACTTCTGACAGTCAAAATTTCGGTATATACCTAAATGTTAACTGTCCGAATTCAGCTGTGAGCTGTCAGTCAACACCAAAGAAGCCATAGGGCTACTGTACTAACCACGTTAATGTATTAGGGATGAGTATTGACTAATTTATAAGAACCGCGCCCGTATTTGTGCGAAAAGAAGAGTAAACACCATTTAGGAAAATAACTCTCAGTACACCCGAACGGGATTCAAACCCCGATCTCACCACTATCGGAATTATAGTATATTTCGATAGTCATGCGGCCCCAAAACGGCTACTAAGATTATTTATGGTTTATTTGGTTTTATATATTAGTATTTTGGTCCTAAAAAAAAGTTTACTTTCTGAACCGATTTTATTAGCACGTGCCTTAAAAACCTAACAATTCTAGAATATACACAGCATCCAGTATCCCGGGCTTTAATTTATCATGGAAAATGGATAGATACGAATCTCACTCGCGATAAGTTTTCCTACCATGAGGATAGTCGAACCAATTACCCCTTTTTAGTATAGTAAAGCACTACCAGCTGAGCTAAGGTATAGTTAGACTTTAAAACAAACTTTCTTATAGAAAAAAAATGTTTATCTTCTTAAGTCAACAACCTGAAGGCTGGTTTGATGGGATTTCTATATATTCGGAGCTGAGCATGCATTTAGCCCTTTGGCTGTCTAGTGCTACCTGTACAATCCGGTAGACATAACATATACTAAAGGAGCTCAGCACTTATGGCGGTTCCCTGTTTCCTTCCTCAATGAATTTATATAAGCGATAGTGAAAGGGCTTACCCATTTGGTAATTTAGACATTCCTTCCAGGGTTATTTTATATGCCACAATTGACATGGGACCGATGACTTTAACCCCTCCATCCTCACCTGAAGGAAGCTCTGCAAAGGAGTTGTGTCGTTCAAAAAATAATTCGTTGATCCCGGCTGAGTTTGAACCCATGAAATTCTTATCATGAGACGAGTACTTTTCCCAAAGAGCTCCGAGGTTGACATATACTTTATATAAATGTAAATATATATATATATATATAATATGATTAATATAATATATTAAGCCATTATATATTCACATCAGTGGATTAGGCATTAGACTTGCATGGTGCAAGATTGCCGTTGACGGTGAGGTTGGAGTCCAAATATTGGCAGCGTTAGTTTTTCGTAATAGTTATGACTTCACTCTAAGCTTCTCCCCTCATCCTGATCTAAATAAATACAATCTGCATCTTATTTTATAGGATGTGACCTGCATAGTGTGGGAGACAGACTTAGACCTCAGTCTTGTCTTTTTACTTTATCTTGACCCTTCAGTATTGTAGTTCGAGATTTCGAAGTTTCATGATCCTCTGAAACTGAAAATATTGTTTTAATGATGCCGTCTGTATTTGTGTATCTGACTTTTTGTTTATATGTGTGCGTTTCTCGACATTAGAGTGGAAACAATTTTACCGATCGGTCTGAGGTTACATTTATGCTACATCCTCGCTGCTGGCACATCGCTGAGCTATGGACATGGATGTGTGGCGATGTTGAAACCAAACTAGCAATCTTTATTGGTGCAATTATCCTGCATCAACGCTTCTCACTGCCCGCTGCTAGCCTCGCTATAACGATGATAACGAATAGGTTTGTTTTCCGAGACTCTAGCCTCGACCATCGCCGGGCATCTCGTAACTTGAGCTGTGATTGGTTCCTTCACACAATTTCTGGTTCAGTAGGATAAAAATATACAGAAAGGTCGGTTGTAACATCTTTAAGTGCCTGAAAGACCTCTCTGGATAGTTCTTGGTCTCTTTATAGAAATGGTGAAAGTAACCTTGGCGATGGCGTTCTTGATTAAAAGGGTGAACTCCTTATCCTCGTCGCAAACCACATTTTTGTCAAAATGAATCACGATCTATGTCATCATATGACCGAAACATACATCATCGTTCCTCAACATGCAACACGTTCCAATAACACAAAACACGACTCACAACCAACCTTCATGCCAGCATCTTACAGCAATGTGGACAGATGCAGGGTAAATGCTCCATGGCGAGCATCCATATGCCAGCATCTTACAGCAATGTGTGACAGATGCAGGGTAAATGCTCCATAGCGAGCATCCATGTGCCAGCATCTTACAGCAATGTGGACAGATGCAGGGTAAATGCTCCATAGCGAGCATCCATGTGCCAGCATCTTACAGCAATGTGGACAGATGCAGGGTAAATGCTCCATGGCGAGCATCCATTGCCAGCATCTTACAGCAATGTGGACAGATGCAGGGTAAATGCTCATGCGAGCATCCTATGTGCCAGCATCTTACAGCAATGTGGACAGATGCAAGGTAAATGCTCCACGGAGAGTATGCGAGCAGCGAGGTGTCTGGCGAGCATCCATGTGCCAGCAGTGAGGTTGAAGCATAAACGTACACTTAGAATTGGTGTCTGTAGTTTGCATAACGATCCCTTGATGAGTTGTTGGAACTATATATCTAATCCTAAAATTGAGGGTAGTTTACTAAGGGGAACGATGAGAAAAACCGATAGGCATTGCTTAGCATTAAAAACAAAATAGCAACTCTAACGCCCAGTTAAAATTAATTTGAGGATACTTTAAATAAGCGAAAAGTTTCCAATTTTTCTCATATATCAAATCCACAAGTATTTGAGATACAAAATAACCTATCATTGTAAATATGTAAATAAAATCGACAATATTTTATGAGGGTGTAAAACGATTTTAATAGTATATCAAAATTAATACATAGAAAAATGAACTAATAAAATAAGTATTTTTGTACTCTTATTTTAATTATTATATTTCGATTAAATAAGTATTAAAGCACTTTTAAACCCGAAAGCCTTTTGAAATGGCCAAGAACTTAAATTACAAGTGTCTAAATTCACTTGGTCTGGTGTTGCAATTTTTTAAAAATACTATTAGTTGTTTTTAACGCAAATGTTATTCAGTTTGTAGTCAAAATCTAATTTTAAAACGCTAGACTTTAAAGTAAAGAAAAGTAAACTAAAAGCGTGTTCATAAAATTAACCTAACAAGATTAGTACCGCCCTACGGAAGAGATTTAATTTTCATTTATGATGCATGCTCGCAAAAGAGGTTCTTAAAGTGGCTGATGTCAAATAAAAGTGCTCACAGTTTAGTGCCCGTGCTGCTTCCTTTTCAACAATGTATATGAAAATGGCCTTAATCTTGTAAAATTTGTAGACGTTTTAAAAATATTTAAACTCTTAAGAAACAGTTGGAAAAAAAATGCCTCGTCTACAGTCCAATCTTCACAGGAATAATCTTATCCGACAGTTAGAAAATTACTTAATTTAGTTTCACATATCCATACATCAAGTCATGTGATCTTCAGATGTCACCTTTGAAATAAATAATAATAAGTAGCTATAAAATTACACAAATAGAGTAAATGTATAGCCCGAACAGAAAGTAAGACGCGGTGCTAAAAATAATAATTAAGTAAAATACTATCATTGTTGAACATAAAAAATAAATGGCACGACACAATCGCACTAACTTTCTCATATTGTGTATTTTAGTTTCGAAGAAAAAAAATTTCAAATATGTTTTTTTTGAATAAGTTTGACTCAAAATACAAACATCATATTGTTCATCAAAATAAAAAACTTTCTATTTATAATTTATAAGCTAAATGGATTTCTAACAAATTTCAAATTTTCAAAAATGAATTAATTGTAAACCACCATATACTTATATGTAATTTGTTGAAATTAAAACGTGTTCCTATTCCTTATTAAAAAAGACTATACCCAAATACCCATTTTGAACTCAATATTTAAGGCAAATATCGAAACTCTTATATTGCTATAATTTGTCCCAAGTTAACTACTTAAAATTTATTTTAGAAAAAGAAATACACAATATTAATTACATGTAAAATACTTTCCCACTTCACCACACCCCCACGATCTCCATTTTGAACTAAAGTTATGGATATTTTTTTAAACTAGTAGTCAGCAAACCACCCTTAAAACAAATTGTTACCTAAAAATAAGTAACACTGTTATTGCCATTTCAAACACACCAAAGATACCCATTTGGAACCAAATCGTAAGTGCAATTTTTAATATATTTCAAGTCTGTAAAAAGACAGTCATCATTAAGCTACCCACAAAGAGTTTTTATCTTCAAAACAATTATACATTTTTATTTGTCATAAGTCATAACACACAATCTCGGTATAACATTATTTAAAAAAAATATCGTTAGAAATATTTTCGACAAATTTGAAATTAAAAGAATCATTTCAGCACTAAACTACCCTTAATTTGAGGGATAGTGTCAACATAAATAAGTCCCAATTATAACTAATAAATCCCAAATATCAAGTTTAAACAAAATTCATCTAATCGTTTAGGATCCGTGGACAGGAACATACAGAATGTTAAAATCAACAAAATATTTTGTCCGCGTGCCCACGGCAATCTATATTCTGATGTTGGCTAACGCGCTTGTCGTGTTGAGTTCGACTGCTAAGGACGGGAGATCGAGGTTCGAATCTCGGTCGAGTGAACTGGGGGTGGTTTTTCCTAAATGTTTTCCACTCTCCCTCCACGTAAATGTGGGTTCACTTCCTCTAATTCAACCTTCCCAATTCCTAATCCATTAGCGTAATTAGTACTTAAAGTGTATAACCCGAACGGTAGTAAGACGCGGTGCTAAATAATAATATATTCTGGTCTACGTTACGTCTTGCTACCCATCCTTGCTACCCATATTGAATCAACCTAATGAAGTAAAAAATGTACCAACATTTATGTGAAGGAAGATTAGGAAATAATTTTGCGGAAAAATAACACAATACACCCAACAGAGATCCGAACTCCAAAACCATTGACCTCAGTTGTCTTGAGCTAATGTGCTCGCCTCAGGACGAGATTTAGTGGGTTCAAATCGAGTTGGAGGTCAACATATTTTTCTTGAGCGATAAATATTTGTAGCATTACTCCCTTCGGATGGAAAGTAAAGCCGTTGGTCCCAAGTCGATTGTGGTATCTAAAATAATCCTGGAAGTTATGTAAACAGTATATTTCCCGGCCTAATTGTTAGCTCATTTCATTCTCGCTCATAGAAATTCTTGTGTGCTGATATAATCAGTCGATTCAGAAAGTGCAAGTTAAATAATACCTCAAATAAATTAAATTAAATTAATCCAACATCCCGGTAAACATTAAATCAGAATAGACGATCTTAACGTTAAGTTTACATGATCATCTATACGGTTAAAACTCTGAATAAACTTGCAGTAAGTCCTTCGTTACAAGACTTACATAAAATGTAAGATGAAATAATATTATGTGACTTTAAATAATTTTTCCACTAAATCAACGTGAACGAAAATACATTACGAAATTCATCCGCGAATTCCACGAATACAACGGAGGTATCTATTGGAGATAACTCAGATAAGTGAAAATTGATTATCCGGAGAAAAAAACAACAACAGCATCTGGTTGTAATTAGTTCGAATAATCGATTTTGTATTATAGTAATAAAATGTTACAAAAAAAATGTGTGCTTCTCGTTTATTTGTTTTACTAAAGGAAACAAAGCTAAACGAGTTTTATTTTTTAATATTGTGCCTTTTCATTTTAGCCAACTTTAACAACATAAATGTTATCCATGGATATACAGTTAAATTTAAAAACACGAACAAAAAACGTCTAGTGAGTTTGTTCACAACGTTTTATGAATATTTATTCATTATCCACGAACTTGTTTTTAACATATTAAAAAATACTTGAAGTGTTCTTTTTTTTTTAAATATAAAACACCCGGAGCAGTGATTACATGGTATATCACAATGGGTTGAGCTACCGATTAATGGAGGTCAAGATTCGAATCTCAGTAGGGTGGTTTTCTATGGTTCGCTTATTTATGGACACTAATATGGGTTTATTTATTCTAAATTCTAATGAGCACTACTAATCTCGATACCTTAAATTAAGTGGTAAGAAATAATATTTTCGGCCTCGGTAGGTTTGGGGTAAAGTGCTCACTTCAAGATTCAATGTCCATGGGTTCAAACCCAGCTGGGGTCTACGGACTTTTCTTGGACTATAAAAATACGTTGCACAGCTTCCTTCGGAGGAGTAGTCATCGGTCTCATGTGGATTGTGACATGTAAAGGAAACCTGAAAGGTATGTGAAGTAGTTTTCCCAACAAAATTGGTATATCCTTTCGCTCTCATTCAAAGAAATTCTCGTATGCTGATATAACAAGTCGATTCAGAAAGTGCCCTTTAAATACCTCAAAAATTAAAAAAAAAAAAGTTAAATGTACTAATGAAAATAAGTCAGCATAACAAACAAATATGGAGATTACACATTTTCAAAATGTTTTTAAAACCACACTCGTGTTCATTTATCGCATTTAAGGGGGTCATCTCGGTAAGCAAAAAATTGCTGCTCAAACTCTTTGATTATTGATTTAAATAATTATAGTTCAAGTCAAAATAAAGTGAAAAAAAAAAGTTCCAACATTGCTATTTTTCCTTAACCATATATTGTTGAGTTTTTTTTAATAGAAAAATACGTGTGAAAATATGACAGTGGCTCATTGTCAACGACTTTTGAAGCCTTTTTTGTGGAGCTACAGTAGCCCCGTGACTTCTTTGGTGCTGACTGACAGCTCACAGCTGACTTCTGACAGTCAACATTTAGGTATATACCTAAATTTTGACTGTCAGAAGTGACAGTTGCTAAACACATGTTTTTGCAGATCATATGATTCGGCGTAGGGATACATAAAATTGGTCTGGTAACTTTTCAAAGCTGTCAATTGTCATCTGTGAGCTGTCAGTCAGCACCAAAGAAGCCATGGGGTACTGTATACAACTAGACTTGATGAAAAAGGCCTCTAGATCTAGCCTTCCTTTAACAAATATATATTTTTAGCCCATAAAAAAAAGTAATGTAAGTTTTTAAGATATTTGAGAACTAGCAGTAAGCTTTTCTCTTTACCTTCTTATAAGGAGACTTGTATTTTTCTTTCTCTTCTATATCGAAATGATAAAAGGTGACTGTAGGCGAAGGGTGAAATGAAAAATATAAACTTGGACAGAATAAAGAATTGGTTTTAGAAAACGACACAGATCACTGTTGTAATTAAAAAAAACTACACTAGCGAGCCGCTCAGTCTGTAGAACACCTAGATACTTAGGTTGGTACTTCTTCAATTCTAATGTAACCAAAACGAGACAAGAGGAATTACCACGGTGACTTACCTGTTAGAGTATCATCATGATGCTGCACGGTCCTTTTTACAAAGAGTTAGATCCTATGTTTGATAATGAATGTGTATACATAAAAATTGGGGTAGGGTACCAACGGAATATGTTGTGTTGGTACAGGGAAGAAATTAGTATGCACATATTTTAATTTACTGACGCAGAAAAATTATGCCCTACCTATTTGACACCAAATAATTTATAATTTATAATACTACAGTATTAGAGCCCAAAGGAAAGATGTATGTATGTATGATAATTGGATTCTGTTCATCAGATATGACGATTAAACAAAACAAAATTTAAATACTGATCTTATTTTTACAAATTTGGTGGGAAATAGTGGTTATTAAGGTTAGATAAAAAAAAGTGTATTTCCTCTTCCTAGCTTATTTGACCACATAATAAATTGTCTCGGTAAAAAAAACACTTGTAGTTTTAGTCTTGAGTTAGATGTTAATAAATGGAAAGTTCTTACTTGTATAAATCTTCTTCCTTCCTATGTTTTTTCTTTATAAATAAATCTCAATAAATTTTCAGGCGTCACTACCTAAATAATAAATATTATAAGGTATATATATCTAACTTCTGGTAGTTAGCGTGGATAAAATGTATATCCAGTCTGGTCATAAGTAGTCCAGACTTCAACCCATACTGGCTACCAGTAAAAATTATGTCAAAAACCAAAACAAAATTAGACTTCTAGCTGGCGCCAAAAGAGATTTTTCTATCCAAAAAACCAGCGCGTACGTTTATTTTTTCTTAAAAAAAAATGTTATGTTAATCAAATAATTAAAATAATCAGAGGAAATCAATGTAGCAGCGTATAGAGGAATGAATAACGGTATTGAAACCTAAGTGGTGTTGTCATGGAAAATAAAATAAAGTTCAGTTGAAAAATATTAAATAAGTTTATATAGAAATACGCCGGTAGGGTATGCAACGTAGATAAACAAAACAATAAGAACTAGAAAAAATAGAGAAATATGGTGAATATTATTTATACTGTATTTTAAGCCGTATGGCCTAAGAGCAATTGATACTTTCTCGCTGACCGAAGCGACCACCTTAAAATGATACGTCAGAAAAAACATACTGAATGGGTACAATATATTGCCTAAAATTTACACTCAATACTAAACAACTAGATTAAAGCTTCCTCCCAAATCCTTTTTTTATTTTTGGCTGATTAATCTTAAACAAACCTAAGGCAGTGAGTGAGCTCATGACAGTGCTACCAATCACAGATAAGGAAACGAAGAAAGGGAAAATGCAGGGTATGATCGATTCATAAGTGGATTTTAACAAACAACAAAAAATATTCTTAATTTAACTATTAATAAATGATAGATATGGATAAGGAACAAATAAATAAGATCGTATAAATTTCGAAATGAATTCAAGGCGTGGTGTACTACGTATTCAACCTAGTAAAATAAATGAATATATATATATACATTCACAGATGGTTTTTATTAGGTTGAATACGTAGGACACTTCAGCTTGCATTCATCTCGAAATTATATTTCATTTCACAGATGGTTTTCTATTATTTATATGCGAGTGTTTTTACTACTACTACTACTACTACTACTACTACTACTCCAGGCAACCTGATTATCTAAACTAGAGGGATAAGGAATAGAAAGGTACAAGTTAGGAAATATATAGCCCATTTATGTGGAGGTAAAGGGTGAGAACAATAATTAAAAGAAAAAAAATACCCTCAGCAAGGACGGAAAAAAGCTATTGTTTTCCTAGAAAGGAGCCGAGCAGTAAGTTGACGTAATATATTGATATCATTTTAATAATAATAAATATATTTTTGTGTGGTGTTTGAGGAAGAGTGACAAAGGTATAGGGAACGGGCCGGACTGTATTTCCCCAAGCATAGTCTTGGTAATAGAAAAGTTCTACTTTTTATTAATCTGCTATAATCCTATTTACTCTTATGTTTATACTTATTTTCAAGATTCAGATTCGAATTAGAATTGGGGATTCGGATTAGTAAAATAGTGTATTCGAACCATTAATAGTAAATATATATATATCAACTATTCCTTGGATATCGCTACTCACACACAAGAGGAAAATGTTTTGGAAACTTATAGTAACTGCTAGTTGCCAAGAAATTCAGCGGCTGTTCCATTAACTGGCGATCAGCTTTTGATTAACTAGTGTGCCTCCCTTAATATTACCAATTAAATCATTTTAATATTTGATACTTATAATGTATTTATTAATATATTAAATTTAAAACTAGATAACTTTTTTTAGCTATTTTTTTAATTAATAACAAATAAGTGCTAGTTTAATTTATACCGTTAATATAAAGGAGGGGTTGGCCAGTCGCAAGAAACTTTCACTCGCCACTTAGAATTGTTTATTTTGAGTTTAAACTTTATGAGGCGCTAAATAGTACCCCAATGTTGAACTTCCTGGTACAATACGAGGATGTTTGGAATTAGATTTTCTAACCTAAGATTATTTAAGTAATAGGCCTATAAACAAGCTTTTGGTTGTTTATTGTTACTAAATTTCATAAATAAATAAAAACCAAACAAACTATACAGTATAAATACATCAGCCTTGTAAAATAAGTGTATAATTGAATTAATTATAACTCCTCTCTGGATGGTCTGCCAAAATGATGGAGGATTTAGTAGCCTCCAAAGAGACGGCCCTATCTTTGTAACCAGCTCCTTCTCCATCCCTTTATCCTGCCCCCCCTTCCAACCCCATCTTCCCCATCAGAATCAAAGTGTCGGTGTCCTACCGCACAGTGAACGGCTGGGCGCACATCCATTTCACACCCTAACACCCTCGCACGCAGGTGTGAAAAGCTTCCGTGACGTCACGGAGATAACGACTGAGGACAAGAGTCGCCTTTGAGTCGTGCGTTTTCTACGTGAAATTAAGGTGGTCTGTCTTTAAGGGGACGCAAGTTAAAGGGATTTTTTTTAACACACACATATGTATATTACAAAAGCAACCTTTTTTTGGTCACAACATATTTATTTGTGTTTCTTTCTTAGCATGCTGTACATGTTATACGCATATATAGGTCTACTAATTACGCTAATGAGTTAGGGATAAGGAACTTTGAATTTAGAATAATTGTACCCGTATTTGCTTGGAGAAAGAGTGGAAAACCATTTTGGTAAACCAACCCTCAGTACGCCAGACTGAGGTTGAAACCCCGATCTCCCTGACAGTGCAGTCCAACATGAGAGTAACGACTAAGACCACGCGGCCACCGAATCAGCTCATACTGATATACATTATTACAAAATATATCTGACACCTTAGCTCAGTCGGTAGCATGTCTGTCATCTGAGCTATGGGTCCTGGGTTCGATCCCCCCCCTTTTCCCCTGTACCCTTCATATATGTTGTAACATTTTAATTATTGTACGCAACATGATTACGTTCCAGAAATGTTTAATAGAAAATAAATTAATATTAAACTAAAGGTTGGTCCTCATTCATCCGGAACAGCGCGCGTGGTTAGTGACGCCCACCCACTATCTGGAATACAAAAACATGTAGGGGAGTGTGTTGTGCCTAGAGCATAATGTACCAAGGAACACTTTACGGTTCCGGTCGGTGCTGCTACCTGTTGACCTATGGCGGAAATATGTTGTTAAAGAGGACGTAAAAGAGTTGCTTCAGGCCTGTTTGAGAGGAAATCAGCTTCGATGGCCACATGGTCTAAGGCGTCGCTCTCGTATTAGACTATACTGCCAAACACAAGTGAGATTGGTGTTAAAATTCAGGTCAGGTGTACTTAGGGTGGTTTTTCTTTTTAAAAAATGCGCTCTCCTTCCATGTAAATGCGGTACATTTAATTAAAATGGAGCTTTTTCATCAGTAGCTCATTAGTGTATTTGGTACATATGCGTATAAACTGAAAATGTAGTAAGACGCGGTGCTAAAACACCTTTATATATATATAGTTTGCGATTGTTCCCTTGTTCTTCTAAGAACCCAACCTGCGAGATACCTTGAAGTACACGTTTCACAGGCGAGGAAAAGCTTCTCTTCTACAAGAGTCAGAAGGTCCAGCCAGCCAACCCCTTGTCAACCTCTCTCTTTCATGTGGCTCTACGCACAATCACTCTTTTATACACACTCGCCACATTTAGTCACAAATGATCAAGGGATTAAAAGGGAATCAGGAAGTTTTTTTTCATGGGAAGGAGGGGGAAGGATCAAGGGGTGGGGGGTAAAAACACGTTAATATTTCACAGGTTTTCTCTCTTAGTGCGTCCAATATATAGGATAAACACAAATATTCCATTCTTTAGTTTCATTCTAGGTCTCCCACTCTTTCTTCACATATATGAGGGAACATTTCTCATACTATTACACCTTTATTATTCCTTATCTATTAGAGTCGTTAATTAATGTGTATAGCCATAACCATAATTTTTTAAGTTCAGTAATGAGCATTCATGTTCCTAAAGTAATTAAGTAAGGCGTCATTCATTAACTACGCAACGATTTTTTCTTACAGTTTTTTTTACCCTTCCCCCTCCATATAACACCAAATAGACATTTAGCATGACCCCTAAACCCCCCCCTCAAACCCCTGTTACAAAACTTTTCACATCAAGAGTGAATGTCATTATTCCATAGGGAACATTTAAGGGTAGCTCAGATTAAATCGCTAAACAAAATAATTTTTCCTTAGCACCCTATCTTACTACCTGTTCGGGTTGTAAGCCTATTTTAGTAATTACACCCGCATTCTCATTGAGGGAGAATGGAAAACAATTTAGGGAAAAACCACCCTCAATGCACCCGACAGAGATCTAACCCCAGTCTTCGGCAGTCTAGTCTAACAAGACCTTCCCTTTTAATAGCGTTACGTGGCTTATGTATTACCACTAAGCAAGCTTATCTTGATTGTTTTAGCTAAGTTGCAGCTTATATGATAAGGCCATATGAAGTCCGTCAAGGTAAAACTGACTGTAAGCTATCTGCCACAAGTGTAGTGTGCGATGCTAGCGTGCCGAACTACACCGATCGATAACTCCTGAAGTATGAAGGCTATGTATGAATACCTGAGGAATTAAATATTTACTATTTTAACTTGATATATTATACATTGCACAGTAGTATCAAACAAAATTGTGTTTATGTCTAATTCATCGTCTACTTTAATCTGATTTGGACTTCTAGCTTGTTAAAAGTTATACAATTGGTGTAGATATATACTAAACATTAACGATTTATTCCATTCCTTGTTTAGTCAAATATTGATACTGTGGAACATTTTCGGGATCATTTGTTTGTCACCCCAACAATTTACTAAACTTGATAATGGGCCTCTTGAGTACTTTCAGACACATTTTCATAAAACTGCTTGGATTTATTTCCCTACCATTTCTGATTCCCATTCGGGCTATACCCAATGTGCATATACCCTGATTCTCTTTGGCCCTCATGCCCACCATTTCGGGCTAGTTGCCTTAATGATCAATATACATATTTGAGAAATAACATTCCTATACCAAATTGCAAACTCTAAGTGATGAACTCCTGCATTTTAATTTTAATAGTTATTAATAATTTATACTAAGAAGTATTGGTGAGGAGGGAAGCATAGAGAAATGTCATCTCCATTAGCGTTGAAAGGGAAGGGTGAAACCAATATGAAGTTCACATGCAGTAAACTCCGATCAGTCAAACTTGCCTAGATTTGAACACCAAACTCTTGTCAAATTGACCTAGTACAATTTGAGTCTAAAGTCTTAGACTACTCTACCAAAATTTAACTTCAATCCGTCGATCAAGGTCAGACAAAACTTTTACAGTAACTAGTAGCAGCCAGGGTGTGATTTTTGGTGTATCAGTGCGCGCGTAAATAGCAAAAAACTTTTTTCTCACGTGATTTCTTCAATCAAGAGATAATATAGAGGAAATAATTTAGAACCATATCATATTTATCATGCAGTACATCTCGATAGAGCAATCATTGTAATATTTTGTTTGTCATGTATAAAATAAGAAACGAAAAGTAGTTTGTGCGTTAACTATATGATAGTATTCTACAACAGAATGATCTTGAATCACTGTACATATGTGACCATTTTACTCTGAGGAGTGGCCGTTTTCCCGCTGAAATTTAATTGAAATTTAATTCTGACTTATTGTTTTAATTGGTAAGTTATTACTGTAAGAGCCATCCCCTATCACATCAGCAGAAAATAATGGTTGTGGCACGAGATTGGCACAAGGCAAGGGACACATGGGCATATTTAACACAATGCTCCCCTACCAAAATTATACCCATCATCACAAAATTAATTACAGCTTTTAATTACCATATTTCTGATTGTATTATTTATTTAAATTAAATAATCATGGTTCGAACATATGTAAGGACGATTGAAAGGTGACACTGAGTGAAGAGATCCATTGCAAAAGACAATATCAGCGGTTAAGGAAAACAAAGTTCCTATTAAGACAACAGGTATTGTTGATGTTACAAGAACAACTCTACGTTTCCATTTGACAAAGTGTGTCCAAAATAGGATTGAAGTGCTTAGGAAGGAATACATTCTAGTAAACCATGACTCTGCTTTAATAGGACATCTGCACAATTTGGAGACGGTGGAATTTGTAGTATGACTTCGAAGGAAGTGAGGGAGCTATCATTTGATTTTTGTAAAGAAAATGGGATACCAAACAATTTTGATAGTGATAGCAAAATAGCAGGTGAAGATTGGTTTTCTGGATTCTGTAAAATACACCCAAATATCACGTTAAGGAAGCCAAATGTCTCTCTTTAACAAGGGCAAACTCTATGAACAGAGCAGCTGTTAAATATTATTTTAAACATGTTAAAAGTGCATTAAAGAGCACAGGTGTCAATATAAATGTGTATTGTATGTACAATTGTGATAAATCCGGTTGGTCTATGGTGATGGGTACCAAAATTAATAGTTGTAAAAAACTAGAAGACGAGTTTCCTACCAGATACAGAGTTCAGAAAGGGGGGTATTAACACTATTGTGCCGTGATATTCTGCTAATGGACATTATATCCCACCTTGAGTAATTTTCAAGGGTAAAAGACTTACTGACAAGCTAAAGACTGTTTCCTCATGGAACCTCTGTAGCAGTTACCAAAAGTGGGCATACAGAAAAGGAAACTTTCCTAATGTGGATGAAACACTTCCAGAAACATCGATCAAACAATGAAAAGCCTTCACTTCTTGTGCTAGATTGTCTGTCATGAATCCCACTGCAAATCTAGCAAAATTATTAATTGTGCTGTTAAACATAGAATTGAAATGGTGTGCCTTCTCCGCATACAACCCAATGGGACACAGCCGTTAGATCTAACATTTTTCAAGTCCCTTAAGAGTTACTACAGGGAAAACTGCAGGAAATGATTGAGAAACCATCCTGGGAGAGCTCTTACCAGAGATGATATTTCAGCAATGTTCACTGCTGCATATCTGCTAGCAGAAACCGTGTACAATGCCATCACAGGATTAAAAATCACAGGTATTGTCCGTTCGATGAAGATGTGTTTCGAAATGAAAATCTTTTCTCCGTCTAAAGTAACCTGTGAGCTTACACCAAATGAAACACCTGGTTCATTATGAAGACACTAATGAGCATAAAGACATGGATAAACCAAGAGAATTCATACGACCCAAATTTTTCTCAGAATCTTAGTGAGCACGAATACAATGATACACGTGACATTTATGATGATATAGGAGACATTGGATTCACTGATGATGCCCGTAAAGATACTGGAGGAACTATACAACTTAGTTCAATGGCTTCCATTTAACATTTCCATGAATTGGTTTCAACCACTGTTGAATCATCGATTAAATAATACTGCAAAGGAAAAATAGACGACAACGAATAACTTAAAATGTTTCAAGATTTGATACCTTTACCAAGAAAGGTAAATTCAGCTCCAAGAATGAAACCAAAAACAACAGTTGCACGTCGCCTAGTCGCCTAGCAAACCCGGAAAACATTAGGATAGGCGAGCAAGCTGATCAACTAGAAAAAGAGAAAGAAAATTTTAAAACGTCAAAATTAAGTGCCCTTCAAAGTAAAAGGAAAATAAACTCTCAAACCAGAACTAGCAAAAATCTATTGTGCCTAAACCATTGAAAGGTTAAAAAAAAAAACTAACAGTGTGCAAGTAACCAAACAGTGGCCATATTCCCGGTCCTTCTACAAGTGGAACCAATAAGATAACCCACCCAAAGAAGAGTTTGAAGGAACAGCAGAATAGACTGTGGCAAATGTGGGGTAGACTTTTACAATGATGAAGAGATTCAGTGCAGAGGCTTTGACATATGGTTTCATGAAATATGTGCGAGAGATTTTTTGGAAAGGCAAAATATGATTTTATTTGTGATGAGTGTGCAGGTTAAGCGATATAAAATGCGTTTTGAACTTCAATTAAAAGGTGGCCGTTTTGCCCCATCTAAGGGCAAACTCTACGGTATTAGAGAATTATTTTGTTAAAATTAATTAGTATATATGTACAACGATAGATCACAAAACTGCATTAATATGTTTGCCAATATCATGAAACTATTGGTTTTATAAAATATATTTTGATTAAAAGTTTTTCATTTTTAATAGTACTACAATTTTGAAATGATAAGTAATTTCATATCTCAAATAGTTACGAAGATATAATTTTAAAAAAATGAGCCGATTTTAATCAAATCATTTTTCTACTTTCATTCTTTTAGTAATCAACTTTTAATTTTAGGTTTTAGATATCCAATTCCAAAAATCCTTGGGATAACCTTATGAAAACCCTATATACCAAGTTTTAGCCAATCGGTAAAATAGTTTATGCTCTACTCCGAGGTACAGGCAGACAGACGGAAAATCCAAAAACCACTTTTCGAATTCGGGGGGTCATGAAACGTTGACATTCGTCATTCGTCGTCGTCGATTTTTTTGACGATCACAAAACTTTCTTTGTATACCTGTAACGTAGCGGGAAAGTAAAAACAACGTAGCCATATGTTTACATCGAGCTGAAAAGAGTTAGGTATAAACATTTATTTCTGCATTGTGGAAAATAATTAATAATAATGCGAATAAGGGTCAAAGGAGTGTTTTTTTAAACAATACTGCTCATATTTATATATATATGTATATTAGTATGTTTATTCACAAACTAGAGACTAATTACACTGTACCTTTAAGTAAATTAATATAGGTAGAAGGGAAGAGAAACATTTAATTAGTCATACATAACAAATTTTAGAAAAATTATCTCTCGACTTCAATTTAGTAAATTAAATTTAATAACCAACTTTGTTAATGAACGTATACTCTAACACTATGTGTGATTTGGAATTAATGTAGTCTAATGGTCATATCACGTTCATCTGTAACTTCTAAGATATAAACCTATAGAATTCACTCCATAGGGAATTTATCAAGAGTGACTGTTACAACATAGATTAAAGCTATATGCATCATAATTTAGTATATATATATATATATATGCGTACACAACTGAGATATTTAGATTTCCTCAACGCTATGAAAATATTAACTGTTATCTAGGACTATCCATTGTAAATGGGTACATTAATAAATTCATAACTTTTATAGTTAAAATTATTTGAATATGTGTAGAGAAATTTCTGAGAAGTAAAAATACAAAATTTAAAAAGTAAAGCTTTTTAATCTTTTGGTTACACTAATTTGTTTTATGGTTCATTTGAATTAATTGAAGATTAACCGTGGGCCCATTAGTCAATTATTTATATTTTAATAAATCTTAATGAATGTACGACGCTAGTTTGAAGTGACTCAAACTTACCAATTTAACTGAACATATTGATAGAGGAGGTTTTAAATTATGTGTAACACTTTTTATCTGAAGGCAACGCAAGAAGCTATAAATAATAAATCCATCTTTAAGTGTATCCATTTGATATTGAGCCTCAGCATATTGTCTGTACAGCCAAGCATACAACTCTTCCTATTTGGATTATACTTAGCTGTACTTACTAATGGAAAAAAAAAAATATTTTATGTGCTGTTTTATTACCCTTTGGACTTTACACATATTTACACTAATTGGTTAGGATTCAATCAGGTAGAATTTAGAGAAAGTCTGCCTGAATCTGCGTGAAGGTAAAGTAATAAACCATTTAGTGAAAAAACCTCTCATACACACTTTAGGGTTTTGAACCCAAATTTCCACGTCGTAGACGATTCGGTATAAGGTGAGTTTGACTAATAAGGGTATATTTCAGATATTCATACAATAGAAATTGATGAGACAAATTTTACTTTTGGGTACGATATGTTATCAAATACTTAGAGAATAACTTATATTTATTAATTCATTTGAGGTGCTTAATGTGCACTTTCAGAACTATCAACATACGACTTATAAACTAAAATTTAAACATACAACATCCAGCCCCGGCCATTAATTCATCACTATGCAAGGGTAAACCAATGATAAATTTTTCTACCATGCTAGTAATCGAACCCGGGACAGAAACTATCAATTGAGCAAAGGTATCTGACAGAAATTAACTTAACTTCAGACGTTACACTTAACCTAAATAAGCAATACGCGTGAAAATACTTTACGTGGATAATAAAATTTATGTTCATTATTGTAACAATGGTATATTCTTAATCACCCTGAAGGAAAACTTCGGTCTAATCAAATCAACATAAAAAAAAAAAAAAAGATCAAATATAGTGTGGTTCAAGTGGAAGAATATTAATGGAAACAAATTACAAATTTTATTGATTAATAATTTCAAGCGTGCTGAAAAAGAGGAGTTTAAAAACTTAGCCACAATTCTTGAGATAGCAATTAGGTGATTGGATTTTGTAATATTGTAAAGGATCGTTTAAGCGATAAGTAAAATATAAATAAAACGCTAAGGTAAGGCTATGGACTCTATATACTCGTATATATTATCATATCCCTCTCCTGTTTGTTTTCTGTAAATTTTACTTGGTTTATTTAACGTTTACTTTCTAGATACTCACTGTATCATTCATTACACTGAATATTAAAGCCTGAACGCTTAAATATTTACTAACTGAACAGCAGGGCAAACCGTATGCATATGGTAAATATTTTCGTCAGCACAAACCTCAAAGCTGGGTAATTTATTATTGTAGTAGATCACTATAACCAATTTAATCACGTATATGATTGTTTGTAAATAAGAGAACATATATAATAATTATCTGTGTTGTTATATAAGATAATATAATTTTATAACAAGATCTAAAAATTGCGTTGATTTTCAGTTATCTACAATATATTGCACCGACCCTAAATAGTTCAAGAACAATTTGTCTAGCATAACAATAACAGATTTTTTTGTAATTTTATTAGTTAAATATAAAAACAATAATCTAGTATTGTTCGTGCTATAAAAACTTTAAAAAAATTTAAATCGGATTTTAGTTCTATTATTTTATTGAGGATTTTTAGGTTAAATTTGTTTGTCAAATGTACCAAATAGTTTCACATAAATTTCGAACAAAAATGGATTTTTAACACAATTTCATATAATAGAACACTAATGACTTCATGGAGTCGATGGGACTCAACTTTCTACTAGATTAATGCTATATTTTTCGTTAAGTAAGAACAAATTTCACAAATTATATAATGAACGGGATTCATAAAATTATTTTTATAAAATTTATGAAAACGACACACATAAAATGAGTAAAATAAGTAGCTATTTTATATCTAACCACATAATACTGAACAAGTTTAATATAAAGGACATTGACAGCTATAGAAGATATATATACACTTTCACGTGTTAGTACGTCAAGTTGTGTTATTTGAAGCTGTCACTTTAGATGGGTTGTCACAACAGATATAAAACCTACCACAGTGACCGCGTAGTTTAAGGCGTTACTCTCGTGTTTGACTAGACTGCCAATGATAAAATATCGGGGTTTGAATCCCAGTCGGGTGTACTGAGGGTGGTTTTCCAAAAATGCTTTTCCACTCTCCCTCAAAGGAACTGTGGGTACACTTCATCTAAATTCAACCTTACTCATCCCTAACTTACTAGCGTAATTCGTACATATGCGTATAGTCTGAACAGGTAGTAAGAAGCGGTGATAAATAATATATAGACACAACATTAATGAAATAGTTAAGCGTTATTAATTTCACAAAATTTAGATGTAATATGCAGTCCAATTGTCATAAGAAGGCCCTTTTATAAAATACAATAATATGTTATAGTCGATCATTTCTTCGGTAGAGCACGCAGAAATTTAATCAACACACTTTTTAAATTAGTTAAGTCAAGATAGGTTACTAGCACCTATATATATTTGTCACGTGGGCGGAGGCGTTGATCTCATATCAACTTGCAGGCATATGATTAGAGAGGTCGAGATAAGAATCCCCACCAGATTAAGGTTTTTTTGTACCTAAATTGTTTATCACTCTCCTCCATCTCAAATCCAGGAACACTTCCTAAAAGCTAAACGTTCCTCAATTCTTCTCCTACAATCTAAATATGTGGATAGTTCGGAAGGTCAATAAGATGTGGTACATCTGATATAACATATATTACTACCTGGAACCACTCTTTGGTTTGATTATTTTGAACCACGCCTTATTACCGGCCCATGATTTAAGCATTCAATTACGCTAATAGAATAGTAATGAGAGAATAAGAAATTAGAGGAAAAGTTCCTACCGTTAATAATAATAATAAATAATATTAGCACCGCGTCCTACTACCCGTTCGGATTGTACAAACTTACGCTAATGTGTAATGGTAGGGTGATTGTGAGATGAAATGAAGACCTACAGTTTAACGTGGATCCGAACCACGGTGGAGGCCTGGCATTCCTCACATTCACAAGTTGTGATTAATACACTTCTTGTCAGAGGTGAAGGAAGGGTTTGATAATCAGATAAATCTGTGCCGGGACCGAGGATTGAAACCCGGACCCCCAGCATATAAGTTTGACACCTTACCCTTAGAGCGCCAGGACAGTTGTGGGATGGGACTTTAGTAGCCCGTCTAGGAAAAATTACCTCCCATAAACACTTAAAAAAAAACTACCTTTTTCTCCTCTCCTACAATCCCACCTTAAGAGAATTCGAAGACTGATAAAGGTTTGATTGATATTACATAGTAAGCATGTCGTAATATTTGGATACGGGGACCTTTCAAGAGAAAATTATGGCGAGCTCAGAGGGAGCAAGGGTGAGAGGTAAGGGGATAGAAGAGGAGAAACCTCTTAGCGTTTAGTACCTTTTAATGGGTTTAGGTTATTTAGATTAGAGCTATGAAAAGTAAATCAACAAGCACTGAATATTGATAAACTAATGCATTGGTGGAATAAGAGCTTATTATAAATGGGAAACCCTAGAACTACGGATTATAGTGCACATTTTGAATAATTTTCTAATATATGTTTGAATTGATTTTTGGCTAACGAATTTTTGTTGCAACCCATTTTCAAAGGACACAGTCGAATTCCTCCATAAGAACTGGTTTAATCCCCTATTCGAAAGAGATCCTCTTAATTCCATGGTCGACTTCCATCACAACTCAAGGAAAGGATTATAAAAAGTACAAGTGCAATGGCCTAGAGCAAACCTAACGTACTATCCTTACATAATTTATTTATATAATTATGGTTCATACCCAAATAAACTTGATCCAAACTTTCATGCGTTGATCAATACTTAGTCGATGATAGGAAGATCAATTCAGAAAATAATGTTAAAAGTATTATTATGATACAAACATAGCTTTCTAACTTTTCATAATTTCTATATATAATTATGGCTTTTACCCAACATAATTTAACCTAACCTTTTAAACGTTTATGAATTGTGTTCTTAGTTAATTTAGTAGGCGAAGCTGCTCCTGTTACCGTGGACTTCTATGCAACGTAGAAAGAGTGGGGTTAATCCTCTACCCCCATTTCCCTGGCCCAATCAAAGTGGTTATAAACTCGGGCTACTTAGGCTATAGGTGACCTGGCGGTCTAGGGTAAGGTGTCAGACTTCTATGCTGGCGGCCGGGTTCAATCCTCGGTCCCGGCAAAGATTTATCTGATTACCAAACCCTTCCTTCACCTCTGACAAGACATCTTATGATTCTGGGAATGCCAGCCTCCACCGTGGTTCGGATTCCACGTTAAACTGTAGGTCCTTCATTTCATCTCACAATCACCTACCATTACACATTAGCGTAAGTGCGTATAACCCGAACGGTATAAGACGCGTGCTAATAATATAATAATAATAATAATAATAATAATAATACTTAGGCTATAATCCTATCCTTGAGGAGTTTTGAATAACTATACCATTGATATCGGGCTACGTATCTTCGTAAAGACATTTTACAGTCCCGGTCTCAAATAGTTACACTTTCTAAATAATATATAAAAGATTTTTTTTAACTTATGCACATGAGGGTAGTTAATTCATTTTATTTTAAATAGTTGACACTTAATTTAATTGTACCATCGACTTAAGTGGGCATTGACTTCACCAAATATATATATATATATATATATCCAGACAAATTATGTTAATATCCTGTTCAACTTTATAATGAAGAGTAAAAAGACTGTCAAATATTCTATCTCTTCTTATTAGTTACCTGCTATAAATTGACACTTTATTGAAACCATTTATATTTAGTAGTAAAAAAGTTTGACCCAAAACACAAAACAAGCAATAAAGAAGTGACAAAATAGTGTTTAGTTTGTGTGTGTGTGTGTGTGTGTGTGGAGCGAGTTCCCAGGAGTTTTTTCGGCCCAGGGCCACCCGAAATAACAGACAACACAACCCAACACATTGTTTGATTGTCAGCCAAACAAATAATGAGAGGAGAAGAAAACATCACCACACGCGTTTTCCCCGGGGATGGAGACGTTAAAAGACACGTACGAGAGAGAAAGATAAAGAAATAGTGTGTCCGATCTCGTCAAGTCTGTTCAAGGATTAGAAAGAAAAAAAAATCTGCGACGTCACTTGTCGACAATGGCTTCGTTTGTCTATGTGATCGCTAGTTGGAACGGTAATTAAAAAAAAGTTTTCTACAAGCGTGGCGAAACATTTACATCAATATATTGCAAATGTTATTGTTTAAGGTTTCTATTTAATTGTTTGAATTCGTTGAATTTAACAATTCAACTTTAACTAAATTTAGATATTTTATCAAGCCATTAAACCATAACCAAATGTATAGGCTGATTTTGGTAGGAATAACAGTGAATGTGAGAGTGCTGTTATATACAGATTCCGTATAAATGGCTGAGAATGAAAGTGACTTAAAGGATGCATTAAATCGTTTGAATGGGGCGACAGGTGGAATGGATCTTCATATTTTTTTTTCCAAAACTAAGGTGATAGTTTTTAATAAGGACGGATCAAGAAATAATTGTCGGTTTAGTATAAATGGCAAAT
Organism: Timema cristinae; assembly: GCA_039000515.1. Taxonomy (NCBI): domain Eukaryota; kingdom Metazoa; phylum Arthropoda; class Insecta; order Phasmatodea; family Timematidae; genus Timema; species Timema cristinae. The sequence continues at coordinate 38,184,776 of JBCFYV010000935.1, read as the reverse complement.
TGTTAGAACAAGGGAATGATTATGTAGCTGGGCAAAATGTTCTTTGAAAACTGAAGTATGGATGGTGAAATAATTAGACGAGTGAATGCATCCCTGAATTTAGTTGGATATATGTGCACTATTTCAAAGAATGAAGTAGTTTCATAAGAAGCAACGATATAAAATTGTGTTGACCCAAACATGGTTTTATGGACATGAATCATGGGTTTGTCAGGAGAAACGTTAAGAACACGATGAATGTAGTTTTAATGAGATATTTAACAAACGTATGTGGAAAAACTCGTATGGATAGAGTCAGTAATAAAAAGATACCGAAGGAGTGTGGTTTGAAAGGGAATCTAATAGGTCAATGTGAAAGAAGAGTCCTTGTTGATTTGGGCATAATGAGAGGATGAGTGTTGATCAAGTGACGAAGCAAATGTGATGATAGTGACGTGAATCAAAAGGAAGGGGTAGGTCATTTAAGATGTGGCTAAATGTTGTATATGAATGTGTGAAACGTTTAATAATTTTAAGAATAAATGAGCATGCATGATTCGATGTATGAATGTTGTTGAAGCGAAGGGAGTATGCAAGGCTAGGGAAGTGGGCAGAAAGTTAGTGAGGATGGATTAATTACGAAGTAGTTGTTTTTTGAGCTAAATTCACAGTTTCTTGCCTAGCCCGTAAAGTAATGGCGTGATTAGTTATATATATACATATCAGTATACAGTAATCAGGGTTACTAAATACTAAACATATATTCATACATTAAATCATATAAATGCAGCTGTCACTTTGATAGATATTATAAATACCTATGAAATAACATTGATAAAATTTTGGCCAAAAAACAAAGTTTGAATTTTCTTAACTGTTCTTCAAAACAAAATCAAGGCTTACAATAAACACAATAAATGACGTCCATACAAACTTGTTTTTACTTTATTAATAATTACTTTAACTCCCGATGTGAAGCATCGGGCCGCAATAAAGCTACGCTACCAGTCTATTCCTTATTGTAGTTTCTGTGATGGGTTTGTATTTCAGGCGGAGTTGATTACTAGCCCAACTACCTTGTGGATTTCTACGAGCAAGCAAGAAAGAGCCTACAATTTTTTCTCTTCCGGAAACGGTATTTTCACATACCTCCGATAGATCGCTTACCTTTCACAATCGGTGTGGAGACCGATGGCTTTACTTCCCCTTCGAAGGAAGCTATGATAAGGAGTTTTATTAATTTAAAAAATAGCAATTTAATTAGAAACAAGATAGCACTAATTAAGATCAAAAATAAATGTTGGATACTCGTCTAAACACTAGTCCAGACTAATCACATTTTATGTTCACTAATTGAATGGAGATGAGGAAGGTAAAATTGAGAAAATATAAGGTGATGTAGTATGGAAACCATTTAGGAAACGCAACTCTTAAGTACACCCAGCCAGGATTTGAACCCCGTCACCAGAAATCTGGACTAGATGAGCTAGCTTGCAAGCTCACTAATGCAGTTTAATTGACAAATAAGCTTTGACGATGCTTAAGTCTTCACTTACTAATAGCTAAGTGTACAATAAACATAATAGGTTAAGTTGGGAATGAGTGAACGCGAGAAATGGGCAGTGATTTTGCAGTATTTACAACAAAGCTTTTTTTTTTGCCAAAATGAGTAAAAAATTGCTCCAGTATAAAAAAACTGACCTTTTCTCTCGTTACTTAGATTCCCACCTTGATACCAATAAACAATAGTATTTGACATAATACATTATACTACTATAAAGACACATGACTGACTAACTCATTGATATTAATTTTTACCCACTTCCAAATGAAATAGAAACTTGAAATTTTAGCAAATTTATAGCTTCTAGCCTGTAACTGACGGTAAATTTCAAGAAGTTAAAAAAAAAAAAAAATAGACCCTGAAAACAAATCAAAATGGTGGATCAACTTTAAAGTCTATGCGGACCTTTCTTTGGAGATTTCTTGTGGCTAAACGATAAGATCCATGAAAAAAAAAAGTTTTGGAATTACATTAATTTACATCCATTTGCAAAGAAAACCCACTGGGGCTTGGGTGTGGAGCCCCCAACAAGCAAAGCGAGTGTACTTATAAACTTAATATTGACAATAGTGTAAATAGAATTTAAAAGCAAATTTGGAAATAATCGTCGAATTAAAACAAGGTGCTGAGCTCAATTCCAAGCAAGGACGAAAATGTACCATTAGCGAAATTGGAACTCTCTTCCACTGAGATGTTATCAGATGGAGGACTGGGCGTTGTGTACATTATAGGGTTAAGTTTATGTTATGCCCCATACACTGAAAAAAAACCAGTTGTTAAGGAAGTGGAAATTTAACACATCATATACAATAAAATTATAATTTATAAATTAAATTAACATGTGAAAAATCTGTTGAGATGCGGGATAACTTAATACTTTTTAGACTAGTTTTACTAAATTTCCTTACACAGGATGAATTTTTTGTGTGTAAAATATGAGTTCTTAGCTCTCCTTATGGACATATTTACTGCATATAGACTATTATTATTATTATTATTATTATTATTATTATTATTGTTAGCACCGCGTCTTACTAAACCGTTCGGGTTATACGCACTTACGCTAATGTGTAATGGTAGGGTGATTGTGAGATGAAATGAAGGACCTAATGTTTAACGTGGAATCCGAACCACGGTGGAAGCCTGGCGTTCCCCACATTCACAAGATGACTTGTCAGAGGTGAAGGAAGGGTTTGGTAATCAGATAAATTTGTGTCGGGACCGAGAATTGAGCCCCGGATCCCAGCACAGAAGTCCGACACCTTACACCTAGACTACCAGGTCACCCATTGGGACTATTAAATGTATATTAGCGATTACTGGCATCATAACTCGCAGCGGTGGTTGCATGATCTAACGCGTCACTTTCATGTTAAGCTAGATTACATGTGGTGGGGAGATATAGTTTCGAATCCCAGTAGGGTGTATCGAGTTTTTTCTTCCATTGTTTCCCACTCATCCTCTACGCAAATCAGGGTAAATTTCCTCTAGAACGCCACTTTCTTTATCCTTATCCCACTAGCTAAATTAATATATGCGTACAACCTTAAAATAATAAATAGCATCATACCAACACATATGGGCAAGAGGGCAAAGATGTCAGTCTCATATTGTTTGATTTACCAATGACAAAGTTCGGGGTTCTGATATCAGCTAGAGGTAATTGAGATGGTTTATTTTTCAAAATGCTTAAGACATTATAAAAATCTTTGGATGTTTACTCGCATAAGTTTGCTTGGTATGTTAATAAATATTTAAATAACATTGTTTGCTAGATATAAATTATCTTTAGTTTATATCTCGTTCAAGGTCAACCTATTTATGGTGTTCAAGCTTTAAAATTCTTAAATATTTATATAGGAGTTGATCCTGCTATCCAATTAGTAAATATCCAGATCAGTGGTTTTCAAACATTTTTTAAATTGTACCCTTGGTCATAACAAAATATATAATGTACCCCCATGATAATTTCCCCCCAAATTACAAATATCAGATAATCAATCAAAGAAAAAAAAAGATAGAATTTTCCCTCAGCCACCTCGAAAATTCCCATCCACATTTGTTCTCTTTTGATTTTGCCAATTTTTCCTTCAAAGTTGCTCACGTACCCCTTAAAAGTCACTTGTGTACCCCTTTGGGTGCGTGGACCCTAGTTAGAGAACCACTTAATATATATATATATATATATATATATTTATTAAGACTGGATGTTTAGTACTAGTTTAAGAAAGCTGCTAAGTTCTGTGGTAATTTAATATTTATGATAAAAAATAATATTAGATTTACTTCAAAAATAAACATACACAAGTGAACGTGATGGTTGTAAAAATATTTGTAATTATTTTCTAATTGCTAATTGTATCTATTTAATTAAATCAGCGGATCCATCAAGATCTATTGTTAGTTATGGTAATACCTAAAACGCATTGCACGACTCGAGAAACCGCTAATAAACTTTTATACACACCACTAAAAGTAATATTTTTTCATTTGTATTTTTTTATCTATGGCGTACACATCAATCAAATAAATGCGCTCGTACATCAAACTCTTACATAGAAACATGTTTGTATCAAAGTCGAGTTTTTTGTGTTTTCTTTATTTTAACAAAACGAAACTATCAATTTATTCTTTAACGCCAACATCATATTTTAAATCGTTGATTCCCAACCAGGAATCTGTGACAATTTGCAATAGCTTGCTTTTTGTTGGTCCGTTTATAATTTTTGGACAATGTGGCAATATGTTAAGAGAAATCATGTTTATTCAAGATTAAGATAAGAGTGCCGGTAATAGTTTATTTTCCTTGCTTTAAACACTAAGTTCAATTATTGCTGAACAATAACTATGAGTAAAATAATAATAGGCAATATATAATCTTTAAATATTATATTCTAAAGTATTAGTTAATTATTATTGATTAATATATACTAGACTAACCCTATTAGTTTACAACTTTATTTTGAAATTTACCTCTGTCAAACCTAATATGTGATAGCCGTGTGGAAGTTCCCCGAGAATTTACTAATATTTTAAGGGCTCTTCTGAACAAAAAAGGTTGAGACTCACTGTATTTTTTATACTAGTGAGAAAGTTCAAAAAAAGACTATATATCAAACTGGATAAATGTTGGCATGTTTATTATTAGAGGTTTGCGAAGCTAAAATTTGAAGTGAAACTTGTGATGCAAAGTAGACTCCAAATTTGAAGATAAAGACTTTTGGTGTCGCACAGCACTTTATATATATATTACTAGGTATCCATTAAATGCCTCTACAATAAGCAGAAATAAATGTTTAGAGAGATAAATGAAATGGTGCACTGCATAGACATTTTCGTTCCCTTGCCTATAAATAAAGATATTCACTCAAAACTAGTAAAATTGTGATAATAAATAACACACACTGTTATAGAAACATTAAGAAAAAGTAGCATCTATATTCACCAAAGAGAATAGCAATCAATTTGCGATATATGAATTTAAAAAAATATTTTTACCAATTTATAAGAAACTATTGGTTTTATAAAAGTACATTTCAATTTAAAAAAAGTATTTTTAACGATAATAATACAACTACAATTTTTTAATTCAAAGTTATTTCGTATCACAAAGAGATGAAATATAATCAAAGTCGGAAATTTCCGCTTATATAAAGTACCCTCAAAGTAATTTTCATAGGAAAATGAGAATTGCCTTTTATATTTAATGCTAAACAGTGTACAGATAAAAAAATCAAGTAAACAATCCTTTATTTAGAGTTGGATAGTTACTTTCAAAAACACCTCTTAAAGACTCTTGTGAAAATCTCAAGAAATTCAAATTACTAATACTAAAGATTTGTTTTTACAATAAACCTATCATATTAATCTCTTAAAACAATATACTCATATACTATAGATTTGCGATTTTACTTTCTTTCATTGATTACTATTCAACTAACTGTGTTTTCACAACCATATACAAATTTCTTTGATTTTTACGAGTTGTTGAAACCATTATAATTATTATTAGTGAAAAACCACTGAGGCATCTTTGAAACTATAACCAAACTCCTCTTTAATATTATATTGGCTCTGATCCCAATGATATAAAATGACACACTGTTTTAAAATCTTGTTGTGAATTGGGTTTCAGACACTAAAATATAAAATAAATAAATCCTTAAATATTTTTATGCTGAAAACTTTAACTCCTAACAGAAATTGTCTATAAAGTTTTAAATAGTATAGTCAGCTTCCTCTAAATTTCTTTAAAGACATTAAGAGATAGGAACACAAAGCATGTTGACCTCGGGCACTGCGTCATCTTGACCCCCCCATCATGACCCGAAATAGCTACCCACTGGGCCCTCTCTTGCCTTGTCCCTCCTCCTCCCCATCTCTCTCCTAGCGATCTTGTCGGCTACAAGGTATTTTTACGAGTTTCCCACCTTACTCTGGTACCGCTTGTCTTATCACATCTTCAATTTTTTTTTCATCTCTTTTCTTTTTGTTTTTAGTTCAATCCCCATACTTTTGCCGAACGTCTTTTGGTGTGAAAATCCTCCCCCCCCCCCACTTTTTTTTTTCAAGAGGAATCTCTTTTAAGAAGAAGGTTTACTGACAAATAATCTACATCAGTCAAAGATTTCCTGGCTTTTAGTGTTCCTCCACTGTTCGTAAGTCTGCGGATACGATTACCAGATCTATATCCACACAAAGGTAATAACTACGATCTGTCGGTTTCCACACGATACCATTTCCAACAGAAACAACGGTAAACCCTCTTTTACTTTGTCTATTATAATCTTTGTTTGCATATTAATTATTTAATTAATACTTTTATCACAATAGTTACCAATGGCTTAATCTAAGGGGGTAAGTATAAGGAAGATGGTCTTGAAGGAAACACTAGCGTTGGTGTGGAAGGAGGCGGGTAAAACCACAATGATAGTCTGCAAGTGGAAAACCATCTCAATGCAGCTGGACAAGATTCGAACCTCAATATCCACATCTACGTAAATAGAGTATATAGTGAGACTGATGTCTTAAAACTCGTGACTATCTGTGTGAGTACTTGATTGGTTAGCTCATCGTGAAAATATGCGGAAATTTTACAAGACTAAATATATTTTGTTGTAATATCCATACAATTTATTGTATAAGTTAACAAACATAATAATTTTGTCGGGAAATAGGATAGTACATTTATTTTTATCAAGATGTTCAATACAAAGGGTGAAGGTATTTAGTATTAAGGGTCCAGGGCTAAGCCGGTTTTAACAAGAAAATACCCTTGTCGTTGGGCAGAGGATCTAAATGCAAAGTTTATTTATTCTGGTTAAGCGGTGGCGGGAAGGTCGGTGTTTAAATCTCGGCCGTATATTTTTGAGTTTTTTTTTCTAGAAAAAATTTCATACTCTGCCTCCACGAATAATTGATCAAATTTAATCTAAATTCTACCTTTTTCATTTCTACTACACTATGGTAACTAATTCTCAGTGTTGTGTCGTCTCGTGTTACCAGGGTAAGCAGAAAGCAGAGTTTGTTTAAATTGTAGGGCCTACCTGTGATAAGGCCTCTACTACTCTGTCCCCATTTGGCCAATCATACACAGGCTATGCTCAACATGCCTCAAGTTAGAATGTATGTTTGTAATAATAACTGATCGATGAGTGTTCTATTAAGTAATTAGAAAATTATTCACAAGTACAGTTTCAACTAACTTTGCTTACTCTGGCAACACACCAAATCCCTCCCACCACTGGTAATTATATATATTGACCTCAGATGGTCTTGGGGTCAAAGTGCTAGCTTCATAACCCGATGTTAGTGGTTTCAATCCCAGCCAAGGTCAACGGATTTTTCTTGAGTGATAAAAATCCGTAGCACATCTTCCTTCAGGGCGGAAGTAAAGCCTTCAGTAGGTCTTACCCATGTCCATTAAAACCAATAAAAGTTGTAAGCTATCTGAAAATACCATTCTCAGTAAAAATTGGTATGCCCCTTCACGTGCGTTCATATAGACTTAGTGTAGAAGGCAACGAAGTACCAACCTCCTTGCTACACTGGATTTCTACCAGATGGTGCAAAGAGCACTAGCCGGACAGAAGAGTTGAATACATACTCAGCGCAGAATGCATAGAAATCACAACAAAACCAACCTTCACGTTGTTGTTATTATTATTAGCACCGCGTCTTACAACCCGTTCGGGTTATACGCACCTACGCTAATGTGTAATGGTAGGATGATTGTGAGATAAAATGGAAGACCTACAGTTTAACGTGGAATCCAAACCACGGTGGAGGCCTGGCATTCCCCACATTCACAAGATATCTTGTCAGAGGTGAAGGAAGGGTTTGGTAATCAGATAAATCTGTGCCGGGACCGAGGATTGAACCCCGGACCCCAGCATAGAAGTCTGACACCTTACCCCTAGACCGCCAGGTCACTTGCTTCACGTTGTTAACTTGAGAAGAAGTTAAGTATACTTACATATAGGTGCTAACGGGTGAAAGGATGTAAATAATTTTGTTGAAAAAGCTTCTCCCGTGCATTATGAGAGGTAAAAATTCCTGTACAAGGCTCCAGGCTCAAAGTAAGGAACTCGAGTCGGAGGGAAATTCTCAACAACATTATTTGTAGTTATTTCAATGGTCCATTTTTAAAAGCCTTGTAAAACTTTTTTGATTAGTTAGTATCACGTTTGTCTATTAAGATAATGGTTCATAAACTTAGGAAAGAACATTAGAACAGCAAAGGTTATGTTGATTACAATTACAATTTGCCGGTAATAAAATGAAATGGTTACAAAATCAACTAATAACGGTCACAATAAAGGCATTCATCTAGGGCACAAATGTCACATGGGTGATTCCAACCAAATGCAATATTTGTTTCTAGTGTTTAAAAACAAAATTATTTAAATTAAACAAGCTAATAATTATTTCTAAATAAATAACATCAAAGTATTCTATCTAATACTAAGAATACACACACAAACAAAAGGAGAGGGGCTCACAACTTTTTTTTCATAATTTTATGACATTCGGCGTCGCTTTTACGGCCAATTACTTTGATATTTTTGTTATTATTTAATCTCAGGGTCTTACTACCTGTTCCAGCTTTACGAATATTTAATAAATTACTCTAATGGGCTTGGGACAGAAAAAGGAAGCATTTTAAAGGTAATCTACTTGCATTTGCGTGGAAGGTAAGGGGAAAATCCACCCTCGGTAGATTTGACAGGGATTTGAACTCCAATATTCCTGTCATCGGCAGTCTAGTCCAAGGGTTCTAAAACTTATTGAGTGGATTATCACATTAGAATATTGAAATTTGCTAGGGGGGGGGGGGCTGGATCGAAAAATAAAGTACTTTTTATATAAGTGGTGGTGGATCGTGAGAGATACAAAAGAATATACAAAACATATTTTGAAATTCATACAAAATTTTACATATTTTATAATCACATGATTAAAGCATAAATTAATTTAAATTCCCCATTTTACTGAGGAAATTAGTGAGAATATAATCACATAAACGCGAGACAAGTACAATTACGAACATGTGCTTGCAATCACTCTTTAGCCGTGGGGTGGGCGGTCGCACCTCTGGGTGATTACCACTGTGACCTGACGTCACTGATGTTATATCTAAGCGGTCGTTTACTATGTCCTATGGAGGGAGAGTCCATACTGCATGCAGTCAACAAAACTAATCGCTCAGAAATGCGATTAAGTCGCTGTTATGCTCGAACATCAGGGAAGTATGTTAGAATCAAAGATAAATATAAAAATGTTCATTATGTTTATTGTTACGCCAAGTAATAAGATTAACAGCTCGAATAATCTGCTTCTTATTTTACAAGTGTTAGAAATATTTTTGCCAATTTAAATGCGATTACTCTATTTTCGCTCATTCTCCAGATAGGAAATTGGTTTAAATAATTTTTGCGATTAAAAAAACTACCCTGAAACTGGATTGAATTTTCAATCGAGGATAATACAAAAAGTGTTCACTTACAAAGACTATATTCTGGAATGTTTCGAAAATACACAGATAGGTGAAACGGAAATATATAACTCAGAAACGTTAACACTGGTTGCTGGGTTTGGGTTTTTTGTTCTGGTCGGAAAATGGCACTTTCGTGTTTTGGCCAAATTTCCATTTAATCAGTTACAAGTTCTGCAAACTGATCCAGTGAGAATTCATGTTGCTATTGATGACTTCCGAAAGGCCACAATCGAAAGTAAAAATACGTTACCCTCGGTTATTATTATTATTATTATTATTATTATTAGCACCGTTTGGGTTATACGCTTTAAGTACCACCTACGCTAATGGATTTTGAATTGGGAAGGTTGAAATAGAGGAAATGAACCCACATTTGCGTGGAGGGAGAATGGAAAACCATTTAGGAAAAACCACCCCAGTTCACCCGACCGAGATTCGAACCTTCGATCTCCCGTCCTCAGCAGTAGAGCTCAACACGACTAGCGTGTTAGCCAACTACGCCACTGAGTTACCCTCTGTATTAGATAGACAAGAGGACATAATTGAGATGCTCGAAGAAGGACCTACGCCTGGAAAAAAAAAAATAGGGATGGTCTAGTGATGATATAAATTTCTTGGCAAAGAAGGTTTATGATACAATTTTATTTCAAATAAACGATCGCTTTGTACTCAAAAAACAACTGTATGGACTAAAGATATTTCAGTCGAGATACCTTAATGGACATACAGAAAATGGTATTTTGGTGGATGGTATCAACCCGTTTTGAGTGTTTTCCTAACGACTGATAAAACATTATTTTATGTCAGATCTTAAAGTTTTTTATTTGAGGTTATAAATAACAACAAAATATGGCTTGTTGTTAGAAAACATAAAATTTTATAATTTTGTATTGGACGTTACATTTAAAAAATCACAAATGCATTAAAAAATTATTGAAATTATTCCTATAACTACTACGAAAAGTAGGCGGTGTTTTTCAACTCTAAAATTAACCAAATCCTACTTAAGAAGCACTATGGGCTAAGAGAGGTAATATGCTTTGTCCATGTTTTATCTAGAACAGTCGATGATTCGTGAGATACCAACCGGACTTAAAGAACTAGTAAAGGAAAAATCATTTTGGAAGGAAACAAAAGATTAGATTTTTCTTTCAAACTATAAATTTACTGGGTCTTATGTAGTTAGTATAGTGCTTGATATAGTACTAAAAACTAGAGATGGGGTCGAATCCACTATTTCTCGAATCCAAATCTACATTTTATTTTCGATTCTCGAATCCGAATCCTACAAATCATTAAAAAATTTAATGATTTACAAATAAACCTACATTACACAATTAAGCCTAAACTGTGAATTAAGATTTAATTAAATTATGCTTTCAATTTTAATCAACTCCAACCACCCCTCACAAAATACAGGTTAAAATTCAGCCAAATTAAACAGTCTAAGACTCATATTATTGTTTAAAAATCAAATCAAACAAAATCATGAGTGTCTTTTAGTTATATTTAAAAGTTTTATTAGAATGAGTTAAGTTTCTAAAAAATCATGTGACACACAGATTAGGCCTAATTATCCTTTGATCAACTTTAATCATCATTAAAGAATATTTTATTGTATTAAGATAGCAAAAATAAAAATAAAACGGATATTTTTATTAAAGACAAAATCAACATGCTTAACAATTAAACATACATTGGAAATAGTGAACTAAATCATGCCTAAACTATGTTTTATTATTATTTTATTATATATCTAATATCTATTTTCACGAGGAAACAAATATATTCGATTCTTGCGATATATCGATTTCTGAGAATACATTCTATTTAAAACACGAACATATTTTTGACTACAATATGTTCATTACCATTTTATAAGGCAGGACTACGTTTGAATATTTCTACAATTACTTCAATAACATGTTTTTTTAAATAATTAAAACCAAGTTAAAATCAATTTAAAAATAAATATTGGATTAGCAAGTCGTTATTTGATTCTTAAAACTCGAGAGCGCTTACCAAATGATCAGATTAGCAGAATCGATTTTAAACAAACAATCGATATACGATACGTACGCCGGTATGGATAAATTAACAGTTATATCGCTGTTTTACTGTTGACAGTATTTATTTTTCATGAAACCCTTACAAAATGCATAACTTAAGGATCTATGAAATAAATTGGGGTTCTTTGCATAGATGTAGATAATTAAAAGCGGTTGGGTGGTAAAAATTAACAGTATCTTTATTTTAAATCATCACGCCGGCGAGTAAACATAATATACGTCATGGCAGCTGACTTTATATCGTGTATAATGGCGGCTGACTTCATCAGCCGTAATGTGTTCATATTTCTGTCTAAAAAAAAGCCGTAATTTGTTTTATTTGTAATTATAATTTTGATTTTCAATTTTTGAAGAGTTTTAATGTGTTCTTTAAAATATTTACAAGATTGTTTGTGAGGTGAAAGTTTTAGAAGTGAGCATGCGCTACAACGGTCGAGTCCAAGTTTCCCATAGGGGTAGGAGGGTAGGTTACTAGGCACGTAAGATTTTCCACACCTAAAACAATTTTTTTAAAGAAGATTTTATTCATGTTTATCTATTTTGTCCGCCAAAATAAATATTACGGATTAAGTTGTGCTTTTCAAGTAGGCCTAACTAAGTAATTTTTGAATTCAAAATATTATGCTTTGTTTATGAGGTGAAAGATTCGATCATCGAATCCAGTAAAACACCAAATACTCGAATCTCGAATACTTGTCAGGATTCGGAGGATTCGAAGATTAGAGTGGCCCATCTCTACTAAAAACCTATTTATGTATTGTTTACGGGTGTGTGTGTGTGGTTTGAGAATGAATGACAATCTTCTACTTTGAACCAAGAGAGTTTTCATACTTTTATAAAATTTTAATTACTTTATAATTTGTTTAACTTTTTGACTATATATATATTTATTATATTTATAAATTTTAGTAAGTTAATAATTTTTTAAGTATGGTTTTTAAGTTAAATACAGAGTGGTATAAGGTAAGCTTAAGATATACTATGTATGTATGTATGTATGTATGTATGTATGTATGTATGTATGTATGTATTATGTATCTATTATCTATTTATTATGTATATAAGTATATGTATGTATGTATTTTGTGTACTAAATGCATGAGCGCTATCATTTTGTATCAATAATTTAATTTTTTTTTTCCCTTTAAAAGAATGTCAAAACGTCCGTGGGCCAGATAAACTCACTCCGCGGGCCACCCGAATCTGGCTGACGGGCCGTAGTTAGGAAACACCTGGTGTAGTCTAACACGAGAGTGACGCCTTATACCATGCGCCCACCGAAGTAGGTTCTATTATTTTTAAACTAATCCTTTGATACTGTTGAAACCATTGAAGTTTTGTGGTTCAAACTACTCATTTGTCGGCGCTAAATAAGATAATTTCGAAACTGTTTGGAGACCACAAACGTTTACTTTCTGTATTAGTAATGTATAGCCTTACTTAGGTGAAAACCTGTAAACAAAAAAACGTTTCATAATCCTCTTACCAAATTACATAAAAAAATTACTAGTTCAAAGAGAATATGTTCTTTGGTTTTGGTGATTTTTTTTCTCATTAATCATTTCATATTTTGCAAGGAGGGGAAAAAAATATATATTAAGCTTGTGCAGTGAGCTACTGGAATTATTTTTTTTTTGCTAAAAGATTATTTTACCAGACTCGCTAGAGTAAAATATATCTTAATGATTTCCTTCTGTACCTAAATAATTGATTGTATCTACTCTTCATAAACATAGCTCTCTTTCAAATATTTTGTTTTCTTTTTAAAATAATGATTAGAAAAAATATCAGGCATAAATATAACGAAAGTATATTCTTTAATAATAATTAATTTCGTTATTAATTTAACATTAAAATAATTTGGTATTTTTAAAGAATTACATTAAATTATTCATTAAGATTTCTATATTCATATTTATATAAATACACTCTTATACTGCACTGGTGATCACATAATATAAGAAGTCTAGGTGCAGAACGGAGTGATTTGTTGGTGATGGTTCAAGACGGGGGAATTGATGTAATTATTAATATATGATTTATTACTGTGAGTTTCTCTATACTCTATTCACGCTAATGTGGGTGCGCTTTCTTCGGAAATTACTCACACATCCTCATTACTTAGCCCTTTATATCCTTGATTTTAAATAAAATAATTAAAATATAAGTAATATAAGTAGGGGGCTTAAAAATCTCAGGATTCCAAGATTTTGGAGTCCCTTGGTATAATCTACAATGGTAAAAAACATAATTAACTGTTTGGTTTACATACCCTTTTCGTTACAAATTTAACTTTTTTTATAGACATTAAGTGCTACACAGCTTCTACAGCTTGGTTATATATTAATCATTATTTTTGAGAGTATCTCGAAAGGACGATAGTTACTTATGAAGGTTGATGAAAGAAGCTAAACATTTTTATGATGCTTTCCTTTGATATATGGGTTTATCCTTTTACGCTAGTGGTAAAATTCTTAATCTAAGGTTGTGCATCGAGTTGAAACTGGGTTGTTCTATGCTAAGCTACACAAGTTTACAATAAAATTGGAGAAACAACCAACATACTGCTAAAAAAAAAAACGTCCAGCAGCTTTTTATTATTTTTTCATTACCGCATTTTACTACCTGTTCAGGTTTTACGAATATATGATAATTACTCTTATAAGATAGGGATAAGCAAGGAAGCATTTAAGATGTTATATACCCGTATCTGGCTGGTAAGTTTCGAGCACCAATTTCCCCGTCATCATCAGGTTAATATAACACGAGGAGTGAGGTCTTAGAGCAGGGGTCAGCGAGCCGGTGTAAATTACCCCAAATTGGTGGAAATGAAATTCTTAGGGGTAATAAGGACTCTATAGACATAAATAAAATTATATAAATAGCGCGTTCCTTGTTATGACAGAAATTTTCTCCTGACAACACTGTATCTGTTTAGGGAACTTCACACAATGTTGAACTCCAATATTTGGCTGATATTTTTGAATATGTGAATGCATTGAACAAAAAACTCAAGGAAATAACATACATATAATTCAGCCAGAGTAAATATTTCAGCGTTTGGATCAAAGCTTTTATATTGGAGACAGAAAGCAGAACAAAACAAGATAGCTTCCTTTTCAAAGTTAGGCTTGTTTTTAGAAGATTGTGAAGATATTACTTTTGATGACATCAAGGATACAGTTATAAGGCATCTTACCAACCTCAAAGAGCGGTTATTTGTTTACTTTGAAGCTCTTGATTCACAACTTCATGGTGTAGACCTTTAAATGTGAATTTGCTGATTTACTGGAAGAGACTCAAGGGTTAGCAGAGGCACTTCTTGAACCTCGATCCAATAATAATAAGGCACGTATTGAATTTTAAAACAATGCCGATGTCATATTTTTGTATGTTAACAGCTGCAAAGGCTTTAAAAATTGCACATGAGGAGTAGTCAAAGTTGCTGCCTTTTGCAACAACCTACCTTTGCGAACAAGGATTTTCCACTCTAATGAACATAAAAATAAAGAAGAGAAATCTATTGGACCCCGAAGAGAGTATACAAATTGCTTGACATCAAAATGCCCCAATTTTGATGTTATTGTATCAAAAAGAAACATAATTTCTCCAAAACCTGAAGTGAAAAATTAAAAAAAAAAAAATCATTTTATTTCATAATGAGGATATTAATTTATTTTATACTTTTTATATTTATGATTGTATTATCCGTTTGGAAATAAATAGATTCAATAAACCTTTTGAATTTGAATAATCTATCATATGATTTTCTCCCTTTCAAACCAAGAGGCTAACGTCAGCGTTAATAAATATATTTTGGGGTATTAAGTAAAACAAAAATTCCCCGAACCTTTAGGCTCAGACCAATTAGCCACTAGAGTAGCTCTCCCAGAAGCTGAAGGCCTATTGAGGGCTGACAAAATGTTTGGGGCTATATTCCAAGAGGAGCCTAAAACTTTAGTAATATATGAGCATTAGGACGAAACTAAAGTATTGATGCCAGGGCTTCGTGTTTAGAGTTTGTTGTGTTGTTCTATAAAGTGCGTGTCATGGTGTATTGCCAAGATAAGCAAGTTTTTTTAACTGTACTGTAATATATTACATCATTACATAGGCATACGTAATAAATAGATGCTTACATACACGGCTTACATTGGCAACACAAAGATACGACAGCGGTTCTAAGCTACGTTAACTAAAATCTGTGTTATTATTTAATTACATGTTTATGTGATGCGCCTTAAATAAGTGACGCATTATATTTTTTTATCAAATCTTACTATCCGTTAGAGTTATACATCGATATACAAATTACGCTAATGGGTTAATGATGAGTACGGTTGAATTTTTAAATGATATGTCTTCGTATTTGCGTGGATAGAGAGTGAGAAACCATTTAGGAAAAACCACCCAACCAACCAAGACTGAACCACGATCTTTCCGTCATCGGAAGTCTAGTAATAATATTTAGCACCGCGTCTTACTACCCGTTCGGGTTATACGCTTTAAGTAATAATTACGCTAATGGATTAGGAATTGGAAAGTTTAATTAGAGAAAGTGAACCCGCATTTGCGTGGAGGGAGAGTGGAAAACCATCTAGGAAAAACCACCCTCAGTTCACCCGACCGAGATTCGAACCTCGATCTCCCCGTCCTCGGCGGTCGAGCTCAACACGACAAGCGCGTTAGCCAACTACGCCACCGAGGCAGGTGGAAGTCTAGTATATTGCAAGATTAGCAACGCCTGAGACCATGTGGCCACCGAAGCGGGTATTTACGCAATAAAACAAATACGACCCACTACGACTGTGAAAGGTTTAAAGCGTCACTCTCACAAACTCTAGTAGACTGTCGGAGACTGGGAGATCAGGGTTCCATAATCGGTTGGGTTTATGGAGGGTGGTTTCTCCTGAATGGTTTTCCCCTCTACTTTCACGCAAATGCGGGTAGATTACTTCTAAAATGTTTCCTTTATACTCCCTAGGCTACTAGATTATTTGTTTTAATCTTATATGTGAACTAGCAATCCTATATGGTGTTGTCCGTGACCCACTGTGGTATCAGAATTATATACCCCCCCCCTTTTTTTTTCATGGTGCCCGATTTTCCATGAGAATTTAACAATAAGGTCCTTCCCCCCATATTTTCTTAAAAAAATCTAAAAAACCTAATTAAAAAGCTAGTTAAAAATTTAAAAATCCGGTTTTGGGGTGCATTCGGACCTTCCGTAAATTTATGTTAAATGTCATCTTTGGGTACCGTAGATTTGGCTGGGCATATGCACACAGACAAACACTTCTTTTATTATTATAGATAAGCTTAACAGGTAGTAAAATGCGGCTGAAAAAAAAAAAAGAAAAAAGAAATACGCCTCTAAAAATCCATGAAGTATATTCAAATCTGAGCATCGAAGTGGTGTCTCTAGAGAGTACTTTTAAATCTCTCCACTGGGGGGGGGGGGGGGATAAAGTATGCGTTGTTCCCTCACACGTGCCAGCCGTCCCAAGACAATAGAAGCAAAAAAGGGGAAATGGAGGGATAGTGAGATATCAAGGACATCGAAAACATTTGGTCCTCTTCCAATCTCGGGGTGGCGACCACACCACTCACGTTGCTTGGACAGCAATTTAAACTTTTGAAATAGGAAGAAGGAAAAAAAAAGAAAAAAAGGAAGGGTGATGAATTCTAAAGGTGATTTTTAATGTATAGGTTATCTATGTGTCCCGGAGATTTAGCTCTATGAGTAAGATGTTTACAAATAAATTCTGGATTGCATCGACGTAATAGGATTGCTCAGCAGATATGTTCTTTGACTATTTTTATGATTTTTTAAACTTGTTTATCACAGTATTTTACAGGAAAAACTACCTTCACTAGACCCAACCGGGATTCGCACCCCGAATCTCCCCACCCAACATGAGAGTGACGGCTTAAACCATTCGGCCACCGAAATGCGTTGTGTGTGTGTGTGTATATATATATATATATATATATATATATATATATTGTGTAGTTTTTTCATTACTTTTAGCTATTCTAACTCAAAAGCCTATCTAAGTCGTCAAGTCACTAGAGTTTTCCTCAAGTCTAAAAGACCCTGGTTCGATTTCAAAATAATAATATGCTTTTTTTACGTGAGCCAAGGCATCAAACTTGTTTGTTCTGGTTTTACTGAGTTCGAGTTGGAATTATAGTTTGAGTTGGAGTCGACTAGATATAAAAAGGTTTTTTTTTCAAGTTTTTTTTACTTTATCTCCCCAAAAATTCCGGTAAAATTGTACCTTCCTCATACCTAACTCAGTGTGAATACAAGGATAGCCTGAACAGGTATGCAAATAAAACAAATGATTTTTAAGTAATAGCGTACGGCTCTAGGTTAAACTAGATTTTTTTAACCACAAGCTTATAATCCCGTTTCCCCCCCCCCCCCCCCCCCCCCATAAAGTTAACGTTGAATACCCTTTGCAAAAACAAACAAACTTTCTTGGGCTAGTAGAGGATATACATTACTGATAACCTTTATTATTTTTCTTAGTATTGCTCTACTTGAAGTTTTGTTAATCCAAGTCGAATCCCCTGGATTTAATAACAATAGCCTCGGAATACTAGGTAACTAACAATCTTACTGTGGCTTAACACGTTTGCCGGAAATCGTGAGCAGAGAAAAAACGTCGTCACAAGACAAGCGCTGAGCCAATCTCAAGATTTCAAACTCATCGGCATTGTCCATTCGGTATATTTTGAACTATTGTCAGTTCTATATTTAGTGCGCAACAACATAAGCTTGGGAGACCTAACCTAATTTCAAAGCCAGCCGAATCAATAAGTGTACACGTACCTACAAATAAAGATCCAAACAGATAGCCCCGTTTACTGTTTAAGTAGATTTGAAATAATTCCTTATCCAAAACATGTGTACCGTTCTTTTTCCGTTTTGTTTCATTTCACACACAACACAATAAATTAGTATTATCCATACTTACATTGATATTAAATAGTTGTTTACCCACTAGAAAATGGAATATGTTAATGTTCAGCTATTTCTAAGTTTACAATACAAGGTATCATGGGTCAACGTACATTTCTGCAGTCATGTGAATTTCTGCAACAATCAAACAGATTCCGCTTTGTATTTTCGTCAAACGTGTGACTCCAAGCTTTAGTCGTGAAAATAAATTATCTCAGAGTATACGGGGAATGGAGGAGGTTGCATATTGATGAGTTACATAACCTGAACTTAATACAAGAAATTGTTAGTATAATCGAGTTTCATATATTAAGGTGGGCCAGACATACAGCGTTAATGGGAGAATCTAGAACATTGTTCAGGGTACTGACTGGTAAACCCAATGGGAAGAAACGATTGGGAATACCTAGATGCAGATGGGAGGAGAGTGTTAGATTATATCTGAAAGATAGAGGGTGTAATGTGGTGGACTGGATAGAATTGGCTCAATATATGGTTAGGTGGCGTACTTTAGTAAGTCCTGAAATTAACTTCAGAGCTCTTTATGTCATAGATTAAGTAAGTAATATAGAAGTTAGGCTTCAGATTAAATGTCGATGAGACCCTTTTTCCATTAAATAGATACATATAGTGGTCACGTCTGTTAGTGTATGTTCTTTACTATCATTTAGCTAATTGATTAACTACTCAATTAATATCGACCAGCTTTCATAATTGTAGCTCTAGTTTATACTCAGAGCTCCCCTTGGGGACAACATGCGTCATAGACAGGACAGTAAAGATCTAGGATATACATATTATAGTGTCCCTCCTTCCCCACACTCAAAAATTAGTTTCGTTTACCAGTTTAGATAAAAGGGCGCATCACCAGTTGTTTTGTGCACCACGTGTTTTTACCCATTTAGGTTATCCACATATTTATACTTTTAGGATAGGAAGGATAGAGTTGCATTTATAATAAATGAACAGGCAGCACACCCAGTCTAGCTTTGAGCTCCAATCTCACGAAGTATATTAGAATTATTCTGGTAGGAATAAAGATTGAAAAATTACAAACGTATATCTATTTTTTGTAGTTAACTTTGATACAATTTTACTATACTATTAATATCTTATAGATAGATAGTTTTTATCAAAATTTACAGCTGCATATCACGTGTCTTAACATATGAATATGTAATCAAAACTGCATATATGAATTACCTTGATAATAATTTCTCTTTCATCTCTCTTTAAGGTGGGATGAAAGGGGATTCGAGAAAAAGCGTGTTTTTTTTTGCAATTTTTATGGCAACACTTTTTTTTGTCAAAATAAATCAAATATTTCTCAATTATAAACATATAAATAACAACTTATTGTTTACATTTAGAAAATGTCTCTTCTAATTCCACTATTATCATTATGGATATTCAGGAAATTTTGATATCAACATGTGAATACAATTAAACTAGGTTTGTACTGGAGCAATATTTTATTAATTTTAGCCAAAAGCTAGCGTACACGTCGTATATTTTGTTAAAGCTAATTTTACTTTAGCAATATCGAATTCTAGAAAATACATCTTGACTCCACTACACAAATGTTCTTTTTTGTACAACAATTAATAAAAGAGTTCCAACAAATTAACAAAGTGGTTTAATCGGAAAACAGATCACTTTGAGTTTAATCCTCTAGTCGAATGCAGCCGGTGACAACACAAAAGATTTTTCTCCCAACATTTACGCTGATTGGATTACGAGAAGTACGGTTGAAAGTGAAAAACTAACTGCCGAGTTACCCATTTCCAATTCGTGCTGTTCAAAATGTTTTGTAACGGGAAAGGGGGGCGGGGGGTAGGGCGGGTGTGTGTCCTTTTAACCCAAAATTGCATCCGTTTAGTTAATTTAGCAACACCAATACATTTTATTTAATTATATTTATGTGTACATGAGTCTTATCATTAATTGTTTTTATATCAAATTAAATGTGTTCATATTAATCAAAATTGGAACTGTAATATTTGAAAATCTATTAAGTATATTTAAACTGAGCTCCTGGCAAACTACTCTTTAATCCATAAACAATTTTAAACCTTAAAATAAGGTTGTCTTTAAGTTTTTAGCTAAGGCTACACACCATCGGCTGATGTACTGTCTAAGGAGTCAGTCTCATCTGTTATGGCTATCGATGACAGAGATAAATGTTCGATTCCAGGCTGGGTGCAGTGAGGTGATTTTTCTTAATTATTTCCCATTCTCCCTCCATGAAAATGCGGGTTGATGGTGATAAGCTATACCTTATTCCTCTATAATAATTAGTGTAAATACGCGTATAATTTGGAAGGGTAGTAAGACTGTTATAATTTTTTTTAAATAACTTAAAAGTTAAGTGAATCTCTATTAAAGCTATTTCTTAACCAAATATTGCTTAAAGATTTATCGGGGCAGCTATAGACACAATATTAAATGTTAAATTATCATACGTCTTAAAAGCTAAATTAAGTTAGGAGAGATCACCCAATACAACGCAAGCAAAAATGGCACCAGGAATTTAATTAGTCGAGCAATAAAATGAAGCCCTATACATTTAGTGACAAATGTAAGACATCTGTAACTAAGGTCACTAGGATATGCTTGTGCCCAGACAATGTTATGTATTACAAGTAAATTAAACCATATAAAATTCGCAAGGCAATTTAAAAAAATATATTTTTGTTAAATATATTATACAAACAAGTGAATAATATTTATGAAATTTTGTAATGATTTGATTGAAAGTCTCGGAAATGGTAAATAGGCCTCTTATATTCTAGTATTCATAAAACAAGTTAATATGTTCAATTGTTTAAATTGTTGTATATATGTTTTATTTTATTTTCGAAGCGCCTTACTATCCTTTCGGGTTGTACAGTTTCTGGTAAAACTGTTTAAATAATTTACAGATATTGCCTCGTCTGTGGTTGGTGGGCCTGAATGTAGATGCTAATAATGCATCCTCATGACCACTTGTATAAAGATTTTGAACGACAGGTTTGTCCAAACATCAACAGGAATTGAGAGGCCCTCATAAGCTTGGAGATCTAATAAATAATACAATTTGGATTATATTATCACTTACTGGTCCAGATAAACTAAAGCCCCAAACTACCAAATTTAAAAGTTCAATTATGTATATGTAATAATTATGTGTTTTGTTTTTCGACAGGTCCAGTCCTTGTGTCAGTACCCATGCATCCTGTCCTCTACCTCCTCCTTGAGCTACCAGAATTTTTTTCCTTTTCTTCGAGTCATATAATATTTGAATCCTCTTTCTAAGCTCCGCTTACGCCCAACCTTTCCCTATATGACGTGTAGAAGACAGTTCCGCCTAAGGATGTGCCTAATCCAATTTGCTTTTTACCGAAGAACCACCTCCAAAATGGTTCTATTTTCACCCGCTCTTCTTAGGAATTCTTCGTTTTCAGCATATCTGTACACCTGATCTTCTCAAGTCTTCTCCAGCACAAATTTCAAAGCTCTCCAAGTATCTTTTACATCTTTCTAAGATTCAAAATTTCTGCTCCATATACCACGATGCTCCAACTAAAGCATTTCATCAGTTTATTCCTCAGTTACAAACTCAACTTTGCTGATAAGTATTAACTTCTTCGCTGAACGCTTCCTTGGCCACGGAGAAATATTTTAAGGGATTAAAAATATAAAAATATTGTTGTATACTAAATAAGCCCATTTAGTTAGAAACGTGAAAATTAAAACAGTTTAAAAAAATTAGAATATAGCAACACATTTATTTCAAAAAGTATTTAAGGTGCACGTTATAAATCAACAAACTTATTAAATCTAAAAAAAAAGTTACATCTTATTGATAAAAATATGTAAACAAAACATTTTTTACAGTATAATAAAAATGAACTCATTAAGAACTCAACGCATTTGTTTATTATTTCATGGTATTGTTAAACCTCTGAATAAAATGTAAATAGATGCTTATTTTTACGTTAATTAAACAACATTTCACATTAATTTAACCTCCAAACGACTCTTTAATCAGAACAAATTAAGGTAGATATATTTTTAAATTGTTCTAAAAGTGGAAAACAGAAATAAATTGAAACATAATTAACTGGTCTTGCATAAAAAGTTATTTAAGCTAATTCTACAATAAAATTAATTGCACAATTTTAACAACTCAATTATAAGCTATAAATAGTGAATCAATTATTTCAAATCATTATAGTTCACGAAGGGGTCAAACTTGCTATTTTATGCTTTAAATGTAACATTATTAAGTTAAAGTGATAATTACCACACATTACCATAAATTACTTATTAATTTAGTGCGAGAATCAGCATAATTAGACAAGCATATGAGCAGTACACAATTAAATATTTATAAAATATTTCTATATTTATTATAATAACAAGTATTTTGTTTCTTACCGCTCATATTAATGTAGATTTATAAGTTACTAAATATCAGCCCCAATTCGTTAATTACTTTACCTGAACCTTACAACCCGTTAACTTTAATGATTTTAAATTATTGTATCACTATTTTTAGTCCATAAAATATACAATTAAATTTGTGTACTAAATAGCTGTCAATTGACCTTAATACACAATATTCAAGGGAGATCACAGCTCGTTTACCTAATATTCAACCTAAACTGGTACAAACATTCGATCATAGCTGACGACTCCATTGTTGTCATGGTTTACAACACGGGAAATGGGAAATAGGATGAAATGTAATATGAAACATAGAATGGACCGTGGCAGGAAGGAGGAGGGGTGGTGAGGGGGGTAATAATGTAACGAGATAGAGGGGAAGGGGACAGGGAACGTACACGATGCTTTAAACGGTAGTTCGCCCATGTAAATGACCTCACAATAGAATGTCGCATTAGGTTAAACATTATAGCCAACATTTTAGATTTCATCACAAAAGGATATTAAATTAGTAAGGTTGGTCAATCTGAAGCAGGAATAGGATGGCCTTTTGAAGCAATATTAAAACTTAAATTTATGGATTCTTTAACCGATGGTTAAATAGTCTTAAATTTGACAGATAATAAAAGAGAATATCGTATCAACTTGAGCAAGCAACGCCGGAGTATATATATATAAAATTATAGTTATAGTTTTAAACATGCATTTAAAATATATAATAAATTGTATATATATATACATTTAATATATATATATATATATATATATGTTTTAATATTTGGCTATGCATGCTTTATTTAAAAATAATAATTTTTATTTGATATCCTATGATACTTTATTTGAATATATATCATACTTGCATATTTTTATAAAAAAAGAAACAGTTTCTGTATTGGGTTTCATTTTTTACTTGATATATCTGCCTTCGTTTTGTAATTTTGTATTAATGATCTTTTTTTTTATTAATAATCCTCTTCTATTACCACATCTCTCTCTGGTTATATTTAATTTATCTAGTCCATCTATAATTAGTTAATCTTTTTTCTGGACATACAAACACACTTTCTATAAAAGCAAAAAGTGTGTGTAACTTTATGTGTGTGCGTGTGTGCATGCAGAAAAAAGATTAACCACTTTTAGATGGACTAGATAAATGAAATATAACCAGAAAAATCTTAAAATGGGATGTTTCAAAATGGTTCACCGAGAATTTGGAGGTATTGAGGGGTCTAATTATAGAAAAATTCTATTATGGAAAATAGATAATTTAAATTTGGCAAGCAGACAGTTTTCCATTTCAAATAATCAAGGAGGTCTTAAAATTTGAGATTTCAAAGTTGGAGTTGGTGAAATGAGGAGGGTGTTCAAAACCAACAGAAAAAACAAAGTAAAGGGTGGTATAAAACTTGAACTTAACAGGGATGTTAAGGGGCTACCCTAAATAGCCAACATAGTCTTGACAATTGTTTTTAATTGGGCCTTAGGAACAAAGGAAGGGGAAAGGGGGACGGATATTATCTTATCCTCTTCTACAATCTATATTAATAAAATGAAGAGTTTATCTGCCATATCGCCATACGAGATATCTAACTCATCTAGAGGTCTAAATTAAAAAAAATCAGTTGCCTCTTGGCTTGAGAGTGTGCATCTCAAAGCAGGAATTATTTAATTTTTATTATTTTGACCTTTTTAATTTATTTTACACTTTTTAAACGATTTAATTACCCCTTTTTTTCCAAACATATTTGATTAGATTAGTACTTTTTTACTCTGTTTACACTTAATGCCCTTTTTGCAACTTTTTTCATCTTTTACATCTTTTTATCGGGGTTTAGCCGGGTATTTATTTAAAAAGGTCTTAACAATAAAGGAAAACCGGCCAAAAATAGTAAAAAGTGTAAATGTAAGTCTAATCCTAATGGATATTAAGATCATACATATCATAATACCATACATGCCATACATAACACACTTAACACACATAACATAAATAAATTACATAACATACATTATATATATAATATCACGCCGTTCCCTTAAGGGGTAGACAAGAAACTGTGCATATAGCTCAAAGAATTCCGTTCTTAATCCATTCTCACTAACCTTCTCCACACTACTCTATCCTTGCATACTACCTTCGCTTCAACAGCTACACCGAGTTATACATACTTTTATTTTTAAAACTGTTTATGTTTCTTTTTTACACATTTGTCTCCCATATTTAGCCACTCCTTACATTATAAGACCAAAAATCTAAAATTTCAAACCTATCTAAAAAGGACCAAAATGTCAAAAAGGCACAGTAAAGAAAATATGGTAAAAAGGTAAAAAGAGTACAAATGAAAAAAGTAAATATAATGAAATTAAAAACTGTGTAAAGGCATAAAGGGGTAACAAAAATAATATATATAAATAAAATCATCAAAAGGGCTAAAAAGTTAAAAACGGTAAACCGGGTTAATGGGATTAATAGGGTAAAAAATGGTAAAAGCGTAAAAATGATAAAGGGGTTAGAAAGGATAAAAGTGTAAAATAGGGTGAAAATGGTAAAATGATTAAGAAGGGTAAACGAAATAGGCAAAAGTAAACGGGATAAGTCCTGTAAAAAAAAATTAAAAAAGTTTTAATTATATTTAATTACAACTCCTGAACTAATTATTTATGCTTTGACACTATTCTTTCTTTTTTTTTACTAGCAGCCAACAGGAAAGAGTTCAAATATTGTGTAGAGAGAAGTTATGACTAAATAATCAAAAGAAACATCAGCTTTTAAAACACGTTCAGATTATATCTGTTTTGATATTGTGTATTAGTCAGCATACTTTAACGTTTTGTATCAAATTTAAACCATTAGAGGATTAATATTTAAACATAAATTAAGATTTGGTTACCATTCCCTGTTGTTAATTTTATATACTAAAAATAACAAAGCTACTTTAAAGATTCCAGTGCGAAGAATGGGCGCACCAGCTTGTATAATTATAAACTTGTTTCCGTGTTAAATTCCCCCCTTATTTAAATATTTAATACAGGCAAAAAATTCTGAAGAATGAAAACTAATACAATTTTGTAATACCATACTAATGAGCGTTTCAGAAATATTCATCTTTCATGAGATTACTAATTACGTGACTTTGAAGACGTACCTTTGTTGAAGAATAAAACTCGAATTTTACTTATTTTCTGGTAAAAGTTTCCAAGACAGTATATTCAAGGCCACTCACTCAAGATAGAACTAATACTTGGATAATTAAGATAGATTTATTCATTATGTTAAAACTCGTTAAATTAAAAATGACACTGCAATAGGGGAATCAAACCCGAGACCTTTAGCTTAGTACTTCAATTGCTCTAACCACTGAGCTACCCAAGATTCATCCCATGCCTAGGGTACAGACAAATAATATACTCAGACACTCAACCTCCAGGTTAAAATGGTTGCGCTCCTTTTGGCAGCTTTAGTCCTTCACCACTAGGATCGCTGCGGTTAGTCCTTTCATCACCCATCAGTGACACTATCGAAGCCCAGTGTTGAAGGACTTAAGCTGGAAAAGGGGGCGCAGCGAAACACCCGTGAGGTTAAGAGTCTGTTTCTTACTTGTCTGTGGCCTACGGTCGATCATTCTTCACTCACAATTTTTAAGGCAGAGTCTGTGATGGACGTGTGGAAATCTTCAGATACATACGTGTTATTAATTAATTACATGAGCTCTCAGATAACGCAGACATCTTCCACTCGGTAGAGTTTTATGCTACCATTATTACAATATAGATGTACGAGTGCATATATCACTATGGATTAAATAGTCGAGCTATTATATTTGTTAATAACGGTTACAGGCACGTCTAAATATTTAAAAAATATAATAGCTTGTCTATTTAATCCATCCTGATAAGTGCACTCATACAATTTATTATTGTGCATTTGGCAGCATAAAACCCTCGAGACAAAGATGTGACTGTGTTATCTTATAGTTATTGATCTTAATCCCTCATGTTAAGCAGACAATTTCAAAATGTTAATATTCCCGTGGCCAGGTGCAATTAACTTAAAGAATACAATATTTAGATGGGTAGAACCGTGATTAAATATAATAGCTTGTCTATTTAAACCAGTGTAATGTTAATGTTCAACCATTTATTTTGTCATTTACTTACGTTTATCTACATACAATACACGAATTTTATTAATGCTACATATTGTATTAATAAGTACTTTTATGATAGGAGGAAGCTGTCACTCTGTTTTTGAACCAATTATTTCTAACTGATTTTGTTCATTTTAAGTCACCTGAATATATATCCGTTTTGAGAAGGTGTATAAAGAATAAATTCGCATTAGTTTCTGTACTAGTACCTCAATTTTCTCGTTATACAAATTAGTTTCACGATGGAAAAAAAAAACAATATAAACTTCACATAATGTTCTTAAGTTAAACTTAGTTTTCTATCTAAAAATGATTAAAAACAAGTAATTTCAAAAGTGTGCTTTGTAATAAATACATCATTAATTTTCAGAGCTTCACGTCTTATTACCCGTCCTGTCTGTACGCTTATGTATGTAAGGAGTAAGGGATGAGTAAGGTTGAATTTAGATTAAGTGTACCCGCATGTGTGGAGGAGAGAGTGGGAAAACATTTAAGGAAAACCACCCCTAGTACACACGACGGGGCTCGGACCACGAGATCCCCATCATATGCAGTCTGGTATATTGATAGAGTAGCGCCCTAGACCATGCGACCACCGAATCGGGTCATAATTTTTTTCAACTCTTAACTAAGATAATAAGGTTATATTATTAAACGTATTTGTTTGAAGACATAGCTATGGAAAGTAGAATTTTACTGGGACTGGAAGAGTTTATCTCAGCGTCAGTATTATCGATTTGATGAAGTTTGAATCCTTGCTGAGGTGATTGGAGTTTATTTTTCTTCAATTTAGTTTTCATTATTATCTACAGAGAAATTGTGAGAAACTGCCTTTTCATTGCTTACAATCTTCAATTATGTCTTTAATCAATATTTCAATAAACGTCTTAATAGAAAAACATTGCGTTTTATTCTTTGTTATATTGTGTATTTACTGCCATTATTCATTTACAAAGTAGCTCGAAAATTGTTAATGTTAATTAGAGATTAAAGCAACCATACAGAGTTTTAACAATGCATATTAAGCTACCCCTTTCCTTTGTTATGAAAAATTACAAATTAAATTCACCACGCTTTTTAATATATCTAATGACTTGTATACTGATAATAATACTTTCCATTATTTGTTATTTAGTTTTAGAATCGCGATTTAATACCTTTTCAGACTACACGCATTAAATTAATTAGTATATAGTAAAACATAAAAAATAAATATTTATATTAAGTAAAATAACAATCGTGTGCAAAAAATATATCTAAAGAAATTAACAAACAAAATATTTAGTTACATTTAAAAAATCTATGTTTTCTTTTTAAATTTTAAGTCATTAGTTTAAATATCAAACAAAAAATAAGATTCATTATTAATATATTCTTATTCGTAACGGTTGTTTACAATTTTTACAGAATTTCCTGTGTCGAGTATAAAATATAACATTTCTCATAAAATGCGTGGTTTAATTATAAAATATTGTTTCAATAAGTCATGCAAAGGTACAAACATATTTTTTTAAACTCAAAATACATTTGTGTTTCAAAAAGATTGTGATAACCCATCCTAAGATAAGTCTGTATATAGGCCTGTGTATGCTTTAATGAAAACCATACCTTCTTTTTACGACTGTCTGGCGACGACAGCTTGTTCGTCTAGCGAGAAAAAAATACTTTTTTAAAATTCACCATTTTTATGTCACTGTCATAAAATAGGACGTTTTTTTTTCTACCTGGATATTGGGATCTTAAAAAAAAAAATCATTAATTTTAAGGGTATACTTTTTTCCTCTGCCGTTAGGAAAAATCTTGAAGGATTTTACTCCTCTGATCCACCAGTACCCTAACTAGAATATTAATATTGAATATCGTTATGTTAGGGACTTTACCACACGAGTAGGATATCTAGTGGCTTTAAAAATCTGTTAAAGAATGAATCAATTATTACGTGAATGTTATTGAAGCTGTAAATATCGTCATGTTAGTGCCATGTTTTCTTTCTTTCTTATGTCTATATAATATCGTCTTGTTTTAAAATATATTATTTATAAGCAAGTGGTTAAATAAGGAATACAGAAAAGTGTTTTAAGTTCGATTCATACAACATGTCACGTTCAACGTAAAGTAACGTACTGCCAATGTCACGTCAAATCACTGCACAATTCACACTTAATGGCAAGTGAAGTCGGTTCTTTGTAACGTTTTGACAGAAGCAAGTGCTTTTTACAAAAATGCCAGAATTAAAAAAAAAAACTTGTAATTATGCGATTTTACCTGGAGAAGTCAGAAAAAAAACCAAAAGAAGAAAAGAAGCGAAAGTGGGTGCGAAAGTTGCTTAAAATAAGAAAGTCTGTGGGTGGATATTATGCATCGTACAAGGAATTAGATGAGGAAGAATAAAGTTTTTTTTAAAAAATTTTCTCGCCAATTTTTCTCCATATTGTATCTTTGTGAATATTATAGCTTTATTTATTGTTTGCCATAGGCTATCATATATAGTTCTTCATATTGGCGCACATACTTGTTCAATCGAAAACTCATACCCCATTTTTAAAGGTTTTTAAAAATAAACGCAGCAAACGAACAGTTTTTGTGCATTGAAGCAACTCAAATTCACATTTCTAAAGCACGACCGTCAATGTTAAAAACTTTACTAGAGATTATCTACTGGTCCTACCGGTGATAATACGTGATGTTTCCTCTTAGAATTAACGTCAACTAATAAAATATATTGAATAATATTTCGATATGACGCTGCCGGTATGTGACGTTAAGTGGGACTCGGCCTAACATGTATAGTGCGCAAAAGTCACAAAAGTCAAATCGCTAAGCTAATTGAATTAAGTATGCCTTTTATTCAATGTATCATATAACAATAGCAACCAATTTAAATAAAAATAAATTTTACTGATATTGATATATAAGAAGGGTGTAAAAATTTAACAAACATATTTAATTTAATGAAACTAGACTGCCTCTCTGATCTAAGAGTCAAAGTTTCTGGTCATAGATACAAAGTTCCTTGGTTTGTTCACCGGCACTTCCCGATTTCTCTATGAAGCGGTGGGTCCGAGACAGAATCAACTCAGCATTGTGAGGACAATTGAGGAGTTACTTGAATAAATAAGTATCACCTCCGGTCTAGAAAATCGAGATTGATGGCCAGAGGGCTAGTTGTGCTCACCACATGACACCATCTATCCGCATATGTTGGCACTATCTTCGCCAACATGTGGGGGGGCACTTGGTTGGTATAGCTCACTTGCGGATAATAACTTTTTATTTAATTTTGGGTGACTTCAGCCAAACGTCATATAACTTTTAGTACTCAGGCTAAAAGCCAAATTAAAAAAATATATATTTATCATTTTTTGAGCTCTATTAAGTCCATAAATACGTGTCTAGTCATCACAATTGTTTATTTTGTGTCCAAACCAGAAAATAATAATCACATGGTGACCTCAACAGTTCTCGAAGGTGTCCTAAAATTCAATGACAACTTTGTATCTACATTTAAAAGTTTCTCATTTAATGCCACGAAAATTAAACTCTGTTTCTATAAGAACATTATTTAATTTTTTTTCCCCAAAAAATGTTTTTCTATTAATAACTGTTAAAAGTCTGTCCTGAAATGGCGTTCTATTCACTCTGTACTAACTTGGTGATCAGGGGAACTTCTACTGCAGTGGCTTCTTTACAATTCAGATGAAAAACCATCACCGCCAATGTTCCGGCTGGTTTTACTTAAAAAGTTGATTTATGATACGTCATGTTGGTAATGCTTTTGAATGTTGTTTACAAAACCAAGCTGTGCCGCGCCAAGAACTTGTGTAATGATTCCTAGCGATAGAAATGTTTATCACCTCTATCAACTTTGAAAAAAAAAATCTTTGAGTTTTGGGAGAAAATTTAGTGTTCTTGCTTCAACATTTATTATTATTATTATTATTTTATTATTAGCACCACGTCTTACTACCCGTTCGGGTTATACGCACATACGCTAATGTGTAATGGTAGGGTGGTTGACAATGAAACGGAGGACTTATTTAAAGTGAGATCCGAACCACGCTGGAGGCCTGGAATTCCACAAATTCACAAATTGTGATTAATATACGTCTTGTCAGAGGTGAAGGAAGGAAGGGTTTGGTAATCAGATAAATCTGTGCCGGGACCAAGGATTGAACCTTGGACCCCAGGACAGAGGTCTGACACCTTACCCCTAGACCGCCAGGTCACCTCCAACATTTAAATAAAAAGTAATTATTATGAGTCGTATGAAGACTTTTAGAATACAAAACATATAGCATAAACAGTAGATAAACACTCAATATAAACCTTCACGTTAGTTTGCATTACGCTTGTGTATTGATATCTTGAATGGATCTTTATTTGGTACTAATTTTTCATAGAAAGATAAAAATGGAAAGACGGTGACCTGCGGTCTAGGGGTAAGGTGTCGGACTTCTGTGCTGGGGTCCGAGGTTCAATCCTCGGTCCCGGCACAAATTTATCTGATTACCAAATCCTTTCTTCAACTCTGACAAGACATCTTGTGAATGTTGGGAATGCCAGGCCTCCACCGTGGTTCGGATTCCACGTTAAACTGTAGGTCCTCCATTTATCTCACAATCACCCTACCATTACACATTACCCGAACGGGTAGTAAGACGCGGTGCTATAATAATAATATATAATAATAATAATAATAATAATAATAATAATAAAAAATGGAAAGCAGAATTTAAAAAAAAACAATGCGAATGTTTGCAAGAATGAAGAATGGCATTAAATCATTGTCTGTGTTTCAATTTACATTTTCTTTATTCTAGTGCTCAGCAAGACAGTCGACCTCAGTCGTCTTGGGGTAAGGTGCTCACCTCAGAAGCCGATTGAAAAGTATTATATTCCCTATTGTATCTTCAAAATAAATTTAAAATTTTTTATAACTTATAGAAAGAGACATACCTAACATTAATTTCAAAATAAAAGTTAATTTTGTAAATACATGCGTATGAACAATACCGAAAACTGTTGACATCATCCGCCTTTGGCCCAGCTGGTTCACCATCTTAATTTAGAAGAGAAGGCAGCCTTTTAGACAGCTCTCGTTTGTAAAGTATTTTTAAATAAACTATAGACGTCATTTACAAACAAAAGAAACATAGTTACTTTCTTAGGTTTGTATTTAAATAATGTAAGAAACGCTTTAAAGGAATAAAAAAAACTAAAACAAATGGTTAGTTGTGTAAGTTTTGATTGCCAAAGGTAACAGAAACTCAACAAATGGTCTTGCAGATCATTTGATTTGTAAAATGGGTACATGAGGAATACATCTTAGCTTTTTTTTAGTTTTAAGTAACCACCATTCCTATGGTAAATGGACTGTGCATCGTGTAAAATAACACATTAACTGCACCCATACCAGAAACCTCTCTCGGTTCTATGACTAAAGCAGTAACGGTGTTTCTCACTGCCTACGGATGAAAGTAGACACACCCACATGTGTTTACCTTCAAAATGCAAATAAAACATTAATTAACAAAGACTTTCGTGGCAGACCTAATTAATGTTTGCAAAAGTACTCGAGAATGTGTCAAGTCATCTCTCATATTGTCATTCGGAGGGTTCTGGTAAAATATGATAGACCATATTGAAAGTGTGTCACTAATGAAAAAATAATATTTCTTTATTATCTAATATTTAATCGTAAATTTAACTTTTGGTTCAAAATAACAATTTATTGAACCTAATAAAAAATAATAAAGTTATGTGTTTATATTTTATGCCACTGAATACAACCATGAAAAATTTCATTAAAAATTAGTCCGTAGGCTTAGTTCTGTTGTGCGCTTACTTGCTGAAAGAACGGTTCGATTCTTAATGCGGTCTAAAAATTATCATTGACAGTGTGGCATCCCCTCTACCAACTATGCAATGATGAACGGGGGACTGGGTGTGTATAAAATCTGGTTTCAAGGTAGATTCTATGTCATGTGCTGGTATAACAGTCGGTTCATAAAGTGCATGTTAATACTCCATAATAATAATAAAAATAATATAATATATTATAATAGTAGTAATCATATTTTATCTTAATTTAAGTTCGAATATATATTTAAACAAGCTCTCTAAACATTTAGGACAATAGCCCGTTAGTAACTCCTGTGTTTAAAACCAAATTTTAAAATAACATGATTAATTTAATAAAAATTCAAAATATTCTATAAATGAATACACTAAAATTATAATTAATATTTATATTTCAATCGATACTATCATTACTATCATATATATGATATATAATTACCTAATGCATCTCAGAGTAGTTGGATATAGATAGACTATTGCAAAAAATTAAGTAGTTTTTAAAGCAGGAAACATGGCAATACATTAAAATATATTGATGCCAACATTATTTTATATATGTGAAGCGTGGGTTTGTCAAGCGAAACATAAGAACACAGTGAACGCGGTTGGAATAAGAAATCTAAGAATTGTATGTGGAAAAACTCGTATGGACAGAGTCAGTAATGAATAGGTATTGCGGTTTAAAGGGAATCTAACAGGTAAATGTGAAAGAAGAGTGTTACGTTTGTTTGGGAATGTTGAGGGGATGACTGTGGATCGAGCGAGGAAGAAGATATATGAAGATAGAATGAGCGGATCAAAAGGAAATGCTACGTCATGTGAATCAAAGGGAAGGGTTAGGTCATGTAAGACGTGGCTAAATGTTGTAGACGAACGTGTGAAAAAGAGAAATCTAAGTTTTAAGAATAAAAGATGTGTGTGACTCGGTGTATTTATGTTGTGAAGCGAAAAGAGTATACAAGGATAGGGAAATGTGGAGAAAGTTAGTGAGGATGGAATAATAGTGTGTTTTTTTTTTAGCTATATGGAAAGTTTCTTGCCTACCCCGTAAGGGAATGGTGTGATAAGATATGTATGTAGGCCAATGTATATATTAAAATGTTTAAAGGTTTACTAGGGATGCTAGCTAAAAAGTTTTAAACAATACCTTCTAATGGTTGGTCATTTAATGTTGACTTTTCTCATTATTGTTTGATTTAATATAGTTGGAATAATCCTGTAAACTAAATCACTTTCACTATCTCATCATAATAAATAAGAATTTATCATGACTGATAGTAACTTTTATGACTTGTGTTATTTAAAAATTGTTAGCTATGCCATGTTATGTTTTTTTTAATGTATACATAATATTTATAAATATAATTAATCAAAATATTAATTTGATACAGGTTCAAATACCTGGTTCAAATCAATACGCATATGAAAATTTAATCATACAGACTAATTAATCGGTTTAAATATGAACGAGGACCAATCCTGAATTGGAAACGAGATGAACCTGGATGGTTCTATGGTAGAGGAAAAGGTTTTGGGTTCGATTAAAATGTCCATGTGTAATTTTATTATCAAAATTTATGAGATTGAACTGTTCGATTTGGTGTATATCTTTAACCGAATCAATTGCACGCATGTTATTTAATTAAAAATGTCTTCGTCGATAGTATTGGGGTAAAGTGCTCGCCCCAGGACCCGATGTTCGTGGGTTCAAACCCAGCCGGGGTCGATGGATTTTTCTTGAGCGATAAAAATCCTTAGAACTTCCTTTGGAGGGGAAGTAAAGTCGTTGCTACTATATCAGTCGTGAAATGTGAAAGAACACTAGAAGGTGTGTGAAAATACCTTTCCCATCGAAGTTGTTAGACCCTTTCGCTCTCGTTCATAGAAATTCTCGTGTGCTGATATAATAAATTGGTAGAGAAAGTGCACATTAAATAAGTTAAATAAATAATTAATTAAAACAATATAAGTATGTTTTAGTATCAATGTATTTCTGCGAATTAGATTATTTTATTTCAGGAAATAAGAATACAAATTGGATTATATCAAATAGGAAACTACAATAATTTATAATGATAGGGACGATGCAGTAATATATACATTCTCATGTAGTTTATTATAGTTAAGAGCCATGTTTTGGTTATCAGTCAACTACCCTTAGATTAAAATTTATCCTAAATTTTATTTCTGATATTTAACGTCCACTTTCTGAATCGACTGATTATAAGAGACACAACATACTGTCCCAGACCGTTAATTCATCACTATGAAAGGGGAAACCCACATTTCACCAATGTTAAATTTTTCGACTATGCCAGGAATCGAACCAAGGATCCTTAACTCAGAATACAGACACGCTACTGACTGAGTTAAGGCGTCAGACTTTTCCCAGAAAAACATGTAGATAATGTTGTCTATCACGTATAGCACGCCCCATATACTTACCTATTTTGATTTAAATCTCTAAGGATTTTTGAAAAATCTCAAGTTTACAAAAATTGTCATTTGTAGACTATGCTTAAATAATTATAGGCTACCCATTATAGTATTATTTATCATGTAAAACTCTACCCAGATATCTATTCAGAACATAATTATAATAATTTAAAAAATCAGTAATCACTTAATTAACTTTAATTTAAGAGATAATATTAAATTCACAATTTCTCCTTCCAGGTAGGACCCAAAATATCAGGTTTGAATAAAATTTATTTTAACTGTTTTGACTGTAGTCCTAGATACAGAAGATAAGGTATTGTTGAAAGAAAAATACTTTGTTGATCTCGGGGACATATAAAATGCCAAGAACCATTATTTTTAGGCCGAAGAATTTTCACGATTACAATACTTTTCATACAAAAAAAAGTAAAAAAACCCCTCCTAGTACACCTAATTGAGTATAAAATCCCAACCTCAAGACTTCGGGTCGACCACGCTAACGTACTTCATCCATCATGAAAGGTAGATAACTACCTTGACCGATTACATCATGGTTCAGTTTATTATAACAGGTGTTTTAGTTGGGACTTAACACTTATTATTTGGAATATAAGATGATCGTGAAACACGAACGGAACGGATCTTTATTTTAAGACATTCTTAATTGTCATGGGCCAACGTATGTTTTACATAATTAAAACTTGACTTTCCAATCATGAATTAACTAAAAGAATAAGTGAATCACTCTGTATATAATTATATCGATTAAGGTAAGAACTTTAACGTAAAATAATTGTACATGTTTAATAAACCTAATTGATTTTGAAGCTTAATTAGCTAATAGCCAATTTGTACACAAACTAAGTATGTTTATTGATAATTGATTCCTAAATCGTATTATCACTTTCAAAAGGACACGAGCAAATTAATGTATAGGGTTTAAGTATGATTTACACTTTTGTACCGTAGCATAAGATCATAAATCAAATTATTACGTTCGATAGTGCTTTCGATGGGAATAATACCTAACCAATTATTAGTCTCTTTGAAAGGTAACAGAAATAACAAGAACACATTAAAAAAAAGTGTTTTTTTGTTTTAGTATTTGGTACGTGCAGAGGAAAAGTATGTTTTATCATTGTTTGGTTGAAATTAGTTTGCATTGTTGTTATTATTTCATTTTTGTCTATATTAGGATTTGGATAGGGGAACTACTTTTTTTAAATACAAAAAAATACTTTTTTTCTGCTCGCAACAATAACATCTTATTTTTAAGGTTTATAGGTATTAATATTATTTATAAATAAATTATAGCTTCGGATCACGTGACTTGATGCAGCAATACGTAGAATTAGATCCAGTAGATTTTATAGCTGTTGGATAAGGCTCTTGTTATGATAATTGTACTGTATTTATTAAATTGATAAACGAATGGTCTAGCAACATGATGAGTTTCAGTTCATAGAGTTGATATTAGTTACAAGTCATTGAAACGATTTCGTGGAGATTAAGGTCGATTGTAACACGCAGAGAATATCGTGTTTAAAAAAAAATATTTTACACTTAAGTTAAAGGAATTTAGTTCAAAACAATTGTTACTCAGCCGAATATGTTTTATATAGTTTAAATTAAGAAAGACTTATTTCAAACCCGCCTCGGTGGCGTAGTTGGCTAACGCGCTTGTCGTGTTGAGCTCTACTGCTGAGGATGGGGAGATCGAGGTTCGAATCTCGGTCAGGTGAACTAGGGGTGGTTTTCCCTAAATGACTTTCCACTCTCCCTCCACGCTAAAGCAGGTTCACTTCCTCTAATTCAACCTTCCCAATTCCTAATCCATTAGCGTAGTTAGTACTTAAAGCGTATAACCCGAATGGGTAGTAAGACGCGGTTCTAAATAATAATAATAGTTATTTCTAAGGTTAGATGATAACATTTTAAGTTAAAATAAAACTTATATTTTCTCTTTAAATTGTGATATTTCGCCTTTTTTTTTTTTTTTTTTTTTTGCTCACCGCTTCTTACCACCTGTCCAGTGTTCTCATATTTACCCTAAATAGGGAGGGGAAGAGGAAGGTAAAAGTTTAAAATAAATGTAGCATTTTTTTTATAGAGGAAGAGCAGAAACACATGTAGAAGAGAAAAATATAAAACCTCTCAATACACACAGTTGGAATTCGAACTCTAACCTCCCTATCATTGGCGAGTAAATCTTTTTCAATAGTGACAACTTATAAACTACAACCATCGATAAAACAAGTTGTAATTATGATACTAAATGAAATAAAAACACATGTTTGTTTGTCTGAGAAGAAGTTTGTTTTATAAATTTCTAACTCTCATAAGATTTATTTCTTTCATTTTAAGAATAGTTTTCTGTGTAAAAAAAAATTCTCATTTTAGCTCGTCTGAAATATAACCACAGATTCTCGAATAAGAACGTTTCCTTCAAGTTATTCTTACTATATATATTTAATTATTCTCTTATATCCGATACATTTTAAAAAACAGACATTTTGGCAGTTTATCAACATTCCAGATTTTTTTTTAAACCGGGATCCTCTCCTTCCGATAGGAAAGGTTTAAAATAATAACTAAAATAAAAAAAAAATATTTCGACATGTGTCAAATTTATCCTGAGGGGAAACCTCCACGCACTCAGATGTATCGACTCGCATTACCTTGTCGTTCGTGTCATTCACGCAACTGGAACAGTAGTAGATTGGTGAGGGGTGGGAGGGAGGAACGGAGGCCCGATCACGAACTTTTATGAGAGACTAGCCCCCTTCCCCGTAAAAAAATATTGTAAAGAATCCTGTAAAACAAAGCTTCAAATCATCTATCATGTCAATATAAAACAAAACTTTTTTTTACTAATTTTTTTTAAATACAGTCCTACCATCACTTTATAGCCCCTCCCTCTTTTTATCCTCCCTCCTATTTTCATCTCATTCCTCTTTCCTCACCCCTACCCCTCCGACCCTTTCACCAACCCCACTTTCTCTTCAACAACATTTTTTTTTCCAACGACTATATAATATACTATCAACATTTTTATGAGGAATAAATTAAATTTTCAAAATAAAATATAGCCTATGTTACTCGCTGATAATGTAGCTTTATATTGGTGAAAGAATTTTTTAAATAGGTCTAGTAGTTTTTGAGTTTATCCATTACAAACAAAAAAACAAAAAAAAAAAAAAAAAAAAAATCAAATCTTTCCTCTTTATAATATTAGTATAGAAAAAAGAAACGATATACAGTTTTAAATGATAATTACTTTACTACTGGTTTCCTAGTACTAATTTATATTTTATGTAGATGTTTTATTATTATTAAAGAAATAAAGGAATTTAGGCCTACCGTTGTGAAGTATTTAAACCTTCTACGATTCGTTTTACAGAAGCAACTATTTTCCCATGTTTCACGGCTATACCCCATTCAGATTATTAACGTATATTTTTGTAATAAGGATGAGAATATTATAATTTTAGAGGAACTATAATATCATCTGCTTGAAAGATGAGGAGGAAATGACAGGAAAAGCATATCGGTATTTACCAGGCCTGGGCAAATATTTTGTCTGAAGGGCCACATGGAATTTAAATAGTATAACGGGCTGACAAATTAAATATGATTTTTTGGTACACGTAATTTAATATATAAAAATAGAAAATTATATAGACAAGATAAAAAAGTTAAAACAATAAGTAATAATATTCTAATAAAACATGACTTATGAGATGAATGCAAATTTGTCAATCTTTCATAATTTTTTTAATATCAGATGTAAATTTAGTCTTGGAGTTCTTAAAATTGTTTATAAATATTCAAACAGAAATGATTGATCGTAAGGAGTTTTCGTTGAGATTCGTCATAGAAAATATTTGTATATATTAAGGTAGATCCAAAAATGGCCAGCATTTTTCAACCAAAATCTTGAATGTTTGCGAATTTATTGGAATCAAGAGAATTGTAAAATTTACAAATTTCTTCAAGACCGTGTAGTTACCTTAAGCCAGGATTACACTGCAGGTCTATCATCTCAAAGTGAAGTTCAATCGGTGAACTATCAATGTCAACTGAAAATGGATCGCGAACTATCGATAAACCTTTTTTAATTTTGCGAAAGTCAACAAACCTGCGAGAAAATGCATCGCTCAAAGTGTTTATCATTTTGGCATATACTTAAAGTTTATTTTATGGGTATCGTCATTGTTTGCATGGTTGAAAAATTATATAGTTTTTTTTTTCAATAAATATTGTGAAAACAAACGTAGTTTTAATTGGAATGCATTCAAGCTTATTACCATGCTATGGGCATATTAACCTATATTTTCTCTTTGGATCGATCAGGGTTGCCAACGCTTTGGTCTCAAGCAATAGAATACGAACATGAAATATATATTTTGTCTGGCAGGATACTTTTGTTTTTGTTTCTAGAATTACATTTTAAATTTAATTTTTTTTTCTAGAATTATGTATATATATTCACAGAGATCAGTCAATATAAAATTACGTGGTAGCCCGTGGGCCGAAGTTTGCC
The DNA here is from genome assembly GCA_039000515.1 of Timema cristinae. Classification (NCBI taxonomy): domain Eukaryota; kingdom Metazoa; phylum Arthropoda; class Insecta; order Phasmatodea; family Timematidae; genus Timema; species Timema cristinae. Next base: position 38,144,784 of record JBCFYV010000935.1, on the reverse strand, counting down.
CAGGTCTGGTATATACGGTATTAATTCAATATTTAACTATCCCCATCACCAGTTAATTAGGCAAGACCAACTGACACCTTTTTCTACTCGCCAATTGTTGCGGGTAGAAATGCCTTTAGATTTGATTAAAATTGAATATTTGATTAATGTACGCTTAAGTAATTTTGAACCATAGCTCTAAGAACTTGATTTAGAAACCTAAGTTTTATTAAAATTACACATAAAACAGTTTGTTTGTAATTTAAGATTTTTACCCAGTATATAACATTTACATTTAATACTCATTAAAAAGATAATTTTAGCTGATTTAATGTATAATTTATGTAAGATATAAAAAAAAGAATAAACAATAGGCTTACTTATTTTATGGACATTTTCCGTATTCCAATGTCTTAGCGACATGTGCAGGTAGCGTTTGTTTAAATTTTTTACCTTTAAAATAAAAGTAAAAGTAGCCACATATATTTGAAGGGAAAGGGTAAAAATCTTTTAGGAAAAATCACCTATTGTGCACCCATCCGATATTTGAGCCACAACCTTCCTATTACCACTGGCAAACCAATCTATATGAGCTCAACATTCATACCGCGTGTCCACAGTTGCAAGTTTTCTATCATAAAGATACTGACATTTCTAATTAATGAATTGGATGATTACTGATAATTACTATTAATTCATGTCCATCACAATCTGATACGTGATTGTTATCCGTGGATAATTCCTGATAGCTGAATATAATTAAATTAAATGGAAAATAACAACCTGGATATTGGAATCGAACCCGGAAACTTTGGTTTGCCATGTCAATGCTCTACCACTGATAAATATATAGTACAAGAGATAATTAAAAAAGGAAGCTAAGCTCGTTTAGTCTGGTTAGCTTCTGATTGGAAGGTGGAGGTTTATATTCTGTCCGGGAGTCCTGAAGGTGATTTTCCATTAGTAATTTCGCACTCTCAATTCAAGCACTGATTCATTTCCCAAAATTTATTTTATTGATACTATAGTGAATGTGATTGGGATTATAACATTGCTTCAATATAAAAATAATTTTAATTTAAAGTGATAGGATTTATCTGATAACTAAAATTTTCAAAATGTTATAATACGTAGTTATTAATAATTCAATATCACATTGATTAAACCAGATTTTTTTAATATGAAGAACGCGTTAACAAACAAAATAAATAAATAAAACACTATACGCAGTATATAATTTCTTCTTTTGACTACAGGTAATGAATGATTAACTTTTATTTTTAAAAGAGCAAAATACAAACTATCCTATCTACAGTGGTGAGTATGGTAAGTATAGCTAATACAATTATTAGTTTATCATATTCATTTATCAACCTTTGTTTAAGCCATCTTGGCGTGTTACATTTAGTTAATTTAAAAATAAACTAAAACTTGAACACTTCCATTTTATTAAAAAAATTTCATGTACCTAGCTGTTTTAATTCTACAACAATTAAACTGTTTCAAAAATTTAGAAATCATGGAGCTGTATTTCAAAACAATCTATAATATATTTACACCAAAGCATAGTTTTTTTATTTGCCGTTTCAGAAAATATGAATAATTTATAATATCAAAAATTGATGAAGCGTTGTATAGATAATATCTGATCTTGTTTCAGATAGTAAAAAATGATACCTGGAAAAATATATTCGTGATTTATGAAGATAAAATGTTTACCATTGATAGTGACTTCAATAAAAATAAAAGGTCGAACATAAATTCAAGCCCAGCTGTTCGTTCTCACTATTTTTCAAAAGCTTGTGCAAATATATCCAGATTTTCCCCAATAATAATAGACTCATGTGTTTATGATCACAGTATATCAACGTATTGGGCAAATTAATCTCATCCTTAGAAGTAGCATAACATGTTTACTAATTTCAGCATATTGATCCGTAAAACAATTTAAACAAAATAAATTAGCATCATATTATTTTAGAGATTACCATAAAATATGGTTTTTAAATCATATATAAATCATAATCACACATAATAAATGCATATATTTAGTTATAGGCTTATTTAAAATATAAATAAATTATATAAATATATCAATATATTTGTTAGATATTCTTGCATTAAAGGATCTAAATGTTAGTATCCCTCTCCCCCCCTAACCCCCCCCCCCCCCCCTCCACACACACACACACACACACATACATACGATTTTAAAAATATATTTCATGGTAATTTCTAAATAATATGAAGCTAATATATTTTGTTTAAATTGTTTTAAGGATCAATATGCTAAAATTTGTAAACATTTTATGCTAAATATCAGACCTATTTGCACAATACATTGATATAATGTGATTATAAACACAAGAGACTATTATTATTGGTGAAAATCTGGATGAATTTACACAAGCATATATATATATATATATATATATATATATATAAATATATATATAGGTTGTATATATATATACAACCTATAAATACTTTAATGCAAAAATAGCTAACGAACACATTGATAGTTTCATAAGGTTATGTAAAGAATAGTGTGTGGTTATGTCCCACAATAGGACTAGTCAGCGATGATCTTTTAAAAGGTTGAACTGGAAATTTCAGTCAGCATGCTATTTTATAACTACATCCACGTGAGATATCATTGGGTTCATTTTGCAAATCTCTTAAAGTATCCCAAAAATCCATAAAGCAACGACCAACTTGTATGGGAAAAAGACTATTGAAATGTGCCATCTGCTGTGTGTTTAAAGACACAGAAACCATGCCAACATGGCTCCCACTGCTACTGAGTGTACTTTGACACGCGAGATACCATGCATGGCCACACATCATCCCCCGAACCTCTCACACCAGCCACCCACTCCTCACGAAAACCTCCCTAGTCTTTACGTCTAAATTCCCACCCTCACCACGGTTTCTGAGACCTCAACCCGACAGTGAAGAGCAACACACAGGACGTGTGGTTCTACCTGTTGTCTCTACCAGGAGTGGAGCCCCTTGATGGAGCTCAAATCGGCGATACTTTCTCCACTACCGACAGGTGATTACGGAGGATTGTTCTCTGTTAGGAACATATCGGTCACATCTAACAGTATGGCGGGGTAGTCTGACGGTGCAGTTACTCGCTATCAAGCATAAACGACTCGGAAGAGTTTGAGAACTTAGTCCGTACGTCTGAGATATCGTTCAAGTTAGGGCGATCTCCATTGAAATTTTGGTCCTCGAAGTTTCCAACAGGATCTTGTATGATCACGTCTTCGAGCACGATAGTTTGAAAAGTTTGCCAAACTCGCTTACACCAGATACTTAGCTAGGCTAATAAATACTCTAGGGAAATTTGTGTTTAACTTAGAAGAGCTAAGTGGACCTAGATACTATAGCTACTTAGGTGTTTCTCCCTCCTAGTAAAAATGCTTCGAAAAAATTTTGAAATTTTTTAGAAAAGATCGCGTGACAGAAGATGCTCTTAGGCACGATTTGAATAAATTCTTTATGTCCAATCATACCCGGTTTCTTCAGCCTACCATACCAGTAGAGGACACCGATAAAATCAATGATTTATTCCCTTATCTATATTTGCAAGATGACGCTGATAAAGCTAAAGACGCGATACAGTTCTTTTTGGACTATATTCACGATGACAAAAAGGTGGAGGAGATGTTGAAGGATTTGGCTAGAAAGTTCAGTCTGGACAGTTATCAAATATCTGGGGCAAACTCTTTAAACTAGATTATTAAAATTGAAAATCTTTTGGTAGGAAACTACAAGGCTGTGTTTTTGAAGTTAAGGTGTCGCGTTGTTTTTATAAGCTTGTTTGTGCTGTTGTATGGTTTGTTGGAGATGTATCTAAAGAGGTGAATTTACAGCCATGGACAACTAGACTAGACGTTTCGACTAGTTATTTTATCCTGAACTACATTAAGGATTGTTGTGTTTTTTCTTTTGATATATTTTTTCTGTTCTGTGTTTTACTACCCATTTGGTCTATAAGTATCTAAAATTTTATAAAGAGGCAGGGATGAGGAAATTTAGATATTAGAATAAAAGTAACAACATATTTTTGAAGGGAAGGGGTAAAAATCTTTTAGGAAAAATCACCTGTAGTGTACCCATCCAGTACTCGAATCACAACCTCCCTATTACCACTGGAAAATCAAACTATATGAGCTTGACAATCATACCGCATGTCCATAGTTGCAAGTTTTCTATCATAAAGATACTGAAATTTCTACTTAATAAATTGGATGATTACTGCTAATTACTATTAATTCATGTCCATCACAAACTGATACATGATTTTCTGAAAATTGAAAAATGACACCTAGACAGGGGAATCGAACCCGTGTCCAGGTGTAATTTTTCAATTTTCAGAATATGATATCTTGATGGAGAATTCCTCAATAAAAAGCATAAATAAAAGCATCGGCTATTTTATTCTTGATACGTGATTGATATCCGCTGATCATTCCTGATAGTTGAATCTAATTCAATTAAATGAAAGGGTGACCTGGTAGTCTAGAAGTAAGGTGTCAGCCTTCTGTGCTGGGGTCCGGGATCAATCCTCGGTCCCGGCACAGATTTATCTGATTACCAAACCCTTCCTTCACTTCTGACAAGACGTCTATTAATCACAACTGGTGAATGTGGGGAATGCCAGCTCTCCACCGTTGTTCGGATCTCATGTTAAACTGTAGGTCTTTTATTTCATCTCACAATCACTCTACCATTACACATGAACGTAAGTGCGTAAAACCCGAACGGGTAGTAAGACTTGGTGCAATAATAATAATAATAATAATAATAATAATAATAATAATAAAATGAAAAATGACAACCTGGATATTGGAATCGAACCCAGAAACTTTGGTTTGCCATGTCAATGCTCTACCACTGATAAATATACAGTACAATACATAAATAATTAAAAAAGGAAACTTCCATTTTAATAAGGTAAAGGGTCGGTATTGCTGGTAACGCGGGTTAAGACGTCAAGCTCCTTTAGTCTGATTAGCTGCTGACTGTAAGGTGGAGGTTCCTATTCTGTCCGGGAGTCCTGAAGGTGATTTTCCATTAGTAATTTCACTCTCTCACTTCAAGCAAATTCAGATACATTTCCTATAAGCTATACCGTCATCATCCCATCCCATAATCGTAACGGATAGCCTTTATAAGTATAAGGAAGCAGCGAAAAAAAAGACAAGACAATAGATTTAAATAGGTTTGGTAAAATGTATAAAGATATATAATACCTATATTTAATTTGTTATCAAAACTTTTTGGGTCGAATGTAAAACTATTTAATTTGTATTATATATTATAAAGTTAATAAACTGTGTGTAAAATTAGTTAAGATATAATCTAAATTTAATATGATGGTTGAAAATATGTTTGATAAGATCAAGCAGTTAAATATTCTTCAAAAAATAAAATTATTTGATTAGAACAAAAAATAAATTTAATGGTTATATTTTTATAATTTCTGTTAGCTATATAATAATTTCTCATTTTATGTTTATCTTGTACCATCAAATGTTCCCATATATTCCAAGAATAAAACAGTTTCAATAGTTTAGTGGTACGGGAGCCCACCGCCAAATGAAGAGCAACTAACTGATTTCAGTCTTTGCCTGTAATAATTTATTCTTTAAAGCCTGATTTGTTTTTTTGATTGGGTCGTTGAAAGTATTTTAACCAGGATTGGATATTTAGTAGTTATAGAATATTTATTTTGTAAAAGATTTAGTGACTATGTAGTGAACTGAAATAATAATAATTTTAAATTTAATAAAAATATATTCTCCTTTTTAGTCCCCCTTCCTCCTCTTTACGCTCCCGCAGCTTTGGATCACTATTCTGAAGATTCCCTACATTCATAAATACTATATTTTTTCAAAGAGATGAGAATAAAATAAATAAACCTTTATTAAAGAGCATATTAAACAAAGTAGCCGGAATTATTAGGCTAGTGGTAAGCATATATGGTTTAGAATAGGAAGTCTGGAATCTTTCCTCGAATAGTTTAATTATTACTTCAACCCTACTCACGCCCCCCCCCCCCCCCCCCAGCAAACTCTTGCTCATAATTTGGCCTTATATCCTCTTTCAAAACGAGTTCTGATACATTTTCTGGAAACCTTACCTCCTATACCTGTTGGTTTAGGTACACTATTTAAACAAACAAAATACATTAATAATACTAGATAGAAACATTAAATTAACTATAAAAATGGTGACCTGGTGGTCTAGGGGTAAGGTGTCAGACTTCTAAGCTGGCGGCCGGGGTTCAATCCTCGGTCCCGGCAAAGATTTATCTGATTACCAAACCCTTCCTTCACCTCTGACAAGACATCTTGTGAATGTGAGGAATGCCAGGCCACCACCGTGGTTCGGATTCCACGTTAAACTGTAGGTCCTTCATTTCATCTCACAATCACCCTACCATTACACATTAGCGTAAGTGCGTATAACCCGAACGGGTAGTAAGACGCGGTGCTAATAATAATAATAATAATAATAATAATAATAATAATAATAACTATAAAAATAAAGTTTTAGACTTAGTTGAGAACGGCAATAAGTTCAATAAAAGGTATCACGAAGATATTGAAAAGTGACTACTATTGCAATAGTTTATTTATTTAACAAATACAATATTAAAAATGATATAATTAAACAAAAATACTCAGCTAATTTACTATACGATATTGTAAATATTGTGCATATGATATGAAAACAAATCCACGTAATTAACTACCTCCGAAGTTTATAAATAAACATTTAATCTATTTCGGTTGGTAGGCAGGTTTCAAAGTTAATTTTGTTTGAATTGGTTTGCTATGAATATGTGAATTTATGTTCCAAACTAATTATATTTCAATCAAATATTAGGGAAGTATGCAAACGTATATATTTTAAAATCATGACTAATTGAAATAATTTCCGGTTAAATTATAATTACTATTATTTTTGTTCCTGTGTTTATTACCATATTTTGAATATTAGCTTTTTTTCTCACCCAGTATTAAAGATATAATGCATTTTTCATACAAAAGTTTCTATAGTAAAATGTTCAAACAAAAAAAAGTGTGATAAACTTGTTGAAGTAACTGTAGATTAAAATAAAATAAAATATTTTTTCGAATTTACGCAGCATATTTTATTTCCATTATAACAAGTAATTATTTAAAATTTCTGGTAGTGGCTTTTATATATGAAAATTTTTATGATCAAGATGATTATGGAACAACTTTAAATTATTTAAAATTATAATTAAATGTCTGGAGAGTGAAACTCATTACCAAAATAGCGCAATAACATAATTTCCCAAAATAATGTGTATAATACATTTTTAAAAGCTTTCTTGTTTAAGAACGTGTCACAAATTCCATCTAACAGAAAACCAAATATAAATTATATGATAGTAATAATCAGTGATGTAAAATATCAATGTTAAAAGCAAAACGGTTTTTAAAAATCTAACAGAATTTTTTTTTCCACTCCCCTTCCCCTCCAATCCTCCCCCCTCCCCCCTGAATGAGTTAACATTATAAGAACGGAAATTGTCAGGTCCAGGTTCGAACACCAAATATATATCTTAACATTATGGAGATTCAATAAAAGTAAAGGCAATCCAATCTAAAAGTATAATCCATATTTGAATCTTTGTTCATAAAAACTAAATTGTTTAAAGTTATATCAAGGCACCATAAGATTTAAAGAGGTATATTCGTCCTACCTGGGCTGGTGGTCCTGTTGTGACGCTTCACAAAAAAAAGTACGAGCTAGGCGGAGGTCGTCGGGTCGCTAGGTAGCCGAGACGCGATGTGGCAGGGCGCCTTGCGACGCGCTCACGTTTTATACCGGGGCGGCGCGGCGCGGACCCTAATCGGCGCAGAGGAGGGTGGTGGGGGATGAGGACGTCTCGCGAGTGCCACCTTTCCACCCGCCACTAGTATCCTCAAGAAGGACTCGTTAGACCCATCTGCCACCTGCAAGGTTACCATGTTTCATAGATAACAGTATTTTTAAGTTAATATATGTTAACAGAAGATATATTTCACAGCTTAATCTAGGTGGGGATATGAACTAGGAGGGTATTCAGAATAAATACACCCACATTACGTTGAGAGAGAATAGGAAAATCACAGTGATGAATAACATTAAGAAAAAATTTCCAATGGATTCTAAAAAGGGATTAAAATCTCTACCTCCCCATAAGAGAAAATTCAAGATATTCTGAGCTCGACGCCTTGGACTGTATGACCACATTTTTACTTGGTAATATATACACATTTAATGATGTCCTATTGTAGCCCATGGCCAAGCAGCTATAGATATATAACACACTTCTAAACTTTATTCGTGAAATAATTTAATAATTATCAATGTGTTCAATTCAATTCCTGTGATCTATTGCGTGTTTAATGTTGCGGTCCTTGATCTAATTATGTATGCATGTTGTACATAGTTTAGTAAATTTCTATAGAATTGATTTTGCTTTAAATACGCTAAATCCAATTATATGAACCATATATATTTAATATTTCATATTAATAACATTAATCTGTTCTAATATAAATGGATTTATAGAAAACTAGCTTTATAAAATGTCCAAAGCCACGGAAATAAATTAATGTAGTTTATATTTCATCGTTATAATGAGCTATTCAGAAAATGTATCTGTAAAAGCAAACTCATAACATGATTGTTAATTATGTATATAATTACCATCATAATTGCATTTATAAATTCGATAATATTATAACAGAGGCCCGATATTGCGCTGTTGTCCGGGGAGATAATCCCCCCACCCCTCCTCCACCCAAGTCTAGGTTAACCACGGAATATTGGAAGGTGACCTGTGTATTGACAAATGACAGGGCGGGAGGGCGGGGGAAAAGAACATTATTGGCTACTATGCTTACTTTTTTTTTAGCATTGCTTCTTACTAGCCTATGTAGGGGTCTACTAATCACGCTGATGGTTTTAGGGATTAATTAGGAAGGTTATATTTAAAGGAAGTATGCTATCATTTTCGTGGAGAGAGAATGGAAAACCACAACCAATACACCCTACCGGGATCGAACTGACGATGGTGCGAACAAAGCGGCCCATGTACAATTGATCGTACAAGTGAGGGCTTACATTCAAATTACACTGCATATCACTATTATTATAATAATTATAATTATTATTACTATTATCACCGCGTCTTACTACCCGTTCGGGTTGTACGTACTCACGCTATTGTGTAATGGTAGGGTGATTGTGAGATGAAAGGGAGGACCTGCAGTTTAATGTGGGATCCGAACCACGGTGGGAACATGGCATCAATATATATCATCGCTGAGGAAACTGCATGTCTTCTATTGGGAAACAGCGTTGTCATTCTTTCGTTTTCGTTTGATCAATCTCCACTCAAATATAAGACAAGTTTCGCAACGCTAGTTCTTCGAGGTTGACTATAGCTCCTCCTTGCATCCAGCACACCACCTTCATACATAACAAAGCGAGGAGATTTGGCAACAGTTAACTGAGAAAGAGCTTTTCTCCATAATACATGCAGTTCTCTCAGCGATTATATTGGGTGTAATAATGATAAAATGTTATTAATATTGTTTACCGGGGAGAAATAAAGTTTTATTTTCTAAAAGTGTATTTAATCAAAATTCCACTAAATGCTAGCTGGTGATTCAGGGCCTGTAACCTTAAGCCTCGCATTCTATGAAAACCTATAAAGAGTTATCAGTTGACTGAATCTGGTTCATTACTTCCCATAGATCCTTTTTGCTATTCAGATCCAAGAAGAAATTTCACTCTGCTAGAGTTTGGTCCAGCGGTTGGCTGAACTGCCTCTTTTTGATATGTGGGATTGCACATCTCACAGTTGGTAGCACCATAAACGAAACATCCAGAAAGTTTTCTTCACACAGTTGGTTGATTTCAACCTCCCACACCAAACCCGCCCCCACCCCCCTTTTTACATGCCTCAATATCTCTAGCCCCCTGCTTTACTATTCCGCCAGCTGAAGTAGGTCACATATTTACATCGATTCATAGAAAAATAAAGCTCTTACATGGCATAAATGAAGCCGTTTTAAGAACGAACCAATGGATATAAGCTATCCATCTGATCCGTAAGTGCTTGTATCTAATTACAGTCCAATTTTAATCGAAAGGGTATTTTATAAAATACAAACGTATTTTTTTAGGCCATAATTGCTATATAAAAGATGTAGTGTTGTTTTATAGGTAGTAAGTAAGCAATAGCTGAAGATCACAAGACTTTGTGTATAAATACGTAAAAGTACATCTAGTAGCTCCCTATGAAAATTGATTGTAGATTTACTTTAATTACATCGAGTCTAAATTTATTTGGGTTATGGTAATATAGGTATTTTATACATTTTACGGTGTAAAGGTTACTAAACATTTCGTATTCATCCGCCTAGAGATTAGTTTCATATTTTCGACTGTTTTTTTTTAAAGCAACGCGTATTACTACCCGCTCTGATTATACGCTTATGTACTAATTACGCTGCTGGCTTTAAGGTCTAAGGAGGTTATATTTAGAGGAACTGTATGTACCCACATTTGCATGGAGGCATTTTGGAAAAAGCACCTTCAGTACACCAGATTTAGATTCGAAACTCAACCTTCCCATCATCGGCGGTCTAGTCTACTGTGAGAGTGGCGCATTAGACCATGTGCCCACTGAAGCGTTTTATTTCTACTATTGAAGTCAATATACATCACTTTCAAAATGTACAAAAATAAAGTTGCGATACGGGGTGACTCAAATGTTTCAATAGCTTTCAAATATTAGAGAGTTGTGTGTTACTTCTAGAAAACTATGTTGGTTCGAAAAATCTGTATAATAACACTAATGCAACAGGAAGGATTATTTATTCCTAGAGAAAATATACGCTAGCTTGTGTTGAGGAAGGGTGTTAAGTAATTTAGGAAAATAAAAACTTCACTACATTTATTATTATTACTAGCATCGCGTCTTACCCGAACCACGGTGGAGGCCTGACATTCCACCCATTCACAAGTTGTGATTAATACACGTCTTTCAGAGGTGAAGGAAGGGTTTGGTAATCAGATAAATCTGTGCCGGGAGCGAGGATTGAACCCTGGACCCAGCACAGAAGTCCGACACCTTACCTCTAGAGTGCCAGATCAAACCCTTAGGTACATTTGACATGGGTTCCAACTTCAACCTCCCGTTTACTGACAAACCATTTAAGTTGAGACTTATGACTTAATCTGAATGTCCACAGGTGAAATAATAGATGTATTTATAGTTTAAACATAGACAAAAAAAGTTTCAATGAATCCTGCTACTGCTTTTGTATCTCTGCGTATCTACAATTAATCATTAAGGAATGAATAAAGTAAAATTTAGTTCACACATTTAGGCTTATGGAGAGTAGAAAACCATTTAACAACACCCATTAAGTAGAGCCCCGTAAAAATGATAAGATGCGTTAAAGCGAAAAGTACCTTAAAAAGATAGAATCAAGTACTTTTTCCTTTGATATTTTTATATTAATTTACAATGTTTTTGAAAAGCGAAATAAAACAAAATAGTATTGTTAAACGAAATCCTTCTATAACACGAAAGAACACCACTTTTACAAAAAATCTTTAAATAAAAATAAATTAATCAGAGATTAAGAAGAAATTAAATAGAAATGTTGACCATGCTGTAATTGATTATTATTTTGTTGTTGTGCAAGCTAACTTTATGCTACAAAATTGTGAAATATGCAAACAAACTTGACAAAGAATTTTAACTCAAATATATAACACTTCAATAATCAATTTTAATTTTGTATAGATCGTCTCAAAATGTAAATAATACTTAAACACCACAGATAACATGTAATTTTGAATAAACACAAAATAACACCGAAAAGTAAGATTTAAATAACGAAATTTAACTAAAAATAAAACCATTTAACGGGGCTCTAGCCATGACTACTCACAACCACGATCCTAATCCCAATATCCCCTTCATCGACATTTCAGTATATAGCGAGAACAATGCCTTAGACCATACAACCAGCGAAGTGGGTTTTATATAATTGTGATTGAACTCGTGCAGTGTAGATATTTAATTTCTGAAAATGCTTTCTTCATTCAACAGAAGTGTTGGGAAAAGGAATATGGCTATTCTACCATCTCACGTCATCTTTTCTTTCAACCATTCTCATCTCCTCATTTAAACTTTCCCACAGCTTCGGCGAATGAGTGTAAAAGGTGGAATCTGAGAGCAGTTTGTGGGGATGAAGAACTCGAAAGCTCACTGCCTCACTTACAAAATTACGCCATCTATCTATATCTTGCTGTCCGTTCCACTTCATTAAAACTCAAGGCTTTCAGGTCAATTTTAAAGTTATCACCCTATCTGCGTTTAGGTCTCCCCAAAGCTATCTCCCCAGCAGGACAATACAAGGTTCCATTTGCGCTGCATGACCTGCCTACCGTAGCTTGCTAGATTTAATTACCCCCAAAAATGTCTGAAGATTATCATAGGGTATTTAACTCATCATAATGTAAACCTCCTTCACGCTACATTATCTTCATCCTTTTTTTTTAGACCAAATATTTTTCTTGATCTATTGTATTTAAGAACAATATACATTAATTTTCGTCATGAGATAGGAGAACACGTTTCACACACATAGAAAACAACCAATAAAACTATTGTTTTGTTTATTTTAAGTCTTACATTTCTTGACAATTTTTTTCAATGTTCTGAGCTATAGGGAAAAATATTTTTACTAAGCACTTTGAAATATGAAATTGATTTGTATGCTCCTTGGACATGGATGCTTTTTTTTTTTTCAATGTTTCCGTCACAGTGTATATGATTTCATTTACGATCTTTGACGGAGTTTTCCGGTTACAATGAATATTTTTTCAATTTACAAATCTTAGGAGTTTTTAGTAAATCTCTATTTTAAGATAAAAGAGAAAGAAAGTCTTTGCGGTGTACCTTACCATTTATTTGGTTTATTGTCAACTCCCTAAATTCTTCAAAAAGTTTATCCGGTACTTATTTAGTGTATTTTGTCATACTGTATGTTTATAATGAGTATGACAAGTATCTCTAAAGTGCATTTAAAGGATTGGCCAAGGCGAGAGAGATAAAGTGATGAGAAATAAATCATCATGGTTTTCTTTAAAATAATTAGTTGTCTTAAAAAAAACACTTTTCAAAATTAACTAAGAAAAATATAAATTCAAATTATCAATATTATCTCAACATTAAGTTGAAAGAAGAATGCAATTTTTTTTTTAGTAAGTGATCCTACTTAGACCAATATTTTGAAACATAAATTATCCTCTAGTTCGAACAAAAATTATTTGACAGCAACTTTGGATTTAATTTTTATTTCTCCTTCTCATAGTACCCATTTGTATTACATACAAATTAATTTAATCATATAGGATAAGAAAGTAAATTTGATCGAAATGTACATACCCACATTCTCGTGTATAGTGAGTAGAAAACCACTTAGGTTAAATTCCTTTCAGTAAATTCGATCGAGATTCGAACTCTGAAATCCTCCCCACCAGCAAACCAGTCTAACACGAGAGTGATGCGCATGCGTTAGACTACGTTATTGGACGTAATAGATTTAAAAAATCGTATCGAAACAATTAATAGAGAAGTTTTAAGTCACACACGGCTCCCAGAAATCAGATTCAAAACGATCATATCTCTCTCTCTCTCTCTCTTTCTATGTAAAATATATCACCGTGTATTACTACATCAGTTGGAGTTATACGCATATATTATAATTACTTTAATAGGGTAGGGATGAGGAGGAAGCATTTTGTAGGTAATCTACCCGCATTGGCTTAGGAGGAGAGTAGGAAACTATTAAGGAAAAATCATCCTCAGTAGACCCAGCCGGGATTCGATCCCCAATCTCTGCGTCATCAGCAGGCCATTCTAACAAGAGAATGATGCCTCAGACCATTCGACCACTGAAGCAGATGCCATACAGATTGAATTATCTATCTGTCGAGGTTAGGGAAGCCGTCCGCCACAGATTGATGGACAATTATTTCGTGTCACATATATTAAACATAGGGGAATGTGTTGCGTTGAAAACTAATGTTCGCATGCAAGAAGCACAACATTTTTTTAAAAAAAATCCCGCGTCACCAGCTGAATAAATCAATGTCAACAACTTAACAGGAGAAACAAAGTCACAATATAATCTTTATAAAATTCCTTGTGAAGTATCTACTTCTTAGACATGCGCTTGTCATCTCTAATGGGTAGTAAGGCTTAACTTGGATCAAATTGTGTGCCAACGTGCCTTCACTTTACATACTACTACTAATAATAACAACATTATTTATTACTCAGTTACGGCAAATTTCCGTAATTATAATAATTCATCACCCAAGATTAGCATTTCATATATGCTTTATTGTATAATGCTGCTTTTTTCATTATGTATTTGCTTGTAATGTTCACTATATTAATATACTATTGGCAGCATAGAGCCACAACCGAGTCACTGGTGACTGATCGCAATGATAGCTCTTAGTAGCCGATGATATACACACGTCCATCACAGACTCTGTCTTAAAATATGAGTGAAAAATTACCATAAGCATAGATCCCTGGATAGCTCAGTGGTAGAGCATTTACTCGCTAAGTTAAAGGTCCCATGTTCGGGTCCCATGTTCGATTCCCATGTCCAGGTGTCACTTATAATAAATATTAGAATGTTAAAAAGTTGAAAAACCTGTACCGGTGGTCGCATGATATAACCGTTTCACTCTTGTGTTGGATTGAATTGCCAGAGATATTGATCATATATATTATTTGTAAATATCATGGTTAACGTGTTGAGGTTGGAATCCCATTTGGGTGCATTGAGGCTGGTTTTTCCTAGATGGTTTACTATGATCCTTACAAGAAAATAAAGATACACTTTCTCTAAAAATATAACTTCACCATTTATTTTGCGTGATTAATGTAGTAATACATATAACACAAAAGGGTAGTGAGACGTGGTTAAAAAAAAATCTATAGTTGAAAAATAACGGCTTGGACAAGGGCATCCTCCCTCCATCTTTGGTAAAAGTGTCATTTTTAAACTATATTTTAAATAAAATGAAATAATGGCAACACGCTTCTATCAAATGATAATTTAAATGTATTGTCTTTAATAATTCAATCTAACAAAAGTATTTTTTCCAAATGGGCCATGATGCCGTACCCATCTCTCAAGTGTTATATCTAGCTACAGTAGACCCATAGCTCCTTTGGTGTTGACTGAAAGCATACAGCTGACAGCTGATGGCTTTGAAAAGTTACCAGACCAAATTATGTAACCCTACGCCGAACCATATGATCTGCAAAAACATGTGTTTAGCAGCTATCACTTCTGACAGTCAAAATTAAGGTATATACCTAAATGTTAACTGTCAGAAGTCAGCTGTGAGCTGTCAGTAAGCACCAAAGAAGCCACGGGGCTACTTACTGTACCATGGCTAAATCAATATACTTTTAGTCCGTATTCGTGGGCCGCGATCCTTACAAAATTATATTTGCGTCCACACAGTCCAAATCCTTAATCACGTGACCATGCAAACCAATTAAATAGTCAGAGACTTCGTCCATTAAAACTTCGAAATAATACGCGCCAAGAAGTCGCTGATCAACTAAACAAAAACCAAAAAGTTATTGATAGTGTAAATGTAGAAAATTTTCTGTACAATCACAATAAACATATTCATAAGACTATTCGAACTATCAAACTTATAATTAATGTTTGATTTTGATCTGAAAATGGAAAATAATTTTTAAAAATGTACTTGTAGTCTGGATGTAAACAAATCAAGGTGCTTTTATTTCGATGCGCGCGCAATTACTTAGCTCTGATTGATAGTCCTTTTAAAATAGTTCTTAGAACGACCAAGCTTACCAACTTTTATAAAGTACTGACCTGAATAAGGATACTAATCAGGACTCTGTAGACCGAGCTATCTGAAACTGTGGCATCGATTTCCTACGGACCATGGACATACTTATAGGAAATCTGTATATAGGGCTTTATCCGGTGCTTGGGCCTCATTGGATACCTTAGGAGACACTCCAACCCTTCTTTATCCCATCCGGTTCCAAAAGTGGATGCTCCACATGTAATGGCCAGCGTTACGGAGGGAATCGGTAACTTGAACTTAGGTATATTCTTGGTTTCCCACGACATTGACCCTAAGTTTATCATCGGGGACCTCATGGAGGACCCAAACAGGATATCCACTACCAACCGTTTAGTGTGTCACCTTCTCTCAGCCACACACGTATCACTACAAGTATTAATCCGCCAACCCACTTGGCCAGACGATTGGTAAGGTCATCCAGACAAGCCAAGAAGGACGTTGTCTGGAGGCCACCGACATGAAGACACCTTGTAGATCTTTTGGGAGAGTCAATCTGAGGCAGGCAAATCTCTCCTTCCTACACTCTTCAATCGTGAGAGCATCCGAGTTTATGTGTAATGCCACGAGGTAATATGGTTTCTCAACCCTAAAAAGAAAGGACATCACCCACATCCGGTGTTATCCCTTATTCAGTTAAAGATTATCCCAAAGACAGATGGTCACGTGTACAAAGGTGCCAATATCGTCTGGTTTTTACCGTTGACGGGGCGGTAGGTTTCAAATATCGCTCGATTATCGGGTACATCGCGGGAGTTTTTTTAAAAATCAATTTCGAACCACGTTTTATTACCCGCTCGGATTATATACTTAAGTAATAGTTACACTAATGGGTTAGGAATAGATAAGTTTGAATTTAGAGGAAGTGAACCCGCACATGCATGGAGGGAGAAAAAAAAAGAGAGAGAAAGTGTGGAAAACAATTCAGGGAAAACCACCCCCAATTCACCCGAGAGTGATTTGAACCTCGATCTCCCCGTCCTTGGCAGTCTATCTCAACACGATACCAGTGCGTTAACTAACTACGCCACCAAGGCGGGTTCTCGCAGTAGATTAGACTGCAGATGACGGGAGATCAAGGTTTTAATTTCGGTCGGATGTAATGAGGGTGGTTTTTACAAAATAATTTTCCACTCTTCTTCCACGCAAATGTTGGTGCACTTTCTATAAATATGACCTTCTAATACTTTAAAACTATTAGCGTAATTAGTACTTAAGCGTATATCCTTAACTGATAATAAGACGTGGTGATAAAAAAAAACTTAAATTATTATTATTATTATTATATTATTAGAGCCACGTCTTACTACCCGTTCGGGTTATACGTAAAAAACCTTATAAATTCACAAAAAGTCATTTGTAAAAATTCATCGCCAGAATATTTGTGTACACCCTTGTAGTAGCTTGTGAAACACCCTGTATTTTTAGCTCTACTATAACAGGGCTTTGAAACACACTATTCCTGTAAGAGTATTGAACTTCACTAAAGGTAGGTTTTCGCTATATTTAGGTTTATGTCTTAGACGGTCTCCGAGGAAATCCAACGAAAGTCCTCCCCCTTTATCAAAACCATTTCCTTAACCCTCCTCCCACCATGTAATTTAAATGCTGATCTTAACGGTTGTGGTTTCATAGTCTTTAAACCTTGTCGTAGAACATGTCATTCGATTGAATTAAGGTTTTTTTTATTACTATTCAGATCATTCTATAAGACAGGAAAAAATTAATTTGATCCATTTCATTGCTCGCTTTTGTGACTAATCCGAATTAATGCCCTGACATTAAATTAACCATATTAAAATTTAATATAGACATGTCGTAGTTAGTAGTAATTTTAGAAACATTGATTATTTTATTTAGAGTCTAAGAATGAAATAAAATCTGGTAGGGCTATGATTTAACCATGAAGCTTCATAGTGCACTAGATAATATGATTTAAATATTCTAGTGAATCTCAAAGATATTCTTATATATAATATGTATAAATGTATAAATGTATATATATATATATATATAAGTATTTATTATTTGAACGAGTGAATGAATAAGTGAATGGATGAGTGAACGAATAAGTGAAGGGATGGGTGAAGGAATAAGTGAATGCATAAGTGAATGAGTGAATGGATAAGTAAATGAATGAACAAGTGAATGAACAAGTGGTGAATGAATGAACAAGTGGGTGAGTAGGTAATTAATTGTGAGTGTGAGTGTGAATAGGTAGTTAATTGTGAGTGTGAGTGTGAGTAGGTATTAATTGTGAGTGTGTGTGTGAGTGTGTGAGTGTGTGAGTGAGTGAGTGAGTGAGGAGTGAGTGAGTGAGTGAGGAGTGAGTGAGTGAGTGAGTGAGTGAGTGAGTGAGTGAGTGAGTGAGTGAGTGAGTAGGTAATTAATTGCTTGAGTGAGTGAGTAGGTAGTTAATTGAGTGAGTTTATGGAATGGGAAAGAGATTAAAGGCTCAGTACAGATATCCAGCCACTGCAGCCCATTAATCTTCATACCGCGGTTGCAGAAATGAAAGACAAACAGATTTATTCCATGCATTATATTGCCTTTCACCGACAAGGCATGAGGAAGTGTGGAAATTGTCACCATTAAGAACCGCTTCCGGCACGTTGTCTTAGCTACTGAATGTGTGACTTGATGCGGGATGAAATGTCACTCAAGGAAGAGTTACATTTGGTGAACGACCATTCTTTTGAAAATAAATACCTTGCCAATACTAACTGTTGTTTTAAGCACAACTTCCTGCTATCAGTTCGGGATATACGTTTATGTACTAGCTCTATTGTGTTAGGGATGAGGAATATTGTATATAGAGGAATTGTACCCGTATTTTCATGGGAGGAGAGTGGAAAACTATTTTGAAAAATCCTCCTCAGTACACCCGACCAAGATTCGAACCTTTATCTCCCCGTCCTCGGCAGTCTAATCTAACACGAGAGTAGTGTGTTAGACCACCGAGGCGGGTAGCCAAAATATTAAAAATATTTACAATTATTAGTTATGCTAAAGATTCATTACTCGACTTTTTCGTTGTAAACCCATCAGACACCTGGCAGAAATTGGCGGGTACTTATGACACGTCCTTTCCTTTAGCCTTATAACACTACAATGGTAGGAATAAAATATAAGGTAAAAACCCCAAAATATAAACACAGATCAACCAATCATGCTACGGAGTACAACAATACTCTCAGAGACACTACTGCCATCTATGAGCAATTGCAAACTACTTTTGCTATGTGTCTGATCAACATCATATTTTATTATAGGTTATTTATTTTTTAATACAACAACGGTACTGTGTTATTTTTCAATTTAAAGAATATGATATTTAAATGCGACTATAGCCATAACTAACAAATATATACGAACTTGTCTATTTAATCCACAATGCTATGCACATTCGTACAGTTGTTAGCGTCCTATCAGCAACATAAAGCCCTCCCGAGTCGAAGGTGTCTGCGTTATCTGATCTGATATCTCGCGATCTTAATTGATCACTCATATGTAGCTGGTGATTTCCACATGTCTCTCATGGACTCTGCCTTAAAATAAGAGTGAAGAATTACCCTAGACATGGGACTAATCCTTGGTAGTTCAGTGGTTACAGTATTGGCATACTAAGGCAGAGGTCCTTGAATCAGCTATATATGAGTTATTAATAATTAATATCGTGTGGTTTCAAATACCACAGCCATCTGGGACTCGGGAAGGCTGTTATGATGGCTAGTATATGATACAAGTTTGTAATTAAAGAGAAATCCCAATTGATACAGACACACACGTTTTAAATCATTGCAATGACGGGAATTTCCCTATTAATTAATTAACCTGTGGTCTCTTCCATACAGACATTCCGTATTTACAATGATTCGCCACTTGTGTGTTGGTATTCACTTATTCTGTAGATTATGACATACTAGGGCCATATTTCCTCCATTAAATTTTAGTAAGATACACGTATTACACATAAACACAAAAATTTATAAATATAAAAACTGTGATGTGAAACTTTTACTGTCATTTCCGAGATATACAGACAAACATTAGACTCAACATTGCTGAAGGTAAAAATCATGTTGGCTAGTGATTTATTCAAGACCTCTTGATGTTTCTTTCTTTCGTCTCTTGCTTCAAACATTACGGAAATAGTATATTATCTTAGCTTTATATGGTCCTTGCACCAAAATACTTTAAAAATTACAAAATTATAAACCCTTCGGTTTTTAGGTGAACGCTTACTATAAGTTTGGTCAAGTTATATTATTAAATTCAAAATTTTACCAAGTGTATTAGGCCAACATAGAGCTAAGATATTCATATCCGGATTTTTCCTTTTTCTAGTTCTAAAATGAATAGATGGTTCACCTCTGAAAGCATTATGTAATTTTATTTATAATGTGTGAATGCCAGATATCTATATTTAAATTTATCGGTGAATTACCGCCTCTGTGATTTAATGGTCAAATTTACTGATTTCGGATTAAGAAGTTCCAGGTTCGATGTCCGTCTCTTCCAGAATTTTTCTGTGAGATAGTGAGTCTGGAATAAGTTCAAACTCAGCCTAGTGGTGGGAAAATGAGTTGAATAGATGAGTAGCAGCTCCAGCCCAGAAAACTTAAGACTAATTGCCGGAGGGTTTATTGTGCTGACCACGTGACACCGTCTATCCGCAAATGTTGGTACTATCATCGTTAACAGTAGTGGCCGCTCGGTTGGTATAGCTCGCTTGCGAGGCTATGTTATGGAAGTTTTAAATTTGCGAATATCCCGAATGGATAGTACAATTTGGAGCACGGATCATATCTACTTCCACGTATTCATACTTCAGGTCATGTGATGTGTAGCTGACACGCTTGATATATAGTATCAATGCCTATAAAATAACATAAAATAGTAAAATGGTAACGCAAAAATATAAGTTTGTGTTTTGTTGTTTTGAAAGGCCCTTCCTACCTATGAATTTGGACAGTAGTTGAACGTCTGAATGACCAGCCATACTCTAATGTAGATTACACTTCAACCCTGGTTGGGTCCACTTTTCAAACAACCGGTTGATGTATATGTACGAGTATTCTGTTTGGTAATACTATATCCTGATTTTGATAGAAAGAACCGTTTAGAAAATACAGACATACTGGTATTTTGTTGTTGTTAACATCGCTATCATTTTAATATGTTACTGATATAATTTTATAGGTATTGATATTAACTATCAAACGTAATGGGTGTAGAGCATATGTCTAGTAAACAAAGGGTTTTATACAATACAATGGTGGATTTAGCCAAATATCTGTAATAGTTCCATCAAATCGTCACGTTAATGCAGGTTTACTTGCTTTACATCAATGTTTCCAAACCTGGTTGTACCCCCCCCCCCCCCTCCGGGGGTATTTTTAGTTTTTCCTGGGGGCTGTAAATTTAAGGGCTGGAAGGGGGGCGTTCATGTTTCTATGAATATTACATACATAATTTTACATTCATAATAGCAGGCAACAAATTATTTAACAAAAGAGTCTTACATTTATTTTAGTATTTATTTTATGTTATTTTGACAGTACCGGTACATTTAATTACTTATGTTTATAAACATTTAACTTTAAGTTATGTTTTAACATGTTTTTTATTCATAAGGAATTTAAATTACTAGTTATTTTATCCTTTCTTTGCACGGGTAAGTAGCATAAAAAATTTATCAAGTTAGGAAGTTCATTATCCCTCAACGCACATTTCAAAATTCTTTCTTGTACAATCTTGATCCCAAGGAAATCATTTTAATTTATTTTATTTTAGTTTGTGTTTTACATCTTTGAAAAAAATGTTAGCCAACACCCAAACTGAGTGAACAAACGAACGAAATATTTGTCTAAGTAATGTGAAATTTTTTCTACTATTCTAGCAATATAGATCCTCCACCTTTGATCCATTTCTTGAAACCATAGTGTTAAATTACACAATTTAAAACTTTTAGCTATTGTTGGTGATCTTTTTACCAATTTGCCAAATATAAATGTTCTCACACTCTCTAGAGATAGAGTTTCTAATAATTTTGGAGGGATTTAAAACTATTCTACCCCAACTCCCCCGAAACATTTTCAGTTAGGACATCCAAATTTTAAAATTTTAAGAATTAAATGTTTAGGTATTTGATATATTTCTTTTACGTGACTGCAAAATTTAAATTTTCAACCACATTGAAAATAATTGTTCACATTTTTAGCGTCTATATTCAAAAAAATATATTTTTTCTATTAGTTTAGTAAATTGTAAGACCTCCCATATCTTAACATTAATTTTGAAATTTGAAATTTATTATTTGATTTTTGAACATTTGGGATGATTGTCTTAATTGATGGAAGGTATTTGGATTTTCTAACATATTTAGAAAAAAATCTCTTGTGTAATTTTTAAATTCATGGCTCTCAATCAAAAAATTTGATTTCAAAATAAATAAATATAAAACATTCTAATTATATGCGAGATTAATATTTTCTGCCACGCAGAAATTTGGTATTTTCTATAAGTTATGACATTTATTCTCATTTTCCATTTTACCACAACCCCTCCCAAATTAAATTTCAAATTTTAAAAATGTTTTGCGTTTAGGTTTTGTTCTTCACCAAATCGCAAAGTTACAATTTTTATCACACAGATAATAATTTGATAAATTTAGTTTTGGAAATTTTAATCCCGGATAATTTTCCGTAACCCCATCTAAATTCCAAATGTTCAAACTCTTCTGGTTATTATTGTTAATACCTTTACATTTGACAAACAAATTTCAATTATCAATTATACCGAAGAGTACTTTATATTTTTGTAAACTTTGGAACTACTTTCTATTTCTTGACTTTTATTTAGAAATCTAAAGAATGCTAAAATCCTCGTTTTAGCTTGGGGTGTTCCTTAAACCTGTATTGACAAATTTTCTTCTACCACACCATTAAGTAATTAGGGGTTTTCCACCTATACACTGACCCCTACACATTCATCTGCCCCATAACTAAGATTTCCATTGAAATTAAAAAAAATCCTACTTTCATGTTTATTTGTAGACC
Organism: Timema cristinae; assembly: GCA_039000515.1. NCBI lineage: Eukaryota > Metazoa > Arthropoda > Insecta > Phasmatodea > Timematidae > Timema > Timema cristinae. Next base: position 38,121,754 of record JBCFYV010000935.1, on the reverse strand, counting down.
CAAATATTCCGTAAACCCGCTTGCCAAATTTCAACTATCTCCCACACAGGGGAGTAATTGTATTAGTTTTGCAAATTTGCCTCCCCCCACCCCAACCAGGCCGGGCATTTCTCAAATTCCCTTTTAAAAATTCATATATTTATTTCATTATCACGAGAGTCTTTATATACAATTTTCAAATTTAAACTTTCTACCCTATCTTAAGTGAACCCTTTATATTTCTTCCTAATCTCAGTTTTATAACACACTGAAAATATATTTTTATTACTTTTATAAATTTTAAGCCTCCTACATATCGAACAAATTAATTTCAAATTTTAAGATTTGTTTATCTGAAGCTGCCCTTCTACCAGCCCACCGAATTGAGATTTTCTACCACACTTAAGTTATTTTTATGTCGATATCACTCCCACCCCCTATTTTATGGAGTCCCTTATTAAAATTCAAAGGTTTTTAAACTTGTGTGATTATTTGGAGTGGTACCTTTTTGTCAAATTTAAAGTTTATACCTTATTAAAAAGTTTTTTCTAGCTATAGCGCCCTCTCCACGTTCCACAAAACCCCATTTTGAAATTTTCCATTTTTTATTTTTCTGGTTATATTGGTCAATTCATAAATATTCATAAATTCCAGATGAGCATGAAAAAATAAATTTTGCAGGAAGTGGATTTTCTTTTCCGGATAGATCTACTTTCAGCTTTAAATATGGAGAGAAAGATGGCACGACAAAAGTTCAGTTGTGCTTATATTTTCATTAATAAATCTCTAAGAAAATTAATAGAAATTTATAAAATCTTACATATTAACAATAATTATTAAATATGAGAAAATTAAATATTAACGTACAGGAACATAAATTTAAGGCTATTATTAAGTCGATAATAATCTTTTGTATTTAACGTACTAAGATAAAATGAAAAAAGAAAGAATGAGAATACCTTAAATGGATGAACATAGCCGCAAGTCTCGTATCCTCTGGTTTTTATGTGCACGTGAGTTCAGATTTCTCCCTCTTCCTCCACGAAAATGAGGGTACAATTGTTTTAATTTCTACGTTCTTCATTACCATCACCTTGGTATAAATATGCTAATACCACGGTCAGGTAATAAGAATTCATTCTTTTTTAGTAATATTTTTTTTTAAATTTTTAATGTTTTATCAAACGTGAGAGATGCAGGTTACATGACATTACGTATTAATATATTTTAATATTATTTAACTATTAAAAAATATTTCTTCTTATCTAAATCATACTGTAAAGTACTACATAGAAGTATAAATCAAATAGAGGCCTACTTTTTAGAGGAAAAAAGAGGTTCAAACTCTAGCCCTCGCGTGACCTACTAAGCTATTAATCAGTAAGCTACCAGACCTTCCACTCCCCCACACCCCGCAAACCCCTATGACACCCAACACACCCTTCTTTATAATCGTCGGTAGTATAGATACTATTAATTGTAGAGAGGTAATCTTGCGTCACGTGCTCATGTGTGATTATTTCACACGTGTTAATGTAGTGTGAACTCAAGGCTCTTACCGTTTCTCCACCTCTACAGACCTGAAGACATCCCTGAAAAACTGATACAGGGATAGCATGAAAAACCAGGACGAGGTCATTTGATATATTGTTTCTCAACGAACTACGTCCGAATTTTATAATCCATAAAAATGATAATTATTTGGTGTTTTTTTTTTATCGTTTGCTTCAGTATTGTGATAATTATGCCAGCTGCTGTGTGACAGCATTTTTAAAAGATAAATGAGTTATGGAAAATCACAACAGGTGTACCTTGTCGACATTCAAACTTTGTACTTTGTTAAATAAAATCATATAAAGACTTTAAAAAATAGTCAATCAAATTTATTTCACTTTAAGTAAATCTCTTCAGAATATAATCTGACTTAATACTAATCGATTATAACTTAAATGTGATTAAATACTTCTTAATTGTCAGAATCTTTTAACGCAAATGTTATTATTGGCTTTATTTAATGTAGTAATACTACATTATTAGTACATCTATATGTACCATGCACTCATGCCCATTAATTGGTGGGGATAATTATGTGTTCTGTCTTACGACAGGTCCATTCCTTTTGTCAGTTAACTTGGCTCACCAATGCGCCCTATCCTCTTCCTTGACCTGCCAGGATTTTCTTCTTTCCTTCTAATCATTTAATAGTTGAATCCTCCTACCTAACCTCCTCTTTCCCTCAACCTTGCCTTCTATGACGTTGTGCAGAAGACAGTTCCGCCTAAGGATGTGTCAGATCCAGTTTGCTTTGTATTTAAGAATCACATCCAAAATTGTTCTCTTCTCACCCACTCTTCTTAGGACATACTCATTTCTCACCCTGTCTGTCCAACAGATTTTCTCAAGTCTTTTCCAGCACAACATTTCAATGCTCTCCAAGTATTTATTTTCCATCTTCCTAAGAGTTAAAGTTTCTGCCTTATACAGCACTTCAAATAATGAAAAGTGTAGTTAAAGAGTAAGTTCACCAAAGTACCGTGCATATGGGAATGGTAGCCCAGGGGGATAATTAATGTGTGTAAAACCACCCCTACCGCAACCAGCCAAGATTCTAAACTTAAACTACGAGTCAATAACACAACAGTTTACGATTACGAACCTGATGCCTTAGAATGCATGCGCAAAATTGAAGGGTGCGGGGGGTAATATTCAATAAATATACATCACTAATAATAATAATACCATAGTAGTATTTAATTAATTAATATGTTTTAAAATTAGAGTTGTATTATACATATAAAGGAAAAACACACAGTCCTTATAAAATTTTAATAAAAATTATTTTGGTTGAAATCAAATTGAAAATCCTTAGAAATAAAGATTTAGTTCACGCACAATGATATTTTTGACTATATTTCAACAGCTATTCTAAAATGTACATATTATTGTATTTGTAGTCTATAAATTTAAAAAAATACAGTGAGTGGAACTAAATAATGCCAAATTAAAAGCTGATATGTTTATTAAGTAGTGTATTACTAATGAGATATTTAATGTACACCTTTTTTTTAGACAAAATATTATATTAGTAATGCAAACTAACTTAAAGTTAAGAATAGTTTAACACTTAACCCTGGTAATCCTGATAACCCTGGTAGTTGGTAATATGAGCGTGGGAATGAATATGCTTGAATATAAAATAGTTGTTAGTGGAATTTTCTCCTCAAGACAAGAAGACTTTTAGTTCGTTACTCCTAACCATTAGGTGGCGAGGACTAAGGATGTGTATAGTAACAAAGCAACGGATCTAGTTGACGGAAGATCTCTCCTACACTCTGTCACATCTACTTAAAAAATATAATAAATGGAGGAAATAGGAGATGCATATATATAAATAAATTGCATTTGCTATTTTTATAATAATTATGGTAGTGTTCACTGTAATTTTTTATGGAAAATGGAGTGTTTCTAAAATAGATTTAATAAATGATTGGAAGGATTCTCTAATGTAAAAAAATATAATTTCTTCTCTTTATATTGGTATTTAGTATGCTCTTTTTTAACACAGAGGTAATGAAAAAACAACCTACGCATTAACCAAACTTAGGGACTATTTCTTGAGACTACACACCCAACACACTCAAGATACTTTAGGATCAGATAAGAGAACTACTTTTAGAGTTGGGATGCTCATATTCTACGGTATTTGAGATATTAAAGATTAGTAAAATTCTCAAAAAGTATCTCAAGTACAATTATGAAGACCTTGACTTTAGATTAAAAAAATGTAATACATTAATACCTGCTTAGGTGGTAGCGTGGTCTAAGGCGTCACTCTTGCCATAGACTAGACTGTCGAAGATGGGTAGATCTGTGTTAAAATCCAGTTCTGGTGTACTCAAGGTGGTTTTACTAAAAGGTTTCCCACTCTCCCTCTACGCAAATGTGGACTACATTACATATAAATGCAACCTTTCTAAGCTCTAACTCAATAGCGTAATCTATACTTATAAAATAACATCGACCGACCGACCGACCGACCGACTACAGACCTTTAGATGATACCCCATATAATTTGGTTGGATTCATATTTTTATTAAAAACAGTAGTAGTTAGGGTTGCATTTTCAAATATTCAAAATAATATAATTCAAGGAACGCCCTTGAAATAAACAAGTAAAATGGGATAGATCAGCGGTTCCCAACGTTTTGGGTGTACTCTAAACACTATACTAACAAAATGAAGTGTTTGTTTGTGTGTTTGTTTGTGTGAGATGCCCAGCCAAATATACGGCACGCAGAGATCTGACATTTTTAACATAGGTGGACGGGAGGGGGTCCGAATGCACCTCGAAGCCGGATTTTTAAATAGCTTTTTAATTAGGCTATTTTTAATAATTTTTTGTAGATGGGTCACGGACAACGCTGTGTGGTTTTGCTAGTATTTGAATAATGGTGAAAGAGCTACATATGCTAGCATTGTAAAAAAAAAAAGACCAGTCAAAATTATGAAAATTAACACAACGATATGATGAGTAGCAGTGTGGCGTTTCTTTTATATTTGACCTTGATAAAATGATTTAAATTTCAAACATAAAACATTTTTTATCGTTATTAATAAAAATAATTAATTAAATGTATCATTTTTTATTGTAACTTCTGATTTTTTAATATATATATATATATATATATATATATATATATATATATATATATATATATATATAAGCTGGATACAGATTGCATATATATATATATATATATATATATATATGCAATCTGTATCCAGCTTATTATCACATAGTTTTTTAATACCATTACTTGCCATTTATTTTCAGTCGCAACAAATAAATAAGAAATGACGTACTTATGTTGCAATTAAACATTTTACAAAAAAAACTTTGAGGGCATAATTTATGAAAATTGGCTGCTAAGGAGTATGTAAGCTGGGCGTTCATCTCCACTTACCTCGCAACTCTTGTTTGTGATGAAACAGAAATAAAGGTGGAGTAAGCTTTAGGACATAGTCTAGGAAAAGAAAGATGTATAGCTCTATCTAAACCCGAACTATTACTGGTCTCGATACATCCACAAGAGAACCTTAATTTAGTGAGGTTGACTGGTTCAGCGGATGGCATATTTTCCTTAGATAGAATTCAATGTACGTAGTAACAATAATTATATACTTAATATTAATATAATAATTAGAGACGATCCACGGAACACAAACACACGATAAGCTCGCATTGAAACTGACCGACCACTTTCTACAAAAACTGAATCACTTTTATTAGTTAAAACGGCCTATATCCACGCGTGGTTATTCACTACGTCAACCACAAATCTACTCGTCTGAACATCAAGTGAAGACTGCTCATGCTAACTCTACAAGACATAGCAAGGAGAGAGGGTGGGGGTAGGTGATACCAATTTTACCAACAGCAAATGGGTAAAGTGTCTTGATCTCAAATGGCGTCGTCAAACAACAAAACGGCCATACCAGTATTAATACACCATTTGAGTTTACAATCGGCCTCGTGTTATAGAGGTAAGAGTTGCTGGCTGTTGACCTAGAGGTACTGGGGAACATTTCTCGAAAGGGGAATATTTCCCATGGTTATTATTAGGTTTAAGATAGGTTAAACCCACCTCGGTGGCGTAGTTGGCTAAAGCGCTTGTCGTGTTGAGCTCGACTGCTGAGGACGGGGAGATCGAGGCTCGAATCTCGGTCGGGTGAACTGGGGGTGGTTTTCCTAAATGGTTTTCCACTCTCCCTCCACGCAAATGCAGGTTCACTTCCTCTAATTCAACCTTCCCAATTCCTAATCCATTAGCGTAATTAGTACTTAAAGTGTATAACCCGAACGGGTAGTAAGACGCGGTGCTAATAATATATATATAAAGATAGGTTAAGATCTTCATTTACTTTACCCCGTCATATTCATTATCACCATCCTCTCATCGGGACATAGAAAGAGAGTCCATGGAAAGAATTTACGATTAGTACAATTATCATCATCATCATCATTATTTGTATTATTATTATTATTATTATTATTATTATTACTATGAGAGATTTGACAATTTAGAAATGAATCATTATTTGTGAAAAATGATTAAATTTCTACTTTTTGCTCACAAAAGTTCGTTTCTCCAAAATGGTTAAAATTGCATTCCGAATACGTGTAATGATTGGCAATACATATCTGAACAATTATTTTCTCTTATGAAAAGAACAAACACCCGAGACATCACAATTACGGGCACACACATGTAATCCATTTTAAAAGTTACTTCAACACAAGGTTTAAGGTTTTTAACAATAAACTCTTAACTTTAGAACTCTTTAACTTTTTTTATTAATTTATTTTGTATAGTATACTTTCACCTTTATATTATAACCTTAGGTCTTTCGAAGTCTTAACCATAACTAAATAAAACTCTTGCTTAGAAATAAAAGTTTCAAATTCATGGGGAAAAAAATTTAGAGTATGTCCTAAGATTGTATATAATCTTGGTAGTACTTATTATTACAAAAAGAAAATTGACTTTTTTTTATTTAAGAATATTGGATTTTCTGAAACGCAGTCCCCTCAATATTTTATGTTTGCAATTTTGTCTTCCCAACGCGCTTCATTGGCCAAATGTTCTTTGGTGTCACTCGTGTTAGAGTGACCAGCTGAAAACGAGGACATTGGGGTTTGATTCCTGGTCAAGTCTATTGAGGGTGATCTTATCTTAAATGGTTTCCTGCTCTCCTTCCACGCAAGTGAAGGAAGAATACCTCTAAATTGCTTCCTTCTTCATCTCTACCTCATTAACGTATTTTTTTCTGCGTATAGCCCGAACAGTTAATGGATGCGGTGATGAAGAAAAATGTAATGTTTGACACGCCTGGGCTAAAGGATCCTATTATACGAAGGAGTAATTTCAAGTAATAATTCTATTAAACTTGTCCCAAACATTTGTAGATTTCTTTTCAGTTAACTATTTCATAAAAGTGGAACACATCATAGTGTTACTTAAAAATCCATATGGGAACAATGTGTGATCCAAAAGGTAATTTTTATCGTTAAAAATATAGTTATTTTATGAACACATAATGTTTTACAGCTACAGGAATAAAAGGGAGGTTTTTTTTATTGCAAAGAAAGAGCCAATAGGGAATATTATTGTTCCATAGTGTCATTTGTTGCGCTTCAGCTGAACGGCGTCCATTTCAATGAAAACGTTTCCAACGGGTTCAGAACGTCCGTTTTACTTCGCATTCCTTCAGTTAACATAACAACCGTTAATGGTCGCGGATTTATGAATACATTTCTTTCTTTGGGACGTTTATTCGGATCGTATATCCATTTATTAGTCTGTAACCTGATAGCTTTTAAAATATTACACTGAGAATCGGCATTTTATTTATAAATACTGTTTTATGATTCTGATTATAATACAAATATATTATTAGGCATAAGTTTTTTTTAGCACCACTTATTAATAACCACTCGGGTTGGACGCTTATATACTAATTATTACGGTAGTGATTTTAGGGATTAGAAAAGTTATATTTAGAGGAAGTGTACCTTCATTTGCGTGGAGGGAGAGTGGATAGCCATTTTGGAAAAAACCACCCTCAGTACACCTAGCTGAAATTCGAACTTCTATTTCCACGTCATAAGTATATTGCGAGAGTAGTGCGTTAGACCATGCGGCTACCGAAATGGGTCCAAAGTTTATCGTAAAGAAGTAAACACATATTAATACTCTTTCACATATGTTATAAATAAGGAAAAGCTTGTGATCGTAAGCATATTAATCATGATATTTTAGCGTCAAAGCATAAATAATAATTGTATATCATTTTTATTTGGTAGAGCTCTCAAGTGAAAACTGGGAGATATAAGTTTGATGAGTGTATTTTGAAAATTAGTGGTACTATTTCTGAAAAAATATTGCTATGAAATTTTTTTCCTTTGTTATTTATCAAGAAAAGATTTAAGATTTGCTGGAGATAAAATTGCTTCACGCTAATAAGATTCTCTCTCTAATTTTCTGCACCACGTCTTAATAATACACGTTTCTATTAATCAATTATTTGGTAAGAATGTAGATTTATTAAAATGTTTACAAGCTAATTTATGACTTTATAAAGTTATATTTTAATGTTGGAATGTCATAACCATCTAGAGATTATAAAATTAATTATTAGCAAAAACTGTTAAGCTATAAAATACAATAAAGGCTTTTTTGGGTTAGCTCTTTGTAGCTTACGTTCATCTTTGAAGACATAGCCACAATTAGAGTGTTCAAAAGAAAAAGCTAAAAACATCAATCTTTTGTGAACCCAATATTTTTAATTTACTTTTCATTTTGTAAGAGGACCACCATATTGCAAAATCATTGCTTCGCCCATCCTTGATGAGAATCGATAGTCAATCTTTTCACCATCGATTGTGAATGTGCTAGTTGGCCTAGAAAGGGGCCAAGGCGGGGTATAATAAAAAAACTTATGTTTTTTGGTAACCTGGTGGTCTAGGGGTAAGGTGTCAGACTTCTATGCTGGGGTCCGGGGTTCAATCCTCGGTCCCGGCACAGATTTATCTGATTACCAAACCCTTCCTTCACCACTGACAATGACATCTTGTGAATGTGGGGAATGCCAGGCCTCCACCGTGGTTCGGATCTCACGTTTAATTGAATGTCCTCCATTTCTTCTCACAATCACCCTACCATTACACATGAGCGTAAGTGCGTATTACCTGAACAGGAAGTAAGACGTGGTACTAATAATAACTTATGTTTTCTTTACGTGACACGCCATTGGTATAAGTTTCCACGAGTTAATTCAGTTCTTCCACGAGCAAGGACATCCAATCTCTATATTTCTTTATAAAAAATGTAATGTTTAGACGAAAGATAATCTTATAATACCTCCTATGCAACTAAAACTCGTAAACATTGGTATTATTTCGAGCCTACACAATTACCTTGCCTGGAACCTAATCCCTCCCTCAAGCTATCCTGACAAATCGAGTCCACGGGGGGTAGCTCGCGACAAATTTATGTATTTAATGATATACGACTCGCTTCGAAGGTCGAATGGCCTAAAGCGTCACTCTCGCAATACACTAGATTGCCTATGATGGAAAGATTGGGCTTCGAAAAGCGGTTGGGTGTACTGAGGGTAATTTTCCCTAAATGTTTTTTTCCACAATGCCTCCACGCAAATGCTGGTCCACTTTCTCTAAATTCAACCATTCGTTTCCGTATCACATTAGTGTAATTAGTACGTACGCGTATAGCCCAGACGGGTAGTAAGACACGATATTTAATTATTATTTTTAATTCAGATCCACACCAGTGCCCGCGTGGACAAATGTGTCATTTTCGTTTCTTTTATTTAATCGGTTAATTAGAGGTCTGGGTTTGAATCCTGACAGGGTGTAATGGGGTTCTATTTCCTAAATAGTGTCCCAAAATCGCTACGTGTAAATAGGGATATGCCTCCTCTAAATTATACCTTCCTTACCTAACTCCTCTCGTTCAAGTAGTAGGAACAGGGACGAAGCACCCGCACCCTTACTTCCCCCCTCCACACAAATATTAGGTCCTTAATATGGCATTAAATAACTTAACTCTGTCAGTAAAAATTAAACGTATTTGCTATTTAATATATTTATTAAAGTACTGTGATGCATACACATTTAAAATATATAATCATTGATCAATTAAAAATGTGTTTTAGTCCAAACAAATTGTTATATTATAACCAGAAAAACTGTAAACTAACTGGACTTTTATCGCGTCCCCTACAACCCTACCTTAAGAAAAGGCGCTATCATAAACGGGATGTAGAACCCACATAAGCTCCCGAGTAAATTATTTTACTGAATCCTAACTCCTCCTCCAAACTAGAACAAAGCGAATGTGTGTTGTAAATTTCCTCGCGTTCCGTACGGAGGGATAATATAAAAGAAAATGGTGTCTACTACACTCGGGAAGAGTTAGTTTTGGTATATCGTCGCATTCCTACGAGATTTCTACTCGTACTCAGGCTATCAGAACGCTTTAAAGGAGGAATAAAACGAGAAAAGAGGTAAAGAGAAAACGTAGATCGAAGACATTAAAGCAGAAGACGTAAATATGAAGTGTAAATTCGAAACCTGGTTTCCTCTTTTGGGAAAGGTGTGTTCAATTGAACGACCGGGCGTCTTGTGAAACTGATCTTGAGACGAGGGTTCAATCCTCGGCTATGCACGTAGTTATATTTGTTCAAATACTTGTGCATTTATTCAACTACATCCTCCTCGTCCTGTAAGATTAAAGTGCGTGATAGGTTGCTGCCAGCAGAACTATATTTAACACTAAAACAAATAGCATAGATCCACTTCAGTGGCCGCATGGTCTAAGGCGTTAATCTCGCAGTAGACTAGACTGCCTATGACGGGGAGATCAAGGTTCGAATCTCATTCGGGTGTACTGAGGGTGGTTTTTAACTTTCAATCCACGCAAATGCCACTAGCGTAACTAATACATAGGCGTACATCCCGAACGGGTAGTAAGAAGCTATGCTAACAAAGAAAGAGTGTACTGAAATGTATTGTAGCGTATGAATGTGTGGAATGCCAGGCCTCCGCCGTGGTTTGGATTCCACGTTAAACTGTAGGTCCTTCATTTAATCTCACAATCACTCTACCATTACACATTAGCGTAAGTGCGTATAACCCGAACGGGTAGTAAGACAAGGTGATGATAATAATAATAATAATAATAATAATAATAATAATATTGTAGCGTAAAATTCAAAATAAGCATTTTATTAAGGTATGACTTTTGAAAGAGTAAACTCTAATGCTTTATTAGTTATAAAGATTAAGACATTGTAGCGCTGTTAATTCTATAGTTTTATTTTAGTTAGAAATCTCATAATATAAAACGCACTGGTGTGCACGTGGACTATAAAGTTAAACTTGTCTGGTTTGGTTTGCCTGTGACTCAGACATTTATACCAGCTAGACATACTACTGAGTGTGGTTTTTAATAAATGTTTACCCCCTTTCTCTTCAAGTGAATTCAGCTACATTTACTTAAAAATGTTACCTTTCTTCTCCCTGTTTAATTGGAGTAATTAAATAGGGATAGCCCGGACGAGTGGTAATATCCTAGCAAGAATAAAAGCAAAGTTAAACGATTGAATTTTAAATGAATTTATTGATAATTTATTGTATCTCTTTATAATTACTGTTACAACTGTTAAATGATGGTGAGATAATTTAGCAAAGTAACCTTTTAGATATGTTTATTGTTTGGACTTTTATTTGTAGAATTAAAATCTAAAAACTAAAATTAATATTAATATCGAATGCAAGGTATTTGTAAAAACACGCATTAGTAGTCTAAAAATTACTACCTAATTTTTATTCAAGCAGATTAGAATAATGTTATTAGAATCACAGCAAACTTGATTATAACTGTTGAAAATGTCCTACACATGATTCACGTTTTCGTTAGAGAATAATTTAAAGGAATAGTATTGATTTAACATTTACTTATAAAAATTATCATGACGTTTTAAGAGCAAAATAATATTAGCAATATAGAGGAAGTGAAACTGCATTTGCGTGGAGAAAGAGTGAAAAACCACTTAGGGAAAACCACCTCCAGTTCACCCGACTGAGATTTTAACCTCGATATCCCAGTCCTCAGCAGTCTAAGTCAGCAATAATCTAGCGCGTTAGCTAACTACGCCATCAATGCGGGTAATCGTTAGTAAAATGTTACTTGTGTAGTGTATATGTCTGTTAAAATTAAATAATTATTCGTTCATGTTTTTACTATATAGGGCATTAGGTCCTACACATTTCATGTATTGCCCCCCGGATGGTTCCTTAAAAACTTATGTGGCCTTAAGTTGGGGGGACTGTTGATATGCCTTGTCTGGTCTTGAGACGTCACTATCCTTATAGACTAGATTATCAATGAAGTAGAGATTGGGGATGTAATCCAGGTCGTGTGTACCACAGGTAGTTTTCCTTAAATGTTTTTTTCCACTCTCTTTTCACGTGAATACGCATATATTTCTACTAAATTCAAGATTCCTTATACAGGATGATCCAAAAGTCACACAACCCTGTTTTTCTAAGGATATTTCTCGCAAAAAAACATGGAAATTGAACATGTTGTTTATATATACGGCCACACTGTAATGTTAGCCGGATGTAGTGCAGGCCATGTGATCCTGACACATGCACTAGGTCTAGCCAGTTTAGTTACAGCATTTGAAAGTGTAAGATGAATTTTTCACGAGCAGAGCGAGTGTTCATTTTGGAACATTATTTTAAGGCCAACTCGTACATGGAATGTCAACATTCGTTTGTGCGTAGTTTTCCAGAATCACGTGTGTTGAATAAATCAACAATATGCCAAATTAATGGCACAAAATAAAAGTTTTATCTTTGGGTTACTTGACTTTTGGATCATCCTGTACAAACCCGCTTCGGTGACCCTGTGGTTTAACGCGCTACTCTTGAAGTAGACTATCCTGTCGGTGACGGGGAGATTTGGGGTTAGAATATTTGTCGGGTATACTGAGGCTGGTTTTTTCCAAAATGGTTCTCCACTCTCCCTCCACGCAAATTTTAGTAGACTTCCTTTAAATATAACCTTCCTTATTACTAAAATCACTAGCACAATTAATACGAAAGCGTATAACCCAAACGGGAAGTGACATGGAGATAAAAAAAATCCTACTTTAAGCCACATGGCTGACTCACTCACTCACTGACAATGTTTACCCACCTCCAGATGAGCTAGAAACTTGAAATTTGTCAAACTTATAGCCTATGGGAGAGTACCAAAAAGTTAAAAAAATTCATTTTTAACCCCTGAAAAATATTCAAAACATTGGAGCAACTTTATATTCGGTGCGGACGTTTCCTTGGAGGTCTCTTGTGGTTAAACGGTAAGAGCTATCAAAAAACTGATTGAACCAGCAACTACGGATTTGGCGATATCCACAAGTTTGGTCCTATTACTTTTTGTCGTATCTCCATCGGTTATACCGTAGAGCTAGATTTTTGATTTTTTGATTTTGCACATTTTCTTTACAGATATTTTGTGCGCCTATCTATGCGAATACTTTTAGCCCGCAGTTCAAATTATTCAGGTTAAGCTGTCCCCACAATTTAAGAAATAAATTATTTAAAATATGTGGTGATATAATGTAGCATCAAGATTTCAAGTATTCATACCAAAATGGGTGTGAAGTTGTCAAACAAATAAATAGAAATGAACATCGCGTTACAATGCGCTTTATTGGCGAGCAATAACATCTGCTATGGTTGTACAAGACACAATAAAAACCCTAAACAAAAAATAATAATTCGATTTTTGACACTCTTAGGGTTGACAAAGAGCTATTATTTTTCATTATTTTACGGGGATGGTGCAACGAAGCATGTGTGAAAACAAGACAAGGGCGCAGATGTGTCGAGCTTTGTGGCCGACATTAAGACTGATGGAGGCGTCAATAGGTAAGTACACTCAGTTTAAACTTAAAAGTAGTCCGTGATCTTACCTCTACTGACTACATTAAGGATCTATCTTACACTATACACCATAGTAGAACCAAATGAAGTAAGCTGGTTTATTTCAGGGTAAATTAAGGATACCTTTATACTTTGTTTAACCTGGTAAACAAAAGCCTTTCTTTAACTTACTACACTATGATTCTCCCTTATAGTCTACACTCTACACCATAGTAGAACCAAGAAAAAACATCTTACCCCTTACAAGTTAACGGAGTGTACAATGTGCACGCACACTCTTGTGGGTTTGTGTGTGTGTGTGTGTGTGTGTGTGTGTGTGTGTGTGTGTGTGTGTGTGTGTGTGTGTGGTGTGAAGAGAGATAGGTTTGGGTGTATGTGTTTGGTTAAGGCGAACCATGTCAGATAATATATCAAAAAGTTAGTTATGTATTTTTTAAATTTGTAGTGCTAGAACTAGCTATCAGCAGCGTATACTAATAAAACAGGATAAGAAGGGTAAATTTTAAATAAATACACCAACATTCCAATTATTGTGAATCCAACCCCGACATCTTGGTTCCTAGTAGCTCATGTAACATCAAACCTAGCTTTATGTATAGCAAGGAAAGCATTTTTTAATCTTTTTATAAGTAAAATCCATTAACATCAATGGGTAAATGTTGTGCCTACAGGCGTATTTTTAAAAACTTAATAAAATGATATGTTTAGTAGAAAACGGTATTTACAATAATTTATGTCAAGCTTAATTTGTTTTATAACAATTTATTAATCATGAGTGAAGTACATTTTTCAATTTTGAATCGAATAATTTATATATGATTCGAATCAAATTTGAATTGAATATTTAAATGCAACCAAATCAAATCCAAATAGAGAACTTGGCCGAACCATATATATTAATTTATAACTAGGTTCAATAAAAATAAATTAAACCCATATTTAAGTAGTTAATAGATTATTAATATTACGAGATTTCCAAGGTTCTATGCCCCAGTCGAATAATAAATTTATGCAAAATTCTTCGAAAAGTTTAATTAATTAATTATTCAAAAGTTGACTTTTAAATTCCAAATTCGGATTAAATTCCATCGAATTCGAATTTGGGGCCTATTTAGATTTGAAATTTCGGATCCTATTAGAATATTTCAAACATTAAGATCCGGAATTGGAATCGAATACGAATTCTAGAAAAACGTTTCGAATTCGAATTAAAAATTTCGTGCAAGCTTTTTTATTTATCAAGGTTAATCCTGTTAATCCTAGATCCCCCCTTGATCATTATTTTCAAATCTACGGCTACCTACAAAAAACGTATTTGTGGAAACAAATTAATATTACGTCAGTACAAGGCTATCACACTTCACTTTGTGTGGTCATTTTTTTTTTAATCTTCGACATTCATTTCATAATATTATAATGTAATTTAGATGGGATTTGAAACAAAGTTGTATTAATTAAAATTTTAATTCAAAGTCCACTGTGGTATGAGAGAATATTTTTACCTCCAAAAAAAAAATACAAATAATTAAGTTTACATAACTATAACGTATTGAATGAGATGTCAGCTCAGTATAAAGTATGTCTCTCTCTCTCAGGTCTCGGGTTCAGATCTCAGAAATATATGATATTTTATAATTGGTGAATTTTTAGCCAGAAGGATTGGGTTCTGTGTTCGTCTTGTTTGTAAGTCGTCTACCACTAGTTTAACCAAATTGATTAAATACACTTTAAATTCCCCATATATATATTTCTTTATTTTTACTTAAGAGGAGTACAGCTCAAGGATCCAGCATAGGTTCTGGAACTGGAGGACATGGAAACATTCCCCGCACCCCCCCCCCCCCCCGTTTTATTGAGTGGTGGGCAAGGGCCTTGGATACATTGTTTAGGAATATACTTATGATTTTCGCGACCAGTAACATTGAACAAACTCGGATCGTTGGCCGCATGGTCTAAGGCGCTACCCTCGCAGTAAACTAGACTGCCAATGACGGGGAGATTGAGGTTCGAATCTCGGTCGGGTGTATTGAGGGTCGTTTTCCCAAAATGGTTTTCCACTCTCTCTCTCTCTCTCTCTCCACGAAACTGTGGGTAATATTCCTTTAAATGTAACAGTCTTCATCTCTAGAACCAGTAGCGTAATTAGTATATAAGCGTAAAGCCCGAAAGGGTAGTATGACGCGGTGCCAAGAAAAATAATTTTACATGCTTTATTTTACGCTTAGTTGATAATGTTGACATAGTTAAAATTAAATTATGACTGAATTTATTAGAACTAATTAATTATTTCAGATGTGTTTGAAATTGTTTGCCTATTATATCTGTACTAACTACACTAACTCTTCCTTTCTTTTCGTGTGTTCAAATGCTACTAAAATCTGCAAATTGCATTGTTATATCTTAGCAATTATTATAATGAACCATCAATAGTAAACCTATTACCTGAACATGACGTCATTTCCCCCTCTCCCGTGTTTTTACTCAACCTAGTTTAACCTAACCTTAACCTAATTACCCTCCCCCCCCCCCCGACCCTTCGTGGACTAAAAAACATTCCGGTGCCCCAGGGTTTAGTTATGGAATATTGAATATGTTATTTATAAGTTTTTCATAGATAAAAGTTAATTTAATTGATTTAAATACATACATTTAAAAAAAAAATTAGAATGTAAATACATAAGAAAATATTCCTACATTTAATTCACTACGTTTAAAATAATCATACTTACATTTAATTGATTAAAATACTTACAAACTACAGCTCTGAGTTTATAAAATTAGAATTATTTTACATGAATAGGGCATACTTGTTACTGCTTTCAAGGTTTTGGTTAGTCTATTATGAATAAGAACATAATGACAAATGAATGCCTTCCTTTGAGCTATTTTCCCCCAAACTACCCTACTCAATTTGGCATGGACCGCTAGAATGAGGGATATGGAGGAAGTGGGTAGTTGTGGGATTATGAAAAGGAGAGAGAGAGAGAGAGAGAGAGAGAGAGAGCAAAGTTGAAATAGATTTCTGTCTTTTGGTTTGCACCGAGACCGCGGCATTTATCATTCTAGATCCAGCGGCACGTGGAAAATAAATCCCGTTTTGAAGCCGAAATATGTCTAGAGCAGCGTTCTCAGGGGCTAAGCCGATTGAAAAACTTGATATTATTTTTAAATTGAAAAAACTGCTATATTCTGTGATATATATAAAAAAAAAAATTAAATTAGTAAAAATTTCAGTACTTCTTATATTCGCTATTCTCTACTTATTCGTCAATTTGTGTGTCCCCCTTTAGTTGAGGAGTTACTTTAATAAATAACCGCTGGAGGGTTCGTTGTGCTTGCCACGTGACACCCTCTATCAGCAAATGTTGGCACTATCTTCGCCAACTTGCGACTGCCGCTCAGATGTTATGATTCGCTTGTGAACTGACGCCAAGGAGATTCTTTTTTTAATGTACCGTTAGTTTATTCTTTTGATCATCAACGTTGCAAATTCGAGCATTATGTTAAACATAGTAATTTAAAAAATAAATGATTTGTAAATGTCTTAAAGTTCAATTCCTCCGTAAGTACTTTTAATTTTAGAAAAAGCTTAAAGTTCTTTTCTAAATACACTTTTTTAGATCTTCACAGACATAATTTTATTTTTTGTGAATAACTTGCATTGGAGGGCCCGTAAATAACCTCGTCTTGTCAGGTTTTGAACCCCAGTAGAATTTTAAAGAGGCAGATGGAGTGGGAGAAATGATTTAACATTCTTCCCCCACAAAAATTAGGTTACATTTCCCCTAAAATCTAAACGATTCATATCTACCCCTCCTGATTGACCGGATGAGTACCTAAAAGCCCATCTCACAGCTGACTAAACTGTTTTTTCTTAGCACCGCCTCTTACTAACCATTCGATTTATATGCATATGTACTAATTACGCTAGTATATTAGGGATGAGTAAGGTTGAATTTAAATTAATTGTATAAGCATTTGCGTGGAGCTAGAGTGAAAAACTATTTAGGTTAAACTAACCTCAATACACACAATACAATATTTGGGAAAATAAGACTAATTATTTTTATAACTGTCAGATATGTGCACTATTAATAAAATTGGGGTATACATAAGAACGCACTGAAATGCAACGCCTGGCTTGGGTGGCTAGGCTGTATTTGAAATATACATGTTATCCTGGGATGAGATAGCCTCTTAAGATGCACAGCACCTATGTATGCCCCAATGACAAAAAAAAACCAAAAATACAGGTGTGATTCAGCCGCCAATGACTCATTGTTCGTGGAAAAGCTCGCAGACACGTCCAAATTACTCCTTTCCCGAACAAGAGCATCTTTTGATGTGACAGGGGGGAAAAACTGACAGCTGGTGGATTGGGGCCGAACAGAATAATTAATAAATCTTGTTACAGAGGAATGTTCTAAAATCCGTCCACACTGTTTGCGAATAATATTCTGTTCGCTGTTCTGGTCTAGTCTGGACCCGGCTTTGTATGTACTGAAACTTTTTGTTATTGTACCGCGTCTTACTATCCGTTCGGGTTGTACGCCTATAGATTAATTAGGAATTAGGAAGGTTAAATTTAGATCAAGTGTACCCGCATTTGCGTGAAGGGAGAGTGGAAAAATAATTTAGAAAAAAACCTCAGTACACCTGACCGGAATCGAACCCCGATCTTCCCATCATCGGCAGTCTAGTGTGCTGCATCAGTATCGCCATAGATCAAGCGGTTACCGAAGAAGGTTGTACTGAAGTTACATTCTCGATTTCAACCATATTTAAACGAGTTCCTGTCAGCGGAAGTTTATCTGTTAGACCTAGTAATTATAATTTCAACGAATGGTATTAATGTATACCATACTAAATTTAATCCGTACAAGTGGCATCATTAATGACAACCCGGGTCATAGGTGACTATGTTTCTGATAACTATTAATTGGCTAATGATCTCACATGTCCATCACAGATTCAGCTTTTAACCATGAGTGGTCTGATAAATAATGTGAGTATGAGGTGAATTTTGAATGGCTCAGGAGTAGAATATTGGTGAGCAAAGAAAGATTCAGTCTAGGAGTCATTTTTAAACACTATTTTAAACTATCACTACTATTTGAAAATACAGCTTAGTCCATTTTCAAGATTTAAAAAAATCCGTTATGAAAATGCACATAATAGCCATTTGTATTGATTTAAAGATAAATAAATAAGTAGTTAAAAAAATTAACACCGCGTCTTACTACCTGTTCGGGCTATAGGCTTTAAGTACTAATTACGCTAATGGATTGGGAATTGGGAAGGTTGAATTAGAGGAAGTGAACCCGCATTTGCGTGGAGGGAGAGTGTAAAGCCATTTAGGAAAAACCACCCCAGTTCACCAGACCGAGATTCGAACCTCGATCTCCCCGTCCTCGGCAGTCGAGCTCAACACGACTAGCGCGTTAACCAACTACGCCACGAGGCGGGTAAGTAGTTAAAAATACTATGGTGAAATTCTATGTATAATTACATGGATGTTTAAATAAAATAGTTGCACAATTTCATTGCTAGCACTATTCGTCTCACAACATTATTTTAACTAAGGCTCTACTTTTAATTTACTTTAACTTTACCAATAATTATTTTGTAGTTCACTATCCAGTCGCAAAAAATTTTAAATTAGAGTTTGAGAAGATAGAATGAAGTCGAGAACGCAATATGGGGTTCTGTAAAAATTAATTAATTTCAAGTTATTGGAAATGTGCCATGTCCGGATTATAAATACCATTTCGAGAAGAGTTTAAACTATAATCTCCATTCAATCTGTAAAATTAAAGATAAAAATTTGACATAGCTTGAATATACAAAATTAGTAAATAAGTATAAGCTTTAAACGAAAATACTAGAATACTATTTTGCATCACTGGGAAATTATAGAAAATAATTATTTCTACGACATAAAATAGCTTGTAACTACGATCAGGCTTTTTTCGTAAGCAACTTTTTGTCAAAAACAGGAAAAAAATAGTTCATTTTTCGCACCGCTTCCTACCATAATTTAATCACTCTTATGAGTTACGGATGATAAAAGTAGAATTTTGAGGAAATTGGCCCGCATTTTCACAGAGGAAGGGTAGTAAACTGTAAGTTAAATCCAACCTCTGATATTGGGGTAAGGTGCTCGCCTCTTGAGTCCATGTTCATGTCTTCAAATCCTATCCGGGGTCAACGGATTTTTTCCTGCGCGATAAAAATCCGTAGCACAACTTACTTCGTAGAGGAAGTAAAGCCGTTGGTCCTATGTCACTTTTGGTATGAAAAAAATAACCTTAGAGGGTATGTGAAAATACCTTTCCTAGCAAAAACTGGTAGGCCCTTTCACTCTCACTCATAGAAATTCTCGTATGTTTATTTAATCAGTCGGTTCAGAAAATATACGTTAAATACCTCAAATAAATAAATCCACTCTCAATACGCCTTTATTGGATTTGAACCCCAACCCTCGCCGTCACTAGCAAACCATACTAAATGACCTTAAAGTTAAGTCCGCGTGTCAACCGATGCGATTATACGACGTAGGCTAATATAACTGCAATAATAAACCAATATAATACAGTTCAGTTTTCATAGGAAAACTAATAGACCCACAGACTTCTGTGCTGGGACTCCGGGGTTCATTCCTCGGTCCCAGCACATATTTATATGATCGCCAAACCCTTCCTTCACCTCTGACATTACGTGTATTAATCACAACTTTTGAATGTGTGGAAGGCCTCCACCGTGGTTCGGATCTCACGTTAAACTGTAGGTCCTCCATTTCATCTCAAAATCACCCTACCATTACACATTAGCGTAAGTGCGTATAACCCGAATGGGTAGTAAGACGCGGTGCTAATAATAATATAATACTGGATCCACTTTCACGTATTCAAACGCCAAGTCATTTTATTTGAAGCTGTCACTTCAAAGAGATATTAGTAACATTTATAAATAAAATTTAGTAATACAATAAAATGTTATTGTTGGCTGAAAAATATGTTTTCTAAAACGCTCTCCCTTTAAAAATTGGGACTATTTGTAGTAATTCTCTCAAAATATTTAGGTACTCAGCAACGTTCTATACAATATAATATTTTGAAACATTGCCTTTAAGAAACATTTTATTTAATAGTAAAATCAATTCGAAAAGCAACCTTATCTTTAGTTTATCTGACGTTTTCTTTCTAAAATAAGTGGCGAAGAGACTAAAATGGATTCAGGCTATAAACAAGGAAAGCTATTGTGTCGCCAGTAGAGAAATTTTGTGTCAAGGCCGCAACACAACGGATACGTCGCTCATTTATAACGCTTTATCTGATTGGACAAGCTACCTGAAGTCTAAGTTTGAGCAGAAAGAGCTTTGATTGGACGACCACCTACAACATGAGTTTAACGGACTAAAATATCCTCATCAATTTTAAACCAAATATCTTACTTTGCTTAGCTGAGATTTTTTTTTAAATTGAGAAACATTTGGAATGGTTATTTGTCTGTAATTTTTATTGCATTTGTATATGAATAGCAAGATTCTTAAGTAGTTCACTTCAGGAAAGTAAAGTGTTAATATTTTTAAATTAATAAACGCAATCTTACATAACATAACAAATCACAACAGCCGTGTTCATGTATCTAATAATATATTGTATAAGTTGACCATATTTTATAATTTTAATTAATACTATGCGGAAAGCACTTGTTTCAAATAATCAGAAGATAGTTTCAGTTAATTTGATTTGGTTTGGATGTATAATATTTTATTTTTTCAAATAGTGCGTAGGCCCATTTATTTTAATTATATCATACAATATAAAATATTAATATGCTTCTATTTTTTTTTTTTTTTTTACCTATTAGCACTCATTAATGATTTGATGTTTCTGTAGTTTAACTTATCTCAGTTAAGGACTTTGTTACTAGCACTTATGTATTATGACCGGCTATATAAATGCATACAATGAAAATGCCTTTCCCCTAAAATTAGTAGCTCTTTCTCGCTTGTTATTAACATCATCTGGTGGGTGGGCTGATAACTCACTCCATCTGAAATTAACCTATTAATTACACTGTAACAAAGAATAACAGGAGTAACTAAGATTTGTTACAGCCCTATGCTGCACATCGGAAGTTAAAGGATTTTACATAAATTTAATTGCAGATAATTGAATTCGAAATAAATTAGCATGTAACTTAAAGCTAATATGGAAGAATTTGTATCAAGTTCTATAATCTTGGTCGGGGCTTGTATTAAAATTTGGTAAATAAAATAATCTACTTCATATGTAGAATTTAACGATTAGTCAAAGTACAATTTATAATTACATTTGAGTTAGAATTAGTTTAGTAGGAGGATATTTAGGGAGATTAACTTGTTTACGCCAAGAAGATTTAAAACTTTTCTGACCATTTTTCAGTAGCTCCTAAATAATAACTATTAATTTTACACATGCAGTCATCTTAATTTGTTATTAACCGTGAACTAAGCTTAATTCTTTATATATATATATATATATATATATTATATATATATATAAGAATTAAGCTTACGAAGCCTAACTATGTATTATATATATATATATAATACATAGTTAGGCTTCATATTTATTTAAAACTAGTAAAATATGCATGCGATTAGGCACATTAAACTGAATAAATATTAAATAAGTACGGGTAAATTTTCGCAGTAAAAAAACAAGGATCCCAGTTAAAATGAAATAATTTATTTAAAAGAACGCTTCAGTGGCCACATGGTCTAACGCACTACTCTCACAGTAGATTAGATTTTCGATTACGGGGAGATGGAGAGTCTCAGTCGGGTTTACTGAGGGTGAATTTCCCCCAAAAAAATTACACTCCCCTTCCAGACAAATGCAGTTACACTTCCTCTAAAAATAACTTGTCACCACCCCCTCTCTACACCTAAATCGTGGGACTAGTATATGTCAGGATGTGCTATGGCCGAAGACAGGGGGAGGTGATTGTGGATACCTGTGTGAGTTCGTGATTGACGTTTGACTTGGATTTTTAAGGTTTTTAATAGTAATTCTGTGTCTATTACAAATGGAATGTTGAAAGTGATGATATGAAGAAAGATATGAAGAAAGATATGAGAAAGATGAAGAATATTTGGAAGCTTGTGACAAAACGAGGTAATGCTAGGAATAACCAATGGCTTGTTTGACTCCTAGGTAGTCCCTATAAGGTTGTCTATCCCCAGTACCTGGGCTAGGAATAACCAATGGCTTGTTTGACTCCTAGGTAGTCCCTATAAGGTTGTCTATCCCCAGTACCCTGGGCTCCAGCTGTAGTAATAATAAAGCGTACTAATTACGCTAATTGATTGGGAATTGGGAAGGTTGAATTAGAGGAAGTGAACCCACATTTACGTGGAGGGAGAGTGGAAAACCATTTAGGAAAAACCACCCCCAGTTCACCCGACCGAGATTCGAACCTCGATCTCCCCGTCCTCAGCAGTCGAGCTCAACACGTCTAGCGCGTTAGCCAACTACGCCACCGAGGCGGGTCCCAGCGGTAGTACTCTTTCACAAATACTGATGAACCGGCGTCCTAGCCCACGTAGTCCCGAATCGGGCAGAGTGACCCCTAAGCTACGAGGTTGTTTAGTCAGCCACGATGGCTGGATCCCTACATTTTATACTGCCCCCTGGCCTGGTTTCTGACTAAGGAATTCTGACAACGTTTATGTGGTCAGCTCCTCTATTCTATTTGTTTACAGGTTAATCACTACAACCTGCAACACTCGTTTTGTCATTCACAATCCATAACACACAATATTATACAAACAAGTCTTCCAATTTAGGCCGTGCGTTACTAACTTTACTAATTCTTAAAACCAACAGCGTAGTTAGTAAATTAGAGTACAACCCGAACGGCTAGTAAGACACGAGGCTAGAGAAAAAAATATATGTACATTCATATATATAAAACTATTGTACACAATGAAATAGCCAATTTTGGGGATAATATTTGATTAGCCTTAGTGTGTTATTGCCATAGGAATGTGTGTCCGAATAGGTATTGTATGTTCCATTATTCATGGTTGAAGGTGTAAGAATGTGACTGGGAAATTCGAGGTAGAAAAGCTTTGGGACTGGCTGAGCGTTGGTGTGTGGTTTGAGGCGACACTCGAGATAAAGGATGGCAAGGATGCAGACGTGTTGGTTAGCAAGTCACCTAACAACCTTCATAAGTTCATGTCTATAAAGATAACGTAAAAATATTGTTGATTAAAATAAATAAATAAATTATATATTCAAATGTGTCTGCATGTTTTTGTTAAAGCAACGCAAGAAATACATTGACCACGTGCCAATTATTACAACATATTTAACTAATATCAGACATATAACGTGATATAATTATTAATAAAGTTGAGACACAACAATAGTTAACCGATTGTGCTTCTGATTATAATAAACAACTAAATATTTCTCAAGATTTTCAGGAATTAATCGCTTAAACTGTTCTTTTATATTGAAAAGCTCCTATCGACATCACAGTAGTGATGAATACAATACTTGAAGTTGACCATTTATATAGGAGTATATACTCTGTCACTTATATATATCCCCCTGAATAACTACTGATTCTTTCTAAAACACTTGAGACCTGCATTCCTATTCATTATGGGGTGACCTGGTGGTCTAGGGGTAAGGTGTCAGACTTCTGTGCTGGCGGCCGGGGTTCAATCCTCGGTCCCGGCACAGATTTATCTGATTACCAAACCCTTCCTTTCACCTCTGACAAGACATCTTGTGAACGTGGGGAATGCCAGGCCACCACCGTGGTTCGGATTCCACGTTAAACTGTAGGTCCTCCATTTCATCTCACTATCACCCTACCATTACACATTAGCGTAAGTGCGTATAACCCGAACGGGTAGTAAGACGCGGTGCTAATAAAATAATAAATAATAATATTCATTATGCTCTGAAATTTCTTCACAACGGATCTCCCACTATACCTGGCACGGTAATATTTTTATACTTACAGAACAGCTCGAAATATCATGATAGTGGTGGTATACATTGTATTTAAATCTTGATACTGTATTAGGAAGAGTTCCAAAATGTTCCTGCATGAATTCAAATTTACTCTTCAGCTCCTGCCTAGTGAAATATTATTAGAAAAAGTGAACACCCAAACTTATATTATTATTATTATTAGCACCGCGTCTTACTACCCGTTCGGGTTATACGCACTTACGCTAATGTGTAATGTGGTAGGGTGATTGTGAGATGAAATGAAGGACCTACAGTTTAACGTGGGATCCGAACCACGGTGGAGGCCTGGCATTCCTCACATTCACAAGATGCCTTGTCAGAGGAGAAGGAAGGGTTTGGTAATCAAATAATCTTTGCCGGGACCGAGGATTGAACCCCGGCCGCCAGCATAGAAGTCTGACACCTTACCCCTATACCGCCAGGTCACCACCCAAACTTATAGGTTTACTTAGATTATGATATAGCTGGGATACATAAAATATTACTTTGAAATACTATTTACATACACTCAAAATGAGCTAGTAGCTAGTAAACATACCTGAACTATTGATATTGTGTTGACAAAAATGAATACGAAAAACCCTAATTATACAATTAAAATGCATATCAAAGCACTTAAATATTATTTTCTCAATTTTATAAATTATAATATATACCATATTTAAACAAAATTGTATCGTTTTTAATTTATAATTCACGGAGTGAAACAAAACGTAAGAACATATTTTCGTGACCCTGACTAATAAAACTTTTAATTTTAAAACTATAGTTAATATAATTGATTTAAATGCGAATTATTGATGACAACGTTCCAATAATAAATATTTCCTATTCTAGGAAATTCATAATTCTTCAATCAAAGAATGTAGGTAAAAGATGTGCTAAGACTACTATTATAACCGCTATTTTGTGATAATAGGTAGATATTAAAAATATGGGAAGTATCTATGCAATCAAAATTATATATTTCTAACCTACTATTGTTGGTTTGTATGGTAGGCTATGTATACATTTTTGCCATAATTTTTATATTTGTTGCACCGTACAATTAATTAAGAGCCAAGAGTTATTATTTTAACTAAGGAAAAATATTTTATTTACAGGTATAGAACCATGCATAAATTAAGGTTTCCATGGTGTTGTAAACAATTAATGAAAATCTGAAGATTATCTGTGAAAATACACCCTCAAACAGATTGTTTGGGGGAAAAAATCCTTTGTTATTTCAAATAGCTATGTTTTAAAACATTTTTTTTAAGAAATATTTATGAAAGCATGTTTTTTTTAGAATAACCCAAGAAGCCAGAGTGGTTAACGAATTCTAAAAATAATAAAAATACATCAATTTAAAAAGTACTTGAAATATAAATAGTCTCACAAAATTATTTTGTAAGTTCAAAATTTTAATTTTACTTTTTCGATCCCTATTTGTTAATTAAGGAGCCGTGTAAGTGCCGTGTGGTTAATTGCTGATTACTTGATGATCAAATTTTGAAGTAGCATAGTAGGATGATAAAACTTAGTTTTTTTATATAAAATCGAAAATTGTAAAAAAGATATCAAACATCAAAACAAAATGTGTTTTTTAAAGTTTTACATGGATTAATATATTATAAATAATAATTAAAAATGAAATAATTTCCCCTCTTTATTAATATTTCATTTTAGAAGACATAAAATAATGTTGAGTTGTAAACGACACTTTTTATGTTGCCTAAAATTTAATCGATTGCTCAATCTCATAGTGCTGCATATTTTGATAACAGATGTCGCTCACTACACAGTACTAACTCTCAAATGAGAGTCGTAATTAAGTCCAAACGGATGGATAAAAAACTAAACATAATTTGAAAAATTTTACTTTTCAACTAACCTAAGGCAGTTATTTATTGAATAGAACATAATATATAATTATTTTAATTTTATGTTATTTGTTTGTTAAGTCTCAACCAAGTTATCTTGAAATTTTAAGACAGTGTTTGCATTCATTTTTAGAACGAAACTTAATATAACGGTGGATCAGTTAAAATTATGGGTATTTATTAACATAAATATAAAACTCAAGAGGTATAATAAAATTGGACATATAGCTCGCTAAAAAATATCTTCCATAATGGCAGAAACGGTAAAATTATTGCTTATATGACCTGACCTCTACACAACTTTCAATGAAGATAGCACCACTATATAAAACCTTTTAAATACTTCCATTAGTCTCCGCTAGATGGCTCTCCAAGTAGTAAACGCCCTTATTGAAATCAATACGTGTGATGAAAGGCTTGTTTGTATTGCTAAGCAATTATCAAGGAAATCTTAAAAACATTATATCTACGTAATGTGTAAGCTAAAGAGGGGTAAAACCTCACTTTCAAGAATATGTTTTCTCACATTTTATTGTGAAAAAAAATATCCAAGGGATGATTAATCATCAATTGCATATCAGAATATAGGAATAGCGACGTGGGAAACAAAACTTTGGCTTGAATAGGGTGCTAGAAGCGCAGAGGAGGTATGCAAAATTATTTTAGTCTAAACCAAGGTATTCATATGTGATAACCAAACGATGGGAAGTTTTTCATTTTCAACAAATTTAGTAGAATTATTTATTTTCACGTCAACATAATGTTGCGCAGATGTCACTACCGATACCGATATAAGCGGTCTCACTCAATAATTAATAAATTTACTAATTCAGTCAATTACGCATCTCTAATTAAAAAAAACTCGATAAAAATAACATGGTTTAAAATTGACACTTGGATACTGGAATTGAGCTCTGGTATTATTTTTCAACTAGATTTATCCAGTAATAAATATTGCTGTATTCCTCGTACAAATTAATTTCAATCTTTGTAAAAAAATTAATTACATTGTGTAAATTGTGGTTCTCTTATCTATAACTACAGTTTATATATATATATATATATATATATACACAAACACGCGCACGCCTACACTTACACGGGAATGAAGGCGTCAGTCTCATCTACTCCTAGTTTTTCAGGAACGAAAAGATCAGAGATCAAATCCGGGCCGGGTTTGGTGTGTGGCTTCCTACTCTCCTTTTACACAAATGCGAGTACACTTGATCAAAACTTTTCTTTATCAGTCTCTAGCCCATTAGAGTGTGAATGAATATGTGGTCAGGTAATTTACATGGTTAAATGCCCAATAGTATAATAATTCCTTTTATTCACCTAGATTATTATTATTATTATTATTATTATTATTATTAGCACCGTGTCCGTTCGGGTTATACGCCCTTACGATAATGTGTAATGGTAAGGTGATTGTGAGATGAAGGGGAGGACCTACAGTTTAACGTGGGATCCGAACCACGGCGAAGGCCTGGCTTTCCACATATTAACAAGTTGTGATTAATACAAGTCTTGTCAGAGGTGAAGGGTTTGGGAATCAGATAAATCTGTGCCGGGACCGAGGATTGAACGCCGGACTCCCAACACAGAAGTCCGACACCTTACTCCTAGACCACCAGGTCACCCCTTCTCCTAGATTGTTTACGACTACACTTAAGCTCGAGACCATAGTGAACCATATTCTACTCCTGACTCTAAGTTTAAATAACCTTGAAGCTTTATTCTCCAAACAATGAATGACAACCTCTCTGGGATACTTTATTTAGTGTCTAGGTAGGGTCTAAATTTAATATTCATTAGGTGATAAATCATGCGCTAATAAACATCAAGGAGGGGACGAGTAAATTTAATGCACTCTATTAATATTTCGTAAATTTAACACACCCTTTTCCCATACACCTTTTTTTTGTGTCTTATAATAAAAAAAGTGGATTAAGGTGGGGATATAGGTAAGGCGATAAAAGGGCAAGATTTTTGCAGTTTTTATTTCAAAACTTTTTTTGGTTAAAATAAGTCAAACTATTCTCCAGTAGAAACAAAGTTAAATTTTCTTCACATTGCGACATAAATATTTATTGAATATCTGTAAATGGTAACCTGGCATTTAATGACAACTTTTTCGCTCCATTCAAAAAGTTGGACTATCTAATGCTGCTATGCTCATGACAGATATTCAACAAATTAAACTTTGTTTCTACTAAGTCAAGATTTTATTTTGGCAAAAATAAAATTGCTATGAAAATGGTAAAAAAAAAACACTGGCTTCTTCTGGCATACCTAACTCAACGACTTAAGTGGAGGGGAAAACGAAGAGATTGAATTTAGATAAATTAGTTTTAATATACAGGATGTCTCACGTAAAAGTAGCCCAGTTCTAAGCGTACGCGTATGCGGAAAGGACTACAAGATGTTACCCGTAGTATTAAAGGTCAGTCGTACCAACCTGGACAATGTCGGTGCAGGCAAGATGTGCAGTAAACAGAATCACACACGCGGAAACTTTACTCTAATATTTTCTATGCTCCTTTGCACGTTTCTAACGCATGGATGTGGGCTACTTTTACGTGGGACAGCCTGTAAAGTTTAGTACCACAGTGTGAAAATAGCATCCATTTGAGATTCGAGCATCAGCTTTTGAGCCAGAGTTTGGCACACTGTAGAAATATTCCTTCAGAGAACCCCAGTTTGATTTAGAAACAGACTCCTCCACCCATCAGATCTTGCAAGGGAGGGTAACTTGATAAAGAAGATGTCACCGTGCCGTGGCGAAAACATTTCACGTGGACTTTGGTGGGCACTTTCTTCCCCACCATCACGTTAAGTGCTCCTCTTACACACCACTACTGGCATCTTACACATCCTCCCAGACCCCCACCACTTACAAAAAGGGACAGAGACTTCCTCCAAAATAAATGGGAGCCTAAAATATTACGGCATCTCAAATAAAAAAAACGTTAGGAATCTTCTTTCTACTGTCGACCCAGGTGTGTTTGTTATAGTGTCTAAATGGTCTATATTACAGAAATGACGGCATTGGCTGAGTGAAAATGAGTAATTGCTATAGTTTTATTTAATGATGGGGTGACATCTTTTTGTTTTTAAGGAATAATATCACAAGGGTTCTGACACACTTATTGTTAGTTTCGAATGGTTCATGCCTAAACTTCTTTGATGGGATTTATTAAAGGGGGCCTTTAGATCTTTAACACACCTATACTCCTTTCGAAAATATTATAATTAATATTTTTATAGGCCCGTCGACACAATGAGGTAATTAGAGTTTGAAAATAGTATTGACCATATAGGGTAACCTGGGGCATAATGGGAAAGCGGGGCATAACATGGTACCAGTTTTTTTTGTTAACAAAGTGCTGCAACCTACTGAGCATGAGTGTAACTTCAACTACAAACTACAAAGCATCGCAGGAAACCACCCGGAGCCATCTTGTTATTTGCAGTTCATTAAAAATTGGCAGTGTGCTATTTTTTTTAATGTGTTTTGCAATATTTTCTTAATATTTCAGTGAAGGTAAGCTGTATGTTACTTAAATGGACTTCATACCTACAATTGTATTAAAAATGTGGTTCCTTTGAACCATTCTACTAGCGTTATTTTAAATTAGTTTTTTCTTCCTAAGATGTAATAATCGCAGAGTATCCTCATGGACATGATAGGGTACTCCATTTTGCTCCATTTGTAGTGTTATCACTATTTAAGTATGGAAGACTGTGCTGGGTATATTTATTTAAAATATCCACTGTATATTTATGTTTGAGAAGCTTTTATATTGAAATGTATTTTATTACAGTCAGTGGAAAAAATACATGATATATTAATCGTTCATTACGTATTTTTTTTTATAATTTTGATTAGTATGGGCTTTGTTTCACGAACATAATGTTATGGTATGCATGTAAATATAATTTCAAGAATTGCATTAAATATTATTTGCGTGGTGTGCTTCCATCTTTGGATTGATAAATTAACTAACACACAATATTTCCTGATTAATATGATAGATACCGTGATCGAGGCAAGCTACATGCGTATTTTTTCTTATAGTGATACTTTAATCCAAAGGTACTAAAAGCAATTTTATTTGAAACCCTAAAACAACCTAGAGGATGTGAAGGGTGCTGTAAATGTAAAACACTTTTAGGGGAAAAGAAAGTGTGAAACGATTAGAAAATAAATTTAAAAGTTGGTCAAATATTGAATGAGAGCACTGCAGGATTAATGGGAAATAGGTTACTGCCCAAAGCTTGGAGCGGGGATAGAGTGGAGGGTATGGGGGAATTTTTGAACCACTAAGGATGGCATACGATGAAAAATGTTAAGAACACTGCTCTTGTCCACAGGGTTAATAGATTTAAATCATTACCATTGTTCGTGTAAAGTAGTTAAAAGTAGGCTTAGTAAATTTTGAACGTTTGCTTACTACTATATGATTCAGGAATACAAAAATAAGACTACATGGCAACAGTGGAGTACTGAATCTATTAAATCAGCCGTTTCTTCAGTAATTAGTAGTAAAATGGGGTATTTAAAAGCAGCAACTCAATTCGGAGCACCTCAAACAACATTGGAGCGCTATGTGAAGAAAGAGCTGGGCAATCCTGGGATTGCTGTTTCTAAGAATATGGAACATTTTAAAAGTGTTATCAGCGAACCAAAAATAAAACGAACTTGTTTAGTATTTAAGATCAACAGAGGGGTTTTTTATTTTTGCCTAACGGCTAAAGAATTGAGATATTTAGCTTATCAGATGGGTACGAGTAATGAAAGCACAAATAGTTTCAACAAAGCTGCCGAGATGGCTTGTGTAGACTGGTTGAATAGATTCATGGGAAGGCAACCTGAAATTTCTCTCCGTAAACCAGAAGTAACGTCACCGGCTCGTGCCATGGGCTTTAATAAAGTGGCTGTCTCAAAGTTTTTTGGTCTCCAAACATAAATGTGTTGACTGCAGAAAAGTTTTATAATCTAGATTAGACGGGAATGACTCTTAATCCCAAAGGGCGTATTAGAATTATTTCTCAGAAAAGTAGGCATCAGGTCGGAACTATTACTTAAGCTGAAAGAAGGGAAACATTCACAACTTAAATTTGTTTTTCCGCTCCATGTGTCTATATATTCCTGGTGATGATATTTCCAAGGAAGAGATGCAACAAGAATTTCAAACAGGACTACCCCCTGGATCCTGGGCTGAGGTATAAGAAAGAGGGTGAGTTTAAAAAAAAAATCATATCGTATGTGGTTTAACAAGTTTGTTTTCTTGTCTGGCGCATCAAAATAATACCCAGTGCTACTTCTGCTTAGTGGGCATGCATCTCATACATAAAACCTACAATTCATTGACCAAGTGAGGGAAAAGTGTGTTTTTTCGATGTGTTTCCCTCCTATGTTTCCCACAGACTGCAGCCATTGTACGATTCTTTTATGAAGCCTCTGAGCAAATACCACGAGGACGAAGTGAGAAAATGGCTGCCCTCTCATCCAGGATATATAATTATATTGTTTCAGCTTGCATATGTTTGAATCTGATTATTTGCAGGCTGTGACCATGTTGATTGTCATCAATGGTTTCCGCAAGACAAGGCTGGTGTCTCGCCAGTTGATAGGAACGTGTTCACTGAAATATATGTTCTTTCTGCTGACCCAATTGATATAAGACTACTGGTGGAAAGGCCTGACACCATGCCTCTACAACCTTCTGCCAATGATGAACCTCAAGCAGGATGCTCCAACTCATCAACAATTTCTGAACTTTTTACATCACCTCTTGATGCCCTACCTGAAACATCCACTGAAAGCAGGCCTACATCAAGTTTCCTAAACTGTTCTCCATTAAATTTTCCGCCTATGTCCAAAGTTTCTCAAGGGGAAAAACGAAAATCTCGTAAAAGGGGGAAAACAATAATTCTATCGGCATCTCCATGTAAGACAGAATTGGAATTGGCTCAAAACCTACGAATAAAGTAAAAAAAGCACTTAAATTTAGGCAAGATCAATACGAATACAGCAAATAAAATAATTACTTCTAATTGTTCTATCTACTCAATTGAGAGCGAAGCAAGTCAGGACAATGATGACCAGTGTTTTTATTGCAACGAGTTTTATTCTGAATCAAGTTATGGTTGTTAAAGTTGTTCAAGGTGTTTAAAGTGGACGCACATTTCCTGTGCTGCTGTCAACAGACACGATGATGAAACTGTGCACATATGTGGTCTTTGTGCAGACTAATATAACTGCAATGTTGTTGTGTATTCTTAAAATATCTAATCCTTAAAAATATTTCATTATCATAATATTTGAAGCTAATTTAATTTTTTAAATTGTTTATTACGTCAACCCCATTTTACCCCGCACCTGGCGCAAATACCTTTTTTTTTACAATTTTTATTTATTTTATCATTGATGTATATATTTTTAAAATTTCCAACCTTATGTAAAATGATGCTAAATAGACAAATACACTATTTACACATGTTATTGTTTTGGTAACAGTATTTCTAATGTTTCATACAATCCTTCAAACGATAGGTATCCCGTTATGCCCCAGGTTCCTATTTTTGTATTCCTCCTTATTGCTTATGCTAGTATTTTATTGACATCTTAGACAAATAAATACACCTACAAACCCCATTCTGTTTGAAAAGCCATGTAGATTACTCCAAAAGAGAGGCAATGTTAAAATAAGTGAGTTTAAATCTCCCGTTTCGGAGGGAGAGGGTGGCACTTTACCGTGTGCCACCACATGTAAGATATTTACTCCCCCCCGCCCCCCTATTTTCACACCCTGCATTCACTCCAAAAAACTAGCTGGGCACAGACCAGCTTATTTAACATCCCGTAAATTTTTTCAATTTCGTCAAAGGGGGTTATGGTCATAATCTACTATCAAACTTTCTAAAATAATTATTATTTCATGTCTAAGGTCAAACTTAGCTTTATCAAAAACTGTATTTAGGGGCAAAGAGGTGAATAGGAGGATAGGGGGAAGGAAGTTGGAATCACGTTTATCATTTTTCTGGAAGGAAAGTGGAAATATTAAATGGGATTGCGTTAGGTGACATCTCAGAAGATCAGATGGATTTTTTTAAATCTCAGATTAATGTACCAAAGTCAGTCATGTTAAGGCCTTCATAGATTATCAAATATTTTGCTTATCAGAAACTGTTGTGCAAATATATTTGCGACGTATAGATAGATATGTTTGAGCCGTTGCACAAAAATTACAGAAAAAATCCAAACGTTTGATTTTTTTTTCTTTAAAATAATTTTTCGTGATAGTTGTCAAGATAGTAGTGCTTTTTTGAATACCATTAAGCAATAACTGGTAATTTGAATTTAGGATTTCAAAGAGTCAATTTCATTCTATTATGACGTCAAAATCGTCAAATAAAGTATTCAAAAGTGAATGTATAAAAGGATATGAGATTTTAGAAGAAGAGTATGAGATCTACAATTTAAAAACGCAGGTTGTAACAAGATTTTATTTTAAATTAAGCTAGATCATTAATTTGTATAAGTTTTCAGAAAGCTAATCTCGTGTGAGTGACAATAGTAAGATTACTTAAAAATGTTGTCTTCTTTGTCATCATAATACTTTATGGTAGCTATTTTATATATATTTTAAATAACTTTAATTGTTTGGTGCTTCTGAATCTAGATATATATTTCATGAATCTTTCATTTTAAGTTGAATCTCTAACTTTAATTTGTATGTACTAGAATATTTGTATCCCCCCCAAAATTGTAAAAATCTCTAGATTGAACTCATTTCATTCCTTGCAAGACAGTGTAAGAAACTCGTAAAATTCTTTACACAAATTGGGTCACGTTATTAAGGCACCTCTTCAATCTCTAAGCTTTTGCGAAATTTAGGGTTGAAGCCGCCATGGCTATGGGAACTACAAAAGCTCCCCGTAATGTGTTCATGATGTTCATGATAGAATTCGGGCTCGGGATAGGTTTGATTCAGGTCAATAACCATGAAAGAATCGACCCATTGGTACACTGCGAAATTGCAATAGTGGTGATTTTCAGTTTTCTGGCTCAGATCCCAGAACGGCTCATTTGCCAGTTCCAAAAGGACATCTTTCTTTGCTCTAGCCGACATATTATAAGGATTATCCCAATCATCGTACATCTTGTCGATGACTTCTTTGCTGTCAGAGTGTTCGGATGAGTCTACAAGATTCCCATCTCCCTTCCTTCTTCTCCTACTCCAGTGCTTCTTCTTTTTCTTATTACTATCGTACGTCTCATCAAATAGCTCCACAACGCTTCGTAGTTTCCCCTTTTCCTTCAACTTTTTCATCTCCTCGAACATGAGGTAGGTCCACGACGCGAAGGTGAGGAACAGGTCCTTCCGGAGTTTCAAAATGGGTGGAATGGCGTAGTCGGGTGTTTCCTCCGAGGCGTTCACCAAGCCGACCTTTGCCTAAGAAGAATCATTTAGATTAATGATCAAAGAAACACTAGATATCACTCAAATAACATAAAAATGGATTTAAAACAATTCACAAATAAATGTGGAACGCGCTTTCAAGCGATTTATTTTTATTCATCAATGGTAATTGAAATCTTTTATAATCATATCAGTAGGTGGGAGTTCCATATACATTGGTGACCCCCAGTCTATGTATCAGGCTCTCTAAAGACCACCGAGTTTCAATGAAGCGAAAATAAAAGTTTTGAATCCTAGTTGGGTTCTATGAGCGGTGTTTTTGGATGTTTTATCATCTATCTCCACTTTAATTTGGGTGAATTTCCGCTCATCTAGCCATTTAATAAAACAGCCTACTTAAGACATCCCTCTCACTTGAATCGCCCGGGCGATGAACCTTGTCTTAGCGTTGGAGCGATGTTTCTTGACTTTACTCCCGACCATTTCCGCCGTGTCCGCCAAAGAGCAGGCGAACCTTTCCAACCATCTTTGTCTCAATCTCTTTTCAAGGACCTTCTTTCTTTTGGTCTGGCGTCTTTTTATCTTCTTGTACCGTTTCTCCATGGCCTAGCGTTCAGTTAGATAATATTGGGATTAATATTAGTAATAACAATGATTATGATAATAAATTACAATAAATTAGCCTTTATTAGAGAAAAGTTATTATGTATACTCTTAATTATTTACTTTTAATAAAAACAATGTGATTAAATAACATACATAGATAATGAAATGTTAGAGAACGTTAGTAAACATCCTAAATTAGAAATAAATGAGGTAATGAAAACATGATTTTGTTTACACTGGTCACGCGCCCAGTGCATTCTTACTTTTATACCATGGAATACACTATGCTTCTCTCTCATAAGCTACAATCCAGTGCTTCCCAATCTGGCTATCGTGACCCCCTTCGGGGCCACGACATGTTTCGGGTGGGGTCACAATGTATTTATGAGTTTATAAAATATATGGTTACTTTTATAAGTGATAGTTATGATACTTATATGAAGGTGAAAAATTTGAATAAAAGTGTAAGCTTTTAATATAAGCTTATTAAAAACTGTCAATTTCTAATTGTATTGATTACATTTTATTATCAAACCCTGTTGATTTAATCTGCTATGGAAGATTCGTGTTTACTCGAAAGGTAATGCTAGGTAACTTCCAAAATACACACTAGAATCGTTGATTCTCTTTTGCGACATTTAATAGTCTCATTCGTAGAGTCGTCATATAAGACATATATATGAATTAAATCAAGCACGTGGGTTTAACGTCAAACTCATTTGGTTTGTCGATGATGTCAGAATTCAATCTCCAATCGGTGGTAGTGTGTTATTTTTCCTAAACATTTTTCACCTTCCCCATCCACGCAAATAAAGACACAATTACTTTAAATTCTATTTCCCCCTAAAACTTGATTAAATGCGTACAAACCGCTTCAATTACAGAGAAGAGCTAATTTCGTGTATGACTAAACTGCTGAAGACGGGGAGATCAGGGTTCTATTCTGGGTTCAAGGGGTTTTGATAGTCTAAAAAAAATTGAGTAGGACCCTGCCAAAGGTTTGAAACCACTGAGCTACATCAAAATGAAACAATCTAAGTTAAGCTTGCTTACCTTTAGGTGTCAAAAGGAAGTGAACACACATATATATATAATTATCCAGATATTTCCTTGGCATATATAATCACCGACGCTATTTACATTAAAAACATAATACGATTTCATATTTTAACCGTTGAGCTTACGAGGATAATAAGCTATGTTTCAACAAAACTGGTTCAAATACTGGTATAAATAAAGCTAAATATTAACATTTTACCAAAGTAGGCCATGCTTGTCAACATACAGGCTGCAAATCATTGTTATTATACCACGGTCCTTATTTGGATCCTGCGTCTGGGTGTCATTTTTTAACTAGTTTGAATTAAATTGATTTAATTGAGGTCCCTCTTATACAAACAGTGAAGTAATTGCAATCATTTGCAACTTCTATATTGATATTTATTGTAATTTCGCTTTAAATTACAGTCTTATATCGTACCAGCGGCAGCATAACAGCCTTCTTTTGTCACAGATGGCTGTGATATCTGATAGCTCGCGATACTACCGGCCCCTCATGTTTAGTCGACGATTCCCACACGTTCATTACAGACTCAGCCTTAAACTATGAGCATGGTAAGATTCCTGAATAGCTCAGTGGTGCGATAAGACAATTGTACTGTTTTCGATTCTCGCGTCAAGGTGCCATTTTAAAACTAATTTAAATTAATCAAAGTAATGAAGATAAAGTTACTTCAAACTAATCTTGGACTGTTCTAACACCTATAGGAAGACTAAAATCAATTATTTATCTGAAATTCAGTTGGAATTATTTATTCATCTTTACTAGGGATGGAAATTCACTTGTATTGCCAAATCTACTAAATATATCAGTGAAGCGAATGAATTATATACAATTTTTGGTGATTTTTAAATTATCATACATGATCAAAGTTATAATGAACTCATTATTCTACTCAAGTTAAGTTTACTTTAGGTGAAATCCCATGTCTAAATAGGCCAAACTTTAATTAACTTTCTAAAATTCAATTATAATACAATTATTTAATACAATTTAAAACTACGGTATCTCTTATTTGAAAGTTTTTTCCTTTTACAATGTTAAAATAATTCTACATTTTTAAGAAAATTACTAGGATATTAAATACAAATTATAATATAAAATATAAATTTATCACCTCTAGTTATTAATAATTATTTGAAAACAACCTCTAATATTTGAGATTTATTTTGTATTTTAATATTATATATATATATATATATATTATATATATTATATATATATATATATATATAATATATATATAATGACCTATACTAAATTTGATACATACCTGGAATTAATTCTAATTTCGAAATTAAATATTTGGAAAAGATATTTTTTTACTTTCAATGATTTCACTTGACAATTTTGAACCTAGAATATGATAAAAACTAACACTTTAAATAATTTCAATTGTGGTTGTCATTGATATATTAACTATATTGTTGACAAACAACAATTACAATAAAATTATGATTATTACTCTGTATCTATTACATTCAGCACACAGTTCTCTTTTACCCATTCAAGCTATGAGCATGCATTAGTTATCCTAATAAAGTAAGAATGAGAAAGGTGAATTTCTTAGAAAACTGGTTATTTTTGTCACTTCATCTTACTACCCGTTTGGGCAATACATATACTAACTAATTACACTAATGTCTTTTGAATGAGTAATGGCAATTTTGAATAAGTGTACCTCCATTGCGTGGAGCGTGTTAAAAAAATTAGGACAATATACCTACAGTACATCTATCTATTGCTTGAGCGGCGCAATAATACCACTAGGCCGCCGAAGCGGAAAGAGGAAATTTATTTGTTTTTTAAGTAAAAGAGTGGGAAAATATTTAGGAAATACCGGACCGGAAGGGTTCACCCGACCGAGATTTGAACTTCGATCTCCCCATCCTCGGCAGTCTAGCTCAACACGAAACTAATGCGTTAGCTAACTTCGCTAACGAGATGGGTCATATATAATTACCAAATATATTGCAAATAAATAGTACGGCGCATCACACTCAACTTATTTCTTTTTTTTAAATCTTAAAATAAATACATTTACTAAAAACTCAAGATATGTGAATAGAGAGTTTCAAAAAGTTGCAAAAACACTCCACCAAGAGCATAAATCAAGTAATAGACACTGTTACATAAACATTGAGAAAAGAGTAACATCTATCCACTAAAGAGTATAATATTTCATTTAGAATTTTCAAAGAATCTCCATTTTATACATACATATATATATATATATATGTGTGTGTGTGTGTTTATAGCTCAGAAACCGTTGGATTTTGAATAACAATAGATTTCAAATAGATTTTAATCTTAGAAGTAATATATTTCTACTATGGTAGGCTCTCTCTTATTTCAAATAATTGCAGAGATAGATAAAAATTGGAAATTTCTGCTTATGTGAAGTACTCGCGAGTCATTTTCATACAAAATACAAACTTTAAATCAAAATCGTTAAAGCAATTTTCCCAAAATTCCGCTCTATCTCTATTTGACCTTCAGTAAACTCACCTTTATTTTAGGGTTAGATATCTAATTCCAAAAACCCCTCGGGGGAACCCTATGGAAACCCTAAATATCAAGTTTTAACGCGATCGATAAAATGGTTTTGGCTCTAGTCAGAGATACAAACAGACACAATCAATAATGAAGATACATTTTCCTCGCCTGTTTGGTAAAAAATGTATTCTTGAACTGAAATCGAACCTCCCCAATGGTATGATTATAGTACATAATTATATAAATCGCATTGATAATTTGCCTCGAAGGATAATGGAAATCTAAATGGGAGTAAGTGAGAAGATCAGCAGGTCAGATGAAATTGTATTCCAATTTCGTGTACTAAAGCTAGCCACGTTAAGATGCCTCATGCATTGTCTAATATTTTGCTCAACAGAAGCTGCTCTGAAAATATTTTGTCCAAGAAAGGGTAGGTTTGATCGTTTAGCACAAAATTTTTAACAATATCAACATGATTTTTTGAATGCAACGCACAGTGTTGTGTAATAATAAATTGTCAAAATTTGTGCGCTTGTTTGAGTGCCATTGGACATCGGCTGGTTATTTTGAATTTCCGACTACAGAGAGCCCATTTCATTCATTTTGTAGTGTATTAAACCTCCTGTTTAACACGTACATCCTAAATACCATACATATGATTAACACGATAAATACAAGAGCTAATAAATTATAATAATGTGTGGCAGATATTAACTCAGGTTGTATTCATGTTGCCGAGAAACGCCCAAACTTCAGGAAAATGACCCAACTGACTGTTGCTGGCGGAACAACAGAACGACATCTCACCCACAGGCCCCACTACGATGAAATGGCAAGAGTTATTTCTCTCTGTTCGCCACGCAGTCTTCTAGCGCTAGCTGTCATTCGGCGCAATTCTGCAAATTACCTCCTCCACTGTTGTCCGGGTGAAAACCCTCCTCGAATACGTCAGTTCTGTTGATATATAGCCGTCAATCCTCGTTTGTCTCGCGATCAATTTATATTCTATTGTATTAATTTGATGAAGGGACTTCTTGGACGTCATCCTACTTCTGTGGACTTAGCAAGTGCTGATCACTATGTGTGAGGCGTCGGTCTCAGCTTCAAGTCGCAGAAGTAGCTGCGGCAGTCACTATGAGTATTTGTATTAGGAAAACCTAGAGTCACAGTACTCTTATACCTTGTCCATAAGACATAGTTTTTGACTTGTTTTATCTATGTGCATAAGAGAATTTTTTTTATTGTTAGGGTTCTTAACCTTTTCTATGTCTATAAGGCATAGTTTTGAATGATGAGCTTATGCTGTTAATTATCGAGGTTCTTAGGACATGATTTAGTATGGCAGCGTTTCTGACTTCTTTTTCTATGTCCATAAGATATGGCGTTATATAATAAAAAAACAACCATGACTCTCTAAACTGTATGGCCATGCTTAGGATCACTTAATAGTGAAAATCAGGCTATTCAACGCTTTGTTCAATGACATAATTAGGTCTGTGACTGATATCATTCCCTATTGTTTCTCTTTAGTGTACCTATTTACGGTGCGCAACCTGTGGGAGCACTACTAGTTCTTAGAAGTGGCCCGCGGGGATAATGCTTAGTCTCCGGCCCCCTTCTGGCACCGTTTGTATTAGTTAATATATTAATTGTTTTGCACTAGTTATAGTGTGTCCTATATAGGGTGGAAATATAGATATACAATTGAATGTCCAGGCAGTATTAGTTAAGAATTGACCGGCCATAGTATCTTGAAAAGCATAGATTCCTGGTAGCTCACCATTTATAATTTGTAAAATGACAGTTCCTCTTCTAGGATATTAATCTTTGCGTTACGTAACTCTATATGGCGTTAACTCATGTTAGCTATCTCATTTAACTACCATCGTAGTAACTCTTTAAAATTAGAACTTAATAGAACTTTATATTATTAACTATAATTTAACTATAATTATTGTATATATCTTTCAGATTTAAGTCTAGTAATTGCTAGGCTGGTTAGTTATTTATTGGAACTTAACCTTAAATTATTATTTGCTTTCTATTTATTTTGCCGCCCTGTTGAGGCAGACGCTCCTTCGTAGCAGAATGTGCTTAAGTTCTAATTCGAAGAGTTACTAGACTCATCATTAGACTCAACCTTACTATTGTTTATTCCTAGTAAACTAGTTGTTTACTGCAATTCTTCCCTGTTGGTATGTATTCATCTATGGTAACTGATTTAACCTCTCTTATTTTATGAAGGACTGTTTACTCTAAGATCAACCTAGATCATATCCAATACTATTATTGACTTGTTTAAATTTGAATAAACTGATTTGTTAAACTTGTATATTTCTTCATGTTTCATCTTTCCCAATCCTTCATGTTATATTATTGTAATAGTAATCGTCACTTTTTCT
Organism: Timema cristinae; assembly: GCA_039000515.1. Classification (NCBI taxonomy): domain Eukaryota; kingdom Metazoa; phylum Arthropoda; class Insecta; order Phasmatodea; family Timematidae; genus Timema; species Timema cristinae. Next base: position 38,080,344 of record JBCFYV010000935.1, on the reverse strand, counting down.
ACATGATAGGAGAAGCGAGGATTCAATTTCTTTCTATGATGACGTTAACAAATTTAAAAAAAATTAATCAAGAGGGAGTATAGAACAATTTATTATTACGTAAACTTAGGTAGTGAAATATGAATTTTATTAGATCCCAAATTTAAAAAAAATCGTTTTATAAAAAACAATCAATTTTCTGGTTCCATTTATGTATTTTATTTCCATTATAAACACATGTAATATAAATGGCCAAACATGCCAGATAGAACATCTTTCTTAATTGTAACTCACTTAGAATTGATGATCACACAAATCTCATTGCAACTCACTTGGAAATGATGTTCACACAAATCTAATTGCAACTCACTTGGAAATGATGTTTACACGAATCTCATTGTAACTCACTTGGAAATGATGTTACACAATCTCATGAACTCACTTGGAAATGATGTCTACAAATCTCAATTGTAACACTCATCATCACTTGGAAATGATGTTCACACAAATCTCATTGCAACTCACTTGGAAATGATGTTCACACAAATCTCATTGCAACTCACTTGGAAATGATGTTCACACAATCTCATTGCAACTCACTTGAATGATGTTCACACAAATCTCATTGCAACTCACTTGGAAATGATGTTCACACAAATCTCATTGCAACTCACTGGAAATGATGTTCACACGAATCTCATTGCAACTCACTTGGAAATGATGTTACACGAAATCTCATTGCACTCATTGAAATGATGTTACACGAATCTCATTGCAATCACTTGGAAATGATTTTCACAATCTAATACTCACTTGAAATGATGTCTCACAATTAATGAATACTTGAATGATGTTCACACAAATCTCATTGAACTCACTTGAAATATGTTCACACATCATGCACTCTTGAATGATGTCCAATCATGAACGAATGATTAGACGAATCATGCAATCATTGAAGAGTACACGACTATTACACTCATGAGTGTTTACACGAATCTCTGTAGTCATGGAAGATTCCACAACCTCTGCACACTTTAAAGAGTTCCAACTCATGATCTTGAATGAGTTACGAACATTTAGCAGCACTGATGATTCAATTCATTGTAGCTCCTTGAATGTGTTTAAAATTCATTGTAACTCGCATTTAAATTAATTTCAGTGATTAATGAATGTGAGGATTACTGTGTAGCATGTTTAGTCAAAGTGTTTAGCAAATTTGTTGATTGTGTAAGATCAGCTTATTACTGATATATGGAAATTTAAACACGTGAACTACCTCACAGAAAAATTATGTTTTAATTAAGTTAAAATTAACAGCACTTATAAAGGTTTGTAGAAAAATAATTGGTTGTGGATGACTAGAAAGATTACTTACAAATCTTTTTTCCATCATAATAATTTATGGTTTGATAAACTATATAATAAAATATTAATATTAATTATTATATATAATTATTATTATTATTATAAGTAATTTATTTTTATGAAAATCAATTTTAATTGCTTGGAGTATTTGAAATGAAGTTATCGATCTCGCATCTGACATTTTAGTTTAATTTGTGGAACTGAATTCGTATGCTTAAGCCCAAAGTGTTGTATCCCAATTATTAAAACCTCTCTAAATTGGAACCTAGTTCGTCCTCTACAAGACGGTGAGAGGCACTCGTTAGACGACTTCAAATAGTTACAGATCTTGGGTCATTATCTCGGCGCACCCCTCATTCGTAGTCCGGTCCCTGGCTATGCTTATTTCGGGAAAATTTGAGTAGTGAAGTGTTTTTTTCAGGGATGCTTAGTAGTTGTCTTAGTAAATATTTTTGACTCAGTGGACATCCGACACCCAGTATATTTTTTTATATGACCTCATCAAAGTTGAGATGGCGGCCACTATTATAAAACTACTCATCTCTCTGTTAATACTTGACGGACTGTTGTGAAACTTTTTTTTTTACTAATTTGACCTTTATGAAGCTAATAGAAGGGATCTCAGTCACATTAATGTATACAAATACCTAAATTGTCGAACTTTCATGTATTCATTTTTATTTTATTTTGTTGATGGTTGTTGAAATGAAATTAAGATATGAATATCATAAAATGGTCTAGAATGTCAAAAGACAGTGTAACAGACTTTAAACAAGAGGAAAACCATGTGTGTAATAAAATATATAATAAAAGTGATGATAGTGCATTAAATACTGAAAATGGTTGAGAAAAAAAATCTGGGCAGCTGTAAAAGTGCGAAATTATATTGTAATTAAACATTTGAACTCATTAATTAAGGAAGTAGCGTCTTACTACCATATGAATAATGCATGCTACAAACAAATCTGTCATAAGAAGTCCCTTTTAAAGCTTCGAAGTCAGAAAGAACAAATCATGAAGATAAAAAATTGCACTTCTCAATCAACTGGAAAATCTTAGGAAATCTGGAAGTAAGGGAGCACGTCACCACAGTCCTCAAGCAGGAGTTACTATAATAAATATATAATAATATATAATATTAAATAATAATAATATATATTATTATTATTAGCACCGCGTCTTACTACCCGTTCGGGTTATACGCACTTACGCTAATGTGTGATGGTAGGGTGGTTGTGAGATGAAATAGAGTACCTACAGTTTAACGTGGAATCCGAACCACGGTGGAGGCCTGGCATTCCACACATTCACAAGATGTCTTGTCAGAGGTGAAGGAAGGGTTTGGAAATCAGATAAATCTGTGCCGGGACCGAGGATTGAACCCCGGCCGCCAGCACAGAAGTCTGACACCTTACCCCTAGACCACCAGGTCACCAGTTACTTATCGATACAGTTAATGTATTATCTGTAAACAGAAATAATATAATCACATTTACGAGAAGGATAGAATAAATGAGTACCCGAGAGCCGAGGGGTTTTTAAACACCACTTTGTACCTACAAGATGATGTCTTCGCTCGTATTTGTGATCTGCAGGATGTGCCAAGCGTTTTTGGTATCGATCTACTCTGTCACGACAGTTGTATTTCTGGGAATTTACTGAGATACAAGAGGTAACTTCAATCAGATAGCAAGAGTACACCTCAAGTTTAAAAAAAGTGGCAGCCTTTTCTTTCATATCTCAAGATATTAAATCTGGACTAAATAAAGTTTATGCTTACTCTATCAGTTATATCCGAGACAAGTTTATTATACAAAATGAACACATCAAATTCAGTTACAAGGAACTAGAAACTGATGTTTGGCGATTACTTTAGAAGTTACATAATGTTTTCAAAAACTAGATAGGGTAAAAAAAACACTGTTTTTTTTCTGCAGCCCTTTAAACAGAATAGGTGGCCGATGTCACAAAAAGTTGCAATCAGGGGCGTTGCACTAAATATATGGGGGAGGGGGAGGTCAACCAGTGTTTTTTCAAACTCTAAGCATTTCGAAACTAGAAAAATTCCCAAGTGGCAAAGGAGAGTAAAAGAAGGGCAATGTTGAGAACGGAGGAAGGAAGGGGTGGCAGAAGACACCGTTGTTTTTTTAAATTTGGGGTGATAATAAAACCTTGAACCGAGCTTTTAGGCAACTGTATTTTTTGATTAATTAATTTATTTGTTCATACTTGGTGTTTAAAGCTACAAGTATTTTTCAGTGCATAAGGAAATAGATTGAATTATTATTTAATTAGTTTTTTTTTGCGGATATTGTTCAAATTTTTTAATTTAAATTAAAAAATTTAACTGACTTTATTACAGCGGTTTCCAACATTTTGTAGTTTATGACCACAACTTTTCTCTCTGCGGCCATCGCAGCCCTTTGATAACTTAAAAGCTTTCAAATCCTGGTTTTTAAGTTTTTTTCACTATACATTACTACCAGCCCGAACTATCTACAGTTAACTAACCAGTGGATAGGTAAAATTTAGAGGAAATGTAACCTTATTTGCTTGGATGGATATTAGGATAAACTACCCCTGGTCAGAGATAAAATCCTTACTTCACGTTCACCAACAAACCAAACCAAAAGAGCGTGATATTAAAGCTTAATGTCCACTAATGATTGTTTTAATTATTATAATTGCATATAATAATGATTATATGCAACTAATATATAGTAAAAGTTACTCAACAAGCCTTGGGTTGGAGGATAATTTTATATTTATGTTATCAGCAGTACAAGGTTGCCACAGTAAACAAGTCAGAAAGCAACTATCAGAATGGAATAGCCAAAAGGAGCCTAAGCAGTAACTAGGTCGTTTTTAGCAACTTAAATTTCTATTAGAATTAGGCATCTTCCTATAATCATTAAAATACTTGAAAAAGTAAATATAAAGCTAAAACCTCTATATTGTGACACCACCCAAAACACGATGCGACCCTCAGATTGGAAACCACTGCTTTATTATAACACACTTGGAAGCAATATTTAAATGGTTAGCTCCCTGAGATGTAGAATTCAATCGTAACTTTATCAAAAAATTAGAAATTTGGCCATGTTTATTTAGAAATATTTTCAACTGTAAATTGAACAATTAAAAATTTGGATTTATCGATAACTCTACAGTATTTTGATACCTGTCTACCAATGTCCTGCTTCATAACCTCAAGGGAGTTGCCCTAAAATGTGAATATTGGTACGTCAATAAAATATTCAAACCATATTGTAATTTAGAGATTGAGGGTGAAGGGGTTTCCCCTGACATTTTATTAAATAGATTATGGCAAATTCGAAATCAGCACACTAAACAACATGGTAATACGAAATTTCATGTAAATTGAACAATAAATAACCAATTAAAAAGTATCCCTGAATTTGAAAATGTTAAAGGGTGAAAAAAACTCCTATTTAAATTGCTATAGTGAAAGACTATTTTAATAAACACTGAAATAAGATACATCAGTTCGATACAAACTAGTATGGATACTTGCTAGAAATATTAGTGTGTATTTCAGTAGTCAAACACTAACACTAACCTTTATGTCCTCATTTCATCAGTCAGAGCTTTCGGTAAGAAAACAATAAAATGTTCGTAACGTTAACTGCATTTATGCTTTCAAAATTTAATAAAGCCCTAATTAAGGCATTGGTTGTACAACATGATAATTTGAATCATAAAACTGCGACAGTCTAGCAGCCATGAAAGTCACAATTAAATACACTAAACCATAAACAAAATATTGGTTGACAATGCTGCCACACCAAGCCTTGCTGGATGAGTTAAATTTTGCTACTGGGCAGCTCATGTTCCCTTATGATTCGTTTCCATACCGCATTTGGGTGTAGACTCACTGGCCGTTGTCTCTCTCTACCTACTGTCAACGGTGCAACTAGACTACTTTATTGAAGCTTTCTACAATTTACTACAGAGAAGGAATCGCCTTTCAATGTTTGATATCTCTGGAGTTGGGATTTTTTGTAGAGTAGGGACTAGCAGTTGGGAAATTTTAAATTTTTCTGTACAAGTCTGTGGTTAAGGATTTTCATAGTAGAAAGTAATGGGGTACAAAATAAGCTTAGAATTTCCCAACTCTAGATCTCAAATCTCACCAAATTCCCAATTTTCAAAGCTTTTAACCGACACAACGTGTATCGTGGAGTTAAAAAAAAAAACACCGTTGCATATAATGAAAGGGGAATCAATACATGAAAAATGCAAAAGCAAAATTGTACCGTCCCTGTGGTACAACACACAAACCCCCCTCCCCCTCCCACCACCACCAAAGTCCGTTGCGTGACTTACCCTATTCAATCAGACGATGTGCCCGTTCAACTGACAACAAAAGACCACATCACTACTACCAAGTGGTTAACTAGATTTGTAGTGTGTGCCAAGAGGCTACTCTCAAACCCCCCTCCCTTGTATGGACGCTATGCTCAGAGTATAAACAGTGCAGGTGCGGCTACGGCTACTAAGGGGAAGAAAGTGACGATTGTACCCCATCCCTCCCTCATGAAACCACAAACTATAGACATATAGCATGCGTCAGTGTGTTTTGGGCTCGTAATTAGTTACTGATGATCACATCGGGAGCGTTGTATCATGTGATTCCTCCCCACCCTATTTCTCCACTGAGAAAATGTAGCATATAAGACACGACCCAAGTGTGATTTATACGCTTTGACTTTGGACGATTGTAGGAACTTACGAATAATGCAAGCTGTTGTCATTTTCGGCTGATTTTTTTAATATATTTTTTTATTGTAAATTAGTTAGGATCTAAACTTTGATTTTACTAAATCAGAGGTCGTTTTCGTCTAATTTGTTTATTTTTATTTACAAAATTGAGAATTAGGAAACTTTGCTTATTTTGAATTAACTTATCAATATCGTAATATGAACGACATGAACGGACTAATGTTCATTATTTTGATTATTCTGGCCTTTGATACATTGAAATCTTTTGGTTTGCGTTAAATCGTTAACGCTAATAGTGCGTTCTTGGGACAGATTCTTTATCGTTAGGTATGCTAGTATGGATAGGCTTAGGAAATGTGATTTCTTCTTTATATATTACTGATTGAAGTTTTGTATGCAACCATGATTGGTATCTTTCATAATTATTGTAAATGTTAGGACTTGCCCACCTCTCAGGAATTAGGGAAGATGACTATGATTAGTAGAGTATGTATGCTTAGGTGCAGAGCTTTATGGTATTTACCCTTAAATATGATTAACTATTTTAGAAGTTTAATGTTGCTAGTGAGATGTTCGATATCAGTTTAGAATATAAATGTTTTGATTCATTTATGTTATGATAAATGTCAGAGCTTTACCGCCTCACGGCTAATACTCATGACAGGTAAGGGTACTGTTCATGGCTAGATTAAAATGTATTGTTATGTGCAGATTTATGTTACTTATAGTGACCGATGTTAATATTTTTTGTACTAGAGTATTATTACTATGATAGCTATCCGCTCGTTGGACTATTGTTTACCGTTAATGTCATTTTGAAGGCTGAGGCCGTAATATTTAATTGTTCACTACTATCTTTATTATTCTATCGCAAGTGGTTCGCTATGGTCGAAATAGACTATACTAACATATTTATTTCTTTATAGCCTTTAGTCATTGTTTAAATGTCTTTCATTACATCATTTTTACGTTTGCAACCTTGTTTCTGAAAATAATTAGAGTAACTTTCCTGATACATCTGTTTTATATTAGGTCACCTGAATATGATACTTGGGGTTCAACTTATGAGTTTGTCAAATGAGACTTCCCTGCTGATCTCTATCTTTATAATATATTGCACGTGGCTCGTTACTATAGCTTAGTATTATTAAGTTCGGGTAGCTGGGGAGCATGGTGCAAAACATTAATAACAAGCTTTAATCATGTAGGTTTGAGTGTCAGCTACAACGAAGTTGTTCGTCCCCACCATATGCTTGCACAGTATACTGTTAAGCAGTTTCCTAATGAAGTTACAATTCTCAGTAATTTCAAGCTTGATTCATATACGATTGGTGCCTTCGAAACTTTGACCATGAGGAATCTACCTTAGCTGCTATAGGGGGTTCTCATGACACTGGATATGTTCTCTTTCAAGACAAACCACTAGATATTCCATTTAAATCATGCATATTTGGAACTGGTATCGTACGGTGTATGAAAGCAATTCAAGAGCTTCTTCCATGAAAAAAGATAAACCTTGTGGACTGTGCCTCTCGAGGTCTATCCCCTCCAGATCTCAACGATTATACCCTGTGGTGGTATTGTCCTCCGTGGCTCTCTTCCACCTAACAGTGGCTTCTTTCTCGATTCAATCCTGTGTCTGAAGTGGCATTTCCCGACGTCAAACCCTCACCATTAAATGTTCTCATTGTTAGTCCTTATACTGATTTTATTCAAACATTACTGCTCAAATACTTGTCGTGGACAAAGCTAGTCAACACATTGGCTTTTATACTTCGTTCCTTAAACACTGCAAATCAAAAGATCACCAAACAAGACCCCTCAGCCCTCAAGAGCCCACTGAAGCCATTCAACGCATCTGTAAAGATGTCCAAGCTGGAACTTTCACCACTGACATAGATCTCATCAAGGCCAAGAAACCATGCAGCACAAAACTTCAACGCTTATCCCCGTTCCTGGACAACCAGGGACTATTGAGAGTAGGCATAATAATAGTCGCTCAAATTTGGCTCACGAAGCTAAACACCTTATCGTGTTACCAAAATCACATCATATTATCAACCCGATCATTGATCATCATCTTAAGCATCTCCATGCTGGACCTCAACTGCTGCAGTTTATTTTGTCCCAATAATCTGGATCTCTTCTGTTCGCAGAACAATTAAACTTCGAATTTTCAAATATATCCGTTGGTTTCGCCACAAATCAAAGCTCATAACTCCAATGATGTGTGATCTATCTGAACTTCGAGTGACTACCTCACATCCATTTTTCGCAAACCTGAATGGATTATAGAGGTACATTCTCAGTAAAGTTACACACTCTTAGACGCTTCCAGCCTATTTAAGTCTATCTCTGCTTGTTTGTCTGCTTCTCAACTAAAGCAGTTCATCTCGAAGTCGTCACAGACATTAATTTTCCTCACCCGCTTTATCTCTAAAAGAGGGCTCTGTTCAGACCTATATTCGGATTGTTAGACAAACTTCATAGGGCCTCGCATCAGTTGAATAAAACTATTAACGATTATCTAGCTCATGACCGCACTCAACGACAACCTCAACAGTGTGCATCAAAACATTCCATCAAGTTTCACTTCCAGGCTCCAACCGCACCACATCAGGGATAACTTTGGGAATCTTCGATCAAAAGCGCAAAATACAACACTCCCAAGAGTAATTGGAGATCAGCTATTGCCCTTAGAAGAGTTCATAGCGTTGACGACTAAAGTGGAAGCTGTGCTGAACTCTAGACCGCTAGTCCCTCTATCCACTGACTCATGTGAACTATATGCTCTAACTCCAGGACACTTTTGATCGGCTCTCCTCTTGTTTCCGTACCTGAAACCGATGTATCTGACATTCAATGCAACCGATTGAAAAGATGGAATTTAGTCAAATCACTCTCTCAACACATTTGGAAAAGATGCCATAAGAAGCATTTACACACCCTTCAGCAACGCTCAAAATGGACAGATAAGAAAGCTAACCTACAAGCATGTGATCTAGTCCTCATTCATGAACCCAACACACCTCTGGCTTGGCATCTTGGACGTGTCACTTTGACCTTGCCTGGAAAAGGTGGAATTGTACGAGTTGTACATCGCGCACCCAAGAAGGAACACTTTCAAGGCTTGTCCTCAAAGTGTTACCTCTCCCTCTCAACGACTTTTTAAGTTATCTCTTTGTTTTTACTTTTTTGTCTCTTAAAATAGTTTCTTATATTTTTGTTTCTTTCTTAACTATTGTTGTATCTTTTGTTTTACTCATTCATTGAACTAGTAGTTCAAGGGGGTGGTATGTTTAGTTTGAATATATCTACTGAGCCAGCTGTGATCTATTCTTTGTGTAATTAATTATATTCACTAACCCTAGTTGCCAGCCCAACATTGACCCTCCTCCCTTAATGGTTCTGGGCTCGCTAATCACACGCTTTTTCTTATTATAAGGTGAAAGACTCTTCAAGAGGTTTTTAGCTCTTGGGGTACACAGCCATGAAACTCTCTCGTTTTAAATATTAATAAGTGCTCAAGAATCAAGATTGGGGCGCCCCAGCTATCCTATCATCAATCCTGGTATTCTCAATTACCATTTGCAAAGGTAGGCTCATAATTAATTAAGTATTTCTCTTTATGTTTAATAATTTAACGAATGTGTACAAAATCTCGTGTGTTAATGCCGCACAGGAAAACTTAAATGGAATTGAATTAGGTGGCATCTCAGAAGATCAGATGGATTTTTTTTTTATCCTAGAATGTTTTACCAAAGTCAGGCATGTTAAGGCCCTCATACACGATAAAATATTTGGCGTAACAGAAGCTGTTGTGCAAATATATTTGTTAGGTACAGATTGATATGTTCGAACCGTTGATCAAAAATGTCGAATAAATCCAAATGCTTAATTTTGTCTTCTGTGCGATAGTTTTGCGCAATAGTTGTCAACATGTGTGATTTTTTGAATTATCTTGAGCAATACCTGGTCATTTGAGTTTCAGATTTTACAGCGTTCATTTCATTATAGTATGACGTCAGAATCTCAAATAAAGTATTCAAGAGTGAATGAATAAAAGGATACTATAACATTTTAGAAAGTAAAACATGAAATGTATAAGGCCTACAATTTTAAAAACGCAAGCTACAAAGATGTTTTATTTTAAATTAAGCTAGGATAATTTGTATAAATTTTCAGAAAGCTAAACTCTTGTGAATGACTATAGTAAAATTACTTAAAAAATGTGTCAGTAACTAGTTTATATATTTTTAATAACTTTAAATACTTGGTGCCTCTGAATCTAGGTTATCTGTTATGAATTTTTCATTTTAAGTTGAATCGTGAACTTTAATTCGTATGCATTATAAGATTTGTATCCCAAAAATGTGTAAAATATCGCTTGATTGAACCCCTTTCATTCCTTTCAAGACAGTGAAAGTTACCCTAAAATGTATCTACATAGATTAGGTCACGTTCTTAAGGCACCTCTTCAGCACTAAGCTACTGCGAGATCGAGGGATGATGCTACCATCGCTGTAGGCACTACAAAAGCTCCCTGTAGTGTGTTCATGATCTTCACGGTAGAATTCAGGCTCGTGTTTAGGTTGACGTTTTATACAACATCATACTCATTGACCCACCGGTACACTATAAAGTTACACTGTTTTCGGTCAAATTCTGTCCTAGATACCAGAACGGCTTCTTTTCAAATATTGCAATGATATCTTCCTTTGTTCTAGCCGGCACGTCATAAGGATTATCCCAATTCTCGTACATCTTGTTGAGGACTTCTCTGCTGTCAGCGTCTTCGGATGAGTCTTCAATTCTCCCATCCTCCTTACTCCTCCTCCTCCTGTGCTTTTTTTTCTTATTACTATCGTACGTCTCGTCAAATAGCTCCACAACGCTTCGTAGTTTCCCCTTTTCCTTCAACTTTTTCATCTCCTCGAACATGAGGTAGGTCCACGACGCGAAGGTGAGGAACAGGTTTTCCGGAGCTTCAAGATGGGTGGAATGGCATAGTCGGGTGTTTCCTCCGAGGCGTTCACCAAGCCGACCTTTGCCTAAGAAGAGAATATTTTCATTTAGATTATTATTAATTATTATTATTAATCATTATTATTATCACCACGTCTTACTAACTGTTCAGGTTATACGCACTTACGCTAATGTGTAATGGTAGGGTAATGAGATGAAATGGAAGACTTAATTTTTAACGTGGAATCCGAACCACGGTGGAGGCCTGGCATTCCCACATTCACAAATTGTGATTGATATACGACTTGTCAGAGGTGAAGGAAGGGTTTGGTAATCAGATAAATCTGTGTCGGGACCGGAGATTGAACCCCGGACCTTAGCACAGAAGTCCAAAACCTTACCCCTAGAACACCATGTCACCAATTTTCATTTAGGTTAATGGTCTAAGAAACACTAGGTATCTCTCAAATAATGTCAGAATAGATTTAAAACTATCACAACAAAATGTCAGACACGCTCCCCACTGATTTATTTTTGTCCATCAGTAGTAATTAAAATATATTACAATCATTCAGTAGTTAGGAGTTCCATATATATTGGTGACCCCGAGTCTATGTATCAGGCTCTCTAAAGACCACCGAGTTTCAATGAAGCGAAAATCAAAGTTTTGAATCCTAGTTGGGTTCTCTGAGTGGTGTTTTGGATGAGGTTTCATCATCTATCTCCATTAATTTGGGTGCATTTCCTCTCATCTAGCCTTTTAGTAAAAAAAGCCTACTAATACATCTCTCTCACTTGAATCGCCCGGGCGATGAACCTTGTCTTAGCGTTGGAGCGATGTTTCTTGACTTTACTCCCGACCATTTCCGCCGTGTCCGCCAGAGAGCAGGCAAACCTTTCCAGCCATCTCTGTCTCAATCTCTTTTCAAGGACCTTCTTTCTTTTGGTCTGGCGTCTTTTTATCTTCTTGTACCGTTTCTCCATGGCCTAGCGTTCAGTTAGATAATATTGGGATTAATATTAGTAATAACAATGATTATGATAATAAATTACAATAAATTACCTTTATTAGAGAAAAGTTATTATGTATACTCTTAATTATTTACTTTTTAATAAAAACAATGTGATTAAATAACATGCATAGATAATGAAATGCTAGAGAAGGTTAGTAAACATCCTAAATTGAAATAAATGAGGTAATGAAAACATGATTTTGTTTACACTGGTCACGCGCCCAGTGCATTCTTACTTTTATACCATGGAATACACTATGCTTCTATCTCATAAGCTACAATCCAGTGTTTCACAATCTGGCTATCGTGACCCCCTTCGGGGCCATGGCATGTTTAAGGTGGGATCACAATGTGTTTATGAGCTTATAAAATATATGATTACTTTTACAAGTGATAGTTATGATAATTATGTGAAGGTAAACAATTCAAATAAAAATATAAGCTTTTAATATAAACCTATTAAAAAACTTTCAATTTCTTATTGTTTTGATTCCATTTGCTTATCAAACGCTGTTGATTTAACCTACTATGGAATATTCGTGTTTACTCGAAAGGCAATGATAGCTAACTTCCAAAATACACACTATAATCGCTGATTCTCTTTTTCGACATTTAATAGTCTCATTCTTAGAGTCGTCATATAATACATTATAATAATTAAATCTAGCACGTATGTTTATCGTCAAACTCATTAGGTTTGTCGGTGATTAGGTCAGGATTCAATCTCCAATCGGAGGTAGTGTGAGTTATTTTTCCTAAATAGTTTTCACCTTCTCCATCCACGCAAGTCAAGACACAGTTACTTTAAATTCTATTTCCCCCTCAAACGGAATTAAATGCGTGCATACCGCTTCGATGGCCAATCAGCGATAATCTCGTGTAGAAATAGACTGCCGAAGATGGGGTCGGATGCACTGAAGGTGGTTTCAATTATATAAATGTGTGTAGACTATCAAGTTTTTGCGATTGTCTCAAAAAAAAAAATTGAGTAGGACCCTGCCAAAGGTTTGAAACCACTGAGCTACACCAAAATGAAACAATCTAAGTTAAGCTTGCTTACCCTTAGGTGTTAAAAGGACGTGAACATATATATATAATTATCAAGAGATATTTTCGACATATATAATCACATACGCTATTTACTTAATAAAACATAGCACGGTTTCATATTTTACAGTTGAGCTTACGAGGATAATAAGCTATGTTTCAACAAAACTGGTTCAGATACCGGTATAAATAAAGCTAAATTTTTATTATTTTACTAAAGTAAGCCATGTTTGTCAACATACAATCTGCAAATCATTGTAATTATGCCACGGTCCGTATTTAAATCCTCGTCTGAGTGTCATTTTTTAACTAGTTTGAATTAAATTGATTTAATTGAGGTCCCTCTTCATACAAACAGTGAAGTAATTGCAATAATTTGCAAATTCTATATTGATATTTATTGTAATATTCAGTGGTGGCTCGTGTTAGGCACTGCAGAACTGCAGCAAACCCTATTTCCCCTTGATATTATCGATAACATTTAGTATAACGATTCCTTTTTTTCTTTAATTCATTCTTTATTTTTGTAGTACAATATATATATTCCTTAAGCTTAATGTCAGTACTTCCATTCCCCAGTTTATGAAAAAGATACAAAGATCTTTATATGGAACTGTGCTCTTCACAGTGCCATCGACGTGGTGTTTGACTGTTGTGAACATGCGCACATAGGAGGGGAGTGGGGAGGAAGGTGGGACTGCCATTTGATTCATTTTTTTTCGGTTCTTTTATTTAACAGAAAGACTAAATGCGCTTGCAGTACTTTCAATGGAGAAAAATTTCCTCAATTGTCATCCAGAAATAAAGGAGAAAATTATTGAACTTTTTGCGCAAATTAAAATAAGAATGGATTTCATTTTTAAATGAATAGATAAATCTTGAACTGTAACAATTTAAATTAAAGTAAAAAAAAAATTTTTTTAATATTTCATCAAGTACCTGAATAAAATTTTTATACATGTTTTATTCCTTTTACACAATTTTAATACGAAGGCTAAAAATTTTCTGGGTCAGCGCCCCCACTAATTTTAGCTACGAGCCGCCACTGGTAATATCATTTTAAAATTACAGTCTTATATCGTACCAGCGGCAGCATTACAGTCTTCTCTTGTCACAGATGGCTGTGATATCTGATAGCTCGCGATACTACTGGCCCCTCATGTGTAGTCGACGAATCCCACACGTCCATTACAGACTCAGCCATAAACTATGAGCATGGTAAGATTCCTTAATAACTCAGTGGTGCGATAAGACAAGTGTAACGTTTTCGTTTTCCCGTGTCAAGGTGCAATTTTAAAACTAATTTAAATTAATCAAAATAATCAAGATAAAGTTACTTCAAACTAATCTTGGACTGTTCCAACAGTTATAGGAAGACTAAAATCAGTTATTTATCTGAAATTCAGTTGGAATTATTTATTCATCTTTACTAGGGATGTAAATTCACTTTTATTACCAAATCTACTAAATATATCAGTGAGGCGAATGAATTATATACAATTTTTGGTGATTTTTAAATTATCATATAAGATCAAAGTTATAATTTACTCATTATTCTAATCAAGTGAAGTTCACTTTAGGTGAAGCCACATGTCGAAATAGACCAAATCTTAATTAGCTTTTTAAAATTCAATTATAATACAATTTTAAATTAGAGTCTCTCTTATTTGAAAGTTTCTCATTTTACAATGTTAAAATAATTCTACACCTTTAAGAAAATTACTAAGATATTAAATATAAATTATCACTTTTAATTATTAATATTTATATGAATATTAACCTCAAATTTGTGAAATGCATTTGAGTTTTAATGTATATATAATTAACTTATATTAAGTTTGATTCATACTACCTGGATTTAACTATAAGTTCGAAAATAAATATTTAAAAAGGATTATTTTTTTACTTTTAATGATTTCACTTGACAATTTTGAACTTAAAATATGATGAAAACTAAGACTTTAAAACATTTCAATTTTGGTTGTCAATGATATAACAATTGTATTGTTGAACAACAATTATTACATTAAAAATGAAGATTATTACTGTGTGTTTATTACATCCAGCACACAGTTATATTTTACTCATGCAAATTATCCTAATAAATTAAGGATGAGAAAGGTGGATTTAATAGAAAACTTGGTATTTTGGTCACTTCATCTTACTACCCGTTTGGGCTATACATATACTAACTAATTACACTAATGTGTTTTGAATGAGTAATGGCAATTTCAAAAGAAGTGTACCTCCATTTGCGTAGAGGAGAGTGTAAAAAAATTTAGGACAATATACCTTCAGTACGTCTGACCAGGATTCGACCCCGATAAATCCATAATCAGTAGTCCAATATATTACGTGAACGGTGATGTAAACCATGAGGCTGCCGAAGAAGGAAGAGGAATATTTTTTTTAAATTAAAAGAGTGGGAAAATATTTAGGAAATAATGTCCCTATTTCATCCAGCCTGGACTATAACATTGACCTCACTGTAACCAGAAAAATCACACTAAATTACATTTAGTATACGCATCCATCCATGCCAGCCCAATGATTGCTATCGATTCAATTTATCAATAGGTTTGTCGTTTTGGAATGCAGGCAAATTAGCTGTTAAATGTGGTCAAATAAAAAATATTCACACGTGTTAGTTAAAATAAAATAAAAACTATTTTGAAAGAAAGAATACGCCAATGTTAAAAAATGTATAAAGCTAGTAAAGAAGCTATTCTATTTCAATTTATAATAGGTTTTTAATAACACTTAAATATGGCATACATGTTCAAGCTTACTTTATTTCAGTGTAGAAACTGATGGGTCATAAACTATTTAATAAATGATTGAGTTTATTATTTCTAAATTTAATATTCATTGGGTGAGATAAATCATGCCCTAATAAACATCAAGGAAGGGACGAATATTATTATTATTATTAGCACCGCGTCTTACTACCCATTCGGGTTATACGCACTTACGCTAATGTGTAATGGTAGGGTGATTGTGAGGACCTACAGTTTAACGTGGAATCCGAAACACGGTGGAGGTCTGGCATTCCCCACATTCACAAGATGTCTTGTCAGAGGTGAAGGAAGGGTTTGGTAATCAGATAAATCTTTGCCAGGACCGAGGATTGAACCCCGGCCGCCAGCATAGAAGTCTGACACCTTACCCCTAGACCGCCAGGTCACTAAGAAGGGACGAATAAATTTAGTGCACTCTATAATATTTCGTAAATTTAACACACCCTTTTCCCATACACCTTTTTTTGTGTGTCTTATATAAAACAAAAGTGGATTAAGGTGGAGATATGGGTAAGGTGATAAAAGGGCAAAATTTTTACAGTTTTCATTTCAAAACTTTTTTGGTTAAAATAAGTCGAATTCTTCTCCAGTAGAAACAAATTTTCTTCACATTGTGACATAAATATTTATTGAATATCTGTAAATGGTAACCTGAAATTAATGACAACTTTTTCGCTCCATTCAAAAAGTTGGTTTATCTAATACTGCTATGCTCATGACAGATATTCAACAAATTAAACTCTATGTTTTACTAAATCAATATTTTATTTTGGCAAAAAAAAAAATGTGCTATGAAAATGGTAAAAACATTGGCCTCTTCTGGCGTACCTTAACTTAACGACTTAAGCATGGAGAAAAACCAAGAGAGTGAATTTAGATAAACTAGCTGTAATATACAGGATATCTCACGTAAAAGTAGCCCAGCTCTAAACGTACGCATATGGCGGAAAGGACTACAAGATGTTACCCGTAGTATTAAATATCAGTCGTAACACCCTTTCCTGTCACATGAAGTGATTCATCTTTTGATGGCAGAGGGTAAGGAACATTATGCAAGTGGAGTTCTCTGCTCTCCTGCCGAATCATTCATAGCTCGCCTAGCCCCATTTTCGCAAGAGGAGGCCATTACTCGTGAATTTTTTCATTTGTAAGTTGATGTGCAAAAGGGGTTTAAGAAGGTGACCACTTGCACCCTTGAAACTGATACAGTAAGTAGTACTGGCTCTGGATTCATTCAGAAAATTAGCTCCTGATGAGTTGTGGCTTGCCTTTGGTGTTTGGTCAAGCTTTTTGGTACATATGTCTTAATGAAATATTTAACACTATGAGTTCGACACAGTATCGTACTCACCAAGTCTTTCAAGCTTTCACCGGGTTTGATATTGTTTTCACATTCACTGGTAGAGGAAGTGATACTGCCTGGGATAATTGAAAGTATTTCCCAGAGTTGAATTATGCTTTCCGGAAATCCTACCCATGCCAAGTGAGATCAGTCAAGAGTCGATCTATTGCCGGAGCAATTTGCTGTTCTTATGTATCACCAAACCAGTAAGATTAGTCAGGTTAATAGTGCCAGGAAGCAGCTCTTCACACAGAAGTTTAGAGAAATAGAAACCATTCCTCCAACCCAGGCAGCACTCAAGCAATACATTGAGTGCACTTGCTAACAGGCCAACTGTTGAAACTAGGCATTGGTCATGGATTCAGATATGCCAGGGCCCTCTGACTGAAGCTGGACAAAAGAGGCAACTGGGTAGCAGCCTCTTTGGACGAATCTCTCCGAAGCATCAAATCCGTGACATGAATTTATCCACCGTGGCTATAAGAAGGGGTGCGCTGGACGCGGCAGACAGGCCAAAGCTGCATCATGTACACTGCATTATGCTTGTGTTCTGTAGATTGATTTTGTTCATTACATATGACTCATATGTTTGTTCATTTCACGTTTATTTACGTCAATATTGATCTTAGACTTTGACCTAAATAAAATTCCTTCAATTTTAGATATCTGTAAAGTGTCACGAATGGGCATCCCTAAATTATTTGTAAATGACACCTAAATACCTTTCTTCAATGTTTCCTAAATTAAGCAGGTTTAAAAATTAGGCCCAGTAAAGTCATAATCCATAAGCCACAAGGATTAAACCTCTTTCACCGATCTTAAGAGGCTAAATCTGACTTACCTCCAAGTCTAAATATGCACATTATGGTTCATACAACTATGGTATAAATTTCATACGTGTCTCATAAAAGGCACAATTGTTTTTGTTAACAGTTGTACTAACATGATTTTTTTGTCATCAAGTATTCCTGTATCCTTTTGAGCCAGAGACTGCTTGCAAAATTTAGGCTTCATAGGCTTTCTTGGATCATACATCTTTTCAACTTTTGTTTTTTGAAACCCCCCACCCACTCATTTTTGGATTCCTCAATATGAACTTTGTTTCAAAGTATTATTGCATCATTTTGTGGTTAGAGGTGACGTTTCTACAAAATTTCATTTTTTTTTCTGAGCTTTGAAATTTTTTGGAATTTGGTTATTGTTTTTAAAACAATTTTGGAAGCACCCACGTGAATTTTTGGTCACCTATCTTTCTTTAACCTTTTTGGGTTAGGGGCTACCTGCCTTCAACATTTTAGCTCCTTAAGTTTACTGGGCTTCAAGATTTTTACGGCTTAGTTTATTGGGCCTCCTCAGAATTTTCAATCAAGTATTCCTAATTATATGTAACTTCGCAATTTCAATGAGTCTTTCAGTAACACTATTCATTGTGAATTGTAAATAAAAAAAATGAATACAAATGGACCCGGTTAGGGGTCAAACGTGACATACAGCATCAGATCACCACCGTGAAGCAGAACGTTGCACAAGCCATGATGTTCCCCTATGCCGGTGAGTGTACGTCCAATATATAACATAGGTAACATCTGACCGTCACCACGCCCACCACAGCTCACATGTTGGTGTGAAGAAACCCTATTTAACAGTGGTGAAAATTGATTTTTTTTAAAATCTATTACCGTTTACACCATGTGGCCTGGGCCAGTTTATTTTATTCAAGCTATACATATTTTCCACTGCTGGCTGGCTTGGCCTGTCGTAACTTCATATCCCTTGCAATATAACTTAAAACTGAGACAGGCACAAAATCCAGTCACCAGACTTTAATTTATCAATGTTAAAAGGTAAACTCCCATTTCACCAATATACATTTTTTTGCCATGGCGGAATTTGAGCCAGGGACCCCTTAGCTCAGTAGGCAGACAAGCTACTCACAGAGCTATAGTGTCAGTCTGACAGTCTTAAAAAAATAAACAGCTGAATAACACAGCGCTTTTCATGTGAATACAGGAAATTGATTTAATTCACACCTTGTCCTGCACGTCCGGGCTATTTACATTTTTTTTATCACCACGTCTTACTACCTGTTCAGGTTATATGCATATATGATAACTACTCTAGCGGGATAGGGGTGAGGGAAGAATTATTGTAAGATAATAAAACAGCATTCGGCGTGAAGGAGAGGGGAAACTATAGATCACCCTCAATATACTCAACGGGATTCGAACCCCAAGCTTACAGCCATAAGCAGTCTAGTCTAACACAAGAGGAACACCCTATACTGTTAGTCCACTATAGCGAGTATTAAATAAGTATTTTATTACGCATTGGTGGAGATCAAACCAGCTATCTTTATGACAGTTTCCTTTATATCGCGTTTAACGATCATCTGGGTATCCGTATTTAACTAAACTAATTGAATAGGTATCGGTAAGATATAATTTTAAAGATACGTTTCTGAATTTGCGTGAGGGAGATTAGGAAACCAGGAATAAAAAAACCACCCTCAATACATTCAACCGGTATTCAAACGCCGACCTCCCAATCACCGGCAAACAAGCTAGACCTCTCAAACCCTGAGATTTTTAAGGATGAGAATTTTGTTTAGACTCGACAGATGTGAAGGGAATGTACCGTGTTCTACACATGCGCTGTAAATTGGGAGGTCAAATCAGGGGTCAATTTATGTGATACTAAACAGTGTTGCCAACCTTGCTTTTCACCCACTTAATACAGCTTTTGTTCAGAGTATATCTGGCGGCTAACATATTCAAATAGTGGTTAGTGGGATGATAGATTTTTGGAATAAAATCTACACACTATTATAGCTTTTCTTCCTACGTGAAAAATAACACTTTATTTAAAGTTTATTTTATTTTATTTATTTCTAAGTATAAATGTGAGACGGAAAATTTTCCAAAAAGGAAAATTTTAAATTATTTCTGTAAAATAATTTCAACTCATTAAATTAATAACAATAATAATAACAGTAATAATAATTAGTGGTAGTGATAGTAGTGGTAGTATTAGTAAAGAAACACCTGCTACGGTGGTTCACTCTCAATAGACCCCTAGCAGGGATGACAGGGAAATTCGAGTTTGATCCCAGTCTAGTTCACTGAGGGCAGTTTTCCTAAATCGTTTTCCATCTCACTCTATGCCAATATTGGTGCAGTTCTCTAAAAATCAACCTTTCTCACACCTAACACATTAGCGTAATTAGCATAAGCGTATAGTCCGAAAGGGTAGTAAGACTCTGTGCTAAAAAGAAGGTAATAAGAAACAAATAAACGCGAGCCTTTGTAGATCCGTTATGTTTATAAATCATATACACTTTTTTCTCATCAATAAGTTAATTCATATAATGTTAACGTTGACTCGAATTTATCTCCCCCCCCCCCCACCCCCTATCCTCCATGATTCCTATTTACACCTCCCCTGGCCCCTCCTTATAACCCACTAGTCTTTTAACACACTATATTTTGAAGACTTATCAGCTCCAAATATCACCTCTACAATTTTATCCCTCCACCACCTACAAACCGTCAGTGCAGAAAATTTTCATCTCTATTTCAAAGTAATATAGGTGCGAGGTAGGTAAATATTGATTTAATTTTGTGGTAGTTTATCTACTGCTCCCTTCAAGACGTAGTTTTTTCTATGAAATTTTATTAAATTTTAAAGATAGAAGTGCTTAGATTACAAACTTGCGGCAATATTTATCTTATGTCGGGTATTTTAGCATATTAATGTAATTTAAGCATGAATGGACATCTATTTAAAATAGCCTAAACTTATTTTATTTACTAAGATGCAGTGAATATTAAAATATCTAACTTTTATTTAAATAAAATCTAGTGGAGAAAAAAATGATTTGCGTCACTTAAGGTGGGATTTAGGTATTATGAGTTGGCAACACTGATACTCACACAGGTGGAATCTCGTTTGGTCGTGATGAGATTTCTGTCACGATTCGCTCCTTTATCCCGAAACGATGAGTTTCACTATTTCTTTCAAAATAAAAATAAATTGCTTTGACCTCAATTTTTTTTCATTTCTCTACTCTTTCACTCAAAAAGTCATATCCTAATTGTATAATTGATAACATATTTTTAAACTTAATATTTGATCCTTGATTTTCCGCGATCGACATTAAAATAATATTATAGCCTAAAAGTGTAATTATTTATATACATTTTAGTCATAATCTAAGGCCTAATTCAATCTTTATGTATATATATTAATAATGTCCTAAAATAGTCCCAATAGCTATTTCTTAGTAATTCCTTTAACTGCCTTCAAACAGTTGCACTCGCTTCCGTTTTAAAGCAGATCATCTAGATATTTTACTAAAGTAGTTCCACTAGCTACTGCCTTGAAGTAGTTCCGTTAGTTTCTGTATTGAAGTAATTCCTCTAACTATTGTCTTTATACGTAGTTTCGATAAAGTTCTGTCTTTCTTTAAAGAAATGACGTCCAACTCCAATCGCTTGGAAACTATTATTATTAGCACCGAGTTTTACTACCCATTCGGGTAATACGCATTTACGCTAATGTGTAATGTAAGGGTCATTGTGTGATGAAATGGAGGACCTACAGTTTAACGTAGGATCCGAACCACGGTGGAGGCCTGGCATTCCCAACATTCACAAGTTGTGATTAATACACGTCTTGTCAGAGGTGAAGGAAGGGTTTGGTATCAGATAGATCTGTGCCGGGAACGAGTATCGAGCCCCGGACCACCAGCACAGAAGTCCGACACCTTACCCCTATAACCATGTCACCCTTAGAACCTGTTAGTCTCTTAAATAGTGAAGAGTATGTTTATATTCTTTTGAAAATAAAGTTTCTATCTCCGTGAGCCCAGTCTTGCCATTGGCTTCAATATCTAGCCGAGTAATGAATCATGACATTCACTCTTGTCGTTCCATAACATTTCGTGCCTGAATTGAAACAAACGAGGCACTGGAGATGTCTCTAACCCCTTGTCCCCTTAAAAAAAAAAGAACATCAATATCTACTCGGCGCAACAAGTAAGCACAAAGATTCTTTTGTTTCCTCATGGTGGTCGCTGGGTTAGAACACAAAAATATAGAACCTGCTTTGGGCTGATAGAAGGGAAAAGAGAGAGGCATCAGTCATCTCATTCCTCCTTCAATATTGTTGTTATCAAACAGAAAATGACAATAGTCCCCACTCCTCCCCCAAACCGAAGTATTGTATTGTGTCATTTGTATGTGTGGCTTGTGTTTAAGTGCGTATGCGTACTTTGTCGAAATGAAATAATCTCTACAAGGAAATGTGTCGTACCAATTTTCATTAACTTTTTTTTAATCCTAATTAACATAATATTTTACCGAATGAAGCCTAACTTTTAATAAATGGTACAACTCAACCGTACATAAATTCTCATATAGTGTATTCTAGTTTGTGGCAAAGTCTTCAAAAATTAATCATCAATCTGCCCTCAAACTATAACTTTTATCAGATTGACGAAAGTTCATTCTTATCTACGGTGCATATCACTCCCTATATACCCATTTTGAACAAAAAAAACGTTAAATCTAATTTTGTTTTAATTTAAAATTTTCAAAAATCATTATTAGTAAACTAGTCTTAAATTAATATTTCCCATCAAAACAAAGATACACAGTTTTGTTACGATTATGTCAAACACTTCCCGGATATCAATTTAAAAAAAAAGTTTTAGGCATTATTTAAATATGTATATTGGAAACGATAGCGTGACATATTTTGCTGATAGAGGGTGTCATGTGGTCAGCACAACAAACCGTTCAGCCGTTAATCTCAGTTTTCTAGACCAAAAGCCGCTACTTCTTTATTCAATAAGCTGCTCATTTGTCCCCGTGAGGCTGAATTGACCCCTTTCGAGATCCACTGCTTCACATAAAAACTAGAAGCACCAAGGATCAAACCCGAGACCTCTGGATCTGTGGCCAGAGCCTCTGACCACTAGACCATAAAGGTGGTCACTCATCAGTAAACTTACCTTAATTTGAGGGCTAGAATGAAAATAAAAACACAACTCTAGGTACAGGTATAGAACATCTAAAATATTAAGTCTGAACAAAATCCGTCAAACCGTTTAGACTAAAACCCCGGGGACAGACAAAATAGTAAGGTACATCAAAATTTTGAGATACAAAATGTTTCACAGTTATAATACTTTCTCTATTGGGAAATTAAAACACATATCATCTTAACTTAAACTATATTTTCATCTTTTTTTTAGGACTGCGTCTTACTACCCGTTCGGGCCATACGACTTTTTATTAATTACACTTATAGGCTAGGTATTAGGAAGGAATAATTTAAAGAAAATGCACCCACATTTGCTTGGAAGGAGATTGGGAATTCATTTAGGAAAACCTCCCTCAGTGCACCCAACCGGGATCGAACCCCAATCTCCCCGTCTTCGGCAGTTTAGTCCAATAGAAGATTAACGCACTAGACCACACAGCAACCGAAGCGGGTTTTTATATTCTTGATTCACGCTTTTTAATTTCCGTTCGGGCTATCTGTAGGTTATATTTATCGGATATGGATGGAGAAGGTATAATTTCGAGGAAGTGTTAAGCGTGGAAGGAGAGTGAGAAAACGTGGAATTCTAAAATTACCTCATTACACCCAGCCGTGATTCAAACCAAAGCCATCCTCTCTCATCACTTGCAAACTAGAAGAGAATAAGTAACCAAATTCTTTTATCACGTTCACACCGATAAAGTTCACATTTTAAAATTACACGTTTTTAAAATTTACTTTTTAAGATTATTTTAATTTAGAAAAATAGATGTTAAGGTCTACTGTAATATTCGAAATCTACAAGCATAATTATTTTAAATGGAAGTCATTAAGATGTAAACAAATTGTCTATAATTAAGTTTGCGCTACCATTTTTATATTTTGTTTATTTATATTAACTCCACGTATTGCTATCTGTTCAGGTTATCGCATATAATCATGATAATTATTCTAATTTGATAAGTAAGGAAGCATTTTAGAGGTAATCTAGCCACATTGAATGGAAAGAGAGTGGGAAACCATTTAGGGAATAGCAGCCTCAGTAGACACAAATGGGATTCGAACACCGATTCCCCGTCACCAATAGACCAGTATAGCACGAGAGTGAAGCCTTAGACTATTTGGCCACTGAAGTGAATTGCCATCGAAATATATATTTTAAAAAATTGGCGGAATACAATGTACTGATCTAGAACTATATTTTTAAATATCTTGTTACAATTCCGATTAGCAATTATTTTCAATAACCTAGCTTCAATATTAAAATGGTTTAAGGCATCACTTGCACATGACTGAGCTGCCGGTGAAGGTGAGGGTATTTTTCCTAAACGGTTTTCTACTCTCCCTCAACGCAAATGTGGGTGTACTTCCTTTAAGTTCATCTTTCCTCTACTTAACAAATTAGCGTAATTAGTAAATATATGTTTAACACGAACAAGTAGGGAGATGCGGTGAGATTTAAAAAATATATATTTTCACTACTCCTAATGGCGCCCATATGATCTAAGGTGTTGGACTCGCATTTATTTTGGATGCAGCTGACGAGGGGTTTTATATTCGAATTCTAGACGGGTAACATGGGTTTTTAAAAATATTTTCATTGTAGTTTTCATATATTTTCTCCACTATGACGCAGTTACATTTTTTAACTATCTTCCTTATTCCTATTCTTAGAATAAATCAATAGTAGTTGGTAGGTCATATTTAAACGTACTAATCAAATATAAAGTTTATTTTAGTAAAATTAATCTTCCTAATTGTTTTTAAAATCATTAATTCAAGTTGTGGACTTGCTAAACAGACAAGAATATCAATGAGACCTCTTCAATGGCCGTGGCTCTATCGTAGTAGGTTAGAGGGCAGAATACTGATAGATTGGTTCGAATCTTGGTCGGGTGTATTGAGGGTGATTTTTGCTAAAACTGTCTTTCACCTCCCTCCATGCAAATGTGGGCACACTTTCTCTAAATATATTATAATAACCACGTCTTACTACGCGTTAGGGTTAGACGTGCATGTATTAATTACACTGATTATTTTAGGGATTAAGATGGTTATAATTATTATTATATATATCAATAAGCTTGTATTTTTTAAATAAATGTTTTAAGGTATATTCGTGGGCACCCTGTGTACAGATAATGTTCTAGCTATGTAATTTGGAAGCAGGTGTGCCAACCTCTCACACAAATTGACCAAAAACCACCCAAAAAGACAAGATTAGAGTTTCGACATGAATACTTCTGAAAGCATGTGAGAGACATAAAATCCTGTAGTTTCGTCTTATTTGAAACTTGTTTTCTTTTATCTATATTTCAGCAAGTACGAACTATAAATTATATTTAGTAATATTCTTTTTTTTAATCAGTGCATACAAAACACACAAAAAAAACAAGGTTATCAACAACCTTCTCGACAGAGTAAGGGCTTAAAGAGTTATTTAGACTAAATACACCCATATTAGCGGAGATAAGGGCGGGGAATTCTGCTATGATAAATTAAGTGCTGGGCAACCATCTCCAGTGAATTCGACAGAGATTTGAACCTTAACCTCTCTGTCACTAGCAACAAAGTTATTGGGGTCCTGAAACCTTAAACCATGTGACCAACGTAGTAAAGGTAATATATATTAATTTAGATATTTTGGTGGATCAATAAGATATTGGAGAGCCATTTTGGTAAAAACCACCCTCAATACATCCGACCGGGATCGAGCCCCGATCTCCCCCGTCTTATACAGTTTTATTGTGAAATTAGTACCTTATACCATACGGCCATCGAAGTGAGAAATACGACTGTTTATTTACTATGAGTGTAATGCACACACATTCTTGTATGATCGACTGTTCTACCAATCATAGGATTGATCATGAATTTACAAGCGCAAAAACTGTCCTGCATGTATGATTGATAATCGCAACCAAACATATTTCTACAAATAGGTGCAGCAACAAGCAAAAATACCTGCCTAATAGAAGAATATGTTTTCGTGGAAATCTGACTAATGATTGTTCTACTGAGTTTTGGTAACCTATCACAGGTACAGTTTTAACTAGTTGTGATTACTCTGCCAACATTCAACTATACACAATTCTATACTATCTGTGTACAAGGAAAAGCCTCTAAAGGGATATGTAAAGTTTTAGACATGTTAGGGAATGAAGCCTAAGTCCCCAACCATTTGTAAAATATTTTAATAACCCCCTACCCTCATTTATATAGTATGTAGACATTGGCTCTATTATATCGCTATTGGGAACTACTTTGTGGTGCGTGCATGTGTCTATGTGTGTCTGTTAGAATTCTTCGTTCGTCTACCAAGCTTTGAAAACCAAATAAAATAGTGAATATTATTATTACCGCTATTGTTGTTGGGTTGAAAGGCACGTCCCTATAAAGCTTACTAGCTCCCAGGGAGTGAATACGTAACTAAAGCTTTTTTTTTTTCCCTTTCCTGCATCGCTTAAAATAGCGAGACTTTTGGAGTGATGTTTCCATCGAGTCTGATAGAAGGTAATGTTTTATGAATTGTTTTGATTGCATGATTAAGTCTTGCTTTTCCTCAACTTCTCCAAATAGTTTAATAGATTCTTTTTCAAAATTGAAATTAATAAATTTATGCTTTAATATATTACATAAGTGGATATAGATGAATTCATACATTTTATTTACGAGTTTTAGTAATCAATAAATGTGTGCAAAGGTCATTTTAAAATGCAAAGTGAAGTCAATACGAATCAAAATAAAAGTAAAATTTGAATATAAGATTTTTGCTGTCGCATAACACTATTTTAATATTTAAATCATCCACTCAGGCTATTTATGTAAAAAGAAAGGTGTAGAAGAAAAAAGTACACGCTTTTATTTTGAACTGACGTATCTTGAATTTATCTTGTCAACGTCATATATGTTTTTTTAATTCAGGGTTGGCTCAAGGGTTTCATGCACCCTAGGCTAGAGACTTAACATTTTTTCTGCAGTTTTATTCTGTATATTATAACAAGACCGCACCCCCTGAGTGTAGGAAAATAATAATTATGTGCCAAAATACCGGACAGAAAAAATAATAAGGGAAAGGAGATAAATAAATAAAAAGTGCCAACCCGCTCACCGCCCCCCTCTCCACCAAGCAATGTATGCAACAATATTTTTACTTTCTTCCGTTCCCTTAATATTTTCGAATATCTTATTTAAATATCCAAGTTATTAATTGGAAAATCCACCCCGAATTAAATAAAAGTATTTTTCATGGGCATAGTAGTATTAGATGATAAACTTTACACAGGAAGATTAAAAGTTGGTCATTAAATCCAGAACACCTTTGATAGATATTTAAGAACTGTTACAATCACCATGTGAAGAAAATTAAACTATGTTTCAACTGGAGGATTATTTGATTTGTTTTTACCGAATAAATGTTTTTATATAAAAACTGTAAAAATACTCTCCTTAACTAACGTCCCCAACACTCTTACATTTAAATAGATTTATTAATTTCTATAACTGTCAGAAAAAAGGTTTATTCTATATAGGTCCTAAAATAGTTAGCACGCATCGAATTCTTTGAGCCAGTCAAACCAAAAGGTAGCCCAAAGGTATGAAGAAAAAATATACACGTGACTTTAATTTCCTTATAAAAAGATACAGTATGACTTTAGTTTCGTCATCGGCAACATCTCAGCGTGGTATCTGGAGACACGGATGGCCCATTTATTAGAAACCGCCGCTTGTAGTATCAAACCGCGGTGCGTCAAAACTAATATATTCTGGCAACCATCTCCACAGCAGTTTACACGAACACCCTTTCTTTAGATAATCGAGAGGTGTAGTCTGTACAGTCTCGGTATAAATATGGCAGATAACAGACACAATTTTTCACATGTATAGTATGCCTGACTTTGTAGAATACAGTTTTTAAATAAAATAGCTTTTCAGAAAATAAAAACTCTTTTTATACCTCAAACTGATAATACTTTATTATTATACTAGTATTTTTGTTAGGTAAATTTATATTATTAATCAAAAGTGATAACTTATGATCACACGGCTTGACGTATGAATAAGTGAAAACTAGACTGCAAAGCTGAGTACCTCCAGTCCAATTTCAATATGAATATATTTATCTCGCAGCTAGAAAAGCTACTAGATCTACTTTCACTGATTAACATGTAAAGTCATGTTATATAATACTTTTTTATCACCACGTATTACTAACCATTCGGGTTGTATGCCTATATACTAACTACGTTGATGGTTTTGGGGACAAGGGAGGTCATATTTATTGAAAATGTACCAGAATTTATTGGTAGAAGAGTGTAAAACCATTTTAGAAAACCACACTCAGTATACCCGACAGATTCGAATCTCAATTTCCCCATCATCGGCAGTCTAGTATACTGCGAGAGTAGCGCGTTAGACCACGCGGACCCACCTCAGTGGTGTAATAAGCTAACGCGTTAGTTTAGTGTTGAGCTAGACTGCCGAGGACGAGGAGATCAAGGTTCATATCTCGTTCGGGTGAACTGGGGGTAGTTTTTCATAAATGGTTTTCCACTCTATCTCCACGCAAATGCGGGTTCATTTCCTCTATATTCAACCTTCCCAATTCCTAATCCATTAGCGTAATTAGTACTTAAGTTAATAAATCAAACGGGTAGTAAGACACAGTGATAAGTATTAGACCAAGAGGCCACCGAAGTGGGTCATAGTGTTAAAGAAATTACTTTGGAATCACTCTACTTACAGGCAGTTTTAAAATTCTAAGTGATATATTATAAACGATGAGATTTTATTATATGAAAAATATATAATCTAAAATTTAACTAACAAAGCAAGGGGGGGGGGGGGGGAAATTACGTTAACGGTTGAAATGATACCACACTTCGTGCAAGTTGTTATGGGGAATGAGAGAGGTAACGGGGTTGGTGGCTTTGAAGAGAAATAGGGTAAGAGGCTGGGGGGGGGGGGGGGAGCCTATGTTGATGTCATTATTGTTTCGTTAAAACAACAACGCGGATGTGTACACGGGCTGGGAGGGGGAGAGGTGGGTGGGGAGGGGGAGCTACAGATTTCATTAGAGCCTTCTAATAATGTCATCACCCACCACCAGGTTGACTTAAACATTTAGAAATTAAGTCGAATATTTGGTGGGTAAGAGGGTAAGAAGAGTAGGAGGGAGGCGGGGCCAACCAACAACTCGCATTCAATTTAAGTCAGTTTGTTTAAGTGCCGTTTACTTTAGTTGGCGCTAATTTGACGGATAAACCAAAGAAATTTGTATTCAGTCCAACTTTACCCCTATAACCCCAACCCCCTTATAACTTTACACACATTACACACATTTACCAGGATGATAATTTTATATCTCCAACCACGTCTTAAGGACCCCAAAAAATACAATATTTTAAAATTAGTTTAAATATGACAGAGACGTATTTTAACCATAATCTAAAGTGCATTAAAAAGTATCATGATTGTTCAATAGATGGGCCCACTAACTTAATTTGAATTAAAATTTTACTTTTCCCCTTATTTCCCTGTGCCATTAAATTATTAATTTACCTAAAGAAGAAAATCTAAGTGAGTGTTAATCTGTCCTTGGAGATATTCAACATAATAATTATAATCTTATTTATAAACAATTGTTTTGATGGATGTTATTTATCTCTTTATTTATAAACAATTGTTTTGATGAATGGTATTTATCTCTTTATTTATAAACAATTGTTTTGATGAATGTTATTTATCTCTAAATAAATCGAGTTTTAAAAAAGAAAACAATATCGAATAAAGAAAATAATCATAAAATGTCATAATTTTAAATTAATAAATGGCAGAACCAAACCAAAACACACCTAACACATATCTACAAGTACACTCAGATGATTTAAGCCAACTCGTAGAAAGATAATTATGAAAATAAGTTTAAGTATATTACATACTTATGATGACTCATTCATAGCTGACACCAGGGAAATTCACCACACTCCTTTAAATAGTGTAAACACCTTAGCCTAACCTACTACACCTAACCTTTAAACTAGAGTGAACCGATGTAAGAGCTTACTTAAATTAAATTTGTAATGATGTGGAACTCCATCTAAAGGGATTACCTTGCTCGGGGATGTCAATAGACATGATCTCTAACCCTGGAACCAATAGGTGTCATAAGACCTATAAAAGTGGAAGGTAGCACAGGTACAGTAACCTCATGGCTTCTTTGGTGCTGACTGACAGCTCACAGCTGACTTCTGACAGTCAACATTTAGGTATACACCTAAATTTTGACCGTCAGAAGTGACAGTTGCTAAACACATGTTTTTGCAGATCATATGGTTCGGTGTAGGGACACATAATTTGGTCTGGTAACTTTCAAAAGATTTTATCTATCAGCTGAAAGCTGTCAGTCAGCACCAAAGAAGCCATGAGGCTAATGTACACACGATGATAGCCATGACTAGTAAATTAAATAAATACTCAAACCAGCGAAATTCAATATTTTAGTGTACTGTGGCAGTGTAATTAACTTATTGAACATATACTATTAGATAGTCGCAATTGAAGGCAGTGAAATGCGACACAACATTACAATAAAACACATTGAACAAAACAATTAAATGTGCATCTAACAAAAAAAAAGCAGTGGTTCAAATAAATATTTGTTGGGTCGTCTCCATTACGACAGATAATAAATATTTTTCGTAAGAATTATTAAAAAAATACAAATTTGTTATTTAAGACAAGATTTAGATTAATTATAAGTGAATAATCAATTAATTGTAGTGTTTCCAAAACTGTGGTGCGCGTACCCTCAGGGGCACGTGAAAATTTCAGGGAGCACATGATGTAACAATGAATTTTATTTTATTTAAAATTATTTTTTGTATATTAAATCTGAAAAACAAATTAATGTATATATGGGGATATTAAGCATTTATTTACTCTCTGTCACGGATTTATTTAGCTTCCAACTTAAGCTTTTAAAACATTTTTTTATTGAAGAACTGAATGGGGTATGTCGCTTAGGGACCGTCCCCAAAAGGAATTCGCGAATGGTGAAAGTATTGGGGAAAACTGCTTCAGATTGAAGTCTTAAGACTATAACTAAACTTCTTTGATGTAAAACAAATTCTAGAATTTTGGGGGAAAATTATTGGCCAGCCGCTTTACCTTGAGATTTAAAACTAAGACTAATTGAATTTTGCTAGATTATTATTTTTATTATTATATAATTATTACATACAAGTCTAGGGTATATCACATTAAAAATTAATAATATCATCAACTACAATGGAGGATATTTTTTTAATATTCTGAGAAATCTCTTTTTACTTTGATTATGTATATTTTGTATTTTTCGTTAATTTTATTCTATTAATAAATGTAAGACTTACATAATAATTTACCTTTTCAAAGTTATTACTCAATTATTGATGCGTAAATACAGTTTTCTTACAATGGTTATGAAGGCTGTATAAAATGTCATTAAGCCCATAAAATAGAAAACCAGTTATTATAGAGCATTTAGTAATTAGTTACGGTACGTAAGTAAATGTAACCTATAAATACACGGAATATTTCCTCAAAAACGTAGTAAATACTTCCTCATAAGGTTATTAAGAGAATTAATTTACTAATGGATAAAATTGGAGCTGACGACCCCGGCCGGTTGCACGATTAGACGGAAATTATTTTATTTCGTTTTTATTTCTTACTTCATTACAACAGATCAATCGTTTAAACAGTATTTCTATAAATAATGGGATAGTCTGAAATTTTAAAATGCGATCTTACATAAAACAAATTATATGTGAATAAATATGTGCAAAAAAAATTGCAGTAAACTTAAATTATAATTGGTTGTGTATTTTATACCGTTCACAAGCTCAAACCCGTGTCTAAGGACAATTTTAAACTGTATTAAATTATACCTGCGTGGTTTAGCGGTCAGCGTTCCTAGATAAAGATTAAAAAGTCCAAAATTCTATTCCCAACGCTTTAGAGTATTTCTGTGAGACGGTGAGTGGAAAGAGGTCGACTCAGGACAAATGAGAAGCTACTTGGTAGTGGATTTAGGTATAGAAAACTGAGATTAATGAGTGTAGGACTCGTTTTACTGACAGTATGACACCCTCTTTACCTAGATGCTGCACGGTGGCCGCTTGGTTAGTATGATTCGATTGCGGGCGTACCTTTTTTATAGGTCCTATAGATACTATAGCTTATATTATGTAAAAATCTGTATTTTGCATATTAATACCATATGGATTATCAGAATATTTACACTAATAGGGTGGGTATGAGGAAGGTATAATCTAGATGAATACACCTCTATTTTCATAAGGGTGTATGTAAAACCACCTCAGTTCACCCAGCCAAGATTTGCAATCCTGACCACTCCCTTAATGTTAACCAGACAAGAAGAGATGTGCCTTTATACTCGTGCCTTTATACTCGTGCCTTTATACTCGTGCCTGCCAGTACGAGCAATATTAATCCTATTCTTTAAATTGAAAAATAACACCTGGACACAAGAATCGAACCCAGGTCCTTTATCTTAGTACACCCATTCTCCTACAGCTTAGATACCCAGGAGTTTTTCTTTGCCATAATTACCCCCCTCCCCGGGTCCAATTACCGTTTCTATTAATGATATTTTTCATTTTAAAGAATATTCTATTTAGCTGTGGCTATAACCGTAATTAACAACAATAATAGGTTGGCTATTTAATCAATTATATTAATCTTGAAATTATTTATTGAAGTTATTGAATGAAATTATTGATTTATTTATAGTTAATTTATGAGTTATTATTATAATACTACTATAAAGTCACATGGCTGACTCACTCATTGACATTAATATTTACTCACTTCCAGATGAGCTAGAAACTTGAAATTTGGCAAACTTATATCTTCTAGCTTGTAACCTACGGGAAAATTTCAAAAAGTTTAAAAAAAATATTTTAACACCCGAAAAAAATTCAAAATGTTGGAACAACTTTAAAGTCGGTGCTGACCTTTCTTTGGAGGTCTCTTGTGGCTAAACGGTTAGACCTATCAAAAAACGGCTCTAAATTTCATTAGTTTACATAAACTTGTAAATAAAACCCATTGGAGGTTTGGGGCTGAGCCCCCAACGATTAAAACGAGTACTTGCGTATAGAGGCATTCCCAAATAAATATTTTTAAGACTTTAATACTTCGCCCAATGTTGAAAGGCATATTCACTATTAAAATACATCTTGACCAGTTTTTAGTAAATATGTACAAGATCCGTATTACTTTCAAAATTATTATAATTTTTAATCATATTAAATTTTATATTAAATTAACTATATTATTATTTTTGTAAGAATCAAAGTTTTATAATTATTTTGTTTGAATGTTTAGGATTTTTTAAATTTTCATATCACACAATAAATTAAACTCTTAATAATATAAATTTTGAACTATAAAAAAACATCTTCCAGTTTATAAAATTGGTATAAGTTTTTTTTAAAATATTAGTTATTTATTGGTATAATGGACATCAAGTTTATTAGAAGAAGCCTAACAAATTTCAATTTCTTAAACATCCTTAAAAATATTCTCCATAAGTATTTTTTAATCATTTATCGATTGCTTAATCTAGGGGGTGAATATTAAAAAATAACATATAAAAAATGCACCTGTATTTTCCTAAAAAAAAAGGATCAAACCAAAAGGGAAAATACCTCCCCATTGCACCCCATCGAAATTAGAACCTCGACCTTCCAGTCATCAGCATCCCAGTCTATTGTGAGCTTGAAGGCATAAACCGCGTGGGCACTGGTACGGGTTTTAAGAATTTCAATGAATATCAACACACACAGTTTGAAAATAATTGTAATTACGGCACTGTCCTCAGAATGTATCTTACCACATTTCAATTAATCTAAACTAATAGAAAATTGGCACCTGAACACGGGAGTAAAACCCGGGAACTTTGGCTTAGCTCGCCAATACTTTAACACTGAGATTTACAATATTTGCTCAGTGGTAGAAGTCATGGGTTTGATTCCCGTGTCCAGATGTTATTTTTTAACTTATTTAAATTATTATAAGTAATTGGTAAATTATTCTAAGAGCCAAAAAAATTATTTAGTTTGATCTAATATTCAGGTGTATATGCAACTTATAAACAAGTCAAGCGACGTTTATTTTTTGAAAGCGCAAACTTGAATTACACACGTTCTCACGCACGTGCACGAATTTCCCTTTATCAAAATCTTCATCCAAATAAATAACCGATTAAATTACCCGCCATTTTATCTATAATAGAATATCTCCACAAAGATAGTTCTACTTCCCCATAAAAATAAATTATAAAGAATATCTTGCAATACTTAGATATCTAACTTAATAGATTTTAATCAAAATGTATTTTGAATGCCAACTTCAAAAAAATATATATGCATTCAGTTTTTAATTTTTTCTCATATTTGTTATATTAAGTTCTTGTTAGCCAGTTTCAAAAATATTATCAATTTTACTACTATAAAGCCACATGGCTGACTCACTTACTGACAATGTTTACCCACTTTCATATGAGCTAGAAACTTGAAATTTGGCAAACTTATAGCTTCTAGCCTGTAACCAACGGGCAAATTTCCAAAAAAATGAAAAATTAATTTATAACCCGCCAAAAAACTCTATAAATTTCGGAGCAACGTTGAAGTCGAGAGGTATTTTGTGGCTAAACGGTAAAACCTATTAATAAAACTGCTTTGGAATTACATTAGTTTACATACACTCGCAAATAAAACTCACTGCAAAGCGAGTACATATCACAGAATCAATATTATACTAACTAAAATATATTAAATCCGATTTTCCTCTAAAGTTATGGATTCTATTCACTTAGTTTCGTTACACAAGAAACAAAACATTGACACACCCGCTTCGTTTGTCACATGGTCTAAGGCGCTATTCACGAAAGCCGATGTGGGATTGTGGTTCGATCACGGTCAGATGTACAGAGGATGGTTTTCCCTAAATGGTTTCCCATACGCTTTCCACGTAAATATGGGTACACTTTCTCTAAATTCAACCTCTCATCCCTAACCTATTAGAGTGATTGGTACACAAGAGTATAACCCGAATGGGTAAAGAGACGTGGTGCTAAAACATAATCAGAAATACGTCAAATTTACTAATCATTATTAAGCTTTGTTTGTTTCAGGTGATTTCAAAAATCTAGCAAGATATAATTTTTTAAAAAAAATAAGGGTTTGGTTTTTAATCTTTGAATGATATTATTATAACAATAATAATGACCAAGGGTTTTTAATATTTTGTCTTTTAAGGTTGATAGTTATACTAACTGGTCCGAGCGTTATATCGAGGAGCTTTGTACGAGATCAAGTTGGTCTTGTAATTCCCAACGCATTTATAGATTTGTTTTAATATGAATGAAACCTAGACTTATCTAAGAGCACATTTAGTTGGGTCAATGTTCTCATTTAATTATGTTTATTTCCAATATTTCTCGTTCTATTAACACATAAATGATTTGTTATTAATGTTAACTTTCATGATTCAACTTCCTTATCCGCATGACATAAAATTTTTATTGATGTTCACGTGTAAAAATTATAATTTTAGAGTTTTCGATATATGTCATATCATCAAATTCAAGTTTTAATTTCTTTGATAACCAGGAAAAATATTTTTTGGAAAGTTAGTGGTAAAAAAAAACAAGCACCTTGTGACTAGGGCTAAAGGTGCCAACGATTGATAAATGATCTTATTCAGTAGCGATGATACATTTATTAATAACTTATTTGGTGACCTGGCGGTCTAAGGGTAAGGTGTCAGACTTCTGTGCTGGCAGCCGGGGTTCAATCCTCGGTCCCGGCACAGATTTATCTGATTTCCAAACCCTTCCTTCACCTCTGACAAGACATCTTGTGAATGTGAGGAATGCCAGGCCTCCACCGTGTTTCGGATTCCACGTTAAACTGTAGGTCCTTCATTTCATCACACAATCACCCTACCACTACACATTAGCGTAAGTGCGTATAATCCGAACGGGTAGTAAGACGCGGTGCTAATAATAATAATAATAATAATAACTTATTTGTTATCATATTCTGAAAATTGATAAATGATAGCTATACACGGGAATCGAACCCAGGACCTTTGTCTTAGTACGCCAATGCTCTTACCATTGATCTACCCAGGATTCGTCCCATGCACATGGTCATTGTTCACTTATATTTTTAAGGCAAAGTCTATGATGGACGTGTGGAAATCGTCAGCTTCATATGTGGGTTATTTTTAAACGAAGGTCCCAGGTTCAATTCCCGTGTCCAAGTGTCATTTTTCAATTTTCAGAATATGATATCTAGATGGAGTAATCCTCACTAAAAAGAATAATAATAGCTTTGGCTATTTGATTCATTATTCGTTATCAGTAAAGACTTTCCTTTAAAATGTTGATACAATATTAAATGTATTATGAGCTTATACAAATGAGATACGTTTAAAGTGTTTAAATAGATTATATTATTATTATATTATTAGCGCCGCGTCTTACTACCCATTCGGGTTATACGCACTTACACTAATGTGTAATGATAGGGTGATTGTGAGATGAAATGAAGGACCTACAGTTTAACGTGGAATCCGAACCACGGTGGAGGCCTGGCTTTCCCCACATTCACAAGATGTCTTGTCAGAGGTGAAAGAAGGGTTTGGTAATCAGATAAATCTGTGCCGGGACCGAGGATTGAACCCCGGCCGCCAGCACAGAAGTCTGACACCTTACCCCTAGACCGCCAGGTCACCGACTGTTTAAATAGAAACACAGGAACATATTAAAATGTTGTTTGAGTGAAATGGTATTATCTTTGTCGTAAGATTTCCATAGTTGTTATTTTACTATTATAACCTGCTGAAAATTAAAATAAATTTTTAAAAGTATTGTTTGAAATTTAATATAGGACTTAAAATGGTAATTATATAATTCCTTTTAAACTTACTTCTCTAAACCGTAAAGCTTAAAAACTTATAGGAAGCAAACAAATGTTTTCAAAAAATAAAAATTAATTCTAGCACAATCGTTTTATGGTGATTTTAAATCCTTGTACTTATAATGGTTATGTAGATACCAACACAATTTTGAAAATACAGTATTATAGTTTCAATTAAAATACTTACTTGGATTTGATTCTAACGAGAATGAAAGATTTTCTATTTAGTTATATTTTTCACTTCAATTTAAATCCTGTATTTACTACATAGTTTTACAATAAACTCTGTACTAATCATTTTCACCTTGTTTCATGGACTTAAATAATTTAAAAGTAAATAATATATTGATTTTTAAATGCTATTCCGAAACTCAGAATATACATTTGCTTCAAATGACTGGTCCAGTTATGTCAGTGGTCAAAGATTTTGATTATTCTTGAATTGCAAGGGACTGAGCCCAGCAAGTAGTAGTAAGGTGTTTTTTTTCCAAAATATGAATTGACAGTCACTGATAAAAGTAATACTATTGAAGCTCAATGAATACATTTTTTAACAGAAGCTTAGTCTCCAAAAATTGTAAAAATAAGAGTGTTTAAAAAACCGGTGACATGTGCTAGCTATTGAAATAATACATTACAAAGACTAAGATATTTTTTTAAATGTAAAATTATTTCAAGACTTTACAAATTGTTAAGTGTTAAGTGAAAATATATCAACGTTTACCCGTATGATAAAAACTTTACGTGAATTTATATTCTCGTCAAAATGGTTTAGTAGGGTGAAAGTAAAAAGACTAAAAATTGTTTTAGGTTCTCTGCGTCACGTCTAACACAAAGCTACTAATCACTAGAGTGAAAAATCTATGTGAGAATAGAAAGTTATAAGAATAGAAGTCATTTGGTCGAAGTCAAGATTGAAAACCATCATACTTTAAGTCTAAGATAAAGTTTTTGTTGTCACATAACACTACATTTAGCTTTTTTAAACTAACCATCTAACACTTAAGCTTAGTAGCGTGTCAGTCTACTAAGTTCAGGGTCCCAGGTTCAAGGCCTGTCATGGTCGAAAAATATATAATTGGTGAAATGAGGGTTTTCCCTTTTACAGCTATGATTTAAGTGCTGGGGGCTGGATTTTGTGTCTGTTCTATATGTAGGTTAGTTTATAAATCGCATGCAGATATATTAAGTAGGCTCATAAATTGCGCATTAAATACGTCACACGATGATAACATTAACTAGCCCTTAAGTGCATTTAAGTAAATATAAAGGCTTTAGAGCAAAAAGAAAAGCGTATAATATTTTTTTTTTCAAGCATACATATTAACTGAGTTTATTTATGTTTTCGTTATAGAATTAATTCAATAACTATATTTTTATCACATGTTCAGGTTATACGCGTATATGATAATTACTCTAATGGTGTAGGGTGACCTGGTGGTCTAGGGGTAAGGTGTCAGACTTCTATGCTGGCGGCCGGGGTTCAATCCTCAGTCCCAGCAAAGATTTATCTGATTACCAAACCCTTCCTTCACCTCTGACAAGACATCTTGTGAATGTGAGGAATGCCAGGCATCCACCGTGGTTCGGATTCCACGTTAAACTGTAGGTCCTCCATTTCATCTCACAATCACCCTACCATTACACATTAGCGTAAGTGCGTATAACCCGAACGGGTTATAAGACGTGGTGCTAATAATAATAATAATATAATCTAATGTTGTAGAGATGAGGAAGGAAGTATTTTAGAGGTAATCCACTCATAATTTCGTGGAAGGAGAGTGGTAGACAATTTCGGGGGTGAAGTTTCAGGTTTCTCCTGAAGTTGGCCAATGCTCTCTGTTGTTTCCTAGGAGGAGGTAGCGCTACTTGTATTTTCTACTAGAGCTCATTTTACAGGTTCAAAGTATAATTGTATTAAAAACATAATATTTTTTTTCTTTAGGTGAAATAAAAAATCCTTTGTAAAATAACGTAAAATACGCAAATAAAATAAGATTTTTACTGACTGATTAAGTAAAACCTATCTGTATTTGTCATTTTTTCTCTTGAACCCATTTAACATATATTCTATGAACCAGCGGGCTGTAAAAAGAATGTAACCACAGGCCGCAAGTGACCCGCGGGCCATGGTTTGAATACCCCTGCATTAATTAGTGTTAAATTGTCGACCTCTGTAGTCTTGGGGTAAAGTGCTCGCCTCGAGACGACTGAATGCTCTCCATTCAGATATTTTCTTAAACAAGCACCACAGATAAAAA
Organism: Timema cristinae; assembly: GCA_039000515.1. Lineage (NCBI taxonomy): Eukaryota > Metazoa > Arthropoda > Insecta > Phasmatodea > Timematidae > Timema > Timema cristinae. The sequence continues at coordinate 38,040,792 of JBCFYV010000935.1, read as the reverse complement.
GTCTGATTTGTATCCAATAGAAATATTTGCATTATATCCACAAAATGCTTAATTGTATCCCATCTCCGGATGGATAGAGATCTCAAACCAATATTCGGCCTTTTGACAAAAATAAGAGTAAGTATTAAATTAATGGTCCAAAGTGTGGCTGTTAGATTTTAACTAGAATTTATTATGTTGATATAAGCCGTTAGTAAGCAAAAAGAAATCAGAAAAATTTCCAATGTTATTCCTATATTTTCAAATCTTGAATCTGAATATTTTTGACCCTCGAGTATCCTTAAATAGCCGAGGGACTCTAAGATCCTTGCCCTACTAAAATACCAACTTATTATATGATTGAATGTATTTAATTTAATATTTGTATTTAAGATTATTATGAATAATCCTAGGTTTTTTTAAGTGACCTCTGATTTTGTGAATGGCATCACAGAGTTGATACCTCACCCCTTCTATTCTCCCCCTCACCCAACCCTTGCATCCCACGCTCCTCCTCCCCCACTACACCTTCCGAAGAGCGGCGGTGGAGGCGGCTCATAGCGGGGCCTACAAGAGCGTGTTGCCTATAAAGACAGGCGTTCCGTCTCCGAGCACCGTAGTTCACCCTCTCACGCCGTCAACTCAAAGTGTTTCCCACCTGTAACCGTGCTGCTACCTGAACCCCGGAGGACGAAACAAAACCAGAAACAAATGTCAGTCATGAAGAAATTACCCGGAGAAGGTTTCGCCGCGAGGACTGTGATCATATTTCTTCTCTTAGGACTGACTGAAATTGCTGCAGGTAGGTTTTTGAACGTCTCCGAGTGTATGGTAGGATTCTTATAGAAAAGGCCTATTAGAAAATACAAGGAATTTTTTTTATAGATAACGTCAATAATATTTTTTCATGTTATTAATTTCATTTAATAGTTATCGATTCTATACATCAAAAGTGACATCTGCAGACCTCATCACTTGAAGTTTGAAAATAGTTTCTAATAACTCCGGTCCTTGCTACGAGAGTTATACTATAGCTTCTTTTGAGATTTGTAAAGGAAAATTAAGGTTTTTTGTATTTAAAAATTGAAACACTAATTATTTCAGAGACAGCAATAAAATGTGTATTATTTAACAAATTTTAGAAATATTATTGAAGATAGTTGTAAAATACCCTGATCTTTTTTACTTACAAAAATTAACATTTTTACTTTGCTAACATTGCCCAGTTTTCACTTAAAACGTTAATTTGATTATTTTAAAGAACTATTTATATATATTTTTTAATTTGTATGGACTTAAACCGATATGGATATACATGTATCAAACTCCAAAGAAATTAAATCCATATGCTCTTAAAGATTAAGGTAACGAAAGCTCTAACTTTAATAAAGTATTAATATTTTTCCATGGTAAGTTTCCGTGCCATATAATTGTTCAATAAACATATTTAGTTTTTAATTTTTATCTATTTAACGTGTAAACTTAAATACTTTTTAAATACATTATGAGACAGGCTCACTGATTTAATAACATAACAAATGCTGATTAAAAAACAATTATGATATGACTTTAAAATAAGAAGTACTTTATTTTATTTATACAGTTTTTTTTATCAAGTCTACACTTATAAATTGTTCTGCTTCTGATGTATTGATTTATTTTCATGGAACCATTTGTTCATGTTTCATTAACTACTATTTTTTTCACTTTAACTTTTCATTACAGTTTTCTAATTTAATTTCTAATTTAATTACTACAAAAATCCTATCGAAAACACACAGAATATAAAATTATTGGAATATCTTTGGAGAGAGAATCACTGCTTTATAATTATGCTTTACAGTCGATTATATGTTGTTGAAACCAAAGTTATTTTGGCATACAATTTAGGGATAGAATTAGTCAACATCACTATGTCAACTAGGGAACAGTATAAGGGGGCTCTATAATTTGCATGAGTACGAATTACGTCATGAGTTATTACTGAGGAAGATTTATTTTATAGAACGTGTACCGACATTTGCGCGGAGATAAGAGTGAAAAACAATCTTGGAAAAGTCAACTCGTGCAAGAGTTGACGCCTTAGCCCATGTGGTAACCGAAACCGGTTTAAAGTAATGTTGAAGTTACTATGTAAAGAAAATTAAACTATGTTTGTACTGAAGCAGTACAGTATATTATTTATTTTGGACAAAATTGTTTTGTTATCTTAAGACTGCACACACACTGACCTATCATCGCGTCTCCTAAATCCTCGCCCTAACATTTGGGTCTCAATTCTGGAGTGTTATCGGGACACAAAAATAGTGAATTAAGTTGGTATAAGCATGTGCCCTATTTGACCTTGTTCTGAGCTGTGGCTTGTTTTATTTGATGTATACCTCCTTACCTTAACACAAAGTGCTCATATTGACTACCTTCCACCTTATTGAAAACCTGTTATGATAGTTTCGTAGACGATAATTGCCCGTTCAAAAGTTACATAAATTTCCAAAATTATTTGGCAGCCTTTTTCAAAATGCTGGGGGAAATTTTTTAGCATCTCGTCTTAATAGCCGTTCAAACTATAGACTTATGTAATATCTACGGTATTGGTTTTAGGTATTAAGAAGGTTTTGTGTATAGAAAGTGTATCCACATTTGCGTGAGGTGAATGTAAAACTTATGTGAAAGCCACCCTCAATACACCCAACCGAGATTCGAACCTCAATCTCCCCGTTATCGACAGTATAATCTACTGCAAGAGTAGCGTTAGACCACGCGGCCACCTTAAAGGGTGGGTTGATATTAATACTGACATTTGGATTTAGTGTAATCCATCAAGGTGAGACTTCTACCTTCCAGGTTAAAATGAATTTACATCTGGATGGTTGAAATGACTCCTTTTATTTTCCAAGCGGTTTTTGCATCCCATAATAAAGTCGAATGTGTCCCATTTCCAACTACACACCTAACTTATTTCCTCATTTTACTAAGCTTTTATTAATCCTGAGCTTACGTGTTAGAAAAATAAAATATCTTGCACAGATCAGGGCTTTCAATATTTTATCATAAATAAAATATAGCTATTATTTTTTGTTATGTTATTTTTCCCATGTGTATGATATTTATATTAAAAATCTTGGATCAGAAAATGTATATTTAAAATTTTAAGGAAGCCTTGCACGGCAGTTTGAGAACTACTTTCTTAAGGGGACCGATACCAAGTAATGGGAGACGAGAACGATAAGAAAATATAGGTTTTAACAAGAACAAGTGACGACGGATGTCCGCACAAAATATGAATTTATCCATACAATTCAAATTAATCTCGACTAAGTGGCTGCATGGTCTAACGCGCCACTCTTAGAGTAGACTATGCTGCTGAAGACGAAGTGATCGATGTTCTAATCTCGGTCGGGTTTACTGAAGTTTTTTCTTTTTTTTTTCAAAAATTGGTTTCCACATTCCCTCTACGTAAATGTGGATACACTTCTTCTAAATATAACCTTCCTAATCCCAAAAACCATTAGCTCAATTAGTACATAAGTGCATGACCAAACGGATAGTGGTGCTAAAATCAAAGTACAACAAACTGTTTCTTGGCTAAACTTAATTTTATTTATTAATAATCTGACGTAACAAAGGATGTATTCAGGGTTACATGGTAAAAATAAGCATCCAAAATCTAGTCAGATGGATACAATTAATTATTTTGTAAAAAAAACAACAGAAATTACAACAAGATTACTTTCATCTACGTCATTTTAGTTGTAACATATTTGTCAAAGATTATTTCACATAATTCTTTTAATGTATATCTTGAATCAAGATATTCAGCAAGTCATTTCAAAAGCATCCACTTTCTTCAATAATGCTGTTGCATATTATATTGGGAATTGACCTCAATGCAACGTATACCTTAATAAATTTAAAAGGTGACCTGGTGGTCTAGGAGGTAAGGTGTCAAGACTTATGTGCTGGGGGTCCGGGGTTCAATCCTCGGTCCGGCACTGATTTATCTGATTACCAAACCCTTACTTCACCTCTTACAAGACATCTTGTGAATGTCCACCGTGGTTCGGATTCCACGTTAAACTGTAGGTCCACCATTTCATCTCATAATCTTCCTCCATTTCATATCACAATCACCCTACCATTACATATTAGCATAAGTGCGTATAACCCGAACGGGTAGTAAGGCGCGGTGATTATGATAATGATGATAATAATAACAATAATAATAATAAATTGAGTCCCTACGGTTAAGACTGTTTGCTATCTTCACTCATATAAGACACCTTATGTATCGATGACATACAGAGGTCATTCATTCTATACACCACTCAACCTTAACTGCTTTATATATCATATAATGGGATATTAGTTGACTCCCTGAACGAGTTATATAAATACGGCAATAAGAGGTCAAACTCTGTGATCTTGCGGTAAAGTTCTCGCCTCAGGATCCGATGTTCATTGGTTCAAAACCAGCTGGGGTCAAAACAGATTTCTCTTGAGCGATAAAAATCTGTGACAACTTGGCTCGCAGAGGAAGTAAATAAGTCTGTCCCGTGTTTATGATGACATATAAAAGAACCCTTGAATATGTGAAACACCTTTCCCGACGAAATTGGTAGACTCTTTGTTCTCTATCTTAGAAATCCTCGTGTGCTGATATAATCAGTCTGTTCATAAAGGGCATGTTAAATAAATTAATATAATAAAAATTAACAAGTGGGGAACTCTCTGAATATTTAGTAAGTTTTTATGATTGGACGTGCAATTTCTGACCGAAGATCTACTTACATACGTCAACACGAGACTAAGCACAGTATTAAATTGTCATTTTTATTTGATAAAATAAAAAAGGCACTTTATAAAATAAATGATAAACAGATCTGAGACTGTATTAGATTAAAGATGTGTTATTACATTCCGTCACATTTTTATTTCAAAATGTATACACTAGACATGAGGCAATGTGAATTATAATAACTTGAAATTGAAGATGCAGAATCATATCAAAACGATTTACGAATGGACCGAGATACTTTAAAAAAGTTTATCACCAAAGTTTCCCCATTAAATAAAAAATAAACCATTTTAAAATAATATGAATATTGATATTTTATAAAATAAATATTATGGTACCACCCTAGTAAACAAAATCTTATATCACTCAAAATCATACACCTATATATAATGTAAGTAATATTAATATAGACCCCTATGAATAGTAGGAATATCATTAAGGCTTTTTTTTTTTAACTTTCATTACTGTTTCTAGCTTGAGACCTGGCTCAGTTTTTTTATTCAATCCATGTATTTTTGCACTACCGGATTGCTAGCCCTATCGTAGCTTCATATGCCTTATAACTTTAACTTAAGACTAGGACAGGCACAACATCCAGTCCCCGGCCGTTAATTTATCACTGTGAAAGGGTAAACCCACATCTTACAAATTATACATTTTTCGGCCATGCCGGGAATCGAACTCGGGACCCTTAGCTCAGTAGACAAGCCCGCATTACTATAACCTGATAATGCTCACCTAGGATCAAATGGGGCTCTCTCAGTGTTAACCTTTACTTTCCTCATATAAAGTAAGAGTAGCTAGCAGTCATAAATGCTGTCTCTTTACTGTAATCGTCGTATATATTTTATAAATCATTTGTACTGAATAGTGTTTCATTAACTTAGTTTGCAATACTTAGTTATTCTGTAGATACAATAAGATATTATTTTATTACAATTTGCACTTTCTGTGCCCTTAATTATAACCACCCCTTTTCTCAATATTAAGTGTAAAAGCTTCAGTTTTTATTCATAAACGATCTGCCATTTCAAAGAGCTGAAATATTATGCCGAGCTAAATTTATTTTATGAAAAAAATCTATATTCATAGACAATAGTTTATTTACACCTGGATATTTTAATATTACTTTCAAGTTAATCGTTTTGTTTGAATGCTGAGGGGAATTTTTTTTAATCAATAAAATATGGACTAAAAATATTTTTTCAGTGAGTACATCAACATACTAATAGGCTAATAGGCTCTTAAATAAGTTTTCTCAAACTTAATATTTAAATGTATAAAAAATTAATTTAAGATGGATTCAAAATGTATTTTTAACCACACATATGGTCACATGATATAAGGCATATATTTCGCAATGAACTTGATTGCTGGTGACTAGAGATCAGGATTGAGGTTTCAGTTTTTCTTGGTTGTTTCCCTACTCTTTTTACACAAAAATGGGGGCTCCATTTCTCTATATGCCTCTTTTGATCCCTAACCCATTTAAGTAGATATGTGGATAATAAGGTGCACTGCACACAAAAACATGTGTGACTCTCCTTAACTTAAAATATAAATATAGATATCATGAAGAAAAACCAATATTTTAATGTAGTACTTTATTTTAACCCCAGGTTATACGCCTATGTACTAATTACATGAATTAGTTAGGTAGGAGAACGGTTGAATTTATAGGAAGTGTACCTCCATTTACGTGAAGGAAGAATGGAAAAATATTTTGAAAAAACCATACTCGTTACACCCAACCGGGATTAGAGCCCCTATATCCCAGTCATCAGCAGTCTAGTTTAAGACGAGAGTGACACCTTAAACCATCTGGTCACCGAAGCAAGTGAGAATGTAATGAAAATGGAATTGTGTAATTGGGGTGCAGTTGCGGATATTCAAAACATTACAATAAAATACAATTGGAGATCTACCTTTGAAATAGACAGGTGAAATGGGATAAATAATATTATTATTATTAGCACCGCGTCTTACTACCCAGATAAATAATAATAATTAATAACTCCAGTAATAACTCACTTTGGTGCTCATCTCCACTTACTTCATATCTCCGGTTAGTTATGAAACAGAAATTAAGGTAGGCTAGTTTTTCTGGAAAGGCCGTTGTCCAGAAACAGAAAAAGGTTCACATCCACCTAAACCCGGAGCTATTTCCGTTCTCGAGAAATTCACAAGAGAATCTTAATTTAGTGAGGTTGACTGGTTCAGCGGATGGCATGTTTTCCTTAGACAGAATCCAATGTACGTACTAACAATAATTATATAATTAATATAAATATAATAATTAGAGACGATCCACGGAACACAAACACACGATAAGCTCGCACTGAAACCGACACCACTTTCAACAAAAACTGAATCAACTTTATTAGTTAAAACGGCCTATATCCACGCGTGGTTATTCACTACGTCAACCACAAATCTACTTGTCTGAACATCAAGTGAAGACTGCTTATGCTAACTCTACAAGACATAGCAAGGGAGAGGGTGGGGGTAGGTGATACCAATTCTACCAACAGCAAATGGGTAAAGTGTCTTGATCTCAAATGGCGTCGTCAAACAACAAAACTCAGAATTCAAGATGTATGGGAGGAATGGTGTGAGACCACATGCCAGCAGAAGGTAAAATGGTACCACAAGATTTGTGGTACAAAATTAGCTACACTTTCGGCAGTTAAGAGCACCTTTAAGTGTAACTATACTTTAATCCACCTTTGACCAGGACAACCACACGAAAGATCGACTTTTTTGATGCGCAAGGTTCCGTCTTCACATTGTGTGGTTTGGCACGTTCCTGAAACATTAGAACATAGATTTATGATTTGGGTGACCTGGTGGTCTAGGACAAGTTGTCACACTTCTGTGCTGGGGGTCCGGGGTTTAATCCTCGGTCCCGGCACAGATTTATATGATTGCTAATTCCTTCGCCTCTGACAAGACGTGTATTAATCACAACTTGTGAATTTGTGGAATGCCAGGCCTCTACCGTGGTCGGATCCCACGTTAAACTGTAGGTCCTCCATTTCATCTCACAATCACCCCACCATTACACATTAGGTAAGTGCGTACAACCCAAACGGTTAGTAAGATGCGGTGCTAATAATAATAATAATAATAATAATAATAATAATAATAATAATAATAATAATAATAATAATAATAATAATAATAATATGTATGACTTGTCCTGTATATTAATTTACAAGGATAAACTACATTATTTATTATAATAAATACTTTTATTTAGTGTATGTGTTTAACTCAGACAACGTTACTTTGTATAAGCGGGTGTTTAATTTCCTTCTAAATATAATTATGTCAGTGTAGGCACGGACAAAAATGTCTTATCGGTTATTCCGCAGATGAGATTCACGATTAGTTAAGGCTAGGCTGTGTTTTTTAGTACTGGATGACCCGCATCGATGGCCACGTGGTCTAACGCGCTAATCTCGCAGTATACTAGACTGCCGATAACTGGGAGATCAAGGTTCTAATCCCGGTTCGGTGTATTAAGGTTGGTTTTTCCACTCTTCTTACACATAAATGTGGGTATTATTAATATAAATAACCTTTATAATCCTAAATATATTAGCGTAAATATTACGTAAGCGTATAACCCGAACGGGTAGTAAGAAGCAGTGCTAAAAAAAAGTACTGGATGGAACGCATGGCTGTATCAAGAAAGTGAGATCTGAATTGAGTCGGATACGAGTGTTCCTTGCTGATTGAAGTAAATATCTTCAGTTCCAACGAATACAAATATATCAACGGCCACGCTATGTAAAGAAACATCCAGGGAAGTAAGTCTGGATATTACATTACATCCATTACTGTTCCCAGCCAATGGCCTGGGTCAGTTTTTTTTATTCAAGCCATATATTTTCCACTACGAGCTGACTAGACAGACGCAAAATCCAGTCCCCAGCCGTTAATTTATCAACGTGAAAGGATAAACCCATATTTCATTCAATGAAAAAAAAAGTTTCTGCCATGTTGGAAATCAAACCCGGAACTCATAGCTCAGTAGGCAGACACGCTATAGACTTTGTTAAGGTTTTGGATAAGTCTGAATATCTAATACCTGAATCTATATTTTGAGTTAGGTATACTAAACGTGCAGCTAAACTTTGTGGCAGCTTGATGCTGGTATGCATCGAACTCCCTCTAAACCACTTCTACGTATAATGTGTTATAAAGTTGTATATTTACAGTTACCAGAATCTCTAGCACCTTCCACTAAACTGTAAACATATTTGAACGCAGGATCACAAACCGTCCCAGCACAATCACTTAAATTTGTTCAAATATGGCAAACAAGTTCAAGGGAAAACGATATACAAGGGAATATATTTTTGACAAAGAGTTTACACCGACCGCGAGAAATCCTTTTCCTCAATTTATTCCCTTAATATGTGATCCCCCGTTTACCCACCTAACCAATTCTATAGCCTACACACATATGTATTCTAGATCATGATAAACCTTTATAAGATGATCTTAAGTTGAGTAAACCTATATTTTGGATGTGAAGAATGAATTTTGAACCTCTTACTTAAATTATAACCCCCCCTTTAATTGGGTTTCATACACATTTTTATTCTTATCTCTTTGTTATACTTATTCGCGTTTTTCCAAGTCTTTGAAAGCTTTTTTATTTTCAAGGTTTTGAATAAAATTGTGGCGTGCAAAGAAAACTCAATAAAACATAATATTTTTAATTCGGTCAATATAAATAGTATTTTAATAATTATATTACCGAAACTAACATTATCAATTACTAATTAAAAAGCTTGTATTAAATTTACAAGTATACGATAGTCTTATTTATGCACATTTAAAAATGTTGTATTTTATTTTAATAACATCTTCGAAAATTCACATATTTTATTTAACAACAACAAAATAACAAAAATAATCAATAACAAATTATTGCTTGTAAATAAAATGTTAAAATATAACGAATTTAAGGGTTTATCCTAATAATGTAAATAAAACTTTAACTAATTACTAATTTATTTAAGGATTTCTTATAAATGTTAAACAACATGACCATTTTCAAATACACAAAATTAAAATCCTAAATGTCTTTAAAACATGTGTATTCGTGTGACACTATAAAATAAACAAAGACCTACTTCCTTGGAGTTTCAATATTAAATATTAATAATCAAGAAAATGATTTCAATTAGTCAATTAGTTAATTGAAATCATTTTCTTCACTAAGAATATGTTGTAAGGAAGGCTTATAGTAATTAGTTCATTACTATTAGCCTACGTTACTTACACCATATACTTTAATTGTTTAAAGTTTATTAATGTACTTACAATTTCTAAACATAAAACAAGTTGTCAATTAAAATACTTTTGTATTATCACCATCAAAATAAATATATTTATTCTATATCCATGGTTGGTGACCTGGTGGTCTAGGGGTAAGGTGTCAGACTTCTATGCTGGCGGCCGGGGTTCAATCCTCGGTCCCGGCAAAGATTTATCTGATTTCCAAACCCTTCCTTCACCTCTGACAAGACATCTTGTGAATGTGGGGAATGCCAGGCCTCCACCGTGGTTCGGATTCCACGTTAAACTGTAGGTCCTTCATTTCATCTCACAATCACCCTACCATTACACATTAGCGTAAGTGCGTATAACCTGAATGGGTAGTAAGACGCGGTGCTAATATAATAATAATAATATATCCATGGTTATTATTAACAAAAATATGGCTGAGTTTAAAAAAATATCATTCGTTTATTATACAGAATAATTCACGTTTCTAATCAATGGTTTCATCAAACATAGAAAATATGTCCATGCGTCGGAAAAATATTAAAAGATAAATGATTAGAAAGCCCTAAAAATAGCATAGCTTTCACATGTGCTCAGACGTATCTATGTAGAAGAGAGAAACTATAGCCGTATTGACGTGGATCTCAAAATGATTGGTTGGCTAGAACATGTTGTGCCTCTAACATAATGTTCACGTAACATGAAAGTTTTATCACGTTAAGTGAACGTTAATTTAACTGCATCGTGATGGCTTCGATTTAAAAAACACGTGTAGAAACTTTACACTACGTTGCGTTCTGTTAAAGTTAAGTGAACTTCAGGTTGATCGTGATCCTAGAATTAACATGGATATTTTTAAAGCTCACGTTTGACCACCTAACATTGATTAAAAGTTAAGGTCTCTAAAAAAAAAAAAGTAGATATTTGTATATATTCACAAAAATTAAAACATGTTTTATTTTAGGCTGTGATTTACTACAAACCTGGTAGCTTTGTCAAGAAAGAGAATAGTTTGAGTATTACTTGTTTTCTGTTTTTAAAATTCAGCCATATACTTTTTTTTAATCATAAAATGTGACGGATATGTTACATACGGCCTTGTGAAATCGTCCTCAACCCTTTGCTAATCCTCAGAGGATGTCGCGACCCTTCCAAAACACGCCATACTCCTAATATGTTTCACGTTTGTGAACGAGTTCGCTTTCATATTTTTTTAAAAATAATCAGTCACTCGTGTTCACGAAACCCTCCGGCTCATATTTAACTTTCATCAACCGGAAACACTGCTCTACCACGGACGTACAGGGAAGAGTTGAAAAACCTAGTTGGTGAGGCAAACAGTTTGTTCTGGATCAAATGGTTACTCACTTTTTAGAAACTAACTTAACTTAACGTTCACATAACGTTAAGTTCATTTAAGATTCACTTAATGTAAAAAAACAAGTGTGTGTTTGATCAGGATTCATATAACTTAACGTAACAACTCGAGAAAAATACAGACAGTGAGTTTGGATTGTTTGAAACCAAATTGTTCACTAAAATAAAACCAAGAATTTTTGGGCTGATTAGGCTACAAGTACTTTCAAAAGACGCTTACTGGATGTACAAAATAAAGTGTAGCATATCTTATACAATACAATTTTCATATAAATTATAAATGTTTCATTTGATTAGAAAATGAATACGTTATGAATATTCCAAATATTTAGCGTTGAATATTTTTTCAAGCCTTACGCCAGGTTTATTTGATGATAGATCTTACCAATTAATAAAAAAGAAATTTATTATTTAAACATTGGCTGGTAATATTTAGATGTAAAGATAGGTACTTAAACTTACAACGAAAAATAACCTTTTTTAAAAAAAAAATCCTCAAGGTGCGACAGAAGAGAGCACAAGTATTTTTACAGTTTTTATAGAGTTGAAAGTTTTTGGCCAAAATAAATAAAATATTTATCCATTAGCAACTTAGAGTTTAGTTTTTTGAACATGCTAGTATCAACAGATCTTGAATATCTGTCAAGTGTGTCCTGGAATTTTTTTATCAAAACTTTTTCTCTTTATTTAAAGAGGTTTGACAAAATTCCAGGACACCCTTGAGAGATAGTCAAGACCTGTTGATATTAGCATGTGCAGAAAACTAAACTCTATGTTGTTACTGGAGAAATGTTTGATTTATTTTGGCCAAAAAAATGTGATGCTATAAAAACTGTAAAATTACTCGCGCTCCCTTTTGCCGCACCTTAAGGAAGCAAGTAATTAAAACGTGTATTTACATCAAATTATTATATAAATTATTTTTATCTTTAACTCACTGCACCCTTCAGGTTACATGCATATATGATAATTAGTCTAATTAGAATAGAGATGAGGAAGGAAGCATTTTATAGTAATCTTCCTGCACTTACTTGGATGTAGTGTGTGAAACCATTTAGGAAAACCACACTCGGTAGACCCAACCGGAATTAAAACCCCGATCTCCCCGTCTTCAGCAAGCCTGCCTAACTCGTGAGTGATGCCTTAGACCATTTGGCCATTGAAGAACAAATTAATTAACTAAGCCTATTGAATATTCTAGAATGGTAAATAAACAATATTATTATTAGTAACTACCATAAAAGGGACCATTAACAACCAAACAACAAACTGTTATATGAAGTTCATAATAATGTTATATAAAAGTAATTTGAAACTCGTGGACATATATTGACCAATAGACCCCAAACCGTTTGTTTTTTGTGTTCTTGCAGGAAAAGGTGAGTGAGGGATGGTGTGAACGACATCTATAGACTGATGGAACTGTGACGTCATAGGCTTGAGATAGAGGCCAGTTCCGGCCATAATTGGACTGTCAATGATCGTTCCTCAGAAAACACAGTATAGAAAGGAAATCAGGATCTCGTCATTACATTGATACTAGATAATAAATTATAGAGAAATAAATTAAAAACAATAAACAAACATCTGTTTATAACTTGAAAGGTCAGCGTAGAGTACTGATTGTCCACAACCAATGGTCAAACGATATATGGCATGAGTCTCACCATAAGAGGATTTACTGGGATGGGAGACATCAAGATTCAAATCTTTGCTGGTTGTATGTGGGCTGAGTTTTTTCCAAATTTGATAAACTGGGGTTTCTTCATAGGTTATCCATGCTAGGTGAATGTATTTGTTCTCATAAAATCATCCCTGTTTTTAATTATTGAAATTAATTAATTAATTAATATTTAGCACCGCGTCTTACTACGCTTTCGGGTTATACGCTTTAAGTACTAATTACGCTAATGGATTAGGAATTGGGAAGGTTGAATTAGAGGAAGTGAACCCGCATTTGCGTGGAAGTAGAGTGGAAAACCATTTAGGAGACCCCCCCCATTCACCCGACCGAGATTCGAACCTCGATCTCCCCGTCCTCAGCAGTCGAGCTCAACACGACTAGCGCGTTAGCCAACTACGCCACTGAGGCGGGTCGTAATTATTGAAAAAATAGTTAATAACCAATGTACCCACACATGTGATCACATGGAAAAAGGCGTTGGTCTCATTTGATACGGTTTTCTCGTAAAGGGGTGTTTGGGGTTTAAATCCCAGTCGGGTGTGTTGAGGTGGATTTTCTTTGATGGTTTCTTATTCTCTACCCACTCAAAGGCAAATTATGAATATTATTTATTATAAGTAGGTGTGGGACCTTGGAATACTCAAATACCTTGAATCCTTAAGGATATTCGAGATTCTAGGATTCTAAAAATTTTGGATTCGAAACTGAAATCCTTTAAAAAATTGGTTTTGCAATTTTTCAACTAAAATTTGTTTTAGAGATTTAATACTGCTTATTGATGGTTCATAACCAATTATTAATATAAAATTAACTTAACAACCAGACTCCAGATCAGTAATTTAACACTTAGATGATATTATGATTGTTATAATGAATGGATTATAAGAAAGAATGTTAACGTTTAGTTACTATTTTTATTTTCATATATTTTTTTTAGATTCAGATTCGGGATTCGAAGATAAATTAGAGATTGAGATTCATAAATTAGTGGATTTGACCCAACTCTACTTATAAGTTATACTTTATTCATCCCTATATGAATTAAATATAGGTCCATTAAGTTGGTAGCACCCATAACGGCACAAATTATGAGCTATGGCAGTGCTCTGCAAAACCTTTTTTAAGTTACCAATTCTCTCGATAAGCCTAAATTATTTGCGGTATAATGTTTTATTTTGGGTACATGCCACGGCAACATAAAATGAATTACACACCCAGTCCAATGGTTGTTTGTTTGTTTGTATTTATTAATTTTGTAAACATCTAACAATAAACATGAATAATACATGAGAAACATAAAGGGACAAACATTTAACACCAGCCCCGAAGGGCTCTCGAAAACAAACACGACATTGAACATATAAAAAATCAGAAATGAAAGGATATTGGCGCCCTAGCGGGCTGAAAATTGCCTTCTTTAGACTAGGGGTGGGAAAATTCCAACGGTTGTATGGTAAATCAAAATAAGCAAAGTAGCTTACAGGCTAGCTTCAAACGTTCCAAGATTAAAGGTTAAAGTTCTTTTTCTGTGTCGTTTACTTACTATTTGGAAACATCTCTTTTACACACAGTAGTAATTTGGGTAAACCATACCTATAATTTCGCAAGAAACCTTTTAATATCATCAGATGTATTTAAAAAATTAGTAAGTACGAGTAAGTAAGAAATATGGAAGACATACGGCTGCCGTTCGTGCCAACTTTATTCTGACTTAAAATATGAGTGAAGAATGATCCTGAACACGGGACGATTCCTAGATAGCTAAGTGGTTAGAGAGCATTGGCATACTAAGTCAAAGGTCCCAGGTTCAATTCCTGTGTCCAGGTGTCATTTTTAAATTTAAAGAATAATTTTTCGAGTTGTTACTGAACAGTGACGGGTGGCGCTTGAGGCTGTGACCACACGGCACACCTAATTCACCACTTCAGTACACCAGTGTGCCTTGGCATACTGTTTGCGAATCACTGGTCTAAGGCATTACTCTTGCAAAATAATGAACTCCCAGTGACAATAAAATTGGTATCCGAGTCCAAGTTGAGTATACTGAGGCTGTTATTTCCCTAAATAATTTCCCACTCTCACTCTACGCACATGTAGACACATTTGCATTGAGTTTTACCTTCCCTATCCCCAAACCATTAGTGTAGATACGAGGATATCCTGAACGGGTTTAAAGACGTGGCTCATAAAAAATAAGCTAAAAATTATATATTTTATGATCTATTTTATTATTTTATGTGTTCAGATAAATACTCCCACACATGTTTTATTTTTCATAGCACCGCGTCTTACTACTAGTTAGGAGTGTACGATTATATACTAATTACTCTAATGAGTTAGGGCTGAGGAAGGTTGAATTTAAAAAGTGTACCCACATTGTGTGGAGGAGTGTAGAAAACTGTTTTGGAAAAAACTACCCTCAATAACATTCGACTGAGACTCAAAACTTCTCTCCTCGTCATCGCAGACTAGTATACTTCGAAGTAGCGCGTTATACTATGTGACTATCGAAGCGCGTCCCACATATTTTATTCTTACATAAACTAGATGGTAAACAAGTGATATCACTTGTTCAGATATAGTCACCATCATTGGACTTGTTTACTTAGTTAAAAACTGTCCGTGTTCCATTAAAATCAAGATCAAAAATATACAGTACATACACTTAAGTGTTAACGAGAAATAAACAATATCACTTTATGAAATTTCCCCTATTCCCTTATCTTAATAATGTGTTATTTTTCTCTTGAAACGAGTCTCTATTCAAGTGTTTCCACAACTGTGGTGTGTGTACCTCTACTGGTAAGTGATGTCCCACTGAATTTTATTAATTTTAAAATACATGTTTTGAAAATAGTAAGTTTGGCAAATAAACTAAAGAAAATGTTTTTGAGCACTAAGGATATTGAAAACTTTTGACTTTCTTTTCAAAATTGGTGTTGGGACATTATTTTATATTATTCAAAATATAAATTCAATTTTATTATTTTAAATAAAGAAATTTAAATAGTTTACTTATTATATATGTTAAACAATTTTTTTTAAATATATAAAATGCCCTTTACACTTTAGTTCAAATCTGGTATCTGGGAATTGTTTCACGTCTTAAATAAGAAATGTATGGGACAAAGATTATTTTGAACCATATTAGGTTTCAATAAATCTTTATATAAGCTAGCATTCCTTGCCTAAAGAGGTTTTTTTTTTTTAGTTTTTACTCTAAGAGTATTTTTCAATGGCTCAAATTACTTGATGTGTTACAGAATGAGAAGGTGTGATTTGTTTCCAATAGCCTCTATTTCAAACTCGAGTGAGCAAAAAATGTATATTTAAAGCTTTACGAGAGAAAAAGACTCTAAAGGAGTCCAAAATGAACTTAAGGTGTAGTTTTTTCTAGTACCGCGTTTCACTACTCGTTTAAATGATACGCATATATACTAATAACGCCAGTGGTTTTAGGTATTAGAAATGTTATATTTAGGAACTGTCCCCAGACTTGCGTAGAGAGAGAGAGTGAGAGTGGAAAACAATTAAGGAAAAACCATAAGATATAATTTGCAGAGATTCAATCCGATGCCTCGACTAGCGTATCAAAGCTAAGCATGGAAATAAATATTTATGGTGCTTAATCAATCCTTCAGGTTTGAATATATTTTAATAATATTGTACGTTAAATAGAGGTAATTATTTATATTAATTTATATATTGGTTGTAAACGAGCCCATTAGCCATTATAATAACGTTTACAATTCCAAATTTATATTTAAAAAAAGGCAAATATAGAAAATTGATCTTGTTTGTGGTCTACTGGTCAAAGTTTCTAGCTATAGGCTATATTCACAGGCTACGAGCATGATCCTCTGTGTTTTCATAATTTAGAAGTATAGCTCGATTTCGGGCTCACTATGAAGTGTTTTAAATAGAAAATTAGATGAAAGGTAAAAATCATCTTTAAAACAATGTAGACCTAGTATTCTAGTTTTTATTTGTAATTTTAATATGTTTTTTTTACGCATAGATAGGCAAAGGGACTTAATGTCAAACTTCCAACGTCAGGTTTGTCAGAGATGAGTATTTCGGAGCTCAAATTCTGGTGGGATGAAATGAAGGTGTTTTTTCCTAAATGGTTTTATACTTACCCTATTCCTGTCAATGCAGCTGCATTCTCTATATATTTTTTATAAATTCTTTCCTCCTCATTTTTTCACTGTTAGTGTATTTACTAAAACGCGTTTAGCCCAGGCAGGTAGGATTTGTAGCAATACACTGTATTTACCTGTGTATCAGAATATTATACATATGATTATATTATAATATAATATATATTATTTTGAAATACAATAGCGTATTTGTATACAGAATAGATAAATATTATATTTTGATATATGGGAACTTATAATAATATCTAATTTACATTCATGAAAGTTGAAAAATTAGATAGCAAAGAATTACAACTATTTAAAGCAAAACAAAGAGCGTCGATTTATAATTTTTTTTTTAATTTCGGTATGCCAAAATCGTAAACATTAAATTGATGGACTGCTATCACCAAACGATCACTTTTTTTGAAAGATTTTTTTTTTATCTCAAAGTAAATCGACCTTCTCCATCGGATTCTTGGATACCATGTCTTACGTCAAGCGATAAAAGAAGGAGAAGAAGTTTTGGGGTTAGTAAATGTAAGTCAGATTTTCACCCTGGAATAAAACGTTGAATCATATAAAACTGATAGAATAAACAATGTCGTTAAAGAGTTGAGAAAGCCGTGTTTGGAAAAGTGGGATCATCGCTATCATCATAGCGAGTGGTTTATATTATCAGCTAGGCTGGACTAGGCTGGGATTATTCAAGTCTGGACTAGAAAGAGGAAAACGAAATAAATAAGGAAATGGACGATACAGAAATGAAAGGAATAAACAAAGAGGGATTAATTTCAAATTAGCATGTACAACGCCATGGTTGTTAAGACTGCTTCTACCATGTTTGTATTATTTTTATCTTTTTTTTATGAAAAATTATAAGCTTTCATAAATGAGCAATTCATTGATCTCAAACATACATTATTAGAGATCTTCCACAATAGTTTTATTGTTACATAAAAAGGTTGCTCATATTTACTAAAGCCTAGGTCTTTGGCGGAAAAACTTTAAAATAAAAATGCTAAAGTGTAACTTACTTAATGTTTAGCTATTTTTGACATAAATTATTTCAAAATAAAGAGGTACGGAAACAAATTATAGGCCTATGACATCATTGCTTTAGATTATATCGGAATACTTTTCTCTAAAAATGATTATTTATTTTGTGTGTGTTCAAATCAGTAAATGTCATTTTAAATAATAATAGATACAAAAAAATATATATATATGACAAGAAACAAGAATAAAAGAATTACTAAGTGAAAAGATTTTCAAGTCTCGCCTAAAATGGTTTGGGCAGGTAAAATTGATAGATGCTGAAAGAGAAAGCAAATGTATAGCTAGATAAAGACTTGGAGATCACAAGACTCAAAGAAAGACCAAGGAAGAGATGAATTGGACAAGTGAGACAAGATGTAAATAGCAGAAGTGTGGAGTGGAACCACGTCCAAGATGAAGCAATGTACAGGGGTCTAAAGAGATGTAAGAGGCTTGTAAACCGGCAACTGAAGCTGTATAACGATGATTATGATGATAGTAAAAAAATAATAAATGATCAATTAAAAATATTTTGTTTGTAAACAATTAATTAATATTGTAAAACAATTAATTATTTGTTTTCATCCACGGAATGTATGAAAAGACTTAAAAGAACTGGGCAATTGCAAGGCAGTCATATCAAAGTTTTTCAACAACACACAAAGTCCTCAGAAAATATACCTAATTATTCATTAAATATCTCCAAAACACATTTATGGTGACCGTATGGTCGTCATGAGTGAGAAATATAACACCAGACTAAAATTATCTCAAACAGTTCTGGGAGCGTTTCTGCCAGGTGTTGGGTCGGCGCCCCAAAATTTACCACCTCTATGGGATAGTGAGAAAAGGAGAGGTGAGATGGAGGTGTAAGTATACCCCCTTACAACCAGGATGTAAAAAAGTGGGTCAAGAGATGGGAGGGGAAATTCTATTAATAGTACCACTATCTGGGAGCGTATATTAACATCTTAAAAAAGGTCACCACGGCATTTTTAATGGAAAAAGTGTAGCTCGATGTATCAACACCACACTTAACCATGGTGGTGGATATCATTTGGGGGGCTATTTTGTAATAATTCATACATGAACAAAGTGGCCAAAAGCAGGAAATAGTTTGCCTCCTGTAATGAGTGCCTAGCTACATTTTTACTTGAGGCTCTTTTGGCTAGACTTATTTCTCGTGTAGTATTTTACCTGGAGTAAAATACAACCATCTCAAATTAAGAGTTTTTTCTTTTATTAAATAATAATGAGTTGAAATATTCTGATACAATAAAAGCATTGGTTATAGAAATTATTATCTTATTTGTTTTTGATAAACAATATATATTCAAGTAATAATCACTTAACTTTTAATTTTGATAACACATACATTAGTATAAAAGCTGCTTTTGGCTTTGATAGACGCACTAGTTCGATCCCAATCTTATAAAAAAATATTGTGTGTGAATTGAATTATTTAACACCCACTAATAATCATAATAATAATAATACTGTGTATTATGATAAGTGCTTTAATGTTACAATTACAGTTTTATAATCATGACGTAATAAAATATTATTAAATTAATCGAGCATATAAAGAGTTCAAACATTACTTTCAATGAACTTGTGTGTTAAAACTAATGGTTGCATATCGCCCAAACGGGTGGTGAGATTAGTGAAATAACTAATCATAATATTTTTAAATCCTCTCTCCAGGATAGTAAAACATAGTTCCTCCTACTTTACCTTTTCGCTCTTTAAACTTTTAAATAATTAGATAATAACCATTATTAAAGTAGCGATTCAGAACCAATATACAATTTTCAAGTGATTTTAAAATATTTCTATTTATTAGATCACAAGGCAAATTGACAACGCAAATTATTTGGAATAATGTTACCTATAACTAAAATACTAATAGCGTAATAATTTAATTTCAAACAATATATTAGTGTTTATCAATAATACGAGTATACTAAATTTCAGTAATGGTCTCTTACCTTACATGACGAACAATTTGAACAATTTGTTCTAAAACAAGGTGCTTAGGTAGATATTGGGTCTATAAAGGTATGAGGATACTGGGTAGTATAAGACGCTACTTAATGATGAATTACTTACCCTGTACTCATCACAAGACACTGTAACTATAATCAAGTCTCGTAGATTACGGTTGTCAGGACATGCAGCGTGAATGGGAGATTATATAACCGTGTTCAGGGTACTAGCTGGCTAACCCAATGGGAATACCTAGACATAGAGGAAAGGGTAACATTTGAATATACCTGAAAGAAATAGGGCGTAATGAGGTGGGCTGGTTAGAATTAGCTTAAGATATGGATAAGTAGCGTTCTTTTTCAGATGCGGCAATAAACTTTCGCGTTCCTAAGGCCAAAGAGCAAGTGAATAATGTTTTATTAAATCAAGACTAGGCTTGTATATTTAAATGGTACCTTATAAATGGTATATCTATTGCACATATGTGGACTATCAATTTTCTAAACTAGTTTCAAATTAATAATCAATCAAATTAAATGTGAAAATTACCTGAATCCATTAAATGACATTTCAGTATATGAATAATATAATTATTAAAGTAACTTAAGTGAACTTAATTGCGAGCAATGTTGCCAAATGGACGAATTAGACCAGCCTATTTCCCCAATGGGGCAAAGTGACCTTTAAAGAAAATAAATATTTCCTGGTTGGTAAGCGTGTTTAGAGATAGAGGTCGTAGTTCACGTGTGTATGCAGTATATCTGTCCCACATCGCATGTTTTATTTAGACAAAGTGACACGTGATGTCGTAATATTGTCTTGTCAGCTACATGAACAGTGTTTTTAGTCATCATATATATGTATCATCGGGTAGAGTATTTCGATCCTGGTAAAGCTTTAACACCAAACAAGATATATATATATATATATATATATATATATATATATTATATATATATATATATATATATAATAGTATTTTGATCCTGGTAAAGCTTTAACACCAAACAAGATATATATATATATATATAAGATATATATCTTGTTTGGTGTTAAAGCTTTACCAGGATCGAAATACTATAATATATATATATATAAAAAAAAAGAATGATCCTTATTATAAACGAGTTTGGTGATATTTTAAATATTTAGCGGGGAAAGTATAAAATGAATTTCTAAAGAAAGAATGATAAAAAGTAAAGATGGTATTATGAATAATTTAAAATGATTGAAAGCCTAATTACTAGTTTTGTGATGATTTAGGTTTGTGCTGGTTTGATTCTTAAATACCTCGGTTTAACTGGCTTTTCACTTGTAAGGCAAAATTGATTTAGTTTCCCATGTAGTCGGGTCTTGGTAACTACATATATAATAATAATTTTATGTTTATAAGAAGGTAAAATAATACCAACATTTAAATACAATCCTTTATAAAGCTATCGAAACAAATAGACCTTAATAAACAAAACAAACCATAGACAGTAGAAAATTTAAATATGAATGAACAATTTAAATCTTAGCTTAAAAATAATGAAAATAAGCAAACCAGTTTTAAAATGTGACTAATTTAATAAGGAAAATTGAAATAAATTATGATGATTTTTAAAAAAATGTTTAAGGAATGTGTGTTCTTTCCTTATTTGAGAGTTGGATCTTTGGATTAAGATTAAAATTGGACACACACGCATACTAAATCAGAAATATTTAGTTAATTTATTATTATCTTGATGAACTTTGGTTTTTTTTAGCATCCCGTCTTACTACCCGTTCGAGTTATATGCAAACTGAATTTTTATCCACGTTGTTTGAATTTAAATGCCTTGTATTTTAAAATATAGAGTCAGTTACCAATTAAAATTTAAATTGCACCTTCAACCAAACATTTATTGTAGAAACCAATCCACAAGACATATATATATAAAGTCGATATATATTTTTGTATGATTATCTATCATCCCAACGAGCCATTGTCACGTTCAAATATCGTCTGGAAGTTAAATACGATAAACTCTCCAAGAGTAATTATTTGTGATTTATCTTGAAAAGACTGGGAGTAGATCCTGCCGAGTTGTACCGCAGCACGCACGTATTTCTATAAACCTAATGACTCCTTTACTTTCCAGGCATTTGGAGAGAAACTATATATCTAATTATATACGCTTTGAAAATAACGTGGTTTATCTTTATTTTTTAAACAAAAGATTATCATTCCAGCGTCTAACCCTATCTCAACCTAATATTGTTCAGTAATACGTGTGTAAAACCTCTCCTATATACAAATAATAAACTTTATAATAGCCCCGTAGGGATAGCAATTAAATTATTAGCTAAAATATTGAGTTGCATTTTTTTCTCTTTTTGCCCCCCTCACCCCCCAAAAAAACTCATTTAATTAAAAGTAAGCTAGCTACTTCCATGAACCCCTCTGGAGAACTCTGGCTTAGCTCAATCAGTAAAAAATTGTGTTGGCTCTAGGCCAAGATAAAGAAGCACAAACACTCAGACAGATGCCTTCACGAAAATCATTTTTTAGGATGCACGGGGTCGTGAAACGTCATCATCCATCAAAAAGACTGATTTTTTATGATCATAATACTTTCTCTCTTCGGGGATTCACGTGAATATAAAAATACCTTTATTGAGTAACCAGACAAATATTTTAACATATTTCACGGAATTTATTGCAGCCTACACTAGTTATTTCATTAAGTCCCACTTTGTTTTTATAATCTTTCCTGATGGGTATATTCTATAGTCTAGAATTATTCCTGATTTCATTCACAGAATACGCCTCTAAACATCACTCTACACGTAATCCCCCTTAAGCTCTTGAAGTATTTCCATTGTTCTATCTGCAACAAAACGTATCAATTTGAAAAAATCACTAACAATAAAGGGATCAAAAAGTTGGATTTAGCATTCAATCTGATATTAATGAAAAATAAATTAAAATTATATATCAGTAAAAGAAAAGAGAAAAGCTTTTATGCCTCGTATTAAATACTATGATCATACCATTAAATGAAGTAGCCTATATAAAAATTAGGGCTGGTCTTATGACTCCTGGATAAATATTAATCTGGTAGATAAATATTTCTATCGGGTGGATAAGTTAAAAGTGCGTATTATGACTGCCATATAGCATTTATCTGCCACATAAGATTTATTTATCCTTCCTTTTTTATCGGGAGGTTCAAGTACCTGATAACTTTTATCTGGAAGTTAAAATGGTTGTTGACATAGTGGCGTGTTGTTTTTAATTAGGTTTCACCAATCAGAATCTGTTTATAGGTTAAAATCTTAGTTCACATGTTAAGTAAGCACAAGCCCGGACTCTATCTATATAAAGTTAGAACATTTAATTCACTTTAATATAAACTGACAATCTATTTGTAGAGTTATATTTATATAAGAACAAACTATCAAAATGTGAGTACAATAAATTATTTTACTAAATACTTTTCCACTCTCCCTCCACGAAAATGTGGGCACGCCTATTTATTTTATAACATTTGGGACGAACAATTTTATTTTTTTTTACAAAATCGCCTGTATTTGTTTCTCTTTTAAATAATAAAAAATGAAGGGATAAGTTGGTTAGACCAAGGCCAGAGGTACGAGACTGGCAAAATTTTCCAAAACCATTAACGAATATAATTATTTGTGTCACTCCCCTATTTTGAAACATGATCTAATTGATAGCAACAAAACAATATAATAAGTGTGTATTAAACAAGTGTATAAAATATCTCCTGAACGTTAGTATTTGTGTATGAACCAGAACTTAATGTTTGTACCCACACATTTAACTTTTCATTAATTATACATATACTCAGAAATTGAAAATATCAATAAATATGCACTTTCCCCAAGTGACAAAATGGTTACTTAGTTCCTCTAATTTCAATTATTTTGATTAATTTGTATGGATTGCAGTTAATATTTTAGTTTATCACTGTGGTTGTCTGTTTTAAAGTTGGTTTAGAAAATATTGTAATACATTTGATTTAATCACTGACATATTACATAAAAATTACCAAATTCATGAAAAATGAGTGAGCTTGTTCACCAAAAATTTGATAAAAACACATTCTTCTTTCTACAACAACAAAAATTCAGTTAATATGCTAAAATTTTACTTTTTAAAGGGTTTAAAACTTTTTAATGCCTAGTATATTTGTACAACTATGCTATGAAATTTAAAGTAAGTAGTACTCCGGATGTATAGTACAGAATATATTCTGACAGTACCTTGATTTAAGTTTGTTATTTTTAAAATTATAACGTAATTATATCCATCCCTTACTTCACAATCCAGTACACGCCACTGATTCCTTTACATTTTTAGTATGATTCACAAGGCTAAAACTCAATTCAACTGACGTCAATCTTAATGCAGGCCTTTATTAAACCTATAGATTCATTGGCTCCCTTTTATGAGAAATACCTCAAAACAAGTGTTCATAAGTTACTGACCATTTGTAAGTTAAACCAAATTTTGGTCTCGAAATGAAATTCTTGATCTTTTGAAAATAAATTTCCATATAAATAAGAAATACCAGGTTTTATAAGTAGGGCAACGAATTTTGTCACTCGCTTATTTTCTATCTCCCTGAACTTTTACTACAGGTTATTTCTACTATGGTTTTTTTTTTTTGTTACGTTAACGCCTCCCTCCTATACTGCCTTTCACACCCCTATCTACCAAACCACCTGTACAATCGGCAAGTTTTAAATGTGTGGTCCAAATTTTAATCATTGTTTTCTATGCTATGTTAACTGAAAAACTTCTCTTGTTGGACTCGCTTAGTGATTTTGAGCAAACCAGGCCTCATAAAAATAGCAAACAAACAATTAGTATATAATAATATGTGTGAAATATGGTTATGATTGTTAAGTGTGTTAATTTGTTTTATGTCTAAATTTAGAGGATTTTTATTTTAGTTTCATTACATAGATTATTGGAGTAGTTTTTAAATGAATGTCTGGAGTATTTTTTTAATGATTAAGTTGTTATTATAAGGTGTTCTGTCTTTCAACAGGTTCTTTTTTTTTATGTAAATTGAGTTCTTTAGCACGTCCTATCAACAGATTATTTTTATTTTAGCACCACGTCTTGCTACCTGTTCAGGTTATAATTATATTTAATAATTACGCTAGTTATTTATGTATAAGTAAGGTTAAATTTTAATAAAGTGTACGCGCATTTGCGTGAGGAAGAGTGGAAAACCGTTTTGAAAAACCACCCTTAGAACACCCGACTGGGATTCGAAACTTGCTCTCTCTATAAATGACAGTCTAGTCAATTGCGAGAGTAACGACTTAGACCATGTGCCCACCAAATTAGGTGGGTTTTTTTTTTAGATCCTGAAACTTAATATTCTCCCTTTCTTTGAGTTAATCACATAGATGAACTCGGTATATTCATGGTCCCTTTCTTTCTTTCACCTTGCCTTCTATGACATAATTCAATAAATCATTTATTTTCATAAAGTGAACCGTCCAGTTTGATTTTATTCGTAGAATCACCTACAGAATGGATCAAGTTTAATTTACGCTTCTTATAACTTCTTCATAAACCTCACCCATTTGTTCATTTTATCCTATATATTCCCCTCTAACCTCACATCTCTAAGGTTTCCAAATATGTATTCTTCTTTTTCTTTAAGGTAAATGTTTTATATCCATAAAAAAGTGATGCTCCAAAAGTAGCACTTCAGGAGTTTCTTCCCAATCTCAAGGTTTAGTTTTCTAGTTCCTCTTCTTGTTCGAAAGAGTTACTTTACTATGCCAACTCTTTTAGAACACGAATGTTTACTTTCTTTTATATCTGATACATTAGTCTTCACCACCTCGGATCCCCTCACCAAAATATGATAAAGGCAACTAAATATTAAATTATTAACAGACCTTTCCAGAAACAATTTACGTGAAGTAATCAGTCACTCTTTCAAAACAAATAGTACATGAAATATATTTCGTATGTGAATGCTCATTACAACATGTGATTATAAAATATGTTAACTTGTAAGGGGAGAGGGGATTTTGTTTATGAGTTGACAAAACTAACCTTTTATATCCAACGATGTTATCTGTGTAATTTATTTGTAGCTAATGAGATTGTGTCTACTTAACCTTTACACTGACTTTCTCCAACATGTAACCTTGGGGAGGGGGGGGGATTAGACCAGAATCAGATCGACCATCATTGCTCATAGCATGTAAAATATAGAATAACAAAAACCTTTAAATTAATAGATTGTTTCATGGAATATATTTATAACTTATATTCAAAATATAGATTTTTAATTTTTGGACACATTCTTTCTTTCCCACCACCCTTATCCTACAGTTCATAAGCATTTTAAATATTCTAATAGGTTGAGACAAGACAGTTTGTGTGTCAAAATTATTATTCTAAAACAATGGATTACATAGATCGTCGATCGTGACATGCGTTTGAGAAGTTGACAAATTCAAATACTTAAGAGCTATGTAACAGAATAATACAATTCTAAAATAGATTTTTAAAAAAAAACATAATTAATGCAGGCATTTGTAAACTGTTTTTGTCTCATATATAGTATAAATTATTAAATTGATATAACAAAACTATAATCCAACTCGTTGTTATTTAGGATATAAAGCGTGGTCTCTCACGCAGTACCAATACATTAAATTAAGAGTTTCTTAGAAAAAGTACGGAGAAAGATATTTGGTACTAAGACTAAGAGTGATTACACAAAGAAGAATGAAGAAAGTTAATAACGAATAATGTCAATATATGCTATACACCTCAAACATATTATAATCAAGGCACGCAGGATAAGTTGGATGATTAGAGACTTGTACACAAAATTTTAGTTGGGAAATCTGAAGAAACAAGACCCCTTGGTATACAGAGACGTAGATAATAGGTAGTGTGTCTAAGAATAGGGTTGGAGGGAAAGCTTACGTTTTGGCCATTAACTTTCGAGTTACTTAAGGCCATAGAGCTAGTTATACGAGGGCAGTTGATATGACTAAGGTAAATTTAGAAAACAATTATCCACATATGTTTGAAGGGATGGAGAGAATCAATTGAGAAAAAAACTTAATTTATCCAAGAAAGTATTAAAATCCTGACCTACATATAACCATCAAACAAGATTAGACCAAAATCGACATTTAGGACCACAACGAAATGTAAGTCAGGCTACTCATCTCTAGCATGTTGGGGCTTCAAACATGGAAACATAGTTTTATCTTCGCTCGGGCTTCTTTTTTATTCGTTTTCTTCACACAAATTAACATCATATCCATCTCCAATAGGTGTTTTAGATTATATTCAATAAAAAAAATGTAAACATTCTTTTTAAAAAAATCTCATTACCTTGATCTGTTATATTGGATTAGATAATTTATAATGTTAGAAAACGTGGTACTTCCTTCCATCAATCTATTTGGAGGGAAAATAAACCTACACTTGTTCAATTGATCTATAATATTACACGCAACTAATTTATATTAATTTCGATATAAAGTGTTCAAGTTTTGGTTTGATGATAACGAAAAAATAAGTAAAACAAACAAATGATATGGAAAACATGACATAATAGATAATATCTTACTGTGTACGTAATTATTCACTAATATATTTTTTAATATATATATATATATATATATATATATATATATTTATATTTAGCACCGCGTTTTACTACCGTTCGGGTTATACGCTTTAAGTACTAATTACGCTAATGGATTAGGAATTGGGAAGGTTGAATTAGAGGAAGTGAACTCGCATTTGAGTGGAGGGATAGTGGAAAACCATTTAGTAAAAACCACCCCCAGTTCACCCGACCGAGATTCGAACCTCGATCTCCCCGTCCTCAGCAGTCAACCTCAACACGACAAGTACGTTAGCCAACTACGCCAACGAGGCGGGTATATTTTTTAATCATCCCAACAAATAAGTCAAAAGCAATGCTATAAAATAAAGTCTATAGCCTTTCACTGTATCTTTGACTTGTTGGTATATAGGCCTAATACAAGCTCAGGAAAACATGGCTTAGTGTCAGTTGCAGAGATACCTAAAATAATTGTTATTCAGGTTTATTCTTGTCCTCTAACACAGAAGGTACCATTTCTGGCTAAGGCGTTGTAAGTCCTGTGTTTATCTAACTCTTATAGGCCCACTAATAAAGAACAACCCACTTCGTTGGCTGCATAGTCTAACGCGCCACTCTCATAGTAGACTAGAGTGCCGATGACGGGGAGGTCGAGATTAAAATCTCGGTCTTTTATCCTGAGGTGTTTTTTTCAAAATTGTTTCTCACGACCCCTCCATGCAAATGTGGATACATTCCTCAAACCAAACATTACTAATCTCTTAAACCATTAGCGTAATTTTTACATAAACTTTCCCAAAGGGGTAGTAAGATGTGATGCTAAGAAAATAGAACACAAACGTTAGACCTATTTAGGCAAATTTCAAATTTTCAAAACGTTCAAAAAATTTATGGTAAGTAAATTAACCTTAACCATACTTCCTCTCCCCCCTTCAAAAAAGTATAGAAACTCATTTTTAGTGTCAAACACTCTCTAAATATCAATTTTAAACAAAACCATTTAAGAGTCATTTTCTAAAAAATTTAAATTAAAAATTAAATTTGTAAGCGTCTCCAAAAATTTAAGTTATATTTATCATGTCAAACACGCCCTATACATATATTTTAAACAAAACTGCTAGAACCTTTTTTGACAAATTTTTTTTTTTTTTAAACCACTAATTAATAAGCTACCCTTAATTTGAGGACTAAAATCGAAATTTAAGAAATACCTGAGCTATGGACCATGTAAAATCCAAATATAAAGTTTAAACAAAATCTACTAAACAATTTTGGCTGTAGCCCAAGGTAAAGGCAGATATATAAACATGGAGACAAAGACAATTGTAAAACCCACTTTTGGGGGTTCCGGGAAAATACAAATTCAACATTTATCACAATCTCGAGTTCGAAAAATTCTCACGATTGCAATACTCTCTCTATGTAAGAAATTCAAAATAGAACGATTTTTTTCACACATTTTAAAGTTTATCTTTATTTTTTCAATTGATATTGTGATCGAAAGTATGCAGCCCTAATACAAACCTCGAAATAATAAATGGAGGTGACAAACAAGCACAGAAATCGAAGACATGAACGCTTTTTTACCCGGAAGTGTTAGAATGACAAGGTAAAGTGGCTTAGATTGACTGGTGTAGATTACAATAAATATTGTCCTTGTTATGTCGACAACACCAGAGGTGGGTCAACTGCTGCAATAGATATAACAAACAACTGACTGCTACAGGTCACCCTCTTTTTATAATTGATAGTGAATATAAATCATCATAAAAGAACTGTACCATCAGCAAGTTTAGTTTATTAGTATAATAAGAGAAATACTTTTAATAAAAACAATACTAGATCAGTGGAATGCCAGGCCTCCCCCATGGTTCGGATCCCACGTTAAATTGTAGGTCTTTCATTTAATCTCACAGTCACCCTACCAATACACATTAACGTTAGTGCGTATAACCCGAACGGTTAGTAAGACGCAGTGCGAGTAATAATAATAATAATAATAATATTAATAGCTTAACATAAAATAAGAAATAAAACCTTATTTTTTATATTGCCACGTATTTCTACTTTTTCGGGTTTTACGCTTATGAACTAATTACGATGATGGTTTTATGGTTGAAGAAGGATATATTTATATAAAATTTACCCTAATTTTTGTGGAGCAAGAGTGGAAAACCATTTTGGAAAAACAACCCTCAGTACATGTGACCGAAATTCGAACCTTGATCCCCACATTATCGGCAGTCTAATTTAATGCGAGAATAATACCTTAGACCATGCGGCCACCGAATCGGCTAATAAAACCGTATTACCAATGAATCAATGAGCACGCGGTATAAAGCGTATACCTCGTTTGATATGATTTAATGGTGACGGTAACATCGTGGTTAAAATCTCAACTGGTTATAGTAAGGATTCTGCTGAGGTCGGGGAGATCGAGGTTCGAATCTCGGTCGGGTGAACTGGGGGTGGTTTTTCCTAAATGGTTTTCTACTCTACCTCTACGCAAATGCGGGTTCACTTCCTCTAATTAAACCTTCCCCATTCCTAATCCATTAGCACAATTAGTACTTAAAGCGAATGGGTAGTAATACGTGGGGCTAAATATTATTATTATTATTATTATTATTATTATAGTAAGGATTTTCTTTCCTAAAAATGGTAAGCTTATGCACTTATATTTCCTCTAAATTCTATTTAATGATTTATTACCTATAATTGTAAATATTCTAATAGTCTGGATGGGTAATAAGACACCTTTCACTAAGCAACAGCATTTATTTATTCAAACTTACTTTCATCTGTCGTAATTTACTCATCCCAACTATTTGAACTAATAAGTGCATTAAGAACATCTAAACGTTTTGTTATATTGTATTTAAAATGTTATGTGAACGTCTTGGCATAGTTTAAATATAATGATTTTGATTTATTTTTTATCTTTTAATATTTCTTTTTTAGACACTGGTACAGAGTCATTTTTTTCAAATTTTGTTTTGACAAATTGACTTTTGTGTTAAGCTCTATTTTTCTAGTTTAATTATCCTTAATATTATCACACTTGACGATCAAGTAACAATATTTTCCAAATCCACCCAATTTTACCATGACCTATTAAACCGCTTCATTAACAAAATATAAAATAATTTATTTCCATTGACAATTTTCCTACGTTTGTTCCACACAATAACGTTGCCCATAAACTCTCCACAAAACTAGATGTGAAAAGATTTATCGACGAGCTAAAACAAAGGCAATAAATCTCGAAAATAAAAATAAAACAATATTGAGTTGTACAGTGTTTAGGAACTTATTAATTTAGTTGGATCCCGTTGATGTTTGAAAAATCAATTGCCTTGGTTTATGTGAATCAAATATCGAACAATAAATAACCTTCAAAAACGTGTAAATGAAAATTAAATAATTATTATTACATTTTGAGACCCAATAGGGTTAAATATCTAACAATAGAGCCCATTATGTTCGCATGTGTAAGTATATTTCTCAATGTCAATGTAAACACAGTGTTAAACAAATGCAACTTATTCATTTATTAAGTTTAAGGATTTATTTTCATAAGCCTTAGTATCAGACTAAGCTTTCAGTAACTTAAAATATATGAGGTACAAGAATTAAGGGAATGAGCTTTATTCAATAACCCATTTGAAACAAGGACGTAAATACAAACTTTGAATATATCATCTTATTGAAAATCACCGAGACCAAGCATTTGGCTGCTTAGGTAAAAAGAAAGATTCTGATTCATCGTATATCTGACTAGTAATTGGTAATAATATTCACGATATGAAGTTGGAAATAAGGAAAATAATACAGTCGGTAAATGCATAATATTATTCAGTCAGTAATTTGTTGACATACCGCCTATTTTAAAGGAATTTGAAACTCAGAACATACAAAACATTAATTTGAACGGTTTTACTCTATAGGTGTTAAACGTGGTCTCTTAATTTACATGACAAAAACCTATCTAAACAAGGTTCATAATGATGAACTACATACTCTGTAATTATCACAAGACATTGTTAGGGTAATAAAGTATCGTAGATTATGGTGGGCAGGACATGCTACGTGAATGGAAGATTCTAGATCTTTGTTCAGGGTATTGACTGGCGAATCCAATGGGAAGAGACCATTGGGAAGAACTAGATGCATATGGGAAGATAGTATTAGAATATACCCGAAAGAGCTAGGGTGTAATGAAGTGGACTGGATAGAAATAGCTCAAGCTAGGGAAAGACGACATAGTTTGTAAGTGCGGTAATAAACCTTAGAGCTCCTGATGCCATAGAGTAAGTAAGTTGGGAAAGTTTTTCGGTACTATAATTACTCAAACATCTTATTAGTAAGAATTATTATAGTAAATAACAAATTTCATCGGATTATGTATGTATATGTACTTGATTACAGGACAGATCGCTTTGATGTTCGAACGGTATAAGGCATAACTGCCATAGTAGACAGGTTTGCTAATGACAGTAAGATTGGGTTTCGAGTTCTGTTCGAATTTACTATGAGTGTTTTTACTAAATGATTTTCCCCTCTCCCTCCATGACAATGCGGGTATACTTCCTCACCCTCAAAACATTAACGTAATTAGAACATTATCACGAACGTATGACGTGTGATAAAAATAAAAATAACAGGAACTCTGTCAACATGTTATGAATTTATAATCAAAACCTTTTCAATGGATTATTTAATTTTGAATATTATAATTATCAATTAAATTACTAATCTTCATATTAATGAATAAAAATAAGACAATGGAGGTTAAAATAGTGTTTTAAAATATAAATTAAGTTTAAAATATATTTTATTTACACATTTAAAACTAATATGTAATATTTATAAAACCAATTAAAATTTTAAACCACAGGATTTCACATGGAAATTATATTTTATTCGGTTAGTGTAATATTATTTAAAATATAGTGCTTTGCTTGAAGGGAAGCTATTTTAAATTATAAATAGATTTAAAATATAAGAGATAATTTTATAATATTTGATATTCTATAAAAATAATTATAATGTTTCATAAAGTTCCTTACTAGAATTTTCACAAGGTTTTTCTGTAAAAAATAGTAATGCTAATTTAATATTGTGTTTTACTATTTAATTTGGTGTAGTAACTTAACGTAAATGGGGTATATTTTTATTGAAGTAAGCTTACATCAGTCCGAATCAGCTGCCGTTTTTATTTCCATATGAAGTTAATATCCACCTAAGACTGAATTCAAAACTGTGTTTTATAAACGATTGGACTGAGCCATGTTCACCCGTAAAATTTTGAAGGGAACTTAGTATGAAACGAATACACGAAAGCTTTATATTGTTCCGAGAGTTGATAAAATAGTCAAATTTCAATGTTGATAGGATAATTTAATAATCAGATTGATTTGAGGTGGAATGAAAGAGGATTCGAGGAAAATTGAATGTTTTTATAGTTTTTATGGAAAAAATAAATAAAATATTGCTTCAGTACAAACATAAAAGTTTAATTTTCTTCACATGATGAACTCAAAATCTCTTGAATATCTGTCAAGGGTGCCCTGGAATTTAACGACAACTTTTTCTTTTCATTTAAAATGTTTGTTATATAATACCACCATGCTCATGACAGATATTTAGAAACTGTTGATATCACCATGTGAAGAAAATTAAACTCTTTGTTTGTATTAGACCAATATTTTATTTGTCTTAGCGAAAAAAAAAAATGTTTTTACATAGAAACTACAAAACAATGGTCTTTTGTCGAGTTCCCTTCCATTCCATGAATTGAGTTAAAATTATATTCAAAGACTTTCGAATAAACAATATAATTAAAACTGGGTTATGCTTAGTATTGGTACTAAATGATAAACTCTGTGTACCATTAATATTCAACCAATGTAATAGTGTAGCTTGAATAAATTAAACATTTTTAAAATTTTAATTGGCAGATAGATTTTCTCTAAACAGAAGGTATATAAATTTGTTCGTGTCCCACGTATTTCTACCTATCCGTACTAGCCGAACCTTTACACTAATGAGGCAGGAATAAGAAAGGTAAAATTCAGAGAAAATGTAACTTATTTTGCGTAGTGGAAGGTTAGAAACGTTAAGAAAGAATCAAATATATAGACCCAGCCAGGATTTGAACCTTGGCTTACCAATCACCAGACCATAAATATCGATGGCATATGTCACGTTTTCATCGATGTTATATAATATTTAGCACCACGTCTTACTACCCGTTCGGGTTATACGCTTTAAGTACTAATTATGCTTATGGATTAGGAATTGGGGAGGGTGAATTAGAGGAAGTGAACCCGCATTTGTGTGGAGGGAGAGTGGAAAACCATTTAGGAACCCCCCCCCAGTTCACCCGACCGAGATTCAAACCTTGATCTCCCCGTCCTCAGCAGTCGAGCT
Source organism: Timema cristinae (assembly GCA_039000515.1). NCBI lineage: Eukaryota > Metazoa > Arthropoda > Insecta > Phasmatodea > Timematidae > Timema > Timema cristinae. Next base: position 38,006,451 of record JBCFYV010000935.1, on the reverse strand, counting down.
CAACACGAGTATTCCGTTAGCCAACTACGCCACCGACGCGGGTCTCATCGATGTTGAATATTTAATTTTTAATACCTAAAAGATAGATATGTTTTGTCTTCATCGAAACCTGTAACTTACCTTCTCTGATAGAACGTAAAACTGTCTCAGGTTTGATAAATCGTTAATGTCTGCAATATAGTTTGTGTTAGTTATTGACAAATAAAAACATTTTTTGACGCTAATAGCGGGAACTTCCCAAGCTGTTTCTTAATTGAGTAGTGATTGCCTTCGGTGGATTGACAGATGTGAGGGTGAGTTTAGATATTGAATGCAATATTATCTTTTTTAATCAATTAGAAGCACGCTGACGAATAACAAATCAAAGTGCTGAAATGATAGACTAAAAACTCTGGATGTACTACACGATTATTTATTTGGTTTGTATATTTTGCTGCAAGTGTTATCTAGTAGGTTTATTTTAACATGATTATAGGAGATGTGGCTGAAACAATTATATAATTAGTAAATTGAAAATCAACACTTTAATCTAAAAATAAGTATCCACTATCTAAATAAAACAAACTACATTGTACACTTTTCAACTTTTTGAATATAATACTACTCAGGTGATCTCCAGCGGACGTCAGATAAACCCTAGCAAGTTGCCAATCACTTTCCTCAACATAGATCGTCTAATTTTTCAACCCCACCCTGTATTTGTGTGTTTTAATGCAAGTTATTTAGTTTGTGTATTTTATATTAAGAGGGTTATTTAATTGGTGAATTTTAGTGCAAGTGTTATTTTACGCTAATGAGGATTGTTAGAGAAAATGAGCCCACTAACCGTGTTAAAGTCGATATGGAAAATGAAACAGCGCACCCAGTTGGAACGAGTTGACCTAATGGAAATCTTAAACCTTACTTAAGCCTAATAAACCATTTCATAAGGACCATATAAACAGTTCTACTTTAGGAAGAAATACCTATGGTACCATTGGGAATCAAACCCTGGTTTTCTATTTCAGTAGCCATGGGCGCTGACCACTAGACCAAGAGGTCGGCTCACCAATAGTTGGATATATGAGCACTGGGATTGAGATAAATATTCGGAGGGAAACCGTGGGGTTGATTGAGTGGTCTGAGATTCTCTTTGATTTAGTTTATGTAGATGGAGGGTTGTCATATGTGCACAGAAACATGGCATTGAATGTAAGAGAGACTAGGAAAATGGAGGCCATGGGAATGAAGTTTGTGAGGGGCATGTTGGCTGTCACGAGGAGAAACAAGATTAGGAATGAAGTTATCCGGGAAAGAGTGGGAGTACTAGATAGTAGAGGAAGCAAGATTGAGATGGTATGGGCATGTAATGAGGATAGAGAAGGAGAGGATGCCAAAAAAAGAAAGATAAAGATGATGTACGTAGGAAAAAGACTGCCAGGGAGACCAAGAAAGAGATGGGAGAAGCAGATATCAGAAAGTGTTCAAGTGAGAGGAGAAGAATGAAAGCAATTAAAGGAGGAAGAATGGTGGCAGGATAGAGGTATATGGAGGCATTTTACTGAACTGACCCAAACACAAGCTGAAAATAGTTGTTGATGGTGAGCTGGGTTTCAAATTATGACCAGGTTCACCAAGAGGTACTTTCCTCGTTGTAATTTTCAAAGTGATTGTGTGAAACTTTTTCTTCGTTATAGATGTTTCCCTACTCTATCAAAGATAATACAAGTACAGTTTCTCTTGATAACTGTCTTAAATCCTACCCCATTAATTAATTATGTATTAAATGTTTGCAGTGGTGTATCGTGAAGTGCTGTTAAGATAAGCATCGTTTGTTAACAGCTGAACTAGTGATTTTGTCGCCCACATGGTCCCCATTTGACCATTCATAATAGACAATACTCTATATACCTCACATGGAAAATATCTTTCCGTTGACATCAATGAAATGTTTTACTGAGGGATGAAAACTGTTTACAGTAGTGTTGTGTCGTCGAGTGTTTCCAGGGTAAGCAGACCTTCTTAAAACTGTACCTGTAATACGTTGTAGCCTACTTGGTATCCATTTGACCTTTAATACATAGTATCTACTTAGAGGAGCAATGTATACCTGTTAAGTACTGGCCAATGAGTGCCTTACTAAGTAATGAAAATACGTCACATGTATATTTTAAATTAGCTCTGCTTATTCTGTCAACATCCTACTACACGCTGTTGAATGTTGATAAATTGTATGAATTAAATTTTAATAATTATAAAAGTTTATTTTCAAATTACATTTTGAGTTTAGGGTGTAACCGAACCTTTATTTGTTGTTTCAGGTTCCTGTTTAAGCTACGGACATTCCTGTTGGGGAGGTAAGTTAACACATTATAGATGGTATTAAACTATCATATTTGTTTGATGAAAGAAATACAGTTGTTTGATAAAATAAAAAAATTAATATAATGAAATATACTATAAAATAACTGAGACCTACTTTGATAAAAGATGTCTTCTAATATTACGTCACATTTCTTTCAAAGTTTGTAAACTATCCTAAATTAAATTTACTATACAAGTGTCACTTTTGTACATCCATAATAATATTATATCTAACTAAATTAACTTAAAAATGCGTGTAAGTTACTTACTTTAATTATATTTCATAAATTAATTAAGTATAGAAATTCGTAATCTTACAAACCGGGCTATTAATAACAAAGTTAGTTGCTTGATAGTCAGGTCGAGTGTATTACAATAAAATAAGCCCAGGAGTCAGGAAAGAAAGTATAGTTTTTTTTTATCCAAAATTCGCCTTGGATTTAGTCCCAAACTATAAAAATCTCTCATGAGGACTATGAATCATAGTAAATATAAGCTTTAGTTTTAAAAAAAGTTTACGAAACAACCTTTTGATGACTACACCAGAATGGTAATATTTTAAGAAATTCAAACAAAATTTTAAAGTTTCTGTGACCAAGGGGCTAATAATAATCGATTACAGGTCTAGCATATACTATTTTAATCACATGGGTGAGTGAAAACGTGATTTGAATCCAAATCTAGAGAAAATATTGAAATAACTGACTGGGTGAAATGTGGTAACAGGTTTAATTCTCAATCTGGTTAGGCATCCTCATACTGAATTAACTCTACGGTTATTTCTTTTTAAAATAAATGTCTGTCTTGTTTTTTTAACACTATGAAAATCAAACCTATTTGTTAATACTCCCGCGTTGTTCCATTTCAAAATACGTTTTTCTTTTTGCTAAAACCCCTGGATTTCATTAATTAAACATTTGATTTTGATCATTAATACCAAAACTAATGTACACATAATTTTATGGAGTGCTAGTTATTGATGGTTTTGCGGATTAAGTGATGGTATTATACAATTCGTTGACCATAATCTCTAACAGGATATGATAAGCCCTGGCCTTTTAATAACCTATTGTTTTAATTAATAGAGTACCTAACCATTTATAGCCCATAGTTGAGGGATATAAAACCAAATATAAAGTCACTAAATAAAATAACTTAAATTGAAGATCAATTTATGTTTTATTAATGATTTTTTAAACTAAACATACTTGTATTTATATATATTACATCAGAAAAATAGGGAACAATTTAGCATTGTTTATTTAAATGTCTATATTGTGTTCGCAACTTGAACAAAGTAAGCTCCCCATAGAATCTCGGCAAATTTAGAATTGAACCCACAGTGAGAAACCACTTGTATTAAACAAGAAAAGTTAAATGATATGTAAATTTGTTTTGTTCCATATACATTTTTAAATGCTTTTTTAATTAAATAGGAGACGATTGTGCAAGTGGTGTTCGGTCAGATATGTAAAACCATAAATTAATGTAAAAAAAGTTATAATTGTTAAATGGCATGAGAAAAAAAAGGCCAAATAATGTTTCCAAAAATGTGTATGAATAAGGAGATTACAAATTTAGTTGGAAAATATTTGGTAATATGACTTATAGTATAAGACTTATGTGTATATATTATACATAAAGAATATTATGTGTAAATTATGTTACATAAAACATATTTAAAAATACAATAATATTGTATCTAAAGTATATAATACTTTTCGTATGGACTTGAAACGAAAAAACCATCAAAATAAAATATGTAATTAGTTTGTACGTACAAATAGTTGTAGAACATTAGCCATTGCTCTTAGATTCAAATCAATTAAACAAATGGTTTTATCAATATCAATTCAATCTCTACTTTTAAATGTGTTATTTAATTATTACTACATAACCTATTCGTGTGTGCATAATTCTGCTATAGTTCAACTCACCTCTACTTTGTACGCTCTGACAGATCTTCGGTCCGGGAGGACGAATCAAACCTAAAAACCAACCATCTCAAATCAGTGCGCATGCGCATTTACAATGCATATGGTGTACAGCCAGAAGCAAGCAGACAGCTTCGTTGGCCTTTGGGAGGAGGTTTTAAATGACCCGTTAGTGAAAATCGTGTGTATTAATGTATTGGAATGTACCACGACACAGCGCTATAATTTGAAAACATCCATCTATAGAATGATATAAAATATATGTATATTCATTATAAAATAAAATATGTTGGTAATTTAGCTGTTTCAATTTTGCTTTGCAATGTATTATGGGTCAACATACATTTCTTCTTGTGTGTGAATTTCTGTGCCCCTCAAGTAGATTCTGCCCTATTTATCGGTGATCGTGTGAATTGAGCTTTATTCGGGTAGTAAGACGGACTATTAAGTTCCTACAAAACTCCTGTTTTAGCCCACGGCAAGAGGAGTGGTGGCCGGAGTCAGGCACAACTGATTGTCCCTGAGAACTCGGAGGAGACTATCGCTACCCTGACAAACCCTGAAGACACAAAATGGTTCGTCTCCAGACTCATCGGAAGTGCTAAGAATAACAACATCTGGAGAACGGCTGATGACACAGACATTATAGAAGCCGAACAAAGGTAACATTCAGTCCAATGTTCATATAAACAGCAGTTTAAGAAGAAAAAAACAATTTTGCTGCCAAGATTGACAACAGTTTACTATGTTATTAATATTATTTTATAGGTATTTTATTTCTCAAAAGTGACAGCTCAAAATGACATGAATATATAAAAGTATTTAAATCAATTAGGTCTTCTATCCTTCATATTAATAAGTTATTCCTTTGCAAATATATCTCTAGAGTGCCTACAAATGTGTGTGTTTATTACTTTGGAAAACTTTAGACTATTTTCATATATTATTTTGTACACGAATATATAAGAGTGTGCAGAGAAATATATCTATATTGGGGGACATGAGACCAAAGGCATCAGTATCATCTTGTCTTGAATACCAGTAACTGGGAGATCTTGGGATTACATCCGGGTATACTCAGATGATTTTTCCCCAAGTTATTTCTCTTTTGCCATCCACAAAATTTAGGGATTACTTCCCTTAAATTATCTCTTGTACGTGTAAATACCGATGGCGGGAGTGGAATTGTTATATATATATTATTAGCACCGCGTCTACTACCCTCGGGTTATAGCATTACGTAATGTGTATGGTAGGGATGGAGTGAAAATGGACCTCATTAACGTGGAATCCGAACCACGTGGAGCGCTCTCACACACAAGATGCTGCAGAGGTGAGGAGGTTTGGTATCAATAAATCTTGCCGGACGAGGATTGAACCGGCCGCCAGCATAGAAGTCTGAACTCCTAGACACCAGGTCCGTGGGGATTGTGCCAGGTAATAGAGTCATTAAATCTACCCGTGAATTGCTATAATCACGTATTAGAGCATTCATTGGTCAGATATTGATGCACATACACTTCCGCGCGAGGTACGTAGTGTAAGTTGATATCTGATTTATTCTGAAAGTTGGAAAATGACACCTGGACACGGGAATCGAACCCGGGACCTTTGGATTAGTACGCCAATGCTCTAACCACTGAGCTATCCAGGAATCGTCCGGTGCCAGGGTCATTCTTCACTCGTATTTTTAAGGCAGAGTTTATGATGAACGTGTGGAAATCATCGGCTACTAATGTGTGATTTCTTCTGATATGTGATTGTTCAAATAGGAGATTCAGGGTGTAAGAATATATCACAGGTACAATTTAACACGGTCTGATTACCATGGAAACCCTTCACGACACGTCATCGGTAAATACACACACATATATCCCGTACGGGTAGTAAGTCACTGTGCATGGCAGTATAGGAGTGTCATTCCCCTTTACAACGTCACGTCACGTGTTGGTAATACAGTGTTGTCGCTGCGCCATGTTTGCAGGCCTGGAGATGAATCGGTGGTAGTTCCCCAACAGATAGTGGAGTTTCCATCTCAAGAAGACATAGAAAACCCTTCTGGAGACGTCGTCTTAATGGCAGCAGCCCCCGAAGAGCAGGCCTCAAGGAGGAGAGCACACAAGCTTAGGCTTTACAACATTATGGTGGTAGACAACAGGATTGGCGATACAGATGTGCTCGTCCTGTGCGAATGTTAATTGGCCATCTATATTCTCCTTTTACACTCCCTAAACCTTATTGTGTCTAATCAAAGACCTTTTTTTTATAAAACTATAAAAACCATCCTTGACAAACTCTACCAATAACTCTTATTATTTACTTTCGCATTTAAAAAATAAATGGTACGGAACTTCACATGGACTTCTTTCTCTATTGTTTAAAAATGGAGATATTTACTCAAAACTCGTAATATATGTGAAACGAAATAATATACACTGAAAAACCCAAGCATAAATTTCAATATACTTATGTAAAACTTTTTTTTAGTCCCTGTTTTGAATTTTATAATTTTGTTTTTAAAGAATTAATGTCCTCATTTGTATGTTTGGACCGATAAAAAAAGATCAATGATGGGTCAACAATCTTGTATTAAAATTTCAACTTATGGTTAAAATTTTCGACATTTTATTAGGTGTTGCAAATCTTCATGCCATCGCATTGCTATTAAATTCCTCATTTATAAATTTGGACCAATAAAAATGTAAATATTGGCTATTGAGTCTAATATGTATATATATCATTGTTGTACAAATATTTCTGCTAAGAGGTTTAAGGGAAAACAATATAAACTTTTAGAGATTTATATTTAATTACTCTATGGCATTGGAGAATTATTGCGTTAAAACTTAAGTAGTAGGTATCTCTTATTGTATTAATATATTTGCCAATATCTCAGAAACTGTTGGATTTATAAAAATATATTTCATATACAAGTTTTTTATTTTTAATAGTACTACAATTTTGCAATGATAAGTTATTTAGTATCTCAAATAGTTGAGGAGATACAAAGTGTATGTTCTGTAAGGTACCCTAAAATTCATTTTCATGGTAAAATGAAAATAACCAGTTTATTTATAATTTTGATTAACTTCTAGATACAAATTTTAATCAAAATCGTTAAAGTCGATTTTGAGAAAATATATTTTTTTCTCTTTTCGCCCTTTCTTAAACTACTCTTAATTTTAAGTTTAAACAGACACACAGACATACGTCATTGCTAAGATCACTTTGTATGGTTTGCGGGAGTCTTTAAACGTCGACATCCATCAACATTTCAGGTTAGATTTTCTTTTGCGATCGCAATACTTTTGCCTTTTTTGTTCGAAAAGTTAAAAAATATTATATTTACGTATAGCTTGAAAGTTATTGTTGTTTTTTTAATATGTTTCTTATAAAATATTTGTATTATAAAGAGACTTATATATTTGTAACGATAACTAATTCCATATACCAAATAGTTTAGGAGATATTATAAAAAAAAAAGAAATTTACGAATAGGACCGGAACCTTTAAAGTCATTTTGCCGAAATATTGAGAGAATCCATTTTGTTTGGAATATTTATAAATGTTTAGAAATTAAATTTAATTAAAATCGTAAGAACCGATTTTGAAAAAATCTACTTTTTCTCTTTTTGCTTTTCAATAAACTACCCTTAATTTTAGAGTTCGATGTCCAATTCCTAAAACGCCTTGAGGCAACCTTATGAAAACCTTGGATACCAAGTTTTAGCCCGATCGGTAAAAAAGTTTAGGCACTAGTTGTAGGTACAGACAGAAAGTCAAAAACCACTTTTTTTGGATTCGGTGGGTCATGAAACGTCAAGATTCATCAAAAGCTTGAGTTCGATTTTTTTTTTTACGATCACAAAACTTTCTTTACCTGTAATATAGGGGGAAAGTAAAAATAGTAGGCTGTAGCAAGGTGAAAAGTCGTCTTAAGTTAACTTTGTTTGACCAAATCACAGGGTTTGTAGAAAAGTCTAGTGTAAGTTGAGATTTTTTGTAATTTTTGTGCAGATCTACTGGCTTTTAGTTTGGAGATCTCAGTCACTTTTTTTTTATGACATCGGTAACCCTTTCATACTCGTAAGTGCCTCCAAACAAACCAACGACTAACGGAATTTTGTGAATATATATGTATGTATATATGTATATGTATATAATTATATATATATATATAAAGAGAGATAGAGATTTCGTGTTTACTATTAAAAATTATTCAAGTAAATCTTTTTATTATTTTAATCTATAAATATTTAGTGGAAGTAGAGAAATTGCTGTCAAAAGAATTTTTTATTATTTTGTTGGGCTGGAATTCCAAGAATCTATGTCTAAATTAATAATTTTACGTTTAGGATAATAGATTAGAAATATAATAGAAATATAAAATGCATAGCAAGCGAAAATGATATTAGTGGAAATAGGAGATTAAAAGTTTCTGGGAAATCAGAAAAAAAAAAAAAAAGTATCTGAGCCTTCTTCTGACATTCAAACTATGATGAGCTTTATCTGTTACTTCAGAATATCAATTCTGTTTTTTCCTGATCATATGTTTCTCTGGTAATCATGACACACCATTTTTCCCACCCCTATTATTTTGCTACCTTGTGTGAGTGCACGTGTCACACCCTTGGCTACCAGTCATGCAAGAGGAAAGAGAGGGGAACAACATAGATACCCTGATTTTCCACCCCAATTCCTAATCCATTAGCGTAATTAGTACTTAAAGCGTATAACCCGAACGGGTAGTAAGACGCAATGCTAAATAAAGATTATAAACAAAGAGACCGCATAAGCTAAGGCGTCACTCTAGTAGTGGACTATATTTCCAATGGCAGGGAGATCTGGGTTCGATTCCCAGGTGGGTGTATTGAGGAAGGTTTTCCTAATTGGTTTTCCGTGCAAATATGGGTACACATCTTTAAATTAAACCTTACAGATTCCTAACCAACTAGCTTAATTAGTACATATACGTATAGCTTTAACAGGTATTAAGACGAGATGCTTAAAAAAACAGAAATTTAATGTTTGACTGATCTACTTTTATAAAAGTACTCAACACCCATTTTCTGGCTTTAGCAAATAATCAAGATCCATATTGATATTTTTTTTCAATTTGGTGGTAACGTAGGAGGTTTTATAGGAAAGGGGGTGATAGGGGTCGATCTACAGAGTATTGTGTTGAAGTCCCTAAACTTGATTAATTTTAAACATGACGTTGTTTTATGTTTTATAAATTCTTTAAGATACTATTCTATGAATTAATACTAGACCACGGCAGTAGGCACGCAGACTAAATGTCATGTTCATATATCTAAGGGTGAGAGATCCACTATCATCTACACTCACACTCCACCCATCCCTTATTTACCTCACATTTGTAGCTACCTCACAAATGTACAATTATTTTATCAGTCTGTTGTTTTATTTTGCAGAACCATTCAACGAGAAAACTGGACTAATCACTTCTGAAGATTAAGACCGAAGAACAACCCCTTTCTATTTGTTTTAACTGTTTTGGTTCTCCACCCCTCCCAACGATCTGGAAGAAACAAAAAAAAAGAGACTATTTTACATAAAATCATTGTAAAAACCAATCTTATTAATATTACAATTTTTTTAGATGAATTTACTAAATCTATTTGTGTACTATCATATATTATGTACTGTACCTTCTAGTAAATAATTTAATTACCTTTAACTAGTTTTTTCATTTCATAACATCTTAAAATATCCAAAATGATTGTTGATGGTCTGAAAAAATAATAAAATGTAAGCCATTGCGAAGAAATAAAAAGTGAATTAAATTTGAGAAAACCAGGTGTTTACATTTCAATTTAACTACATATGAGATATTTATTTAATACAGTTATCCTCCAGTTGACAGCCATTGAAATATATTAGGAATGATTTTTAAATTAACGTGACATTAAAAATTACTTGTCTGTTTTTTTGCAGATTGAAATATGCCTAGTAATTAATAAGTAATTGTTATACTTTAACATTCTACTAGATATATAAAATATTAATTGCTCTTCAATACGTTAAAATTAATTACATGTCTCCACGATAATATTTATACCAGTTCTTCTTTTCAGCCAAAAAAAATAGTGAAGCTTAGCGTTTCTTGACCCCTAAGATTGACATAAGGATGAAAAATTACTTTCAACAGACGGTTTGGAATATAATTAATAGTTTAACAGTTTTTTGTTTGTTTTTGTCACTGTGTTACTAACCTATCGAGCTATACGCAGCCGAGGTTGCTAGGAATTTTGTTTTTTTATTGAAAAGATACAAAACACATCTTTCTTCCAAAATCAAATTAGCTATATTTAATAAAAATAATAATAAAAAACTTGGATGGATATTATTAAATGTAATGATTATCAGATGATCAAAATAAATTATTAAAAATTAAGTACAAATATAAAAGTATAATTTATTGTGTGCATTACTGGGCACGTTAATTATTTAATTTTTCCATTGGTATATTGGAATTGTAGGTAATTCTTTTTTTATCATTTGATGAACCATTAATTCTAAAAAATTATCTATTCAAGTCTTGTCTATTATTATTTCACACTCCTAACTTTATTTCATATTTAGAATGTTTTCTAAAATAATGTTAGTATTCATAGTTTAATGCTCAAAATTTTAAATGCAAATATTAATCTTAACCTCGAAGTAAGCTTTCATTGACAGTAGTTCTCCAGTATGAAGATTTGAAAACTCCAAATGTTATGCGCACGGACTATTCTTCCTTAACAAACCACTAATAGTACTAGAGGTTAGTGTATAGGAATAAGAAAAGTTTTATTCAGTAAAAATTAAGTAACAAATTATTGTTTCAGACATCAACCGTTTATTACTACAAATGGCCAGACACCACTGGCCAATTATATTGTATTAACATTATTTTATCCTTGAGGAGTTCATTAAAGCATGTGAGTTGATCAATAAAAACTATAGTGAATAAAATATTAAATAAACTTAACTTAACCAACCTAAATATAAAATAAGAATTAAATAACCTATTAAAGGGGCTATCGAAAGAATCACATTGATAAATTGAAGGAAATCGTTCTAAAATCCTGCATTAATTAAGAAATGTTATGTGATTTTAAAATATGAATCATGCCAAAATGACTTAAATTTTAAGTTATATCTATAAATAACTGTTTTAATGTTTGAAATTCCTAATTTTTAAAGGCTTTTTAAGGTAACGAGAAATATATTTTATCATTTTACAAACAAATAAAGAATATTTTTAAATATATTCAAAACATAATTATAAAATGATTAGAGATGGTTTTAGTATTTATGAAGCATCGTCCAACGCTTCCTTCCCCTGAACGAAGTGTATTAATTACAACTTGTGAATTTGTGGAATGCCTGGCTTACACTGTGGTTCGGATCCCACGTTAAACTGTAGGTCCTCCATTTCATCTCACATTAGCGTAAGTGCGTATAGACCAAAAGGGTATTATTATATATTATATTATTATTATTATTATTATTAGCACCGCGTCTTACTACCCGTTCGGGCTATACGCACTTACGCTAATGTGTAATGGGTAGGGTGATTGTGAGATGAAATGAAGGACCTACAGTTTAACGTGGAATCCGAACCACGGTGGTGGCCTGGAAACGGGTAGTAAGACGCGGTGCTAATAATAAAAATAATAATAATGAAGCATCATAGCGGTTAGTATAACCTGAATTGAGGATATACCCCTTTAAGTAAGTAGTACCCTTAACTTGATAAAAATAAAATATTTTTATACACCTAATATTGTACCCTCACTGGCTAAGCTTGAACAATACTGTAAAGAGGTGTTTCATTTAAAATAATTGTCAGATTATCTCCATATAACACTTGTTTATTTTGAATAATACACTTCTGGATATTAGTTGTTTAGTTTTCATAATAGCACTGTTTAAAACTTACCCAGTGTCATTAACTAATATTATTATTGAATAGGTTTTCAGTACCTTTCCAATCTATATGCGTATTTACACTACCGGAGTAGGGAGATATAAGGTAGAATTTTAGTGGAAATATATCCACATTTGTGTAGAGGGAGAGAGGGGAAAAACAACAGATTAAAAAACACCCCTAGAACAATCGTAATTCTAATCACGACTTACCAGACACCAGATAAGCCAGGCTCTTGAGGGAGCTACCCCTTTGTTTGCATGGATATACTTGGTAGGTGGTATTGTTTAACTATTTTGCTAAGACTCCCGGAATCAACACGACCATTAATGAGTAGTAAACTTTAAATGTTTTAACTAAATGATGTTATAATTTACACAAATATTTTAATGTTACGCTTAAAATATTTGCCTGCGATATATTTTACCTCGACTAACCTGCTCAACTTAACTGTATCACATGTAGTATCAAAATTATCTAACGGCGTTTACTAAACATAAATATATTTTCATGTGACAAATACGAAATAAATATTTACTCATAATAAATTATATATTTACCAGCCCACTCATAGAATTATATTACGTGTGGTTTACATAATATATATAGTAAAATTGGGTGATAGTTAGGTTTCATTATTTTGTCATTAATACTTTCTTTATTATCACTTTCACTTTGGTTCCCTTTAGAACTGGATCACCTTTGGGACCCTAGTTGTAAAATATTTAATTACTGTAAACTAACTTAAATTTGCTTGTTTGAAAAAAATAAAAAATGCAATGATAATAAATTTAATTTGTGTATATCACTGGATTTTTTTAATAGGCACATATAAAAGATATTACAGTAATTAAATAATTACTCAAGATGTATTTTACAACTAGGGTTCCAAAGGTGATCAAGTTCTACAGGGAATCGATTTAAAGTTAATCCTACTGGAACAATTTATAATATTTTAGAGATCAATCTGTGGAATGGGTGTTAGTGAGTTAGGCCTATCACCCACGTCTAATTCTTAAAATTGACTTAACAACTTTGAAACTGTGAGCATTTATTTTAAGAGTGCTTACGCTACATGGATTTTATTTTAGTTGCAGGTCTAGTTAAAGAAAGATATACTCCCCTCTTCTTACAAATGTTTTACAAGTTAATTCAAACATTTTTTAAGACTTCTGTTTTTTTTTTTTAAATATATAAATTTAGACTTTATTAAATGTGGGTCAGAAATTCTTATTAAAATTTTATAATAAAATACTTTAGTTTGTACTTTTTAATAAAGAATCGATATTTATTATATATCTTATATTAATGTGATCTTACCTCAGGTAATTTCACATCCAGTAATTTTAACGATTATTTGGTTCAAATTTATGGAAATAAATTTTAAAAGTTTTTCATATAATGATTTCCATTAGAGATTTTCATTTACTCTTTGAGTTAATACGAGTGCATATCCTTAAACTTCATCTGTCTCGTAATTAATTTTTAAATAATAATTTGCAAAGTTCCTAAAAGGTAGTCCGAGTATCAAGGAAAACAAGAAAATGGTACTGTACATTAATCATGGGATGAAGGTATGTAATGAATAAGGTAAAATTATATATTTATTCTGTCAGCATTGATAAACTGGACCTTTATTATCAATGTTATATTGGTGCTTATACTATCTATCAACACTACTGATGCATAAAATATGAAACGAATTAATTTATCATATTAAATTAGTTCTAGATTATTTTGTTAATGTGAGATATAGTCCACGAAATCCCTTCCTTATCTGACAAGTATAAAGACTGCTGGATCTACTTTCATCTGTTCATACTGCAAGTAATTTAATCTCATTCTGTCAATTTTAATAAAAGTTATTAATAATTAAAGACTAAAACTAATAAATAGTAAAACGTTATCAATATCAGCCGAAAAAAATGTTTGTATTTTATAAAGGGAACTTTACCTACCATCATACAGAATGGTATTAAAAGAGATTTTTTTAATAAAATAAATCATAAAAGAAGATTTAGTGTAAAAGAAGATTTAAATGATAAGAACAGATGCTTATAAATAAAAACATCTACAACCAAATTGTAAGAATAAAATAATAATTAATGATTTTTAGAGTTAATAAGTCAAAAGCTATGAATTATCATGTGATAAATTAATTACAAAAAGCTTTTTGTTGTATGTAAACTAGTACTAATAGCCTATAGTGACTAGTTTTGTTAATAACTTTTCATATAATAAATAAATTGGCCAATACATTTTTTTAAATGTTGTAAGAATAGTAATTAATATAATTGGGTTTGGAAAAATTGAGAAAAAACTATATTTTAAGCAAATGTTCTTTGTATTTATATTAGGTATTTTGATTAAAATGAAATCTATAGAGAAATAGACAATGCCTGTGAACTATCATCAAAATAATGAATGGTTTAATTAAATGCTACTAGAGTGTATTGGCAGTACTAAAACGTTTTCTAATTAACCTGGTCGATAGAGTATACGACAAACCTATGTGGTAATGGTCTTATTTGTCAAAATATTATCTAATATGGCGATATAAATATTATTATTAGTGGCCGTGTTTTATAAACTTATTATTTTTCAAATTTCAGAATTATATTTTACATAATATATTTTTAATTTATTCATTATTTTAATGTATGTTAAAATTATGTTTAGTAAAAGAATGAACAAATTAATTTTATAAACATAAAATTAACATTCACTCTCGCAACAGGTTAGACTGCTTATGTTGGGGAGATTCGTGTCAGAATCTCTGTCGGGTGTACCGAGGCCCGTTTTTATAAATGGGGTTTCCATTCTCTCTCCACAAAATTGTGGACACAGTTCCTCTATATTTTATCTCCTTCATCCTTAACACATTATCGTGAGGATAACATAAGTGTAAAACCTAAACGGTTAGTAAGACGTATTGAATAAAACATACAAGTTAAAATAATGTTTAGTGACGGAATAATTGAGGAATCTACAAAAAAAAATTGTTTTTAATAAAGTGGTATGTTTCAATGTCATTGTACTTGCTTCCACCATTTTTCTAGCACATTTCTCGAGATTATTATCTTCCCTTTTCAAAATAAAAATTATTCATTAGAGTTTATGTATTTTTATTTTTATAGTCCCAAAATAAACATATATTATTGATTTACTCTCTTTTTATAGTGGATTTGAAGGTTTTGGGGAAAAAACTACGATAATTGTCATAGATTTAGATTGAATATATTTACTATTTAAATGTCCATAAAACACTTCAATCTAGCTATACAAATTAGTAAAATATTTGTTGATATTAGCTATCAGTGAGGTAACCGGCTCGTGGTGTAGTGGATACGAGTCTAGGATTCCCGGGTTTTATTCCCAGCTGGTACTTTGGTTATTTTCCCTAAAATGTAAAATACCCTAATGGTAACCAGGGTTTTGTTGGTTAGGATTAGGTTGTAATTAAGTGTTTTCACTAGTTACACACCCTTATACTCACTATAACCCTCACCTCATTTGAACATGAAAAGAGCCTCCACGGAAAGGATGTACGATAAGTATAATCGGGCATCCCCTGGGCAAATGTATATAAGTGCTAATATTTCCACTACTTGGCCACAAACTATGTACCCCAGACGCGCAATATAATATTATCGAGTTCTTTATTGATTATATAAACAACTTGTATTTCAAAAGGTAAGCTACTAGAAATCCCTGCTAACACATTTTCTCGTAAAATGAGTTATATTTTTTTGCCACAACCCTTCTCATTCTATACTTTATTTAAGAAGAAATTATTAAGTATTTGATATAAATTGAAAAACAAAATAGGTGTTTAATCAACAGTCCAGTTACCTAATTAGTGTCATAATTTTCATCCTACTTCCTTAAAATACATTAAATGTAGAGATTATAAATCCAGATTGTAAGAATATTAAAGAAATAAAAAAGATCAAATCGCAATTGAATTTTATATGTACTTTATCTTGATAAAGTTAAAATATTGAGACCATGGACATTTTTTATCTCAATATTACTATTTGTACCTTTCAAGTGTCCCCAAGTTCCCAAACCCCCAAAAGGGTTTTATCATTCAGTCATTCTTCATTTCGGTCAATATCCTCTGGTTTTACTTGAGCCTGTATTTTAAACATTTTAATGTGTTTTGTTCATTCTGGATATTTAGATGGTAAGCGGGTTTACATTGGGATACTTTACTGATTTTAAATCCCTCAAATTAAAAATAGTTTATAAAAAACTCACTTTTGAAAATTCAAAATATTTCAAAAATTAATAATAATATTTCTAAAATTAATATTCTGGGAGCATGCAACATGACAAATAATAAATAATAATGCATATTTGTTGGGGGTTTTTTGTTTTTTTAGAAAACACTATTTAAGGGTAGTTTACGAACTTCTAATTCTTGAAAAATGTCGTAATTTTTGTAAAATGTCTTTGATGAATTTGTTTATGGTTGATATTTGAGAAATTTTTGCATATTTATGCATAAGGTATCAAACTTCGATGTACATGTTAACATTATTTATACAATCATAATATTAGGGAATCTACCAAATAATGCTTGTTTTACAACTATGAGCATTATTTTTCTAAGAGCAGAGTATTTTCAAGACCCCCCAAAAAAGTTCATATTTTAACAACACAGCACCGCACTGTTATAGCAATGTAAATTATTTAAGAAGAATTAAACGTATAGGCCTACTAGTATATTTGATATTTGTTTAGGATCTCTTTTTTGTAGTCTTAGATGCATTTTTTAAAACTGCTGCCTTTTTTATATACAACTGACACCTTATAATTTGAATAATTTGAATGCCTTAGTCTAATAAACTATTATCCTTGTATTAATTTTATTACTTTAGAAGATGCGTACTATTTATTTGTAATGTATTAAAAAATAATATGATGTAGAGCTCCGTCTTTTATAATAATGACTTTATTATACACTCTCGTGCGTTTCTTGAATATAGATTCCCTTGCACATAAATATTTTGTTCACCCTGATTGAGCCATGCAAGGAAATTAACTTTCTACCTACCAGGATAAACAAAGTATACATGAAACTTCGTTTAATCTCTAAGATTTATTTATTTTTCAAAGAAAAATCTAAATAGCTGACCGTTTTTAAGGCATTTCACCCAACCTAACAATGTGGTACTAATTTAAAAAATTGAATTTTATGTCTTCAAATGTATTTATTTTTATATATATATATCCTATGTTATACATTCTTTCCTAGGGTTGGTATGTTATAAATCCCCCCCAGATGTTTGAGCAGAATTTAATTTGGGTTTGTTGGGTGTAAGGTGGCTTAAGTTATTTTTAATAATTTTGCCGTATTTATATGTTTAAAAAAAGGTTTTGGGCTAAAACAAAAAAGTATTTCTTTAGTAGATACGTTTAGTTTTATACACATAGTAATTTAATCTGTTCTTAAATAATTGTCATAAATATATTGACATTTGAACCAAAATTCTGAAAATGAAGATAAAATATCCTATTGAAATTCCGCGACATCTAACAGATGTATTTAATATTTCAATTATCTGCTTCAGTGGTTGCATGGTCTAAGGCAACATTCTCGTGTTGGGCTAGGCTGCCAATGACAGTGATATCGGGGTTTGAATCACGGTCGGTTGTAATGAGTGTGTTTAGAAAAAATGTTTTTGAATCTCAGTCCTCACAAATGCAGATACACTTCCTTTAAACTCAACCTTGTTTATCCCTAATCCATTAGCTAAATTTGTACATATGCGTATAATTATTAGCGGTAGTAGGACGTGATGTTGAAAAAACATCAGCTATATTTGTACGAAATTACAATGAAGAAATACCTAATTTATTTTGTCATAAAAACTGTACGAAATACCAAACTTGGTTCACGTATTCCTCTCATTCCAACCTAATGAATTGCAATTAAATTAAGTTTGATGGTGGATTTGATACAAACTTAACTAAAGTTGAAAATAATTTTGCATTTTCAAGGGTAAGTTAATATAATCTCTACAATTTATTTATTGAATATGGATATTAGGAATACATCAAATTTATTTGCAAATTAAAAATAACGTATTTCTTGGTAAAATATTATCAAGGCAAATATTTGATATTTTAGCTTATAATAAATTAAATGTTTTGTAAAAATTGCTTTTATTTTTTCATTTATAATTACAACATATATTTAAGTGGCCTAAACAATATTTTTACTAAATATTCCTCTAAGAGCTATGCCGCTTTTATTGGACTACTCGTCTTCATTTTGATGAGAGGTAAAATTGAGTTAACTATTCATGGTAAAAACATAATTTATTTTAAAATGCTAGATTTTTTTTAAATGGCTTAGTATATTTAAGTTACATATTTCAAAGAAAAACGTTATCTTATGATTATTTTTAACACCATTGATGTTATATAAGTAATTAATTAGAAATAAATATTGCTAATGGTTTACTCAATATTCAAAGATTATATATATTTAAGTTGTAAATTGAATGGCAGTTTTTATTTTATATCTTTTCAATATATACCAAAATGTAATCAATAGGTTAATCGACTAAAGTTTTAAAAACACAAATCACACTCTAATAATAAATATATAAACCTCGTTTTAATTGCATCTAGTAAAATGAAATAATCTTGTTAAATAAGTAATTTTATAGATATTATAATTATTTTTTCATACTGTTGTAGTTTATATCAAAACTGCCCATTACAATCTTATTTATGTAATTATTAGATTTTCCCAATTATTTTATAATTGGTTTCAATATCACTACAATTACATTCAACCACTTAGCTTTCTAAAACTAATATGAAATAATATTATCTATAATCAAAATGAACAGCACATATAACTCTTATTCCACACATAATATTTAAATATAAGTTACCTTTTAATCAACATTACGATTCATAAAGGTTTGGTCTGATTAGTAAATTTGGCAAACTTGACCAACAGAAATTAAGAAAAAAAAATTAAATAATATTTTATGTAATGATGACACTTTATTTAAACACAAAATATTAATTTCTCAATAAAGATAAGAAATAAAATATAATTATTACAATGTATTTTAGATACAAATTTGCCAATACATTCCAAATTTATATTAAAAACTATTATTAACCACCTCCTACTTTTAATAAAACATTTCATTTATGCAAAAGTTTGAATTTATAAACTTAAAGAGTTAAATAACAATCAGTTAAAGAAAGGAAGATAAGTTCCTTAGGGGTCGAGAAGATGAAAATGTTTTCTTGGTGGTTTCCCCAACATATTTTTTTTTTTATTTTCTTACTTCTGTTTCGTAAGTGCGTCTGTAAGCTTCCAACTGTATAGACAGAAAAAACAAACATTAGTAAACTAAGACATCCATCCATACACTAATATTAAGGACTTGAAAAAATAAATACTAATTGCACATTTAAAACAGAGATATAATTAAAATTGTTTTTAAATCAGGCCTGCAATCCAAAAATCAGATGGAATGCTTAAATCAAACTGTTGATTATTAAATCGATTGCCATTTATATTATGTAAAATTTCAGAGAGAAAAACTATTATATGAGGGATACAAAGTTAAACCCAAATAATAAACTCTCTTATAAAATAAATACATGGTTTTGTTGGATATTCAATGGTGTAAATTCCATAATCCATAATATTATATATATATAATATTATGGATTATGGAATTTACCCATTGAATATCAAAAAAACCAGTAATTAATTCATATATATATATATATAAATTACAGAACATTAATCCCATAAACAGCCCCTGGGGGCCTTCGAGGGTGGCACTACGTAGAGACAGTTGTTAACAATTATGTCCTCTTTGTGCTTGGTAAAACTCATATTGTGGTAGAGGCAGTAGCATTTATTTTTTTAATTTTCACAACCAATATGGGCCTACAAGGCCTTTATTGTCAATAAGACGAATACTGACTCATTTCTCTACAAGCAAGGTGAAACAATAGGAAATAAATCAAGATTAAAACAATACTTATAATTATTTGTATTTGTAAAAAGCCATTTTAACTTTAAAAATAATTATGTGCTGAATGTATAGGTTTTATTATTTTTAATAATTCTTAAGAAAAGTATACAACTTTCTCAAAACCCCTTGGAGGGAGAAAATATTGTAATCGTAACAATATCTAATTCATGATTGATCTAACGTATTGGCTTGTGTAGGAATGCTACTTTAAGATTTGAGCGACTGAGCCACCGAATATGCTAACATGTTTATGTCTGACTAGGAAAGTGTGTGTATGCATAGCTTTCTATCAAAGATAAATACTTAGTTTAAGTATAAAATAAGTAGAACACTGCACCACACAGACTTTCTCGCACCTTTATCTGAATTATACTTTTAGCTCGTAAGATAAGTGAAACTAAATAATATATTGGGAAATAAAGAACAACTCATTTACCAAAATCTTACATTTAAAATAGACACTGTTACAGAAACATATGATTTGTTTGGTGCATTTTAAACATACAATTTATAATTAAAAATTAAATTTGCCTATAGCTTGGAAAATATTGACTCTACCAAATATTATTTCAAGTAAAATTTGTATATATTTATGAGTCCTACAACTTTGAACCCCTAAGTTGTTTTGTATCTCAAAAAGTAGAAGAGATAATATCAAAACTGTAAATTACCACTTATGCAAATTACCCTCAAAGTCATTATAATGAGAAAAGTAGATGCACTATTTGGTTCGTAAAATGAAACAAGGCCTCGTGTGAATTTTAATTTTTTCTATGTACCCCCTTAATAAAATTGCCCTTCCTTTTAAGTTTTGATAGATAATTCAAAAAAACTTGTGAAGAACATTTTTAAAACCCTATATTCCAAGTTTTACTCTGATCGGTAAAATGGGCTCGGATCTAGACTGAGATACAGACAGATGGGGTTTCAAAAAACACTTTTATTGTTCAGGAGGTCATGAAGTCAACACCCATCAAAATGTCACGTTAGATTATTTTTTTACTACCACAATACTTTCTCTACCCAAGGAGTATGAGAAAGTGAAAGATAAGAGCAGTACCAATATCAATTCTTACCTCATAACAGAGCTAATGTTAGAGGATAGTCTGCTTGTAGTTATAGAGGCTGGGGTTCAAATCACGGTGATCAGAGTTGGGTTTTTTCCTACCTACTTTTTTCCCCCATTCCTTTTGAATTAGATGCCAAAACTGATTAGGTCATTTTTACACCTTTACTCACCTATTATTTCACCAATTAGAGAAACATTCTTAGCTGTAGGTTAAGTTGTTAGCACATAAAAACTGAAGTTGCACGTATATACCTCAATTCCAACTAAAAACACTGGTTGAGGATTATGTAATCAATGTGGCTACCAATCATGTCTTCAAGTTTTTTAGGGGATTTAAAATCCACCATATTTTTTTCCCTTATTAAATTTATACACCACCCATATTGGTGGGAACATGGAGTGAATAACAGGCTCAACTAGTCTGGCTCACTAGTGACGGTAATTATGGGTTTATAACCCCAATCGGGTTCAACGAGGGTATTTAAAAAATTGTTTCCCAACAAATTTTTTTTTACCTTCTAAATGTTACCTTCTGTATGTTTTGTATATAAACCTTATATCTACTCCTAGTAGAATATCTATTATATAGATATTATATACAATAGAAACTCATTAATCCGAACTGATTGGGACTGCTATTTGTTAGAATTAGTAAAAATTCTGTTTAAGGGGGAGAATACGGAAAAGTCTGCTGGGAGACATTTGAGTGCACTTTCCAGTACATCCATTCGCCAGTTATCATCATACATTCATTTAACTGGTGTATACCATGTAATATGTACTATTTACAATTAGTCTATTGCAATTAGTTTTTAGTTAAATGAAAGCAGATTATGTTTACTACAACTAATAAATAAATATAAAACAATATTTTAATTATTTCTCTTAATTCCCTTTTAACTATGCGTCTCTAAAATATATTTCATTTGACTTATATTTTATGTTTACTTTTTTTTAAATTCACACTTACAGTTCTACATAGTATTTATTAATATTAGTATTATCTCTCTTTGGTTTGCCAATATAGTAATACAAATTGTCCCCTTAAACTGACCCACTGCCGAAGAAACGGTGAGAGCCGGATGACTGGTGTTCTGGAAAAATCGTTCCCACCGTCTCTTCCGCCTCCAAGAAACAACTGCTCGTCCTCTCCTGGGCCTTGCTGGTCACTCTCGGGCCCGGGAACGAGCATCACTTCTCCTTCCGAGCGCTTGCCGTGGCCTCCAAAACACGCATGGCCGAACGCAGAGCAGCCGCCTATAGGGAAGGGGTAAATGAATTAGTTGAGAGTTTTAAGGTCCACAAAGAGAAACTTTGAAAAAATACAAACGTAGTGCATTGATGTCACCATTTGGTATAACCTTTTGTTATGCTATTACAGTGGAACCTGTCTAATTTTAACTTACGTGGTTCGAAATCTTCTTTAATTCGAATTTTTCGCCCCAGTCCCGTGAATTTTGTAATAAAACAATGTTAAAAAAATCTTGGATAGTTTGAATTTAGAATTGGTTAAATCGAACTTTTCCTATGTTAAAATGTACTGTTCAATATTGTTTTCCTACTTCTAGTTGCGGTTCCATGTTATATTTTTGGAAACAGGAGAGGCGACGTTAGAATGCGGTCAGTCTTCTTCACGCCCTCCCCCTCCCCCGCTCACCCTTACGTATTTGCTTACACGTACAGTTCTGTACTCCGTTAGTCAAGCTCAAACCTCTCGAGTTGCTACGTGCGCTGTTCTTAGTGATTCGGAGGTAGTGATATTCTTGTGACGCGTGAGTTTATTTTGTTTTGTTGATTTGTTTTTTTAGTACATACTGTACTGTAGAGTGTGTGTGTGTGTGTGTGTGTGTGTGTGTGTGTGTGTGTGTGTGTGTGTGTGTGTGTGTGTGTGTGTGGTGTGTGTGTGTGTGTGTGTGTGTGTGTGTGTGTGTGTGTGTGTGTGTGTGTGTGTGTGTGTGTGTGTGTGTGTGTGTGTGTGTGTGTGTGTGTGTGTGTGGTTTTCATGATGTCACTGTCCACTGCGGCAGAATTCATGGATTATATTCAAGAACTTAGGCGTTTTATTTAAAATCACAACAATGTAGGTGATTCAATTTTGCAGCCACTAAATCAATTAGAATCACACACTATGACTGAGTGACTTAAATCAGGAAAAACGATTAAAATACTTGACTTTTTAAAGAAATTGTGAACAAATTGTGTCCAAATACGTTAAATAAAGTTTATGAGCTTGGTTTAAAATTAAACTATGTTTCTTTACAATTCCTTTTAAGAAGCTTATTTTATTCAAATTTTAGGATAGCTCGAATTTTTTTCCTGATCCCTTCAAGTTCGAATTATCTAAGTTCCAATGTAACGTCTTTTATAGGTCATTTTATAAGATCCATCAAAATGTACATATTACAGATAGCTTTATATGACGTATTATTGAGTAAAATTAGACCTAGTAACTTTTATAACTGCCAGAATAGATTATTCCTATAAATTTTTGAATGTATCTTGAATAATTAACAATCAAGGTATTTAATAAGCTTCTCATCACTTAGAAAAATTAATAGTATGTGTAGTGCCTAAACATTTTCCTACGCGGTATTAATTTGGAACTCTTCATGATTAATAGCAATTATCACAGAGTACAAATAAAATAGATTTTAACATAATTACAACTCACAATTATAATATTTTAAACATTCTAGTTAGTAAATTTAATTGAAAAATGTCACAAAAGACACTTAAATCGGGCCCTGTTAACCTTATATAAATTAATTTAATACAAATAATTAATCAATAATGGTATAAAGTCTGCTAAGCTCTCATTTGCATCAGTACCCATTTGGGTTGTACGCATACAATAATTACTCTAATTAAATAGAAATGAGCAATGTGGGGGAAGAGGACATCTTACAAAATAGCTTAATTTATGATGAGCTTATACACAGTTTATAATAATATTAAAATGCCTGATGTCATAAAGAACTATAATGTACACACTGAATAAGTTTATGAACTTGTTAATAATTTATAATTATACTATTTTTAATTGCATATTTATAGAAAAATACAACTACAAAATTTGTTGAGATCGAAATGATCTCCACACATGTATATCGCTGTTACAGTTGGGTGCAACATATTTTTAAAGCTCAAAATAATTTAATAACATATTCTTTCGAAAAATGACACCTGGACACGGAAATCGAACACAGGACCTTTGGCTTAGTACGACAATGCATTGTACAGCTTCTGTATAGCTCAATATTTAGAGCGTTGGCGTACTAAGTCAAAAGGTACTCGATTCTATTCCCGTGTCCATGTATAATTTTTGAATTTAAAGAGTATCATATTTAAATTCGGCTATAACTGTAATTAACAAACATAATAGTTTGATTATTTTATATTTCATTATTTTAATAAAGTCATGTAAAAATATTTATTGAAACAGTGAAGGTCTAATCCCATCTTACAAACAAGACATCCAGCTCAGAACAAAGCTGGAGCTCTAGGAAAACAAATATAGGTGCTCTTAAGTTGATTACGTGTGAAATGAGCCAACCTTAGCGGTTATATTCCCACTCCCATAATCCCACGCTGAGATATATTAATGTTTTTCCCGTCCCCTCGAGAAAGTGTAATGAGCCTAAGCCAAAATTTGTAACGGATACTTTGGACAAATTTTATGTAGTTTTTCAAGTAATTTATTTTATTAGGTTTTATACAGACTAGTGCCACTTTATACTTAACGTCTTAAATATGACCTTATAGAGTAGGTGTGAACTCACGTGGGCGTCGACACATGTCTGATGAATTTGACGAATACGTTATAAATAAAGCTGTGAGAAGCAAAAGCAAAAATATATTAAGACAGATTAAACAGAGTGTTTATTAAGTCTAACTTTTTTTTTATTCATATCTCGAGTAAGAAAAATAACTTTTATTTTTTCAAATATGTGTTTTATTCATTTAGAGTTCAGAAATAAGTTTACAAAAGTAAGTGATGTAGTTTTGTGGTGAAATCTATAAGATAAAAGTATTTGATTTATAATCATGGCATATTAAGTATCTCAATAATTAAAATGGTATATTAATATCATTCCTTGGTCGGGTAATTTGTTATCTTGTCTCGCTAAGCTCAGTGTAAGTGGGGTAAAAGGAAGAAGGGGGAACTGATTAACAAAAAGAGAGAGTGAAACAAAGTAATGACAATGATGCAAGCAGTATTCATTGGTAGGATAAAAACGGGAGATGTTGAATTTAGAGCGAAATAAGTTAATGATATTGATGCAAACTGCATAGTTAGGAAAGTGAGGGGATCTGTTGAACTGAAAGCGATATAAATAATTACAAGGATGCAAAAATTAATAGTTAGAAGAGTGAGGGAACTGTTGATCATAAAACTAAAGCAAAATAAGTTAATGAAGCAAACTTATTTAGTAGAAAAGAGAGGAGAACTGTTTGACTTAACTCTTAAAGCGAAAGCTAAATAAGTTGGTGAAACTGATGCAAACTTCATTTGTGAAAAAAATAGAAGCTGTTGAACTTAAATGAGAGCTAAATAAGTTAATTACATCATTAAGAGACCAGACCGTTTTGATGTGAAAAATCCTATTTTAAATATCGTGATAACTGAAGTGTTTTAGATAAGTAATTAGCTATCATGCTAGTAATGTTCCCTACTTATCATCTAGCCCCTGCCTACCCCCAAAAATAAAGGTAAGTTTTAATTATGTGTAGCATTATTCATATGAAGAAAGGGGTGAAATCACAAAATGGAAAACCACCCATAATGCAGCCGGTTTGAGTCAAACTCCGGCTACCAGAGATTAATCAGTTAAAATATCCGGGCGGTCAATTAAAATATGTTAAACTAAAGTGATTTTAAATGTTGCTTAATTTTAATAAATAAAAAATATTCCTAAAATATAATAATATAATTTTATAAAATACATATATTTTTATAAAATATTGACTATCTTACCAAATAAAAAGTTGAAACTTTTGTCTCGCGGTTCAACACACGTTCTTACTATACCTATAAATATTAATTAAGCCATGTGTTAGGGAAAAGTAAGGTAGAATTTAGATTTAATGAACCAGCATTTTCGTGTAGATATAGGGAATAACCTTTTATAAAACACCATTTTCAATACACTCAACTGAGACTGAACCCTTTCTTCCCACTATAGACAATCCAATTTAATACGAAAATTACACCTCAGGCCAAGCAACCACTGATATCAGGTCTGAAACTAATTAAGTGCTAATAAAATATTATGTAAAATGGCTAAATAATATAATGATACGAATAAAGACATTACTCAACAAAATATTCTGTTAACTATAAATATCAAACCCTCCAATTTTTAGTTTGAAAGTGATTTTTACTTTTTGACGTATACAAAAAGACCTGTCATAAAAACTTTGTTTGGGAATTCATTTGTTGTACTTTGTTAAATTTTGACCTAGATTATGTATACGGCTTTCAAAATACTACGAAATCAATTTGTAATGTTGAATGAAAATATATCTGGTGTGGAGAGCTCTAGAATAGCTTTGTTGTAACTTTTTTTTTTCAGAATAAGCTAAAGAAACTGTGTATAGTCATTTCAACATAAAAAATACACTTTAAAGCAAATACAAATAAATATAAATTATTTCGCACTGTCAAAAGGATACTACTATTTAGTTTAAAGATGTCAAAATTTATATTTCAAAAACAACATTGGTGTATGAATACATAAAGGCAAGTTTGAAAATTTTAAAGTTTAGTATTAGATTATTCCTGGCAACCAACTACCGATTAAGTATGATTGAGCTTTAGTATATTAAACAACTAATAAACTATCTGTAGTTTTCATGAAACAGTTTATTGTATTGACTAGTTTGAATATGGTTGAACTTGCAGTATATTAAACAAAACACTAGCCTAAGTTGTAATCGGTAAATAAAACTATTTGTTGTATCGCCATTACAGTTTGAATATGTTTGAGCTTATAGGTATAGAAACAGCAAACCAACCCAATCAGTATATTTTTAATAAAATAGTTTCCTTTATTGTAATATTAGATTTAACTGGGTCCAGCTTGTTGGTCTAGAAAACATCCTGCCAACCTAATAGCTATTCTGTCAATGAAACAGTTTTTGTATTTACGAGTACTTTGAGGTACCTTCCTGAATATAATAGTCCTGACGTACGATATTTCTATATTTGGAAATTCAAAGCTATCAAAGAATCCTCGAATAATTAGAGTTTTTAGTAATTTTATTTGTCAATAATGGTTAATCACAATTATAAAATATTTGAAAAAAAAAAAAAAATGATTCAACTTAAGACCAAACAATTTCCAACACCCAACATTTACGCTGTATAAATGAGCAGATCAAACCTAGTAATGTTAAAATTATCATTTATTTTAGACATCCCTGAATCGATCTTGGGCTTACAAGTCTTTTAGTTCACCTCCATAAAAAAAAACTCGCTTTAGGACACGTGTGCTTAGTTCGGATCATACCTCATTTCAAATAGTGACTGTGATAAACATTCTCTCGTGACCTGGTGGTCTAGGGGAAAGGGTCAGACTTCTGTGCTGGCGGCCGGGGTTCAATCCTCGGTCCCGGCAAAGATTTATCTGATTTCCAAACCCTTCCTTCATCTCTGACAAGACATCTTGTGTATGTGTGGAATGCCAGGCCACCACCGTGGTTCGGATTCCACGTTAAACTGTAGGTCCTTCATTTCCTCTCACAATCAACCTTATACCATTACACATTAGCGTAAGTGCGTATAACCCGAACGGGTAGTAAGACGCGGTGCTAATAATATTAATAATAAACATTCTATAATGTATTCAGGATTTGGCGAACTTTTAATGATGATGATGTGTTCGCGTGTCCATCGACGCACAATCTCTGATAGGTGCCTTCTAGAGTCTGATTTTGGTTGGAAAAACCGTAGAGAAAATTCAAACTTATTTCTTTTCGATCAATATTACTAACATTTACCTTGTTATGTGTGTTATTCTATTAGTATTGATACTATCTATAAAAAAATTGGACAGCTACAGATAGCATGACTTTATGTATGAACATATTAACCTTAATAAAACTATTTTAGTAACTAACTTCTATGTTCTTTCTATCAAAATCAGACTATACTATTAGCAACTTCGGGAGACCTGGCGGTCTAAGGGTAAGGTGTTGTACTTCTGTGTTGGGGGTCCAGGTTTCAATCCTCGGTCCCGGTACATGATTTTTCTGATTGCCAAACCCTTCCTTCACCTCTGACAAGACTTAATCAACTTGTAAATGTGTGGAATGCCAGGCCTTCACCGTGGTTCAGATTCCACGTTAAACTGTAGGTCCTCCATTTCATCTCACTATCACCCTACCATTACACATTAGCGTAAGTGTGTACAATCCAAACAGTTAATAAGACGCGGTGTTAATAATAATAATAATAATAATAATAAATATATGAGGCCGAAATTTAATATAATTAGACATTCATATGTTGTCTACATAATTAAATATTTATAATATTATTAATATTAAAAATATTTCAATACAATATTAATAATATCAGTAATATTATTAATAATATTTATTTCAATAAACACTATGTATATTGATTATTAGGCCTATTATTGATATTAATAGTATTATAAATATTTCCTTCTGTAAATTCTAATGATTGTCTAGTTATGCATTATGTTTCAGACCCTTAACAATGGTACTCAAAATATATAAAATCTAAAGTTTGACAACTTATAGCTCGTGAAATGAGATGATTGAAATCATTGAATTACTATTTATAGATTATATTTATACACATTTAAAATTGCCCAGTAAAATATTAAGGTAGAATGACCTAACGTTGTATTTTACAGACTTATTCATGAATAGCTGCGTCTACCCGGTCTCAATTCCACTGTTTCCTAAAGTAGAATACAGAAAACAGTACCACGATGCTACGGCTGGTTCGAGATATATTACCTACTATAATTAATTCAAATTAGTTGAAAAATGACACCTGAACACGGAAACCAGACCGGTTTTCTGTGTCCAGATGTCATTTTTCAACTAATTTAAATTAATTGAAATGTGGATCTACTTTCATACGGACATTCCCGTGATTAAAATGATTTGTGGTCTGTGTTTCGAAATTCATTACCTACTTGAGCTATGAACTAGGTGTGAAGGTGACCTGGTGGTCTAGGGGTAAGGTGTCAGACTTCTGTGCTGGCAGCCGGGGTCCAATCCTCGGTCCCGACAGATTTTCTGATTGCCAAACCCTTCCTTCACCTCTGACAAGACTTTTATTAAACACACTTGTGAATGTGGGGAATGCCAGGCCTCCACCGTGGTTCGGATTCCACGTTAAACTGTAGGTCCTCCTTTTCATATCACAATCACCCTACCATTACACATTAGCGTAGTGCGTATAACCCGAACGGGTAGTAAGACGCGTGTGATAATAATAATAATAATAATAATAATAATAACTAGGTGTGATCCAATGGAGGGGATATGGGTTATTAATGTATGATGAGCTGAATATCAGGCTCTTAATATATATATATATATAATATATATATATATATATATATATATACATATACATATATATATATATATTTTTATATAATATATTTTAATATATATTATAATTTATAATATATATAAATAATAACCCAAACAAACTGGATGAGGTAGGGAATTAAAACTATTAGCATAGTCACACCTTGGTAAGTAAAACATGCTACTGAGTAGATCTCCCTAATCCCAAGCACCTTGCAGTTATCGAAGCCTGGCCTATCGGATCAAGCACACTAGTACATATTTATTATTATTATTATTATTATTATTATTAATTAGCACCGCGCCTTACTACCCGTTCGGGTTATACGCACTTACGCTAATGTGTAATGGTAGGGTGATTGTGAGATGAAATGGAGGACCTACAGTTTAACGTGGAATCCGAACTACGGTGGAGGGCTGGCATTCCACACATTTACAAGTTGTGATTAATACACGTCTTGTCAGAGGTGAAGGAAGGGTTTGGAAATCAAATAAATCTGTGCCGGGACCGAGGATTGAACCCTGGCCGCCAGCACAGAAGTCTGACACCTTACCCCTAGACCGCTAGGTCACC
This sequence comes from Timema cristinae, assembly GCA_039000515.1. Lineage (NCBI taxonomy): Eukaryota > Metazoa > Arthropoda > Insecta > Phasmatodea > Timematidae > Timema > Timema cristinae. The sequence goes on along the minus strand of JBCFYV010000935.1, from coordinate 37,976,000 downwards.
TAGTAGATATTTAATTCTGACAATTATACTGCTATAAAGCCTCACTCACTCATTGATATTAATGTTTACCCTCTTCCAGATGAGGTAGAAACTTTAATTTTGGCAAACTTCTAGCTTCTAGCTTGAAGCCGACGGGAAAATTCCAAAAAGTTAAACAAAAAATGTAACACATGAAAAAATTCAAAATGGTGGAGCAACTTAAAAGTCGGTGTGGACCTTTCTTTGGAAGTTTTCTGTGGCTAAATGGTAAGACCTATCGAAAAACTGATCTAGAATTACATTAGTTTACATCCACTTGCAAAGAAAACTCACCGGGGGCCATGGGGTGGAGCCCCCAACGAGCAAAGCGAGTCATTTGTCTAAAACCCCATTTATACACGAGGGATGTTTTCGTAAATAATTCATCACTGAATAAATTAAAATTTAATTTTTATCACCATTACTTACTACTCGTGCTTCTGTATTAATTACGTTGTTGTTTTATGGATGAGGAAGGTTGAATTTAGAAGAGGTGTACCAGCATTTAGGTGAAGAGAGAGTGGAAAGCCGATCCAATAAAATCCTCCCTCCAGTACACCCAGCCGAGATTTGAGCCCCAATCTCCCCATTATTGGCAGTGTCTATTGCGAGAGTGACTTCTTAGATCACGCGGCCACCGAAGTGGGTAAAATACAAGTCAAATATATTACTGTTGGGATCCAACAATATGTTGAACAGGGTACACTCAAAATTAAGAATGTGCCGTTACAGAAGTGTATTGTTGAAACTAGGAATTGTTGCAACTTAGGATGGCTTCTTTGCTTTGTATTACATTCCTAGTCTTGAGACAATGTCTTCTGTACTGACCATGTAAATTCCAATTAGAGATTAACGGCTGGTTCATAACCCGGAGTTCATCCAGGGACAAAATGACTGACTAGCAGGACAGTTGTGTCCGGTACTTCATCAGAGGACGTTGTCAAATTAAATACCTTTACATGGTTGAGGAATATAGTACAAATAGGGTGGTTTACCAGGAACAGATACCATGTATCAAGTACAATCTTTTGTAAATAATTGTATATTTTATATTCAAAGTTATTAAACTAGTTAGTTATAGATTGGTTAACATTTCTTATATTATTTAAATATGTGCAGGTGCTTCCATCCTCTATGGACTGGGACCGGTCATAACGTTACCATATGAATGTAAAGTTATCATGGCGACCACTAGCATTATTAGGACCGCGTCTTACTACCCGTTCGGGTTATACGCACTTACGCTAATGTGTAATGGTAGGGTGATTGTGAGATGAAATGAAGGACCTACAGTTTAACGTGGGATCCGAACCACGGTGGAGGCCTGGCATTCCTCACATTCACAAGTTGTGATTAATACACGTCTTGTCAGAGGTGAAGGAAGGGTTTGGTAATCAGATAAATCTGTGCCGGGACCGAGGATTGAACCCCGGCCGCCAGCATATAAGTCCGACACCTTACCCCTAGACCACCAGGTCACCCGACCACTAGCAAAACAAGTAATTATTACTAAAACTTTTCCATAATTTGGTGGTAGCACAGGTCATAGTTATAAGTGATTTTTAAGTACAAATGTAATCTTAGGATGGATACGTGTTGTTTTGCGATAAAAATTAAGCATTAATTTCCCCGGATTTTAAATCAATATAAAACTAAATATCTCTGTTTTGAATATCACTTTGAGGAAAGTGGTTTTAATTAAATTATTTTACTTCCTTTCAACCCCTCGGAGAAAAATATTGTGATCGTAAAAAAAAAAAATCTCAATGTTGAGAAAATTCCACGTTTCATGACCCCTGAAACCAAAACTGTTTTTTTTTTTTGTGATGCCGTCTGTCTGTCGATCTGTCTGTGTGTCTGTGTCTTGGCCTAGAACCTAAACCATTTTACTGATGTGGCTAAATTTGGTATATGGTTTTCATAGCGCTGCCATGAGGAGTTTTTGGAATTAGACGTTCAACCCTAACACTAATAATGGTAGTTTACCAAGGGGTGAAAAGAGAATAAATTAATTTTCTCGAGCTCCAATTTAACAATTTGCGGGATATTCAGCACCGGCTATTACCATAATTAATAACTATAATAGCGTGGATAATTAATGTATCATGTTGTATTCATTTGTACAATATTGTTGTACTATTGGCACTATAAAGCCCTACCGAGTTGAAGGTGGCTGCATTATCTCATATCTCTATCGCTCAGTTGTAGCTGACAATTTTTCAAAATTTAGCATTGACGTACTAAGCCTAAGGTCCCGGATTCGATTCTTGTGCCCAGGTTTCATTTTTCACTTTAAAGAACGACATTTAGATACGGCTATAACCTTAACTAAAAATATAATAGCTTAGTTATTTAATCCAGTCAAATATGTTAGCTCAGCCGGTAGCGTGTTTGTCTTTTTTGTTTGATTCCCCGACATGGCCAAAATAAATTAACGCCTGGGGACTGGATGTTGTGCCCGTCCTAGTCTTAAGATAGATTATAAGGCATATGATGTTACGACAAGCCTATCAAGCCGGTACGGAAAAAATATATTACTTGAATTAAAAAAGGTGACCTATACTACAGGCTGGAAACAATAATGGATGTAAAAAAAGTTATTTAATCAAACCTACATTAAGTCATGAGATCTTCACCTGTTACTTTTAATGGATGATAAATTTACCCATATAATAACACTGACAATAAAGTAAATTAATATCAATTTTTTTTTCAATAACATTTTGAATTTTTCTTTAAAGCCCTTTACATAAAAAATTGTTTGCACTAATGGTAATACCTCCTTTAGGAACGGTTGGATGATCCTCGTGCTCTCATTACATTCCCATTCTCCCCCACTATATAAATATATAGGGAGCGCTCTCGTCGGAAATATTTGTCACGATAGACAGCTTACACGAGGTCAACCCCGTGGGAAAATTTGTTCAGCATTTCCGTGTTTTATATGCATTTACTACCATTTAACTCTGCGCTTATTCGCGTCTATCGGGACAATTGCCAACCCACTTAAATTTAAGGTATATATATATACACACACCAAGTATTACTCTAATTCTAGATATTTAGTTTCCATTTTAGAACAATTAGTGGTGGGGTCGTGTGAAATGTATTTGATCCCTACTTTACTAGAATATAAAATAAAGTGTTTATAATATTTTAATGCTTTTTAAATATAAATCTACTTTGAATTAAAAGCTAAAAATATATTTATTAAGTTTCTCTGACATAGAAAACATTTAATGTTTTGTTTGGTAAGGAGAGTATTTAACATCATTTTGATAAGAATTAAAATTATATTTAAACTATAGTATTTCTAGTATATTTAAATAATTATAAATAACAATTTTTAAACACATTATTAGGATAATAAAGTGAATTAGATTTAATATATCTAGTATAGTTACGTAAATTATGTGTAACGTACATACATACCCGATCACGCCTTACGGGGTAGCCAAAGAACTGTGCATATAGCTCAAAAACAATTTGAGACTTAATCAATACTAGCTAAAATTAACCTATTGGATTCCTTTTCAAACTGTAGCAAATATGATAAACTTACTATATTATTATTAGCACCGCGTCTTACTATCCGTTCGGGTTGTACGCACTTACGCTAATGTGTAATGGTAAGGTGATTGTGAGATGAAATGAAGGACCTACAGTTTAACATGGAATCCGAGCCATGGTGGAGCCTGGCATTCCACACATTCACAAGTTGTAATTAATAAACTTGTCAGAGGTAAAGGAAGGGTTTGGCAATCAGATAAATCTGTGCCAGGACCAAGAATTGAACGCCGGACCCCCGTCACAAAAGTCAGACACCTTATCCCTAGACCACCAGGTCACCTCAATTTACTATAAAATAAAAATATCACTACTATTAATAAGTAAATAAACCTGTGATATATGATAAATAAACACATACATAATTTAAAGCTTAATATAAAGTTCTAGCTGTTCTACTTTAGTTTCTATTAAAATATAATATTTTGCAAAATATAGTGAAATTAATATTTTCTATTCTTATTTAAAATATAGAATTATTTATCATTAGTTTAATCCTTTTCACCTTAGTTAATTATATATTAGCGTATAGCCCGAACGGGTAGTAAGATGCGACGCAAAAAGTGCATTCATGCCAGAAGGTTATGTTGTTTGGATTTTTTTAAATCAGAATACATGTAAATTGTCATAAACTTATTTTATACTTCTTAATAGAAATAAAAAAAACTTTGTTGATTAGATTCCTGATACAACCATATTTTTCTTTCAATTACTAAAAATTATTATTTTCAAATATGGCTCTTCCTACCAAAATCCAACTATAACCTATGCTACATATAAGGCTACTAGGCTACTATCTCATAAGTAAATCATAGATTAGTTAAAAATTGAATCTATTTATCTTATTTATTTTTGTTAAAATACACAGTTTAATATCAAAATATAACACACAAAAATACTGGTATGGAAGTTGTCTTATTTGAATGTTCTAAATAACCAAAAAACTCAAAGCCCATGATATTTATATATATGATTTATTCTTATATCAATGTTTGACGAAATAAAACTTTTAATTTAAAATTATGTCATAAGTAAACAAAATTTAAGTAATCAGATTTGAATGTTTAAAATAAGTAGTCTCTCTTAAAAAATTCTAGGAAAGAAACTACTTTGTGAAAAAAAAAACATTAAATTAAAAGTATGTAATAAAAACTTTTTAAATATTTATCCTTCATTACGCGTACATAAATTCGTCACCAAAATAATGTTTTCTTGTTTTATCACCAAACGAATGTGTTTTACGATGTACGTAAAATGACAGCCGAGTTATTTAAACAAAAACCATAAGAGAAGTCTTTTTTCCCATTATCTAGTCGGGATATAAGGTAATCCATGACCACTGCTTTATAAACGGGTTAATTCCCTGTACACTCTCATCCATTAAAATAGAGCAATGTGTCCATACGAAGGTATTACGTTCCTAGCCATCTCTTATGAACCGACTGTAAGTCAATTAATTAGTTGTCTTGGTCAAGGACGCACACTTTCAAGATACTTGTGTTGTTTAACTACTTCTGCTCTTGTTGATCGAATCGAGGTGTTTGTTTTTACAGTGCCATAACTTTATTCTTTAACGACTCCGAGCCAAATTGAATTGTTATGTTAACTGTCATGGAATGAAATTGGTTTAAGCCCCCAATGTTACTTCACAAGGGTTGGGGGTATGGGGTAGGAAGTTACCATAAAGGTTCAAGTTTCTTTCCTGCTGTCTTTTTTTAGCTTTCTTTTTTTTATATAGGAGTGATGGTGGAGTGTGTATTTAATGAGGCGAACTACAGAACTGAAAATATAAGTTAATCTTTAAACCAAAATAGGTATTTAAATGAAAGACAAATTCTAATTCACCCGAGTTTTATTATTTCTATTCCACGATATTTCTGGAAAGTATTGTAATGAGAAATTTAAAAAACAAGCTAATACTAGAATTTTATTAACATTGAAACATGAACACTTACACAAAATTTTAAGCTATGGAATATTAATCGATATGAATGATTAAATTAAATGTAATTATATATATATATATAAATAATTCCCACACATTAATACTTTTTGCAGTTTTGCGGGAACGGTTTGAAGATACAATACAATTTTAAAACTTTGAATATATTTATTGCAGGTTTTAAAATTGTGTTTCTCCTAACAAATTACGTAAAACTATTCTAGATGTTTTTATTCGCGTCTTCCTCTTAGGAATATACACATTTTAATTACGATAGTAGAATAGGAATTTAAAAGGTAGAATATTATAGAAAATGTACACTTGATTTTTTGAAATACTGAATAAATAAGCAATTTTAAAGAAATGTAATCATGTGATAAAATACCTGGAATAACAGATAAAAACTTTTGTAAATCCAAAAATATTTTCATATTTAGTATTAATTTAGATTTTTTATGAAGGCTGCCAAGGAAAAATGAAAAATAACTGTGTGGTACTTTTTGCAAGGGATTCAAGAATATATCAAAAACCCACTTAAGTGATGAAGGAGAGAATTTGATATTTTGGGATCCGGCCCCACGTTGAAGATCTGCTAATTTTGAGATCTAAATCTTCACCAAGACCAACTGAAGGCAATATTGAAGATCCTAATTTTATGGAGAAATTCAGCGATGCTGGTAACAACAATCAAATTCCAGATTTTTATTTATTCGAGGTATTTAACGTGCACTTGCTGAACCGACTGATTATATCAACACATGAATTATAATCTAACTTTAATCTAGAACAAACACAATATCCCGTCTCCAGCCATTAATTCATCACCGTGAGAGAAGAAACCCTATTATTACCCATAATAAAAATGTTGACCTTGTCAAGAATCGAGCCCTGGACCACTAACTTAGTGGGCAGACGCGCTACCGACTGAGCTAAGCTGTTGGAGTAACCTAAAGAAGATGTTGATCTATGGGAAAGGGAGAGTCAAACTTCATAATATCTTCAATAAAATGATTATAATAAATAGGTTTATAAGTCCCATGTATTAGCTTTTGAACCATCTGAAGTTGGTGAGACGGAAATCACACCGGAAATATTTAAAGCTTCAGCAGTTCCATTTTTCACAAGTAACTTTTATAAATCGAGAATTTTTTTCCCAGTAAGGTTAGTCAATTAATGCGATACAGATTGCCTCATATTCATACAAAAAAACGCAAGAGGCAGTCAATCACAGGCTAGCTCACAGCTAGGAAGAGTGCTTTACTAGAAAATAGGCCTAAGGATGATCATGATATGAGCTTTATTTTTTTACAGTCACGTGAAACTCATATATATATAAGCCGTAGAGTAATCGCGTATAATTATTGATCTAGAACTATCTAGCATAAAACATAACCTAGTTTATCTTCCTTTTTTTCCTTGCTAATAAAAAAATCCGAACCTTTAAAACTCCATCAAGAACTTATAATTTCGAAATAATAAATAAAAAAAATTCAATTAATAACGCAAAAAAAAAGTACTAAAAGTATTTTTTTTAAATACCAGTTCATTAAAATACGAATTTATAGGCGGACTAGATTTGCTCTCATACCAGATGCGAGTACAAATTAAGAGACTCCACAGGAGCGGTGCGGTCCACCGAAGCGAGTGAATCTACGCGATTGTACTGCGTGGGCGAATACAAGACCAAGCAACCGGAGTTAAAATCTTTTATCCACAATATTGTCCAGGAATCGTGAATTTTTTCTTTAGGAAAGTGTATTCTTAAAAAGGTCAAATTTTTAATAAACCTATAAAATTTCACCGGAAAAATATATCTAACCTTACTATATGCTTAAAGTGGGGCTCGTACTATGAATTTAATTTATTTACGAAGGTTTAAAAAAAATATGTATATATATAAAGGTATATTTATATATATGTATTCAGTTAGATTCAAATATATATATATGTTAAATTCCAATATAATCTACATAATATATATGTATAATATATATATATTTATTACAATTCAAATTTAATATATATATATATATATATATGGCTATATATAATATATTACAGCTAGTGTGCAAAATCTGGACAATGTTGTGATTCGCCTGGAGGTGTTGACATCCAAATGCTAGTGTATTTAATATAAGACATCGTTTAGTGAAGAATATTTCTAGCTTCTCTAAATAGTTGAACGTATTAAATCTAGCCAGCCAAATTACCATATGAAAGATACAGTGTAAAATTGAGGAGTCCAATTTTTCATTCAAATTTATTAATCGAGTTAATCTCTTAGACAATTCATGAGACATTTCTAATGCACTTTATATTATGGTTAAAAGAGTTATGTCGAATTTAAATTAATTTCAAAAAGAGTTACTTGCTGGGGTCTTAATGAGGCTTGAGATATAAAATTTGTCTTAAAAATGTGTGTAATGTAACTTCCTCCTATTCCCCCTGCACCCTTCATTTTTGTCAAAAATGGATACATGTATATATAGTAAGGTTCATTAACGACCATTATAAAAGGGTGGGTAGTTTGAGGCTATACAAGAGTAATCGACATGGTAGAGAATTTTTTATGCGACAAAATGTACAATGACAATTTGTACGAATGCACATATAATTATGGATTAATTTTAGCAACGCTATTATATTTATGATTACGGTTATAGTCACATTTAAATATCTTATTATTTAAATTGACAAAGGACACCTGGAAAATGATATTTATATGCGGCTATAACAGTAATTAACAATTAATAGAATAGCTTGGCTATTTTAATCCATCAATTTCAAAAGATTAAAGTGTTAGAGAAATATTTCATAGTTAATATGGAGTTAACAGCAAACAGTTCAACATATGTGACACTATTTCACAATATTCAATAAATAGATCTACATATTTGTAATGAAGTAATTTTGTATCTAAAATAGTTTTGGAGATGAGATAAAAATGAAAATTTACTCATCAGACCGGAGCCCTTAAATTCATTTTTCTAAAATAATGAGAGTAGCCATTTTGTTTGGAATATTTATAAATGTTTTGAAATTAAATTTAATCAAAATCGTTAGAGCCGATTTTGAAAAAAATCGACGTTCTCTTTTCGCCCTTTAGTAAACTACTCTTAATTTTAGGGTTAGATATCAAATTCCATAAACCCCTAAGGGCAACCCTATGTAAACCCTATATACCAAGTTTTAGCCCAATCGGTAAAATAGTTTAGGCTCTAGTTGAAGGTACAGACAGACAGACGGAAATTTAAAAACCACTTTCCGAGTTTCGGGGGATCATGAATCGTCAAGATTCATCATAACCTCGAGTTCAATTTTTTTTGACGATCACAATTTCTCCACCAGCCTTGAGATAAAGTAAAAAAGAGATTTGAAAAACGAAATGAGATCAACCCGCAACAGAGCCATACCGACCGAACGGCCGTCGTCTGTTGAAGTATATGGAGCTAATTTCTGTGGATAAAAGGTGTCATGTGGTCAGCGCAACGAACCCTCCTGTCGTCAATCTTAGTTTTCTAGACCAAAGACGCTACTTTTTTCATTCAAGTAGCTCCTCATATGTCCTTACGAGACTAAGTTGACTTCGTTTCAGATCCACTACTTCACAGAAAAACAGTACGCCCAAGTACCAAACCAGTAGCAATAAATCCTGATTAAAAAAATTAATTAAACCTCTAATAAATTAAATAAAGTCATAGTGGTGTTCTTATTGAATAAAATTCACATTAATTTAATATGAATAAATTGTGGTTTTTAAGTCTATTCATCTGATATTTTTAACCAGTTCTATATAATTATTGAACCTTCCACCGATCGAGATTTTCACCCAATGTTTTTCCACCAGCCATGAAGCAATGTCAACAAAACGCGATGGCTGCCTAGGGGTTGTTTTAACACGAAGAGAGGCGGGATACGTAACGGGATGGATTGTTTTATTAACATGCGATCACATCCCTCAAGGGATGCTGAGTCAAGCTAATTCTCCTCTTCCGTCTCACTCTGTTCCTCTAGCCCTCTTTAGATCTTCACAAGCCATGAAACGAGAAGACCAGTTGCTAGCAGCAGTTTGTTTTTAAGAGGTGACGAGGCAGGACATGTATCTGGAGGGATACAGGCTACACTGTGAATTATCGCTTCTAAAAAAGTATACCGCTATAAATACTTAATAGCCCTAGGAATTCTGATATTTCAACATACACTCAGGTCTCCAATTTAGAATCAATTGAAACAACTCTCTCTCTCCCCCCTCTCGCTCTCTCCCTCTCTTCCCTATACCTCTCTCTCTCCCTATACCTCTCTCTGCCTATCCCTCTCTCTGCCTATCCCTCTCACTGCCTATCCTTCCTCTGCCTATCCTTCTCTCTCCCTATCCCTCTCTCTCCCTATCCCTCTCTCTCCCTATCCCTCTCTCTCTCTATCCCTCTCCCTCCCTATCCTCTCTCTCTATCCCTCCTCTTTATCCCTCTCTCTCTCTATCCCTCTCACATACACACACATATATATTACCATTAAATATATATATTTTGCAGGTAATAAGTAGAACTTATATTTTATACCAACCATACCTACTATTGATATTGAACGTAACACAAAATGTAATTTCAATCAAGGGAATTTACACACCTAATTGGCCAAATTAGATTAAATCCTGATGTCCATGTCCTAAAATGGAAATACCGAAATAAATTGATTTTTAATTGAATTTCTAAACATAATAGTTTTCACATTTGATTGACCAATTATTGACTCCGGTTAGTTCCAGATTTTTAGAAAATTATATAAAGATAAAATTGCAAACGATTTAAACAATTTAAAGAGGACAGTTAAAAGATTTATAATAATTTTAAAGAGCAGGTCAATTTGATTAAACCTGCTTTGATGGCCGTAAGATCTGGGGTATCACTCCTGTTAGACTAGACCACCGATAAAACTGAGATCAGGGTTCAAATCCTGGCAGGGTGTATCTAGGGTGATTTTTTCAAAAAGAGGGTGTTTTTCAAAAAGGTTTTCCACTTACCCTCCATGAAAATGTGGGTAGACTTCCTCTAAATCCAATCTTCCTCATCCCTAATGCATTGACATAATTAGTATATATGCATATAACCTTAACAAGCATTAAGAAGTGGGGCTAGAAAAATGTCATTAGATTTATTATAGTAGAGTACATCTGTGAATTCTTAGTTACTCAAACAAAATATGTGTATCAAAGGTTTGATTTATTAAACATGCACAATCACTCAGTTAAAGCATTGCTCATTATTTATAACCTTCTGATTATTATGTTAACTGGTTTATGAAAATAATTAAGAAACCAGTCTTGGCCGAGCTATGTATATTAATTTGCTTATTTGTGATTTGAAATCAGAATTGTCAAAGCACTAGTTGGCCCTCAATGTTATTTAAGCAATAAATATCTAGCTTTAAACAACTATAAAGCCACATGGCTGACTCATCCACTTCCAGATGAGATAGAAACTTGAGATTATGAAAAATTTATAGCTTTTAACCTGTAACCAACGAGGAAAATTCCAAAAAGTTAAAAAAATAAGTTTTAGCGTTTTAACCCCCCCCCCCCCCCAATCCAAATGGTGGAGCAACTTTTAATATGGTGCGGACCTTTCTTTGGAGGTCTCTTGTGGCTAAACGGTAAAAATTATCAATAAACAGCTCTTGAATTACATTAGTTTACATCCTCTTGCAAATAAAACGAAAGTGGGGGTTTGGACATACCCCCCCAACGAGCAAAGTGAGTTTTAAAATATCTCTTATTATTTATTTGCTTCACCGGCGTATTTTAAACATGCAACAGAACATTCCATAAAAACAATTCCCAACTATAAGTTTATTTTTCACTTATGTTCAACCGAATATTTTAAATTATTTAATAATATTTATAACTCCGTTTTTAAATGAAAACCCATCTATACTTATAAAATAACATGTACCTGACTGACTGACTGATTCATGTCATCTCCGAGCGCAAACTATCAAGGCTACACGATGAAATTCGGACTGTATATTCATTTTGTTATGTAGGCACCCACTAAGAAAGGATTTTAGAAAATTCCATCCCAAAGGGGTCAAAATAGGGATGATAATATGTATGATAATATGTATGAAAAGTCCGTCATTTTGAAAGTTACATAAACAAAATTTTGTATTTCGGTTATTGACGTAAAACAAATCAATAGTGTTTCAGGAATTTTGGAAATTTTATTTAATAAGGGATGAAAAAGTGGGGTGAAAGTTTGTATCGGACTTGCATTATTTTTGATCTGAGTCAAGTTATGGTCATCAACGAAACGTAATATTTTAAATTAATCTGTAAATACATATGTATATTTTCCTATTTGTATATAATCAACTTCCACGCGAGCAAAGCCGTGGGCAACAGCTATCTAGTATACAATAAAATTTAAAATTTAAAACCTTGAGATTGGGAAGAAGAGAACATAGGTAAAGGCCGGTGTTTTTGCAGTTTTTATATAAAAAAAAGTTTTCGTCTAAATATATAAAATTAAGCTTCAGTAAAAACCTAGAATTTAATTTCCTTCATATGGTGATAACAGTTTTTGAGTATCTGTCAAGAGTGTCCTGGAATTTAATGACAACCTTTTTCTCTAAATTTAAAATTTGGTCATCTAATGCCGCCATGCTCATGACAGGTATTTAATAATTTTTTATGTCACCAGGCGAATAAAATTAAGTTTTAAGTCTGTATTAAAGCTTTTTTTCTTGTGGTAAAATAGTGCTTTTCTCTAAGAACTTCAAACACACTGAACGTTTCTTTCGTCCTTTACATCCCCAACTTAATATCAAATGAATGCAGGTTTAGCCATAAAGTAAAATCCAAACTACAAACTATAAATATTCTCGTACCATTTGCAACTAAAAAAATATATATTAAAAATAGAATTGCTCTGCTCTGTGTTTTTTTTTATCACTGCGTACACTGGTTATACGGATATAATTTGATAAATTACTCTAATGGGATAGGGATGAGGAAGGAAGAATTTTAGAGGTAGTTTACTCGCATTTACTGGGAGGAGAGTGAGAAACCATTTATGGAAGACATCCCTTAGTAGACCCAACTGGAATTCGAACTCCAATTTCCCCGACATCAGCAGGCCAGTATAACCGGAGTTTAGCGTCTTAGACCATTCGCCCACCGAGACAAATTTCTTTCATGATAATTGTCAAGTCATATTATGTCGTTGAATGTTCATATTTAAAACTTATTTTCAGGTGTACGAATCTCAAAACCATAAATAGATGGCGTATGAATGTTTGTTTTTCCAACTATTGAATGAAACATCTTCTTGAATTCACCCTTGAGCTTATCTTTGCAACCATAAACTACGTCATTCATACACGTCACCCCAGTTGCGCTCTTGAACGAATCGAGTGCAGACAAAGTTGTGCAAAAACAGACTAACCAATATTTTGCTAAGACTCAACGGGCAGTTTTTGGAACTTTCCCTATTTCTTGATTTGAGAAAAAAGTGACAACGGTAAAGTATTTAGAATTGTGTAACCGGATGTACGTGGGTTCATACCCAACCATGGCTTAAGGATTTTTACTGAGTGATAAATATCCGTAACACAACTTTCTTCGGAGGGGAAATAAGGCCATCGCGTCGGTTCCATGTCAATTGGGGAATGGAAAGGAAGCCTGGAAGGTAAGTGAGAATACCTTTACCGTCAAAAGTGGTAGGCACTTTAACTCTCGCTCATAGAAATTATCGTGTGCTGTATAAGCAGTCGGTTCAGAAAGTGCACGTTAAATACCTCAAATAATATTTTATTTTAAATAGTATTTCTTATTTGTAGAATATTATAAAATCAGGTGACCTGCTGGTCTAGGGGTAAGGTGTCAGACTTCTGTGCTGGGGTCCGGGGTTCAATCCTCGGCCCCGGCACAGATTTATCTGATTACCAAACCCTTTCTTTACCTCTGGCAGGACGTGTATTAATCACAATTTGTGAATGTGGGGAATGCAGGCCTCCGCCGTGGTTTGGATTCCACGTTAAACTGTAAGTCCTTCATTTCATCTCACAATCACCCACCATTACACATTAGCATAAGGGCATATAAACCGAACGGGTAATAAGACGTGGTGCTAATAATAATAATACTATAAAAAACCAATAAAAACATTAAATTCAAATAAAAAGCCGATAATTATGTGTAAAGATAAAATATTTTATTTGGGTAGTTTTCTATTGTGATAAAGATTGGGATGAGGTATTCCAACGTAATGTTAACACTATTTATTATATTATCCGATATGCGTAGTCAAGTTTATAAAATTAGCTTCAAATTAATTTTTAATCAAATTTAATGTTAAAATACATTTAATCCGATAAAGTCGTTAAGTATGTTTGTACTGCTTACTATCAGTCAGAATACCCATGTATTTACACTAAAGGGTTTGGGATAAACAAGTTAGAATTTTAGGTGAAATATACCCGCATTTGCGTGAAAATAAATTGGAAAAGTATTTGGGGGAAAAAACCACACTAAGCAATCTCTGATAGGATTCAAACCCTAACCTCCCGGTCACCAACAAACCAGACCAGACAAAGTCGACGCTCTGACGTACGTATCCACAAGTGCCAGTTTTAATAAATTAATCATAAATCCACTTCAATGTAGTAAGTATTAAAATCCTTCTGCTAAATTAAATATTTTTTTAAGAGAAGGATTGTATTGATAACTAAAACATTCTATCTTCTAAAAGTTTAAAATATGAACTAAGTGTTTCTTACTTTAAAAAGTAATCTTCCCCCCACAGAAATGTAAGTCTGTCAGTTGTTGCGCAACGCTGAAATCAAGGTATAGATTTGACCATGACGTATTTGTAAAGCATCGCAGAACACACTTCTTAAAATAAACCCACCCCTTAGCTTGAGTCACATGACTTCAGAGGGTTTAGTATTCAACGAAAAGGGTTCAAAGTAAACTGACCTCGTCTTGATTGCACATGACCTATGACCTCATTAGTTCAATGGTCCGAATAAATATCCTCCATTGCATAGTGACTCATTTTGGTGGCCCACAGAATAAACTAAGTCCCTCTTTCAGACAATCAATAAGAAATGTTGTCACGTGTGTAGCACGATAATTTGTTGTAACTGGCTATTCTTTGAGGTAGGTTATTGTCAACTGGGAACTACGAGACAAACTTTTCTTGATTTAGATGAAATTAAAAAAAAAGTACTTTTTTATTTGTTTATCCAATCCAGGATATCTACCCCAAAAAAATTCCGTGGTGTAAGCCTACAACGAGATACACCGACCAAGCGCCCACACCATTTGCGACGATATTGCCAACATGTGCTAATAGAGGGTGTCATGTAATCAGCACAATGAGCCCTCCAGTTGTTAGCCTCAGTTTTCTAAACCGGAGGTGCAACTTCTTTATTTAAGTAGCACCTCATTTGTTCTCACGAGGCTTAGTTTGTATCCGTTCCAGATACACTGCTTTACAGATACTTTTTTTTAAGTCCCAGGAATTGAACACGGGACCTCAGGGTTTGTAGCCAGGAACTCTAAACACTAGACCACATAGGTGGTCCCAAGATATATAAATTTTAATATTTTAATTATATTAAACATAATTGGGTAGGCACTAGGAAGGTTTGGTTTTATAGGAAGTGCGCCTGCATTCGTATGGAGGAAGAAAGAGAACTATTTAGTAAAAACCCTCAGTACAAACGCCGGAGATTTAGACCCCAAACTCCCCCTTCCCCAGAAAACCAAACTAGACAACCTAACGTCTAGTTTGCGTAACCACCCATACAGTTCACACCATAGTGAAGAAAGTTCCCAAGCGAATAATAAATAGTGTTTATAAATAATTTATAAACACTATTTAAATAAAGTAAATATAATATAATGAATATATTATATTTCCTTTATTTTTTAATTGATTTTTAATCATTACGCTTAACACCAAGGTTATTTACAAATTAATAATAAAAATATTTAACATTTAAATTTTTCTGTAAATTGTAAGGGAGCTTATATTTGAGGAATTTCGATACCTGCTTGGTGCTTGTGATAATATTCGTATATACAGTAAGTGCAACAAAATGTTGTTCATATTGAAAGATTCTTGTATGAACTAAAAATATATTGTGAACGTGGTGTGTTATTTTTACTGGAGAATGTATCCATATGTAGTAAAGTGCTCTTCTATCTTCTTTATTTATAAGATTGAAACTAGGACATTTTCAACCCACAAAAGATGATCTCCATAAGAAGTCTTATTGTTATTTCGTGGGGAATTTGAATAAAATGAAGCGTTAGGTTGCTTCTATCCGTCTAACAGCGAAGAGCACCCTTAGTTTCGAAATGTGTCACTGTGTATTAAGTGTGATAATATTCTACGATATTATGCATAATTATTTCAATATAAGTCGAAGATAATTTCAACCAACTACTGTATTACATTCTATGTATTGACGATTTACAGCCCAAGCCAACGGGCACAAAAATTAAGCGACTCTAGTATAATCTAGTTTGTCGATGATGGTTAGTCTAATATAGTTTGTCAATGACGGTTAGTCTAATCTGGTTTGTCAGTGACGGTTAGTCTAATCTTGTTTGTCAGTTACGGTTAGTCTAATCTTGTTTGTCAGTGACGGTTAGTCTAATCTTGTTTGTCAGTGACGGTTAGTCTAATCTGGTTTGTCAGTTACGGTTAGTCTAATCTGGTTTGTCAGTTACGGTTAGTCTAATCTTGTTTGTCAGTGACGGTTAGTCTAATCTTGTTTGTCAGTGACGGTTAGTCTAATCTGGTTTGTCAATGACGGTTAGTCTAATCTGTTTGTCAATGACGGTTAGTCTAATCTGGTTTGTCAGTTACGGTTAGTCTAATCTGATTTGTCAATGACGGTTAGTCTAATCTAGTTTGTCAATGACGGTTAGTCTAATCTGGTTTGTCAGTTACGGTTAGTCTAATCTGGTTTGTCAGTGACGGTTAGTATAATCTGGTTTGTTAGTGACGGTTAGTCTAATCTGGTTTGTTAGTGACGATTAGTCTAATCTGGTTTGTTAGTGACGGTTAGTCTAATCTGGTTTGTCAGTTACGGTTAGTCTAATCTGATTTGTCAGTGACGGTTAGTCTAATCTGATTTGTCAGTGAAGGTTAGTCTAATCTGGTTTGTCAGTGACGGTTAGTCTAATCTGGTTTGTCAGTGACGGTTAGTCTAATCTGGTTTGTCAATGACGGTTAGTCTAATCTGGTTAGTCTAATCTGGTTTGTCAATGATGGTTAGTCTAATCTGGTTAGTCTAATCTGGTTTTGTCAATGATGGTTAGTCTAATCTTGTTAGTCTAATCTGTTTGTCAATGATGGTTAGTCCAATCTGGTTAGTCTAATCTGGTTAGTCTAATCTGGTTAGTCTAATCTGGTTTGCCAATTATGGTTAGTCTAATCTGGTTAGTCTAATCTGGTTTGTCAGTGACGGTTAGTCTAATCTGGTTTGTCAATGATGGTTAGTCTAATCTGGTTAGTCTAATTTGGTTTGTCAATGATGGTTAGTCTAGTCTAGTTTGTCAGTGGTGGTGAGGACAGGGTTCTCATAATGACCGGATGTACTTTCAATAGTTATCGTAAATTTTTTCCATTTTCTTTGTGGTATGTTTCATCAAAATTCTATCCTGCATATTCCTAATCCGTTTTTTAATTAAATGGTGTTAGCTTGAACGTCTAGAATAACGCGTAAAAATGAACAAATATATTATAGTCGTTTAAACGTTTGTGTTGAATCTAGTGTTTTTTTTAAACCCTAATTGAACGTTATGTATAATTTTCTACGTGGAAGAAAGAATTTAAATGATCATAATTTATACATTTGTATTGATTTAGTTTTTTTCTGATTGAACTCTATTTATAATATACTTCGCGGAAGTAAAACCAAAATATTATAATAATTTACGTATTTGTATTTAATCCAGTATTTTATAATTTGACTTTATATATTATAATTTATTACGTGGAGGAAAGAATAATACCATACACATTTATATTGATGCTAGTTTTTTTCTAATTGAACTTTCTATATAATTTTTACTAAACAGAAAATAGAAATCAGTTTTTCGCGAGTTAATTTCTCATCATTTCGTCGATTCATTTTGTTTATGGCAATTCCCAGCTTCTTTTACTTTATTCGTAAATTAAAATATATCTCCAAAATCTCAAGGCCTTACCACCTCCAATAACAATAAATATATGGAACTACAGGACTCCACCATTGTTCGGATCCCACGTTAAACTGTAGGTCTTCCACTTCATCTCACAATCACCCTACCATTACACATTAGCGTGAGTGGTACAACCCGAACGGGTATTAAGGCACGGTGATGATGATAATAACAATAATTAATGTAAATTCTAATTTAATATGTCCAAGTAAATATATTAGCTTGAAATATTATATTCTTCGCTATCAAAGTAAAAATAAGAGTTTAATTAACTTAGATAAACATAACATAAAAATACTTTAAGTATTGACCTTCACTACACCTAGAGATGACAAGATATTTCTAATAATCGAACGGCAGAAATATATAGATATTTACTTTACATACATTATTGTTTCCAGCCTTTGTTTTAGGTCAGTTTTTTTATTCAATGTGTTAAATATGTTAAAAACTTATTGACAGAATATCATCAAGAATTTGCCGACTGTTTTCCAATCCTAATTTCCACACTAATATTGTTATTAATACCTAGTTAAAATTGTTCCTAAAAATTTGAACACACTAAACCTACCAAATAATAGGTTGTTCGCAGTAATCTATACATTTTCGTCCTCAATTTGTTTTCTCTGTGTGATCGTGTAAAACGCTCTTCCCTTACAGTGATACAATTTGAACGCCTTTATATTTCAAATGATAGCACAAATACGACAGCTGACAACAAGTGTTCTAGCTCGGTATGATCTCTGTCAAGGGTTTAAAAGTAGAGTTTTTACTTTATCTGTAAAGGGAGAGGGGAAATAGAGGGGAAGGAGTGACGCAACTCTCAAGACAATATCCGCTCCGCACTCCAATTTGAATATCATATTACCCTCTTCTTCCTCCCCTCTCTCTTATTTCCCCCCACGGCCCATTCTCACCTCATCATCAAACTATAAAAATATTCCACTCACTAGCTTTTCTAACAAAATATCTCCCGTTGGATGAAGCTTTTGTACAAACGATACTCATGTTCCAATTAAGAAAATACTATATAATTTATTTTAAATCTTACACAAACACATATATTTATGGTTTATAGTAGTGTTCATATTTTTTATTTGTTTCTTTTACATACACGTTGGTCTGGCAACCTTTTTGGGCTCCAATCGACTTTACATTTATCTAAGATCTCGTGAACACCCTTCGTTTATCCACTTTACATTTAATTTTTTTTTTTTTTCTATATATCTTGTATTTATTCCTTAAATTCAATATTTCCTTCAATACTTGTGTTCCTGCCTTTATAGAAAATACATAAAATAAATAAAATGTAAAATCCGTACAAACTGAATGGTAGTAATCTTACCTTAAATGATTACACTATGACCGTATCTTATAAGCTATACCATACAGCTATATTTTTTTTTATTTTTTTATGTCATATTAACTCTCTTTGAGTAGGTAATTCTGAGCCCTTCCTTTAAAAAGAGGAATTTTATATGAAAAATCAAATTTTTGTAGTTATTTTTATTATTTCTTAGGTGTTTCTGTCAATTTTGCAGTATAGTAAGGATGCCTAATTTAGGGATGTATTTTTGTAAGTTACAATTTTGTTGCTTACACGTTTTTGAGCATGTGGAACACTGTAAATATAGATTATTAACTTATGTTGCATATGCTAAATTATCAAAATTATGTTTTTATTTTTTTCAAAATAATGAGTAAAATAGAAAAACTATGTGATCTCATTTTGAGAACACGTGCACCTAATTTGGGGATCTCTCTTTTACACACTAGTTTTTAATAAAAATGTAGGAAAATTAAAAGAAGACCCTTATAAAACATGAACTCTAATATTTTATAATTTTATGCATTTTAATGGAGTCATAGCCATTTATTAATACATTTTAATAACTAAGCTTAAGGAATTTACTGTTTCGCCTCATTTAACATAAAAAATAAAAAATTAAATGAAATTTAAAAAGTTTACAATGTTATATCAAATTGTCTTATAGTAATTTTAAAACCTTCTTGGTTTTTGCACAAAAACACACACAAATACAGCAGAACAAATATCAGCGCACTTTGTGTGGGATCTCTGAAACAAGTTGTGCAGCACACCCAGTCCTCTTCATCGTTATGTTCAGAATATAATCCGGTGAATTATAGACATTCGGCATCGTTCTTTTCGTCTTAAAACAAGTGGTTATCGTCAGCTGAGTCATAATTGTATATGTCATCTTCTGACTCTAATGAGCTACTTGTCAACAGCTGTCGGCTAACCATTTTCTTTTTCGGGGCCTTTCTTTTGACCTTCAATTTTCTTTCTTTCTCTATTTTCCCTTATTTTTAGCTCTAATTTCTCAATTTACCTTTGTCGTTTCTTCTCTCTATTTTCTCAACTAGTTTCTTCTATGGACTGCTAGTTATTATTTCAGCTGATCCAATATGGGAATGTTTATTCATTTTTGTACTCAAAGCTGGAATAGGGGAAATATGTGAGGCCTTAACAATTTGACCTTCAATTTCAGAGTAGGCCTATTTTTCTTAACTTGCACTCTTAAGTCTCAGGGGTTTTCCTGTTATTACTTAGACCAAAAGGCATTTGTATTTCTCCTGCAGAGGTAGAGGGTTCTGAGAAGTTTTGTGATCGGGCTGGTACAATGGTCCCTGTCCCACTGAATGATCCTGTATTGGAGAATATCCTTGCTAACTGATTCTCCCGCATTACCAACGGCTGATGTTTCAGTGGCCTTGTTAGAGTTATCCTCATGTTGAGGGTGTAGGGGAAAGTAGTGTGGTCCAAAAAACGAAAATATTAAGTGGTTAAAGACCTGTCTTCTCAAATCCATTGGCAGGTGATTGAGCATTAGACGCTTACCCAACAGTTCACCAATCTGATACAGTTACAACCCTTCTTATGTGCCCTTTTAAACACATTTAAATTTATTGTGTGTAAAATTTATTGAAGGGCTTCATAAACGCCACATCAAGTGGTCGCAATTTATGGGAACTGTGTGGTAGTGGCAAATTATGATGAAATGACTTTCTCGAGCTATGTTAATGGCATCAATATTCCGAGCGTGGGTAAGGATCCCGTCCAAAACCAACACAACAGGGTCACTTCAGTTGGCTTGACATAACTGATGAAATGACGTAGCCAGTCAGTAAAAATATCTGCAATTGAATCCAACCTGAGGGATGACAAGCATGAATATAACCAGGAGGGTACCATTCATTAATTATAGTTTCATGATTTTCCTAGGAAAAAATATCATCAGATGTACGTAATGCCCCAAAAGGCTTTTACAAGCTACAATCGTCATTAGGGACAATCGTTCTGCAGATTGAAGGGTTTCTACCCGCTTTTTTTCCCTTTAGTGAAACTACTTTTGTGTGCTTGTTCTATACAATAGTGATGCCAGTTTATCATATCCCAATTAGTATAATCGGGAAGAATTGTTATTTTGTAGACATGGTTCATATAAATCAAAAACTCCTGAAACATCCTCAGGATTGAACCACTTTGCCCTATAAAAAAAAAGAGACCATTGTGGTTCTCTTTTATATAGCTTTAGATTTCTACGGGGGGGGGGGGGGGGGGAATGTTAACCATTCTCACTACTTTGAGAAAATCTATGTTTTATTCGTTTCTTGACGCTAGTTGATATACCATGAAATGGACAACTTTTGTAGTCAACCCGTAAAATTTGTCTACCATAATTGTGCAATAGTTTGATAAATTTCTTCTATAAGAGAATATTATATAATATAATAATATTTAGCACCGCGTCTTACTACCCGTTCGGGTTATACGCTTTAAGTACTAATTACGCTAATGGATTAGGAATTGGGAAGGTTGAATTATAGGAAGTGAACCCGCATTTTCGTGGAGGGAGAGTGGAAAACATTTAGGAAAAACAACCTCTAGTTCACCCGACCGAGATTCGAACCTCGATCTCCCCGTCCTCAGCATTTTATAAGAGAAAATTTAATGTAACGCGCTCCAATGTTTTTTGGGGGACATTAAATATTCTAGAAGCGTTGAAACTTCCCATTTTCCTATCTTCTAACTGCATTGATTCGCCCTTAGCTCACTGATTTCTTGGCGCCATTTGTAAATGAAAAACCATGTTATTAAATTAAATTTGTCCTTAATTTGGGAATTCCCAATTTAGGGCACACCACGAGTTTAGTTGTTGACCTAGGATTTTCGGTCAGAATATTTGTTCCACAAATGTATATTAGTATTTTATTACTATAGTTATTGGTAATTGATTGATTGGTTTATTTTAGTTGTTCTGGATATTTTGTAGTGTTGAAGTATTGATACATGTAAAATATCTCTTACCGTTTATAAAATGTACTATAGTAAAAATTTAAGCAAAAAATATTGTGAAATACTCAAAAATTAACGAGCTCACTACACACAACACATAACCTAGATAAAAAAAAATTGTTTTCGCGATGCCATCTGTCTGTCTGTACCTCGGGCTAGAGTCTAAACTATTTTAGCATTCAGGCTAAAACAAAATATCTAGTGTTTTAATGAGATTACTCAAAGAGTTTTTGGAATTTGCTATATAGCCCTAAAATTAAGGATAGTTTATTTAATAGTCAAAAGAGAAATAATTCATTTTATTTAATTCTACCCAATAATTTTTATTATAATATGTATCTATTTACTGTTTATAAATATAAAGAAAATTGTGCATCTCATTTCCCGGGAAAATGGCAGTGTACTTTGTATAAACGAATATCTCTAATTTTGAATATCTGCATAAATCTTTGAGATAAGAAATAATTTATCATTGAAAAGTTATAGTACTATTAAAAGTAAAAATTGTTACTTAAAATATATTAGGTATAAAAATAACAGGTTGAGATATTGGCCAATTTTTAAGTACCACGTCTTACTATCCGTTCAGGTGAGACGTTTATGTACTAATTACGCTAATGATTTTAAGGATTAGGAAGGCTCTATTTAGATTAAGTGTACCTGCATTTGCGTGGAGGGGGTGTGAAAACCATTTTAGAAAAATCTCAGTACATCCGACCGAGATTCGAAACTCGATTTCCCCCGTCATCGGCAGTCTAGTTTATTACGAGACTAGCACATTAGAGCATGCGGCCACTAAAAGGGGTTAATTTTTTTAATAGAGTACTGGGAAATTGGTCGTTTGCTCTTTGGTGAACATAAACGTCAATTTGGCCCCAAAATGTTTCTATAACCGTGAATATTATTTCATGTATGCTCGTTGGTTGAATTTTCTGCAAAATGCAATAATGTTTATTATATATTTTCACATTTATTAGAAGTTTTGAATAAATAGCTTTCTTATTTAGTAAAAGAGCGTGATAATGTGTAGAGTGCACCAAACCATTTATTAATTATTAAATTATGATTATGGGGAATAAATATTTAACTCAAATTGGTAAAAGATTTAATAATATTTTTGAGATATATTTAAACTAATCACGTCGTATAATAAACTCAAGTATAGCCAAATAAAATTTAATTCACACTTATAATTAAATTATACTGAATGTATATAACCCTGTTTAGAAATGCAATTAAAACGGATTTGGGAAAGTCTCTGTTGATTTTTACGTTTGATTTTTATCAACCTTTCTTAACATTAAAAAATTATTGGGTTGTATTTTATGACCCAGTGTTGTGTTTTTTTTATTATGTTTACATATTTGTGTGTTTTGTTTAAACTTTATACCGTAAGAAATAAACGTCATACATTTCCACCAAGATAAACATTTTTATGAGAACGTCAGCCATTATTTCTTCTTAGTTTTTTCATTTTGTTCTCACTGAGGTATATTTTACTATATGAATAGATTCAACACTGTTTCACTTTATAGGACTTATATTTAACATGAAGTTGCTTTGTTTTGTTTTTTAACTTAAAGAGTTAAATGCATTCAATTTTTTTTTTATAAAACTAAAATTCACTACCCCATAAATAATGTATTATTATTTAGAACTGCGTCTTACTCCCCGTTTGGGTTAAACACTTAAGTACTAATTACGCTAATGGATGAAGTTTGAGTTTAGATTAAGTGAACTCCAATTTGCCTGGAGGGAGAGTGGAAACCATTTAGGGAAATCCACTCCCAGTTCACCCGACTGAGATTCGAACCTCGATCTCCCGACCCTCGTCAGTCTAGCTCAACACAAAACTATCACGTTCGCCAACTACACCACCGAGGTAAGTCACCATAAATAAAGCTAGACTTAATATGGTTTAATTTGTAGAGATTAATGTTTTTTTACAGTGTGGTTGTGTCACAAAAAAGCTAATCTTGATAATCTTTTAATCTGAAAAGACCATCCTTGTTACGCTAAGTTATTTTAAAACTTTTAAACATTTAATGTAATCTGTATTATATTTTCATAAAAATAAAGGGTGATATTTTGCTCAACAAGAGCTTTTAACGAACCAATGAGTTTAAAACAACCGGGTAAAGTTCTGAAATCTTTTCTATCCCTCACATTGGCGAAATCCGATTTTTATAGGGAAGAGCCTTTTCTCGTTCAGGGTCTTTACTGACAAACTTGATGAGAAGATACTAGTGGGAGACCTAGACGCAAATGGGAGGATAACACTAGAATGGACCTAAAAGAGATAAGATTTAATTAGGGGAACTGGATAAAACTAGCTCAAGATAGGGATATGTGGAGTAATTTTGTAAGTTTAGCAATGAACTTTCAAGTCCATAATGCCATAGAGCAAATAAAATCCTTTTAGAAAATATAAGCACTAAGCAGTCAATATTGGTATTATTTCATTTTGTGCTTTTTTTAAGTATTATTAAATCATTATTTCAAAGCATTTACTATTAAATAATATTTTAATTTATATCAATAAATAATACATACGAATAGTTAACCTCAATTATATTGGAGCACTTGAAATTATATAACAGTAACTACTAGATTAAACTAACCTTAATTATTTTTATTTCAAGCCTATAAATTAACATAATCAGTTTTTATAAGTAAAAACTGGGCACCTTATATTAACAAACCTGTTTTTAATATATTTTTTATTTAAAAAAATAAAAAGGCTACCCCTGCATTTCACTTGACTTGACGTATGTGAAAGTAGATCCAGTAATTTCTTTAGCCCTCAGATAAGGTCAATCCTTGAATAGTTCGTATTTAGGCCTACGCTATTGGAAATGTTTATATTAGTGCTGCCAAATGCAAATAATAATATTTGAACACTGCTGTGGTTGAAGTAAGGACTACCTTAATAGAAAATCAGCGTAGACAAATATTAATAATATTGATATTTAGATTTTAATGAAATGTTTGCGCTTTTTTTTTGCTTTTTTTTTTCTTACGTCTAAACTATAGCGAAGGTCAAAACACTTTTATCATAAATTAAACTTAAAAGCGTATTGGAAAACACACACACAATATTGTGTATTAAATTCTAAAACACAATCGAGACAATGTCACACGGATTAGATTTTCAGGTTACTCAATTATGATTCATTGGCTTGGGAGTTCGGTGTTAGATTATAAAGTGGGTATACTGTATTATGACGGTTTTTCTAAATAAGTTTCTACTATGCCTACACAAAAATGCTGGTACATCCTTTCAACTCTGCCGCATCCATCCATAGCGCATAAAAATAAAAATAATATTAGCACCGCATCTTACTAACCGTTCGGGTTATACGCTTTAAGTACTAATTACGCTAATGGATTATAAATTGGGAAGGTTGAATTAGAGGAAGTGAACCCGCATTTGCGTGTAGGGAGAGTGGAAAACCATTTAGGAAAAGCCACCCAGTTCACCCGACCGAGATTCTAACCTCGATCTCCCCGTCCTCAGCAGTCGGGCTCAACACGACAAGCGCGTTAGCCAACTACGCCACCGAGGCGGGTCGAAACTGATGTATTTTCTGATAATATACCAAGTATAAATGTAGTTTAAATGTAGCCAAAACTTCAAAACAGAACACACTTGTTAAACACCAACTCATAGCTCGGTCAAATACCTTTTTGTATTTGTGTGTGTGCTATGATGTGTTATCCACATATTTACATTATTGGGGTAGGGATGAGGAAAGTAGAATTTATAGTTAATTACCCGAATTTGCATATAAGAAGAATAGGAAACATTAAGATAAGCCGCTCTCAGTATACCCAACTGGGATTCGATCCCAAATCTCCCAGTCACTAGCTATCCGGTAAAGTTCAATAGTAAAGTGTTAGCGTGGTTGGCAACCTATGGCCGGATATGACCCATGGACTATTATTTTATCTCACCCACAAAGATTTAGAAAACAAATGATTGTTCATAAAAAGACTAATAACTACTTACTATTGAGAAATATAAAGATGAGATTTTAAAATCGATATACATATATATTTTTTTTTTTCAAATCGTCCAACCAAATTGTTTTTAAACCCATACGCCCCGCGATAACAAAAGGGTTGGTAAACTCTACGTTAGACCATGCGTTACGGGTACAATTTTTTTTTAATTCTTTTACCACAGTGTCTGACAACTTTTCCACTTATGTACTAATTATTATGCTAATTAGCTAAGGATGGGGAAGGTTAAAGTTATAGAAAGTGTATCCATATTTACGTGAAGGTAGAGTGTAAAACCATTTATGAAAAACCACCCTCAGTACACCCGACTGAGATTCAAAACCTAATCCCCTTATCGGAAATCTAGTCACTTGCGAGAGTTGAGCCTTAGACCAATCGGCCATCGAAGAAGGTCTAAAACTTATTAAATACATAATCGCCTTCTAACAATTATTGCATAATCGAATACGGATTTGTGAATTGCTTTTTTAAGGTTCATCAAGCTGTCAATAGAGAATACAACTTTTGGTGGGAATTCAAATTTACTATTTACTAATATTCCCCGGGGCAAAGAAATAAACAACTTTATGAAATGGAACCAACATTTCAGATCATTTTCGCTCTAAAGTCTGCCTTTCTGGTAAAATATAAGTAAGTAATTCACAAACTAAGCCATCCTGATAATAATTTTATTTATTTATCACAAAGCTAGTACAGTTATATTTTTTATTTTTGTTTGTGTACCCACGGCTTACTACCCGTTCAGGCTATCCACATATCTACAATATGAATCCTAAAGCTAGATTTGATAGTAAATGTACCCGTATTTGCGTGAAGGGGAAGTTGGGAACCATTGAGTAAAAAATAACTCCTCTATAACATCCAACCGGGACCGAAGCCTAGATCAGATATATCGTGACCACCTACTCAGGCTATTTTGTATTTAAATCATCCAAAATATATGTCACCTGTTCTATAAATTTAAAAAAAATCACCGAATATGATTTGGTTCTACAGCCAATTAAATTAGAAAAGTTTTGTCATGTTAAAAAACAGGACTCTTCAAAACCTAAATAAGGAGATAGGCTTAACTTTTTTAATGATAAACAGGTCACGTTTCAATTTACAAAGTGTAGTATTTTTCAGGTAGAAAGGACCTTATTTAAAATAAAAATATAATTTTTGGTGGTCAATATAAATAAAACTATACTATATTAATGTTATTTAATAGGTACTGATAAAAAATCAATCAAAATTACCAGTTGAAGATCACATGACTCTACATTTGGATATAGGCCTATATTAGAGTAGTTCTAACTTTTGTAGCTGCCTTATATAATTCCTCCTACCAGAGTCCTTCTATAATCCATTTATCAATAACTATAAATATTTTATTCACTAGATTGTCTGATAGCCTGATAAAAAATATATATAGATTTGTTTGAACGTTGTCCACTGAATTTCGTGACTTGTGGTGATAAATTAGTGAACATAAAACAATTTACTTGTGGCTGCACGCTCAATAATGTAATCAGGAAGAAAACGGATTCCATGTTCTCGTATAACTGACCGGCTATACCCCGATTTTAATCGGAATAACAATAGAGAAAATTCAAACATATTTATTAGTGACCAACATTCATAACAATTTACTATTTTATGTGTGTTACTCTATAGGTATTGATATAACTTATCAAGAGTGAAAGCTGGAGTTAACATGGCTTGGCATATGAATCTATTAAAATTGTCTTAGTGACTTTAGTAACTAACTTCTGCTGTTCGTCCTACCAAAATCACACTATTGGTAACTCCTTGGTATTAAGGAACTCTAAAGTCCATGACCACCAGAAAGTAAGGTCGTCATTCGACTCTTTTATTAAACATCTCCATTAAATCCCTTACCTGACATCCCACCTCCTTCAAATCCATTTTAAAATGATCCTCCTACCAACTTATCTGCCTACCAAGGGTCTTTATTTCTTCATGTTTCACAACTAACACGCCTGTCATCACATATCACACATCACACATCACACATCACACATACGCATCACATCAGCCTATGAGCTTTTATTCTCCTTAATATATTTTAGGGTTACATACAGCCATATTTTTATTTAGAACCACGTCTTAATAAACGTTGGGGTTATACGCTTAAGTACTAATTACGCTAATGGGCTAGGAATTGGAAATGTTGAATATAGAGGAAGTTAACCCGCATTTGCATGGAGGTAGATTGGAGAACCATTTAAGGAAAACCACCTCCAGTTCACCCGAATAAGATTCAAACCTATATCTCGCCATCCTCTACATTCTAACTCAACATGAAACTAGTGTGTTAGCTAACTAAGCACACCGATGCGGCATACAACCATAAAGTTCTTCATCATGTTACTTCCTCAACGCTCCTACTTTTCCATTCCTCTTTGGTCTAAATGTCTCTCAGAAAATCTCAATGTATCGTCTTGGTACAAATAGTGAGACAATCCGTATAGAACAATAGGTAGGACCAGCTTTGTTGGCCACATGGTCTTAGGCGTCATTCTCGCAATATACTAGACTGCAGGGAGATCGGGGTTCAAATCCTTGTCGGGTGTACTGAAGGTGATTTTCACTAAATGGTTTTCCATTCTCTTTCCATGCAAATACGGAAAGATTTCCTCTAAAATGCTCCCTTCCTCATCTCTACCTCATTATAGTAATGATTATGCGTATAGCCTGAACTAAGTGTATGACTCAGTGATTAAAAAAAATGTTAATTAAGTACACGTAGATAGCAAATAGTGGGCACGAAATCTCCTACCTCACAACTAGGCCAGTGAATGAGCCAATGACCCAACCTGTTTAATATACTAAACACAAACTAATTATTTGAGATTAATAAATAAGAAAAGAAATTTAAATGTTATATTCAAAATTAACTTACTATTTTGTATAAAAAAATAAGTTGATAGTTGTAAAAATAACACATCTAATAAGGACAGTAAATTTGTTACTTGTTACAATTAACAACTAATATTTAATCTTATCTTGATTAATTTACGTAGATTTGTTCTTAAAATTTTTAAGTTACTTTCGAATAAGTTTTCTTTCCGTGTTCATTAATTTTATCCTTACCAAAAAAATAGCCATGACTATTATTAAAAATAATTATATGATGATGAAAGCGGTAATGAGAAAAACACCAGTATTCATCTTTTGAATGGGGTATAATAGGGATTTTGAGGGTTTTAGTTTCGAACTCCTGAATAAAAATCAGGTCAATCGATCAACCTGATTGCGAGCTAGTTCTACTAGTATGTTAGGACAAACTTTCAAAGGAACAAACTTCCTTATCTGTGTGCAAGCAAAAGTACTAAAATTACTTTCAATATCCGTACGCCAAGTCACTTGAAATTGTGTTGTCACTTTTAAAAGATAGTATCAATACTTATGAAATAACTCAAATAATATAATAAAATGTAACAATGTTGCTAAAATAAAATTTGTACTTTTTAAAAGAGTCTTACTGCTAAAAAATTTTTAATATTAACTCTGAAAAACAATCTCTTGAACGTCAGTCTCATTTCAATGGACTTCACTAGCGTTTATCCTGACATCTGTATAATTTGTGTGGTGTGTAGTGTGTAGTGTGTAGTGTGTTCGTGTGCTGATGTGTGTGCGTGCGTACTAGATATCAAGTCCCGCTGCAACGTCGAGCATGGCATGACGTTATCTACCTTCTACTACTGCATGTGCTCCTGGTCCGCTATGAGTATTATTATCGCTGATAAGAGGAGACACTGCTATAGAATGCATACATACACATATTACATACTATGGCAGGTGAAGGCCCTCCCATGATTTGCACAGTTAACATAATAACAAACGAGTGAGGTTTTTGTTATAGAGCTAAAACTTTATTCTTTTAATTCAAATCTAAGAATAATACAAAATTTTATCGCCTTGTAGCAGTACCCGTTTGGGTACTTATACATTTATTTCATTATTGGAATAGGAATGAAGAAGGTGGAATTTTATAGGAAAGATACCTGCAATCACGTATATGGAGAGTGCTAACCATGTAGATAAACCACCCTCACAGTATACCCTGCCGGGATTTGAGTCCCAATCTCTCCCTTACCAGAAATCCAGTCTAACCTAAGAGTAATTAATTACATTGTTCAAGATATACAATCATTTATGTTGCTACATTAATTATTGTTCATTCAACCAGCTCAAAGATTATGTAACATTAGCAATACTATCCACCCGAATAGTACTGATACTCAATATACATCCTACAATTGTAATATTATAAATTCTAGCTAATTTACATCAATACTACCTACCCCGAATAATGCCGATACTCATTAGACATCCTGCAGTATCAAAAATTTACATAAACTTGCTATGTATAATATATGTGCTTTACTCACTCATTGTATCTTCTGGCATAGCACGAGTTCCATGACCTACAACCATAACACGACTGGTTCGCACCAAATTCTGACACACCTTTTAAAAGTGGGGTGACGATACACCTCCATGAGGTGACCTAAGTCTACGCTGATTGGCTTAGCCGGCCGACAGAAAACCTCACGTGATCTACAATGCCAAATCACCGGATTTTCGGAATGACGTGTCAATGGTTATTACCAAGAGAATCATGACCCTATCACTTGTTCGCAACGTTACTGTTATACTTCTGATATGAAGATTTACACTTTATTGTATCCATCAACTAGGTTTACATAAAGCTGGCACTCAGCTAACATGGTTGCTATTAATTCCGAATCAACCACGAGAGGTCCTCATCTGGGCGTGGACATATTCACTCCGTGATGGGAAAATATAAACTCGACATTGTTGTTAATACTTAAATATTACGACCGATAACGGGTTTGAGTGTTTGAACACTTATTTATGTGATTAAAATCGTTCATGTAGTGGGCTTCAGTAATTTATCACTAGCAGATGTATTTTAGAAGTTAAATTGCTTTATGTAACATTTAATGTTTCCTTCTACCGCTTGGGCTCTAGCAGGTTTGTAACATTGACTTTTTGTCAGTAGCCATTTATTGATTCTTTTTCTTGTTTGGCATATTTAATTTAATATTAATTTTATTGCACCTGTGGTTACCAATATTTGTTAAACTTTAAAATTTGATAATTTTTAAATTAAAGACAAAATTTAGTAGAAATATTTAATTTAAAGAAATTTATAAAAGTTTTTTTTTAATCGGTAGTTATAACTTTAAACAATAACCGATGTTTTTAGTGAGAAATTACCAGTATTCCAATGTTATATTGCTTTGTTTTCTATTATAATGATAAATATTAACAAATTAAAGCTTCTCAATTACTTCAAAGCTGGAAGTAGTAGTCCCGCAAAAATTTGGGTTATGTCGGGGAGTCAAACCTCTGTGTAATTATTTTTCCTATAATTTACATTTTAAATTAAATTTAATCTCAAATATCATGATTTAATCTGTTTTAGTTCTGAATTCACAAGGTGATTCTTGCGCTTTGTTAACCAAGTACAGTATTTATTTGAGCTCTTTATTATTATAACGATTAAGATTATTTCTCTTGATTCTCTTCCAGACTAATTCATATAAGCTTAGGAAGGCGTAGGATTTAAATACTGGATGATTTGAAGGAAAGGCGATAATTCTGGGAGATGAAGGAGTCAGATGGGTGCATTGGTGGTCCAAGTTAACTGACAAGGAATTGGCATGTCGTATGATAGAACACATAGCAGTAATAATAATAAAGTACTGTATATATTTACAAATGAGCTAGAATTTTGAAATTTGGCATACTTATAGCTTCTAGCCTGTAACCGACGGGAAAATTCCAAAAAGTTTTTTTTTTAAATTAACACCCTAAAAATATTTAAAATGGCGGAGCAACTTTAAAGCTGATGTGAACCTTTATTTGGAGGTATCTAGCGGCTAGACGGTAATAATTATGAAAAAAAAACTGATTGAACTAGCAGCTACGGATTTGGCGAGATCCACAAGTTTGGTCTATTACTTTTTGTCGTATCTACATCGGATATACCTTAGATAGAGCTAAATTTTGCATATTTTCCACACATTTTTTAATTTCAAAACAACATTGGAATTACATTATTTTACATCCACTTGGAAAGAAAACTCCCTGAGGGATAGGGAGAGGAGCCCCCAACGAGCAAAGCGAGTTACTTATATACCTCTTAATCTTATTTTGAATAAATAATTCTACTTTTGTTAAACTTTTAAATTATCCTTTTAATTGTTTTTACATTAAATTCCATTTTGACTCCACCCACCCTTTTCCCGCTTACTGTGGCCTCTAGCGGTTAGAGTTGGAGATGGTGAACGGTTCAATTAAACTAACCTAAACGTCTGCATCAGTAACTAAGCAAATCTCCTATAGTATCTTTTTCAGGGTACAAGGAGGTTGGCAATTTAATCCTGTATGGATGTATTGTTGTTGTTTTGCCTAAATATTTCCCATTATACCCTATGCAAATGATGATTCATTTCTTAAAAATTTAATCTTAGCTACCCCTACCCTTTTATTGAAATAAATACGATACTATGAATGGAAAATAAGAGTTGGAGAGTTTAAATACTAAAAATATAATATTTTGTTTACAAAATGCTTACAAAAATTTAAAATTATTTTATAAAATGTTAATTAGTCGATAACGTGCTACCCTAGCCTAAACCTATTATTTTTGACTGAATAAACTCTCTAATGAATGCTTGACGACGTTGATATTTAACTAAACGCTTTTTGTTACTTTTTGAACACCCAAACATAACCATCATTTTTATATGGTTTTAGGTAATATAGTGATTATAATCCGTCCGACACCTTAGCTTAGTTGGTAGCGTGTCTACTTACTGAGCTAAAGAGTCCCATGTTCAACTCCTGACATGGCCAAAAATGTATCATTGATGAAAATATGGGCTTACTCCTTCACAATGATAAATTAACTGCCGCAATCTGGATATTGTACCTGCCCTAGTCTTAAGTTAGATTATAAGGCATATGAAGCAACGAATGACCTATCAAGCTATAGTAGAAAAATATACTGATTTGAATAAAAAAACTGGCCGAGGCAATAGGCTGGATGGAAAAAGTAAAGGATGTAAGAGTAACTATAATCGATCTATTATTTTTCATGTGGATGTGAGTTCCAAAATTGATTGAATATCATAGATATAATTTAAATGCTTTAAGAGAGTATTTGAACTCATATGAAGATGAGGGGGGGGGGAGGTAGTACCTGGGGGAGCTTTGAAGTGTGTTGTTGGAGAAAACTTAAGATCGGGTGGACAGACAGGGTGACAAATGAGAATACATAAAAAGAGTGAGGGAGAAGAGAACCATTTTGGATGTGATTCTTAGGTACAAAGCAAACTGGATCGGACACATCCTTAGGAAGAAATGTCGTCTGTTGAACGTCATAGAAAGAAAGGTTGAGGGAAAGATGAGCTTAGGAAAGAGTAGGATTCCAATACTGAATGATTTGAAAGAAAGGTGATACTTCTGGTAGATTAAGGAGGCAGATGACTGGGTGCATTGGTGGTCAAGTTAACTGACAAGGAATGGGCATGTCGTATGCTAGAACACATAATAGTAGTAGTAGTAGTAGTAGTAATAAAAAATTACTATACATAAGATATAATTGTCAATGAATATTTCTCCCCACTATTTGAGATGAAAAAGTGTTTCCAAAAGTATTTTGCGATTTAAAATATTAGCTGTGATAAAAACCAGCTCTGGTGGTCAAATAGTCTAAAGTGTCACTCTCGCAATAGACTTGACTGCCGAATACTGGGATACTATGGTTCAAATCCCGGTCAGGTGTACCGAAGTTGGTTTTCTATAATGGTTTTCCTAATTTCTATCCCTACAGATGGGGTTACACTTCTTCTAAGTTCAACCTTACTCATCCCAAACACATTAGCATGATTAGTAGATTCAATTCCCACTGGAGTAGTGGCAGATGGCACCTAGAAAAAGCTACCAGATCTACTTTCATGTATCCAATCACCAAACAATCTGCAGGTCCGTACAACCACCTCGGTGGCTAACGCGCTAGTTTCGTGTTGAGGACGGGGAGATTAAGGTTCGAATCTCGCTCAGGTGAAATAGGGTGGTTTTCCTTAAATAGTTTTCCACTCTCCCTCCACACAAACACGGGTTCACTTCATCTATATTCAACCTTTCCAATAGAGTAAATAGTACTTAAACGCTATAATAATAATAATTAGCACCGCGTCTTACTACCCGTTCGGGTTATACGCTTGAAGTAATAATTACGCTAATGGATTAGGAATTGGGAAGGTTGAATTAGAGGAAGTGAACCCACATTTGCGTGGAGGGAGAGTGGAAAAACATTTAGGAAAAACCACCCCCAGTTCATCCAACCGAGATTCGAACCTCGATATCCCTGTCCTCAGAAGTCGAGCTCAACACGACAAGCGCGTTAGACAACTACGCCACTGAGGCGGGTTCAAACGTATAACCCTAACGGCTAATAAGACGCGGTGCTAAGTATTATTATTATTTATTATTATTATTATTGCAAGACCAAGAGGCCAGTTTCATAGTAAGATGGAGTACTCCTCAAGCGCGGGGCTAGACTAAATGCATGACAACATATATCTAAACTCAAATATAATTAGCCATTTCGCTTAAGTTTCCCTTTTGACAATAAAAACTTTCAAAACAAACAGTTTTTGATTTATTTTTTTAACTGTTTTTACATTAGCAAAACACGAATTTATGAAAATAATCGTTTGGATGTTAATTTTTTTTGTAAAAATGGCTTCTGTGGTCAATTAAAAAAACTTTTGCAAAAGAGAACTTCTAAAAGGCTGCGTTCACTTCATGAATCAAGATAGAAAATAAGAAAAAAATTAAGTCGGTTGATGACGTCACACAGATTGGTTGTATTCATGCGCATCTGTTTACAAAATTAAAAATTGTTATTTTGGAATTAAATTTTTTTATGGTTATTTTTACAAGTCATAAGCACATATTTATTTATATGGCCAGTTATAAGATGATTCAAGTGTAAATATAATAATTTTCAATTTATTATTTCATGTACTATAATATTTATTGTTGCCGCAACCACGAAAATAAACATAATATTTTTATTTATATATTTTGTTCTTTAAATAATTCACTAAAAAGTATATTACACAGTAATTCTTGGTGAAGTATAATCAGAAGCGCATATTAAAACTTTCTATTGATAATATAGATTTACTAAGAAAATAATTACGTCCACATATGTTAACATAAATGATGCTTAACAAAGGTTTGCAATAAAAATCTTCTGCCAGCTGTCAGTTACCACAATTCTGGCGGTGAACGTACTGTATACAAACACACACATACAAACATTATTTATATATATATATATAACCTGAACGAGTAGTTAGACTTGATAACAAAATAACTGTGCTTAAAAAGTGGTGTGGATGAGTCGTTACTTTCCCAAAGAATTATAGAACTATAAGGATTGTAGTGAGCTACAATTTAACCAAGCGAAAAAAATTAGATCTTAGACCTAATCACTAGTCAGTTGAGGGGAGAGTTGAGTTGATGTTGGATCCACCCCTTTGTTACGATCTGTCCCTTCTTCACGAAGTCGTGTCAAAACCCCTTCCGATTGATAATTGTTTATTTGACCCACCTCACGTGGAAGATATAAGGGAGTAAATAGTTATGGAATTTGTTGCAATAAACCATCAATCTTTTTAATACTTTTTCCTAGGTAATATAAAAAGGATTCGTGAGAAAATCTTCCCTGTCCTTGGATATTCTTTTTATGCACTTTCTCATAACGGCTTTAACAGTTTAACTGATATAAGCATCTGGAGGAAAATTAAAAGAACATACACTCATTCTGTGAGATCCATCTTCAATACATCATTTTGGGTGTAACGCTGTTCAATTACTAAATAAATGTTTTCGAGTGTATTTGGTGCCTTTAAAGTAACATATTTCGTTTGAACACACTCATTAAAGTTGGTGTTCAGTATTCGTATTATCTTAATTAAAATATCTCACTAGAATTTCCGAAAATATGTTCATATTTTGCTTAATTAAAAAAAATGTAATACTACATAAAGGACTTTTATCTAGTGCCAAGCTGATATAGCAAAATAATTGCTATTGAATTGTCATGGGGCAATTTTAAAAATAACAAAAGTTAGTTTTTTAAAACAATATATCTTTTGCATAGTGTTCATAATATATGTCAGATTATTATTTGTATTCGTAAATTATGATATTTCATGTTGACATTCAAGTTCAATAGAATTAATCTTTAAATATTTTAAGCCTCATTGAATTAATCTAGATTCATATTTTACTACTGTTAGAAGCTGTGCTATTTAATTTGCAAAATTCTTATTTAAAATAACTATGCTCTGATTCAATTTTCAAGCAATTTCACCATGAGGCCTTAAGCTTAAGTTGGTATTTATTCTGTGTGTTAACGTTAAGAGAAACATAGATAACTAAATACAAACACTACATATACATATATATAATTTCTATACGTGAAATAATAAACATATATGTTTACATGTTTTTTTCCTGGTAAAGTTTCTACTAAAATATAAGTGTTTAGATGGGCCTTTTGATATTTTCCACATATCCCACGTATTACATGTTAAAAAAAACACAAAACTCAAGAGCATATAAAAGAACATTACTAACTATTACTATTGAGGTGTATGTGTATACTTATGGTAGCTGAATAGAGGTAGACTTTAATCCTCTACTTCAAACAAAACAATTTGTATTCAAATTGGTTCACGAGCAACGTATTATTACGTTTAATATGATATTTATTGTGTAAGCTTAAGTTAGTTTTCATCATTTTTTAAGTATACCATATAATTTAAAAATTAACATAAATATACAAGTGTAGCTTGATTTATTGTTTAGTATAATGTTTACCTCTACATACATTATTCAACATATACTCTACATACAGAATATTTTATTGTTAGTAACAAATTAAATATTTCAAACTTTCAAGATGACTTTTTAGATATGCGGTTAAAGTAAATATACTTTTTTTGAAAGTACAGATCCAAAATATTACTGACTAAAGTTAGAACAGTTACATTTAAAATATTTTATATGTATATACTTTATTTCATAATATAGTTCTTGAAATAAAATAAAGTAAAATCAACCTATTAATGTTATAGCTAAAATATATAATTTTCACTATAATATCTACATTAAAATCTTGGTTTTATCCGGAAACAAACTATACAATTTATCTTATAAATTGAAATGAATGTAATTTTCTAAGTCTATAAAAAAAAAGTTTTTTGTATGAAGAAAATAAAAAACAAGGATCAAACTAATTGTATCTATGAAATATTTCTTCAGAAATCTAAAATTAAAGATTATGTTTCTCACTATTAAAAACTTTTGAATAACAAAAGGCGATTAGGGGTGAAAAGGGCTATTTTCACTTTTGCAGACAATAAATCAACACGGGTTTTTTAATGGTGAGTTATATTTCCCTGAATAATCTACTCACACAATGAGGTATTATTAGAAAACAATAAACAGATATTGATTTTACAGGAAGTTATAAGAATTTGTGTTTAGTAAATTACCCTTAAGAATTCACCTCACCCTATTATGAACTATTTCCCTGAATTCAACTCTACTTACGTCACACATCCGTTTCCTATTGAGATTAAGATTGTTCTTGCCATATTTGACAATGCTAGAATTATTTCAAGGAATATATTTAAAATTCTGTTTCCACTAAAACTGTACATTAAAGTTAAATATTAAATTGAGTGTCCTAGATGCCTTTAAAAGTATCCTCAAATAAATTAAATATTGCATTTGTATTATTATCAATTAACTAGGTCTATTCTGAATTTTTCTATGTAATGATTTATTTTCTAATTTAAATTTTCAAGATAACTAGCTTTGCGTGATTTCTTAAATGAAAGGATCGCATGCAACGAACCCCTTAAAATTCTTGTCTTGTTTATTTGGAGTTTTGCAGCATTGTGAATGTATTGTTAATTTGTAAAATTATATTATTTTGTATATAATTAACAATAACAATAATTATTTGTATTTAATATTTTTAATGGGTTTATTTATCGTCTCATAGGGGTGTGGTATCAAAATATAAGTATCGATACGGTACTCATTAAAAGTATCAGAAGAAAAATATCGAAAGCAGTAATTATCATTGCCGAAATTTTAATTTGGAAAAATGTATTTTTATCTAGTAATAGTAATTTCAAATTTTGGATAGTAATTGTATATCAAAATTTATTTAAACACTGAAAATTATAATAATTTAATCATATTAGAGTATACTTAGTTCTATCACGTATATTTTGTGAGTTGAAACTTGGAAGGTATGATATAAAATATTGTATAATTGATATTATAAAAGGTTTTACCATACCAGTTACCGCTGCATCCAAATTTTCACGCATAAAATGAGTGAGAATTGAGAAATAGTGTCATTTGTTCTTCCTCCACAGTCTACCATGGTAAATATTTAATCCAATCATGAGTTAAGATTACAAAAAAAAAGTTGTTTCTTTCGATACCGATCAGACACCGGGTTCTAATATCAGCCAGTAAAAGTATAGGGAAAAAAATTCACAAGTAAAAAAACACTAGTATCAAAAGGAAAATATCGATATTAGTAAGGTATCGATACTTTTTTCACATACCTACTGGTGCATAATGTTCAGTACTAATTTAGGTAGCATAAACGCACAATGCAAACAATTCTTCACCTAAACATATTTCCTCAATTCACCCGAATATACTCATACTTAAAGAAAAAAACTATTTAAATTCTGAAATATGAATAGAATTAAATTTTTTACCTCAACATTTTACCCATAAACATTAAATGGCTTATAAATATTTAAATATTTGAATGTAAGGAGTGCGTGCTCTGTAATAAAACTCAGTGAATTTCGCGTGTTCGCAGAGGTTCAATTACTCTAATTATTAATACGCCTGAGTTTAACTCCACCCCAAACTTGTCAAGTTCCCAAGTAGGGAAAATAAAATAAAAGCTTCCTTGAAGAACAAAAGCCACAAGGACACACTATCGTCAGTCAAACATGTGTAATGTTTATGAAGTTAAGTGGCCTCAAAAACTTCCAGGCCAATATACTATTTGATATCTGATATAAACAGGGCTTACTTGTTTAATTTACATCTCACTCGCTTTGAGATAATAATAATAGTATTTAATAATACTATTATTATTAGCACGGCGTCTTACTACCCATTTGGGTTATACGAACTTACGCTAATGTGTAATGGTAGGGTGTTAGTGAGATGAAATGGAGGACCTACAGTTTAACGTGGGATCCGAACCACGGTAGGGGCCTGGCATTCCCCACATTCACAAGATGTCTTGTCAGAGGTGAAGGAAGAGTTTGGTAATCAGATAAATCTGTGCCGGGACCGAGGATTGAGCCCCGGACCTCCAACACAGAAGTCAGACACCTTACCCCTAGACCACCAGGTCACCAACCAAAAACAATTTAACCCATATTAAAGTATTATAAATAGTTCAATCTTCATAAGAAGAACCCTATCTGCTGGTTAGAAGAACTTATATATACTTTAATGTATTCATACGAAAAGTCATGTGATATATAGCTGCCCCCTCTTGATAAATATTACATACTTCTTTAAAATAATACTAATGATATTGTAAAATCTTTTCAATATTGAGCTAGGAAAAAACGCCGTGAAATAGAATTTATAGGCTATATGTTCTACATATATGTTACGGTCTAGCATACTTTTAAGGCTGAATTTTTAGCTATATCTTAGAATTTGAGAATTAAGTACAAAAGAGATTTATTTAAGCGCAACAATTAATAAATTCATACAAATTATTATTTTGATAAAATATTGTTATTCTTGTCGTGTGTAATCTTTCCTAAGGACATTATTGCTATGTACTCATGTTTGTGTTGCTTAAGAGTTTTGAACGTTACGATGAATAATTAAAGGCTGAAAGCATTAAAATGCACTTATTGGAATACATGTAATTGTAATACATTGTAATACATTTCTAAAGGTAAACTGTTTAAAATTGAATTAAAAAAACTCAATACATGGACTGTACAAAATAGACATCCAAAATACTCTTTATGAGGATACTTTATTCAATTTGCTCTAAAACTATTTCAAAATGTATACTAAACATATTTTAGGGTAAATTAAGTGGGTAAAATAATTAGCATGTAAAAATTGACATGTAGAAATTGGCATGCTACTAGTAATGTAATAAAATTACAAAACAACAATTTTAAACAAAGATATACATTTGTAAATGTGTGTTCACGGTAAGCCAATATTTACTTTCATACTTACTTACTCTATGGCATTAGGAACTCGAAAGTTCATTGCCGCACTTACAAAAGTACGCCACCTATCCCTATCTTGAGATAGCTCTATCCAGTCCACCTCATTACCCCCCCCCCCTTTCAGGTTCATTCTAATGTTATGATCCAATATATTTGTAAATATTAAATTTAATACATATTGATTTAGCACTCTACTACTTACACTTAGCCTCTCTAAAGTTTATTAACATA
The DNA here is from genome assembly GCA_039000515.1 of Timema cristinae. Taxonomy (NCBI): domain Eukaryota; kingdom Metazoa; phylum Arthropoda; class Insecta; order Phasmatodea; family Timematidae; genus Timema; species Timema cristinae. The sequence continues at coordinate 37,935,315 of JBCFYV010000935.1, read as the reverse complement.
AATTTGTCTTATTTAAATTAATCTAACTTATCTTTAGCTAGTGGAATTCAATAAAATTATTTTAAAATTTTATTTTTTAAATATTTTGTTTTAATTATTAGTCTAAAAGTGATTTTATACATAACTATCAACTAGATTAATTAATTTCTAGACTACATTTTGGATAATGTTACGTAAATTATATTCTACTTAGGATAAACTACGTAGACCACCAATGATTTGTTTTAATATCGCAACAATTATATCCATTTTAATCAGCATAATATTTCAGGCTGTAACACGTATACCATTTATTATATCATGGTTAGAATATCAAAGATAAGTATGTGTTTATTCTATCGTTGCAAATATTGCACCGGTGTTCACAAGAACTATGCGAGAGGGTTATGACGTTAAGAGTAGTTGAGCAGAAACAAAGTGGGTTTATAAAGTTACTGGGTCGAGCTGTCCGGAAGTTTGAGAACCAACAAGGAGCAGTAAAATTACAAATTACAATTCAATTTGTGTTGTGACTCCCCTAATATTTGATTCAAAATCTCCATTCTATACTCTTATACTAGCTACCTTTTCCTCCCGGGGCATTTAGGACCTAGTTATCAACTTAAAATGTTGTTTTTTTACACTTTTCAGAGTATAAATGTTCAACTTCTAAACTATGTTTTTGTAGCATCACCTCTTACTACCCGTTTGAGCTATACGCCTACATAGTAATAACACTAATGGTTTAGGGATTAGGAAAGATTAGTTAGAGGAAGTACTCTCGCATTTGCGTGGAAGTAGAGTGGAAAACTATTTATGAAAAACCACCCCCAGTGCACCCGACCGGGATCGAATCTCGATCGGCTGTCTATAGTTTAATACGAGAATCACACGTTAGACCACGTGGCCACATAAGCTAGTCTAAGCTGTGTTCATGTATCTACAAACATATATATGAAAAAAAAGTGCATTCCAGAAAGCATTAAACTTATGTTCGTAACTTTAAAGTTTTTATCAATATTTAACCTAAGAGCAACATCTTATTTACAATATCTCAGCTACCTAGAGAGCCACCTTAACAGTGAGACTTCCTTACAAAAAAAATATAATAAATAACAGCCCTGTCAAATCACGGATAAAATAGTAACTACCAACTTGACGCTTCAACAATTAAAGCCTGCTGGAAATTTTCGCACGTGGTTTTTGTTTGACAAGAAGGTCAAATGAGGAAAATGAGGGTGAAGGGAAGAAAGGTGGCTCAGATACACGTTTTTTAGAAAATAAAACTTTGATTAAAAGGTTAAAGAGGAAGGGGAAATCAATTAAAAGTAAAATTGAGTAGGTCAGTACGAAACTATAAATATCGTGAATGGTTACGATTAATCAAACTTTTTGGCTTTATGGTTTTTTACCGATTGATTAGTCGGTCTACGCACTTTTTGTATTGGCTGACAGAGGTCATATTTGACAGTTATAAAATCTCCTTAAACTATTGTAGTTTCATACGTCAAGTCATAAACTCCGTAGCTGTCACATTTGATGGTAGTATCAAAACTAATAAAAAAATAGCGTAGACCATGCGGTCACCGAAGCAGGTTAATGCGTTACCATAGAAATAGACTACTACCAATGACAAAGATATTGGTGTTCGAATTCCGGCCGGGTCTATTGAGAGTGGTATTTTTCCTAAATGGTTTTCCACTGTCCCTCCACGTAAATGAGGATACACTTCCTCTAAATTCTATCTACCTCATTTGCTTATTCCTAATATGTTATAATAATTAGTACTTAGGTTAAAATCTAAACAGGTAGTTAAGCGTGGTGGTAAAAAAAAATAGCATCATAATTAATCATCGTTGAAAATTGCATTTTATAAAACAGTTTTCCTACCATATTATATAAAACAGTTAAATACTGAAATGAAATAATCCACCAGTAAAATGTAGAAAAATATCAAAAATAATAATATGAAAATATTCACTTTCTGGTTTTTATTTTGATTAAAAATATAAAAATGCATTGGTTTTGTCGATGTCATAATTTAAACAATTAGAGCTATGGTGACAAATATTTCCATTATATATTCAACATTTAGTAGAATTCATATAATATGTCTTTAAGATAATTATAATGTTATTAACTCTATTAATAAAATACACACATTTTAATCTGTCTCGCAAAGCTTTCTAAGTGCTGGTTGAAGATTTTTCAAATAAATTATGGAGATTAATTCTTAATTACTAGCCATTGAATGAAAGTAATTAACCCAGAAGTTTTTTCTTCCCCCACCGAATACATGAGCTCTGTGACAAGGTATTAGTTGTTTTATTAATATTTAGCACCGCGTCTTACTAACCGTTCGGGTTATACGCTTTAAGTATTAATTACGCTAATGGATTAGGAATTGGGAAAGTTGTAATAGGAATAAGTGAATCCACATTTGCGTGGAGGGAGAGTGGCAAAACATTTAGGAAAAACCTCCCTCAGTTCACTCGACCGAGATTCGAACCTTGATCTCCCCGTCTTCGGCGGTCGAGCTCAACACGACTAGCGTGTTAGCCAACTACACCACCGAGGCGGGTAAGGTATTAGTGGGTCAAATTAAATTAATTTAGGTTCGAATCCCGTGGTTGTCGTTTCACATAAAAGTGTTTTAATAAAATAAAGATTAAATGAAACTAAATGTGTTTGGGAAGTGAAATACCATTCTAGTAGTTATTTTAAATTATTCAATAATTACAGCAATCTGATTTTAAAACATATTTAATTTTATTGGATTTATAGGATTCATGAGATACTATTATGTTATTAAGTAAATTGATTGATAATTATTTACATCATCATCATTATCATCATCATCTCATGAACAAATTATTTAAAATATTACAACAATATAAGAAAATAATTATAAATATAAGCTACTTTTACCAGGCAGCTAATGAAATAAAAAATGTGTCACACGTGCGTATGTTTCATATGTGATAGTATCCTAACCTTTTCGTGCTCCAAAGATACATGTATGAATAATTAAACTAGAGGAAATATAAACTGGATATTATGGTCACGAAGGTGTCAAGTTTTGCTTCCACGTGGGGTAAAACTTATGTTAGTTTGACGACCTGAATTATCAGATAATTATAAAGAAAAAGTATATAGGCTCCAGATTGAAAGTTTTTGTAAGTGTTTAATACTTTTATTGGCTAAAAATTACCTATATTAACTTAATTATATGACAGACTCATAAAAGAGATCTTAAACCATCAATTTAGCAGAAGAAAACAAAAACAAATTTAAAAGTGATACATTCTCGACCCTCATTGGTAATCAAACCCAGGAATATAAGTACAGTAATTAGAAGAACTGCCATAAAATCTAAGGGCCCAAACTATACTCTATTTTTCTAGTACTTAATATAAATAATTTTATATATATTTATCTTAAGAGAAAAGAATAAAGGAGGCGAATTTTAAAAGAAACTGACTATTTGGTTGAATAGAGAAGTTAGGTGACCTGGCGGTCTAGGGGTAAGGTTTCGGACTTCTGTGCTGGAGTCTGGGGTTCAATCCTCGGCCCCGGCACAGATTTATCTGATTACCAAACCCTTCCTTCACCTCTGACAAGAGGTGTATTAATCACAACTTGTGAATGTGGGGAATGCCAGGCTTCCACCGTGGTTCGGATTCCACGTTAAACTGTAGGTCCTCCATTTCATCTCACAATCACCCTAACATTACACATTAGCGTAAGTGTGTATAACCCGTACAGGTAGTAAGTAATACGTGGTGATAATAATAATAATAATATAATAGAGAAGTTAAGCTTATGGCAAAGGTGGCATCACTAGAGTAGAGATATTATGGGAAAGGTGAATTAAAAACTATCTTTGACATGTACCCTGAAGTTCACCTAGTTGATATTCAAACCATTACTCCATAGTCAACAGTCACATTCAAAGTGAGTCTATCTTATTAAACCGTTTGTCCGACAGGTCAAGCTTGCATTAATCATCACTCATCATACACAATTCAACGCACCATGTTTTCCAATGTGAAATACTGGGCTCTTTTTTTCTACACTACATTTATTTTATTTTAGTACCAAATCTTATTTACCTGATTAATTTGTCCTTATCAAAACAATTAAAATTAAGTAAATGTGATATTTTATGTGAAAGGAGTTTCTTGTTTTAACGAGTAAAAGTTAAAAGAGATCAATCACTTGGTTTAAATTTATGACTGTCTAAATAATGTTTTTACTTTTAGAATTGTATAGTTATATTAACACTGAATTCTTGACCCGCCTACGTGGCGTAGTTAACTAACGCTCTAGTAGTGGGGAGCAAGACTGCCAAGGCCGGGAAAATCGAGGTTCGAATCTCGTTCGGGTGAACTGGAGGCGGTTTTTCCTAAGACAGTTCTCCACTGTCCCCCCACGCAAATGTAGGTTCAATTCCTATAAGTTCAACCTTTCCATTCCTAATACATTAGCGTAATTATACCTAAGCGTACAATCCGAACGGACAGTATGACGCAGTGCTAAATAAATAAATAAAATAACATTTAATTCAAAACTCTTTCTACTAAGTGACCTTAATACAAAGATCATTAACACAAAAATTTACACACCCAACCAAAGAACATATCATTTGTTAATTTTTTAACACATCTTTGTATTTAATTTATTATTTTAAATAAATTGAACTATTAAGATATAATTCTCCACAAACCATATATTGTTTATGCACGTGCAATATATATTTCTGGAATGGCTTAGTTACTTTTGTTGAAACATTTTCCACAGTTCCAATTAAAACTTTTTCTACTAAGTGACCTTAATACAAAGATCATTAACACAAAAATTTACACACCCAACCAAAGAACATATCATTTGTTAATTTTTTAACACATCTTTGTATTTAATTTTATTATTTTAAATAAATTGAACTATTAAGATATAATTCTCCACAAACCATATATTGTTTATGCACGTGCAATATATATTTCTGGAATGGCTTAGTTACTTTTGTTGAAACATTTTCCACAGTTCCAATTATAAAACTTGAGTGTTTTTTTTTCCTCCCTTAGTTTTTGGGGCTGTTATTGAGTTAGACTTAGTTTTGAATAATTTATTATATAAATCAACATATTTTAACACTGATAAAATATTATCTTCCAACACAGCAATGCAAATAAATTTGTCAAGATGGCTAGATAAAATATTTTTGTAGAGAATCTGTTTCCAGAATGTCCAAACTCCCTAGCTCTAATTTTCTCGAGTTTTTATGTTATTACTATTTAAGTTAAGTTTGTGCTAATCTCACAATAATATGTAAACGTGGAAATAAATAATCATGTATATTGTTTAATATACAAAATAGAGTTGCAATTTATTTACACATTATTAACGTATTTAATTTGATAATCTACAATTAATTTTTACCTAAACTTTATCTTCTAATAAGGTTTATTTATCTCTTACAATTATCAGTTAATTTCTCTACTAAAATACATTCATATCCATATGATTAGATAGTCATCCTTTATCTTGATGATCAATTTAATATTTAAATTTATATGCTATTTATAATTAATTTTGACCTGCAACTTAATTTGTGTTAGTATAATAATTCATTTATCAGACCATTTCAAAACACATAAGTGGTTGAAATTAAGAGATGCACTTTTCCCATTATTTTTTAATCTATCCTTAAATATACTATTAAGGTAATAGGAGGGGGGGGGGAAGGGTTGACATTAAACGAAACAATTCAGCTATTATAATACACTGATGGCTTAGCTTTGTTGGGAAATAATTATAAAGGTGTGACAAGAAAGGTAGACATTTTATTAGAAGTTAGGTAGGAAAATACTAAGTATATGATCAAACAGAGAGCACAGATTGGGGGTCGAAAATTTAGAGATTACTTCTAGCAGCATATCATGTCAGGGTTAATGAGTTTAATTATTTAGGAGCTATTTTAACTAGCAATAACAATATTAGAGTGGAAATTGGGAAAATAATACAGTTGTAAAACTAAGAATATACAAAACAATTTTAACGGTTGTTCTTTATGGGTGTGAAAGTGATATCTTACCTTCCCTGACTCCAAACAATTTAGGTGCTTAAGAATATATTTAGTCTAAAAAAGGGAAGAGGCTACTGGGAGTTTAGGAAGTTACATAACCTGTACTCATCAAAAGACATTTTTAGAAAAATCAAGTCTCTTAGATTACGGAGTACAGGACTTGCAGTGCGAATGGGATATTCTAGAGCCTTGTTTAGGGTATTGACTGGCAAACCCATTGGGAAGAGACCATTAGAAAGACCTAAACGAATATGGAAGTATAACATTAGAATGAACCTGAAAGAGAGAAGAGATGTAATGAAGTGGACTGGATATAACTAGCTCAAGATAGGGACAGGTGGCGTACTTTTGTAAGTGCAGCAATGAACTTGCAAGTTCCTAGTGCCATAGAGAAAGTAAGGATTATCTTTTTAAATTATCAGTTAAAACTTTTAACTAATTGTAATTTATACTATACTTAATTTCAACTCTATAACTGAGATAACTCACTCTAGGCTAAACATCAAATTCAACTATTTTACCTAACATATTTACCCACTTTGTGCCATTTCAATTCTTCTAATCGTTATTCTAATACCAATTTACCCTATTGTGTAATGGTTTACCTAACTCACTCCACAGAAAATTCGAGTACGCTTACTCTAAATTCTTCCTTTCTTATCCGGAAAAGTTATAATCGTAGAAAGACGTTTTGCTGAATTAGTTGGTCGTAATATAATTAAGCATAGAGCATCTAATCTTTACAGAACATGATAACTTGAAACTTTAAATGTTTTGTACTTCTTATGTATTTCTAATGTTTTAATAAAAAGTGTTATGGCTATTAGTAACTTTACTGTCTTGTACAATATATTCAAGAGAAACAGGAACGAAATAACCAATTTTACCTATTTGCCTAGTAAGGACACAAAACTATACTATTTAAAAATTCACCCTCATGATTTAATGGAGGATTGAACCCCAGCCTGCCACTATAGGGAACGTTTCTATTACTATGATACCAAATCATATTATATTGTATATCATTTTAGAAAACATTCTAAAGTTGAGGGTAAGGGGCGTTATTTAATATAATATTATATTACATATTATATAGTAACTAAGCTACTGTCTTTTAAATGTGTTTTCTAGGCCAATAAAATATCTAGCTTATTTATAAAGGCAGGGATAGTTTCGAATATTTATTTAAAGGTTCAAATCAATGATTAATAACACACTTTTAAAATTTAATGATTTTTAACATTATAAATTCAATATATATATACTTACCAGCTTTCTTAAAAACTATATTTGTATACAACTACAATAAATTTACGAAATATAAAAGACCATTATACATACAAATAATTTCTGGCTAATTATACAAATATATATATATTTTAATACTAAAATATTTTTATTTTTTCTTCCTATTAAGCTCTAATTACCATGAGCATTAATAATTTTCTTTAATAAATAACAAATGTTTTACAATAAATCATTGTAAAGTCTTAAACATATATGATTAGAGCAAGTATAAATATTACTTGTTAGTAAATTTTCAAAAATAATACAACTAACCTAGTAGGGTACTTACTGTTACCACAAGTAATGATTTTTTTTATTGATTTTGTTTGTAGTGAAAGTCTTGAAAAACTTATTAATTTGTTTCTAAACTGATCGAAAATAAAATATCTTGGTATTTAAAGAATTTAAGTCTAGAGATATATCAGTGATAGCAATTATTTAAAAAAAAAATTGTAATATTAAACTTACGTTTCGCCGAAGTGTTGTCAACAGATTATCATCAACACGACGACCAGCGTCGCGAAGAAAGACACCATAGAGAAGGAGATCCTCATGACAGACATTACGGATCTTGGAGGAGAGAAAGGTTGTTGGATTATTTCGTCTGAGGACAAATCTTCCTTCTTAAATCAAGCTTGAAACTTCCGTCGTTCTTCGGTTCTAAGGACCAAGTGAACCTTCCGTCATTCAAACCAGACCTTTTTAAAACACAAAAATCCCTTGCACACTCGCAACAAACACCCCCATGATATCCCCCTACCTCCGTCCTCCCCTTCTGACAATCCGCGCACACAATTCCTCTCTCTCTCGGCTATCTACCCCTAGCCCCTTTCAACTTGTTGAAATGAGCATGGGTGGGGGGAGAAATGTAGGGGGTAGGAGGAAGTAAAAGGGAAAATGGATAATAGTTACCTTCGTGATATGAACTAGCTATTCCCTATGAAGGAGGGATAGCGGTGAGAAAGTGGGAAGGAAAATATATTAAGGAAGAAACAAAAAAATGGAATAAGTAAAAAAAAAGTGGCAAAAGTGTGTGAATGTGTTAATTGCTTTGTTGGCTGCAATGGGATTACTCTAAACATGACTCGAACTATAGTAAATTACATAATGATATATGATAAAATCCAGACTACAAAGATATAAGATCTGTAATAGGATACTTTAAAGATTAGCTGGTAGAACTGGTAAACATACTTAATACTCTCACTGCATATAATGTAAATTAAACCAGTCAATAAAATTAACCAATTTTAATCAAACATATTTATTTGAGCACATTCTGAATTCAGTTTAAATGTATAGAAACATAGAGATAGAAACTCGTGTAACCTTAGTCTATAATAAACAAACTACAGGACGTTCACATCTATTATCCTGATCTAAGGTTAGATGGTTAGAGCCGCTTATAGCCAATACTGGAGGTAGAGTTAAGGAATTATATATATTTTTAAATTGTTGGACAACATTGTACACAGTTACGCACATTATTTATTAGAAAAGGTGAACATAATTTCAAAAATCCGCTATTAATAAGATACCCATTCCTCATAAAAACAAAAATTATGTTAATAATCGTATAAAACATTCCTTAGATAATTTTTTTAAATAAATTGATATTGTCATTTTTTAAAGTTAAAAATTTTCAAAAATTAGTCGGTAAGTTGCACCTAGAAAAGATTTTTGACCGTGATACATTCTTATTTATCATGTAAAAAAAACTCTCCATATATCAATTTTGAAAACAATTTCAAAGTGATTTTTAAATAAATTCAATTTTTTCCAAATTTATTATCTGTAAAATACCTTTAAATGAATGTTAACCTAATATTCAGGTATAGACCTACTGTATTAGGTGTCTTGTAAAACCCTCCACAGATATCAAGTTAAAAAAATCGTTAGAACTATATTCAAAATATTTTTAATTTTAAGAATTCAGTCATCAATAAACTATCATTAATTTAAGTTCTAAGATTTAAAAAAAAGTCCTTATGTATGATCATATAACATATAATATAAAGTTTAAACAAAATATGTCAAACCATTTCGGCTGTAGCATCATGGACAGGCAAACAGCCAGAAAAAATCATAAGACTCAAATTGTTGAGTTCAGGAACACATCAAACGTCAAATTCTATCAATCTTGAGACCGAAAGTGTATCTATCACAATACTTTTATATATATATATGAGACAGTACAAATTAAATAAATATTCTCAGTCAATTTATTTGTCACTTTAATTTCGATTCAAATGTTTAAATAGTGTGTGATTAATCTGATAGGGTTTTGGTTTTACCAAAGTGATTTCGTTACAATACATAGATTTTTTTAATAATAAAATTGTTTGAATTTCGAATACCCTTTGAATACAAGTCACAAGGAAGATTCCTTCGAACTTTCGAAACGTTCCAAGAAGATGTTCCTTTGACATTAAATCTCTATAAACTGTTATAATATTATTTACAGAGATAGCCAAATAGAAATACCGTGCAAAGCATTCCATGGAATGCAGAGTCGAGCATGGGAGTGTAATATAATATAATAATAATAATAATAATAATAATAATAATAATAAATGAAATGGCATTTCAATAAGGATTTGATATTTTAGGCTGAACTTAGTTGAATAAGGACTGTTTTACTTTATGATTTTCATTTATTTTCATGTCCATGCGTTTGTTCCTCCCTTAAGAACTAACTCCATACTTTAAATGGCAATGTAGATCTAGATTAAACTTTACGCTTAAGAGACTATAGGCTATCCAGCGTGAGAGGTTGTTAGCAGATCTACTTTCACTATCCATTCGCCAAACTACATGATCTGAAGGACATAATTACGTTGAGTTGCTGTTACTTTTTGCAGTCAAAGCTCTCTCAACAAACAATTTGTTTTTAATTACGCTTTCTTTTAGGTGATTTTATATTAATGAAATACAAACTTATTAAATTAAACGTTTAAATATTTCTTTTTTGTAGAAGAGTTTTCTGTATTTAAGATACAAATTCTTAACAAACAAGAGCTTTAAAGGGCTGCCTTCTCTTCATAAATTAAGAATATTAACCGAACTAAATTATGGGGTTTATGATGTCATACTAATTGTATTCGGTTGTGTTCATGCGCATGCATTTAAAAAATAAAAAAGTTTTATTTTGAAATTAATTATGAATGGCTCTTTCAAAGGGTGGACTACACTAACAGGCCCCAAGTGACTTGGGACTACGAATATAACTGCCCTTAACACGCATTCATAAATGCCACTGAATCTAAGTTTCAGTGTAAGCTTAGCTGGTGTGTCTAAATAATTAAATTTGTAATATTATTAAATTGAATCCTGAGGCAATTTCAGTTACAGTGTCAACTTTGAGTCGCTATTAATTCCACTAAAAATGTCAATTTATACTTATTATAACAAGAAGTCGAGGATCGCCATGGCCAAGGAAGCTTTAAACAAGAAGGGGTTACTGCTGACCAGCAAGTTGAGTTTGAAACCGAGGAAGAAACTGATTAAATGCTGCATTTGGAGCATCGCGATGTATGGAGCAGAAACTTGGACTCTTAGAAAGATGGAAAAGAAATACTTTGATAACTTTGAAATTTGTTTTTTGAGAAGACTTGAAAAGATAAGGTGGACAGACAAGGTGACAAATTAAGCAAGTCCAAAGAAGAGTGGGTGAGAAGAGAACAATTTTGGATGTGATACTACGGTACAAAGCAAACTGGATCGGACACATCCTTAGGAAGAACTGTCTTCTCCACGACGTCATAGAAGGTGAGGCTGAGGGAAAGAGGAGCTTATGAAGTAGGAGGCTTCAAATATTGGATGACTTTAAGGAAAGAAGAAAATTCTGTGAACTAAAGGAAGAGGAAGAGGACAGGGTGCATTGGTGGTTTAAGTTCATTGACAAAATAAATGGACCTGTCGAAAGAGAGAACAGCTAATAGTAACTATAATTGACACGATAAAAAAATATTTCTGAATTATTAGAAGATAGATGCGGCTTATTTTTTTATGTGATTGACTTTGTAAAATGATCCCCCACCTACTACTTGCATAGAGTACAAAGCTAGAAACAGTCAGTATTCAATAAACAAATGAAGTTATGTTTGGATTAAGAAATTGTTTACAAACATCTCACAGAAACAACAAACGAACGTAGTATACGTGCATATTATTATTATTATTATTATTATTATTATTATTAGCACTGCGTCTTACTACCCGTTCGGGTTATACGCAACGTGCATATTAAAATAGATAGTAAATAATTATACTAATCTTTAATAACTCAAATTCTTTTTTTTTTTCAAACCATGTAATAAAATGTACATCTGGTTTTTGAAAAAAAAAAAAAAAATTGGCAAATATTAACATATAGCCTATATACATATAAAAGAGCACCCATTCAAATTGTAAGCTTATGTACTAATTACGCTAGTTTGTTAGGTATAATCAGGTTGAATTTAGAGTGTGTAGGCATTTCATAGAAAGAGAGTGGGAAACAATTTAAGATAAACCACCTTTACTATATTCAACAAGGATTTGAACCCCGCTTTCTCCCTCTCATCGGAATTCTAGTATACTAGGCCTATGAGGATGACGCCTTAGCTACCATAGCAGGTTCAAAGAAGCTGAGATACCATTAACATATATGTTGTAAGTCTACCCATTAAAACAGTCATATAAAATTAAGATCAACCTTGTTTTTAATTTAATATCCTAATCAATTAGTTGATAAATAAACTCTTACGGTATCATTATATTTAATAAAATAGTGTTATTCGTATTGCTAATTCATAGCGGTGCAGACATGGGATCATTTATAATTACACATCATAAAATAAGTCTACACATGGTGGAAAAATGACCATACAAAGGGTTATTTTGGACATATTTTGTCGCGAGTACGTTAAAACATATTTGACGTTTAGATTAAAAACAGTGATTAAGTTATTTAAACTTTATCTAGAAAACGACACATCTTCAAAGAGTGAAAAAATTAGGCTAAAATTAGGTTATTAAAAATTAATCAAAATGTTTATGTAATAATGAAAATTGAAGAGGAACTCAGTTAATTGTATATTTTTGCCAGTCGCTCTTCAAACTGTGCTGTATATGCCTTCCACTATAGACCTATGTATGTCAATAGTGAATCTATGGTCTAAGGTATCACTCTAGCTATAGACTGGCCTGCCGATGACAGGTATATCAGGGTTATAATTCCGGTTGGTTGTACCAGGAGTGCTTATTTCCCTAAATTGTTTCCACACTCACTCAACGCAAATGATAGCACACTTTCTCTGAATTCAGCCTCCCTCATCCCTAGCATATTAGCGTAATTAATACAAATGCGTAAAACCCGAGAAGGTAATAAGTCGTTGTTTTAAATATATATATGGAAAAAACTATTTATTCTAATATTTATTTCTGAAAAAATCTATTTACTCTAATATTATGATTTTAATGCTACTAAAGCGTTTTGGTAGGCATTAATTCTTTATGGTTTTTACTTATGGGAGTTTTGTTTAGTTCCTCTATTAACACGCGTAACACAAAGATCTGAAAGGGGTAAGCTGGAGGAAAGAACAATAAATAGTGACTATATTATCATTAGCGTTTAAAACTAATATAAAAATCAGCGTGGAAATCAAAACGTGCACCCGGTCACCAAATAAAATCCTGACCGTCCAACACAGAGTCTCTAATTTAAATAAATATATTTGCTAGTAAATTTAAATATTCGATTTTAAGCTAAAAATTGGTGTACAAGAATACCCTCAGTGGTAGTCGTGTGGACTAAGGTGTTCAGGTTTTCAGTAGACTAAATTGTCAGTGATGGGAATATCTTACATATGGGACGAATGAGCTGTAGGGGGGAGGGTGTTTCCTGTTTAACTCTTGTATGTTGTTTTCCCCATACTTTCTCCATGCTTAAGTAGGTGCAGAATGTTCACGATATGTTCTTACCTGGATGACATTTCGAAAATCATATGTTTAGGTTTTAGGTTGCCAACACTTGTAAAAGATCACAGTTTTGTTATAAATGTAAAGATCTTTAATTACCTGTTATATATTACATTTAAAATAACGTAAACTTTTTCTTTCTCATAGTATTTCATTTTTTTTTAATAATTTCTTTCTATCCAACTTGAAACAATATTTTAAACATAATTAAAAGTACTTATTCTTCGTTTTGGAACGTTACTGATTTTGTTTAATATAGTGCACATATCAATACCTTTTAATACAGGCATCATATTTACTTGAAAAAGAGAAAATTGTTGTCATTATTTTTTTACATACAATAAATAATGTTATGATTATTTTATCGTATTTTGAAATATTTAACTGAATAAAATATTTTCATCAACTGCGTGTCTGCATCATTGTAAAAAACTTGTTTAACGTTATGTTCAATCATATGGTTTAAATTCGTCAGCGGCCATTTTGAAGTTATGTTCGTTAGAAGGTTTTGTGAAAGTGGTGCGAATATTTTTTTAAAGTGGAATAAAACGATAAATAAACTTTGTGTCCGTCCTCAAATTAATATATAAATAATATTGGCCTAAATTACTGTGGTTAGCTATCACATTAATATATTACCATCTGTTTTCATTACAGTCATCCAACGTTATATATGTCAGCTGTTGGCGTAGTGATATATTAGGGATTACTTCTAGTAACATTTCGAGCTGTCATCCAGGTAAACTTAGCTCGTGAATGAATTGTACCTTTCTCTATTAACTATGCAGACCTCAGCGGACTAATCTCATCTACACCCGCACGCTGCGATTTGTTTTGACACTTGACTCCGTATGTTGTGGTGACGTAATGGAGAAAAAATATGTAAGCAGTGTTGCTAGATCAACTAATATTTACCTATTTTCTTTCACTTCTTGTGTTTAACTTTTCATATTCTTAACATTTTTCTTCTAACCGGAACAAAATGACAAACCGAAAGGGACCCCGGGACTAAATCTTCAAACCGGGACGTATGGTAAGCCTATAAATAAGTATACATAGTTTTAAAATATTAATGTTGATCGCCAAAATATATGTTAGTGATTTCTAAAATTTTCTTTCTATCAGAATTATACTACATAGACGGTAAAAGTCTTTGAACTAACGAGCTTTTATGGAAATAATTTTATCCAAAGGAGATGAGGGAAGTTTGAGTCAAAGTTATTTATATTTAAATTAAATGAAGTGTATGTACAGAATGTAAGTTAGATTTTGTACAGTTCAGAGATTGCTAAGTGACCCGTCCTAAAACTAAACAAGATTGAGCAAGTTTATACCATTCGGCCAGGTGCTTTGGAGGTTATTTTTCAATTGGATGATATTCCGTCTTTTTTTAAAGTGAATAATATAGCATTCTTTTAAAATTCGTTATTGTTATATTGTAGATAATAGAGTAAATGTTAAAGGCAATGCATAATAATATTATTTAATTAGTCCATTTGAGTTTAATTTATTTTTAATTTTACATGCTCGTAGTTTGGGCAATATGTATTTACTTACACGTGTGGGGTAAAGACAAGGAATCTAAGATTTAGAGAAAATGCATTCGCATTTGCGTGCAATAAGATTAGGTAGCCATTTAGTGGGGAAATCCTTATTGTACCTGCCCAGTGTTTGAACCTCAACCTTCGCGTTAACAACAAGCCATTCTAGACGAACTGACCCCTCAACCCGTGTGAAAACACAGTAATGTTATGGGTTGTATTAACTTTCCGTTTGGGACTGTGAATGTAATTTACGTGTGTTTTTTTATAGTATTTTGACTACTTTTAAACTATGAACTAGTAGGTGTAAGTAGGTCAAACTTTTTAATCAGATACGATCCCAACGTGACATTATTATTCCTTAGTTGATTGATTTCTGTTTAGTTAATAATTTTGAAAATTAAATTCAAAAAACTTCAAAACAAGTAATTTGATGAGCTTGAACCTCCTAGTTTCTTTATATTTAAAATCTTTTACGATTATTGTATAAACTCCTTATTTAATAATTGTCAGACACCTTGGCTCAGTTGTTAACGTGTCTTCAATACACAATATGTAAACTAAGTTTGACAGGCGGAGAAAATATAATTTGTGTAAACATCTTTGGCCAAATTTTAATACACACTAATTTCATTTAAAACTTTTAATGATTTCAAATGTTTATTTGTAGAATTACAATAATAATCATATTAGATTTTATAAATATCACTAATATTTATGTTAATTTTAATGAACCCTCCTAAATTAATCAGGTTGAAAATATGTAAATTTATTAGATAAATGTATTTAAATAAATCAATTATATTGATAAAAAGGTATTTTTAATCAATTAATACATCTGTGTCCACCCGAGTCTGGTGGTTTATGTTTTCCAAAAAGTCGAACATTATACAAATTAATGGAAAGCCTTTTTAAGAGGAGCCTTTTTATAATCCTTATCTTAAAATTTTCGAATAAAGGCTAATGAATATTTTCAATCCTTAGAATTAATCAATGTTATCACTTTAATAATGAGCTCAAAAGTTGTTACTCTTGTAATTAACATTTTAGAAAACATTCTAGTCTAAAGAATAAGGAATTATTAGAATAGAAATAAATTTGAAAAATTATTCAAATCATTCCTTATCATTAAAATAATCAAAGTAAATTTGTAATCACTCATTATTAGAATAATAAAAGTAATTTTGGAATATTATTTTAATAATTCCTTTTTATTAGAATGATAAAAGTTTGGAAAATATTATTCGAATCATTCCTTATTATTAGAATAATAAAAGTAATTTTGGAATATCATTGGAATCCTTATTTATTATTAGAATAATAAAAGTAATGTTGGAATATCATTCTAATCATCTCTTATTATTAGAATAGTAAATTTAACTTCAAAATATTATTATAATAAAAGTAAGTTTGGAATATTGTTTGAATCTTTCCTAATTATTGGTATAATAAAAGTAAGTTTGGAATAATATTTTAATCATTCTTCATCCAACTTCTGATAATAGTTGTCTGATTCATCCGCTGTATCCGTGTATTTATCAAGATATTTCTTCTATCCACCAACATATCCAGGCGATGGAAGCAAACGAGTCGACGTACATTTTTTTTTAAATTGCTTTTATTACGTTCGACTATAAATACCAAATTGCTTTTGGGCAGAACGTGGAATGTAAGCCAAAATGCCACGATCTGCCTCTTCGAATCGTGTTTAACTCATCGGACCTTTTTTTTTAAATCAGTGCGTAGAATATGTTTCTGGGTGATTGGGGGTGAGTGGGGGTGAGAAGGGGAGTGGAAGGGCTAAAAGTTTGGATGTACCCAGGGGCTCTCCATTGGGGTAAACTACAGGTGTGATATTTTTTATAAAGTTGAAATTTATTTATTTCTTGATAGGATATTTTAAGTGGAGACTAACATCTCGATAAGTTTAAATGCTTTGTGATTTATCTCACGAAATATCTTATTTCTTTTTGACATGATCTAAGCTATGAATAAAACTAGAGCAGATGTTCCTTCTCTTTTTTTTCAGCACACAGCCCCATCCCTTCCTGATAGAAAAAATTACTTGATTATCGTGATGCTTTCACTGTTATGTTTTAATCAGTTCTTGAATATTGGTTTTATGGTTTTGAGAGAGCATACCAAAAATCGTTTTCCACAAGTCAACCACATTGTTTAGTGGTTGTTTTTTTTATGAGAGTCAGGGTTGAATATTCGGTGACTGCAATTGTAGATGGGTTTCAAGGGTAGAGAAGAAAGTTGCACACTTTTGGTGTGTCACCGAGTTTATTACAATTGGTAAATAGTGCTGGGTATACCTCTAGAAATATTTATCTTAATTACGTTTGAAAATAAATTTAAAATAAAACATATAATTAATTTTTATGTTATTTTTAAAGTTGTTTACGGATTATTGTTCCACTACCCCCCGTCCCCTACTCCCCACCCCCGTAAGTGCTTCTCGCCCCCAGGTTAGGAATCACTGGACTAGAGTTGTGATCTTTAAAAAATATCATCTATCAGTTACTTAGAGTTTATTATAACCTAAAGTTAGGTGAGTTTATTCAACAGACATTCACTTCTAGAGCGATACAGAGAAAGAGAGTTTATAAAGGGAAAAAGAAACTGTTATTATGCGCCCAGTTCGTGATTGGGAACTTTCTTATATATGAAGTTACTGTTAGTCATCTGTTGGTGATGGTAGGGTCAACTTCTTAGAATAGCTGGTGTCATTTTGTCAGCACAAAGCATCCTCAGGCCGCTTATCTTAGTTTTTTAGGTTGGAGCTGCTACTTTTTCATTCAAGTAGACTTATTAAAAACAAATAAAAATATCACATTTTAAATAATACTCGTGTTAAACTATATGTATTTAATACAGACACACACAATAACCCTAAAGCAATAAAAGAAAAAGTAGTGTTGTGATGAAACCTCTTCTGTTAATCACCTCTTTCTTCCCCATGATGACCAAACCAGGGAAGTTTGGTGGACAATGAGGATATATGGGCTCTCCGAAAACAATTGTGTAACGGGCCTCGTGGTATGGTGGTCAGTAGACCTAAATAACAATCAAGGGGTCCTTGGTTCAATTCTCGGTTGGTACCATAGTGTTTTTACCTAAAGGAGAACCATCCTACCAATAACTAAGTCTGGTTAGGCTTAAGTTTGTTCAAAAGTGTATGGTAAATATTAGAGTGTGGAAGCAATATAATCATTCCTCATCTCATCGGAACATGGAAAGAGCCTCCACGGAAAGAATGTATGATTAGTACATTCGGGCGTCCCCTGAGCAACGGTACATAAGTATCGGATAATTTTCCAGTAACGAACGGGGCTACAAATGATTTATCCCAGATATGCATGAATAAATAAAGCAATTGTTCAACACTCATATAACCCAGAAGCTATGTATTGGTGATTAACCTTGTTTTATTGCCTCCTTTCCCTCTTTATTTCTCTTTTAAATTTTGACCTTTATACCCAGCGACACCTACTAACTATTTTTATATTGTGGTGATTGTAAAACCTTGACCTTTGAGTAAAACTAAACATAATTTATTTTTATCGGAAAGTTCTTATTTAATTTGTATAAAAGTTACTAGATCTAATTTCACTTATTCATACATCAGGTTAAGTGGTCTGCAGAAGTAATTCTTGATATAAATTATCAATGCCAATAAAACCACACTAATAATATAGTTAAACTTTATCAATGTTGACAGCAAAAAAAAGTTTGTATTTTTAATAGTTTCTTTATACCAAGATCCTAATATACAAATGCAGTAAATGTATATTCTCAATATCATATAACTTAATATAGTAAATTATTGTGTGTTTGTGGATATTTATTGAAACACAATAAAGATAAGATATTTTTTAAATTACTATTTGACATAAAGTTCCCATAATTTGTCACTGTATTACACCAAAATAAGTTTTCAAAATACCTATTTTTCAATAACGTGGTTTTTCTGAAGTAAACTGTTTCTAAAGTACAGCACAAACAACATGAAGTGTGCGTTTTTCTTACGATTGCTTCAGAAAGTTAATTAAACTGTTGTTTTACTGATAGGAGACCTTTCTGTTCAAATTATTCATCACGGGATCTGATTCTTTGGAGCTAGGGAATAACACACCTGGAGTTTGTTTACTGTGAATAATACACCTTTAAAATTGGCAGGGAGGAAAATGTTTCTAAAGCAAACATAATTTAAAGTAGGTTTTGTTTAGGAAGAAACTTTTAGAAAATATAATCATATAACCTTTTTTTTTAATTCTTCGATGATAATAATTGTCCAAAATATGTATTTTATAATGATGCACGTATAAGTGACCGAATGGTCTACGGAGTCACTATCGTATTTGATTGACCTGCTTATTTATAATGGGGAGATCGGGGTTCGAATCCCGGCTGGGTCTAGTGAGGTTTTTTTTTTAAATAAGATTTCCCCTCTATTTCTACTCAGATGCGGATATATTACCTCTAAAATGCTTCCTTCCTCACCTTATTCAATTAGAGTAGCTATCACATATGCATATAAATATAACAGGTGGTAAGACGCGGTGATTAAAAAAAATTAAATTATACGTTTGATAAGTCCTATCAAAAGTGACAGCTGCAGATCGCATGTCTTGGCGAATGAATAATTGAAGTATATCCAGTACATTTTTCTAGCTGTTAAATAAGGTCATTTCTATGAAAATTGGACTATAGTAAATAGGATTTGGGAAAATTTGACAAAGTAACAAGTAAAAAAAACCCCGGACCCAATTATTTTTTAACATCCAATAGAATGAAATTTGGTGTTGACACTTCTTTACCTGAATGGTGTAATTATTTTATTTCCAATCTGGTAATAAAATTTCAAAGCATTTTGAAAGTAATTTAAGTCTACAATAACAAGTGTAATAAATTGTTTAGAAGAACAAGGAGGTGTTATTGTAGGAAGAAACATACCGCACAAGTTCTCAAACTTTTTAGACCTGAAATTTTTTTATTTTTAAATTGAAACTATAGATGTTTAGTAACTAATATGTATGGATGTGTGTAGAGATAATAATTCATTTTATCCAAGTATTTATAAATGATTTAAATACGTCACAAATATGATGAAATACCATAAAAAAATATATGTCTATATATTGAAAATTTTACAATATTGAGCGATTTAAAAAAATAAGTTTATATTTTTTCCCTATGAGGAAAAAGTGCTTATTGAAGAGAATCAAATTTTTTCCACCATCTGGGAATTTATCATACAACGAAATTTGTTTTAGTATCCCTAGTCCGTTGGTAACCTCATGCTGAAACAGATTTTTAGGTTAAATTTAATAACATATTCAATATTTTATTGGCATTTTATAAACACATGGCTAAATTTAAACATGACTTGCAAACTAAACTTTTTTTTCTTATTTCTATGCTTAAGACTAAGGTTATTAACAGCTTAATATAAGGGATATGTTTACCTTCCTCATAACTACTACACTATCGTACTTATTTTATACATGCCTATAGCCCGAATGGATACTAATGCGCTTTGAAACAAAATTATTTAGGCTCCACTTGAAACTTAAAAAAGGCTTCCTTTAATCTGAATATGACCTTGGCAATCCATCGGAAACCCGTAAAAGTTAATTCGATTCATTGTCATATATGTTTTTTAAAACATAAGGCATAATGTTTGAATATTCAACCAAATAACGTCATACCAACCCAAAAAAAATCTGCGAAACATATTACAAAACCCATTATTTTGTTATTGATGTTTTTCCCAAAGCCAGCTCCCTCTATGCGCGCCAATCTAATTTTCTCCCGGTTTCCCACAGATTAGCAGTGTTAATTAATATTACCCTGGCGATATGATGAAAACATTTAGTGCATCGTGGCTTGTTAATAGTAAAAAAAAGAACGTTGTATGGTCAGGAGATTTAATCTATGTTTCACGTCAATCAAAACTGTTAGGGAACAAAGTAATAACGACAGTAAAAATTGAAATATTAAGATAATATTGATTGTTTTTCTCATAAGGTTGTGGGGCAAACCCCCCACCAGCTAGACACATGTATACTCCATTCACGGTAGGAATTACTCTCTGGAAGGTCTTTTTTCCTACCAATATCCTACTATATAATAGATTTCTGGTAGGGGAAAAGGCCTTTCAGAAAACAATTCCTACGATGAACGGACTTTACGTACAAAGACATCGGTCTTTCCTTGTCTGGTTTGTGGTTAGCTTATAGTAGGCGATTGAGGGGTTAGAATCCTACCTAGGTGTAGTAAGGTGTATTTTCCTCTAAATGTTTCTCCTTTCTCTCTTAGTTTTAACACGGGTACAAATCCTCTAAAATTCACCTTTATCATACTTACCTCATTAGTTAAATAAATAAGCTTATAAGCTTATGCAAGTAGAAAGTTACGTAGCCCGGGGAAATTTTTTTTATGGTGTCCTGAACTCATGCCAGTGTTGCTCCTAAAATAATTGACCGAGTGAATTGAGGTCCTGTTTTAACTCAACCGTTTGGAATTGTGTCTATCTTTCTGTTAGTAACATACTGCCAAAAGCGTTTATCAATATTAACAAGATTTGACAGGAACATTCCTTGAACTAAGGCCGAACGACGTATGTAGCCTAAATGGTTTTGAGATTTGTTAATCCGTTTTAAAATTACGGCCGCTCATAAAAAAAATGCATTTAATGTTTTATCACATGTGATTTGAATTTAAAATATGTAAGTAACCGATTAAACACTCCGAGCGTATTTTTATTTTTAATATTGATCATTATTACGTTAGTTAATTTATTAAAACCCCGGGAACAATAATGATTAGTCTCGATGAATATAATGTACTATTTAATAAAGTATTTATTGGATTTCTGTAAAACATGATAATCAATGGAAAATATTAACTTCAATTCCAAAGAGAAATTATGGGAGATATTTCATTTTGAAATCCAAAGAGAAATATTAAGACCGTAATAACGTTAAGAATATGGAAGGAGCCAGGTCTACTATTCACAGTTTAGGGTGTGTGTATTAGTTTGCGTCCAATTTAATTCTTACTTCAATTTTATATAATATAATATTTAGCACCGCGTCTTACTACCCGTTCGGGTTATACGCTTTAATTACTAATTACACTAATGGATTAGGAATTGGGAAGTTGAATTAGAGGAAGTGAACCCGCATGTGCGTAGGTGGAGAGGGGAAACCCATTTAGGAAAAACCACCCCCAGTTCACCCGAACGAGATTCGAACCTCGATCTCCCTGTGCTCAGCAGTCGAGCTCAACACGTCTAGCGCGTCAGCCAACTCGCCACCGAGGCGGGTTTCAATTTTAATTAGATTATTAATTTTTAGGTGTAATTTTATTGTATATTACAATATCCTCGTATGACAACAGTATCGATAGAATCATGAAAATTATAAAATTAATTTAACCGCTATTATATATATTTTCAATCTTTAAATAAATCATTTATTTTTACGCTTATGTACTAATTACAATAATGGGCTAGCGATTATGAAGGATGAATTTAGAGGAGGTGTACCCGTATTTGCGTGGGGAAACCATTTAGGAAAAACCACCCTCGATCAAGCTACGATCTCACCATCATAGACAGTCTAGTCTATTGCTAGAGTAGCACATTAGGCCGTTCAGCCACCGAGGTGTGTCCTGTAACTAATTTAAATAATGTTTTCATGTGAAGTATCGTCATAGAAATACGGTTTTCTATTAAACTTAAATGGTATATACATATCTATGTATTATACCTGGAATTATGTATCTATCGATTTGTATCAACCTTTATGTGGCTTCCTACTAGGATTACGATACAGATTGTGGAAATGTGTGATATACAATCTGAGAGAAAAGGCAGATGAAAACATGGAAATTACTCATGTGTAGAATGTAAAAATACAGCCTCCAGGAAACTAATCAAAACTCTATTTTGACCTTTAAGTTTGAACTGCTTGAACCAGTGGCATGTGGAATACTTACGCCCTTTCTGTGTATACTTAAGGTGAAGTTTTCCACATGCCACTAAGAACATGTTAAAGTGGCTTATTCTAATTTTTTATTCTTAAATTAATGGTTTTTGTTGTTTTACATTTTACTTAATTTCCGTTTGGGATGTACACATTTATTAACTACGTTAATGAGATAGGGTTAGGAACGATTTAGTTTTAAAGGAGATGTATTCTCATTTTCCTATAGGTAGAGTGTAAAATCATTTGGAAATATACACCCTTAGTATAATATATCGGGATTCGAACCTTGATCTTTTCAACCCTTACAGTCCAGTCTATAGCGACAGTGATTCCTTATACCAATGTGAACCAACTGGTGGTCAGTGGGCCGAATGAAGCCCGCACTCACTGAAAATGTTGTCCCTCACACTTCACAGTGGCCTGGAGGAAAATTAAAGGGAATACCTCGGTGGTGGATAGGAAATAGCTAATGATTCAAATAAAAATATGTTTTTAAAAAGGTCACAATTTAATTTTACTATGCATTTATTTTATTAGTCAAAATATGTATAAATAACATATATTTACAAGGCAAAATTGTTTGGTGAAAGTATGTTCATATATTTTTCATTTGTTTAAAACTGGATCTCTTTTGGCAATAGAATTTGAAAGATTCTACAAACCAATAGTTAAATTTATATATAAGTATTGAAATTAATATTGTTTCTTAAGTGTTTTTGTAGGCCTATATTAATTGAGTTATTAAGTGATTTGAAGCCTATATTAATTGAGTTATCAGTGTTGTTGTAGGCCTATTGTAACGTTCTTATCCCATAACGACAGTTAACACTATTTAGTAAAAGTAAAAAAAAAACTAATTATCAGACTTCAAACTCAGATTGTGTCTGGGAGCTGCTGAGCTCTTACTGACACAAGTAAAACTACTTATAGAAAATAAACATAAAAATAATATAATTCAAAAATAAGCATATTGCTCTCTTTCTCGCACCTACAGTGAGAGGTTTTTTTCCTTAATTTTTATTAGAGCTGTAAACAAGCAAACCAAAATGTTCCTGACCGCAGCTGCCTTGCACGTGTTGAAAGTGCGACAACAGTACAGCCACGGACTAATGAAATTGACAAAAATAACTTTACTTACTCCAGAAAGTAATGCAACAAAACAGGATCATTACACTATATTAATTGAGTTGATAAGATTACTAAATAGATCTTCAGCCCGCAGTGCAAGATGATAGTCAAATTTGGCACTTGAAATGGAAAAATGTTGGCTTGCTTTGTTTTTCGACCATGTTATTCCAATAATATAAATACGTATTCATTTGTTTGTAAAGAGGGGAATTGATTTTTTTTTTAACTTATATGAAAAGAGGATTCAAATAATGGCTGATTTGAATTGAAGGAAAGAATAAAATTCTTTGAGCTGAAAGGAGAGACAGAGGACAGGGCACTTTGGTGGTCTAAGTTCAGTGACAAAAGGAATTGACCTTTTGTGAGACAGAAAACCTAGTAATAATAAAACAATCTACATTGAATATTCACTATAAGGACTATTTATATTCGCACGTGTCACTAAGACACCTTCCTGGTGCCCAGTATACACAATATTATTTTTAAATATATATTTTATAAATGTTTTGAGCTTACAATAATCGAATAAAACCTTAAGATACTCTTATAAAAGTGAATTCTGTCACAACACTGAGCAATTTTGGGATGTGTTTTGATTTACGTAACTTTCTTGGACGTATTGTACGTGAATGAAGGCAGTGGCTTAGTGAATACTATATATTAATATTATTAGCACCGCGTCTTACTACCCGTTCGGGTTATACGCACTTACGCTAATGTGTAATGGTAGGGTGATTGTGAGATGAAATGAAGGACCTACAGTTTAACGTGGGATCCGAACCGCGGTGGTGGCCTGGAATTCCACACATTCACAAGATGTCTTGTCAGAGGTGAAGGAAGGGTTTGGAAATCAGATAAATCTGTGCCGGGACCGAGGATTGAACCCCGGCCACCAGCACAGAAGTCTGACACCTTACCCCTAGACCACCAGGTCACCCTAATATTATATAATGAATTAGAAATATTACAGAGGAATACTGACTACTCATAACAATATTGCTCTAGTTGGGGAGGAAAGGGGCCATATCTAGCCATAAAAGTATTTATTTTTGTATTTAAATCGGCGCTGCCCGACCCTGGACCATAGCAGACTTCATCTTCGGGTTATCAGTAGCACTTGTGCTTAAGGGGCAACCGTCGAGCTCAGGGTCCCGAGATCGAGCTCGGTATGAGGGTCGTGAGCCGTGTCACTTATTCCATCAGTCTTAAGTTTTCACGAATAAGCTAGTTCTTCCACGAGTGCGTGCGTCCTCTCTCTTAAATTCCTTTTATACGTCATTTAAAATAACATTGTGATATCTCTTTAATACTTCAAATAAACCAAAATTCGTAGCCCCATGAATTATTTCGAACAGACACAACTACCTTGCCACGACCTAACCCCTTCCGCAAGCTATCCTGACAGATTCAGATCACAGTAGGGAGGGGGAGTACAGTACACACTTAATATGAAAACTATATTAAAAAAACATACTGATGTTTGAACTTAATATTTTTAAATGTCACGGGCGGTTTTATTTACCTCCATTTAATCAACTAGCTCCCCATAAACCCGATACAAAATATGAAGTTATGTTTACATAGCACTCTCTGTCGTATAGCTGAGTGTTTCTGGGTGAGTAGAGCTTGTTAAAACTGTACCCATGATGTTCTCACTTACTTGTTCCCCATTTGACCAATCAGACATAGAGACTGCTCTACATACCTCACGTGGGAATATATTTTGTGTTAATATCGGGCCAATGATTCTTCTGCGAAGTGATGAGAACATTTTCACAGGTAGAATTCAAATTATTTTTACTTTAGTAGCATTCCACGCCATGCCACTGGTAATAATATCATGTTGACCTGAATATGTGTAGTCAAACAAAACTATCAATATTACAAGCTTACTCAAACTATTTCGATTTACCACCGTTTTATTTCCTAGCTTGCTTCTGTATCGAGAAAGAGGTTATTTCACATTCAACAACTTATCGATGAAGTATAAATGTTTCCAATGTCTAAATTGTGTTGGGTTTATTCCTGACCTTATCATAAGGTTGTCATCGTTAGCATTTCTATTTGTTTAGAGGTTATTTAATTTATCTCTGTACTTAGACACGAGAGTAAGAGAATTAATATTCATTATTTATCAATATAATTCAGTGCAAGCCCTGCTAATTTAGTTTTTAATTTATTGTTTAAACAAAATTACAATAGTTATACTTGTATCAATTTTTTCAAATGATATATATGTTATTTATTTATTACTTATTGATATTATATTCATATTTTTAATCTCACTTTTAACATTTAATTGTGGTTTTTGTGTGTCTTACTACCCGTCCAGTTTATTCCACACATTTTCACAATTTGATTAAGGCCAGTGAAGCAAAATCTTAGAAAAAATATACATTCATTGGCGTTGTGGTATAGGGGGAATTTTTCAGCGAAAACCCTACCAGGATTCGAACTCTGACCTCTCCATCAGTGGCAATTCAGTTTATTCCAATAGTTATTACGTAGACTGACTGACCACCCATACGGCGGATCTAATATTATGTTATTTGCCGTACAAATTATTCAAATTTTCTTTATGGTAAATACTATATTAAATATATTTTGAATTACCATAATGTTTGTTGTAAGATAGCTGTTAAATCTACACAAATATTTAACAGATAAAAATTAAATATGATTTAAAATATCAAATAATTTTTATCTTTCATCACGGAAAGAGCTGTATTCAGTGTACGCCTGCAACAAGACAATATACAATACCTCTCAGTGTGTTGTTACACGAGTTGCCTAACCACTTATTATCAGGCGTTAGCCATTGACGTACGTTTTAAGAGCGGTCTTTATTTGTTTAGTGTGCCCAATAAATCTTCAAAACCTAAAAAAAAAAACCTTTTGAACCAATTAAAACTAAGCTTGGTCACATTTGTAAATAAAATAAATTATGCTCGAACTAAATTAATAATAATAATAAAATTGTGTTTTATAGCATCATAAATTAGTCACGTGACTTATAATAAGAATATGTTCAATGTCCAAAGCTAAGAGCAGAGCCAATGTCATATGCATGACCTTCATAAATATGGCACAGCAGCGAACAACTTTATTCATGAGAAATAACCGAAGGTCATACTCAAATATGTTTAAGGTGTGTGAGATGAGTTAGCAACAACTTAGGAGTATTCCCTAGAAGGTCATATTAAGTAAGGTCAAAAGGAAACATTTCGTGATGAAACATTTGAAAACTCAATATAATTTTTACTAAATTGAAACCCTATTTTCCCTGGATTATACACTTATAAATAACTATATTATACACCAATAAAAAATTTATTTCTTATTTGAAAAAATTTTAGGACTAAATTTAGGCGTATGAATTTACATTAAATGCATTTCAAGAAGAAAATTATCATTGGGGATATTCCAGATAAATTTTGATATGCGAGTAACTTGTATCACGACGGGTTTTGAATAATTTTTTGGCTAATTGTATACACGTTGTGGATAAGTATTATTCAAAATCCGGGTTGGCTCCTTGATTATAATCATTATTTAACTAATTACTTTAAAATGTGAGTTTGTACGAGTGTGTTGAGTTCCTTGAATTTTTTTTTTTAATTCCCGACATTAAATGGAGCTGGATTTTTATATAGAATAACTTTTATAAAATACAAACAAAATTTTTTTGCAGTTATCATTGATAACATTTAATTATATTAATAATATAATTAATTAGCTATTGTTATTATCTAACAATAATGAAACACGCTTCGGTGGCTGCATGTCCTAAGGCACTATATTCGCAATAGACTAAACTGCCGAGAAGAGAGAGATCGTGGCTCAATACTAGTAAGGTGTATTAAGGGTGATTTTTCCTAAATAGTTTTCCACTCTCCCTCTATGAAAATGTGGGTTAACTTCCTTTAAATTCATTCTAATCCCTAATACATTATTGTAATTAGTATATAGGCGTATAAGCCAAACGGGTAGTAAGACGCAGTGCTAAAAAAAACCAGTCGCAGTTACAGATTACATAATTATACGTATTTAAAAATGTGGATAGGTTTTTTTTCAAAAGTAGATGTTCATCTATATCAGGTGAATGCTGGTGTGTTTTCTTGAAATATTTCATCCTAACCCTCGTTCTTTAGATCATCCAAATGTTCTGTATGATTTCGCAGCACACAAAAATGAATTCACGAGAAAGAGACAAATATAAATAGCTCAATAGAATAGCATTGGGACACCAAGCCAACTAATGGACAGCACTTCTATTTTATGCCCAGAAGTCACATTTCAATTGAATCTATTTTAACAATCCCAACTTTAGAGCATCGTTTTTTAACCACACACTGCCGCGGGAATTTGGGGAAAGATAAAAAATAATTGAGGAAACAGAGGAATTAGTTTTTTAAATAACACAGTTATGATAACTTTAGCTATTGAACTTCCGAACACAATCTTAATAATCGTTATTTTAATGATAAAATTTCTCACTAAATACTTTTATAGATCCTTTTTTAGTACATCTTAAGTTGTTTTTGTTTTTTAAGTTGAATATCGCTGCCTTAAAGCAATGATTTGGATCTTGGTAATAAATAAATGTTTTTTTTATAAATATGTGTCATCATGAAGTGAAGGTGACTCCTTTGAGCTAAGTACTTTGACACCCACATTAGATCATTCTTGAATGGAATTATGTGTTATACGGTTGGTAATCCTGCCTTGATTACATTTCACAAAGATTATACACCTACCACGTTATTTTTTTATGGATAGACATATCTGATAAATGGAAAAATGTTCTATATTTAATTTCGCGTATTCATACGTTAATTTTTTGTGATCTGCAGCTGTCATTTTTTATAGATATTATCAACACCTATAAAATAACACTAGTAATAAAGTGAAATGTTATCAATATGTACCGCAAAAAACATCAAGTTTGTATTTTCTAAAAGGCGTTCTAAACTGTCAATCCATAATAATATCAAGCTATACGTATCTAATCTCACGAAACTAGAATAGACGAAAGTAACAAGGAATCAATGATGGGAATAAAACAGAAATTGATTAGAAGGCAATTTATAAATTACAAAATCAAGAAAATAGATATTTTGATATTGTCTGTTTTTGTGTTTGTTAAAATTATCTTTAAACAGGTCAGACTATATGTCAAAACTTAAATAATAAAGGTTTTGATCATTTAGGGTTCATATCTGCACTGATGTACATGCTGTGTAAGAAATAAGACTTGCAATATACTGGAATGCCTATGATGAGAAGGTAGTAATTTATACCCCGTCTGGATGCAATGGAGCTGGTTATTAAAATGTGACTTAATATTAATTTTCTAATCCTCTCCCCACACAAATGCTGTTGCATTTACATTTAAACTCTTATAATCCCTATCCAATACATTATGCTGTTGAATAGCCCTTGATTAAAAACTTCTGAACTAATAAATAAACAATTAATAATGATTGTCATAAAGATTAATTTTAAAGGATTATGTCCACGTTAATAGAACATTATTTTAAAAGACATTATTATTATTAGCACCGCGTCTTACTACCCGTTCGGGTTATACGCAATTACGCTAATGTGTAATGGTAGGGTGATTGTGAGATGAAATGAAGGACCTACAGTTTAACGTGGAATCCGAACCAAGGTGGTGGCCTGGCATTCCCCACATTCACAAGATGTCTTGTCAGAGGTGAAGGAAGGGTTTGGAAATCAGATAAATCTGTGCCGGGACCGAGGATTGAACCCCGCCGCCAGCACAGAAGTCTGACACCTTACCCCTAGACCACCAGGTCACCTTTTTAAAAGACAACCTAGTTAATAATGTATTTTCCTATCAGAATATTTATTAACTTCACTCTAACCTTAACATTGAGCAACTTTTCCAATAAGGACATCCATCATGTCATAAAATAAGTGTATCTTAAATTAACTATAAACATAAGCAAATATTTATTTAATCTAAACTCAACATTTAAATATGTATTTTCAATATATATTTGTAAAATAGTCGCAGAAGTATTAAAATATTCTAAAATTTGTTTTTGTATCTCATGCTCCCTACCATACCACCCCTCTTCCCTCCTACCTCGTGTATAAGTTTCAAGGCCTGCATTGTCTAAGACGTCATTCTTGCAATAGACTAGACTCCCGATAAGAAAATTGGGGTTACAATTCCGTCCGTGTGTACAAAGGGTGGTTTTTCCTAAATGTTTTTCTCCCTCTCTGCTAGAAAATCCTGGTACCGCTTCATCTGAATTCAGCCTTCCTCATTCTTATCATATTAGATTAATTAGTAATAAGCGTGTAACCCGAATAGGTAAGTTGGACGTAGTACTAAAAAAAAGCTTTTTGTTAATATAGATAAATAAAATATCAGTTTGTTTGTTCACCAATAGTACTAGTATAATCTAACTCATCTAAACAAGGTGTATCATCATATAAATTATTAAAGTGGTTTATAAAGTGAACACTGACAATGTTATTGACTGTAATAAAATGTTTGTAAATACTAAAGATATAAATGAATGTTGTTTAAGTGTAAAACCCATACGTCCACGAAATTATAGCAAAGAAGATATATTTTTCAATATTTACAATGTCAACTTTAATTTTTATAAGTGGGAGTTTAACACGATTAATTTTACTATAACAATCATTTCGTGATTAAATTAAACTTTACCTTTTTACTACGACTTATTTCATTGATTAAAGATTGCTAGTGTTTTTTTACTATTTAATTAAATTTAGCTTTCAAATTAGCAAGGTTTTTTAATATAAAACACGTAAATGGAGATGTGAGCTAGCTATAGTCATCAAATGGTTTTCTCTAAGATATTTAATTTCCTCTTTGAGTTAAATGTTTTTAAAATCTGATCGACAACATTTTGTGAAACTTAACATGAAAAAGGCTTAACGAGTCTTAAATTTCTAACAGTTTGGAAAGACTTTGTAGAAGTAATATATGGTTACAGTAAACTGTATAACGTTAAAAATGGAAATCATACCAATTAGCAACCCATATAATAAACAGACCATCATATAACAAACGTCTACACAACGTCGCGAGTGCTAAGCCATGAGTAGGTAGATTAAAGGCAAAATGTTTTATTTTTACATTATTAGAGGGTTTCGTTAGTTTCGCATTGAAATTCTACATATCAATATTTTGTTATCAGACAAGAATATCACTTTTTAGGCTTGTAATAATTTGATAATAAATTTAATATAGTAAACTTATTATATATGAACCTAGTATTCTAACTTATTTTAAAGCCATTCTCAAAGTTACCGTAAATATTTTTAAAAGAAATAATGTTTTATTCAAATGACGATAACTATGCACGTTACATATATTGTAATATTTAATCTCGTGTCTTCTTTGAGAATGGAAAAAAAATTCGGCTATTAATAGTTTTATCCTTTATTTTAAAAAATGCATTCAATAAAAAACTTTGAAACTAATAGGCCTAGTGTTCCTCTAAGCGACTTGCTAACCCATTTAATATCATGTATAATAATGAGTATTTAAATATTTATATTAGAAAGAAAATAAAATAACTCGCTAATTACACTGTAGACAAATCAGCTGCTTTCTAGTTAAAGATTAAAGATATAAAGCTATTTTTATTTGAATACAATACCTCATAAAACTTCTTAGGAATGTTCTTTGATGAAAAGTTTTAATAAGCCATGCATTGCCAGTGGGGTTATAAATGTTTTAATATTCAGATAAAAGTTTTAAAAAAAAAATATCTGTAAGATAATATACAATACTATATATTTTTACAGGAAATGGATATTTATGAATTACAAGCAGCTGTAGCTCTCTGATATTATGAAGTCAAAGTCCCGATTCGGGAGTTGAATAAACCGTGAGTTTAACCATAGTAAAAATCCCAAACAATTTATTTTAATTTATAAAAAAATCATATATAACAACCATAATTGTTTTATTATATTATTATTAGCCCCACGTCTTACTACCCGTTCGGGTTTTACGCACTTACGCTAATGTGTAATGGTAGGATGATTGTGAGATGAAATGGAGTACCTACAGTTTAACGTGGAATCCGAACCACGGTAGAGGCCTGGCATTCCCCACATTCACAAGATGTCTTGTCAGAGGTGAAGGAAGGGTTTGGTAATCAGATAAATCTGTGCCAGGAGCGTGATTGAACCCGGACTCCCAGCACAGAAGTCCAACACCTTACCCATAGACCACCAGGTCACTTTTTTATTTTTATCATCCTTAGTCGTGAAATTATTTTTCACTTAGTCTTTTATTTAGAATTAGAAACAGTCCATGGTCCAAAGTACTAAGACACTAAGCACTTGCTGAGCACCATTTGATAAGCCTCAAAGAACCCATGTTCATATCTCGTCTATACACATCACTTTAAGATGTTCTGAGTCCCTGTTCTCTGTAATAAGTAGCCCTACGTTTAACACACGATCTTAATATTGGTCTTAATGGGGGTACGTGGAAGGTCAATGACTAAAGTTCCAGACGTTTAAAAATCTCAGATTATGTATGTATTAAGTTGTTTGATATTTTTATCATTGTTTCGAACAAAATTTAGGTGAAATTTCTGACCAATTATTACACAAAAAAAAAAAATATTTAAATAACTAAACTAAACAATTCAGCCGGTAGACAAACCAAATGTCAACTCAAAGGAGAAAGGTATATTACTCCTAAATAAAAAAATGAATGCACATTTCATTTACTTAATTTAATTAAAATACATTTTAACTTTATTTAATTAACAGTACACGCTCACTTTTAAGAGATTCGTAACATACCTACAACTCAGGGAGAGATTTTTCACTGTTTTTTAAACTTGTTCCTCTATTTTTTAGCTTTAATACTTTTGTCTATGGCTTGTTTTGTTTCTTTGTCTTCATATTTACATATTTTAGTATTTATTATATTGTATTAATTATGTTGGTTTTATCAACAAAAACTCATTGTATGAATAAATAAAATATTACTTCATTTACAGTAGTTTAGTTTTCTACACATTGTATTATCAACAGATCTTGAATATTTGTCGTGAGCAAATAAGCATTAGAACATAAACTTTAAATAAAACAAAAAAAAAATCGTGTTCAAATTTTGTGATGCCCATGAAATATATTAAAGAGCTGTTTAAATTACAATGCGTAGGAAAATTAAAATTAACATGTCCAATAAGGCAATATTTTCTTTTATTTTCTAAAGAGTTTTCATTTAAAAACTCTAAAACATGAAGCTTAGCTTGAGTTATATTTCACACCCTCTTAGTTTACCATATGAAAGACATGCTATTCATTATTTACTACAACTACAAGACGATCTGGATTGCAATTAAAGAAGCCTTAACAACTATATTACCCACTGGTTTTCCACCCTTTCTCCACGCAAATGTGGGTAAATTTCCTATAAATATAGCTATTATCATCTTCCAAATACCATTAGAATAATTGGTACATGAGCGTATAAACCAAACGGGTAGTTGGAAATGGTGCTAAAAAAAATCTATTATATTACTTACTCTATGGTATTAGGAGCTCTAAAGTTCATTAACTCACAGAAAAAAAAGTAGGCCACCTATCCCTATTTGAGTTAATTCTATCTAGTCCACCTTATTACAAACTCTTTCTTTCAGGTCCATTCTAATGTTATCCTACAATCTGCGTCTAGATCTTCCCAGTGGATTGCCAGTCAATACTCTGATGTGATGAGTACAGCGTACACATCTCATCATTATGTAACCTCTTCAACTTCCCAATATATTCATCCCTTTTTGGGCCAAATACTGTTTTAAAAGCACCGTTTTAAAACATCCTAAAAAATTTCGTCGTGTAAGGTAAGAAACCATGTTTCACACCCATAGAGAACAACAGGTAAAATTATTATTTTGTATATTCTGAGTTTTGCATTCCTAGAAAACAGGCGATAGATTAACAACTTACTTATCGAGTAATAATATGCGTTACTTGATTATATCTAGTTTCTACTCTAATATCATCATTGCTAGATAAAATATTATATTTAATTTCTTATCAAATTAGTTATGAACCTAGTTCCTAAAGAAAGCTAATATTTCATTGATGACTTGACCTTCATATAAAAAAACTTTATCCTAAGCATCCAAATCTAGCACATCCACAAAAAAAATGTAATCACTTTCTACAAACCAGTCATTGTGTGTCAAGGCTGACATTTTAAATGCCTCCCCCCCCTCCCCCCCTCCTTCTAAATATCTTGTACCGCCTTCTGTTCATTAATAATGACACTGCATAGATCAAACCACTTGCTTAGTAATCACCTCCTTCCAGAAAACAATATTTGCAGTTTTCATTGTTCCTTGGGATTTCATACGATTTCATGCTCTGTTATTGTTTACATGACTTGCCTGATGTTTCTTTCTCACCAAGAGTACAGTAATTATTTCCAATTAACTGAAAGGTACTTTTTTATTTCACATGGTAAGCCGTAAAGGAAAAGTAACAAACAATTATAGCGTCATTAATGTGAAAATTCGCAACCGAATGCGTAAGTTTCCGAAACAAAGTTGTTAAGAAAAAAAAAAAGTAAAGTGAACTTTTTATTATTTTTTTTACTTCTGTCTAGTGAGATGGGAGGAAGTTTGTCCCGAGCTGAACTAGTGTGTGAATGTTTTGCAGTCATTACTGAATAATAAGCTGGAAACCACTAGAAAGTGAAATTAGCTCATTGGGAACAACAGTGTAATATCTCCAAGGTTGACTTATTTGGTTCTTACTGGTAAGCTTGGTATTCTGGTAAATTAAATTTAGTATAATTCATTAGGCCAAGGTTCAATGCTGACCTGCGTTGCTGAAACTGTTTGATTCACTTGAAATCAGTTCTCAATAATTAAAAGGAACATGTTTATTCTTTAAATATAGCACTCTTTAGGATATTTTTTATTTAATTCTAATAACAATTTTGATTAAATTAAGGAGACGGGGTTTAAATATTTGAACTAGTATTATTTTTAGCTTACTAACATTAATTGGATTTTTAATTTAAAAACTGTACATTATATAATAATATTGTTAGCATCGCATCACCAGTTCGGGCTGTGCGCTTTGATACAAAAGACTTAATTATATTCATGTATATTGACTTTATACTAGAAATGATCCTGTTACTAATTAGTTATCAGACGTCTCCGAGGTCGAATAGTCTAAGCGTCACTCTCTTGTTAAAATGACCTGCTGATGGTGAGGAGATTAGATATGAAGCACACCTAATTTCTACTTCATTAGAGTAATTATCATAAATGTTTATTATCTTAACAGGTAGTAATATGCGGTGATAAAATAAAATAAATTTAAATAACTAATTATCATTTGGATTGATCATGTTGATTGTAGAATACACAAAATGGAAATATTCTTAATTATTTAAGGTAATTCTCCAGTCATAATTTTTATTTGGTTTTTTTTAATAAATACTCTTCTCACTATGGTTTTCGACGTATTAATTTAGTGGATTAGGATGAGAAAGAACGATTGAAAGGAAATTCTCATCCCTACCCCACATATTAGCGTAAAAATTGATGGGGAAACTACATCCCACAGATTCGAACCTAAGCCTCCCTATCACCGAAAATCCATTATATTCAAACTCCGACTCGGCATATGGTGTGACCACACAATCATCGCAGTATCGTGTCGTGTTTCCAAGCTAAGCAAAGTTTGTCAAAAACTGTATCTGTGACATGTTCTCACGTATTAAGTATTCGTTGCTTTATATACTTCCCATGGTATAACTTGTGTATTAGTATTGAAACCTAGGCAATGAGTGTTTTACAAAGGTTGGTATTTGTTTTTTAATAATCACCCTAATGGAGTAGGGATGAGAAAGTGGGCATTTTAGAGGTTATATACCCGCAAATGCATGGAATTAAAGTGAGAAACCATATGGTAAAAATTACCCTCAATAGACCCGACCGGATAAGAACCCCAATCTTACTTTTTCCACAGGTCGGTCTAACACGAGAGTGATGTCTTAGACCATTCGGCCACTGAAAGAGTAGTGTGGAAAATAGTTTACAGGTGTCGACCTCACTGGTCTTGGGGTAAAGTGTTCGTGAGTTCAAACCCAACCGAGTCCAACAGATTCTTCCTGCACGATAGTATTTCGTAACACAAATTTATTTAAAGGGGAAGTAAAGCCGTTGGTCTCATGTCGATTGAAAGCAATATTTACGTCCACAACGAGTTATTTCAAAATATGATTTTGCCATAATAAGGTCGGAAAGATTCCAACAGTGCTCTTTTTACATAACTACTCTATATTTTGAGTTTTATTAACAGACTAAAAGTTATTGTA
This sequence comes from Timema cristinae, assembly GCA_039000515.1. Classification (NCBI taxonomy): domain Eukaryota; kingdom Metazoa; phylum Arthropoda; class Insecta; order Phasmatodea; family Timematidae; genus Timema; species Timema cristinae. The sequence continues at coordinate 37,898,967 of JBCFYV010000935.1, read as the reverse complement.
CATTTGACATTACATAATTTTAAACTACACTTTAATTATATTTGTGGAGCTATGAGACTAGACACGATTAAAAATGGCTCTAGATTTAGCCTCTCTCTAACAAATACAGTAATTTTTTTATAGGCTCGCAACAGAAAATTTTAATATATTTAGAACTAGCAGCGGGCCTTCCTCTTTATTACCTGAGATAAAAAGTTTGGTAGTTTTCTTTCCTCTCTTTCTCATAGACACAAAAAAAAATTGTATGTAGTGAAGGGTGAAAGGGAGTAAAAGCTTATGCTAAGTAAAGAAATAGTTCCAGAAAAAGACAAGTACCATTGTATTTTAAAGCATGTGACCTGACAGCGGTTGGTATTTTCTCGCTGACCGCACCATCTTGACAGGTAGTGAGAGCTTGTGTCGATTGGCTTTGCTACAAGAGAAAAAGCTAAGGGAGGTGATAAGGAATGACTACTTAAACTATTTATTCTACAAGAAATTACAATACTGAAACCACTCTGCCTCTCTATCAGTGCCCCTAATCGACGTACACTTTCTAAACACAAGCTTATATCTGACACACCCGCATCTGGGATATCATGGTTGGCTGCTAGACGTCAATTTCGCGATAGACTGGATCACATGGCATAGGGGAAGTAGTAGTTAGAATTCCGGCATGGTGTACTATCAGGGTGGTTCATTTTAAAGAGTTTCTCACACTAGCAATAAGCAAATGGGTGTACATTTCTCTAAGTTACATCTTCCTCGTCCATGGCCCATTAGTACAAATATTCAGATAGCCTGGATGGGTAGTAAAACTTGATTTAAATATTTACAGGATATACCGATATATGTGGGTACTCATATCAAAGGTGGACAGAAGACACAAAAACAACGAAAAATTTTTAATATAAACATGTGTCCCATTTGATCTTGTTTCCAATTACAACCAAGTGATTCAATTAGACTGTATGTACGTACGAATATACCATAGTCAATATTTCTGTTTCGGCCACCGTCTTACTAAGCCTGTCGTGGCCTGCATCTGAGTAGCAGGGCTGCTATTTACAGGTCCTCAGGTAGATCTTATCTTGGTGGTAGCTTTCCCTAACTGAGGTTATGGGTGGCTCATAATCACCAACCCTCACAATCTTAGCACTCCACCAAGCTGGGAGCCAACCGACCAGACCCTGTTCCAAACTTGTTGGTTTTGGCCCTGAACAGTTTCCTCCCCTGGGGTTCAACCAATCCTCCACCAGGTTACTCAGACCCCGGGGTACGGTGAAATCAGGATTAATTAGGAAAGACTTTTCGGAACCCACTAGGTAGTCTCCATTTATTATATGTTATATGGATTATTCCTGGTTATTCAAAACAAAACTGGTATTTTTGGGTGGGGGGGGGGAAAGTGCTACATTTATGACATGAGGACTGCAGGCATTCATTAAGGTCAAAGGTGGCCATTTTGAGCCCTTCCTATACGTTAAGAAGCTTCACATTACTGGACTACAAACATGATTTTAACTTGGAAATCAGGTCGAATAGGGCATTGTTTATATTAACTTTTTAATTGTTTTTGTTTCTGTTATTCATCGTTGAAGTGAGCCCCACATGTTACGGTACACTCTGTATATGGTGTGAGCCTGAACAGCTAGTAATTCACGGTAAAAAAGTTAATAGTGATCTTCCAAGGCATGTAAGTTTTTACAAAGTGTGAGAAATAAAAAAACCTAGTATTCAAAAGTTAAAAGCCGAGTTACAAAAATCTAAATAGTAAAAATTAGTTTAGTTTCATGTGCATTAAACAACCACATAAACTAGTTTTGTTGCACTGCTGGAAACCAAAAACAGTTGTCCCCCACTCCCTCCCCCCAACAGTTGTTTTAGTTTGCAAGCAATGTTAAATATTCACCGACAATGTTCAGTAATTATTAGCACGCTAGTAAGTTATTGCACTAAGCACACTCCCGTTTCAAGTTTGTAGATAACAACAAATTATCATATGGGTGCCAACATTATACTCATGTTTTCCTTATAGCGGATTCTGTGTGCTTTTACATCAAAAGGCTTACATTTAATTTGTAAAGAATCGTAAAGTTAACCTTTTTTTACAAGGATAAGATTCTTCACCCTCAAATATTTACTTACTAAAACATTAAACTTTATTTATATTCCAATATCGTGCACATGTGTTTTGTTTTGATTTTATTTAATTAACACCACGTCTTACTACCCGTTCGAGTTATACGCCTAAGTACTAACTACGCTAATGGGTTAGGAATTGTGAAGGTTGAATACTGAGGAAGTGGATCCACATTTTCGTAGAGGAAGAGTGGAAAACCATTTAGGAAAAACCACCACCAGGTCATCCAAGCGAGATTCGAACCCTGATTCCCACATCCTTGACAATCTAGCTCAGCACTAAACTAGCGTGTTAACCAACTATGCCATCTAGGCGGGCGTCGATTTTAAATAAAATCGCTAATATGCGAGCTGATAAATTTATAGATTTGGATAAAAAAGTTGGTAAAGCTAAATTTATGCCAACGTACTTTTTTTTTTTATTGAGAGACCGTAATTCGATCTCCCATTGGTTGAATTTCCTCCGATTTTTTTTATGAATTGTGATTCTACATCCTCTTTCTATGAGACTTATTTATTTGAGCTATTTAACGTGAATCTTCTGAATCAACTGAGTATATCAGGACACGAAAATTTCTATGAGCGATCGTGAAAGGTCCTAGCAATTTTGCCGGGAAAGGTGTTTTCACATACTTTCCAAGGTGCTTTTACACGCCACGATTGGCATGGGACCGATGGCTTTACTTTCCCTTCGAAGGAAGTTTTGCTACGGATTTCTATGGCTCAAGAAAAATTCGTTGAACTCGGATGGATTTTAACCCACGATCTTTGGGTTTTGGGTCGAGTAATTTACCCCAAGAGCACCGAGTTTGATTAAGTGAATATTGATAGTAGTTTAGAAATTTTATTTTTAAATTCTATTTCACATAATAATGTCCTACCTAGGTGTGAGGGTTCAATTATATAAGTCATCAAAATAGGACAGTAATATATATTCATTTTAGCACTGCGGCTCATTACCTGTTCGGGACAGTATTATTAAAGTTGGCTGATTATATGTTGAAAGCTTGAGATTTACAAATTAGCTAATTTTAAGGCAAGTGTACAAAACGCTATAATTTGCTCTCACCCGTATCGAATCGCATGTGGGCTAAGGCATCACTTAATCTGATCTGTAGTCCCGGTGACAAGGTGGTTGGGGTTCGAATCCTGTCTGAATGTATCGAGTATGAATTTTTCTAAATGTTTTCCTCTAAAAATCCAATCTTACTCTTTCCTACTACATCGTTGTCAATATATGGATAGCTCATACGGGTAGTATGATGGCGCATACACAAAAATAAAACCTCCCCTCCATGCTAGAAGACTTTGACGAATATGTATTCCACTGGCCCCAGTTGACGTGGGAGTACACTGCGCGCGCACACCTGCGTGTCGGTCACGGCAGCTCGCTCGTCCTTCCAGTGAAAGTGAAGACCCCGACTACACTGGCTCAGTGGTTGAGTCGAGTGGAGTTGACGTCACATACTTTACAACGTTACGCGTGTCATAGGGAGGAGGTCAACCCTGTCACCCTTGAGTTAACACCATGACTATCATTTCAGAGATAAACATTTCATACACAAGTGAAGCAAAGGAGAAAATTATATATTTTCAAGGAAAAGATTGATATTGATCACGATCGTTAACTAAGATGTAGGTTTTTTTTTTTAGCTGTTGAAACGAGATTATAAATACACACTATTAGGAAATAAACTTATGGCTCGCTTATACTTTACTGCAGCCTTGTCAAACTCGTTTGATCATAAGGACCAAATTAAAAAATGTAAATACTTAAGAGGACTCATTTCAAAAACTATTGTCAGAATCTTAGGTAAAAAGAACTTCAAATTGGTTACCTTTTTAATATAAAAAAGAAAGATAAGATTAAATAAAATAGTATATATAATACTTTATTTATATCTATAAATGTTTATAGTTTATGATAAAGATATTTTGAATAAATTTCACATCTTTAAAGACTATGAATTTGATTAATCAAATATAAAATAAAGTATATGATTCCTAATTAATAATAATATTAACACCGCGTCTTACTACCCGTTTGGGTTATTCGCTTTAAGTACTAATTACTCTAATGGATTAGGAATGTTGAAGGTTGAATTAGAGGAAGTGAACCCGCATTTGCGTGGAGGGAGAGTGTAAAACCATTTAGGAACAACCCCCCCCCCCCCAGTTCACCCGACCGAGATTTGAACCTCGATCTCCCCGTCCTCAGCAGTCAAGCTCAACATGACAAGCGCGTTAGCCAACTACGCCACCAAGGCGGGTAACAATAAAATAAACTTAAAACAAAGTCCTTCAAAGAGGAAGTAAATCATCCGTTTTATGCAGATTGTGGCATGTAAAAGAACCCTGGGTGATGGTGTTCCCCGGCAGTAATGGGAATAGAATAGTTTAGTATTTTAGCTTAGCTTAGTTGGTAGTTAATATAGATAATTAGGGACGGGGGAACTAGATAGGGGGTAGATTAGGAAATTCAGCTGCCAAGGGTAGAAAGTAGGCGGGGCACCAACTCTGATAGGGCGCCTCCCCAGGTGGTTATTATGGGGATGCCCACCTCTGCTGAGCGCTTGGCGGACTCGGGAGTGAAATCCCGAGCATTGTGAAGGGCCTAGCGGGGGAGGGTACCGGGGGCGTAATATACCCGGGGTGGATCAAATTGAGCTAAGGGTAGTTGAATTTCATTTAAGTTAAGAGCCAAAATATGTGTTGTAATGTTAAAAAGGAAATTCATATTAAAATTGTGTAAATTAAGTAAAAGTTGTGGAAAAAACGGCCCGGATTTAAATATTGTAAGATACCGGGCCTGTAAACACTGAATAAATAAATAAAAAACCCTGGAAGATAGGTGAAAGTAATTTTCCAGTAAAATTGGTAGGCTCTTTCTCGCTCAATCGTAGAAATCCATTGTGTATATAGGCTGTAAACCTGCTCCACCTGAAATTAATGATTCAAATAAACTGCAAACAAGGCATAGCCGTTGCTTCATTGCAGCCCTATTGTACACATCGGGAGTTAAGGGAATTAATTAATTAATTAATAATTATATTATTTTTCAAATTATTATCTTCCAACAGGTGGGGCAAGGTGATTCATTTTCTGGATAAGACTATATAGGACTAAAAATTAAGTCTGGCTAATATTTATTTTTTAAAAATCTTAAAGACCATAATAAAACTTTTACTTACTGTAAATGTATTATAATTAAATTTGGTACTAGTAATTATTTTTCTTGAATACTGCGTTATATTCAAAGGGATTTAAAATAATATAAGTTACTAATTTATTCTTGAGGTTTTATGGATTTTCTTTGGTATCTTCAAATATGTTGATACGGCGCCGGTGGACACTTTGTCTATATGTCAATCAAATTTAGTCAAACAGATGGTAGAGGTTCAAATCCTGGATAGGTCTATTCAGGATGGTTTTACTTATAATATTTCCCATCCTATCCTCATGCAAATATTGGTACACCTATTTCCAAATTTTATCTTCATTCCCCTAAAATCTTAGCATATTTCATATATATATATATATATATAATACATCAATATAAATATCAACATATAAATACATATAGGCATATATATGTACCTATTCATAGCTCAAATGGAGTTAAGATGTGGTAGAAAAAGTGCTTATTCTCAAAAACAAAGGATTGGAATATAATAACGAAAAAATTTAAATACTCATAATTCACAAAGAAAAAACATAAAAAATAAAACTATATTTTAAAGAGTAACTTCAGAACCTTTGGTGAAATTGAAAACTAAAAAGTACTAAACTTAAACAACAGATAAAGAAATAATCAAGCTGTGACATTTCAAGATAGAAAAACTATTCTCTTCTTCATATTTTACAATATTGGGAAAATATTCTGAAAAAAGGACAGACTAAATATAATGGAAAAATGGTTCAAAAAATGTATTAATATAATATGTTAAATAAATACCATCATATTTCAAAGATAGATTTGTTCATATTTCTTAAAAAACGAATAACTCTTTGCAGATAGCCTTATCTTATGAAATGTGTATGGTCTCAAAAACAGTATTTTCTCTTTAATTTGAAATTAAAGTAATGGTCTACCTAGAAATCATGGTGGATGATACGCCTTGTATATGGATCGTTAGATAGATTAATAATGACATTATAACTTACCAACTTTGCAGTAAAATAACTTTCAAGTAAATTATAGTTGGAAGTATTATTTGATGAGAAAATCTGTCATGGTAGCATAGGTACCTTGGGAAATAGGACATTTTCAAAAAATTAAAATTAGCTATCTGCACCTTGCTAACCATCAGGGATACCTACATACTTACACTAGTGTATTAAGAATGTGGAAGGTAGAATTTAGAGGACATCTAACCGCATTTGTGTAGAAAGAGTGCGGGAAAATATTTAAGAAAAAATATCCTCAATACATCCAAATGAGATTCGAACCTTCACCTTCCTTTCAGTGGCAAATCTGGTTAGACGAGCATAATATAGTCCAAGTGCCCACCGATATGGGTGAATAAATAAAATAATTATTTTGTATTTATGTTGTGTTTTTTTTTCATTTTACGAGTGAAATTCATACCAATAACTTTTATAGTATTGTGAGTTTTTATGTTTGATGTTTTAAGTAAAGTATCATTATTATTTAATAATAGACCTATTTTCTTGGGTTAAGCCGGTTTTTAAGCCGTGTTATATAATAGTTGGGTTTATAAATTGTATAATTAATACCCTCAATCAAAAAGAAACATTAACCGCACGGGTGGACACGTAGGCTGAATGCTAGGTGCATATAGTTTAATTTTCGAGTGATAGGCTGGCTGGAGCTCGAATCCAGGTTGATTGAGTTAAACACGATTTTTCATGAATACCGTATTTATTCAATTCTAAGACACACTTTTTATTTCTATTTAAACGTATCTAAAATCGGGGTGAGTCTTAGAATCTATGATATCTTAAAATCTCAGTTCTTTTTCGACCAATACTCACGATAGCTCAGAAGACGATATTGTATAGGATAGTGTAGATAAAGACTGCTCAGAAGAATTAGACTGATATTTATTCAGAATGAAGTGATGAATCACATACTTAATGATAAATAAGGTACTATTTGTTGTTATAAATTGATTTTACTAATAAAAATATTTATTAGATCCATAATATTTTAGCGTGTTTTGTTTTTTTGTAACTATTTATTTGCTTGGAATTAAATATTTTATTTTCTGTTGTTGGTACGAGAAATTAGGGTGGGTCTTACAATAAATGGTGTCTTACAATCGAAGAAACACTAGTATTTAATAATTCTCCAAACAAATACGGCTGTATTTCCTCCAGATTCTACCTTTATCATCCCTACTCCGTTGATGCAATAAAAGGCGTGAGTTAAGATGGGTAGCAAGACTCAGTAAACACAAATATTCTAAGTGACCGCAATCTCCAGTACGAAAGACTTGTTTAGTTTGTTTCAAGGACACACTAGTCACACCTCATTCATGTTATGTTTATTTGTGCAATCGTCGGTTAGCTCTTAGCACAAGTGTCGAAAGTGATTTGTGAGGTAACTGAATGAGTCGAATTGCATCACCGACAGATGAATTACGAATAGGCGCAAAACAAAGAACCACACTTTCAGAGAGCGAAAGAATAATAATTGATTTCCTACTTTTTTGCAAAAAACAATTCACAGGATATTAATTGCACACACACCATCGCTTGGAGATATATTATGCGATGAAGATTTAATAAATTCACATAAACTTCTACCTTTTATAACAGTTCCAAAAACCCTCATAGATGTGTCAGGTTTGCCGGTGACGTAGAGATTGGGGTTAGAATCTCATCCAGTTGTACTAAAGGTGTTCTTTTCTTAATGGTCTTTCACTCCTCTACGCATATGCGAGTACCTCTCCTCTAAATTCTACCTTCCTTATATCTAGTAGTGTGTATATAGTTCAGACGGGTAGTAAGATACGCCAGAAAAACTTTGTAATGTTACAAGAAATCTTCATATTAATAAAACTCAAAGTTGTGTTCGATCACTTTTACAAGTGATGAAAATTTATTTACAATACTGACTTCTGTGCTGGGGGTCCGGGACTAAGTCCTCGGTCCCGGCACAGATTTATCTGATTGCCAAACCCTTCCTTCACCTCTGACAAGACATCTTGTGAATGTGGGGAATGCCAGGTCTCCACCGTGGTTCGGATTCCACGTTAAACTGTAGGTCCTTCATTTCATCTCACAATCACCCTACTATTACACATTAGGGTAAGTGCGTATAACCCGAACGGTGTTAATAGTAATAATATTATTATTTACAATATATATAATTTAAGTTAATGGATTATTGTATGTATACTAATGTGACAATCCTAAAAATAAGATATATATATTTAATTTCATGAGCTGTGGACTCGCACAAAAATCACAAAACTTCTAAACTGTCAATGGGTTTATCTACAAACTTTGTGATCTGGATGAGCATAAAACTTTACTTAAGCGATTTTTCGCCTGAATATAGTTTACTCTACATTGCTTCTCAAAGCGGCAAAATATTAATTCTTCTAGGTGAATGAATACAAATAAAATTGTTCTTTAATAAAAAAAAATTCCCAACTGGCAGAAAAGGTCAAAGTTATTGTGAATAATCTATACCTTTCGTCCCCAACCCTCACAAAGTCCTTTACAACATAAGATATGTCATATGATTTAAATAACAATTAGTTTTATATTTTCATGTTCTTACCAATTATTATTTTTTACCATCGAATGCTGAATTAGCTCCCCCTTGAAATAAGCCAAGCATAACTACAAGCTTTTAATTAGTATGCTATATAACCAGTTTACTTATTAACTAATTAACTACGTGATTATTAACTAATTGAACTAAATGAGTGAGGTGGATTGAGGTAGGAAATATTTCAGCATTCACCCGAATCGAATATGGTAAACGACCCTATTTATCAAATGAATTTATTTTCTTTCATTCCCTTAAATACCTCAAGGTTAAAGGTGAGGATGTAGGAAACGTGATTTAAGGGTAGTATATATGCAGTTATCATATCAAAATATGTTAGCCAAAATAAATCAAATAATTCTCCAATAGAAACTAAGCTTAATTTTCTTCAGATGGTGATAACAGTTGTTTAATATCTGTCAAGAGTGTCCTGAAATTTAATGACTACTTTTTATCTTCATTTAAAAAGTTTCTCATATAATACCGCTATGCTCATGACAGATATTAAACAACTGTTGATATAATCATGTGAAGAAAATTAAACTCTGGAGTATTTTTTTTGTCAAAAAAATGTTTTGTTATAAAAACTGCTAAAACATTGATCTTAACTCACGTCACCTACATCCCACATTAAGGGAAGTATTTATAGTGTACAGTCCAATTTTCATAGTAAGAGCCTTACCCGACAGCTAGAAAAATTACTCGAACTTATTTCACGTGTAATATGACTATCTGCCATTTTTGTTCAATTACATCAATACTTCTGAAATTAAAATAATATAGTATTGTTATTATTATTATTTATTATTATTTAGCACCGCATCTTACTACCCGTTAGGGTTATACGCTTCAAGTACAAATTACGCTAATGGATTAGGAATTGGTAAGGTTGAATTAGAGGTGTGAACCCGCATTTGCGTGGAGGGAGAGTAGAAAACCATTTAGGTAAAACCACCCCAATTCACCCAACCGAGATTTGAACCTCAATCTCCCCGTCATCAGCAGTCGAGCTTAATACGACTAGCACGTTAGCCAACTGCGCCACCGAGGCGGGTAAATTAATATAGTAAAATGTGTCCATAATGAATTACGTTTGTATTTTTTAAAAGAAAATTCCTTATGAAAACTGGACGTTCAAATAATACGCACCGATATGAGAAGTTAAGGGATATTAATCCAAGTAAGGTGTAACAAAAGCACATGTTTGATTAATCAGCATTAACGCGCTATATTATTGCACAATTTTGAATCTAAGGCGAGCAATATATAAGTAGTTTCTTCATTACTGTAAAGGTCCTCTATATCAAGTTACTTACCAACACGTAATGAGGATAAAGTTCTAGTAAATGTTTGCGTGGTATCAATTTGCATTAGTGACAACTAGTGAGCACGGAATAAAGTCCGTTGATTAATTCTAGAGGATAACTTCCAATGTCCGCCCAGTTTACGTTCTGAAATTAGTTACATCCTCTGAATTTTTAATTTCCCCTTGAACACGCATTACTCTTCTCATAAGTGTAAAAGTACCCACTCGTGCTACTTGTATTTAATTACACTAGTTAGTAGGGGTAACTAAAAGGAAATATATCAGAATTTACCTGATGGCAGATAACTTTATGGATTAAAACAGACAAGCAATTACATTTTATAAATACGGTGATAGCCACATCTAAATATATAAAAAAATTGTTTGAAAAATGAGAGTAGACACGGGTTCGATTCCCATGTCAAGGTGTCATTTTTTTAATTTAAATAATAAAGAGTAATAACTGATAACCATTTTATAGGTTGGACTCTTAGTTTAGCGGTCAAAATTCCTGGCTACTTATCTAGAGGGGGCGGGTACCTCCAAAACAAACTATACTATCGTGACGTTCTCTGATTTAAGTCAATTTATTTCAAATCGCTTCATAAAAAGATTTTCCTGGTGCAACTTACTACCCGTTTGAGCAATATTATTATTATTATATTATTATTAGCACCGCGTCTTACTACCCGTTCGGGTTATACGCACTTACGCTAATGTGTAATGGTAGGGTGATTGTGAGATGAAATGGAGTACCTACAGTTTAACGTGGGATCCGAACCACGGTGGAGGCCTGGCATTCCCCACATTCACAAGATGTCTTGTCAGAGGTGAAGTAAGGGTTTGGTAATCAGATAAATCTTTGCCGGGACCGAGGATTGAACCCCGGACCCCAGCATAGAAGTCTGACACCTTACCCTAGACCACCAGGTCACCTTTTGAGCTATAGGCCTGCCCTTATTTATACTTGTGGTTAAAGATGAGCAAAGTATAATTTAAGGTAAATGTACTCACATTAGTTTTGAGGAGAATGGGAGACCAATTAGTCAAACCCACTTTAATTATTTTCGAGAAGGAATAAAACCCTTAACTCCTCCTTACCCGCCATTCTAGTTTTATACAAGAGGTATGCTTTAGATCATGTGACCACCGATGTGGGTTCTTAAGTATAGTTTGATCTGGTATAAAGGAATTTTAAGAGAATACGATAAAAAAAATTGCAGTCAGCTATGATAACATTTAACTTATCAACAATGCCGTAGCACGATAGTTTTATGTATATATATATGAACAAAAATATAATATGTGATAAATCCGCCCCATTATTTGGTTGTAAATTACAATTGTCTGACAAACTTTAGAGAAATAATGACACCTCATCGGATTTGTTCATCTAATATTCTCGATATAAAATGGGTTCCCAAATGACTCACTAAAGTTTTTAAATACTGTAATATAAATTCAAATCGAAGAGGAATGTAGAAAAAAGCATTATTCTCGTATAGTCTGCTTTGCTTGTATCGTGAAGGTCATGGTTCGAGTTCTGGCTGGGTGTATTGAGATTTTTATTCTAAATTGTCTCCCGCTCCCGTAATTCGGGTACTTTTACTCTAATTTCTACCTTCCTCATCTAAACTTTATTATATTTTATTACTATCCCGTCTGACTAGCTGTTCAGATTATACGAATTTATGATAATTACTCTGATGGGGTGGGGATGAGCAAGGAATCGTTTTAAAGGTAATCTACTGGAATATGCTTGGAGGGAGGGTGGGAAATCGTTTAGAAAAACCACTCACATTAGATCCAACTGAGATTCGAAACTCATCTCCCAAAGGCCAATCCAAAACTAGAGTGACTTCTTAGACCATTCAGCCGCTAAAGTGGATCCTTACCTTATTACCCTATTATAAATATTCTGACAATCCGTAGGAATGGTAGGATGTGAAGCACACACAAAAAAACTAACCACTCTGTATATAAAAAGTAGTATGAAGTTTTTTCAACCAACACGTGCACAAATTTAAAACAACTAATGTGTATGTTTAAAAAAAAATAATCCTATACCCACGAACAAGTTAATTCTCTTTCAGTGGGACAGCCACGAGCTCCTTGTTTAATCCTAAGCTGACCTTGAAGATTGTAATATCTTAGTATATTATCTAAGTATTCGTTTTCGTCCGAGTGGGTTGTATAAAGTACCGCTGTCCTAGTTAAAGTTAATTCACAAGTCATGATTTGAGATAGCCTTGTGTTTATAAGATAAACATCATACTTTAAATTAAATCTAAACGTTTGTAGCTAATTATGACCCACTTTGGTGGACTCATGGTCTCAGGCGTCACTCTCGCAAAAAACTAAACTGCCAATGACCGTTAGATCGGGGCTCAAACACAGGTTATATATACTGAGGGTGGTTTTTACTTTGAAAAAAAAAAAACTTCCCCTCCACGTAAATGTGAGTACACTTTGTCTAGATTGTACCTTCTTAATCCATAACATATTAGAGTAATTATTACATATGCGTATAACGTGAATGGTTAGTAAGATGTGGTTCTAAAGATAACCAATTATCTGGACGTCAAGCATGGTTACATTTTCATTTCAAACAATGGTCGTAATATAAATGTTGATTATTTAATTTGTTAATACTTTTCCCGATAAGATTATTAACGATTTAATCTAAAAGAGTATAAAAGATAGGGATATTATTATATTGTATTCACCCACATTAGCGGGGTAAGAGTAATTAAACCTCATTGATAAATTCCATGTCGGTTGCGAGCCTGACACATTAAAACGGTTGAATCGGTAAGGGTTTAGCAAAATTGAGTTTAAAGCCTTTTATTTTAATGGGATTTGCATTAAACGCTTATGTTTTTAGACACCCGGTAACAACTTTCTATTATTACGTTTATTGCCTTGGTTAGGAAGGGTAATTTAAAGTGAATGCAACCACATTAGTTTGGAAAGATGAAAAGGAAAAAATCACATTTGGAAAAACAACTTCCATGTTCCCTAGCGAGATTTTGTATTTTATTTCACCGTGTCTCAATACCTATTGGAAGGTGACCTGGTGGTCTAGGGGTAAGGTGTAAGACTTCCGCGCTGGAGGTCTGGGGTTCAATCCTCGGAACTGGCACAGATTTATTTGATTGCTAAACCCTTCCTTCGCCTCTGACAAGACGTGTATTACTCACAACTTGTGAATGTGTGGAATGCCAGGCCTTCACCGTGGTTCGGATTCCACGTTAAACTGTAGATCCTCCATTTCATCTCACAATCACCCTATCATTACACATTAGCGTAAGTGCGTATAATCTGAACGGGTAGTAAGACGAGGTGCTAATAATAAAAATGATACCTATTGGGGTTTTACGCATGACCTAGATTCAAACCCTTGACATCCTCGTCACCGTCTGTTGCAAGCCTGAATACTTGATTGAATTTTAGGACATGGGAAAACTCCGTTAATCTTAAGAAAGTATGGAAGCAAAAAAAAAAAAATTTGAATTCAATATTCCTGCAATTTTAATTCCCAAAATAATTTTTATAAAAAAAATTACGGTGCACCGCACAAATTTGCTTTTTTTCTTAATATAATATAAACATTTACTAAAAAAAACCGTGAGATAAAGTGAAATTAAATTATATACACTGTTGCAGAAACATTCAACCAAAAAGCATAAAGAAAATATCTACTATTATGCAGACAGTCAGATGAGAGGAACATCTATTTCCCAAAAAAAAACTCACTTTTCAAATATTTCCATAAAAAATATGTATATTTACTTATGGTTAAGAAATTGTTGATTATATAAAAATATATTTCAAAGAGTAAGTTTTCATTTTTAATAGTACTACAGCCTGTAAATGATGGGCTATTTTACATCTCAAATAGTTGCGTAGATATGAACAAAATTGGAAATTTCTGCTATCGTAAAGTAACTTTAAGATAATTTTCATAGAAAAATGAGAAATTCCATGTTTTTATAATAATTAGACACTACCTAGAGACAAAACTTAAAAAATCTACTCTAACGATTATGATTATCAAATTGATTCCTTCTCTTTTTGCCTTTCAGTGAGCTAACCTTAATTTTAAGGCTTTTTATTTAACTCACTTTGCTCGTCGGGGGCTCGGTCCCAAAAGCCGCAGTGAGACTTTTTTGCAAGCGGATGTAGAATAATGTAATTCCAGAGCCGTTTTTGGTAGGTCTTACTGTTTAGCCAAAAGAGACCTCTAAAGAAAGGTCAGTACAGACTTTAAAGTTGCTCCTAAATTTTGAATTTTTTTCGGGGGTTAAAATTTTTTTTTTTTCGGGGGTTAAAAATTATTATTTTTTTAACTTTTGGAGTGTTCACGTCGGTTATAGGCTAGAAGCTAAGTTTGCCCAATTTTAAGTTTCTTGCTCATCTCAAAGTGGGTAAACATTAATCTCAGCGAGTGAGTCAGCCATGTGGCTTTATAGTAGCATAATCCCAGAAACTCCTTTGGTGAATCTTATAAAATACCAAAATACAAAGTTTTAGCCCTATCAGTAAAATGGTTTAGGATGAGATACAAACACACAGAAAAAAGACGGCATCAGGAAAGCTTTTTTTTTTTTCGGATCAGGAGGTCATGAAACGTCAACATTTATCAAAATATTGAGTTAGACTTTTTTGACGATCACAATACTTTCTTCTTCGAGGGGTCGAGAGAAAGTAAATTATTATTATTATTATTATCAGCACCGCGTCTTACTACCCGTTCGGGTTATACTCACTTACGCTAATGTGTAATGGTAGGGTGATTGTGAGATGAAATGAAGGACCTACAGTTTAACGTGGAATCCGAACCATGGTGGAGGCCTGGCATTCCCCACATTCACAAGATGTCTTGTCAGAGGTGAAGGAAGGGTTTGGTAATCAGATAAATCTGTGCCGGGACCGAGGATTGAACCCCGGCCGCCAACACAGAAGTCTGACACCTTACCACTAGACCACCAGGTCACCTACAAGAAAGTAAAAAAGGTGTTAATTACTGTATATAAGTTTCATTTAATTTCTTACTATTTTACCTTAATGGCTTTTGAATGTTTGTCATAGGCATTGTGGAATTCAAACAGAATTATTTAAAATTAAGGAAAAAAGTTATGCTTAAATTCCGCGATGCTCATGACCAATATTCAATAACTGTGAAGACCCGCTTTGGTGGTCACGTGGTCCATGGCGTTACCCTCGCAGTAGACTAGACTGCCTATGACGGGGTAATCAAGGTTCGAATATCGGTTGGATTTCCAAAGTTGTTTTCCACTCTCCTTCCACGCAAATGTGGCTACACTTCATCTAAATATTAACTTCTTAATCCCTGAAACCATTAGCGTCATTACGCTAAAAGCATTTAACCCAAACTGCTAGTAAAACCATTACTAAAAAAAAACTGTTGAGAATCTATGTGCATAAAATTTAATCAACCTGATCCAATCTACTAAAGCAATATTATATTTATTTTGGAATGAACAATTATTTCGTAATAAAAAAAATTATGAAAACACAAATCTAAGCTCGAGTTTCCTTTTATCCCACCTCAAACCCAAACATATAATTTGTTATAAATAAAAAGCTAATATTTTTAGACACCCAGTACAGTGTATGAACGAATAACAAAACGAAGCATGTATCGAATTAGTTAAGAGAAGTTTTGAGGCATTGTTCATAAACTCCGTGATTGTATTGTACGAAGAAAAAAAAAAAAGTACGTTTCCCGAGCAGTCCAACGTTTGTTTGTCAGAAATTTCACTGGGATCTGTTGGCCTTGATTTTTTTTCCCTTTCTTCTGTGTGTCAGCTTTGTAGAGGGCTACAGAAAATTACAGTAATAACTTGGAAAAGGTTTTCTCGATTATAACGCGTGTTGAGTATCTCACACTTATGATTGCGGTCAAGCTACACGCGTTTTATGATCTCATCTCACGGTCAATTAACAAGGATATTAGTCACACAATTGCGTTGAGAAACAAAAACCGTATCCCCAGTTTTTTGTATTCTTGACAACATTGAAATTATAATCAACGATTTTCTTTTAAAAAATATTATATTGAGTTTTTCAATTAGTATCATTAGCACCACGTCTTACTATCCATTCGGGTTAGACACACACTAATGTGTAATGGTAAGATTATTGTGAGATGAAATGAAGAACCTACAGTTTAACGAGGGATCCGAACCACGGAGGAGGTCTGGCATTCCACAGATTCGCAAGTTTTGATTAATACACGTCTTGTCAGAGGTGAAGGAAGGGTTTGGTAACAGATAAATCTGTGCCTGGACCGAGGATTGAACCCCGGACTCCCAACACAGAAGTCCGACACCTTACCCCTAGACCTATGTTTTTCAAAATATTATAAAATGTTCTCACTATGCTAAATTTTAGTGTCCAACAGAATACCACGCAAAGATTCAACACATGGTTCGATCTGTATTATCTACTTAAGTTATGTGGTATTCATGGGATAGTGGTTTGTGCATTTTTTTATGGTAAAACCTTTATTTTTGGCCAAAATAAATTAAATATTATTCTATTAGAAGCAGAGTTTAATTTGATGTACATGGTGATGTCAACAGTTATTTAATATCTGTCACGAGCATAGTGACGTTAGATAAGAAACTTTTTAAATGAAGATAAAAACTGTTATTAAATTCCAAGATACCCTTAACAGATATTCAATAATTGTTGAGGTCACCATGTGAAGAAAATTAAAATCAATGTTTCTACTGGGAAAATATTTTATTTCCTTTGACCGCAAAGTGTTTAGAAAAAAAAATGATATCAATGTTTATAAAATAACATAATATCACTTATAAAAATAGTAAATTATTATCAATGTGTAATTCAAAAAAGAAACCGTATTTTCTAAAAGAAAATTCTATGAAAATTTGATTTAGTGTCTCGAATGCTTGGAGGTGCCCCAGTGGTAAATTCGTTTTCTTCAAAAGAATGACGTAGTTCATTTCCAAGCGAAAGCACAACATTTATAAATGTAGATATGTGTGCCTTTTCTTTCAATAAATAGCAGTGACTTATATTAGTTTGTTATTTTTAGTTCCACTTTTTAACACCCGTTGCGTCTATACACCTATGTATTAATCAAAACAAATTTGTTGGGGGTAAGAAAGGTTGAACATAGAGGAAGTGGACCTGCATTTTCGTGGAGGGAGAAGGGAAAACAACTTAGAATAAACCCCCCTCAGTTCACCTGAGTGAGATTCGAACCTCGATCTCATCTTCAGCAGCCTAGCTCAACACGAAACTAGCACGTTAACTAACTACGCCACTGAGGCGGGTCAGAATTCCTCCAAAGATGGGATGAAAATCCACGTCGTATAGAACATAGCACTATAAGTGGGTATGCTTTCTAAATGTTGAACTCAAATTATCTAGTTTTTCAATGACGTATAGGTTGAGGTTCAAATCCCTGCTGGGTGTACTGAAGATATTTTTTTTTTTTTACTAAATGGTTTCTCACTCTATCTCTAAGAACTCTTACAGTCAGGGATGTGAAAAAAGTATCGATACTTTACTAATATCGATATATTTCTTTCGATAATAGTATTTTTTACTCTATACTTTTACTGATATTAGTACTCATACTCCGGTATCGAAAGACAATTGTTTTGTCCCCTTCATTCATGCTGGACGAACATGTCTAATAGGTTGGACTGTGGAGGAAGAACAAATTACACTATTTCTCAATTCTCATTCATTTTCCGTATGACAAGCAAGAAGCAACGCATCATAATAATTTCATAGCTGTTCTTTCATATATATTTATCAATACAGCCCAATTCCTGACGGGTGACAGGGCGAGTGGCGACCAGTCTACTACCCCTTCCTTTATCAATGAGCACTGTCATCACAAACTAAACAAAATAAGCTTTTTTTAGAGTTCATTCATTATAATTTTCAGTATTAAAATAAATCTGAAAATATAAGTATGATGCTAAAGTTGAAATTATTATTACCTACTAGATAAACAAAACAATTTTCCAGATTAAAATTTCGATACCGTTACTTACTGTTATCGATACTTTTCTTTCGATACTAGTATGGTAACGATATTTTTATTCAGATGCTTTTAATGAGTACATTATTGATACTTTTATTTTGATACCACATCTCTAATCACAGTGCATCCAATCGGGATGAACCTCATTCTATCAGTCTATAGTCGAGCGTTCTAACCACCTACCTAATCCTCTTCAGTTATGTGTATATTTCAAAACAACCTGTTTGCTTATTTAACTTATTTATCTCCTGAATCGGATGCACGCTCAATGTCAAGAAACGGCCTTGCAACAAATATTCGAGACACGCGTGTGAAAAAGAAACACGCGCGCTGCAGTGTTTAGACAATGCGGGCTAGTATAAGCAGTCGCGTGGGAGGGACAAGTCACCCGTGTCAAGGTACCTGTATTAACCACGCCACTGAATAGATAAACCCCCGGGTGATTTTTAAAATGCAAGGGGAAAACAGACGGTGAGACCCTCGTTGAGGCCAGAAAACTTGGCACAGAGGTTCTATGGCCATCGATATGAGGAGCCCGAGGCTCGATTCTAGATAGAAACCTTGGCGTGGACGAGATAGTGTACTCCTGGGAGTGTCCTTCTTGGCAATTAATCCTGATTCAAGGCGCCCAGGGGAGGTACACTCTGGTGGTGAGTGGTTCAACTGTAGCTATGAAGCTAACTGGAAATTACATAATTTTCACATTTAAACAAATGGTTCTCACTTCAATGACCAAACGATCACTTTTTTTGTTAGACTGGCTTGCTGATAATTCGAAGATTGGGGTTTTAATCCCGGTAAGGACTACTGAAGATGGCTTATCCTGAATGGTTTCCGACCCTCCCTCCACGAAATTGCAGGTAGGCTGCCTCTAAAATACTAATTTCCTCATCCCTGCAATATTACAGTAATCATCATGTATACGTATAACCTGAACAGGTAGTAAGACGTGGTGATAAAAATAAATTTAAAAAATGACACTACACACTCGAAAAACAAGTAAGGCCTATACATTTTATTTTATCTTGTAACATAAATCTATTTTGAACTAAATAGTTGAAGCCATTTTCGGAAAGAAAAAATTGTTCAAAACGTCTTTGATTAAAATAAAAAATTAACCCCACACCACATAACATTAAAATACCAAGTTTGATTGAAATAAATCGATTTAACCGGCTTGATTATAGCTCAGGTACAGAAAAACATTAAGTATTGTGAGTTTAATGCTTATACTATCATCTTAAAAAAAACTCAAAGTGTATGTAATTTTATTTAAAGGAAATTTAAGTGTATAAAGTTGCTGAACCTAGCTTGAGCTGTTCAAGTTTTCTTACCAAACAACAAATTAAAATGTACAAAATGTTTCAAGCGAGACCGAAGAAATGTTACAGAAATTGATTGGAGGGTTTCTTGTTTAAAGATTCGGACCTGGTCGAGACAAACTATGTAACAGTTGTCAGCAACTCGCCTCGGTGGCGTAGTTGGCTAACGCGCTTGACGTGTTGAGCTCGACTGCCGAGGACGGGGAGATCGAGGTTCGAATCTCGGTCGGGTGAACTGGGGGTGGTTTTTCCTAAATGGTTTTCCACTCTCCCTCCACGTAAATGCGGGTTCACTTCCTTTAATTAAACCTTCCCTATTCATAATCCATTAGCGTAATTAGTACTTAAAGTGTATAACCCGAATGGGTAGTAAGACGCAGTGCTAATATTAATATTAGTTGTCAGCAACCTAGGGCCCATGGGCCAGATCCACCAGTTGATCTTATCTGTCCCGCAAAAGATTTAGCAAACAAACAATTGTGTTCATAAATATCGACTATTGACTAATTACTATGAGAAATAAATAAGTAGAAATGTTTTGTTCGATATTTCTTTTTTATCAACTGTCCCACCAAATATTTCTTAAACCCATAAGGTTCATGACATCGCACCAGTGGACACGTGAACAGGTGTGTCCGTCTCGCCTTGTGTTATTCGTTGGTAACAGAGTGTTTTGGGTTTTAATCTCGGTCGGAAGCAATGGGTCTAGTTTTCCTAAATAGCTTCCCGCTTTCTCCAAATGCAAATGCAGGCACACTTCCTTCAAATGTTATATTTTTCATTCCCGTCACATTAATGTAGAAATGCGTGTTAAGTTGCTGTTTGCATTCATTTTTCTATGAAGTTAGTTTAACTTTTTTTTTTATCACCACGTCTTACTATCTGTTCAGGTTATATACTGTATGATAATTACTCTAATAGGGTTGGGTGAGGAAGGTTGAATTTAGAGGACGTGTACCAGCATTTTTATGGTTGGAGAGAGGAAAATCATTTATGGAAAAAAAAATCCTCAGTACACCCATACGATATTGAACCCAGATCTCCCCATCATCGGCAGACCAGTATATTGCGAGAGTGATGGCTTAAACCATGCGGTCACCGAAGTAGGTTTGGAAACGTTTTAGATCTACTCTCTCTAAACTCTACGTCAAGACATGTTATATGAAGTCTTATGAGACTTTACTATATTTGCATATAAAATTGCAAACAAAATAGTAAAATGTGGTTAATTTTGACCAAAAATAATATTTTTGTATTTTTCAAAAGGCCTTTCCTTTAAAAATTGTACTGGACTAGTAAAATGATTTAGTCGCATTATCCAATATTTATTTATAGCATAGCTAATCTAAATAAACAGGAATAAACAGAAATTTATTTGAAGGGAATGCGACTAACAACCATCCTAGTCTACCACGCCAGGATTCAAACCCCAGCCACTCTATCAGAGTCATGAGGGCTAATCACATCGCTAAATTAGTTATCATTCGTGAATCCTTTTTTTTTTTTTTTTTTAAAGCCCAAGGTTGTTGGTCATCCCACGTAAAGTCACAAAAACAACAACAAAAAGTGACAGTGACTCGCGAAAGGTAAAGTAAATGCACTCGGTGGGAGAAAAAATAAATATAAGAAGAGTGGAGGGGGTAATGGAAGGAGAAAGTGCGTATTGAAGAAGCGAGAGAAGTGGGAGAATGGTTGGGAAAAGGGGTGGGGGTGATAGCATTCCCGCGCTCTCAACCAAACAATTCACAATATTGTTAGCTACTGGAGGAAAAAAACACACGTAGTTTTTGCACTTTCTTTTTTATTTCCCCCCCCCTCTAAGGAAGTACCTCATGTTCGATTATGTTAGTATTGTTGGGCCGGCAGTCCACGAGTGAAGTTCGCGCGCTTTAAGCTCGGGACTATACAGTGGTTAGTTATTTGATTCTCTTTTGTTTATATGTGTGCTCTTATTTATTTTTCCTTTTGGAAGGGAGGTGCTTTTGGTTATTTACTACATCTTAACGTGCATATTAAGTCGATATATATTAATTTATAATAATTTAACATATATCGTGTATTTAAATCTTGCTTTTTTTTAAGTATATATTTAAAGCCAAACTATAAGATCAAAATACGTTTAAAAATATAATGAATCGATATAAAAAAATACGTTTAAAATTTTAATGAATCGATATCAATTTCAACCAAATACAGTGCATGTTTTTACTATTTAAAATATGCAATACTCCTAAAATTAATATTATATCCTAAACCAGTCTAAATAAATATTACTAAAATAATTTTTTGCCATTTGTAGGAAGTAGCCATTCATTTGTAAAAAATTAGAAATTTATAAAATTCATAATCAAAAGTAATTTGTGGAAGAGGTTATAAGTTAAATAGTTCTTGCTAATAAACACTTTTAATGTTTTATAGTCTTTCTTCAAAAATGTATAAATAAAGGAGCAAAATATCACATATTAGGCTTACATACAATATAATATACCTAATATATTTGTTCCTTTATTCTTCATTCCCCCATACTACCACAGATGTTTGAATGAACCATTGGTGCACTCATGGGGAGTAAGTGGGGCATTTATCCCCCTAATATTTACATTTTAATAAAAGATTAAAACACCCGCATTACTATATAGAGCACTAAAAATATATCAAATGCTTAGGCCAATTTTAATACCAGACTTATGACTAAATGTTCAAAAGGAGCGTCGTTACACACATCAAAAGTGACCCTAACATTACAAATTGAGAAAAAAGTACAGAAATAATAGTTTAGATATGGTTAGTTTATAAGATTTTTTACTAGAACGTCTGTATGTAATCAAACCACTATATAATTTTGAAATTTATTTGAATTTTGAAAATTAAATAATTTGAGGTATCATTAAATACGGCATACGTATTAGATTGTTGAAGAATTTTTTAATAAATTGGTAAATACTTAACGAAACTGGTAAAAACTTACGCATACAATTAATGTCTTAATGTGGGGAATGCCAGGCCTCCATCGTGGTTCGGATCCCACGTTAAACTGTAGGTCCTTCATTTCATCTCACAATCACCCTACCATTACATATTAGCGTAAGTGCGTATAACCCGAACGGGTAGTAAGACGTGGTGCTAATAATAATAATAATAATAATAATAATAATAATAATTAATTTCTTTTATTTCATAGACCTACTTATATTTCAGGTACCAATTTATTTCCTAAAATTGTTCATATTGTTTAGTTGCTATTTTAATGAATCACATATTTGATTGTTCAATTAGAAAAATAAACTGTGCCACTACGAGATAAAACTACAAGGTTGTTGTTTTGAAGAATCTTTTCTCCGTGCGCGATGCTCATGGAGTGAATATGCTCTACTCGATGGAATGCCTCGTCCACACTCGCTACAAACATTTATGATGACGTTGACCGATCTTTGAATGGAACCGGGCCGGTTAACAAACCAAAAGAAAAAATATCCCCGTGTGCGCGAGCTTGTCGAGTGAAAGAAGGAAAAAATATAGACTTTTTTTTTTTGGAGGGTCTTCATCGTTTTATTGCCGCATGGAGCGCCGTTATGTTGGCGAGTGTGGTGTGACGTCAGCATCATGACATCACGTGATCTTCTTCCTGGTTGGTCCTGTTGGCGAGTGGCGAGTTCCCTCAGGACTCTCTGGATTGTCCTGCATCTAGTCATGTGCAAAGGTAAACAAACCGTTTATATCCATAGTTATTTTGTGGACGGATTTTCAGCTTCTTTTTTTTGAGTATCATATTCTTCTTTATAACTGCGTCTTACTACCTGTTCAGGTTATACGCATCTATAATAAATAAGCCTAAGGCATAGGGATAAGTAAGGAAGCATCTTAGAGATAATCTGCCCAAATTTTCGTGGAATAAGAATGAGAAACTATTTAAGAAAAATCACACACAGTAGACCCAACCGGACTCAAACCCCGATCTTCCCATCATAAGCAGGAGAGACTAATAAGAGAGGTGGTCAAGGGGTAAGGTGTCAGACTTCTGTGTTGGAGGTCCAGGGTTCAATCCTCGGTCCCGGCACGGATTTATCTGATTACCAAACCCTTCCTTCACCTCTGACAAGACGTGTATTAATGACAACTTGTGAATGTGTGTAATGCCAGGCCTCCACCGTGTTCGGATCCCACGTTAAACTGCAGGTCCTCCATTTCATCTCACAATCACCCTACATTACACATTAGAGTAAGTGCATATAACCCGAACGGGTAGTAAGATGCGGTGCTAATAATAATTATTTTCAATTGCACTTTCCTTTATTATAGGGCTGGCCAACAGTCGTAGGATCTATAACAGGCCAGCAATGAAAACTACACAAGTATCTTACAAATATATATATATATTTACACGAGAAAATAAGATAAACAAAAATGGCTAAATAATGTTATATCATTATTATTAATTACTTTTTTTTTAAATAAAATAGCAATAATAAATAACTAACGCTTGGTTAAAAGCAGTAACAATATGCAAAGAATAAATCAGAATATTGTAAATTTAAATATTATAGGCAGAAACTATACATGATAAATTATTGATACGGGATTTCCTTAAATAACTGAGTTTAGCTTTTATTTAATGATAAATGTCGAATTCTACAAATCTAGAATTGGCGCTATGGCTACAATGACCTATAGGGCTAACCTTATAAGAGCTACTGAGAAAAAATAATTTTGGATTACGAGAAGCCCGAGAAGGGATATGAATGCCTACATGATCAAGGGTGAATTTGCAAGAAATTTTGCTATTGAAAATATTTAAAACCAATAATAATAACAAGAACAAGAGAGTGACGGTTTAGGCCAGGGGTCAACATCCCATTGATCACGCAGCAATTTTCAGTCAATCTGTGAGAAAACTATATTCTAGCTATAAGTCGATCTTTACGTCTTCTAAACTTTCGAGTAGGCATATATCAAATACTTAAAAATAATTTTTGAAGTGAACAAAATTCTGTCATAACGCATCTTTCAGAATATATTTGTATAGCATAAACAATTTTGAAGCAATATATAAACTATCTCCGTTTTCTTAAACAGTCCATACTAGAACAAGGCACAAGCCATAATGGCATCCTCGGCAGACATCTTGTATTCAACTTTTTTTTTTTTTAGCACCACGTCTTACTACCTGTTCAGGTTATACGCCTATATTACACTAATTGGTTGGGGGATTATGAATGTTTAATTTAGAGGAAATGCACCCTCATTTACACCGAGGGAGATTAGAAAACCATTTAGGGGGGGAAACTACCCTCATCGCACCCAACTGGGATCAAACCCCGATCTCCCCGTCTTCGGCAGTCTTAACACGAGAGTAGCGCTTTAGACCACGCGGTCACTGAAGCGGGTTTGTACATAACAGAACTCTGGACGGGAAACAACGTTTGTTTAACCGTTTGCAAACAATGTTTTCCATGTTTTCAAATTGTTTGTTTTTGATTGACAGGAAACATTTCGGGAACAATGTTTCCAAGTGCATTCTAGGTTTAAAGATTAAGTGAATAAATCTATTTTGTGCATCACCCCTTACTACCCATCTGTATTATCCACATATTTACATTAACGGGATAAGGTATTTTTTAAAAACCTCAGAGGAAATAACTTACATTTGCGTGGAGAAGAGTTTTAATTTGATTTGATTTTAAATACACCTCAGTACGACCAGCAAAGATTCGAACCACGATATTCTCATCACAAGTAGCCAGACTAGACGATACTGACTTTTTAGTTTGCCTGTCCACGGATGCAGGTATAAAGGTGTCATTCATATATATATATATATAGTCGGGTTTTATGGTAATTGGGAGGTCAAGCTTCACGCTCCGAACGGGTGAATTGAATTTTTTTAAATGTTTTCTTACTCTATCTCGACACAAATGCGGGTATACCTTTTGTAAATGTAACCTTTATCGTCCGTACTCTATCATTTAAATTGAGGATAGCGGGTAATAGGACATGATACCCCCGACTGGAAAATTGTCTCAAGCGTAGAAATTAAAGAAAAAAAATTCATGTCTGACACCTTAGCCTAAACAGTAATGCGTCTGCCTTATTGATTTGAAGGTCCTAGGTGCGATTTCTGGCATAGCTGAGAAATTTACAATTGTTAAAATAGGAGTCAATTTTTACAGCGATAAATAAATGACCGGGGACGGGTGTTATGTTATTTATATATTTAAGTTTGGTTTCTTACTCATATATATACTGATATAATCAGTAGGTTTAAACATTGCACGTTAAATTCCCCAAATAAATAATAAAATAATTTTGTCTTTTTATTTGAGGTATTTAGCGTGCACTTACAGCCCCACCAACCGTGATTTTCAACATTGTGAAAAGGGGAATCTACATTTAACCAATGATAAATTTTCGGGCATTCCAGCAATCGAACCCGGAACCTTTAGTTCAGTATACAGACATATTACCGACTTCTAAACATGTAGATCTAATAAAATTAACTATAAGTAATAAATTTTAACTCCTTGAAAGCCGTCTGTACGGATGCCAACAGCACTAGAGAGCAACGAAACGAACGAACAGGAAACAAATGCTCGGAAATTAAGAGGACGTGATTGTTTTGTTTATGACCGGGAGGAAGGATGCGGGACTTGATTATAAGGTCGCTTCGTCACACCTATTCAATCTTGACCCTGTAGCCAAGCTAGCCCGGTCGCACGTAGAGGCGATAGGTACGGGCAGGTGCGCGCCGATACTTATCCAGAGCATAACTTCAAGGTCCGCTGTGTTTAGTGTAATGTATATTTTGTGGGAAATATATAGCAACGACCCTAAAGCTACGTGATTTCAGACAAAAACTTTCTACTGAAAATCCTTACTTTTTACTTTCTCGCTATCTTACAGGTAGAGAGAGAGAATATTGTGATAGTAAAAAAAATAAAAATCAAGATTTTGATGAATCTCGACGTTTCATGACCCCTCGAATCCGAAAAAGTTGTTTTTGGATTTATGTCTATCTGTACTTCTGACTAGAGCTTAAACTATTTTACCGGTCGGGCTAAGACTTGGTATCTAGGGGTTTCATAGGGTTTTCCCGAGGGTTTTTGGAATTTAACATCTAACCCTAAATTAAGGGTAGTTTACTGAAGGTCAGAAATAATAAATCGATTCTCTCAAAATCGGCTCTAAAGATTTTTATTAATTTCATTTTTAAGCATTGATCACTATTTTAAACAAAATTAATACTCTCAATATTTCGTCAAAATGACTTAAAGTGTTCCGATCTGATGTGTAAATTCTTATTTTTTATCATATTCTCCGAATCTAATTGAGATACTAAATAACTTATCATTGCAAAATTGTAGTATTAAAAATTTAAAATTTTAAATGAAATATATTTTTATAAAACCAATAGTTTTCCGAGATATAGGCAAATATATGTACTAATACAATTTTGTAGAACTTAGAGATGCTATTTAAGTTTTAACGCAATAAATCACTATCACCATAAACTAAGAAAAAAATAAGTCTCTCAAATAGTGTATGTTCTTTTTATTTCGACCTCTTAGGGAAATATTTGTACAGCAATGATAGTCCAGGAATTTTGTCGAAAAAAACTGGTAAACCCGGACAAAATTCGGATAAAGCTGAAAATTTCAGGATCAGCTAAAAATTACATGCCTTACAACTTATCAAAAGTCTCATAAAGTTCGAGACTTGGCTTTTTTTAGAAGACACCGAAGTTCTAAAAGTCCATAAATACCTAAAGATTTTAAAGCAGGAAAAATTATAAGAACGCAGAAAATTTCAGGATTGACTCAGAATTATATGCTTTACAATATATCAAAAGTCCTCCTAAGCCCCATCCTCTTCTGGCTCTTAATGAATTCGTGACCTCCATCCTCTTTCCCCAAAATGATATCTGGGATAAGCTAAAGAGATATCTTGTGAATCTCTCAAGCGTGCAAATAAATCAACAACAGGTATCTAATCGTAATGTGTATGTATTCCGATCTAGACCTGAGCTACTGTAGCTATTTTCAAATGAACTAGCACTTATACCTATGTCTTTGTTTGACGAAATATCGATTAGGAAGACGAGGAAATCAGCCCTTGCTGAAGTCTTAGAATCTTTTCCTCCTTAGAAAATGCACCAAAAGACACAGTGTTTGTTGTAGATGGTCGGTATCTTCTTCATATCATTATATGGCCGAGACCAACGACTTACAGGATTATTTGCATGACATTTTCATCTTATATGATGAAACATTTTAAGTGTTCATCAATAGTAGTGTTTGATGGGTTTGAGGATCCACTGAACACTAAAACGGATCAACAGAAGCACTGAAGCAGAAATAAAAACACTGTAGATTTATTAATATATCTTGACATGTTTGCCACATCCTCTCGGGAAGATCTTCTAGCAAATTGCAAATATAAATTACGTTTTATCAAACTTCTAACACCAATCCTACAGAATTGTAGCATCTTGATTCAGTTAGCAAGCGGAGATGCAGATTGTCTTTTTGTTTCGACAGCCACTAAGCTATCAGCTGGGAAACATGTAGAAGTTATAGCAACTGATACAAATAACCTTATCATGCATGCACTTTCAAGCAGTAAGCTCTCTCTCTCTCTCCTAGTTCCTGGAAAAACTGGTAAATCTGATAAAATTCACAATATCATGAAGTTCCAAGAAGCTCTTGGTCCTGTAAAAAAACAACCTCCTGTTTACTCATGCAATGACAGGCTGTGATGTGACATCTATCCTTTTCAGAAAAGGAAATAAATTGGTTTTAGACCTCCTCCTAAGTGATAAAGAGCAGTCCAGGAAAGTGCCAATTTTCAATTATGCTTCTGCTACTCCTGATGAATTAGCTTTAGCGGGAGAACTGTTTATTTTGTCTCTGTACAAAAAAATAAAACTGCAACTCCCTAGATGAGCTGCATTATAAAATATATGTCCAAACTGTAGCTCGTCAGGCACTGCTACTTTAGACATCGTCGTGCTTCCACCCATCAGTGCTGCTGCCCGTCAACACTCAGAGTGTATCTGCAGGTACAACAGTGGTTAGATAATCTTCTTACACCAAAGAACTGGGGCTGACAACTTATTGGAAAGGTAAATATATTATTAAACAGCTTTTTTTTTTTTTTTGCTTATATTTTAATTCATTCGATCTAAATTTATATAATACATTTTAAAGAAAATTACAAAATTGCGAAATATTTATCTTGTGTTAATAGGAGCTTGTTCCTGTCATAACATTTCTCTCTCTCTCCAACCCCAGAAAAGGCCTTGCATCTTATCTGTTGTGGCTGCAACAAAGGTTGCGAATGCCATAAGAGCAGTTTGGCGTGCTCTACAATGTGTCGTTGTTTGAGAGAAGTGTGCAGCAACTCCCCTTCACCGTCGTTCACTATGGATAGTGAAGAATACGTGGACGACCTAATTAATATATTTTTTAAATAAACTCTTAACATTAAATTTATTAATGAGATGAGAGAGTTATGTGTATTAACTTTAAGTAGGGTGACCTGGTGGTCTAGGGATAAGGTGTCAGACTTCTGTGCTGGCGGCCGGGGTTCAATCCTCGGTCCCAGCACAGATTTATCTGATTGCCAAACCCTTCCTTCACCTCTGACAAGACATCTTGTGAATGTGTGGAATGCCAGGCCTCCACCGTGGTTCGGATTCCACGTTAAACTGTAGGTCCTTCATTTCATCTCACAATCACCCTACCATTACACATTAGCGTAATTGCGTATAACCCGAACGGCTAGTAAGACGCGATGCTAATAATAATAATAATAAACTTTAAGTAATTCACTTGGGGATGAATTTAGCTAGGACACGGTTAAAACTTTTTTTTATTTATGCCTTGGAGGCTAGTCTACTAGTGCATTTTTTGGAATTTTGGTTACTCTTCCATAAAAACAAAACCTCGAACTATAGGGAACTTTAGATATGTTGTAAATCATAATTCTGAGTCGATCCTTAAATTTTCTGCATTCTTTTAATTTTTTACAGCCTTAAGATAATGTATTAGTACTGATGGACTTTTTGAACTTTGGGATCTTCTGCCATAAAATCCAGGCCTCGTAATTTTGGGGACTTTTTTAATTAGTCTTAATCATATAATTCTGATTCGAGCCTGAAATTTTCAACGTTCTTCTACTTTTTGCACGCTTTAAAATAATTTTTAGGTATTTTTAAACTTTTAGAACTTTGGGGTATTCTAAAAAAAAGCCAAGATTCGGACTTTAGGGAACTTTTGATATGTTGTAAGGAATGTAATTCTGAATCGATCCTGAAATTTTCAGCTTTCTCCGAATTTTGTCCGGGTTATTTGCTAGTAATCCTGGTCTATGATCTATCTCTATCATTTTAGATTCAATAGTCAGAATTTACCTATTTTATTCGTCAAAATTTATAAATGAAGAATTTATTAGCAATGATATACCTAAGCTGTGCAACCCCTAATAAAATGAAGAAAATTTTTAAATGGAAGTCGACATTTTAATACGAAGTATTGACCCTTGGGGACCCAATATTAATATTTTTACTTTCTCGCTACCTTAATGTAGAGCAAGTATTGTGATCGTCAATAAAATCTAACTCAAGATTTTGATGAATCTCAACGTTTCATGATCTTCCAAATTCGAAAAAGAGGTTTTCACAATGCCGTCTGTCTGTCTCCATCAGTCTGCCAGCCTGTACCTTGGGCTAGAGCATAAACTATTTTACCGATTAAGCCAAAACTTGGGTGTCAAGGGTTTTAATAGAGTTACCCCAAGGAATTTTTGGAATTGGATATCAACCTTAAAATTAAGGGTAGTTTCCTTAAAGGCTGGAAGAGAAAAATCAATTTTATCAAAAGCGTGCAATATACTAGACTGCCTATGGCAGGGAGATTGGTGTTGGTGTTCGAACACTGGTCAGGTGTACTTAGGGTGGTTTTAAATTGTTTTATACTCTCGCCACGCAAATTTGGAGTACATTACCTCATCTCTAACTAATAAGAGTAATTAATACATATGTATATAACCTGAAAGATATCAAGACGTGGTAGTGAACTAAAATTATCACCCGGAATCGAACCTAAGTCCCTTAGAACATTTGGTCAGTCATTCAAGCCATATAGCCACAGGGATGGCATATCAATGTACTAAACACGTTCACAAATGGCCTTCGCTTCATTGATATTTTCTTAATGTCATATCAGCGATGACGTCACGGATCTTTGACGACAATGTACTACTCCCAACATTTTGCGGCGTGCATGATTGAATAAACACGAGCTGTTCAATGACACACGAATCCACACACGTAAGCGTAACCTTCCAACCGTAAATCGTTCTACCCGAATTGACTAAGTGTCCGTAGCATAACGACGCTACAGACGGAACAAAACTTATTACTATGTGCATGTTCAAAAAACCGTATCACTTTTACTAGAACTACTATCATTTTTAACTGTCGTGCTTTCTTTTTCACAAGTCCCGAGTTGGCGGGACGATAGAAAGGAAAATACAAGCGCTGAGCGTGGGAAAATTAGAAAGTGAAAATGCTGTCAGTTTGGACAAAGTAGCTGGTAGTTGTGACAGGCTAACATATAATTGTACAGTCCAATTTTCGTAATAAGGACGTTTTATAAAATTAACCTTTTTTGGGGGGGGGGGTCAACATTGATAACATCTTGCATAGATATGTATATATATATTTTAGCACTCCATCATACTATCCATTCAGGTTATACGCCTATGTATTACGTTGATGGATTAGGAAGTCTTAATTTAGAAGAAATGCACCCGCATTTGCGTGGAGGGAGCGTGAGAAAACTATTTAGGAAAACTACCCTCAGTGCAACCGACTGGAATCGAACCCCAATCTCCTCGTCCTCGGCAGTCTAGTCCAACACGAGAATAGCGCGTTGGAACACACGAACACCGAAGTGGGTTATATCCCTGTTATTAGGTGTCAATGTCGCAAAAGATTGGACAGCTGATGACGGGGAGGTGGGTCTCAAATCTTGGCCGGGTGTACTCAGAGTGTGTTCAAGGTTTCCCACTCTCTCTCCACGCGGATTTGTGTACAATCAAAAGTCATCCTTAACACATTAGCGCGGTTAATAAGTTACATAGTCGCTTTATCCGGACGGATAGTAATAGGTGGAGCTAATAAAAAAAGAGTAACAGCTGCAGATCACATGACCTGACGTATTAATACGTGAACGTATATCTAGTAGCTTTTCTAAATGTGAGATAAGATCTTTCCTAATAAAACTGGATTATATCTGTAACAGGATAACACATATTTGTAACATTAATAATGATGTTTAGACTTTGATTGAAGCCTCTTTTAACTTTTACATCACAAGTGTTTGTCAGTGTTTTTTTTTTTTTTTTTTATCTCCATGTCTCATAGATGTGTGTATTAGGTGAGAAGGGCTCATGATAAGTAAAATATTGGTTAGTCATGGTTCGAGTATTGTAAGGCTATCGTCAAAAGAAAAAAAAGTGGACAAAGAAGAAACAAATTTGGTATGGAGGCATCGCTTAAATTTTATTAACCACAGATTATAAAGTTGATGCTGTGAAGCAGTTCTTGCATTATATATATAAACTAGATAGCTGTTGCCCGCGGCTTTGCTCGCGTGGAAGTTGATTATATACAAATACGAAAATATACATATGTATTTACAGATTAATTTAAAATATTACGTTACGTTGATGACCATAACTTGACCTCAGATCAAAAATAATGCAAGTCCGATACAAACTTTCACCCCCTTTTTCATCCCTTATTAAATAAAATTTCCAAAATTCCTGAAACACGTATTTATTTGTTTTACGTCAATAACCGAAATATAAAATTTTGTTTATGTAACTTTCAAAAGGACGGACTTTCATACATATTATCATACATATTATCATCCCTATTTTGACCCCTTTGGGGTGGAATTTTCTAAAATCCTTTCTTAGTGGGTGCCTACATAACAAAATGAATATACAGTCCGAATTTCATGCTTGTAGCCTTGATAGTTTGCGCTCGGCGATGATGAATCAGTCAGTCAGTCAGTCAATCAATCAGGACATGTTATTTTATAAGTATAGATTAATAACAAATAATAAATTATATATTAATGAAAGCATATATATGCTTTCATTAATTGTATTAGGGTGCTTAAATGGTTGAGCTGAACTGTCTTACTTATAAAATAATTGAATACAGGACTTTACACATGACACTAAAGGTATCCTTAAGGTTTTGACCAATTCTGGCAAAATTATTAAAAACGCGTGCCTAATTTGTCGATAATTATCCTAAGAATACATCTGCATGCCTATGGAGATTTATGTCAACAAAATGGAGTATTGAAGTATTTAATATATTTTAGTTATAAATTGTAAATATAATTATATATAATTATTGTAAATAGTACCATAAAGATAGACAAATATAACGTTCGTGAGTCTTACTACTTGTCCAAGATGTGGAAAAAAAAAATCTTTTTTTTTTTTTTGTGCAGGACGTCTTAATAGCTATTAGGGCTAACTACATATTTACACAAATGTGGAAGGGAATATGAAGAAATGATTTGGAGGAAATGTACACGAATTCGCCGGAAGGAATAGTGAGAAATAATTTAGGTGTAAACTACCGGGACTAGTCATTGGTATTGCGAAAGTGATGCCAAAAAATTCTAACAGAAACGCCGGTAGAAAAATAATTGAAAGCATTTTTAGAGAAAATCTACTTATACAACACTTATTATTTGTTATAACTATTTATTCACTCGCAGAAATATTTGTAAATAATATATTAGCTGTACACCTTCAACCTTGATAATATAACGAGGTAGATCAGGCAGGAAAGGAACTGGGGACATCAACGAATGCTGTGGGCCACTTTGTTAGATTAGACCGGTAAATGCGGGAATATCGGGGTTCTATCCCGATTGGGTGAACTGAGGGTGGTTTTCCCTAAATGGTTTTCCACGCACTCTATCCACACAAATGTGGGTGCAATTCCTCTAAATGAATTTAATCCTTCCAAATCCTAAACACATTAGTGTAAGCAGCACATAGGCGTATAACCCGAACGGGTAGTAGGGCAAGAGGCTAAAAAAAATCCCAACATAAATCGAATTATGTCCGTCAGCATCACCGTAATAAAACTAGGATTCCCTAAGCATGGGGGGGCAATTTGAATGTGTTATTTTAAAGATTAAATAATATTGGAGCTATTTTCGATGAATAAATCATAAATGTTTCATTTTTTCACAAATAAAATACCTGGTTTATTTGTATTTGTTATCTTCTGATATTAGATGGTTTGGTAATGACAAAAATAGCTCAGAGAATAGCATTTTTTTTTAAATCCTAAAGACCAGGGCTAGAATCCCGGTTCAGTGCTACAACGTGGCTTCCAATTCTCATTTTATATCCTTCAAAATCTCCTGCTTTATTCGATTCTTTTGTGATTGGAATTCTATTAAAGTCAACGCAGGTCTATTTTCTTCACACATACATCTCCTGCTTTTATGGTTAAACATTCCATTTTAAAATTAATGAAGCTTGGTTTATTCCAAACATCTCTCTTAGTGTTGTTTCTTAATGTGGAGTTGAAGGGGACGCGAGAAAAGGTGTTTTTGCAGTTTTATTACAAATAATTTGCTTGGTCCAAATATTTCTCCATTATTACACATAGTTTAATTTTCTTCACATAGTGACTTCAACAGCTCTTGAATATCTATCAAGGGTGTCCTGGAATTTAATAACAACTTTCACTCTTCATTTATAAGGTTTTTCATATAATGCCACTATGCCCATGACAGATATTCAACAACTGTTGTGGTGACCTGGTGGTCTAGGGTAAGGTGTCAGACCTCTATGCTGGGGTCCGGGATTCAATTCTCGGTCACGGCACAGATTTATCTCATTAACAAACCCTTCCCTCACCACTTACAAGACGTGTATTAATCACAACTTGTGAATGTGGCGAATGCCAGGCCTCCACCGTGGTTCGGATTCCACTTTAAGCTGTAGGTCCTCCATTTCATCTCACAATCACCCTACCATTACACATTAGTGTAAGTGTGTATAACCCGAACGGGTAGTAAGACGTGGTGCTAATAATAATAATAATAATAATACTAATATAATAATAATAATAATAATAATAATAATAATAACTGTTGGTATTACCATGTGAATAAAATTAAACTTATGCTTCTACCGGAGCAATGTTTTATTTATTTTGAACAACAAAAAAGTGTTGCTATAAAAATTGCTGAAACACTTATTTTATCAAGTACTCTTTACCTCCACCTTAAATGTTTTCCCCCATCTTCTGGCGAATAAATGTATACTATTATTGTCTTCATATTAATCTCATCGTATCATTCTTTTTTGATTTCCCGTACTCTCAATAAGTCGATGACATTTTATTCAGGAAGCATTTGTATACTATTCTAGTTTGTACCTATGCTAATGAAAGGGCATTTCTTACAAGTCACCCTACCAAACCTTCCCCTTTATAATAAGTCATTGGGAACCTTC
Organism: Timema cristinae; assembly: GCA_039000515.1. Lineage (NCBI taxonomy): Eukaryota > Metazoa > Arthropoda > Insecta > Phasmatodea > Timematidae > Timema > Timema cristinae. The sequence continues at coordinate 37,863,868 of JBCFYV010000935.1, read as the reverse complement.
TATCTCTCTTCAGTGGTCGAATGATCTGAGCCATCACTCTCTTATTATACTGGACTCATGATGACGGTGAGATCGGGGTTCGAATAATGGTTGAGATACTGAGGGTGTTTTTACCTAAATGGTTTACCAATCTCCTTCTACGTAAATGCCTCTAAAATGCTTCCTTCCTAATTCCTAACCAATTAGAGCAGTGATTCTCAGCCTGGGGGGCGCTTCCCCTGTGAAGGTGTGAAGCATTTTCCGAGGGGGCGTGGAACAATTTGGAAATCACGTTAAAATCAGTTAAGAATTGAAGATATGATATTTTTAAATTCATTTTCCAAAATAAGATATTTTTTCTTGAGATATTGGCAACATTGCCTAACAGTTGTAAGACCCGATATTCAAGAATTCATAAAAACAAAATTCTGCCAACCATCACATTAATTTTCAGTCGATTGATTTATATCATTACACTGCTGTTTTTGTATAAAGAAGTGATTAGAAAACAAGATTGTTTAAATATGTCCTTATAGTTGTCTCAAAGAATATTGGGAAGAGTATACGTGGGCATTTGATTTTAAAAAATATGTTGGAGGGTAGGGGGTGGGAATTTGATGATGTACCAAGCGGAGCGTCAGCTCAAAGAGGTTGAGAAGCATTTCATTAGCGTGATTATTCTATATTCGTTTAACATGAATAGGTAGGGAGAAGCGGTGATTAAATATAAAATCACAAAATAAGGGTTATATTTTCACCCCGACTCCTAAAATGTAGACTACTCGTATTCTCAGGGCTGGTGAGTGGGAAATCGTTTAAGATAAATAAACTTCCTTCACCCGGCCAGGTTTCAAACCCCAACCTTCACGTCACCAGTTAACTAGATTACATGAGCCCAACATATTATTCACGTGACCACCAATGCCGGTTTTTACATCGTTAGATTGTTTGTGAGTGACTAATGGACATAAACAAGTGTTTATAATTTTTTTTTTTTAAACATACTAAAACTTTCTTTTAAAGTGTGTAACAACACTATCTCAGAACTAAGGATAAAATAATAATAGAAATGAAGTATTTTTACCACAAATTTCATGTAAATATTGCACAGTAAATTAGTTCTTACCTTCTCTTTAACTATCAACAAAATCGCTGTAAACAAACACGTAAATTACGACCATTTTATTGCATTCCTTTCTCTAGGAAGATTCCTTCCTTGTAAAAAGGTTCCAAGCACTTGCCTTGATGGTCCCTAAATATTGTCTAACAAGTAACTTCAAACAATAGAAACAGAAAGTGCAATAAAACAATAAGGCTGGCGGAACCATTGTTTCTGATAGAGATGTAAGAGTAAGCCACAAACAAACACACACACACACACACTAAAAAACGGAGAGTTAAATTTATTAGTTATTTTCTTCCGCACGCGACTTGTATAGTCGGTTGGAGTAGAAACCAAGTAGTTTATTTATAGCTAATATCAATAGTTGTAATAAGTTCTACTACCATTGCTATTGGAGATTAAAACGAATTCATAAAAAAACTAGTAGGCCTGCGTTTTAACACCATGGCTATTAACGACTTACTCTAAGGGCATGGAATAAGGAAGTAAAAAAAAAGCAAAATCTAATTGGCATGGCGAGTGGATGGGGGAAATCACAGGGATAAACCACTTTGTTGAAGACCACCTCTAGTGTACCTAACCAGGATTCGAACCCTTACCCCATATCGATGACTGAGTACAGTGATAAATCACACACCTTTGCCCACTCATCTAATGTCATGGCCATGCGATATGAGTTAATATGACGGGATGAGGAAGTCTAATCTTAATGGTTTGAATAGCAATCGCGTCATCAACTGTCACCAATATTTTGATTGGTTTCCTGAGCAGTCCTCCACCTGGGCCTATCCTGGGCCAACATCTTCCGGTATGATATTCTAGAAATAGCTTCATCAAACTCTCATGTATGAGTATGTGACCGATATTAACCTTTTGTTTTCGAAAGCATATATAATTGTTCATCTCTTTCTTTGCATTTCTTAGCACAGCTGCGTTGGTTACTCTCTATCCATGATATTTTCAAAATTCTTCTTTAGCAACTTATTTCAAATAGGCCTACTTCTAATATATTCTTTTTATCTCTACCAATAGTCCATGTTTCACTTACAAACTAGGCAACACTCCATATGTATGCCTAGAGGAATCTAGACTTGATATTTGTAACAATCGGATGAAAAGAAAATTAACTACTGCCACGTTAAGTGTAAAAGAAATCTAATTTATTTGTGGTATTTAACGTGCACTTTCTGAAGTGACCGACTATATCAGCATATGAGAATGTCTATGAGCAAAAGTGAAAAATCCTACCAATTTTACCGAGAGAGGTATTTTCACATACCTCCCAGAGTTCATTTTGTTACACCCCCTTCTCCTCAACTGGACAAGGGCAGGTGAACACGTACAATAAGGTAAAGAGGGCAGGAAAACAACAAGAAAATGAGTTAATTGCAGAAGAGCGTTAGGACCACATATTTGTTGATAGGCCTATACTTGGACCTATTCAATCATCTGCCGCCATGAACCCTTCTCAATCACCATCCACTACTATACCTAAAGACTCAAAAGGAACGGTACGAGAGTCTTTTGTTTGATCAGCCAAAATTACTTTGAACTTGTCGATGTAAATTAAAGATTGCGAGTCTAATAAATAATTATTTATTTGAGAATAGATTAACAATAATTATATATGTATATATGTGACTATATATATATAAGTAACAACAGATAGTTACAAGAGAATTACATAAAATAAAAAAATGGTTATGCCCATAACAATACTGAGGCGCTGTATCCATAGCAACCTTGTTCTAACGGTTACTTTTACAATGTAGCCATTACATAAACAAAAAAAAGAGGTAAAGGGGTTATGTCGATAACTATACTGAGGCGCTGTAGCCATAGCAACCTTATCCTAACGATTACATTCACTACGTAGCTTACGGCCCCTTAACAGGCCTCAGCGGCAACCCGCAGTGCGCGCTCCATAGTTACAAAACATTAGCGTATTACTTAAATGCCAACCCAAAAAGAAAGTAATATACTTATATTATTCTTAGCCCAAATTAATCCAGGCATTCGCCTTGTAAAGGTAAGTTAAAAAAATATATAAAAGGTCCCTCATAGTTTCAATCACGGGACAACAAGCCGGAAGGGCAAAACCCTAGCAATATATTTAACAAATTATATATAGCATTACGTCATATTAATCTACGTACTTAGCCATTCTTACAATATTACAGAAAATGACAGATGAAAGTCGAAAGGAAACTTAGAATGTACTGGCCAAAAAGAGAATTTAGACCTAACCTATAGTATATTTAAAATATTCTTTAAATATTTTCCAAACAGTAAATTTTGAGTAGTACGGCCGAAATTTGAATTTATACCTTTGGGAATAATCCCATCCCGTGACGTGTGTCCAAGACACGGGCAAACCAAGAAGTGCCGCTTAAGGCAAACGACATCAGATTATAAGCAATTTTTCTCTGAGAGGAGGGGAACATAGGGGAAGCAAAAGAACATAGTAGAACATTCACATGAAACAGCGGGATTGGTGGTAAAGAACAAATAGGTCATTGGAGAGACGTCGGGAACATCACGTGATCACTGTCAGACCACTTCCCATGGGGCAACGTGAGAAATGCCACGCTCACCACGCCACACCTCCACAGTCTATCAGTTACGCCTTTTCACTCGGGGCGAGAACAATGTACACGGGCCGGGATGTTTGTTGATGAGACTTCACACACGGAGACCGAGAAACGGGGCAGTTTTGGTGAGTCTTGTTATGTCCACTCTTCGTGGTTGTAGACTTGGTGTTATTTAACTCATATTTGCTTCTTGCTTGTAACGTTGATCTCAAGCAACGTTAAAATTTTTGTGCCACAATTGATATGGGATCGACGGATTTACTTCCCCTCCGAAGGAAGTTGTGCTACGGTTTATTATAACTCCAGGAAAAGCTGTTTACCCCGGCTTGGTTTGAACCCACAAACATTGGGTCCTAAGATGAGCACTTGACCCCAAGCCCGCTGAGCTTAACTAAGTTACAAAGACACAGTCAATTCCACACTTTTTAGGGGATTATAATCCACTGCAATGACAGGATTATAGTGGTATCGAGCCTCTAGAAGAAGTATATACAAAATGGATATCGGGTGACTAGCATTGAGAAAATGATAATGTATAAGATTATGTTTGTCACCCAGTCTGATCAACTTGTTTAAAGAGTGGCTGGTCAGAGTAGCCCTGAGGGACGCTGCAATTTCAATATAGTAAGACGTGTTATCAACACAATAAAATATCTAGACGATTTAGCATTGTAGGCCAAAAATAAAGAAGAGGGGCAGAAAATGATGGGCCGGCTGGTGGAGAAAGGGAGAAGATATGGCACGGAGATCAGCACTGAGAAGTCAAAAGGGATGGTGAATTCAAAAAAATGTAGGGCCGCTGAAAATCAAAATTGGAAACCAGGAGTTTGAAAGCATAGAGCAATTCAAGTATCTGGGACGTCTGGTGACAAATAATTCCGACTGCACCAAGGTAGTCAGGTCAAGGATCACTATGGCCAAGGAAACTTTCGACAAGAAGAGGTTACTATTGCCTAGCAAGTTGAGTTTGGAACTGAAATGTAAACTGATTGAATGGTACATTTGGAGCATCAGGATTCTTAGGAAGATGGAAAATAAATACTTTTAGAGCTTTGAAATGTGGTGCTGGAGAGGACTTTATAATCTCAGATGAACAGGCAGGATGACAAATGAAAGTCCTAAGAAAAGTGGGTGAAAACGGAACAGTTTTTTATGTGATTCTTTGGTACAAAGCAAACTGGATTGGACACATCATTAAGAGAAACTGTCTTCTTCACGACGTTATAAAAGGAAAAAGTTAGGGAAAGAGGAGATTAGGAAGAGGGAAATAAGAAAATTCTGGGAGCTGAAGGAGGAGGCAGAGAACAGGGTGCATCGGTAGTCTAAGTTTTCTGACAAAAGAAATGGACCTGTCCTAACACAAAATGATTAATAATAATAATAATTTAAGATTAAAGCGGAAAAAGTTAACATTGTCTATTCAGAGTTACAATTGCAGACAGGCTAAGCCTATGAATGTAAATTTTGTAACGTCTTAAAACTGTTTTACTATTGCAATCCGACAATATGAATCTTATCAAACCTCTTTTTTAAGGATGGTTTTGATGTGACTAACTAAAACTTTCATTTTTTTTCTAACTTCCAATATGCCCTATGAAATAAATAGATCTACAAACTAGCGTAGGGTTTTATTCTAATTTAAATATAGGATTAACATATCAATCAGACCACAAAATCATTAATTTAGTTAAACGAAACCAATTTATTTCCTAGTAATTCATTCTCTATTTCAACCTAAAATGAAACTTGGCTGTTTAGATCAGTAGATAGACTTCCTACTAAGATAAGGTTCTGAATGTTAAAAATTATTTTCGTAGTTACATTAAAAGAGAAAAAGTCAAAAAATTAAGGTTAAAAACTTTAATGATTACTTTCATATACTCTTAACTAATTACCTGTGATAAAGTAGGTGTGGTAGAGGTCCGCTTGAATAGATAATTGGTCCTTTCCTTGAAAAGGGATAAAATGATAGCGTGATAAAATAAAAAAGATTTGAATTGTCATTTCACGTTGACAATTTAAGTTTGTCAGTTTTACCATATCCCGCGTCAGTGGCCGAATGGTCTAAGACGTTACTCTAATGTTAGACTGACCTGCTGAAGCTGGGGATATCAGGGTTCAAATCCCAGTCGGGTTTATTAAGTTAGTTTTTTCTAAATGGTATCCTAATCTCCTTTCACATAAATGCTGGTAGATTACCTCTGAAATGCCTCCTTACTCATCCATACTCCATCAGAGTAACTATCATATATGCGTATAACCTTAACAGGTAGTAAGTCGCAGTGATTTTAAAAACAAGTGTTACCATCAAGTATATCTTGAGTTGTGATCTAACACGACATCATTAGACTTATAACGGGAATCGTCAGGTTAACAATTAACTTTTTATTCTTCCTGAAGTTTCTTATATTTTAATAATATTCTTGATTATTTTCTAATAAATCATGAGAAACATTTTCCTGGTGTATGAAGAGTTTGGCGGTATAATAATTTTAGCAATTTGCATGGCAATTAATTTATTTTTTAAACTAAGGAAATATATAGTTCCTTATTTTAAATTTAAGCACAACGCCGTATTCCTTTTTTTTAAACAGAGGGCAACTATTTAGTATGTTAAATCATTATTTCAGTTTAAAGTTTGTACAGTATTGTTTATAAAAAAAAACAGTTCAGTTAAAATTGCTTTACTATACGCATAGTGGTCATTTTCACTATAAGAAAAAGTACTTATAAAGCTCCAGCTTCTTCTAAAATCATCTCGTCTTATAACTAAGTAAAAACTAATCGTTAATAAATGTTTACTCGCTAACTTCAAATGATACGATTCGGAGATCAAATGGTCTAAGCGCTAAGGCACTGCTCTCTCAAGAATGAACCTCTGATTACGTGGAGATTAAAGTTTGAAACCTAAATTTGCCTAAATTTTTTCCTATTTCTTTCTCCATGCAAATTCTGTTACACTTTCCCTAAATCAAACCTTCCTAATCCCTAGTAACCAATATATAACGTATAACTTTAACGGGTAGTGAGTCTCAACCACAAAAAAACAACTAAGAAAAGCCGATACCTTAACACATCAGTAGCATTATATAATGATCACAAATTCAATTCTAGTCGTGAGTTAAAAATCTTCCACTCTTAAATTGCATTTTATTAATTTCTTTCTTTGTTTTAAATGAACTAAGGTCGGATATTTGTGGTTTTAATTGAGTTGAGTTTGTATAATCCTCCTATAGCGATACAGGCGTTATGCATAACTACCAATAAACGACAGTTATAACATTGGAAATGTGTTGAACGGTTATGATGTAATTTCGTATTACGTCTGTAAATACTTGTAGCACCAGTCATTGCAACCTTAATTTAAATCTTTGGTCTATGTTGCTACTTGCATTTCATGACAAAGAATGAATTGGTGTTACGTTATATTTCTAAGCGCAAATATAAGCACACGACATACAAGCTAACTTAAAGTGTGATGGAAGAGAACGCCGATTAAGGTCTAAATTTTCACTACTTTTATAGTGAAAAACACTTTTTGGACAAAATAAAGAAGGCATTATTTCAGTGGATAATTTTAGTTTAATTTTTTACAGTTATTAATATCAACAATTTTAGAAAATTTGTAATAATCATAAGGCATTTGAGAGAAACTATTTAAATTAGGGTAAATAGTTATTTAAAAAACAAATTGAGCTTACTGTATTATGAATTTGAACTAAACGTATCTACTGAAGCCATATTTTATTTATTTTGTAAAAAAAAATTAATTCTTCGAAAATGTTTGCTATTTATGTATCTTCACTAGTTTCCCTTCACCATTTTAATCACTCAATACTAGTCAGATTTTCATAGGAAGAACATTATTTTAAAATTGGAACTCATGTTTGTCCCAGTGAAGAAAATAAAAATATTACAATTATTGTATTGACATTCTTAGTGCGTTTAATTAATGATATAAAGAGAAATCATACAGTAATCCATAAGAAAGTATCATAAGCTTTTGATAAATTTTAAATAAACTTTATAATTAATCAATCAAATAAGTTATATTTCTAGAATACCAAATTTTAGTGCATTTCAATCAATGTTGATGGTCAAAAGTGGATTCGTTATAAAAAATCTGGGTTTGCAAACAAGCCTAGATATTTATTAAGTGTAAAACAAGACGAATTTAAATAGTAAACATATTAATTATTGTATTAAATTGAAAGCTATTATAGTTGTCAATTACGGTTGTAAGCCACATCTATCATATTCTTTAATTTGAAAAATGACATATGGACACAGGAATTGAACACGTGACCTTTGACTTAGCACGCCAATGGTCTGATTACTGAGCAATCCAGGAGTCGTCTCATGATCAGGGTCATTCTTCACTATTTTAAAGGTAGAGTCTGTTATGGACGTGTGAAAATCGTCAGAGCCACTGGCTACATAAAGCCCTTCCGAGTCGAAGGTGGCAGAGTTATATGATAGCTTGTGATATTAATTGATCGACCCAATTCTATATGGTGATTTTCAGCACTTATTTCACAGACTGCCACCTTAAAATATTAGTTAGGAATGACCTTTGAAACACAGGACGACTCCTTGATAGCTCAGTGGTAAGAGCTTTGACGTACTAAGCTAAAGGTCCTGAGTCTCTGGGTTCCAGGTGCCATTTTTCTATTTAAAGAATATTATGTACATTAGTACTAATCGCAATAAACATGATTAACCTTAAATTGTTGTGGGGTCTCATTACCCAATTATAAACCTGATAAGGCTTACGTTTCATTGAAGTATTGTGATTAGAAGATTCTCACAATAAATAAAGAACTATCCTAGTATTTTATAAATCTAAAAATTAGCTACGTAACTTGAATTGAACAACAAGACTTATTAGACTAGGTTTAGCTCTGGTGAGTTTGACTCTAGACCTCTGATTTATCTCTTACTTTTGCCATCAGCCACGAGTAAGGAGTTTAAACAAAAGAATGAGAGTTTTCACTTTTTTCCTCCGTCACGTTTGGAAGCTTCCACGATCCTCCCTCGTTTCAAGTGCCATTGGGAAGCCAATTAGTATTACACAACGACGTGTCAAACACTTGTCCAGTAATTGTCGTAACAATATGTTCCCATTCCTTATACCTTCAAGGTGTATCTTTTGTAATCACCTCTCCATGTTGTCCCGGCTAGAGGTGTCGTGTAATTGTAACAAGAGTTGGGCGAATGCTTTAAGGCAGGGATGGAAAACTGTGGCATACAGTCGATGTTTATGGCCCACCACTACTTTATAAATTGATATTTAAAAAATACCTAACCTGAAATAATTAACTAAGAAAACTCAAAGATATATATATATTTAATATATTTAGCACCGCGTCTTACTACCCGTTCGGGTTATACGCTTTAAATACTAATTACGCTAATGGATTAGGAATTGGGAAGGTTGAATTAGAGGAATGAACCCGCATTTGTGTGAAGGGAGATTGGAAAACCATTTAGGAACCACCCCCCCCCCCCCCCCCAGTTCACCCGACCGAGATTCGAACCTCGATCTCCCCGTCCTCGGTGGTCGAGCTCAACACGATAAGTGCGTTAGCCAACTACGCCACGAGTGGGTTCAAAGATAAGTAATCATACGATTTTGATAAATATTATATTTTTTTAAATAGATAGCTTGTATGATTGATTTATCCATTAATAAATTACCATATTTTTTTAAAATTTTTTATAATATCCTTTGTATGGGCCATAATTTTTTTAGTGATCTCAGAGTAAAAACAATCATCACATGTTCAAGGTGGTGGAATCTCAATGACCCGCTTCGGTTTCCTGTAAGAGTATTATAAAGCATCACTCTCATAATGGACTAAACTTCTGATTACGGAGAGATTTGGATTCGAATCTTGGTTGGGGTGTAATGAAATAGGATTTCTTAAATGGTTCTCCACTCTCCTCCAAGCAAATTCGGGTAAGCATCCTCTAAATTTAACCTTCTCCCTAACACATTAGCGTGACTACTTCATACGTGTATAGCCCAAATGGGTAGTGATACGCGTTGCTAAACTAACTAAACTAACTGATAAACTAGTTTTTAAACTAGAATCAAAATGGACTCGGGGTGCCCATTATAATAAATGTTAAGGTTTTGAAACCAAGTACTGAGTGTGTTTAACCACATGTAATTTTCATAGTGATTTTCCCATACTTTTATTCGCGCTATTGTGGATGGGTTTTTTTAAATTCTAGTCTTCTCGTCCTGTTCTTTAGATAAATTATTTAATGAACTTGTTTCAAATATACTAAGAATTATGTTTAATGTTACAGAAATGATTTGTTATTTCCTAGCTGCAACTAAAAATTAACGTAAATATAAATTGTTTATAGATACTAATATTCGATATCATCTATAATGTTTGAATAGTCAAATAAGATACATAATTCTTCACTTGTTTTATTATATTCAGATATTTTACGTACACTTTCTAAACAGAAGGTAATTTTAACACAGTGGAATCCAACGTTTCATTACTAGTGGGCTAATCTGCTAAATGAAGAAAGCTGCAATCAAAATAAATAAATTATAATGGTAGTGAACCATTACATTTTTAAATTATTTTTTTAAATCATTATAACCAGTGTACAAGTTCAATAATTAGTAATTTAATATAATTATAATATTATAGTTTGTGAAATCAATTAGCCTATTTTTAAGCCTATGTTTTTCAATAAGCTCTATCAAGTCTATGCTTTTTTCTAGAGGTGTACGGAACTTTAAAAACTTAAGACTTTCTTTGAGGAAAAATTTCTGCCTCGATAATTTCGAAGCTTGATAAATATTGACAACTAAAACACACACTTTTATTTCTGAAATTTATTACTTTTATGTACAGTACATTACAGATTAAATTTCAAATGACAAAAATGTGTAGCAAATAAGAATAACTTATCAATTTAGGAATAAATTTGTTTCAATTTTGTTTTTTTAAATAAAACACTTTGTACATTATATTCAGTGTTTAAAGTTATATAAATACGCAAAATATAATATATTTTTCCCCAACAAAAAACATTTTATACAAATTTAAAACCGATTCAAATTTGGCAGTATTTCATATATTAAATTCGTATTCACTTCGAATCAAAAAAGTTGGCTTCGTACGTACTTTACTTCCTATAATTATATATAAACCCCGTTGAGATTGGTGGTCCAGAAAATAAAACATATTTTGAGGTAGGGATTGAATCAGATTGTATTAACATATCACTTTCAAACCAACCTAACACAACACCTTATAGAACACATTTAATGCTAGCTTCAATAATTTGAATCTCTCCGTATTAATATGAACCCATAGACCAGTGGTTTCCAACCTACCGGTCATGACCCCCTTTGGAGGTCACGGCATGTTGTAGGTGGGGTCGTAATGCACTTTTTAAAGTGACCATAAAAGTTATCTTCTTCAAACTCGTTTGTTTTGTCGGTGATGTCAGGATTCGAATTCCAACCGGGGATACTGTGTGTGATTTTTTTTTTTTCCCTAAATGGTTCCCCCCTTCTTTGTCCTCTCAAATGAAGGTAAATTTACTTTAAATTTTACCTACCTAATTGTAGTGCAGATAGTTCGGACGGGTAGTAAGATTTTGTGGAAAAAAATAATTTTAAAAGGAGGATATGAACGTTTGTTATCAAGGATCACGCTGGCATCAAAGACAAATTTTCATGTCAAAGCCTGCAATAGGGAACCACTGCATAGACAGAATAATGTATCTTACTCTTAGAAAGAGCTAGAAGATAATATCTTTAGAGGTGGGTAGATCTGTTTAATAATTCAACTATGGAGACAGCCATTCAAAGTGAAGGTCAATCAAAGGAACGTTTATCCTTGGCGCGTCAATGGTTTGGGATGAGTTCATCTGTGATTTTAGTATTATCCTCACGAAGAAAATATGAATCGTTAAATATTAAATTGGTAACCTTAAACCTTGATGAAGACACTAAAGTTGAATAGATTTGTGTTCAATTTATTTTGTAGTATTACTCAAACTGTTGTGTTCAAGTACTCTAAGGCGTCAAGTTCGCAGTAAGCTGAGTCACCTGTGGCTGAGGTTTGAATCCCAAATGGTACATTCTAGGTGATTTTCAACACACGATTTATTTTCTAAGGTTTACCACCCCCCTCCCCTCTACAAATTAATGTTGTTTCATTTCCTCTTAAACTACCCTTTTTATTCCTGCCCCATGGATTAAGCTGTTAAATAGCCCGTTAAATTAAACGTGGTGTGTAAAAAAAATCATAGTTATACTTTCAGGTTGGAGTAACCTTAACTTAAACTAATAAGTGCAATGGACAAGGATTTTTTTTAGCACCGCGTGTTACTACATGTTCGGGTAAACGTTTCTATACTAAATACGCTAACGGTTTTAGGGATTAGAGAAAAATTACATTTATTTTCGTGGAGAGAAAGTGGAAAACTATTTAGAAAAAAAAACTCAGTACACCCAACCGAGATTCAAACTCCGATCTCCTATTCATCGGCAGCTCGGTCTATTGCGATAGTGATGCCTTAGACTATTCTAACACTGAAGCAAATATTTTCTTTTTTGAAACATTAAAAATTTAAGTACGTGTCAATTTTTGCGGTTCAGCTTGATTTCAGAATTTAACAAGCAAAGTCTACTTTTTTATGCAGCCAAGTATACACGTGCTAAAATTAGAAATGGGACCTTTGAATCCTTAAAAATATTCAATATTCAAGGAGTCTAAAAAATATATGACTTGAGATTCGCAAAAACTTCAAATTTTGAAATGAAATTAGCTATACTGCTTTTATACCGTTTATTAGTTGTTTAGCTGAACGCTTTGCAACCAAACCTCAGGTAATTAACTATTAATTGAATGTACAAAGGTTAACATTTAGCTATTATTTTTATTTTACAAATCAACTTAAAAAATAATGTGTGAAGTAAACTTCTTATCTTACTGTCTAAGATTCGGATTATACAGTGCTATTTATGATGTAAGAAAACTCTCCCTAGAAATACATTTTGAATAACATTGTAGAGGCTATTTTAGAAGAAAAAAAATTCAAATTTTCACAAATCAGTCTTCTGTTAGCTTAGCTACCCTTAAATATCCCTCCTCCCCAATAAAATATATAAACAGCTATTTAGAAACTAAATTACTCCCTACATCCAATCTGAAGAAAATTATTACAGCCATTTCCGAAAAATTTATAATTTTCAAAAATCATTCATCCGTAAATAATTCTTAATATTAGAGCTATATAATAAATAAACTTTATTTTAATTCTAGGTTTAATTTAGAATATCTAAATATCAAGAATGAATGAACTCGATCAAACCATTTTGGTTGTTGCCCAGGATATAGACGGTTATCATTTTAAGACCCAATTTTTGAGTTTTGGGACACCTATAACGTCAAAATCCGCCATCCACCATAATCTATAGGTAGAAAATATTCATGATTGCGATACTGTATCTGTACGGTAAAGCTTTTTTTTCTGCACTGCGTCTTACTACCCGTTTGGTTTGCATGCCTATGTACTAATTAAATTAATGTGCTAGGGATTAAGAAAGTTTGATTTAGATGAAATGTACCCACATTTGCATGAAGGGTGAGTGAAAACCCATTTAGGAAGTGTATCTGACCGGGATTGAACCCTGATCTTCCCATTTCCAGCAGTCTAGTTTAACACTAGAATAGCGCATTGGACTATGCAGCTATCGAAGTGGGTATGGTAAAGTAAAAAAGTAAATAAGACGCATAGTGTCAAAACTGTCATTTATCAACTTAAATTTCTTAATAAAAGGACACGGTTTAAAGTACAGTTCCAGAATGAAAATGTATCATCAACTCATTTTCCAGAGATAAAAAAAAATTCTTATCGGTGCAGCAATTTGTGACCGATTATATATCAGTGTTATGTGTGTTGACCGCTCACCCAACACTTTTAGTGACAACATTCGAATGAAACAGAGTATACACTGTAAATGGCTTTGTGTATGAGAAGTAAGGAGAAAGATAGGAGGAAATGTCTCGGTGGTGGTACCCATTGTCTTTTCATATCTATTTGAGGTGAAACAACACGCACACCATCTATGCGGTGAGTAATGGAACTGTAATTAAGCAACAACCTCCTTGTTTCCCGCGGCGGGAGATTCGGACACGCCCCGGCTAGACTTGTCACGCGTCACACTCGTCTAGTCTGGTTTTCCGGTGATGGGGAGGTATGAGTTTGAATACCGACCGAGTATACTAAAGGTGTTGTTTTTTTTACAATTGGTTTTAATTGGTTAAGAAAAAAAAACTGCATGGTGCGATCCCACAAGAGAGCCACTACCATTAGCGATAAAAGTGCCAACATTTGCCGATAGAAGGTGTCATGTAGTCATCACAAAGATCCCTCAGGCCATTAATCTAAATTTTTTTAAACCAGCGCTGCTACTTTATTCAAGTAGTTCCTCATTTGTCCTCACGAGGCTGAATTTTACCCCGTCCCAGAGTCACCGCGAGACACTGAGGATCGAACCCAGACCTCTGGACCTGTAGCCAGGAAGTTTAACCACTAAAATACAGAGGTGGTCATGGTTTAAGAAAACCTTCTATAGTAAACTTGTTTTAAAATATCAGATTTTAGTCCAAACCATTGCGTTTTCACAAAGTAAGTAAATATAGTATGGAAGACATTTTTGTTTTTTGGTAAGAGCTTTTCCTTTTAATATATACCATCATATTTATAAACATGTATCTAATCAAACATCACCAACTTTGTTTTTTTGTAGTTTAAAGTAAAGAAACCGTATTTTGATTAAGATAAGAATTGATCAAATTCATCTAAAAACAATAAAAAATTAATCCAAGACACCCAATTTAAAGAAAATATTCAAAAATATTGTATGCATGAGTGAGTTTAAGTTTTAAGAACTAAAAATACTACCTTGACACAATCTTATTTTTATTTTAAGTGTTCATGTGACTTAACTATTATCTTATTACTTTGTACCTTAACAAATAAAAACGAGCTAAATTTAATAAAATCTATTATAATTTTTTCAAAAATATGGTAAATTACCTATTTATTTATATGTTTATAGGCTTATTCGTCATTAACCGATAAAAAAATTAAACATTATTAATTATTAAATTCAAACCAAATTAGCCGAACCGTTTAGGCTATAAGTAAGATAGCAAACATAAAAGCATACACAAGGTATATAAAAAAAAACTTTTTAACACCTAATTAATAAAATAATAATCACAATTAAAAGTAACACTCAAAGTGTTCCAAAAAAAAGAAATAAAATCAAGGTCTTCTCAAGTATTGAATACATAAATATAATGGTGCAGCGATGATGTGAATAAGTATAGAGAATTGTTTTGTCGTTTATTTGGAAGGGGCAGGGGGTGAATAGGATATATTAAATCAAGGGTTGATATAATCTCGCCACACTCAGTCAACATTGAACTCTGGCTCCTTGGATCAAAACCACTCACATTAATTCCAACTTTCAAGATGAATGAATCTTAAACAGGAGGACACTCTTAATATATTTTGAAGCACTCTAATTTAATTGTAATTACATCAAGAAATTAGTAAAGTGCAAATTGTCTTTTGCCATCTACTCGTGTCACGTGAGGTGTGAGGTAAGCTATTCGGATGCATACCCGCGCAATGCGTAGAAAGAGACAGTAAACGAGTATTTAATTATCATGGCTACACTGTAGATGAGATGGGGAAATAGATATTATTATACACTTAATATAAATCCAGCGAGATTAGAAAGATAGTGACAGTATATTATAATTTATGTACAGATTGTATCAAACATGTGAGACAAACTTAAGCAGTGGACAGGAGACGAAACAAAATGGAAAGGCTTATATAAATATGTGTCCCATTTGATCTTATTTCCAAGTTGTAATTATGTTTGTACTCCATTCATGTGGAGCTACTTAACATTATAGGAAGTCCTCAAAACCATCTTATTTGGCCTGAATGGTTATTGAGTTATGGATGAGAAAGATTGAATTTAAAGGACGTATACCAGCATTTGCGTAGGAAGATAGTGGATAACCATTTAAGGAAAAATTCCGTACACCCAACCAAGAAACCTATATACCATTTGTAGGTAGTCCAAGTCTATTTATAGAGTAATGCAATAGACCAATCGACCACCCTCAGGGAAATCAGCTGGGTTTCGAATCCTTACCGTCTTATTAGCTTCAAACAAGTGCATTGAAAGTGAATATGAATTTTTTCTCACTTTAAAATTATATATTTTCCAGTAGAGGAGAGATAAAAAATAAGTCAATATTCATTACTGTTAGATTTATTTAGTAGTTTTAATGGAGCGTGGAAATTTTCTTGATATGCATTTATGAATATTTAAGTTCAAGTACAGGAAAGAAAAATTCTTACTAAAATGCAATGTAATTATATATATATATACATAACTAATTGGCTTGCTTGAATGGATGAAATTTCCAAGTTTTCTTGACTCTTTATAAACACTATCAATTTTGTCACAGATAACTTTATTTATCATTACCGATATTAAACACAAATCTTTGTTTCAAGAATAAAAAATTTAGTTAATATAGATCACTGAATTAGCTTCAAAAAAAGTGTAAATATTTTACGCTTTCTTCAAATTTTTGAAAATGTTCAGGAATAATCATGGTATCCATCCTCAACGGTGGGCACAAGGACAAATGCGTCCTGTGTCTCATGTTTGGTTTACTTGTGATGAGAATGTTGGGAGGTTTGAAACCCAGAAAAGGAACCTTTTTGTTTTTTACTTAATGATTTCCCGCTCTACCTCCAAGTAAATGTTGATATATTTTCCTTTCTAAACTCTGTTTTCTGGAGACGCGGTTGTGGCAATAAAACAAACAAATTGGGACCACTCTTTAATAGCCAAGGGAACAAAGGGCACACACATTGGGACCACTCTTGATTAGCCAAGGGAACAAAGGGCACACAAATTGGGATCACTCTTTAAAAGCCAAGGGAACAAACGGCAGACAAACTGGGACCACTCTTGAATAACCAAGGGAACAAAGGGCACACACATTGGGACCACTCTTGAATAGCCAAGGGGACAAAGGGCACACACATTGGGACCACTCTTGAATAACCAAGGGAACAAAGGGCACACACATTGGGACCACTCTTGAATAACCAAGGGAACAAAGGGCACACACATTGGGACCACTCTTGAATAGCCAAGGGACAAAGGGCACACACATTAGGACCACTCTTGAATAGCCAAGGGAACAAAGGGCACACACATTGGGACCACTCTTGATTAGCCAAGGGAACAAAGGGCACACAAATTGGGACCACTCTTTAAAAGCCAAGGGAAACAACGGCAGACAAACTGGGACCCCTCTTGAATAACCAAGGGAACAAAGGGAACACACATTGGGACCACTCTTGAATAGCCAAGGGGACAAAGGGCACACAAATTGGGACCCTCTTGAATAACCAAGGGAACAAAGGGCACACACATTGGGACCACTCTTGAATAGCCAAGGGGACAAAGGGCACACACATTAGGACCACTCTTGAATAGCCAAGGGAACAAAGGGCACACACATTGGGACCACTCTTGATTAGCCAAGGGAACAAAGGGCACACACATTGGGACCACTCTTGATTAGCCAAGGGAACAAAGGGCACACTATAAAGGAAAAATCTGGTTATAAAAAAGCTCACCTCAGCTGTTGATCTCGTGGTCATCTTGTGTCTCCTTGAATATAAATACAAAATTCAGTTGGCTAGGTTTTAAGGGTATGAATGAGTCTGTATAATAGAAGGGTATTACCCTAAACTGAAATCACCAACGTTCCCATTAGACCGCGAATACGGAAACTTAATGTAAATAATTATTCGGTTCAGTGGAAGTGCTTTTTTTCATTTAGTAGAGTGGTCGTACTTCCAGCCGGTACGAGAATCGAATACGCAGTTAAATAAATCTGATGAAACATCATTCACAATTTATATTACTAACACAATAAACATTAACCGCGTACACAAAACACTGTTTGTATCGACACAAAACTTAACTGCAGGGTGAGTTACTTCTCGAATGATGAAACTCAACACAAAGTTTGATGCCAACTGACCGCTCTGCAAGAGTGTCTTAATGCACAATACAACAAGAGGGTGAGGGGGTGAAGGGGTGAAGGAAGCAACACTCACTATCAACAACAACCACCTCCAGTGGCATCTTCCACAACTAAATAAGATGGCTACAACAACCCCATATGTGTATATGTGGATATTCCAGATGGGTAGTAAGACACGCTGAACAGACAAAAATGTATCCTACCACCCAATATTGACCTAATGTTATCTTTAAGGGATTTTCGCCTCATAAAATACATATTATTTTCTTCAGACTGTTGAACTAGTCTGTACGTTTGGTATATCAAATAGTTTTATCACCATTGCATGCTATCAGTTCGGGATCTAAGAGATATATCACTTCAGGCGGACGCTTCGCTAAGGAAGAAAGGTATCAATAGTTATTATTACTAGCACCGCGTCTTACTACCCATTCGGGTTATACGCACTTACGCTAATGTGTAATGGTAGGGTGATTGTGAGATTAAATGGAGGACCTACAGTTTAACGTGGAATCCGAACCACGGTGGAGGCCTGGCATTCCCCACATTCACAAGATGTCTTGTCAGAGGTGAAGGAAGGGTTTGGTAATCAGATAAATATGTGCTGGGACCGAGGATTGAACCCGGACACCCAGCACAGAAGTCTGAGACCTTAACCCTATACCCCCAGGTCACCCCTATATCAATAGTTGTCAGGCCACGCGGATTTTGTTTGGATGTCTTATTTCTGTAAATATTTCTTTACTCTAAGTTTAGCCCTTCGCCTACAACCACCGTTCATCATGTCACTAATAAAGAGGGGAAAGAAAACTACCCAACTTCTTATGTCGAGATAAAGAGGA
Source organism: Timema cristinae (assembly GCA_039000515.1). Taxonomy (NCBI): domain Eukaryota; kingdom Metazoa; phylum Arthropoda; class Insecta; order Phasmatodea; family Timematidae; genus Timema; species Timema cristinae. The sequence goes on along the minus strand of JBCFYV010000935.1, from coordinate 37,845,189 downwards.
CAGCCCACTGCTAGTTCTCAAATATATTATCAAATATATAATTGTGAGCCTATTAAAAGATTACTATATTTGTTATAGAAGGGCTAAATCTAAGATGTGGTTTGTTATTTCAAAATATGGTTCATGCTCAAATGTAGGTGAGAGGTATATAGTATATAGTATTAAATTAAGAAACTTAAATTTTAAGTTTTATAATTTTAACAAAATTATGGAAAGATGAAATTGATTAATGGTCTAAGGCGTCACTCTCATGTTGGACTAGACTGCTGACGGTAGGGAGATAGGGCCTCGAATCTCGGTAGGGTGTACAGAAGGAGGTTTTCCCTAAATGGTTTTTCATTTTCCCTTCATGAAAATTCAGGTACACTTCCTCTAAATTCAACCATCATCCCTAACTTACGAACTTGAACAGGTAGTAAGACACAGTGCTAAAAAAAAAATGTTGTAGTATCCGCTTCGGTGGTCGGATGGTCTAAGCCGATGTCACTCTCGTAATAAACTAGACTGACGATGATGGGTGTATTTCCTAAATTGCTTTCAACTCTACCTTTCGCAAATTCATCTACACTTACTTTAAATTCAACCTTCATCATCACATTATCGTAAATATTACGAATGCGTACAACCATAATGGGTGACCAAAGAAAAATTTGTAGAGATTAAATTTTGAAACGTCTTATGGTCACCCACCTATTCCCATCTTTAGGCAGACGAATTCCCCGATTCGTAATCAAGTGTTTATTGTTCCGCCATCGTTTCTGCTTCATAAGAAAACAAACCAATGACTGGCAAGTTTATTCAAATGTTCCCTTAGAAATGGTGTTCTTGCCCTAAGCTCAAAGAGCCGGTAAGTGTCATCCCACACTAGCGATATCGGTAAATGTCAGGATGAGGAGAAGGGAAAGTTTGACCTTGATGAGGTCGTGAGGCTGTGGTTACGAAGGTAGGTCGGTTACCCCAGTGTAAGTCACTAGTGCGACCAACATATCGAGCACCTATTCGCGTGTTCATTATCAAAGTTAACAATCGTTGAACGTTAGCCGACTCTAATATCCGAAACTCGGCATATACGAAACAGCTAACAGCATTTTTATTTATGTAGTTGGTGACCTGGAGGTCTAGGGGTAAGGTGTCAGACTTCTGTCTGGCGGCCGGGGTTCAACCCTCGGTCCCAGCACAAATCTATCTGATTACCAAACCCTTCCTTCACCTCTGACAAGACATCTTGTGAATGTGGGGAATGCCAGGCCTCCAGCGTGGTTCGGATTCCACATTAAACTGTAGGTCCTCCATTTCATCTCACAATCACCCTACCATTACATATTAGCGTAAGTGCGTATAACCCGAACGGGTAGTAAGACGTTGTGCTAATAATAATAATAATAATAATAATGTTTATGTAATTTTTTTGCTAAAACGGCACCGGGGTATAGTGGTCAGTACACCTGGCTACGAGTCTAGGGGACCTGGGTTCAATTACCAGTTGGTACCTAAGGAATTATTCCCGAAAGGGGAACTAACCCTAACGGTCGCCAGAGTTTGCGGGTGTACGGTTAGTAAATTCGGGCTTTGGCTGGGTTACAGGGTTATACCATATAATACTGGATAATTTCTCCCCATTCTAGTCTATAAATCTTGTAACCCATACTTGTATATTATATAGTAGCTGAACGGCCAAATAAAGGTTTTACGTCGGTAAAATCTTGATTTTTTAGGATACAAAAATATTAAAAAAAGATTCAAAAGAAAATTTCAGACGTTTTTTTAAGAAGAAATTATAAATTTAGTTGTGTCTATTTATCTTTGTTACATTGAATAACCATTTATATAAATACTGCATGTAAATAAATATATTAAAAATACTCTTTTGTACTATGTATGTAATGTAATAAATAATTATTTTAACTATTTAGAGGTATATTAATTTCATATCCGAAAATTTGCATTTCCGAAACGGGTTCAGCTCCATTTATTTCGGCTATCAGAGGTTTTACTGTATTACACTTAATACGAGGCGTATTAACAAATAAACTGTCCTGAATATCACCTGGGTTAAGGCGTGAGGCTCACAGTGAACTGTATTACCTTGGACAGGGAGGTAAAATCTCGTCCTGGTGAACTGAGGGTGGTTTCCCACACGTGGTTTATCACTTTGATTTACCCATCCCTTGTCCTAACTAATTCGGGTGCATTTACTTTAAACTTAATCAACTTTCTTATGGCACCACGTCTCCCGACATGTTCATGCTATACGCCTAAGTCCTAATTACGCTAATGTGTTGGAGATTAGGAATGTTGAATTTAGAGGAAATATACCCGCATTTTTACGAAGGGAGAGTGTAAAAACATTTAGGGGATAACACATTAGTACATCCAACCGGTGTTCGAACCCCGATCACTCCGTCATCAGCAGTCCAGTCTATTGAGCGAGTGACGCCTTAGACCATTTTACCACCGAAGGTTTCACTCCATATTTGTAATTATTATGTGAATCCGTTAATAATTAACCTTAATGTTTAACGCACTAATCAAAATATAAACTTATTCTAAGTATTTATATTAAAGAGGGTAGGTTTAAATAATTATTAGAAACACATTTCAGCGTGAAGAGTGTATGGGAATTCCTCAGTGAGAATAAAATGATGAATACAGTCTCCAATGTAACATTTGAACTCCGAATGTTTATAAACAACCCTTATACTTTTAAAAGACCTGCCTATTTCCTTAGTGTTAGATTCATAGTTGACTTATACACCTCAAGTACAGCTCGAAACCAAACATAAGACAACACCTACCTAAACCATAATATAATGGGTCAGTTTCGCGTATTCTTACATCAATTCAGGTGATCTACAGCCGTCACTTTATATGGATATTAACAATCCATTAGTCAATAGTAAATCTATATCTATTTTGACCGCAAAAAAATGCTTTTACACTTTATAAAAGGTCTCTTTTAATTGAAATTGTACTATACCCGATATTTAAAGATGGGTGCTGTTCTAGAACGAGCACTGTTGGAGACAAAATTGATTCATAAAAAGAAACTAGTAGGCCTGCGTTTTAGCACCATTTAGTCTAAGTGCATGGGATAAGGAAGGTAAAAAAAAAAAGCAAAATATAATTGACCTGAAGAGTGGATCGGGAAACCACAATGATAATATACCACTTTGTCGAAGACCACCTCTAGTCTAGATTTATGTACGTAGTGTGCGTATAGAAAGGGCGTGCTGAATACCCCTATAAAAACACTACTGTTGTCAATATAAAAACAGGTTTTATATTTCAGTTCAATGTAGGTCGTTGTTTTATAACTTAAACGTTATGGAAGACTTTTTTTAGGATATATATTTGTGAGGAGCTTGTGGCGGGAAAATACTATATAGTTTCAGCGACCAAAAGTGTAATTTCATTATTTATATTTTAGTTCTAAATGTATATAGGCTGTGGCTACGTACTGAAATCACAAAGTCCGAATTCATATAACTGCATTGAATTATATTAGAAGCGCACACGATAGGTGCATCAAAAGCCCCATATGGCAACAACGCAAGAAACGTATATTTTTCAGAAATTACAAGTATCATTAATTTTCATAAATTATCCAGTTATCAACCACCATTGTAAAGAGTTAGGGAGTTGTTCCCATAGTTTAATTATTTTATAGTAATTATTTTCAAGAGTAAGAGGGTTGTTTACAATACATGTTTTTCATGTTGTTAATTTATGCATTTTTTTTCCTGTGATCTTTTGATATAAGGCTTAGGTGAGTTTTTGATCCATATCTTGGTGCATTTTTTTTATGAGTTTCTCCCTCTTGTGCGCTTTTGATATTTTCCGCCCAGCAGAATGTAGTGAGTTGATTTTTTTTTCTATAAATGATGCTTTCCTTTTATTAATCGTAAGTATGCTACATTTCCTTACAAACTATCCCTTATCTCTCTACCACAATAGTGTAAATATGAGAATATGCTGGGTGGGTACTTTAACACATAAAAAATAGCTTAAGTAATTACAACCATTTCTAATACTATTACTATTAGCACCGTGTCTTACTACCCGTTCGGTTTATACGCACTTACACTAATGTGTAATGGTAGGGTGATTGTGAGATGAAATGGAGGACCTACAGTTTAACGTGGGATCCGAACCATGGTGGAGGCCTGGCATTCCACACATTCACAAGTTGTGATTAATACACTTCTTGTCAGAGGTGAAGGAAGGGTTTGGCAATCAGATAAATCTGTGCCGGGACCAAGGTTTGAACCTCGGACCCCAGCACAGAATGACACCTTACCCCTAGACCACCAGGTCACCTAATCTCTGATAAAATGTATCTTATGATAGTATATTTCCAACCGACTGTAATCTTAAATGATTTTTGCCCAAACCAACATGGCGTCATAGTGGTTTTCACTTAATCTTTTCTTTGAAAGTCGCTCTCATTCCATAAATAACATATAACATTTCAAACAAAACAATGCATCTTGGTGCTTTTTTTTATACTACCTAAAAAAACTAGTGAGGATTAAACCAGTAAAACTGTTTACCATATTTTGAAAAATACATTATGAAATTGAAAAAATAATTATGTTGAAACTAAAACAGTATTGAACTTACCAGTTTCAGTGGTCGAATGGTCTACTGGGTCACTCTGATGTTAGACTGGTCTACTGATGACAGGGTAAATCGTGGTTCGATCCTGGTTGGGTGTACTGGGTCTGTATTCTTGAGTGAATTTTTGAGCATCTCGTATGGTTTTCTAAGCAAAGCTAAATAAAAAACTATAAGAGATAGCTTGGAAAGTGCTCAAAAATACATCCCCTGGGGCGGAATTTCTCCTCATTGTTTTCCAATCTCTCTCTCTCTCTCTCTCTCTCTCTTTCTCTCTCTTTGCAAATGCGTTGAGCCCCTGAAACGGATTGTTCTAAATTGTTCAGAAAGCGCACGTTTAATAACATAAATAATAAAAAAAAATTAAAACACTTGTTTTGTTTGTTATTCAGGCGACTCCACCTCTCGGCGGGTTAACGCCACCCTGCCCTCAGAGGACCTCGCAGTGTACGAGGGATTCAGCAACAACCCTTGGGGGTCCTCCAGAAAGGTCAATACGGGGGTGTCCCCCACCTCCTCGAGGCACCGCTCCAAGAGAGGGGTCGTCGACCTTTACAGTATGGTGATGTGCGCGACGGGTTGCGACCCTCTGGCCTACAAGGGGTACGGCTGCTACTGCGGTTTCCTCGGCTCCGGTTACACGGTGGACGGCATCGACAGGTACGGACGAGATTCTTTGTATCCTGAGATCTGTAGTAGGATTGTACGACATCTTAGCTTGGTCGGTAGCATGTCGGCCTACAGAATCAAGGGTCCCGGGCTCAATTCTCATTATGGCTGAAAAATGTGTATTTGGTGAAATGTGGTCTTCCCCTTTCACAATGATTAATTAATGGCTGCGGGGGGTATTGGAAAGAGGCTGGATGTTTAGTTTGTCCCATATTTAAGTTAGTATTGAGTCATAATAATAATGCACATCTGAGGTACATTATTCGTAACCTAGTAGTGTAAATATTAGCCAGTATTAATGTACCGTTTCTGAGGGGACGCCCGAATGTTTGTGGAGGCACTTTCCATGTTCCGATGAGATGACGATTATAGTGGGTATGAGGGTGTGGAATCACTTAAACCTAACTTGAGCCTAAACTAACCAAACACTGGTGACCGTTGAGGTAACTCACCTTTCGAGAAAAATACCCAAGGTAACAGCCGGGAATCGAACCCGAGCCCCTAGTTTTGGAGCCACGTGCACTGAACACTACACCACGGGGCTGGTGATTAATGAGTCTTATGCTGATATAATCAGTTGTTCAAAATATTCACGTTAAACAGCCCAAACAAAAAATATTTAGTACTATTCTGGTAGAAAGGACATATCTGGTAATTAAAAACGTTACTAAAATGACTTGTATACGTTCATAATTCAACTCATGTGATCTTCAGAGCACATTTTCAAAGTATAGTATTAAAATTTATAAAATACTTGACAAAAACTAAAAAATTACAGGACTTGTGCTGCTTTTTTAAATCTAGAATTACATTTTTTTAATCCTACTTCTGGCTATATAACTGAGATGACTTTCAATAGGGCTATAGTCTAATAATAGACGAGACAAATATAAAAATATTGGGTTCAACTTATTGATTTTTGCGAGCTTTAAAGTGTTTTTATACATACACACACAGTACAAACCAATAGAATGCACAAGGAATCTGCTTCGGTGGCCACGTGGTCTAACGCGCTACTATCGTATTAGATGAAGGAAAGATTTGGGTTTGAATCTCGGTCGGTTGGGCGTGCTGAAAGTGGTTTTCCTAAATGGCTTCCCACTCACCCTACATGCAAATGTGGACACACTAATTGTAAATAATATTTTTCTAATTTTTTACTACCCTCACATTCTACTACATGTTCGGGCTATAAGTATATGAACTAATTACGCTGATGATCTAGGAATGAGTAAAGTTTAATTTCGAGGAACTGTACTCACATTCGCTTGAAGGAAGAGTGAAAAATCATTAAGGAAAAAACTCAATATACCCGACTCGAACCCTGACCTTCCTGTCAACGGCAGACTAGTCTTTCACAAGATTGACACCTTAAACCATGCTGCCATCGAAGCATGTTTCTACCTTTCTCATCTCTAACACTGGATTGTTGTTATTAATTATATTAATGAATCGTACCCCACATATTACCGCCCTTTTTGTCAATTATCATATTTAGACTAATGAGGTAGATATGAAAAGGGGGCAGTTATAGAGGGTGACTTCAATTGAGAATCCATTAATAGAAAAGTTGTATGCTTATTTAATGTATGTATTTACTTCCGTATTCCACGTGTTACTACACTTTTGGGCTAGTCGTGTTCTTACAGTAATAGTGTAGAGGCAAAGAAAATAAATGTATAAGAAATATACCATCATTTACGTGAAGGGAGAGTGAAAAAATTAAGAAGAAAATCACCTAATTTTACTTTACTAGGATTCGAGTTTCAACTGGTACCTGGAATACCAGACAGGATGAAATTGACTCCCTTGTCCGCGTGCACACATATTCTCGATTGTATTAATCAAGTAATACAAAACCCAGGCTGGTTATACTAAGGTTTTTTTTTTTACTAAATGGTTTCCTACTCTTCACAAGTGTTGATAAATTTACTCTAAATTTACCTTCCTCCCCTATTCCCCACTAAGGTAAACAATCAGATAGTTTGAAAGGGTATTAAGACTTGGAGAAGAAAAAAATAATTAATTTGAACTAATGGTAAATAGAAAACACCAAATAAGTAGGACTGAAGACTAAATTTGCAGTCCCTCAATCTACTGAGTTATTGAGGTTTTAAGCTCAAGGATATAAGTTTGTACGCACTTATAATAATATTGTTTCATAATCACGTTTAAAAAAAAAGTACTGTGCAATCTTCAAATGTTTCATGCAAATGTATGTCAAATCTAAAGTAAGCATTTCCATAAGGTCAATGCGGTTGTTTAGCAAACAAATGTTTACTTTTCTCTCGAACCTAAAATGTTTTAAAAGTTAAGTCTCATTTGTGTACATAGTTTTTCCTTAAACATCTTTGGAGCAAAGACCTTTCATACTAGTTTTGTCATCTATTTGAAGATCTTGGCGTGAGAATTACGGGCATTATATAATCATTTGTGATGAAATATAGGTCCGCACTTTGGTTGCTAGTCTAGAAGTGAATGAGTGGCCACGTAACCACAGAGTACTAAAGAGTGTATCATGTTTAATTAATGAAGTTTCTGTCCAGCTCTTACTTCGTCACTCTTGGCTGGTTTGGACTTAATTGACTCACTTAAAGAAAGACAAATCAGACCAATGTCAACATTGCAAAGAAGAGACGTAGACCTACTATTAGCATTTACTTCTTTGTGTGTGTGTGTGTTCCAGCACTTTTTACTTATATAGTTTTAAAATATTCAGCTATGTTTTTAATTTATCCTTTTTTATTTATATCGATGGTAACAACTGTAGAATACATTTTATTTTAATAAGTCTGTCTATAAACTTGAGTAATGTAAATTGAATTAAAAATATAATTATTTTTACTACAAATTTTAATTATTTTAACCAGCTTGACTTTAAAGTGAAGTCTAATTAGTATTATTCTCACCCACGCTGGTGAAGACGAGTATAATAGCGCTAGCCTCGTCTTGTCTTATTCGCATATGACGAAGGCTTGGAGTTAAAATTCTAGCTAGGAGAGTTGAGATTTATTTTTTACTAAATTGTTTAGCAGTCACCTTCCAATAAAATACGGGTCTATTTCCTCTAAATTCTACCTTCTTTAATCAATTAGTGAGAATATTCAGTTAGCTCATATGGGTAAAAACAAAATACTTACACCTCCTAATCTTAAAAATTAAGATTACCCATTTATCTAAACAAATTTAAAGCTAGCTATTTATTTTATTCTACCTTATCTCAATACCCGACTGGACAATTAGTATTTTAATCAAGCTAATTAAGTAGAGGTAAGTAATTTATAAAATTAAGGAAAGGTATTCAAAGTTAAAATGGAGAGTGAAAAACTATTAACGAAAGACCATCGCCAGTATAACCCAGTCGATTTTAAAACCTTAACCTCCGAATAACCGGCAAATATCTATATTATCCTGATATTTAGTTCGCTTGTCAAACGATGTGGTTTTCTCTAACATAAATAGTATCACTTCTTACATATAGGCTTTAAGGTCTTGATAAACTTAGAGTTAACTTATTTTAACTGAAACTATTCTTCTTGCTTTAAGGTCACCTCCTTTCCGAAGGTAAAAATATTTATATTGCAATATTTATTATGATAATAGCAGATCTGATGCTACAAAATCACAAAAAGAGTCCTGACTAATTTATAATGTGTATCTGTGAACATAATAGCAAATGACTACGTTTGATTAAAGAAATGTAGACCACGTAACGTATTCCATTTATCTTATAAGCGACTACATTTGGTTTAAGACATTGATGTAAATGAACAAATTTGATAATTTGATGTTAAGCATATTTTTTAAATTCAAATAAATCAAAATGTAATCTGTAGTTCCTTTCACCACAATTTTAAATTAAACCCTATTTTTAAATGGCAAACCATTATTTAAATATGATAGGGGAGTTTAACATCTGAAGTTGATCCTAAGCCCAGCTCTAACTGTTTTGATGGTGTGCTTTGACATATAACTAAGTATAATAATTTCAACGTTACGGATTAAAATGTTTTAAAGCAAAAATAATAGACAAATAATATATAGATAAATAAACTACGTTTTATTAAATAAAACCATATGAAAAATCACATTTAATCGAAAACTATATGCAAATTAAATGTTAGATATGCTAAAGTCCAATTTAGATAGAAAGGAGCTTTTATTGACAACCATAAAAATTAATAAAATAATGTCCATATATTTATACGTAAACTCATGTGATCTGTAAAGCTCCCAGTTCATAGGTAATATCAATGCCTATAAATTAACGTCAATAAAAAATAAAATGCAACCAATGTTGACAGAGAAAAAAATGTGTTAATATCCTCTAAGTTTCTTCCTATAACAATCCTACTATACAAGGATATTAAAAGCTCCAAGTGAAAAAGTATACAGGTTATAGGTGAGGACAAGACAAGTCTTTCTAAGTATTGAACTTGAGGTCATCGACACCAAAGTTGGTGTTGTGTGCACCTATGAGGTAGGCAATTAATTAATTTTCAATACATTAGTGGTGTGTGAGGGTGTAAATAATATCAAGTAACATGCATTAAATTACCTGACAACAGTAATTGTTGATTATTTCAAAGATATGCGTGTTGGCCTTGACAGGGACACATAATGAGAGTGCAGAAGAATCTATACTGAGTGAGTTGATTGTTTTCTTATTCAGAACGATTAATATGCTGACAGTCAACAATGCAATGCCACTATGCTACAGTGGCTCCATGGCTTCTTTGGTGCTGACTGACAGCTCACAGCTGACATCTGAAAGTCAAATGTGACAGCTGCTAAACACATGTTTTTGCAGATCATCTGGTTCGGCGTAGGGATACGTAATTTGGTCTGGTAACTTTTTAAAGCTGTCAGCTGTCAGTCAGCACCAAAGAAGCCACGGGGCTACTGTAAGCTGGCGCTATTGTGTGAATCAGGAGAGGGGATGATGGGGATGCCTGTGTTGGTTTGAGTGGCGTGCTTACTCCCCAGGTGCAAACAGCGCTAGTTTTGACGTCTTGTAGAGTCGCCGAGTAGAGATGGGTGAAACAGTGAATTTACGATATCCGTGAATACAGTGGCTGTGATTTTAAAATATCGGTGATTTATACCAGTGATTTTTCACTGTGACTGGTATTCACAATGTCTTGATGGACCGATATTTTTCATTTTCCAACCACGGTTAAAGCTAGTATTTAACTGCTGTCCGAGTAGGCGAGTACAATCGAGTATCGAGTATGGGGTATTTAGTATTTACTCGAATTGTCCCGTGAGTATCGGTTGGAAGGAAAACTATTATTATTATTATTATTATTATTATTATTATTATTATTATTATTAGCACCGCGTCTTACTACCCGTTCAGGTTGTACGCACTCACGTTATTGTGTAATGGTAGGGTGATTGTGAGAACAAAATGGAGGACCTACAGTTTAACGTGGAATCCGAACTACGGTGGATACCTGACATTCCCCTGGAAGTAAAACTAATTGCACGGGTGTTTGGCGGCTTGTAATGTAATTCGATACTTAAAGGCCTAACATAAACTCTTCCTGTCTGCACTGACATTGACAATTGACATACAGCTACCTAATCTTTCAAGGCTTAATCTGGGTTTCATGTTGCCTGACTAATGTACAGTCAATACAAAAGTATGCGTTTTAAGATGTTTCACACAGTCAATAAAAAGAGAAAACAAAAAAGTTATTTAATATTTTATAGTGAAATGTTATGTAATTTGGGCAAAATGAGTGGCCCAACAAACACAATGTTAAACTTGAATACCAATATTAAAATTATTTGACGGAGTATAAGAAACTATTGTAATTGTGTAATTTATCTAGTGATATGTTTTACTACAGTTAAAATGTATGTGATATTAAAAATGAACATAACATAATGGTGATTGGTTTAGAAAATGTTGTTTGGAATGCAGGTCATATACTCATATTATATTACTGTAGTGTTATTTTATTTTACATACCGTACATCTAATAGTAGATTAACTATACATATATATTAGAAGCAAATATATTTTAGGTTATATTATAAGATGATTAAGATCATCAAAGCATAGTAAATATTAAGGTTTATTTATATATTTTCTATTTTGTTATTTATTTTAATTTATTATTTGCTATTTTGGGGATATAATCACCGAAAATAGAATAAATTATGTTTTCCGCAGCCTATTTTTAAAAAAGAATCCGAAATGTGAATTGCTTATTAAGCAATCTTTTCAATTTGGTTCTTGACAACAAATATTTTGTATTGAATACGCATGTGAATGAAACATTTAAACCATTAAAGTCATGTTTACGTAGCAATCTGATACTGTTTTTGAAAAATGAGCTCTACGAGATTAAGTGTTTTAAATAGAAATAACACGTAAAACATGCCAGTGAATAAGGTCAATATTCAATTAGCTGGTAGAAAATAAAACAAGGACCGCGAAGCGAGTATTTACTCAATTGTCTAGAAGAAGCAATAATAGCTCCGTAGCTCGAGTAACTGTTGCCATCTGATGCGAGTATCTCCGATCACTGATATCTAAATCACCGATACTTTTGAAATAGAGTCACTGGGAGTAGCGGTAATCATATTGTAAGAATTTTAATTCTCTTAATTTATATTTTTATTTAGCTATAATTTTTGTTTCTTAGATGAATATTTATTTTTGTTTTATACTACTTATAATTAAGGCTAGTTAATTGCCTTCTGTCGAAGGAAGCACCCATAATGGCCGAACTATGCTTGGAGAAAAGAAGAAGCGAGGTTTTGTTTGGTTTTGGGAGCTTTGGTATTTTTTGTGGGTATTGTTGAAAAAAAATTATGAAAGAAGAAGAAAACGTAAAATCGCTAGTGGGATGCTAGTGAAAGCAAAATTACAAGAAAATATTTCTTGTAAAAGAAGATTTAGTAAGGATCACAAGAATAACGTTACTAACCAAAGGATTGGTAGTAAATAATATCGCAGCAGACTACGGCTAAAACACGTGAGTGATTTCTGATACTGTAACTGTCTACAAACTGAATCTACCAACAGACTATCTGATACGTAAATAAATTAACTCAAGAAAGTAACTTTATTCATTGAACTGCATAATTACTTCGACAGAGGCAATGACTTTATTTAATAGTTATTATTCTTACTAACCCTGACTGATCTCGTTGTGTAAATAGACTGTAATTTATAGATTTAAGAAGTTCTAATTGTATAGTAAGTAAGTTTTAGTCTTATAAGTCAGCTGAATCAATAAGGGTACATTTTTGCCCAACATGACCCAGAGGTCCCGAGAGAGAGTCCCGTGCTAAATTAATTTGTAATATTAAATTTAATTTTTTTTTTTTAATTTTTTACTCTGAAACATCGTAGCAAAGAAGTTTGTCTGAGCAAATCCAAAATTCATTTATCCTTAATCTCATGTATTTGTTTTATTTGTTAACTACATTGGACTTGGAATTATTAAATATATAAATGCTTTATATGATCAAATATATATCTAATTCTCCACTTTCCTATGTAAGCACCCATCCCCATTATTGTTAAAGTGGTGTAAAAAAATAAAAAATAGTAAAAATAAAGACAGAATTTTTACAATATGGTAGCGGTGAAAAAATCACAATAAGTGATTTATCGCCCATCTCTATCGCCGACCTCATGTTCATTGTGTTCAAATACTTGTCTTGTCATGGAGATATGAAAAACCCTTAATCAAACTAAATGTATCCACTTAAGATATGTTTTATCTATTTTTGTGAAAATTGTTTTTAACTACGGAAACCGTATAAATACGAACCTTAAATCTATTTCCCTTCCAACTCACATTAAAATATTTACTTTTGATCTTCGTAAAAATAAAATTTATTAATATTATGATGATAAGAGTATTTTTTTTCTAAGTAAATAAAGATCACATTAAAATTGGCTCTGCACTCTTTACAGTGTATTGAATGCCACGACAGAAACCAAACATTTAAATAATAACTACGATATTTAGTTAATCCATAAAAATTGTAAAATAATCAAAAATACCTAAAAAAAAATAGCGAAAATAAAAAAACTTAGTAATAATTTCGTACACATTACAGAGAAATATCTGGAGAGGTTGGCAGCTATGAAAGTGTTACTTATCACGCGCACAGACCCGTGTACGTGATGTCGCAGCCTCTAGCACACTCGGAACAAGGTGTACCCTCTTTGTACAAGCTGTCCCCTATGATGTTCCCTCCAGGGCCATAGTTGCACGCCATGTAGTATATATTCCAGACACCGTCGGGGTAGTATATGAGACCGCAACCAACCAAGTTCGTGTCTGCCCAAACTACTTGAGTGTAGTGACCGACGACTTTATCGTTGGGCTCAGGAAGCCTGAAAATAGATTTATATTATTATTGTTTATTTTGTACAACGCATCTTAATACCTGGTTGGACTACTCTCATAGTTACACTAATGTGCTAGAGATGGAGGAAGTAGAAGTTATAGAAATTGCGCAAGCGTTTGCGTGGAAGGGAGGAAAACCAATCAAGAAAAATACCTCCTCAGTACACAAGGCTGGAGTTCATGTGACCATATGATGCAGACGTTGAGAAACCCCAGATTATTTATGAGGTGGTTTGATATTTTTACTTTCTCTCTGTCCATTGGAGAAAGAAGTATTGTTATCATCAAAAAATAATCCAAATCGAGATTTTGATAAATGTTAACCGTAAAAAGTGATTTTTGCGATGACGCCTGTATGTCTATATTCAGACTAGAGCCGAAATTATGTTACCAATTGTGCTAAAACTTGGTCTCTTAAGGCTTTCATAAAACTACCTTGAGGAGTTTTTGGAATTAGATATCAAACTCCTAAGATTAAAGGTAGTTTACTGAAGGGTAAAAAGAGATATAAATTATTTTCTCAAAATTAACGATTTTGATTAAATTTTTTATATAGGCATTGTTTAACCTAACACATAAAATGGCAATTCTCATTTTCCCATAAAAATTAATTTGGAGGTATTTTAGAGAAGCTAAATTCTCAAATTTTGATAATATATTCGCAACTATTTGAGATACGAAGTAATTTATCATTGTAAAGTTGTAATACTATTAAAAACATATTTATTTTATTTGAAATATACTTTTATAAAATCAATAGTTTCTGAGCTATAATCAAATATATAAGTATATTTGATTATATATATATATGTATGTATATATATATGTATATATATATGTATATATATATATATAATTTTTCAAGTCCTTGAATATGAAATTAGTTGACTAATCTCTTTGGTGGAGTGTTTATGCAACAGTGTATATTATTTCGTTGTAAAAATCTTGCTTGTATTTATTAAATGTTATTTTAATGTTAAAAAGAGAGAAAATCTGTGCGGTGCACCACACCAATTATTTCATTATTGTTTTTACCAAAGTGTAAGCGAAAACTCTAACCGGTTAAAACGATTAAACTTTTTGCAAAAAATGTTTTTAAAAATGTGTGATAACTTTCCAGTATTCTTTTAAAATGGTTTGTTGTGACCATATAAAAACATTACTATTTTTGATAGAGGATAGCTAGAACTAGGTTTCTAACCTTTTTACTTTCTTGCTATCTTTCAGGTAGAGAGAGTATTGTGATCGTCAACAAAATTGAACTCAGGATTTTGATGAATCTTTACATTTCATGACCCCCCGAATCTAAAAAAGTTGTTTTTGACTTTCTGTCTGTCTTTTTGTACCTCCAACTAGAGCATAAACTATTTTACTGATCGGGTTAAAATTCGGTATCTAAAATTAAGGGTAGTTTACTTAAAGGCAAAAAGAGAAAAAGTCAATTTTATCAAAATCGGCTTTAACGATTTTGATTAAATTTCATTTCTAAACATTTATAAATATTCTAAACAAAATGGTTTCTCTTAATATTTTGGCAAAATGAATTAAGGTCTCCAGTATGATGGGTAAATTATATTTATTTTTATAATATCTCCTAAACTATTTGAGATATTAAATTACCTATCGTTACAAATATGTAGGTCTCTTTATAATACAAATATTTGATAAGCAGCATATGTTTATAAAACCAATAACTTTCAAGCTATATATATAAAAAAAAATTTAACTTTTCGAAAGGTAAAAGATTTGTAAAAGATATTAACAAAAACAGTATACAGTAAACAACAGCATTATAGCCGATTATTTTAAGCTTACTTAATAGATTTCCATAAAGAGTGATTGTATTTAAACTTTTATTTTGTTTGTCACTAACACACGAATTTCAGATTAAAAAAATATGTATTAGTGAACTTCAGAACTTCAGACATAGTGAACCAAATATCTTATTCCGTAGAGGTTAGTTTAACCAGAGTTGACTGTATACATATGCATTATATTGTGGGTTTTTTCAGTCACATATAGTGATTTAGAATGATCGTGCCAAAAGGAAATGTGTGGAGAATGGTGCTATTAAGACTATATAGGCATAAGGAACCCATGATCGACAATGTCCCCTTAAGGCGCTATGGATCCACAAACATACTTTGAAGTGTTGCCTGAAATGTAGGCAACTTTTCCGGCATGTCAGGGGCAGTACCACGAGGTGATGGTATCGGCACCATGGAAACGTTGTGCGCCACCCAACCTAAGGTCTCATAATTAATACGAGCACGTCTCCTTAAACAGGTAACAGGTTCGTACCATATACGAGCGTAACAGAGATGAAGGAATACACATTCAGGGAACTAGATGACATTCACCTTGTAGTACGGGTGTAATGGAACACGCTCGCAGTAATAATGTGATCTTTTAGCCGGATGAGATATGAAGTTTGGATAGTGCCAATATTATTATTGTTATTATCACTATCATTATTATTATTATTATTATTATTATTAGCAACGTGTCTTACTACTCGTTCGGGTTATACGCACTTACGGTAATGTGTAATGGCAGGGTGATTGTTAGATGAAATGAAGGACTTACAGTTTAACGTGGAATCCGAACCACGGTGGAGGTCTGGCATTCCCCACATTCACAAGATGTCTTGTCAGAGGTGAAGGAAGGGTTTGGCAAGCAGAAAAATCTGTGCCGGAACCAAGGATTGAACCCCGGACCCCAGCACAGAAGTCCGACACCTTACTCCTAGACCACCAGATCACCTACCAATATTATCATTATCATTATTAGCACCGCGTCTTACTACCCGTTCGGGTTATACGCACTTACGCTAATGTGTAATGGTAGGGTGATTGTGAGATGAAATGAAGGACCTACAGTTTAACGTGGAATCCGAACCACGGTGGAGGCCCGGCATTCCCCACATTCACAAGATGTCTTGTCAGAGGTGAAGGAAGGGTTTGGCAATCAGATAAATCTGTGCCGTGACCGAGGATTGAACCCCGGCCGCCAGTACAGAAGTCTGACACCTTACCCCTAGACCACCAGGTCACCACCAATATCATATAGTGAGTGGTAGCGTTGCTAGCATGCCTGAAAAGTTGATCAAACCTCAAGCAAAACTTCAAATGTTTGAATATCCACCTTACGGAAATATCGCCGACCATTGGTACCTTGTACCAAAATAATCGTTAAAGCGCCATCCATTTCATTTTGGAACGAACATTCAAAATCCCTCAGTATATGTATATATAAATAAATTATATATATATAAAGTAGGTTGACTAAAATTTGGAGTAAATTATTATGACTTATCCCCAAGAACTGTCCATAATATGATGATATAAATAAATAGAAATCAACACAGGTGAAGAATGGTACTTGCAACAATATTATCCAGGATATAGATAGTTGGCACACAAAGTCAAAATCTCTTAAGTCTTGGATCAATTTTTTTGGCCATGTTGTCATTCTTCACTTAGTTGAATATTAAATACAGTATTTGTCTATTTTCTTTGAGCTGGGTTGAATGAAAACACAAATTAAGATATTTAGTTTTACAGTTTTAATGATAAAAATATTGTGGCTAAAATAAATAAAATATTGTTTCGGTAGATACGTTTAGTTTAATTTTATTCATATCGTGATCTCAGTAGTTCTTGAATATTTGATATGGGAATAGCAGAATTTGAATATGTCTATATTTTATTTTTCATTAAAAAATATTATGGTAAGTGAACGTAGATATAAGATGCTCGAATCTTCAATTCCTAGAATACCTCGAGTCCTATGGTGTTTTAGAGATTCTAGATTCATAAAAATCTCAAAATGCCTCTCTAATACAATGTATGAGTGACTTGATATAACAATTTTAAGCAATTGGTAAACGTAATTATATAGACTTGTGTAGTTGGAAGAGTAAAAAAATCACAAAAAAGAACAACATAATTCTATTCGCTAAAAAGAAGTGATCTCTTTGTTAGTTATGACGTAATAGACATGAAAATAAATTGTCGGTGACATCAAACCTCAAGCAATTTTTTTTAAATTAATTTTAAATATTGTTACTTTAACTAAAATTGCATTATTATTTTTAATTTGAGGATTTGAATTTGGATTCAGGATTCCAAAAGAAAATATAAGATTCATATTCGAAACTCGGATTCGAGTAATATAGGAATCGACCTATATCTAGTTTAAAACAAATTATACTCTTAATAAATCTACTCTGCAAATACTTACTTAAAGCAGTTGACGTCGTGCGGTTGAAATATTTTACTTCATCGTAAAAGTCTCGCACTTGCGAGCTTGAGTCGAATTTATGATGAATCGTTGATCCGCTCATACAAATATTTTGACCCACGCTGAAGCGTTCTGTTACATATCACAGTAAAAAAATTAAAATATTTAAATTATCCTTATGAGTATACATATATATCACTGGTTTCCAAAGTTTCTGTAGGGAGGAAGGTGGTTAAAAGGAGACTAGTGTGTCACGTGCTAAAAGCTGGATAAAATATGTATATAATTCAATAGAGCGTCGATAATTTGGACTAATTGAGGATTGGCCCATTCCGGATCATTGATTTGTCCATTTTTTTTTAAATACAGTAGCTATACCAAAAATTAAGAAAATAAGCAAAGGCAGGATACTTATGATAACTCAGTGTTAAGATAGAATTATTTTCACTTTAGTTAAACAAAGAAGTTATAACTGTTGTATCTTTTGTTGATAAATATAAAAAATTGTGAAGGAATGTAATTTGGCCAAAATCTAACAACGAAAACGTTTCCAATTTTTACTTTATCGCTATCTTACAGGTAGAGAAACTATTGTGATCGTCAAAAAAATTGAACTCGAGATTTTGATTAATCTCGACGTTTCATGACCCCCCCCCCCCCCCCCCCCTCCCGAATCCGAAAAAGTTGTTTTTTAATTTCGTCTGTCTGTACCTCTGACTAGAGCCTAAATTTTTTTACCGATCGGTTAAAGCTTGGTACCTAGCGTTTTCATAGGGTTGATCCGAGGGGTTTTTGGAATTGGATATCAAAGCTAAAATTAAGGCTAGTTTACTAAAGGGCAAAAAGAGAAAAAGACGATTTTCTCAAAATCTACTCTCAATATTTCGGCAAAAATGACGTTAAGGGCTCCGGTCTGATGCGTAAATTCTCATTTTTTTATTATAACTCATAAACTGTTTGAGATATGAAATTACTTATCATTACAAATGTGTAGATCTATCTATAAGTAAAAATATGATATTCGCAACATATTTTTATAAAACCAATAACTTTCAAGCTATATGCATATATGTAGGCTATAAACTTTTCGAACACTAAAGGTAAAGATTGCGACCGTAAAATAAATCTAGCCTGAAATGTGGATGTATGTCGACGTCTCATGACCCCCCGAACCCTAAAAAGTGTTTTTGCAATGACGTCTGTTGTCCATTTGTCTGTCAGTCTGTACCCCGGGCTAGAGCCTAAACTATATTACCGATTGGGCTAAGACTTGGTATCTAGGTATTTCATAGGTTTACCCTTAGGAATTTTTGTAAATGGATATCCAAACCTAAAATTAAGGGTAGTTTTTTAAGGGCGGAAAGAGAAAAAGTCAATTTTATCAAAATTGGTTTTATAATTTTATCAAAATCGGCTTTAACGATTTTGATTAGATCTCATTTCTAAGCTTTGATCAATATTACAAACCCAATGACTATTCTCAACTTTTCATGCGTAAATTCTAATTTTTAATATTTTCTCCGTTACTTATCAGTGCATACATGTGGATCTATTTACAATAAACATCTTTTACTTGAAGTATATTTTTATAAAAGAAAAAGTTTTCAAGCTATACACAAATATATATTTCTTTTAAATTTGCCAAAACTTTAAGGTAAATTATTAAGACCGTAAAAAAAAAATCTAGCCTGAGATGTTGATGGATGTTGACGTTTCATGACACCCCAAACCTGGGTTTTAGAACCTTAAGGCCATGCCTTAATCCGGCCCTGACTATACTCTAAATTAATTATATAACTAAACTGCAATTTTAGAAAGAAAAAAAAAGAATTCTTAAATGCACTGTTTGGAAATCACGAGTCTAGTAACATCAATCTATAAACTTTTTTGAAATATGTTATATATAAAAACTAGGCTCATTTTTAAACAATGTAAAATAATCAAAAATAAATTGTCCAGAACAATCTATAAGGAGTCGTCCATAAACCAACCACGTAACACTTTTTCTTACCCTTTTAGCCCCCTCTCCCCCATGTAAACATTTATTCTAACCCCCCTTTCACCCCAACTTGTGTTACGTAACTTTTCTCACCAAGAATGAATATAATTATTAAGTTTTGTGATATTAAAGGAGGATTCAAATGTAAAACTTCTTAAAATAAATTTTAAATCCTGAATATAAATGATTTCAAATAATATTATTATTTATGGATGGCTACACTTACAGAAAGATAAGACAGACAAGTCTATACTTAATATTATAAAGAGGAAAGATTTTGTTTTTTTTGTTTGTAATGGATAAAAAAAACTATTGGACCAATTTTAAAAATTCTTTCACCAATATAAAGCTATATTATCAGCGAGTAACATAGGCTATATTTTATTTTGGAAATTTAATTTATTCCTCATAAAAATTTCGTTAGTTTTACACAAGGTATAAATAAGCTATATTTATTGACATAATCTGGCTTAGAATTACGTTTCAAAGATAACGTTTCCATTTGAAATCGGGCACCGGGAGGGTGAGGGGCCTTATATAAATCTTAATAACAGGTGGTCATGGCACACGTGGGATTGTCTCTAGTATAGACATAAAGACGTTGAGCTCAAATTCCTCAGGTTCATGAGGAAAAACCTCTGCTGTATTTATGTTATGAATGTCAGGTTTGCGATCTGAGTCAGAGCAAGACGGCGTGGCACTACTATACTGTATGCTGACAAGGATGGCCATTTTCTATAGTAGCGCTACATGATGATAAATTGAACACATCTGATGCTTGGCGCTGGGGGAAACATCTTTCTTAATATTGTGCACTTTTTATAGTCATATCATCATGATATGGAGAGCATTTAAAGAATTCTAGGTATAGAACTTTTCTAAATTATTATTGGGTTAATCTACAATATTTTACTTTAATTAACTTATCAATACCTAGATTCAGGTTTCATTCCAACATCGATCCTGGATCCTGGCTTCACTCTCGGAAAAGACTAGATGGCCAATGAAACGGAGATCTGGGTTCGAATACCTGTCGGGTGTACACAGAGTAGATTTTCTTAAATGGTTTTACTCTCTCTTCCCCCCCCCCCCCACCACGTTAATGAGGGTAGATTACGTCTAAAATTCTACCTTCCTCATTTCTACTCCATTAGATAAATATAATAAAAATAATTAGAATAACTACAATTTGACTATACAACCCTACAAAATGTATACTAAAAACGTGAAATTTTAAAGAAAATCTACCAACATTTTCATGGAGGGAGAGCGGGAAACCATTTAGGAAAAGCAACTCTCAATCGACCTGACTGGTATTCGAAAATCATCTCCCCAACATCGGTCGTCTGGTCTACTGAGAGAATGACGATTTAAACCACGTGGAAACCGTAACTGGTGTATAGTAGTTGCATTTATATACATATACACTAGATTTATCAAAAGGTAAAAGTTATAGGCTTATATACGCCTACCTTTTGAAAATAATTGATGATATTTGAAGCTTTACTTTTCATAACATGCTACTGTTAAGAAGAAATAACACTATTGATGGACTCCTAAAACTTGACTTGAGATAAATTAAGTATTTTTGCTTTTTTATTGGTCAAAATGTATAAATGAGGAATTTAATAGCAATGCGATGATATGAAGACGAGCAACACCTAATAAAATGTCGAAAATTTTAACTGGAAGTTGAAATTTTAATATGAAGTGTTGACCCTTGTGGGCCCAATATTGATATTTTTTATCGGTCCAAACATACAATTGAGGACATTAATTCTTTAAAAATAAAGTAATTAAATTTAAAACCACGACTCAAAAAATGTTTTACATAAGTATAGTGCAATTTATTCTTGGGTTTGCTAGTGTATATTATTTAGATTCACATATTTTACGAGTTTTGAGACATTTTTAAACAATAGAACGAGAAAGTCCGTGCGGAGCTCCGTACCATTTATTGTCTGGATATCGCTTTTTATACGCAACCAATGAACAAGTCTCCTATTCTTGAAGAAATTATTTTTGTTTTTTTACAAAAACAAGCGATTATTCACGGACTATGTAAAAGAATGTGCAGTAAGAATCTAAATTATACTCAAACTCAACTATACTTATAAATTAAGACCGCTTCGACTTACAGCTGTTATCCAACTGAAAGTACGTGAGGGGTTCAGTAGATTGGACAAATATAAACAAGTGCCGTGAGTATGTCACTGTCATGCACATGAAAATATGTGTTTTTGAATGTTTTTGGCGTTTGTAGTCTCAGGCAAACAATGCCACCTAATCGCATTCGAAATAAACAAAAAGTAAATGCTAAACTTGCATCTTCAACGCCACAGATATTTGGAAGTTATCTAGAAGTATGGTCATCAAAGGTTAAAATATGAACAATAATATTATTTTTGAATATTAGAATTTGAGTATAAGATCTGTGTTACGTAACGTTGTGATGTACCCCACTCTCCCCCCATTTAACAGTATGTATACATTAGAGTTTTCCCTCAAAGCGTTCTGTGGTTCATGGACGACCCCTAATATATTCAGATCCATCCGACACAATACTTACCACATCTTCTACAAACGTCGTGATCAATTTGACACTGATCCACCCAACGTTGAGCTATTTCTGCAAGTTCATCGTCCCAGCTCTAAACGACATATAATACAGTATTAATTAATATGAAACCTAGTTTTGTACCAAGTTTATTAACTGTTGTTTCCTCAACTCATGCTAATCTAAAGATAGTTTAGTTTTAAATGGTCTTCTCATCTAGTACACATCCCCATTTTCTATTATATTGGTAGATTGATTTTTTCAAACTTCATTTAACAACACCTCAAATTTTCTAGAAGATATTTTTTTTTCCTCGTGTTGGCAGCACTAGTCTAAAGTCCTAGATTTGCCAAACACTCCTTTCACAAATTTTCCATTATTTCAAAATACTTTCTTTCATGTAGACAACACGAGGGTGCAGTCTTGGATCTCCTCAAATCTCCTATCATAATTTCTTCAATATTTTAAAATGCATAAATATTTTCCTCGCGTTGGCAACTCTTGGTTTTGGTCCTGGATTACCCCAACCCTACCTTCAAAATTTCCCCAATATTCTAAAATACATAACTATTTTATTCATGTTGGTAGCACTGGGCTGTGGTCCCGGGTTTCCCCGACTCTCCTTTCCCAAAGCTACAATATTCCTCAGTCTGTTGTGTTCATCCACAATGGCGTTCTTCTCTGTCTGGTTGAACCCTCGCGAGAATGGAGTATTACACGCCGTAGCGACACCCTCCTGTAAATGTAAAAAAAAAATATAAAACTGGTTTCCGTGGGAATATGATATGTAATAAGATGTGACTCTCACTATACTTACGATATTTATATCGCTATTGTAAAAGTCTTATTTACAATTGCGATAGTCTGATAGTCATGATAATATTAATCTCATCTAAACTTATGATAATGGGATTGCCATAAGAAGAATCTTGTCTAAATTGGCGATAATCTTAAAGCCATAAGAAGCGTCTTATCGAAACTTGCGATAGTCTTAACGCTATAGGAAGAGTATTACCTAAACTGTGACTGTCTTATTGCTTTAGAAGAGTATTACCTAAACTTGTGACTGTCTTATTGCTATAGGAAGAGTATTACCTTAACTTGCGATAGTCTTATTGCTATAGGAAGAGTATTACCTAAACTTGCGATAGTATGATCATAATAGGAAGAGTCTTAGCTATACTTACGATTATTAATCTTCATCGAAATAAATCTTATCTGACAATTAAAAACTTAACTACAACTAGGTACTGTTTACTTAAGCGGGAGATTTTCCTTGACTTGGCATGTTTGTGGGACTTACATTGTAAAGACACATGGTGTGTTTATCTTCGTTGCATGTTAGATCACAATAGTCTACTGACATTACAGTTGTTTGAGCTACCGGCAACAAAATAGCGAGGAGATTTCTCAGTTTCCACATTGTCTCGTATGTAACCTAATAAACACTGGAAAAACAACATATTTGTTAGTTAATATTCTAGAGTAGAACAATGTACGAGTTATTTATTTTCTACGATCCCTTAGCGCGTTTGTTTACTAAACAAAGGGTTAATTTTCAGCACTGTTGTCAAATGTGGGGGAGGGGGGGGAATCTACAGTATTGCCGGGGTACTAGGAATTGTGACTGTTCTAGAGTTAATTTATTTTTTATTTATTGTCTCTATATAATGGTTTGGTTCATGAAAGGAATGTATAATGCACTTTTTTTTTCATTTATTTGAGGTATTTAACGTGCACTTTCTGAACCGATTGATCATATTGCCAGAAGACTTATAAACTAACTTAAATCTAGAACAAACACAACATCCAGCCCCCAGCTGTTAATCTATAAGTGTGAAAGGGGGTCCCCATATTTCACCCAATAATAGATTTTTTGGGCATGCCAAGAACCTAACCTGGGACCTTTATCTCAGTAGACAGACACACTACCAACTGAGCTAAGGTGTCGAAGTGTACCTTTTAATAGAGTGAGTTCTAAATACTATTAAAAAAAAGTTATTTCGTGGGGAGGGTGTGTTTGGGGGGAATAATAGATGATATAATGATTTTATCGAATATTTATTTTATTAATTAAATTGGTGATATATCTAAGTTAACAATTAATAATATTTGGGATAAATTAATAATATTAACATGTTGAATAGAACAGGTTTCTGAAATAATTCTACGTAATTTATTCAAATAGTCTATACTTTATATTAATTCTCCTTATACAATTTTTACTTGATATTGGTAATGTGTTTTACTAAACTTCCTCGTTGATCTATGATTTGTTTAATAAACAATATTACTAAATCTCAATAGTTAAAGAGACAGTTAAATAAACCTAAACGAATATGCTATTTTAAAAAAAACTTAGAGCAGTTATCACACGTAATCTTGTGTTATATTCAATTGGGCACATTATCGTAAAACTAAATTAATATAATCCTACAAAAATCCAAAAAGTACTAATCTAGTAATTTCTAATAAAATAATATATTGATTTATTAATTCATACCATTAAAAATTGAACTTATCTTCCATTAATTTGCTGAAGAATTCACAATACAAAATATTTTAAAAGGGTAAACTCTCGAAGTGTAAAAATAATAAGTTTTCAATAATATCTGGGTTATTAGTTAGATAATAAACTAATGTTACCTTGTTTCGTTTGGGAGGAAAAAAAAGTTTTGAAACGAATCACCAAAGAAGTATAAGACCTAACGAAACCTTAAACAGCAAGACACCTTTTTACTTTAATACAAAATCCAAACAACACACATCACAGTTAAATCTTTTAACTACTGCCCTGCTGTTAAGTGTTAGTGGCAAGGATTATATGTGAAATGTGAGCAAAAGACTGCCATAACGAGGGTTATGAATCACTGAACAAATATTTTGAGTCAACCCTAAGAACGCGACTAATCACAAAGCTATGGGACCGAGCGTGCTTTGTAACTGTCACGAGTAAACATTTTACCATTCATCAGTTCTTGGAAAGAAAATAAAATACGTAAGATTAGTTGAAGAAAATCTAATGACAATACCTTCTGCCTGGCACGTAGTGTTATGTGTAATTCTTTGAAGACAAAAGTTTAGAATAAACAAATTATTTTTAGGTTCATAATTGGTCGAGTGACCCAGCAGGAATCCGATAAATATTGTGAATCACTCATGAATCCTGCTAAAATATATTATTAGCTTATTATTAATTTATTTTAAATTAAAGAGCATCACTGAATGAACCAGAATGCATTTTTTCAAATTCAGAAGATCACTATTAATAGGGTTAGTATCGTAAATGTTGACACTAAAAATTTTTGTGAGCTAAGCTTTTTCTGTATCGGCTACATTGATAATTCTAATCAACTACTATATTTTTAGAGAATTAATTTGGCTGAATTTAATTAATTAAAGCTAGTCCTCTTGTCAGTTGGCCTGATATTCATTAGTCAAAGTATAAATTGATAATATAAGATAAAATAATATAATAAATAGTGTAATAAGCATGCTTTATCTAACTTATATTTTAGTTTATCTAGTTTCAAAGTTTTGTTTTAACATGAAAAATAACTCAAGAATCTTAAGAAGAATCTCGTAAGGATTAAATTTTAATGAGTATAGAATGAGGGCCTAATAAAAGTAACCATCATCTATATTAAATAAAATCTACTCTACTCACCCTCCCGAAAACTCTTCCAGGTACCTCTTCATTATAAAACGAGATACTGTTTTCAAGCTGAGAAGACAGTTTTATAGGCTAAACACATTTGACTTGATACTTGTAGAAGTGTTCTAAAGTCACGTCGGTTTGGCCTTAGAAGTCACACTTGAGAGAACATGCACGTTTCCTCTTCTTACGTCACGTCCATACCGAGTTAATCACGTGAAATGTCTGGAGGGCATCTCTCTACTAGCAATTTTATATTTTGCAGCCAAAGCTACGCAAATTGTAAGATAATATTTCTATTATTCCTTGATCTGCGTCTTATTACCCGTTCGGGCTATCATCATCATCATCATCATCATCATCATTCGACGTTTCTACCTCTGCGGGTCGTCTGGTACATCCTCTTCCATTCCTGACGATCTTTCCAAACTTCTCCCTCAGCCACACGTCTCCAGTCCTCTCCTTTATCTTGTATGTCCTTCTGTTCTTGGTCCATCCATCTTGTCCATGGTCTTCCAATAGGTCTTCTACCCTTCTATTTGTTCTGTAAGGCTTTCTTAGGCTCTCTGTCCTTCTCCATTTTCATCACATGACCCAACCACAGCAACCTTTTTCCCTTCAGTGTCTCTTCTAATGATTATTTTAATTATTTTATTTCTTATCCTGTCTCTTCTTGCTACGTTCTCACCCACCTCGTGGCGTAGTTGGCTAAAGCGTTTGTTGTGTTGAGCTCGATTGCTGAGGACGGAGAGATCGAGGTTCGAATCTCGGTCGGGTGAACTGGGGGTGGTTTTTCCTAAATGGTTTTCCACTCTCCCTCCACGCAAATGCGGGTTCACTTCCTCTAATTCAACCTTTCCAATTCCTAATCCATTAGCGTTATTAGTACTTAAATCGTACAACCCGAACGGGTAGTAAGACGTGGTGTTAAATATTAGGCCTATTATTTTGGTACGTTCTCAGTGGCTCTTAGGAACTTCATCTCTGCTGTCTGCAATCTACTTAATTCTCTCTTCGTCCATGTCCAGGTTTCAGCTCGTCCAGGCTATACACATACTAACCATGATTGATTATTGATGGGTTTAGAAGAACTGTACCCGTGTTTTTGTGGGGGAGCATTAAAAATAAAACATACAGTTAAAACCAACCCCAGTACACTCAGCTAAGATTCCAACTTGGAAATCACGTAGGGCGGTGTGAAAAAACTTATAATTAAAAACAACCACAATACACTCATCCAAGATTCGAATCCGTACCTCACGTGAGGGAGATGTGAAAAAGGACATCTTGTTAACAACCTCAGTACACCCAGCCAAGGTGCGAACCCGAAAATCGCGTGAGGAACGTGAATTTTGTTTTTATTTAAAACATCTCAGAGCACTCTGACAAGATTCGAACCCTTACCGCGCGTGAACAAAATGTTTGATTTAAAATAGCCCCAGTACGCCCTGTCTAAGATTAAAACCCAGGCCACCCAATCATTCGCAAATCAAACCTATGTGTCTAACGTCTTAGCATGCGTGTCCACCGATGCGTGTGCTTAGACTCTTGACGCTTTCATAAAAAGAATAAAAGTATTTAATTAGTCAAATTTGACGAGAATTTACAATAATTACGTTATTAGTAGAGATAATTATGTTTGTTAAGGTATCGCATTATAATCAAGGTGAGTATGGAATAGTTTGAAAACAAAAAACTAAAAAAAATGATCACGTAAATATTATTAAAACTTTATATAATTTTCTAAGCCATAGAAAAGAATTTTTTGTACGTTATTAGATAGCATAGCTATAGTCTTATTCCCAAAAGTGCTAGAATGTAAAAAGTACTACGCCTCTTGAAACTATGTTCCAATGTCAAAGAGAATATTATATTTAGCACCGCGTCTTACTACCCGTTCGGGTTATACGCTTTTAAGTAATAATTACACTAATGGATTAGGAATTGGGAAGGTTTAATTAGAGGAAGTGAACCCGCATTTGCGTGTAAGGAGAGTGGAAAACCATTTAGGAAAAACCACCCCAGTTCACCCGACCGAGATTTGAACCTTGATCTCCCCGTTCTCAGCGGTCGAGCTCAACACGACAAGCGCGTTAGCCAACTACGCCACCGAGGCGGGTAAAGAGAATATTGAATACGTAGTTGTATTAATGCTATGGTTTAGTTTTAGTAATATTAAATATCTTAATAAATTATATTAATTTATCATTAATAATAGTATACAAACCATGAATTAGAGTTAGAGTACCCGGTTCGGGGGTTGTATAGTCTAAGACAGCGTCAATCTCACAATAACTGGATTGTCAATGAAGGAGTTTAAAGTTCGAATCCCTATCGAGTGTTTATAGGGTGTTATTTCCTAAATACGTTTCCATTCTCTCCACACGAAAATGTGGGTACACGTGCTCTAAATTCAACCTTTTTTACCAGCACATACACTTAATAAGTACGTGTGCATAAGGTATAACCAAAACGGGTAGTGAGACGTAGTGACAAGAAAGTAAAGGGTGGTAAATGTCATCCAAAAAAGATACAAGAAAGGACATTTTAAAACTTGAAACAAAAATTTTCTATTTTGCATTTTTGTGTTTTGTAAACTAACAAGTCAATGGTGTACTAAAGCAAGATTAGTAGCTCAGGGATCACTGTTTGTTCCTTAAGCATAGAAAGTAGGCCCACAGCAAATATTACCAATCACAACAGCTTCTACCCTCTCAAAAAAAGTAGAGAATGCTCCTTGTTTTCCTTCAAAAGTATCACTGCTTTTTTAAAAATGTTTGAGTAAAAATAATACAACAGATATCATGAGTTGTATATTTCAGTTAACGTGAAATAACAGTTCACACACAACCCATTTTATCTAAAGTAATATTAGCACCTTTTAAAGCTGTATCTTTGAGCACGCGGACTAAGGCGTTAACCTCTTCTGGTCTGGTTTTCCGGTGACTGGGAGGTTAAAAGTGAATATTGGCCAGGTTTATTAGGGGTGATTTTTTACTCAACTTTTATTTTCACTTTCTCCCCAAGTAAATGCGGGTATGTTTTCTCTCAATTTGACCTACCTTATTCCAAACCATTTGTGTAGCATTTACATGTACAAAATACAAGAACTTCCATAAATACATAACATTCTTTGTTTGGTCGCATGGTTGGATAGTGGTCAGTTTACTTTTACGGCACGAAAGGCTAATTTAAGAAAGTTACAGCAATTCTTGGAACCAAACCTTACAAAAATAAAATAGCTCAAACCTTAACTGGCGATGGTATGAATAGTTTTTGCACAAACACTTGCTTAAAAAAAATTACGAAATTAGGAATGTTTGTGAACATGCAGCTATGATCGGTTGTCACGTGACGTTTCGTTAGAACGTAACTTGGTGCCAGTGGATGTCTTAATTTAAACAATCATTCACATTTTATTTTCGAGAGTTAACCGTTTATAATTTGTTTCCGTTTAGTGAGAGATTAATATAAATCATAGTGATAAATTGTAAAATACATAACTAAATTCTGTTTCAGAAAATGTTCCACCTTTTTGGGTGGATTTTATTTCAAATGTTTTATAGATGCAGTACTGAGGGCTTAACTAATAAACACCCACCTTTAGCTTTATAAGTTAAGTTGGTTTTTACAATTAGTTGATCAAATCAGCTAGGTATTAAGCTAATTCAAATTTAAATGTTTAAAAAAATATCATTAAGAAGTATATATGCCAAGAGAGAGAAAGATAAAGGAAGAACAATTGATGGTAAAAAGGAAAAAATAGCTTTTATGAAATTTTAAATAACTCATATATATTTATATATTCATAATTTATTCAAGGAAATTATCAGCATATTCCCGTAGCAGATATTACAAAACCTGTAATGCATTTTTAAAAAAACTCCATGACGTCATACTGACCTAGTGGCCACAACATGTTGGCAAAGATAGTACCAATAATTGTTGATAGATGGTATCATGTGGTCAGCAAAACGAATCTACCAGACATTAAACTCAGTTTTCTAGACCAGATCCTCTAATTATATATTCAAGTAGCTCCTCAATTGTCATCACAAGACTGAGTTTGACCCGTTTCAGACCCACTAATTCACTGAAAAATCCGGACGCACTGGGGATCGAACCCGGATAATGGTCAATTATATCGATTTTTAATGAGAATTAACGAAACCCGGACTATACACATTTTTATTTAGTAGCAGACGACATGTTTCTTTGCCTAAAATTGTCAGAAAAAAATAATACTAACTGAACTATCATAATTTTCTTCTTTATATTTCTATATCAAATCAAAGTTTCCATCCAATCCAGATAAAATGTTTCCTTCCACCAAAGACAATTAGTAAAGAAGATATGTGTTTGACTATCTATTACTTACTACTTACTTACTTACTGTATGGTATTAGTAACTCAAAAGTTAATGGCCACACTTACAAAAGTACGTCACCTATCCATAACTTGAGCTAGTTTTATCCAGTCCACTTCATTACACCCTATTTCTTTCAGGCTCATTCTTATACCATCTTCCCATATGCGTTTAGGTCTTCCCATTGGTCCCTTCCCATTGAGTTTCCCAGTCAACACCATGAACATGGTTCTAGATTCTTCCATTCGTTTTGCATATCCTGCACACTGTAATTTGCGAGATTTGACTATCCTAACAATGTCTTGTTTTGAGTACAGGCTTTGTAACTCATCATTATGTAACATCCTCCACTCCCTAGTAGCCTCATCCCTTTTTGAACCAAATATATTCCTAATCACCTTGCTTTCGATCATTATATATTTATTTTCGTGATGTAAGGTAAGATACCACGTTTCCCATCCATAGAGAACAATTGGTAAAATTATTGTTTTTGTCAATTCTGAGATTTAAATTTTATGAAAGTAGGCGAGATGTCAACAACTTACTAATCAAGTAATAGCACGCCATTCCCTACTGTATTATTTTTCTAATTTCCACTCATACATGTTATGTTGAATTTACGGACTAATAGACAGGAACTTAGCTTACGTATAGCTTTCTTATACAAATCCTATCATATTTGGTAATTTAATAACCCAACTTTATGAAGAGTTTGTGTTTCTTTCATTTTAAAATTGGTTCATGTGTTTGGATCCAATTTCTCAAGATGCACGAATAAGGGTGATTCATATCCTCAAATCATGGGTGATTCTGGTTCAATCTTCAGGTTCTGCAAAATGCACGAAACAACTTGATGAGTCCTAATCCCAAACCGCCAGTGAACCTTTTTCATGTTTCAGGTTCTTCAAGATGCACGACTGTTGGGGATTCCTAATTCCAAATAATGAGTGACTCTGGTTCACAATTCAGGTTCTGTAAGATGCACGACTGTTGGTGATTCCTGATTCCAAATCATGAGTAACTCTGGTTCACAATTCAGGTTTTGTAAGATGCACGACTGTTGGTGATTCCTGATTCCAAATCATGAGTAACTCTGGTTCACAATTCAGGTTCTGTAAGATGCACGACTGTTGGTGATTCCTGATTCCAAATCATGAGTAACTCTGGTTCACAATTCAGGTTCTGTAAGATGCACGACTGTTGGTGATTCCTGATTCCAAATCATGAGTGACTTGTTCACAATTCAAGTTCTTCAAGATGCACGACTGTTGGTGATTCCTGATTCCAAATCATGAGTAACTCTGGTTCACAATTCAGGTTCTGTAAGATGCACGACTGTTGGTGATTCCTGATTCCAAATCATGAGTAACTCTGGTTCACAATTCAGGTTCTGTAAGATGCACGACTGTTGGTGATTCCTGATTCCAAATCATGAGTAACTCTGGTTCACAATTCAGGTTTTGTAAGATGCACGACTGTTGGTGATTCCTGATTCCAAATCATGAGTAACTCTGGTTCACAATTCAGATTCTGTAAGATGCACGACTGTTGGTGATTCCTGATTCCAAATCATGAGTAACTCTGGTTCACAATTCAGGTTCTGTAAGATGCACGACTGTTGGTGATTCCTGATTCCAAATCATGAGTGACTCTTGTTCACAATTCAAGTTCTTCAAGATGCACGACTGTTGGTGATTCCTGATTCCAAATCATGAGTAACTCTGGTTCACAATTCAGGTTCTGTAAGATGCACGACTGTTGGTGATTCCTGATTCCAAATCATGAGTAGCTATGGTTCACAATTCAGGTTCTTCAAGATGTATGACTGTTGGTGATTCCTAATTACAAATCATGAGTGATCCCTGATTTTGTTTCAGGTGCTGCAAGATGCACGACTGGTGCTACAACTCTGCTGAGTGTCCAATGTTCCTAGAATACTTTGTGCCTTACATATGGAAGTGCCACAGGCGAAGACCTCTCTGCGGTAAATATTGTCAATATAAGACCCACAAGTTGAGCTAGTGTTCAAGAAAGAATTAAAATAATAAAGTTATCTTTATTTATTTTTTGCTAGCAAAAATTCCAGACATTTTTTGAGTAAATGTATATCAATTCATTTATTTATTTCTATCGCTTTTTTAAAATATAGTATTAAATAGAAAATCTTAGCATTTCTGTTCCTACAATAGTACGCAATATGATCTGAATCAACCGAGAACAGTCATAAATGGTATACTTTTGTTGTGTTTGAATTTTCTTGAAGAGCACACTTTCTCTTTTTGCTTCCCCTTACAGATGTGACCAGTTTGGCTCTAATCACCTTATCCCCCACTATACCCTACACCATGCAATAAGTCTGATATTATTCTGTTTGAAGCACTTAATCAAGAGATATGCAGATAATTTATACAACTACCAACACTATACGAATTTTATCGTTTATTAAATGTGATGATGTTCTGTTTGAAGCGCTTGACCAAGAAGGGCTGTGCGCCTATCGACTGTGCGAGTGTGATCGACATCTTGCGGAATGTCTACGGAGGTACCCTTGTCCGACGACCAAGGCCGTCTGCACTTCATCCCCTTGGAGGTTACTTCAGAACGTCTTTATGCTGTGAGATGTCACCGGCATGTGTTAGGACAGTTATTCCGGTCCAAAAAACCAATAGTGCCACGAGCTTGATCCCCGTAAAAGGATACTGAAATATATCTTTTAGGGGTCAGAGAGCAAGCTTAAATATCACGGTATATCTCCGATCAATTTCCTTGTTACATTTGATAAAGATCCCAAGAAATAAATTCAGGTATATTATCTTCGATCAATTTCCTTGGGAGCCACTGTAAAGTGTTACATTTGATAAATAGCCCAAGAAAAAGATTCAGGTATACTATCTTTGATCAATTTCCTTGGGAGCCACTGTAAAGTGTTACATTTGATAAAGAGCCCAAGAAAGGTGTTCAAACAATAAGCCCTTGGTTTAGCTTTTCAAAGCCTAAAATCAAGTTTCAAACGTATACTTTGAGCCTTTTATCCCAAAAATAAATTCACCTTGAGAAGCATTTCTATGGACTACAATGTGTAAACTATTAAGTGTATTTATGATATTAGTGAAATTAC
The DNA here is from genome assembly GCA_039000515.1 of Timema cristinae. NCBI lineage: Eukaryota > Metazoa > Arthropoda > Insecta > Phasmatodea > Timematidae > Timema > Timema cristinae. The sequence continues at coordinate 37,811,591 of JBCFYV010000935.1, read as the reverse complement.
CATGTGAAGTTACCAAGTTACATTACTAGTGAAGTTACCAAATAAAGGATTGTATGCTTCTTCAAGGTCACAAGTCAAGTTTAAAATCCCAGTATTGGTCCTTTTTATACGAAAATCATTTCGGTTTCCGAGGACTTTTTATTGAACTACAAAATGTGAATTGTAAAGTGCCTTCAAAATATTAATTTACTATGTGAAGTTACCTAGTGAAGTTACCAAATGAAGGATAATATATGTCTTCAAATATAAAACAATGAGTTTTTTCTTAAAATATATATATATGTTGAATCACTTGTTAATTTTATTCATAGCGCCAGAAAAGCTGAGTTCACCTTCAATTTATAGTTTGCAAATATTCAAATCTATGTTTTAACATTTTTTTAAAAGATACACCAAAGAAACACGAGAGTAAAATCAGTGTAAATTACTATATCCTTCAGTAAAATAAATATTTACTGCTTTTAAAATAATGTATTTGTAAATTATATTTATTTACCATCAGAAAATAAAATATTAACTAAAAGTAATTACTGTCGATATGCAGCTAACGCGAACAATCAGTAGGTCTATGACAAATAAAGCTAAAAATATATCAAATAAAAATGACATTTTTACAGTTAGTAATACCAGGTATTAATAAAACAATTAATACGAAGAACATTTGACGTCATTGACTTCTTCAAATATAATACCTGCTAATAAATCCAAGAAATAACCGTCATTGTAAACCTAATAGGTACGTACCTATAGTTTTACGTGAGGCATTTATTTACAGGAAATGTATTCTTATCCCAAGTTTATATGTTTTGCATTTACGGATTCAGGAATATATTTTAATGATAGTTAAGTTGTAGGCACGCCCTTATAAGTTTAGCGCCCATTTTGAAGAGACTGACGTCATTCCAAAAGCTAAACTATATTAAATGTGATTTAGATAAAGCCTTTGGTGAAAGAGTTGTTTTTATATAGGTCTAATGATTGCCTTTGAAGCGCATGAATACCGAGTAAAAAACTGTTTGTAAATCAAATTTATTCATTATATTCTATCTTAGAAGCTATATATAATATTTTTTTAAACGTACAGCCACAACATTTGTATGAAGACATTAATTATTCTTCACTTTATGTGTCACATTTTCTATATAAAGGTAGTGCTTTAGAATTTTAATAATACGATTTAAGTCCTTTGACCTGTAGAGTGCAAGTCTAAAACCTATTTTGAGGGATGGTGGGTGGGAGGGTGAAAGGCGTGGCCGTGGCGTAGCTTCACAACCGGCCAAAGTATCCTTCCGCACCAACACGAATAGATGGATCATTGAAACTGTAGATGGCGCTACCTAACGGACAGGTCATGTGGAAAAATCATACGTTTGGAAATAACAGTTTTCTTGAAAGCGAGTGAAATTTTTATGTTAATATGTTCAACGCCTCTTCTAAGATAACGTATCAATATTTATTAGGTGTTATATTTTTTAATTATTTTGTTATGCAGCTGGCAGGTTTTTTTTATAGAAAAATGTCAAAATGATTGATATTTGATCACTGTTAAAATCATATAAGTGTGTATATAAAAAGAATAACTTAGTCAACATGCTTCTATTCTGAACAAACCGTTTCTGAAAAGAAATTTTCAAAACAATAAAAATTCTACAAGATAACCGTTTGTTCCCACGGCTCTGCATTTCCACACTAAATTAAAAGGGCCAATCGTTTTAAACATGAAGCATACATTTGTTGGATTAAAATAAAACACGTTTAAAGTAAACATTTTTTAACTCTCCTAAAAAATATGTGTGTAAGTTTATATCCACAGTTAATTTTATTTTACGATTCAGTTTGTTCGTGATATGTCTTGATATTAAACATCTGTATTTTAAATACATATATATTGCATTAAAAAATGTGAAATACGTCTATTTAATTAAGTAGTGGAAAACCGAAAAAATCGCCATATTATAAATAATTGTATATCTATTGCAATTATGTTGAGGATTGTAACGTTTCGCATTGAAACCCAAGGAAGGAATGCAAACAAAAGATAGAAACCATAAAGTGAAATGTCTATTTTTACTATTGTTATAATATAATTTTACAGGTTTACTTCGTTTACCACAAAAGGTTCCACAACGGTTCACCTTATATGATATGGCCATAGTGGATATCACCAAGGTAAGATTGTAAGTTCTCACAATGAACGGAGCTTACATACAGTAGCCCCATGGCTTCTTTGGTGCTGACTGACAGCTCACAGCTGACGGCTTTGGAAAGTTACCAGACCAAATTATGTGTCCCTACGCTGAACCATATTATCTGCAAAAACATGTGTTTAGTAGCTGTCACTTCTGACAGTCAAAATTTAGATATATACCTAAATTTAGGTATGTACCTAAGTATTGACTGTCAGCTTTGAGCTGTCAGTCAGCACCAAATAAGCCATGGGCTACTGTAGCTAAAGTAAGACCATTAGCAGCTGATATTAGTGGTGGTGGAATCAGAAAAAAAGAAGATGTTGAAGGGCTTGGCTTTTTAAAAAAACAGGGGGTATGGAGGGGGGCAATGTACCAAGCCCACCCCCTTCCCCCATTCCTGCGAAAATGCTACCATCGCCTCTTTATACAGAATAATATGGGTGCATTTTCCCTAAATTAAACCCCTCCTCCTAACCCTATATTAAGTCGGTGTGAAATTTAGTTTAAGTTTATTACTTACTTATACTTGTATACACATTTGACTTCAATTAACATTCACCCCAATTCAGTGGTAGAATGGTCTAAGGCGTCACTCTGCAAGAGACTGGACTGTTTTATGACGAAGATATTGGGACGCAAATTCCGTCGGGTGTATTAAAGCAGGGTTTTTTTTTCTAAAATGTTCCCAACCCTTCTTCCAGACAAACAAAGATATATTTCCTATAAATTGCATCTTCTCGTCCCTAATTCACTAGCGTAATTTATATATAGACCTACATATACGTGTGACCAAAAGGAGATGTGGTAAAAAAAAATACAGATGTTGGGGGGTAAACGATCAAACAAATATAGATGTGGGGGAGAGGGTAGGAGAGCAAATAACAGTTAGGAGGGGAATAAAAGAACAAAAATACAGTGTGTAACAGGGGGGGCATCCCATATGTAACCATTTAATCAATTAGGCTACTCCATGTCCCATTTTGGTTAAATAACGTATATATTTATTAGTTTTAAAATATTACATACATACACCAATATAAATATTCAAATGTGTCAAAAAAAGTGTTAATATAATTTTACAGCATTAAAAAAGCAAGATCCAGGTAAATATTAATATGATTATCAAGACTTGGGACTATTAATACGCCCCTCTTAAGGGGAGGGGAATGTATAGAACGGTAGAAAAGGTCAGTTTTTTTGCAGTTTGTATAGAAAAATATTTTTCTGGCCAAAATAAATAAAATATTGCTCCATTAACAACGTTTAGTTTAATTTTCTTGGTGATATCAACCGTTTGTTGAATATCTATCATAATCAAAACGGCATTATATGAACACTTTTTAAATTAAGATAAAAAAAGTTGTTATTAAATTCCAGGACAACTTTGACAAATATTCAACAACTGTTGATATCACCATGTAAATAAAATTAAACTTTACATTTTTTACTGATTAATATTTGATTTATTCTCAGCAAAAACATTTTGCCATAAAAAAATCTGCAAAATTACGTGTCTTTTCTACGCGTCCCTTCTATCTCATCTTAAGGTGAAAATATAAGTATTTTATTCTTTCTATTTACATTGGTTCATTTCTTCATACGCATAGACCTTTATACTTGGTGTCACATTTGTTCCTTTGGGACAATCAGAGCAAGGTTTGCCCACTTTATACATTGCGGTCGAGAGAATGTTTCCACCAGGTTTGTAGTTGCAGACCACGGTGGCTGAATGGGAACTCTTACCAGGGTAGCTGATGTAACCGCACCCCACCTGGTGGGTATTTGCCCACACTACTTGAGTGTAATGACCTGCACTACCAGTTCTAAATACAAGAAAAAAACACGTATCAAATTCGTAAATAACAACCATTTAAAGGAAACTACCCATTTCATGAACTGTAAATTATTGTCCCATCTAAAACAATTTAATTAAACATTTGTTTTAGATGTTATATATATCACCCGCTTCGGTGACCGACTGGTCTAAGGCGTCACCCTTGTGCTAAACTGGCCTGCTAATGACAGGGTTCAAACCCCATTCAAGTGTTTTTTCCAAATTGTTTCTCACAATCCTTCACGCAAATTCAGGTAGTCCACCTCTAAAATCCTTCCCTTTTCTTCCTACTTCACTAGAGCAAATATTATATATGCGTTTAACCTGAACAGGTAGAAATACGCGGTGATTGAAATTTTTAAAAAAGCATCTGTCAACAATCAATTAATGTCAGAAGACGTAATTTCAACCAATATGACATTTTCATATATATATATAATCTATCAAATTAAGAGTTTGCCTATCTGTCTGTCTGTCTGTCTGTCTACCATGAGCGTTGTGCGATATCAATAGTACGCATAGGTTTGAAATTTAAATATTAGTAGCCCATGCGCTCAAACATATATGCAACTTGAAACAGGAATTTTAAAATTTGGATATGATGTTTTTAAATTAATTAAAAACCATGTCGAAAGAAATAAAATGAGTGTTTATTTTTTAACTGTTTGAAGCAAAGAAAAGCGTTACCAGGGATAGCCACGCAATCCATTGCGTAGTTACCCAGGGCAACGCTGGGCACTTTTGCTAGTATTTAATAATATATATTAAACAAATATTATTAATATTATTATTATTAGTAGTAGTATAATAAATAGTAGTAGTAGTAGTAGTAGTAGTAGTAGTAGTAGTAGTAGTAGTAATAGTGGTAGTATTACTATGAAAATTCAATGTGATTAACTAAATATTTCCACGAATACATTTGTGTGCACCTTGTTTTACTACCCGTTCGGATATACACATACTTACACTAAGGAGGTAAGAATGATGAGGGTATGATTTTGAGAAAATGTACCCGAATTTGTGTGAAGAAAGAAAGAGAAACCATTTAGAAGGGGAAATCTTTCAGTACGCCCGAACGTGATTCGAGCCCCGCTTCCTCGTCACCGGAAATCCGGTCCATTACGAAAGTGATGCCTTGAAGCTGAGACCATGCTGTCATTGATGCGGGCTAGACCTATCATAATGAACGGTGACCTGGTGGTCTAGGGGTAAGGTGTCAGACTTCTATTCTGGCGGCCGGTTCAATCCTCGGTCCCGGCACAGATTTATCTGATTTCCAGACCCTTCCTTCACCTCTGACAAGTTATCTTGTGAATGTGGGGAATGCCAGGCCTCCACCATGGTTCGGATTCCACGTTAAACTGTAGATCCTTCATTTCATCTCACAATCACCCTACCATTACACATTAGCGTAAGAGCGTATAACCCGAATGGGTAGTAAGACGCGGTGCTAATAATAATAATAATAATAATAATAATATCATAATATTTTTTTTCCCACCTTGTCGTAATACTCTTTCGGGTTGTAACCATACTTAAATTAGGCTAAAAGAGTGGGAGCTAGGAAAGTATATTGTATGAGGAAATGTACCTGCAATTGCATGGTTGGAAGTAAGAGATAATTTAAGAAAAAAAAACATTATTATCATTCTACCTAGCCGGGATTTGTGCCCCGATCTCCTCGTCACCGGTAATACAATCTAACAAGAGAGTGACGCGTTTGACCATGTGACTACCAATGTCGGTTAGAGCAAACAATTTTTCGTTTTAGACTGCCGATGATGGGAAGATCGAGGTTCAATTCTCAGTCGGGTGTATTGAGGGTGGGTTTTAAAAAAAATTGTTTTCCACTCTCTCTCCATGCAAATTCGGGTACACTTCCTGTAAAATATCACCTTGCCAATCTCCAAAACCCTTTGCATATTTAGTTATACAAGCGTATAGCCCAAACGGTTGTAAGACGTGGTGCTAAAAAAACTTTTCGTTTTAATTGAATAACAGCAGTTACACCCATATTGGTTTTTGGTTGTCTGAACTCAAAGCCGACGTAGCTACGTACAAACAAACAACCGAGGAAAAACTGATGAAATGCTACAGTTGGAGCATCGCGCTGTATGGAGCAGAAATTTGTGACTCTTAAGAAGATGGAAAAGAAATACTTGGAGAGCTTTGAAATGAGGTTATAGAGAAGAAAGTAGAAGCTCAGATGGACAAATAGGGTGCCAAATGAAGGAGTCCTAAGAAGAGTGGGTGAGAAGAGAACCATTTAAGGTGAGATTCTTCAGCACAAAGTAAACTAGATCGGACACATATTTAAGAGGACGACGTCATAGAAGGATAGGTTGAGAGAAAGAGTAGCTTAGTAAGGAAGAAGGATTCAAATATTGGATGATTTGAAGGAAAGAAATAAATTTCTAGGAGCTGAAAGGAGGATGCAAAGGACAGGACACGGTGGTCTAAGTTCACTGACAAAAGGAATGGACTTGTCGTGAGACAGAACACCTAGTAATAATAATAATAATAATAATAATAATAATAATAATAATAATAATAATAATAAAGCCCAAACGAGTAGTGAGACGTGGTGTTAAAAAAAGAAAAATAGAGTAGGTTTGCTCGTCATATAGAGAGTTCGCTTACGTGTACTATTGTAGATAGAAAATATCAAAAGGGTGGGACTGATTGTGGGCGGTACTTGAATAATTTCAAGCTTACTCACGTCACGTAATACTTACACATATCGATCTACGTGACTTTTGTTGAATTCTTTAACTTCATTGTAAAATGATGCCACCACCAAACATTTCCCAGACCGAGACCGGCCTTTATGCGTGTAGTGAATATTTTGTCCTACATAGGTTTTATCAACTGAAACATAACAACAACAAAATGCAATATTTAAAACATATTCAGTTTGTTCTAGATGCTAAAACAAACACTTTTGATAGTTTTAAAAATTAATTAAAACAATTTACCTATATCTATAAGTTACGTTATGTTATATCACATATATAAATTATTTTAACTCATCATAAACCATTTGAATAAACCTACCTATGAAATAAAACAAATAATAATTTTAAATGTTACCAATGTTACCTACAAATGCTGTATTCATATTTTATAATAAAAAATCATCCTACCAGATCCATATTATATGCATTGTTTTCTAGGTATTGATGATTAACAAACAAATTAATCAGTACGCTCAACAAAAAATGATTAATGGCTTATTTTTTATCTGGTCGTGAAGAGGAAGGTGGGAGTGTAAACGCATTAACTAGTAGAGAGAATATATAAAAAATTACAAACCGCGTGTTGTTAGCCCCTCACCAGTTATTTCGTTTAGGATTCGAACCCCGACCTTCCCATTAAACGTGACCAGAGGCAAGGTAAGGCCACGTAGTTAATGGTGCGGATAAAATAAAATAGTACAAATATTGTAAAATATATTATGTTCAGTAAAATGAGCAATAAAAAAATAACTTTATATTTTATACAAACAAAACGAGTCTGTTCGTTGTTATTATTATAGTACAGCACGTTTTATTCCCGTCTAGTCTATCCACATATTTACATACAGACACCTAAAAAATAAGGATTAGAAACGTTGTTAGCCCTCACTGAGGCTTCGGGGGTAACTAACTGGTTGATGTCACGACGACGGCGACGTTGTGTTCAGACACGTGTGGGCTTTGCCGGAGTGGTGGGTGTAGACTATCCCGTCGGATCGCCGGTGACAAGGACAAACAGATGGGAAGGGTGGAGAGGTAGAAGGAAGGAGTCTCGGCAACACGGGTGTTGCGGTGGGTGGTAGGATGGAGTCCCGGCAACGTGAGTCGCGGTGGGAGGTAAGATGGAGTCCTGGAAACGTGAGTTGTGGTGGGAGGTAGGATAGAGTCCCGGCAACGTGAGTCGCGGTGGGAGGTAAGATGGAGTCCTGGAAACGTGAGTCATGGTGGGAGGTAGGATAGAGTCCCGGCAACGTGAGTCACGGTGGGAGGTAAGATGGAGTCCCGGAAACGTGAGCCGTGGTGGGAGGTAGGATAGAGTCCCGGCAACGTGAGTCGCGGTGAGAGGTAAGATGGAGTCCTGGAAACGTGAGCCGTGGTGGGAGGTAGGATAAAGTCCTGGAAACGTGAGTCGCGGTGGAAGGTAGGATAGAGTCCCGGCAACGTGAGTCCCGGTGGGAGGTAGGATAGAGTTACGGCAACGCGAGTCATGGTGGGAGGTAGGATGGAGTCGCGGTGGGAGGTACAGGATGACGGTGGGAGGAGAGGGAGTTCATTCAAAATTGCTCTTAACAAAATTCGACGATTTATTAAGTTTATTCAAACGGCGCACCCGGGTTGGGCAACCAGTCTTCGGCTGGCTTCTGACCGAGGAACCACCGTGCTAAATACCCTCCACTACTGCCTGGCCTTGTCCAATGGGAGCAAAGGGAGCTTCCCATTGGTGCGGTAAAACGTGAGTGATAGTGGCCGCCAAGCGATCCAATAGAAAGATTAGTTCTCATGAGTGCTGATTACAGTGGGGAACTCGTCACAGGAGTCTTAGAGAACATGGACTGTGGAGCGGTCCAGGCAGTAGAAGGGGTAGGTGGCGTAGCCTGTGCAAGTGCAGCGGAAAGATACAACGGCCGACTGAACAGTGAGGCACAACAACGTCTTTTGAGGAAGTGCACCCACACTAGCTTGAGAAGGGATAATAAAAACAGCCATACTACACGTTATCAAAATTCACCATTGTTAACAATTTACCCCTGCGAGCGTGACGCCCTACCGTCCTCAAACAATTTTTTTTTGTCAACATGTCTCACATGGTACATACGTTTTCACTCAAATGTTACCTTTTTCATCAATATTCCATTAGCGTAATTAATATATGCATATATAACCCGGCCGGTAACTAGGACGCAGTGAAAAAGTAAAGAGGAGATTAGGAAGAAAGAGGATTCAAGTATTTTAAGTTCACTGATAAAATGAATAGGCCTGTCGTAAGACATAACGACCTTTAATAATTATTAGTAGTAGTAGTAGTATTATATAAATAAGTCAATAGAAGTCTTACGAGTATTCCTATTTGCATCGTGTCCATCTTTACATTGGTCGGCCCATCGTTGAGCCACTGTAGCAAGTTCATCGTTCCAACTCTGAAAAATTTACAATACGTAGAAAACAAAATTATGTGTGTATTTTTAATATTTTCTAGGTGCATTTCGAGCAATAGTAAAATTAATGTAATTAAAGTGATTGACAGTTGAAACATGCTTATTTGAAATTTTCTACACAAAATAATCTCCAAAATACGTAGATAGCTGAGCTGTCCAATTCCTATTGCAGGATATCTTGCATCCTTCATTTATCCTGTAAGATATCAAGCTTACCTTGTATTATTCCACTATGGTATAGCTTATAAGAGAGTCATAGTGTAATCGGTCAAGGTTAAACTGCTACATTAGAAAATAAACGAAGTGTGGATAAATAATATTCCATTCATTGATAAAATAAAGGTAGTGTGGTTTTGTGGTTTTAATTTTCCCCACGCTTGAATATTTCTGTATACATTACAATTTTCCTCATGTTGGCAGCATTGGGTTGTGGTCCCGGGTTTCCCCGACTTTCTTTTCCCAAAGCTACAATATTCCTCAGTCTGTTGTGTTCATTAACAATGGCGTTCTTCTCTGTCTTGTTGAATCCTCGCGCGAATGGAGTCTTGCACTTCTCGGCCGGACCCTGAAACATGATTTAAACTGATATAGAGTATAGGATTTTATTAAGGAGAAATTATATATAGTTGTTAAATAAATCAATTGTATTAAATTAATTAATAAATGAAAAACAAATAATAAAATTGTATAATTTTTAACAAACAGTGAAGTATACAAAAAGAGAATACATTAAAATACAATATAAGTCATATAAATGACAATCATAGAAAGACAATATTGAGAATCCTTTGTTAAATCATCATGATGCAACATAGTAAAAACAACAATATCAAATAATTATGCTCAAGAATTTGATTTTGTATCTATTTAATGCAAAATATAATTTTATAGTGTGAAACTTTTATATTAACGTTATATTTTTGTATGTATGATGAAAAACTAAATTTGAATACTTGGTATTAATTATTATTATTATTACTATTATTAGCACCGCGTCTTACTACCCATTCGGGTTATACGCACTTACGCTAATGTGTAATGGTTGGGTGATTGTGTTATGAAATGAAGGACCTACAGTTTAACGTGGAATCCGAACCACGGTGGAGGCCTGGCATTCCCCACACTCACAAGATGTCTTGTCAGAGGTGAAGGAAGCACAGAAGTCTGATACCTTACCCCTAGACCACCAGGTCACCAACGGGGTTAAGAAAAACGTATCATGAGCATCTAAAACTTTTTTCACACAACCAGAAGATGAGCATAAAAAAAAATATATATATATATAGTTTGTAGTGATCCATATTCAGAGCCGCCTTCAGAATACTGGATTCAGAGTAGTCAATGCAAGGAATGGGCTCATGGAAACAACACATGCTAATCTGGGTTCAGGTCATACTTGTGTGACGAGTGTCAAAACTAAATTGAAAGTCATATTTTATAGTAGTTTCTAAATAGTTATGAATGAATAACTTTAAATAACACCATTAGCTGATTCATTTGCTTGTGTAGACCCATATAAACATGTCAGATCATTTTGGTTGATTTTTTACCCTAGTTATAAGCTACATGTTATTTGCGATATATCAACTGAACAATTTTTTTTTTTTTTTTAATTTTTTAGTAATATACTAAATTAATTTATATATGGCCAATACAATGTTTTATATTAGTGAAATTGATTGTGTTCTGATCTAATTCACTTTTCCCGGGTCCATTATTCAGTTTGCCCGGGTATACGAGCAAAGTGAACTGTAAGGTTTCGTAATTAATGGTATATTATTAAATATATCAGTCTAATTCAACTCATACTTTTATTCAAGTTAGAAAACACACTTCTAAAAATTATGACGTGGTAATTAATTAAATTAGTTGTAAACCAAATTTTTAGCAATTTTATTTTTCTCTTAGCATATTTGCTTTGCCCGGGTTTCTCCTATGTAGGGAAGAGAATGCAAGGGAGACCAAGGCAGAGACGGGAGGAACAGATAGCAGCAAGTGTGCAAGTGAGAGTAGGAGAGTGGAAGAGAGTGCGGGAGGAAGAATGGTGTAAGGACAGAGGGAGATGAAGGTATTTTACTAAACAGATCTAGCCACCGGCTGGAAACAGTTCATGATGATGATATATAGGTGCTTGCTCAACCTAATTTATTCGATAAACTTTGCCTTATAGTTTTTATTCTGGTTCATTCGTTTTACATTTAGTTACCAACAAAATGATTGTGTAAGGGCTTTAACCCCGCTCCCCAAACCCCTCTCTTTCCTTAACCCCTCCCCCTCATTCCCTTTTTTTTTTCAGCACTGCGTCCTATTACCAGTTTGGGCTATACACATATGTACTAATTACGATAATGTGTTAAAGATTATTAAGGATGAATTTGGAGGAAGTGTACCTTCATTTATGTGGAAAGAGAGTGGAAAAACCATATAGGGAAAAACACCAGCAATAGGCCTACAAAACATCGTTACCGAATAAAGGTGTGGTATATATCCTTTTAATGCACCACTGGAGGTAGACGATTGATTGGTTGTGGATAAAACGGACGTCGGTTGAGAAATTTTAGACGACGATAAAATTGTGAAAAATGCTGAAGCCCAAGGATGACTTAAAATGATAAGGAAGAAGAAAAAAGCTGTCACCGATGTAACAACAAACATAATTAGCTACACAGTGAAGCTGAAACGACTTATCAAAAGTGCTTTGAATGCGTCGAGGTTCAAGAAGATGTGGACTCCACACAAGTGTTATTTATGCGTCACATTCGTTACATTGCTTCCGAAAAGGTTCGAGTATCATTGAAGAAAAAGTGATTGATTGATTTTATTTCAATGTAAAATATAATTATATACTGTATTTGTAATTATTTTATTTTAAAATACCTATTCTAATATTTATAATATCATTTACTCTCGTAAACGTCATAGATCTTATCCCGACACCTAACGGATAATCGATATTCCACTGTTTAGATATTATGTCGAAATATATATGCGCGATATATACGACAAGAAGAGGTCTGAAATTTTAAAATTAGGAGCCCCTGTACACAAATATATCTACCTTAAAAATGGACTCTTAGATTTTTCATTATATTTTCTTAATATTATCAAAAACTGGCTCGGAAGAAATAAAATGAAGATATTTTATTCCCGTATGTTTGAATAAAATAAAAGCTCCACCCGGGCAAAGCCGGATACTTTTGCTAGTATAATTATAAATGTCATATAATTTATGTATTTTAGATACACATAATAATTTTAATATGAATACTAGAAAATACGGTAGATCTTCACTTTTTTGGAACCGAGAACAAATACTTTTTCAATGATGAATCGACTAGATATTACTACGTTAGTAAATGGTTTAGTAATTACTTAAATAATGGATGAGAATCATAGCTTTAAAGGAAGTCAACCCCCGATTTGCGTGAATAGAAGAAATGGGAAGAAAATACCGCGATTAAATCACACGTGAGAAACCACCTTCAGGTGCAACCACCTGTGATTAGAGTCCCACCTCTTCGTCTAACGGCGACCAGGTGCAACTCAAGATGTTAATTTATTCTAAAGAGATATTTAAATAATGTTGTACTCACCTCATCGTAAAGGCACATGGTGTGTTTAGGGCTTATTTCGCAATAGGCTTCTTTTGATGATTTGGATTGGGCTGTGGCTACACTTATTACCAGCAGTAATGTGACGAGCCAATACATGTGTTTCACCATAATATCCATGTGTTAATTCTGAAAAAGAGAAACATAATTCATTAAAGAAGAGTGGAGAAAGTGGAATGGATGGACAGGGCGAGAAATGAGAAAGTGTTGCAGAGGATAGGAGAGGAAATGAGCATGATAAGGATGATAACGAAGAGAAAAAATGTTTGGTTGGGTCACACACTACGTAGGGATTGTTTAATGACGAGGATCATGGAGGAGAAGACAAAGGGGAAAAGAGGAAGAAAAAGGTTTGGAATGCTGACAAAAATCGGAAAGGAAGAAACTACAAAAGTATGATAGAAGACCCTCAGGACCGAGTAAAATGGAAGAAGTCCGGTTGATACCTGTCTCAGGAAAGATTCATAGAAGAAGAAAGAATTAATTAGTACATCCCGCATATTTTAAAATATTTCCTCGTTTAATTGTTCTTAAATTTAAACTAAATCTTAGAGGGTATTAATCCACACCAATATAAGCGTCAGTTATGTCTTATCTGGTTTACAGGTGATGGGGAGGTCAGGGTTTGAATCCATATCGGGTGTAATGAGGTGGTTTTTTTTGTCTAGTTGGCTTTCGTCTCTTCCCTTGGGCAAATGTTGGTACATTTAATCTAGACTCTACCTTTCTTATCACCTACTTAGTTTAAATAAATGGATAGTCCAGCCGGATAATAATATATATTACTAAGTAGATAATAAATAATGTATATTTCAATAAGGAATTAATTTAATCTTTCTTGAAATGTTTGTACCATTTAAGGTGGGATTGAAGTGGAAGCGAGGAAAAGCCATCGCTTTTTTGCAGTTTTTACGGCAAAACCTTTTTGGCCAAAATAAATCAAATAGTGCTTCAACACAAAAGATAATTTAATTTTATTCGCATGGTGACCTCATAATTTCTTAAATATCTAACAAGATTGTCCAGGAGTTTAATGACAATTTTTTACCTTCATTTAGAAAGTTTGTCAGATAATGCCGCCATGCTCATGACAGATATTCAGGAACTGTTGATATCAACATGGGAAGAAAATTAAATTGTGTTTGTACTGGAGCAATATTTTATTTATTTTGGCAAAAAAAAAAGTTTTGCCATAAAAACTGTAAAAACACTTACCTTTTCTCGCTTCCCCTTTCATCCCACCTTAAATAGGACAGTTAACCAAAATCAGAGGAATCGAATTAGGTATCATGTCTAAGGGAGTTTAACTATTTTATAATTTATTAAAACCCACTTCAGGGGCCAAATAGGCTAAGGCATTTCTCTTGTGTTAAACTGATCTGGTTATGTTGGGAATTCGGGGTTCAAATCCCTGTTAGGTCTACTGAGAGTGTTTTTTTCCTAAATGGTTTTGCACTCTCTTTCCACGTAAGTGTGAGTATATTACCTATAAAATACCTCCTTCCCCATCCATACCTCATTAGAGTAGTTATCATTTAGTCATAAAAACTGAACAGGTAGTAATACAAGGTCAAAATACATATATTATTAAAAGATACAAAATAATATGGAAAATCTCATTATTGTTTAACAGATAATAAATTCGAATTACTCGACTAAAATTAGCACTGTAATGACTAAAGAGTCACAGTAAATACAAGAAAATTAGTATAAACCAAAGTGCCTGATCGTTTATTGAAGTATTCCTAAATGGATATGATCCAATTTACTTGTCACTTACTAACCTATGCTAAATCTTTAAGTCTAAGTGAACTGTGTAAAGTGAATGGTTTGTTTCAAACTCTGATATTTTATATATATATAGTATTTTCTTATGAGAATCTAAGCTGAAATTCATATGTTGTAAATTTTTAGTTGACGGGACATTATGTTTCAAACGCGTTTGATTTAATAAACGTGAAAACCTTTTCAACTCATTTAATGGCAACTTATCAGCGCAGTAATTCACCTATCACGTAAAAACAATCCATTAGTAATATATTATAAGACGGTGACACTTCCTTGAAAATAAGTTATCCTTCTCTTACGTCATATTTAGTCTGAGTGTGTCACGTAGGGTGATAATGTCTGTTTTAATACTGCTCAACGAAATATTATTCAAACACTTCATCTTCGAAGTGACATTTTAACGATAGCTCCCAAACTTTAACGGAAATGGTTCAGTAATTAATATATGTAGATATTCTTGCACAAAAGTTTGCAACTGTTTAATCTTACGAACAAGCAGTGAGGTACAATACCTTTCCTCTCCAAACATAAACCTGAGGATGATGTAAAACTACATCGAAACTAGTCGTCAAATGGTGACTGATCACGCAGCATCACAACCTAAATGATGAAGGAATTACTACTAGAATCTTCAATCAATAAACTTCTGAATGTGGGGAATGCCAGGCCTCCACCGTGGATCGGATTCCACGTTAAACTGTAGGTCCTCCATTTCATCTCACAATCACCCTACCATTTACACATTAGCGTAAGTGCGTATAAACCGAACGGGTAGTAAGACGCGGTACTAATAATAATAATAATAATAATAATAATAATAATAATAATAATAATAATAATAATAATAATAATAATAATAATAATAATAATAATTCAATCAATAAACTCCAATTTTTATATTTTCTATATCTCTTTATTAATTTTTTCAACATTTCGTCACCCGAGAATACAAGTGTTCTAACTCCAAAATTGTTAAATTTGAGATACTTGGTGTTTACGTTTATTTAGAATGCATATGATTCACCTGTGGGGAAATTTAAATTCCTATATAATTACTTAAGAAGATACAAACTCGAGTTGTCATCTAGTAACATTGGTTTTATACACAAGGTCAAACTTCAATGCTCTTTTACACAAAAGTGAAAAATTGGACATAAAACACTTGCATTCTCGGGTGACGATTTTACAATAACTTTTTTTAGAATAATTCCTTAGTCATTCTGTTTCTATTAAATTAAATGTATATAATAAATACATCATCTTCAGTGATAAATATTATAATAATGAGTGAATAACATTAATTTGTGTTTTACAATATCAAACTATTAGACCATTACTCATGAGCTTATCTTAAATGTAATATTTTTTAAATTTTAATGTGTTTTATCTATGCTACAAGGGATCTAATGTTAAAATAGAAATTTCTAGTATAATTATCATGTTGTAGCTTCATATAGCTTATCTATCTTAAGTCTAGGACAGACACAACATCCAGTCCCAGGCCGTTAATTTATCAATGTTAAGGGGTAAACGAACATTTCACCAGTGATAAATTTTTCTGCCATGCCATCGAAGCCGAGACCCTTAACTCAGTAGACAGGCACGCGACCGACTGAGCTAAGGTGTCCGACAAATGCGAATATATATTTGTTCAATAAGAGTGATAGCTAAACATGATACTATTTCATTGTCCGTGTCTGTGGGAATTAATATAATATTCACTAGTACTTTTACCTACTTAAATAAAGGATACAAAGTTCGTGACCTAGCATGGCCTAAAAAATTATTATTGAATGAAATTAGGGTTTTGGCTTTTAGAGTGATAAATTGATAATATGTTCTAGAGATAAATTATCTTGTGAGTCATGTGCTAATATAATCAGAACGTTCATGGTAAATACATTTAGTAAAAACACTGTTCTTACTCATCTTGTAAGTAATTACTATTTGTAGAAAGGTTTTTTTTAATAAACAAATAAAACAATTTTCATCTTTATTATGTTCAACTAAAAATAGACTATCTCACAACTTTATATTAATCTATTCTTAACTAATTGATTTAAAAATCCTGTTTGGATGGTGACGTGGTCTAACGCAGTAGACTATACTTCCGATGACGAAGCGAGAGAGGTTCGAATCCAGGTTGAGTGTAATGAGGGTGGTTTTTTTTAATCGTGTTCTCCACTCAAATTTGGGTACATTTCCTATAAATATAAACTCCCTAATCCTTAAAATCATTAGAATGATTAGTTCAGTAGCCCCATGACTTCTTTGGTGCTGATTGACAGTTCACAGCTGATGTCTGACAGTTAACATTTAGGTATACACCTAAATTTTGACTGTCAAATGTGACAGCTGCTAAACACATGTTTTTGCAGATCATCTGGTTCGGCGTAGGGATACGTAATTTGGTCTGGTAACTTTTCAAAGCCGTCAGATGTCAACTGTGAGCTGTCAGTCAGCACCAAAGAAGCCATGGGGCTACTGTACATAAGCGTATGTCCCGATCGCTTAGTAAGACGCAGTTGTAAAAAAAACGTTGCATATATGTTTTAATTGAATTAGTCAGCTTTAACTAAATACCATCCAAGAAACAAACAAGTACTCTCAGATGGTATTATGTTGGAATATATTATGTAAAATGAGAACCGGAACTCGATTTGAACTCTGGCTGACAAGCTTCACATGCTGACTGCTCTACTGAATGAGATATCCGAGATAAACTCATAATTAGTAGCTAAGTAGTAGTACAACCCCTCGCGACGGTGTGCGCAATACATTACAGCAATTACTTTAATTATTTACGAAGTGTTCTGTATTTGCCCAAAGTAGGAATATTAAATTTTAACTAGATATAGGACGCTCGAATCCTCTATTACTCGAATCCCCCGAATCCTATGATTTTCTAGTTATTAGGGATTCGTAAAAACCTCAAAAAGTTTCAAATACATTTATGAAGGCCTTGGACTTAAAATGACAGTTTTAAATAATTATTGGTAAAAGGTATTGTATATAAATATGGAGGGTAAAAAAATTCAAAATCACACACAAACAAAGAAAAAAAGACAAAATTGTGTTAATATTAGTAATTTACTAAAAATAAAACACATTTTTTGTGGTTAATGAAGTAATAAACATGACAAACAAAATGGCGTTTGCAAAGATACTTACACAATTTCTTTTAATTAATTTTTAAAGATTTACATTTTGAATAAAATTGTATATATTTAAAGATTCTAATTTGAATTTAAGATTCAAAAGAAAATTTAAAATTCGTATTCGAGAAATATTAGGATTAGATCTATTCATAGTAATTATTTTGGATATTAATTATTTTATATGTAGATTATATCCTATGTATAATGTACATGAACATAAAGGTTTAATACCACTGCCCTAAACCATGTGACCACCAAAGCGGGTACTAGTATTACTATTAAACTAAATAATTTCCAGAAACTACTAGTCCTATGTTAAATTCATAACAAAGAGTGTGATAAACGTAAATATTATTATTTATATATTTATTAAATAAAGTCTATTAACGATTTCATCCAAGGGAATAGAAACGAGAAGTTTTATTAGAAAAGATACACCCGCATAAGTTAGAGAAAGGGTGGTAAAACCAGATATTAAAATCATATTCAGAAAAACCACCCTCGGTGTATCCAATCGAAATTCGAACCCGTCCTTCCCTGTTAAGATCTACTAGATACAATACACGTATAACCCCTTGGATCAACTATACCACTGCCCTAGACCATGTGACCACCGCTGCGGTTGTTAATGATTGAAGTTATTCAACTTTTGTTCACCTCAATGGTTGTTAGTGAAACTTTTCCAGCGGTTTGAGACAGATATGTGTGTGGGTAGTTGATATACATTAGGCGCACAGTCCCGTGTCTGTGGCATCGCATTTTGTTCCTTCGGGACACTGGGAGCAGGGTTTCCCCTCTTTGTACACGCTGGCTCCAACCATGTTCCCTCCCGGTCCGTAGTTGCAGACTAGTTGGTTCTTATTCCAGCTACCAGAGGGGAAGCTGATGGACCCACAACCTACCAGATGGGTGTCTGCCCACACCAACTGAGTGTAGTGACCGGTACTGGAACTAAATCTAAACACAGGAGGGTGCGTGGGGAGTAAACGTGAATATCAATGCGTACGCTTGAACTATGGAGGGGAAAAAAAAAAAAAAACTAAGGAGAAGATTTTTGAAGTGCTTCACGAAGTGCTAACCATCCGGGTTGTCCGCATAGTCACACCAATGGGGTTAGGATGATGATGGTAGAATTTAGAGGAAATGTAAAAGCATTTGCGTGAGAGAAAATTAGAATAATTCTCTTCACTACACATTAATATTATATAAATAATAATATTTGATATATCTATATAAAATGTGTATTTATATATACCATGTTCATCATAATGACTGGCGAACCCAATGGGTGATCTAGACCCAGATGGGAAGATAACATTAGAATGGACTTGAAAGAGATAGGGTGTAATGAGGTGGACTGGATAGAACTAGAACGGTGACCTGGTGGTCTAGGGGTAAGGTGTCAGACTTCTATGCTGGCGGCCGGGGTTCAATTCTCGGTCCCGGCACAGATTTATCTGATTTCCAAACCCTTCCTTCACCTCTGACAAGATATCTTGTGAATGTGGGGAATGCCAGGCCTCCACCGTGGTTCGGATTCCACGTTAAACTTTAGGTCCTTCATTTCATCTCATAATCACCCTACCATTACACATTAGCGTAAGTGCGTATAACCCGAACGGGAGTAAGACGCGGTGCTAATAATAATAATAATAATAATAATAATAATGATAGAACTAGCTCAAGATAGGGATCGTTGGTGTATTTTTTTAATGTGGCAATGAGCTTTAAAGTTCCTATATATAACTATTATAATATAGCAGAACAACCCAGCGTTGCCCTGGGTAACCCCGCAATGAATTGAGTGGTTGTCCCTGGCAACGCTTTATTTTGCTTCAAACAGGTGGAAAATTAAAAATTGTGCTTTTTTTTTTCTTCCGACCCAAATTTTAATTAATTTAAAAAATCTAACCTAAATTTTAAATGCCAGGCTTAGATGTGCACATATTCGTGCATAGGTGCTACTAATTTTTAAATTTCAGACCTCTATGTGAGATATCACACAATGCTCATGACAGACACACAGATAAATAAACTATTAATTTTATTTATGTAATATATATATATGTTGTATGTAAGTTAATATAATATATACAATATATGTAGCCTATAGATATATAATATGAAAATATAGTTTCAAATTGTAAAGAACATCAATGTTTAAATATTACAGATTCCCCATATACATTATATTTTTGAAAAAAGTATACTTATAAAAAACATAAATTATATATGTAAGCTTATATTATATCCTATGTTGTAATTTGGGAAAGGAATGTATCATTATTATTTCTATGTTTATGGCCAAAATTATCATTATTAAGTTTAATGGATATTAATATTAAAAGGTATTTTTTTTAGGAAAAGTACCAACATTAGTGTGGAAAAAGAATTGATGGAATCCATACTAATAAACAATATGTTGAAAATCACCACCCAATGCACCCAACTGAGGTTCAAACCTTAACCTCCCACCTTACCACCAATTCAGACTAAGAAAGGGAGTAGCCAACCCACTTGTAGAGTTACAGTTCAATTTTCATAGTAATAACCTTATCTGTAAGTTATAAAAGCAACTATATATATTTTAATGTATTCATGCGTCAAGTTATTTTGTCTACAGCTGTCACTTTTGATACATATTATCAATATCTATAAAATTACATTAATAATGTAATAAAATATAATAATATTGACTGCAAGAGAGAATATGTTTCTATATTCTTAAAGGCTCTTCCTATGACAATGACCGTAACTCCATTTAACTTACGTAAACTTATCGACCCCACCATTGTTGAAACTGGTAACCTCGCTGAAAAAAACTCCCACAGAAGAACTTTTGTTAAACTTAGATCCTCCCTTTGATGACATCGACGTGAAAGAGTTTTGGCCGACGAAGTAACGATCTATGACAAACCACATTTGAAAAAAAAAAAACAGTTAATGGTAATGATACCCTCCAATCACAATGTAATGTTTTTATAATTTGAAAATATTTTAAAAAAACTAGAAAAAATTTAAGAAGGGATCATTTTTTCATTAGCAAAATTTTTTTTTTTTAATGTGATGATGAATAAAAAATATAAACAGATGAGCAATTATTATTTGCTACAACTTCCTGCTTGGAAATAAATTGCCTGGGTTTTTTTACCACATCGCGTTGTCACCACATATCTAAAAGTTTAAAACGTGAAAACAAATCCTAGAATTCTACCAAAACAATGTTCATCATTTGAAGAAAAATATTAAAAATCTATTCACCTAGAATTTGCACAAAAATTTCAAATTTTAAAAATATTCAAAGGGGAAGCCACAATTTTAGAAAACACCCATTTATTTCTATAACAATTTTTCAAGTATCACCAAACAAATTTTATTTTTTATTTTTTAAAGACATAAAATTATTTACTTTGAGGATTATCATAACAAATTTATCAAATTTTCAGTACCAAAACCAAAATTAGAGAAAGTGATTCCCACAGTTTTACTGAATTTGTTTGGATTTTATTTTTAAATTAAAACTTACATGTCTAGGGTGAAAGTAATATGATGGATTGGACGATGATCTATATTTTATAAATCTTGACTTCACATTTATAACAAACATTATTAAATAGAATGAAAAAATTTAACTTTAACATGAAGGCACAAAATAATAGTGTTCAAGTTACATGGTAGCCACATTATTAAAATATAATAAGAGTCCCCGTTTTATAACTGGGGAAAAGCCCAGGGCCCCAAATTTTAGAGGATGCAAGAGGGAGATATTTATTTGGGATAATTGTTTACTCATTTTATTTTTAATTCCAAAATTCCTTGAGTGAGGAAACGACTATACATACGGACAGTTATATTATTATTATTATTATTAGCACCGCGTCTTACTACCCATTCGGGTTATACGCACTTACGCTAATGTGTAATGGTAGGGTGATTGTGAGATGAAATGAAGGACCTACAGTTTAACGTGGAATCCGAACCACGGTGGAGGCCTGGCATTCCCCACATTCACAAGATGTCTTGTCAGAGGTGAAGGAAGGGTTTGGTAATCAGATAAATTTGTGCCGGGACCGAGGATCGAACCCCGGCCGCCAGCACAGAAGTCCGACACCTTACCCCTAGACCGCCAGGTCACCTCGGACAGTTATAATAACAGGAACAAACAAGATAATAAAAAAAAGGCTATTAGCACAGAATAATCCAAATAAGAAGGAAGCATAAAAGAGAAAGTTGCTAGAAAAATAAAACATATAGATACGTATTGTTACATAGGACAGAACAACCCTCATAATACTTTCCCTAAACAGGAACTTTTGCTAAGGACGTTCCTTTCTTTACAAGTCACTAACTGTACAGCGGAAAAGGGGTTTTCTATCCTAAGCAAAATAAGGAACGCTAAAAAATTGCGGTACAGTAAACTGAGTGCACTAGGTGTTAATGTACTTTGAGAAGGACGTAACACTACAAACTTTTCTGAGGTCATTGACAGATTTTCTCAGGTCAAAGCAAGGAAAAAAATTATTTAATTTAAATGGTGTCGTAAGTACTTACTTCTGTAAGTATTTTAACACCGCGTCTTACTACCAGTACTACCAGCTTATATACAAATACCCGCTAATCGTTTTAAGGATTAGAAAGATTATATTTAGAGGAAGTGTACTTGAATTTGTGCGGAGGGAGGATGACAAATAATTTGGTAAAAACCACCCTCAGTACACCGGACCAAGATTCAAACCTCTAACTCTCCGTCAACGGCAGTCTAGTCTAACACGAGAGTAGCGCGTCAGATCACGCGACCACTGAAGTGGGCAAGTTTTACTCTTACTTTGTAAATAAAAAATCTTCTTTACTTACTAACAAGACATTTTATTTAAAATTATTATAGGCTTAACCAACACATAGATCATGTATATCAATCATAATAACAAACAAAGCCTAGGGGTACTAGATATTAGTTAGGGGATAAGTTAAGGAACAGAATAGGGGAAGGTGGTGCCTGAATTAACTTTGCCCAGGATGCTTGCCAATCATCTAAAATCGGAATCTGTATATTATTATTATTATTATTATTATTATTATTAGCACCGCGTCTTACTACCCATTCGGGTTATACGCACTTACGCTAATGTGTAATGGTAGGGTGATTGTGAGGTGAAATGAAGGACCTACAGTTTAACGTGGAATCCGAACCACGGTGGAGGCCTGGCATTCCCCACATTCACAAGATGTCTTGTCAGAGGTGAAGGAAGGGTTTGGTAATCAGATAAATCTTTGCCGGGACCGAGGATTGAACCCCGGACCCCCAGCACAGAAGTCTTACACCTTACTCCTAGACCACCAGGTCACCTGAATCTGTATAATAATATTAATATGAAATACATTATCTAGCCTTTAAGAAAATACAAATATCTGATATTTCTTATTAAAATCTATTCATTGTTTAGATTGGGCTGTCTTATTTTTTTTTTTTACAGTTTCGACTTAAGAGACAATAATATTTTTTAAAAGGACTCCGTGGCATGAGCCCACAATCAAACCGTATTAACCGAGCAGCCGCCGTACATGACGATGATAGTGCCAACTTTTACTAATAGAGGTCATATGTTAAGCACAACGAACCCTCCAACCTTTAATCTCAGTTTTCTAGACTGAAGCCGCTATTTTTTTTTCGAGCAAGTAGCCTTTCGCAATGCTGGGTACCCCGTACCAGACCCGCTGCTTCAAAGAAAAATTTGGAAGCGCCGAGGATCGAACCCAAGACTTCTGGATATGTGAGCCAGGAACTCTGACCACTATCTAGACCACAGAGCCTGTTGATTTCACGAAATAGCGTTAGAAAAATAAATTATTATAAATATGACAACTCTAAATAATCTTGAAAATAATTTTCTCGTGAAATTCAAATGAAATACAAAACTCTTCTGAACTGTGAATTTTCATCATTTTATTTTAAACGACAAATTATATTAATAAATATTACAGACTGGTACTGAATAAGCTTACCAGTATTCCTGCAAGCGTCATGGCCACCTATACATTGATCCACCCATCGTTGAGCTATTTTTGCCAGTTCTTCATTCCAGCTCTGAAAATGCAATTCATAATTTAAATATCGCTCTACAGTAAGTTGCATTAATTTGTGTATACACTTGAATGTTAGAGGATTTACAAAATGATAAGTGCTGATGCAATACTTGAAGTGGCTCACCATTAATAATAATTTAACACGTTTGATAACAGATAATAATACAAAACTATTAAATAAATAATAATATTCAAGGAATTAGCTATTAGGCGTTCCTTGAATATTATTATCATAATTCTCCTTACTAATTCACTATGAATATAACTAATATTATAAAATAAATGTTGTTGGATAAGCACTCAATTATTTCAAAAATAGTCTGAAGATTATTTTACATACAAAGATATAAACTTTTAATATATATATATATATATATATTCCTTATAACACTGCAGCCTCGTAGATGGTGATGCATAAATAATACGAGCCTCAATATTTGGGGAGGGGGAGAAGGGGCAATTCTCCCCTCCATCGCTTCCCCCCTACAACGATCTGCTTCAAATGGGAGACTCTTAGTACCGTAAAAGAAACAGTGAATTGTTTCCTTCAGAAAATTGAAAACATTAATTAACACGTTATAGACCTCGGTGGTATTGGGGTAAAGTGCTCGCCTCAGTTTCCGGTGTCCGTGGGTTCAAAACCAGACGGGTTTGACGAATTTTTCTTGAGCGATAAAAATCCGTTACATATTTACTTCCCTGGGAGGTAATGTAAAGCCGTCGGTTCTATGTCATTTGTGGCATGTAAAATAACCCGTAAGGTATGTGAAAATACCTTTCTCGGCACAATTGATGGGCCCTTTCTCTCTCATAAAAGTTGTAATGTGCTGATATAATCAGTCGGGTAAGAGAAAATGCACGTTAAATACCACAAATAGAATAAATAAATACAATACATGTTGGTGATAGCTCGGAATTGGTTTTAAGTCTCGCTGCTGTAACAAATCTATCTTTAATATATATATATATATATATATATATATATATACATTACCATTTTCCTGGTGACCTGGTGGTAAGGTGTCCGACTTCTGTGTTGGGGGTCCAGGGTTCAATCCTCGGTCCCGGCACAGATTTATCTGACTACCAAACCCTTCCTTCACCTCTGACAAGACTTCTTGTGAACGTGGGGAATTCCAGGCCTCCACCATGGTTCGGATTCCACATTAAACTGTAGGTCCTCCATTTCATCTCACAATCACCTTATCATTACATATTTTCGTAAGTGCGTATAACCCGAACGGGTAGTAAGACGCAGTGCTAATAATAATAATAATATAATAATAACCATTTTCCTCGTGTTGGCTGCACTGGGCTGTGGTCCCGGGTTTCCCCGACTCTCC
Source organism: Timema cristinae (assembly GCA_039000515.1). Taxonomy (NCBI): domain Eukaryota; kingdom Metazoa; phylum Arthropoda; class Insecta; order Phasmatodea; family Timematidae; genus Timema; species Timema cristinae. The sequence goes on along the minus strand of JBCFYV010000935.1, from coordinate 37,786,414 downwards.
TTTCCCAAAGCTACAATATTCCTCAGTCTGTTGTGTTCGTTCACAATGTCGTCTTTCTCCGTCTGACTGAACCCCCGTGAGGTCGGGGTGTTGCATGCTGCAGCCGCACCCTCCTGGGAAGTTACAATAAAAAATACAGGCAGGGTGGCCAATATGAAACTCCCCAATACTGAACTGTATGTGCTTAAAATGTTGCAGTCTCGTGTTAAGGCAACCTGTACAATATGTTCGTAGTACATCTAGTAAAATACTGTACAGGATAAGGTATCTTCATACATTATTAAGTGACCATTCATTTAGGTGAAAATGTGGGGGTCCGATACCTTAGCTATGTTGGTAGCGTGTCTGTATATTGAGATAGAAGTCCAGGGTTCAATACCTGGCATAATAGAAAAAGTTATAGTTTGTCAAATGTGAGTTTCCCCTTTCACAATAATATGAATCAACGGCTGAAGACTGTATGTTGCGTTTGTTTTACATATAAGTTAGTTTATAAATCATGTACTGATATAATCAATAGCTTCCGAAAAATTCCTCAAATATTTTTTAATGAAAAATCAGAGTGTAAGGAACACTAAATAAGGGCAGTATTTTTGTAGTTTTTTTCTATCAAAACATTTATTTGGTCTAGTAGAAAGATAGAGTTTAATTTTATTTACAAGATAACCTCAACAGTTCTTGAAAATCTGTCAAGAGTGTCCTGAAATGTAATGACAACTTTTTCTCTTCATTTAAAAAGTTTCTCATTTAATGTCACAATATTCATGACAGATATTCAACAACTGTTAAGATTGACATGTGGAGAAAATTAAACGTTATGTTTCTATTGGACCAAAAAAAAAATTGATAAAATAACCCTGCAAAAACATCAGTCTTCTTTCTCGTTTTCTACATTCCCATAAAACTCAGTGGTACGTTGCGTACACCTGGGGGTACGCGTACCACAGTTTGCTGATTACCTCTGTAGTAAGCTAACATACCTTATATATGCACATGGTATGGTCTTTGCATATTGAGCAGTAATCCACTGATAGAACTGTGTCCAGAAGGAATACCAGAAAAAACACAACGAAAGGAGTTGTTTGTTTCCACATCTTCTCGGTGTATCCTTATAAATACTGAAAGATAATTAAACATAGGCTATAGATTAGTAGAACGTTCAATATTGTGAGCTCTTCATAGTACATTCAGGTTGCCATAGGAAGAACGATTTATAACTAATAAAATAATAAACGCAAATAATCAAATACATCAACACACATGTTTCTAATAAATTGTGATTACTGGAATGTCCGTATGAGGAGACCACAACTCAATAAATTTAAATTAGTTTAAAAATGACATATGGAAACGTGAATCGAACCCAAAATCTTTGGATTAGTCCCCGGTTTGATTCCCATGTATAACTTAGGTGTAATTTTTTCCAATAATTTAAATAAACTGTAAATAAGTCAACTTTGACTAAAGTTATGTAAAGAAAATCTAAATGGTAGGGAAGAAGTTCCATTGTACCCAAACACATTTAGGGTACACACACATATATATATATATATATAGTAGGATAAAAGACATTGGCAGAAAGTCTGTTCTGTAAGCCCTTATTTCGTAAATAATCCTAAATATTACTATTTTTGTTGTATAAAAGGCCTTTCAGAACGGTGGTAGAGTCCGTTCTGGAAGGCCCTTTATCCTAACTACTATGCAGTAGGGTTATGGTAAGAAATAAGGCCTTCCAAAAATGGATTACTACTGAAATCAAGGTGTAGACAGTGTTAGTTAATAATTTGAAGGAATTTCTAAAAATATATCATATAAAAATAAGAAATATATTTCTTATTTTACAAAATAATAACTGAGAAGTAGGCTTTAATGCACTATCCAAATAAAGAATTTTTTGCATGTAATATAATATATACATTTAAAACTTACTATTTGATATTTCAACTATTTATCATGATTTTCAGGTAGCTTCAGTCAATGAAGGTTGTATTCGAAAAAGCCATAGCTATAGGCCATTTTTGCCGTTCTAAGAGCATATTTTCATGCACAATTCACGTTTTTTTTTGTGGGCAATAACTTCCTAAACCCTAGTAATAAATAACTACTTGAATTATTATTATTATCAACGCGTCTTACTACCCGTTCAAGTTATACGCACTTACGCTAATGTGTAATGGTAGGGTGATTGTGAGATGAAAGGGAAGGACCTACAATATTAACGTGGAATCCGAACCACGGTGGAGGCCTGGCATTCCCCACATTCACAAGATGTCTTGTCAACCTACTTAAAGAAATAGCGCATAGCAACCTAAAAATGGAATTGATAATAAATACAAGCTATAAATGTGTTATAGCTCTAAACAGCGTTTAAATAAATTATATGGCATAATCATATATACTTATTTATATAGTTTATTATAGTTGGTACAATAGAATTTTCAAAAACTATTTATCAATAAACTAGGTACCCTAGAATAATTTTTTCTCATGAAAAAATACTATTTTGATGATCAAATGAACACACTTCAGATATAAATGTTTAACATCGTTTTATCTCTTTAAAAGAAGAATCAAGTGTTTAAAAATCGATCACTAGTAAACTAGTCTGATTTAATTATTATTTTTTTAGAAATATTAGAATATCTTCTTTTTATCGTATCCTTTGACCCCCTTTATTAACAAAATTACTAAAACCATCTTAGAAATATGTTTAAGTCTTAAAAATCGGTAATTTTCATTTTAGGGTTAGAAACAACATCACTATTAGACTATGACGTCTACATATAAAGTGTGATTTAAGTCAATTTGAACCATTTGAAATGTATTCCCAGGAACAGACAAATGAGGGACGGAGAGACAAAATTGTATGAAACACTTTTTTTAAGTTTGGAGGCACATTATAGGTCAATCCATCATAATATAGAAATCGAAAATGTTTTACAGTTTAAATACTTTTCACTGTGTGAGAAATATTTTCAATTCATTTACTTGTGGTATTTAACGTGTACTTTCTGAACCGACTGATTATATCAGCACACGACTTATAGACTAACTTAAATCTATAACAAATACAACATCCTGTCTTCGGCCATTAATCCATCGCTGTGAATGGGTAAACCTCATTTCAGCAATGATACATTATTCTACCATACCAGGAATCGATCCCGAGACTCTTAGCTCAGTAGACACACGCTACCGACTGAGCTAAGGTGTTGGATACTCTATATGAGAACGTAAACAGCTAAAATTACTGCATTATTTGAATCTATATCTATGACTCTTTTTTTTTTTTTTGTCATTTGCTACCCTTAACTATGGTTAGTAACGACCTAAAATATGATGGTAGAAATTACGAGATAATCTTAAATATAGTGCACCCGCATTAAAGTGGAGAGAATGGAGATAGAAAAACTAAAACGGAAAAGTGCATTCAGCTGAAATTCTAAATTACTACTTCCTCCAACGGCGTGTCGTGGATCGCTTCCAAGGTAAGCGGAGCTTGTTAAAACTGAACCTATATTCCGTTCACGATAGGTTTTTATCTAGATGATAGTTCGAAAATCATATGTTTAGGTTTTGGGTTGCCAACATTTGTAAAAGATCACATTTTGTTATAAATGTAAAGATCTTTAATTACCTGTTATATATACATTTAAAATAACGTAAACTTAAGTTTTCTCATACTATTTCATTTTTTTAAATAATTTCTTTTTATCCAACTCGAAACAATATTTTAAACATAATTAAAGTACTTATTTTTCGTTTTGGAACGTTACTGATTTTGTGTAATATAGTGCACACATCAATATCTTTTAATACAGGCATCATATTTACTTGGAAAAGAGAAAATTGCTGTCATTTTTGTACATACAATAAATGGTTTTATGATTATTTTATCTTATTTTGAAATATTTAACTGAATAAAATATTTTTATCAACTGCGTGTCTGCATCATTGTAAAAAACTTGTTTGCCATTTGTTCAATCACATGGTTTAGATTCGTCAGTGGCCATTTTGAAGCTATGTTCGTTAGAAGTTTTTGTGAAAGTGGTGTGAATATATTTTAAAGGGAATAAAACTATAAATAAACTTTGTGTCCGACCTCAAATAAATATATAAATAATATTGGCCTAAATTACTGTGGTTAATTATCACATTAATATATTACCATCTGTTTTCATTACAGTCACCAAATGATAGATGTCAGCTGTTGGCGTAGTGATATATTAGGGATTACTTCTAGTAACATTTCGAGCTGTCATTCAGGTAAACTTAGCTCGTGAATGACTTGATACGTTTTCCCCTCACTCGGTCCCCATTTGACCAATCAGACACAGACTCCGCTGTACATACCTCACATGGGAATGTATGTTTGTTGATAGCTAGCCAATGTGTGTTTTAATTAGGTATGCGAATAATTCACAGGTATCGTTTGAACAAGCTCTACTTACCCTGGCAACGAGACACGACACGACACTGATCTCCGTCACCTAAAATCCAGTTTATTCTTTTATCAACGTCTTAGACCTCGCAATCAGTGGTGCGGGCCCACCTTATTTTAAGACAGTTGAATACAGTAAGATACGTTTCATTTACCTATATATACACTTACCTCTTTGAGAGTACTTGATCAAATTAAAGGTATTTAGTTAATATGTTATGCGTAACATTTCTTGGGTGCGGGTATATATAGCAATATTCTGGCTACAAAATTATAACATATTCATATACTAAATTATGTCAAGGTGCAGTAGGAGTTGAACGTAACAGTTGTGTGTTTCACGAGTGTCGATGTTTATTTAGAGCAATATTAAAAGCGTATATAGTTTAATATGTATTCGTGTGCATACATACGTGTACACGCATGAACAGCGTAGTAAGTAGCATCACATTACTACCAATATGTCTGATAGTAAAATATAAAATTACACGTCTCGTAAGTAGGATTATCGTGGGCAGGAGCTTTTAGAAAATACATGCATATTATTTTTATCAGCTGTCAAAATTGACAAAAATAAAATAATACTTAGCACCACGTCTTATTACCTGTTCGGGTTATACGCTGAAGTACTGACCAAGCATTGGGAAGGTTAAATATAGAGGAAGTGAACCCACATTTGCGTGAAGTCAGAGTGGAAAACCATTTAGGGGGGGGGAAACTTCAGTTCATCCAAACGCGATTCGAACCTCTACTCCTCCTAGGCTGTCTAGCTTAACACGAGACAAACACGTTAGCTAACTACGCCAGCGAGGCGGGTACAGTGGATTAAAAATAATTATGTAATATATTACTAGTTAGTATAATTTTAGTCAATATTGGATTTAACACTTTTAAGTGAGAGATTGGTGGATTGGGCACTAAATAATATAATATATTAATTTGAAATAAATACAATAAATTGTCACAGACTTCAACTCAGTACAAGCCATCCATATGAACGTTAGGGGACCTGGTGGTCTTGGGGTAAGGTGTCAAACTTCTGTGCTGGGGGTCCGGGGTTCAATCCTCGGTCCCGGCACAGATTTATCTGATTACCAAACCCTTCCTTCACCTCTGACAAGACGTGTATTAATCACAACTTGTGAATGTGTGGAATGCCAGGCCTTCACCGTGGTTCGGATTCCACGTTAAACTGTAGGTCCTTCATTTCATCTCACAATCACCCTACCATTACACATTAGCGTAAGTGCGTATAACCGAACGGTTAGTAAGACGCGGTGCTAATAATAACATATGAATGTTAGGTACTCCGTAGAGTATGTCCAAGATAGAATTAATTATTAGTGAGAAGGGGAGCAATGTTAGGTTATGTTAGTTAGGCTTGTATTGCTCAATCCATCTTAGGAGGGAAATCGTACTGCTATATAGCAGTGCCCAATCCACCTTGTGAGGGAAAGCACCGCGTTTTACTATCCGATCGGGTTATACGCCTATGTACTAATTACTCTAATGTGTTAGGGATTAGAAAGTTTAAATTTAGAAGAAGTGTACCCGAATATGCATGGGGGTAGAGTGGAAAACCATTTAGGTAAAACCACCCTTAGTACATCCGACCGGGATCGTACTCCATTCTCCCCGTCATTGGCAATCTAAGCTATTGCGAAAGTGACGCCTTAAACCATTTGGCCACAGAAGCGGGTGTCAAGAAGTTATCAACCTGTTTCTTAAAAAATTGTATTCTTTAACGAGTATAAAACTTTTCTTTCCTTCCACATCTTAATAACCATTCAGGTTATATGTTTAGGCCTACATTAATTACACTAATGGAGTATGAATGAGAAAGGTATCATTTGAAATTAAATGTAAACACATTAGCGAGAAGGGAGTGGGGAAAACCATTACTAAAAAAAAAAACTGTTATTACATCCTACAGGGATTGGGAATTAAAAATCCATTTTCTCCGTCACCAACAATTGAGAATGGTGTGTTGGACTGACAATGAGATCACTAATCGGGGGGGGGGGGGGGGGGTGACCTGGTGGTCTAGGGGTAAGGTGTCAGACTTCTATGCTGGCGGCCGGGGTTCGAAACCTCGGTTCCGGCAAAGATTTATCTCATTATCAAACCCTTCCTTCACCTCTGACAAGACATCTTGTGAATGTGGGGAATGCCAGGCCTCCACCGTGGTTCGGATTCCACGTTAAACTGTAGGTCCTTCATTTCATCTCACAATCACCCTACCATTACACATTAGCGTAAGTGCGTATAACCCGAATGGGTAGTAAGACGCGGTGCTAATAAATAATAATAATAATACTATATCAGGGTGTCTAGAATGATATCTCATTAAGAAAATACTTTCACTGTTTTTCCAACATTGTTTTATCTTAGTAATGGCTACTCTAACCATGGTTTGATATTTCAATAAAATACCTGCAACCACAAAAATGAGACATTTTATTTCATGACCATCATACAACATTCATGGCCATGTTCTAAATGAGGTATAGTATGGACACAAGATGGGTTCTTCAAGTAATCCCTCTACCCCTACAGCTCTGCATTTGAAATAAACTATTTCTAAAAAATCTTACACATCTATACTTATAAAATAACATGTCCTGATTGACTGACTGATTATCATCATCGCCGAGCGCAAACTATCAAGGCTACAAGCATGAAATTCGGACTGTATATTCATTTTGTTATGTAGGCACCCAATAAGAAAGGATTTTAGAAAATTCCACCCCAAAGGGGTCAAAATAGGGGATGATAATATGTATGTAGTCGAAAGTCCGTCATTTTGAAAGTTACATAAACAAAATTTTGTATTTCGGTTATTGACGTAAAACAAATAAATAGGTGTTTCAGGAATTTTGGAAATTTTATTTAATAAGGGATGAAAAAGGGTGTGAAAGTTTCTATCGGACTTGCATTATTTTTGATCTGAGTGGTCAAGTTATGGTCATCAACGTAACGTAATATTTTAAAATAATCTGTAAATACATATGTATATTTTCGTATTTGTATATAATCAACTTCCACGCGAGCAAAGCCGCGGGCAACAGTATCTAGTGTTTACATAAAAGTGATACAAACAATTGTTTAAAACTACTATGACTTTATTTTATAACTACAGGTTAGGCTTTTCTCCGACAGGTCAATTTTGTATTTTGTTTCATCTGATGACTGTTTCCCTGTTGTTTTTATTTATATATATATATATATATTTAGGTTTTTCACAAGAGGATGTAGCACAAATATTTGTGTCTATGGCTCTGCCGGGTTATCCGAATACGTAGTATCCATCATCTTGGATTTCTCTAGTTTTTAGATTAATTTTTTTTCATAAAAATTACATGTTACATAGCATCTATACCAAATTTAAGCTCTGTATGACACAATGTATATGTTGCAACTGCCAAATTGAATCATTCTTTTTTTTTAGTTACAGAGTTTCTTCATAAAAATGGCATACTCTAGTGTGTTCATACCAAATTTCAGCTCTCAAGAACTCAATTTGTATGGTGCGACTGCCATATTGAATTCGTCATCAAGTTTCGTATTTTTCTCATAAAGCTAGCATGCTCCATAACGTCCATACCAAATTTCTTATTATTAGGATATCAGGAAGTGGTATAAAGAGCCCTTAGAAGGACATACAGGTAACACATGGCTTTTATTATGTAGATATTCCAATTCATTCAATATCACATACAGAGACTTATGATCCAAAAGAACTATATATGTGTTTATCTTCATAACATTTTTAGAACAAGTTATTTTAAGAGTTATATATTGTAATAAAATCCTGTTCAAGATTTAGAGAGTGGTTCCATTCCACTGCTTGGACACCTCTTTATCATCTTCTGAATTTTTTTTTTAACCTTTGCTCTTTATCAAGAAATCTCCCCAAATCTTGTGCATTTTCTTCTATAAGGATTTTTTTTCGCACTGCGTTTTACTACCCATTAGGGCTATCTGCATGGATTTGAAATGAGTTAGGTAAAATTGACAAATTATTTTGAATGAAAACTATGGAAAACATTAACTGGAATGTATTTGAAGGTGAAACATTAGACCAGTGTTTCTAAAAGTTTTGGTGATAGAGGATCACCAAATGGAAGCTATGTGCATTAGGGGACTGCTGGGGCCCTGGGAATAAAAGGTTTCATAATTATGCAGAAAAATATTTTTAGGCAATTCCATTTTAGGACTATAATTATTACACATACATACATACAACTAACCTAATTACAGTGTCCCCTTACAGGTTAGGGAATAAAATGTGCATATATATCAAAAAACAACTCCGTATTTAATCCAGTTTCACTAACATTCTCCACATTTTCCTATACTTGCATTCTCTCTTCGCTTCAACAATATCCAAACACTGAGTCATCCATGCTCTTTTATTCTTAAAACTCTTTGCGTTTCTTTTTTTTTTTTCAAAAATTAATCTATAAAATTTAGCCATGTCTTACAGGGCACACACTCTAGCTTCATATATTTGCTTGATCACTCGACTCATCTCATATTCTCACCATGCCCAAACTTAAAGACAGTTCTTTCACATTGACCTTTTGGATTCCCTTTCAAACCACACTCCTTAAGCAGACATTCATTATCGACTCTATTAATGTGAGTTTTTACACATACATTTCTAGATATCTCATTCCAACCGCATTCACTTTATTATTAAATGATTTATTCAAGCCAAATAGAAAATTTTTGCTATAAAAACTGCAAAAAACATTCGCCTCTTCTCATATTATCTACATCCCCATCTAAAGGATGTCATTTGTGGATTTTGAAAACTTGAGTGAAATTTGCTTTTTTATGTAATAAATTTGTCAACACCAGAATCACACAACTATAGCCCAATTTTCTTACAACAAACAATCTAAAAGGTCTTTTTTCATATAAGAATCTTGCTGTATCGGTCTATAATGTGCTGGCTATCCCACTTTTAAATACATAATATATATATATATATATATATATGAGGTATGTATTTGCCTAGGAAAAAATTATAGGTATTACCATGTATTGTTAATAATTAACTTTGACACACAATATGGGTTTCACAAATAAACATTTGTCATAAAATTACTATTTTTTTTTTATTTATTTACTTACAAAACTCTATTCCCCTAAATTTAATTGAAAGTTGTACCTTGTTAAATTATATACGGTTTTAGACAATAAATACCATTAATGAAGTTTGTGAGAGTAGAATGTTAGCTGTCACGAGGAGAAACAGATTAGAAATGAAGTTGTTAAGAGCAAGAGTGAGTGTATAGGGAGTAAATGAGATAGTAGAGGAAGCAAGGCCGAGATCATTATGGCCATGTAAGGTGGACATAAAGGAGAGAATACAAGAAAGAATGATGGATATGAAGCGTACAAGGGAAACCGATAAAGAGATGTGAGAAGCAGATAACGGAAAGTGTGTAAGTGAAAGGAATAGAATGGGGAAGGATAGAGGAAGAGGGAAGCACTTTACTAAACATAGCCAGCCACAGGCTAGAAACAGTTGTGGTGATTTTGGTGATGATATATTTAATTTTATAAAATATTAACAAACATTACAAATGTTATCTAAAATAGACAGTCTATGAAGAAGGCCACAATTTATAGGGTGTTAACTCCACCCATCAAATTCACTGGTCTGCCCTTATACTTCTTCGAAATGTCTTGCTGGATCTGAAACAAAAATATTTTTAATTGTTTATTTTTTGGGGGGTTCATCTTAACCAAATGCCTTTAAATAGATGAACAAGAATAGGAGCAGACGACTTTAGGTCCCCACCTTCTTCCTACAATGAATCCAAATATTTGACTTTTTCTTTGTTTACACTTGTGCCATCAGCATTTACTTACGAATTAAATAACAAGTCAAATGATAGCATAACCGAATTAAAACCAGAATAAATATGTATTATATATAAGAGAATATTAAAATATTGTTCTTTTCAAAGTGTCTTTGTTTAAGATACCCTGGTTGACAAAAATAATAAACAAAATAATATGATTGAAAGAAAGATATGGACAATTTGGTGTAACCTATTTGTTAAGTGGCAAGCAATGGTAAGTCAAAATGAAAATCAATAACTACACCATACAACTTATTTTAATATAAAGGTCTCCACCAATATAATATCTGTGGATCCAAATTTGATTCTCGATTTGCTGTTAGTTTTATGTTTTTCCGCCATGAAGCGGTAAATTAACGTTCTGTGGGTTTGTGCTAGACTAAAAAAATTGATTAAGTAAGTCTTTATGGTAAATACCTCCGCCTGCAGTTGTTTGGTCTTATCGATGACAAGCTTAAGTTTAGGTCTGAGTTCGTTGGCTTCACTATGAGCCTCACTCCTCCTCTGTCTGACCACCTCCTGGGAGGCTACCAACTTCTCAGCAGCGGCCAGCTTCTGTTTAATGAATTGGCCAGCAGATCAACGTATCTAAGACATATAACACACCCCATAATCTTTAAACATAATATGTTTCAATTAAGTCTATATCTTTTCATAAACTTTTTTAAGTAAACCTAAGCGTTAGCTTAGGTTAATTCACTTATAAGATCATAATGATTTTATTTAGTATTAGTTAGTCCAGTGCCAATCAGACACTTTAGCTCAGTCGGTAGGGTGTCTGCCTACCGAGCTGAGGGCCACGTTCAATTCCCGTCATGGCCAAAAATGTATCATTGGTAAAATATGGGTTTAGCCTTTCACATTGATAAATTAACAGTCGGGGACTGTATGTTGTGCCTGTGGTAGCTTCATGTGACTTATAATATAACTTAATACTTGGACAAGCACAAAATCCAGTCTGCAGCCATTAAGTCATGCCATTTAGTCATCACTGCGAAAGGGTACACCCACATATCAACAAGTGATGCATTGATGATTTTATTTTTCCACCTTAACAGTGAATGTATTTTTAAACAAAATAAATATCTTGGATTTTTTTTTTTTTTTTTTAAATTTTGTTGTTTCTCATAGTTCAGAAGTTGAACATTTAAGAGGACTCACTGAGCTTTCTTTAATTCATAGTATAGGTAAAGTAGAGCTCACTTGGGAGAATGTTTGATGTTGTGAAAATGCTGGGTGCGTTGATCTGTTATATCCGTCAGAACTCCTTGCAAATCTGACAACATTTTCTCTACACTTTCTGTGCTCTGAAGTTGCAGAATGGTAGGAGCGTCCTGTAGTAAGCTCATGGATAGTAGATCACCTGAAGATGACGAGCGCATCTCGTGGAGACGAATCTTCAGGAATGACTCTAACTAGAGAACAAATATTTAGTATTTTTACTAGAAAAACTGGCAAAGACTAAAATTCTGGATCACATTTTTAAAAAGAAAATAATCTTTGATTTTAAATTCTGTTATAAAGCTTTAACTCAATGAATAAGAACTTACTTTCATTTGGTAAATTTTGTTGTATATGAAAAAGGTACAAAAAAAGGATCGGAATAAGTAAAAGGGAACAAAACCAATATGGTTTATAGAATGAGAACAAGAATGCAGTTTACACTTTATATCACTGCCACTAGACAAAGTGGTAATGGCTATCTTAAATAAAATCGAACATTACTTTTCAAACCATCAACCACTATTTGATTTTATCATAGCTCATCTGGAGTGAATGTGAAATGTTGAACACAGCTTCCAAAAAAAGGAAACCAGAAAACAAAAGGGAGATGAAGGAAAATGTTCAATAATGAAAGTACATATGAGTAGGAAGAAGTAAAAGAAATTATTAACATAGAGGACAAACATAGGAAATGAATATAGGATGTGAATATATTAAATAGCTCTTTCCCCTTCTTCCATGTATAACAAAATGTACCTCAAAACATGAAAAGAGCTATAGTTATGAGGTAAAGTTATTCATATAATTATTTTCCAACTCATAAGAACCATAAAAAGTTGACAAAACAAGACCAAACTGACTATTAACTATCAACACACACACACGCAATTATTTTAAATCATATCTGCTTTAAAATCTCTCGATTGCATTTTTATAATATATTTTTCAAATCTTTGATTCTGCATATATACTAGTGAATTGGAATTACTTCTTTTATTTCATCAACGAGAGTGTTTCTTGTTGAAGGGTTGTCCAAGATTGTTAAGGCCTCTTGCCCTTTGGCAACACCTCCTTCTAGACCCACAGACTCCACAACTATTCCAGATTCTTCCAAGGAAATGTTGAAGTCTATCTCCTAAAGAAAAAAGGAAAAAATACTATATGTTTGATGGGGAGGGGGAAGAATATAGCGTAACTATATGATAAAAATAATAAAGAAAATAACTTGACTAGAACACCTTCATTAACTATGTTATGTGCTCCAAAATTATTACATACAACAAAAATGATATGTGAGCGAGGTTTTTTTTTAATCTTTGAGAGCCAAAGTACACATTCGGTTATATCTGATGTAAGTGTTCCTAATGTTTTCAAGTCACTGTTCCAATATAATTTAATTTTAATTCAAGATATTTCTTAAGTGCTTTTTTAGAAACCAAATCAAATTTTCACTATCACGAAATAATAAAGAGTAGAGAAAATTTATTTTTTTGTAGCAAACATTAATAATATTTTTCCATTTTATTAGTATTATATTTGAAAGAAGGTACAGGAAAGGTGGATAGAAACATATAAAAGGGACAAACACAATATGGCCTTTGAAGTGAAAAGGACACAGTTCACACTTTACATTTCTGTGTTGTTCTTTTCATTGTAAAGGCCATATTGTGTTCGTCCCTTTTATCTTTTATATGTTTCTATCCACCTTTCCTATACCTTCTTCCAAATATAATACAATTACCTCATAAAGCGAAAAGAGGCTTATAGAGATATATTACTATTTTATTAGTATTATTTTATAAACATTGATATCTGTCAAAAGTGACAGCTGCACATCGCATGGGTTTTATTATTATTACTATTGTCATCGTTATTATTATTATTATTACACCGCGTCTTACTACTCATTCGGGTTATACACACTTACGCTAATGTGTAGTGGTAGGGTGATTGTGAGATGAAATGGAGGACCTACTGTTTAACGTGGGATCCTAACCACGGTGGAGGCCTGGCATTCCCCACATTCACAAGTTGTGATTAATACATGTCTTGTCAGAGGTGAAGTGCATGGATTAATTTATGAGTATGTGAAAGTAGATCTTGTAACTTCTCTACTGTTAGATAAGGACTATTTAATTAAAATTGGACCATATCATTCAATGGCTTAATCAGCTCTCACCGTAGATTCATAAGTTCCCCAAAAACAAGATCAGAGCAGAAAGGTAATAATGTGACGAGCTCTATACCAATCAAAATATTTCAGCCTCATAAGTGTTGTATTTTAAGTGTGACTTGAAATAAATTTAGCTTTTCTTTTTCAGCACAACACCAGCTTGGGAGACTCGATCAAATTTCAAAACCATCCATCAGAGTTAGTGTACAAGCGCCTAAACCAACCAGTTAAATCAGAATGCATGAACACTACAAAGCTAGCACACTCTTTACACCATGCTTGCAGACTGACTATATCTACAGGTGTGAGGAGAATTGAAATAACTAGTTAAAACAGAAAGCGAGTGTGTCGTTCTTGTTTTGTTTTGTTTCTCACTCAACAAAATAATTAGAAAAAATTCATCGTAATTTTATTCTTAAAGATCTGTCTATCAACTAGAAAATAAAATACATTAGTACTCAGCTGTTTCTAGTTTGTGTTATAATTAATCAAGAATCTAAATATATTTGATACATTTTGGATAGTGTGTGAACTGCTGCAACACTAAAGAGATTCAGCTCTCATTTTTCGGTTAACGTCTGAGTAAGGGTTTAGACCCACACTTGTTGATATCTATAGGTGCTAATAAATCTAACTTTTTGAGCAACTAGGTACCCTAAGCATTTATTATGAGTTCGCGGGTTCGCTAACCTCAGTCCCCGCTCCATCACCTGCCGATGGGTTCACAACTTCAATGCCACCCCAATCAATATCTCCTCCGCCTTCAAGAGTTATGTCACCAAAATCAATATTGGCAGCATCTGCATCTCCCAAACTTCCAAAGTCAATACTGTCACCTGTGTCATCTCCAAAATCAATCTGAAATGTGATATTTAAGATAAGTGGAAAGAGGAGTAAAAAAAAATTACTTATGAAGGTCAGCATTTAACTAATTTGATAAAGCCCAGAAAAAGGCTTAAAATTTTGTATTGATGGCTTCATAATAAAAAAGTTGTGTCAAAAGTATTCAAATGCTACCAGAAACCAAAGAGTTAGTTATTGGTTTAATATTACAAACAATGAATTTTAAATGCATAATTTATTTAATGATATAATCTATTTTAATTTAATTTTAACTTTTAACATTTGATGAATGGGTTTACCTATTCTATACAAGTGTATCCTTACATCCTTATTCCACAAGAGCGTTTTGTTTCCATTTAAAATCATATATCTTACTGTTTCACTGTTTCCTGCTGCATCGTCCTCTGGTTCATCATCGAATTTGATGTTAAGCGGCGGTTCCTCGATTGACAGAGGTGGTTCTTTATGCACCCAGTGGTACGTCGAGGTGTTGCCATTCTCTGTTAAAGATACAACATGAGGGAGAAATTATCACCTTTATTTCCCATTAAAGGCTCGACAAAATATGAACAAAATTAATTTTATAAATTTGTAGTGTTTTAATACATAGGACTATTTGAAAATATTTGTTAAGGGCACATAGACCTCATTAAACATTAATTTCAACATACTGTCATATTGGTGCACTCCAAATTTATGCAATTATAAAGGACCCCTCATACTTGGCCTAATACCCAAGCCAATATTTTCAATTATGGAAAGCGAGAATCTTAATAAGAAATATTAGGCATCTGTAAGATGGGCTTTTTTTTCTTTTCATTGCTCATTGGTTTATTTGTCATAACAACCCTTCCCCTCCCTTCTACCCCACAAATGTCTTTGTTTTAAAACAACATTCGGATTTGAATTAAATTTGTTATGAAATTATTTCCATTACAGTAGGTACAAAGCAGGAGTAGGTGGACTGGCAGTTTCCAAACAGCCCAGAACTAAAAATAGGACTAAATCTATGTTTCAGTGTAATCTGATGTGATAAGGTGAAGTATTTATATATTTATTATTAGTTAATTTAATCCCAAGGCCATTTCAGCCACATTATCGATGATCAGTTCATACTTTCTACTGGAATAAGCAAAAATGCTTAGACAATAGCTGGGTGTATTTATCGATATATTTAAGTTTGTAGAATGATCCTACACTCGCTACTTGTGTAGACAACTAAATATATTATTTTACGTTTGTTTATAAACAACGCCAATAAACAACAAACTGGATGGTTTTAAATCTAATGCCATCATATATGTTCACAAATGTAGGCGAGTGAAATGAGTTTTCTAAGAAGCAAGATCGGTGTGACAAAATTTGACAGGATCAGAAATGAGAGAGTAAGAGGAATAGTAAAAGAAGAGTCAGGACAGGATAGGGAAGGCATGACTAAGGTGGTATGGCCATCTGAGAAGAATGGAGAGGGGAAGGAAGACCAGGGGACAGATGGCTGAAGAGAGTAAGGAGGAGTGTGGAGGAAAGAATAGAGTACTGGGCCAAGGTGGAGGGAGAGAGGTGGGGGGAGGAAAGGAGGCGGTGGAGAGGCTTATGTTCCAAACAGACCCACTCAGTGGCTAGAAGTTGTTCATGATCCTGATGATGATATATATTCATAAATGATGTATTCTGGGCATCTCAAACTTAAGTTCAATGAAACTTTTGTTCAAACTTAAATTTATAAAAATTAATTGAATGATTCTTTATATGGTTTATAAAAAGAGCCAAGTGACTTGTACATATACAAACAACCGAGTATTGGCATGGATCGAAACCAATTAGTTTTAAACATTCAGGATGGTAAAAAAGTTTACAGAAATTTATTAGGTGTCTTCATCCGGTCATAAAAATAAATTAGAAGCCGGCTTTAACTACCTCTCATTATGATAGCGCTAATATATTATATTACAAAAAATATATAAATATATGGCCCACATGGGTATGTGTATGCAAGCATACATCCTAATTTGGTAAACTGATAACAAAATTAAAAATAGTTCAAATTTACACAATTCACAAACAATAAGTCCCTAGGTGCATTGTCATGTACTATTGATTGATTAATATGTTTAGAATAGTTGCGGCAGCTCAAATCAAACCGGCCCAGCGGTATAGCTTCAGGAGGCCCGGCCAACCACTGATATCAAACTCATATTAATGAAAAAACTATTAGATTAGTGGCCAAGCCAAACTAAACTTACTGATTAGATACTTTAAGAGAGGAATGCAGCCTCCTGGATACTCCTTGCCTAAAACAAACTTGACAAACTCTGAATAAAATTGTGCGGCCGAATCCAGGTTCTTGGCGTTGCCCGCCATCTTAGAATAGATGGCTGGCAGCTCGGCGAGCCTCTCCACAAGCTCATGTTTTATGCGACGACCCTGTATCCCAAGTTGTTTGCATGTTGTCTGAAACTCTCCTCGGACAGAGTTCGCTGCCTTGCCATAGTCCGCTACTTTTTTGTCACACTCCTTAAATAGAACAAAGAAAAGATCATTACAGTTACTGACATATATATAATCTATAAAATAAAATAAAGAAAAGAGAACAAGGTGTGCATATTTTCTAAAAAGATTATAGACCTCCTAAAAGTTTGATTGGAACAATAAATAATAGAACGAATATCATTCATTCTTTATTTACAGTATTTGTTGTGTTCAATGCTTCTCAATGCCGTAGCTCAATTGACAATATACATGCCTACTAAGCTAAGGATTCCGTGTTTGAGTCCTGGCACGGTCGAAAAATGTAACATGGGTGAAATGAGGGTTTGGCCTTGCAATGACGAATTAACAACCGGGGGCTGGGTGGTGTGTATATGATGGGTTTAAGGTAGATTTTTTTTTCACTGTACCTTACTATTATTATTATTAGCACCGCGTCTTACTACCCATTTGGGTTATACGCACTTACGCTAATATGTAATGGTAGGGTGATTGTGAGATGAAATGAAGGACCTACAGTTTAACGTGGAATCCGAACCACGGTGGAGGCCTGGCATTCCCCACATTCACAAGATGTCTTGTCAGAGGTGAAGGAAGGGTTTGGTAATCAGATAAATCTGTGCCGGGACCGAGGATTGAACCCCGGCCGCCAGCACAGAAGTCTGACACCTTACCCCAGACCACCATGTCACCTTCTGTACCTTACTAATGGTTCAGATTACATGCTTATGTACTAATTACTTATTTGTTTTAGAGACGAGGAAGGTTATATTAATAGGAAGTATATCTGCATTTGTGTGGAAGTAAAGTGGAAAACCATTTTGGAAAAACCACCTTCAGTACACCCAACCGAGATTTGAACCTCTATTTCTCTGTAATAGAGAGTCTAGTCTACTGCAAGAGTAACTCATTAGACCATGTGGCCACCAAAGCGGGTTTTAAGGGAACTACCAGGGGGTGGATGTTGGAAGACTCACATCGCCCCCCTGGTACATGTTGATCATGGAAGAAAACTTGAGCAACATTATCAGATCCCAACAAAGAGGTGGTGTCCAAGGTCGTATTTTAGGTAAGTGCAACATGTGCAGCTGCACAAGGCGGCAAAGTTTGGGGGCGGCAAAATAATATTGAAATGAGAAAACTATAGCAAACTTTAATGTAACCATAAAACAAATTTGTAGCATTTAGCATGATACATAAAAAATAAGTTAACTGTTAGTTGATTTTTTTTCATTCATTAGAATAGAATTTAGAAATATTCTTTCACGTTTACGAGAGATCACAGCACCTGCAAATCAACTCATGTGCTGCATATGTTCAGTTCTCGTACTTCCGCTGCATATGTTTAGTTCTCAACTTCTCAAATGTGTACACTGCACTCAATTGTATTCTGGCAACATACTGTTCTGCTTAAAGATCATTTTCAGCTTTAAAAATGATTTAAAGTTATCTACGAACAACCCAATCTCAAGATCGACTCATCAATCTTGGAATTCTTGCCATAGAATCATACGTTACAGTGAAACTGGAATTTGATAAAGTAATCAATTAATTTGCAAACGCTAAGTCTAGGAGGAAACCACTTCTCTAACTGAAGTAAGCTTCTTAAATAAGAATTATTTTTCACTCTTTCAATATTACATATTCTTCATACTTTTTATTCATTGAACTTCAGTAGAAATATAAATTAGTTATTGTGCAGTATTATTTTTATAAACTTGTACATTTCTAAATTTTTATGTATCAGATTTCAATAAAATTAATTATCATTTTTTAATAAGTTTTCACAACTATATGTGCTAGTGAATGCTGTGAGTAGGTGAAAAGTGATGTTTATGTTTGAGGGGAAAATAGGTGGGGGGGAGGGAAGGGGGGCTTTAAATAAACTACTGCACATGGGTGTAACCTACCCTAAATACGGCCCTGGTGGTGTCACACCCCAAAAAGCACGAGATTAGGAGGGTAAAATAGAGGAAATGGACCCACAATGTGGAGAGGGAAAGGGAAAACCAATTATAAATAAAATTTATTCAAATATTATTATTATTAGCACCGCGTCTTACTACCTGTTCGGGTTATACGCACCTACGCTAATGTGTAATGATAGGGTGATTGTGAGATGAAATGAAGGACCTACAGTTTAACGTGGAATCCGAACCACGGTGGCGGCCTGGCATTCCCCACATTCACAAGATGTCTTGTCGGAGGTGAAGGAAGGGTTTGGAAATCAGATAAATCTTTGCCGGGACCGAGGATTGAACCCCGGCCGCCAGCATGGAATTCCGACACCTTATCCCTAGACCACCAGGTCACCCACTTATTCAAATAAATCCTCCTATGGTGCAGCCTTCCTGGTCAAGTTCAAAATATCAACCTTAAAATACTATCAATTAAATCAAGAGCTTGACACCTTAGAAATTAGACTGATCAATTTTATTAATTTTCTCAACTGACCAGTGTCTAAATTTCTTCTTTAAAGGGTTAAACTTTCAAAATGTATGTTATCAGTAATATTATTAAAATGTAACTACAGATAGCTTAGTAAATTAGTGAAAGGTTTTATTGCAATGTTTTAAAAATTAAAACAAGTAGAAATAATATTTGAAATACATTGCCAATTAATGTAACGTATTAGAAAGATTTGTTCTAGAGGAAAAACCTGAAAGTGATAAGGAGACCTACCTGTTGAAACTGTTCACATTTTGCAATTTGCTTCTTAATGCTTGGAACTTCATAGTTGACATTTCGAATCAACATTTGAGCAGCTTCTGATAAGTAAACGTTGTCTTTTTCATAAAGCTTAATAATCTCTTGCCAATCTTTCATTCGCTTTGACCCATATGAGCCAAAAAAGTTTTTACTATCAGCTTCTGTTTCTTTGAGGATTTCAACAATTTTCTTGCAATGAAAGTAATTAATATCTGAAATAAGAAAAGGGAATGTGTATGTTTATTAATACCCAGAATGAGCTATTCTGTTTTATTTTAGATTAATTTAAAGGAAAAGTACTTATTATATGGCATTAGGAACTCAAAAGTAAGCCACCTATCCCTATTGTCCATCTAATATGCACCATACAAGAGTCAATATTATGCATCACAGCTATAATTGTTTGCACAACTTGACACAAACATGCTGTGACTGTATCATTATTATTATTATTATTATTATTATTAGCACCGCGTCTTACTACCTGTTCGGGTTATACACACTTACGCTAATGTGTAATGGTAGGGTGATTGTGAGATGAAATGAAGGACCTACAGTTTGACGTGGAATCCGAACCACGGTGGAGGCCTGGCATTCCCCACATTCACAAGATGTCTTGTCAGAGATGAAGGAAGGGTTTGGAAATCAGATAAATCTGTGCCGGGACCGAGGATTGAACCCCGGCCGCCAGCACAGAAGTCTGACACCTTACCCCTAGACCACCAGGTCACCTGTGACTGTATCGAAAAACTGGATGCAACAGACAGTCATACTTACCTTGGACTTATAATTGACAAACATCATAAATGGGACAGGCACATACAAAAACTTGAGAACAAACTAATAGGATTTACATATGTTTTTTACCATCTTAGAATGTACTTAGATATCAAAGCAATAGTAATACTATATAAATCATTAGTGATTGTGAGATGAAATGGAGGACCTACAGCTTAACGTGGAATCCAAACCACGGTGGAGGCCTGGCATTCCATACATTCACAAGTTGTAATTAATACACATCTTGTCAGAGGTGAAGGAAAGGTAACCAGGACCGAGCCAAGATTTCCTCATCATCAGGGTTCTAGTCTATTGTGAGCGTAGCTCCTTGAATTATGCATCCACCGAAGTGGGTTATTTAAGTGGAGGATACAAATAAATGGTGAGAAATAATCTTAAAACAAAATCTTAGTCAAATAATGAAAGGAAAGCCAATTATAAGTTTCAAAGATTTGAAACTTACAGGTACCAGATAGCAGCTTCATAATGCCTTCATGTACAGGCATGTCTTGTATGGCATTGTTGATTTTAGTTCTGATTGTAAGGACTTGCATTGCCATTCTCGATTGCAGTGTCTCCGACTAATCAACCAGTCAAGCAACTTATTGGTGTGAATATCAATAGGAAGTTCCTGTTCCTTTAAGAAAAGAAATTAAAAGTTTCTGTATATATAGCTTATATTTACCTTTCAGTTTAAAAACTATTTTTAAGACATTTCCTTCTTTTGTTTCTCAGGCAAATTTTTTTTAAAAGGTCCTACAGCTCAACATACAGTAGGTCCTATAAAATTTTGGAAGGAAGACCAGAATTTAAAAGATATAAAGGTAATAAAATTATTTTAAGGTGTTCAAATGTCAAGTCATATGATCTGCAACTGTCATTTTTGTTAGATATGATCAATACCTTTAAAAAATAATATTAATAAAAATAAAGTAAGATGTTTTCAATGTTGACCGCAAAAAAAAAAGAAAAATATTTTCTAAACTGTTCTTCCTATGAAAATTGGACTATAGTTAAACCTAACTTAGATGTTTGGTAATTTTTTTTAATGGCTGGGTAAATAATTGTATTTTAGAAAAGTGTAGGTGAAAAGAAAGTATTTATTGACCAAACCCTTAAGCTCCTTTAACTATTGCTACTACTAACCAGTTAAATATTTCAAAACCCACACACACTATCTTCCAAACCTTAAAACTCGCATGTCCGTTAAATTAAGTTTATATGTATATAGGATTAAACCGTTATGATAATAGAGGAAAGGTGAGGTGACATTTTATGGATAATTGTTATCCTTAAATTATACCATGAACCACTTTGTCAATCCAATTCTATACGCCCATTTAAAAAATGACAGAGTAGCCATTTAAGAAGATTTGACTTTCAGACGAAATATTTACACATTTGTCTTGAGTTTATCAAATTCAATCTTATCAATTAGAATATGCTGTAGACTCCTATGTGTCAAAATAATTCATTATTACAATATTTTTTTTAAACAATCTAGACTAAGCCAATCTGACTGTTGATGGGTTATTTATTGTAAACTATATGGACCAGTTCTGACAAGATCAATAGATTAACAGCTGAAAAGTAGTGCTCATAAAAGTTTATTGTGAATTAAACTTATCTTCCAGGAAAACCATATATGAATAATCTTGAGGATCTTTATATTAACCCGTCGACATAATATATAGGTACCCTTTCCTCACGCATTTTATGGAAGATTGCGTCAGATTGTTCAAATGGGTAGAGTCTTAAGTTCCTTTTGAGGAAAAAAAATCTCAATAGGAATTTTTAACGTTCTTGACTCGTTCAAATAGTTAGTTCCAGGTATAATTTGGAGCGGTGAATTAGTAGGTACTTACCTAAAATAATAGAAACTATTTTTATAATATATTAGGAAGGATTAATTTAAATCTTTATTAATGTTTTTCCCAAGTTCTCGATCGTCTCTGTGGCCTAGTGGTCAGGATTCCTGAGTACAAATCCAGAGGTCCTAGATTCAATCACCAGTGTTTCCAAATTTTTCTGTGAAGCATCAGGTCTAGAATGGGGTCGAACTAAGCCTCGTGAGGACAGATTAGGAGCTACTTGAATACATAACATCTCCGGTCTAGAAAACTGAGATTAATGGCCAGAGGGTTGGTTGTGCTAACCATATGACACCCTCTATCTGCAAATACTGGTACTATTGTCACCAACATATGGTGGCCCCTCGGTCAGTATAGCTCACTTGCAGGCTGACATCATGAAGTTTTTTACCCTGAAGTTCTTAAAATAAGAAAATTCTTGGCTATCGTGATTTCCTTTTAACATGATTTTATTTGTTTGTCAATGTTATACTCTATCAAGAAAACATTAAATAAAACGTTTACCAGGCAAACACTCCACCAAGAATGCAAGAGGAAATGGCAAAGATGTATCCCAATCGTCCTTAGACCCAAGGACATGGTAGGGTAGGCTTACATCAAAAAACCTTATTGACAATTAGAATGTGTTTAAATTTGTCCACATCCTTGATGGCACAAATGACTACAGGTACAAAACGAGGACAGATTAAATATGTAGAAAAATTTGCTATATAGTAAGGGCAGATTCTATGTATTTTGACTATCAATTCATGAAAATGTTAAATGTTTTCTAGCATTTATATACACACACAACAAGAGTGTGAATTTTCCAATAATAACAAATCAAGTGGGAAGAAAAAATTATAAATAGTTGAAAAAAAATTCTTTGAATACTCATCTAATTGGTATTTTTTGGCATAGGTCCAATATAAAGATATACATTTTTATTTATTCTCACATGAAAGGTTATCTTAAGCTCAGTTTGGTTTTTTAGTGGAAACATTATTAATATTTTTTGTCGGCAATAAAATATTTCCTGCGCAGCTTAGTGTTTGGTGATCTACTCATATGCAGCGCATTTGAGATGTGTTTCAAGTTGTTTTGTTACAGGACTTTTTTTAAAGGTAGGCCCCCTAATAAAACAAAAGTTAATCATTCACAAAATTGAGGTATATTAATTAAGAAAACTGTATTGTTAGTAGACAGTTAATGAGCAGGCCTACTAATAATACAGTAGCCCCATGGCTTCTTTGGTGCTGACTGACAGCTCACAGTTGACGGCTTTGAAAAGTTACCAGACCAAATTATGTATCCTTATGGCAAACCATATGACCTGCAAAAACATGTGTTTAGCAGCTGTCACTTCTGAGAGTCAAAATTTAGGTATATACCTAAATGTTGACTGTCAGTCAAAGAAGCCATGGGGCTACTGTACATAGAATCACAACTGGGTTATTAATCTAAGGTGTTTGTAATTGTTCAACGAAAGTTTCGTTAACACGGATAACGTTTCGTTCCACGCAATGCTACAGCATAGGGCGGAACGTTACTCTATAAATTATGTGAGTTTAAGTTGTTTTTTTGCTATTTGGAATTTATTGATAAGGTTTGTTTTGTTATAGTCGGAAACTTCAGAATCATGTGTGTATCGGTGTTATAAAACAATATATTTCCAAAAATTTAACTGAAAAAAAAACTGGGAATCCCACCCTCACTTCATACTATCCCCGAGAATTTTAATACAACCCTAATCATACATTCCATATGTTGGAAACCTTTAGTGACTTGCCTGAAGTTAAAATACTAACGTTATTCGTTAATAAACTCTAGTGATGTACTATTCATTGCTAAACATACCTCCATAATAGTCTGTAAGTATTAGTTAAAATAAAATTATGAAAATATGAATTCAATGTTATTTACAGAACTATTTACTACATTTAAAAACAACCAGAAGTTGTCTATCAGATAAAATTAATAATACGCTCACGCTGCCATTATTTTAATTTCCAGCTGCACCAACTACCAACATGAAACTGCACGTTTAGTATTTACCTATTTTGTAAAAAAAAAATTAAATTACCATTATTATTATTATTATTATTGAACGTTTATCAAACAATTAGATAAGCAGTAACAAACGAAATATACTAACGTAATAAAATGAATTATTCGCTGAACAAATTTCATATTAAAACTCAAATGAAGGTAAAACACATTTTGATACAAAAAATAATGATCTTATGAGAAAATTTATTTATGATGTTGGTTAAACTGTCACTTGTCATGTCGCATACTACTGTCGTAAATGTAAACATTAAAATCAAATTGATTACAGATAAGCTGAAACATTATTAGTTGGATAGTCGAAAACGTGAGAAATAGCTAGTTATTGCACAAGTTATTTGAGAGAAGTAAGGGAACATACTTGAATATTCAATTATTTTATTTGAAAAGTTTCAATTTTGTATAAATCATGTCAAGACAAGGTACAAGATTGGATACGAAAAACGTCAATTCTGAACTTTTCACTCTAACGTATGGAGCTTTGGTTTCTCAACTCATGAAAGATTATACAAATGTTGAAGATGTTAACAAACAGCTTGAAAGAATGGGCTACAACATTGGTATCCGTTTGATCGAAGATTTCCTGGCACGCACAGGCTCTGGGAGATGCTATGATTTTAGAGATACTGCAGACAAAATTCAAATGGGTTTTAGAATCTTCTTGGGTGTAACGCCGACAATTACTAATTGGAGCTCTGCTGGTGACGAGTTTTCTCTCCAGTTCGAATCAAATCCATTGACAGAATTCATTGAGCTTCCAGACAATTGCCTCAACTTAAAATATGCAAACGTGTTGACTGGTGTTCTCAGAGGGGCTTGTGAGATGGTACAGATGGAGGTGACCTCATGGTTCGCCCAAGACCAGTTGAAAGGAGACACTGTCACTGAGTTAAGGGTTAAATTTGTCAAACGGTTAGAAGATGCTATCCCAGCTGGTGAAGATTAAATCATGCATTTAATGGTATTGTTTATTTTGTTTAGTTTTCCACTATCATGTAAACTTATTCACATGTACTTGCAACCATTAAATGTCTTAGTAATGAGATATATTGTAAATAAATATTTTAAGTTGTCTATTACATAAACATCTTCTTTTGTAAACACACTACTACTGAGCATTATAAATCATAATAAACTTATTAAAACACTTGACAATTTACATAACTCTAATCAGTATAATGTATCAAACACTCACCTACTCATATTTACAACATTCTGTCATATTCTTTAGAGTTGTTTTAAAGGAATAACATAAAAAGTTATTGTTTTTTGTTGCAGTACTATATAGTATATGAAAAAAACCTTGAAAAAATCAAATCAGACAAAAAACACTTAAGTTATATTTTTTTTTTAGATATTATTTTGTATGTTATGACCCAGGCCTAGATACATACTCAAGCTAGCAAAACCTAACTTGCCATTCGAGTTGTAGTTGTTTCTGCAATGCCTAGATACATACTCAAGCTAGCAAAACTAACCTTCCATTTGAGTTGTAGTTGTTTCTGCAATATTGTCACGGATGAATGTGTGTGTATGTGGAAGGAAATAGTATAAGTTAATTAACATCACTTAATGTGAAAGGAGTATTTTTCTCAACTCAAAAGTTTGTTAATTATTGTCTAGAAGCCAGTAAAACCAAAAATAATAATTTTGACATTTCAAGTAAATTTACATATAAAAGGTATTTATTATAATTAATCATGTTGTGTGGAAGTGTTTTGTTCATCATAAACTTTCTCTAAAAGAAGATGTAAGTGTAACATATCTTTTTTACTTAACATGTTTATTTGTGAAATTATGTAGGTCTGTATTCTAAGAGAAAATAAGTGTATTTTTTGTTAAAGCATTTAAAATTTATATTATTTAGCTCTTATTTAAATTGTTACTAACCTATATAAAATAGTAATAATATTTAAGGAAAATATTTAAGTAGGCCTACCATACTGGTAAGTAGCTAATTTATATAAATACTACAATCTTAAATTGAAATATAGGCTACAAAAAACTACATGGCGTGAGCCAGCAGGCGAGCTAGAGCTACACCGGTCGAGTGGTTGCTCCTATTAATGGTGATAGTGCCAACATTTACGGATAGAGGGTTTCATGTGGTCAGCACAATGAACCCCCCAGACGTTAATCTCAGTTTTATATACCAGAGATACTTCTTTATTCGAGTAACTCCATCGTGTGTCCTCCTGAGGGAGAGTTTGAACTCGTTCTGGACACACTGCTTCACAGATAAATTCTGTATGCCCCAGGGATCGAACACGGGACCTCTGGATCTGTAGCCAGGAAGTATGACTACTAGACCACAGTGGTGGTAGTACTAACCATTGACTGAAATACACTCTAAATTAGTCATAATTAATCCACCAAACTATTATTTTCGTTGTTCAACTAAATTGTGGTACATGTAAGCCCAAACATAGTCTACAGTTTTATTTTCATAGGAAGCCTGTTATTTGAAAACTGGAAACACATGTTGACACCTCACCATCATGAAGTGTAGTAGCCTATTTCTACATCTTGGCAGGTCCATTTATGTTACTCCTCCGAGTGTGTCGATTCTGGGTCAATCTCTTGGTGTTTTCATATCTTCTTCTTACCACCCTTCCTCTTTCTTTCGTCCCATTTATCATGCCTTCAATTGAAGTCTTCAGCGGTATTTCTTTCTCATACAATGTCCTAGCCAATTCATCTTTCTTTCATGGTGTCTACTCACATTGGCCAATGAAATCCCAACCTTTTCCCTGATTCACCTGATCATTTCCTAAAATTCCCGACTAAAATATGTCACATACCTTTAAATCCCCCCCCCCCCCTTCCACGTTTTTCTATTAATCTTTTATTATGTTTAATAATAAGTTTTAAAATTTAAATAAACAGGTTTTTTTTTTTTTAAATTGTATTAACATTGTTTACTAGGATTTAAAATATATTACACAGCTACAAACAAACAAAAATGACAGATTGAATCACATTATAATTTACTGATTTAATGATTATTGTAATTTAACAAATTCCCGGCTAATTCCCTTTTTCCCTGATTTTCCCGGGTGGTAGACACCTTGATCTTTCCTCAATTTTTCTATCATTTGTTTCTTTTCTATATTATTCTTCTCAACACTTCTTGCTTCTAGTTATTTCCTCCCATTGGCGGAAGTAAAAATATTACAATTGTAGGGCTTGTTTACATTCTTAGTCCGTTTAGTTAATGGTGTTAAGATAAATTAGGCTTATACAGTATTGCAAATGTGGAGTTAATTGAATAACCAAGTAGCGGCTCCGGTCTTGAAAACAGAATAATTGCCGGAGGGTGTGTTGTGCTGACCATATGATACCCTCTATTCACAAATGTTGGCACTATCATCGCTAGCAGCAGCGACCACTCGGTCGGTATAGCTTGCTCGCGAGCTCACGCCATGGAGTTTTATTATTTCATAGATATTAATATGATCCACAAAAGGGACAATCGCAGGAAATTGTTTAATAGTAATTTTTATAATTTGTCAAAAAAAAAAGTTCCTTCCTATCTAATTCGGAATGTAGTTTGTATTTGTCTTGTCTGTACACAATAGAAATGCTAAGTGCTGGAAATGTTTTAAAAATAAGTGTAAAGGCCTTAATTATAATAAACTGGTTATTAAGTAAATAAAAAGCAGTAAACGCACATTGAGTTGATAAGAAAAACCTGGGACAATCTTGAGTTGACTCATTAAATGAAAACATTAGATGTGCCATGTTAAATTGTTGATTTATTATAATAGACGCTAATCATATATTATGCTCAGAAAATGTATTATATTTCTTAGTATTGTTATTACTTTTGTCAAATAATGTGTTAAACTTAAATTAAACTAGAATATATATTTATTTGCAATGGGTTCTTTTAATTAGGCATTACAAATTTGAACATTCCCAAAGAAAAATTACTAAATATGTAATAAAGTATGGTCTTCAGGTCTCGAAAATGTACCACTAGTCATCAATTTATTCTTACCTACACTGGTGACCATGTAGCTTTAGGCATCAGTCTCGCAATATACTGGATTGCCAACAACAAGGAGGTTGAAGTTTAAATCTCAGTTGGGTACATTGAGGGATAGTTTTCCACATGTGATTTTCTCTTAGCTAGAAAAGTTACTCAATTTATGTGTTCATAGGTCAAGTCAAGTTTTGATAGATTACATCAATACCTATAAAATAATCCTAATAATATAGTGTTATATTATTGCCAAGAAAGAGATGGGAGGAGCAGATAACAGAAAGTGTTCACATTTGAGAGGAGAATGGTGGCAGGATATAGGAAGGTGGAGGCATTTTACTAAACTGACCCTGCTACAGGATTAAAACGGTTGATTATGATAATGATTTATATATGCCCTATTTATTTAGCCCTCGCCTACTACTTATATGGGTAATACACTTAAGTACTAATTACACTAATGGATTAGGAATTTGGAAGGTTGAATATAGAGGAAGTGTGGAAAATAATTTCTGAAAAACCACCCCTAGTTCACCCGAGCGAGATTTGAACCTCATCTCCCTGTCCACAGCAGTCTAGTTCAACACTTGACTAACGCGTTAGCTAACTGTGCCACCGAGGCGGATATATATTTTTTTTAGCACCGCCTCTTACTACCTGTTCGGGTTATACGCTTATATATTATTGTTGACCTCAAAGAAAGTGTATTTTCTTCCTACCGAAATCTTACTATATATATCTCAGTTCAACATTGATTATGTAGATTCATACATACATACCTAATCATGCTGTTCCCTTAGGCAAGAAAGAAACTGTGCATATAGCTCAAAAAACAACTCTGTACAATAATCAATCCTCACTAACTTTCTACATACTTCTCTATCCTTGCATACTACCTTTGCTTCAACAACATAAATACAACACGCTTTCAAATACAACTGTGAAGACCTTGACTTTATATACAGTCAAATTTTTTAAGTAATTAGTCAAAGAAATTATATAGCTAGACTTGTGTAGTTGGATAAATAACAAAAAAAGATTTTTAAAAAAAGGTCAAAGCTATATGAATCTAATTTATAAACTAAAAAGTGTTTTCTTTGCTGTTTATGATGTAATAGACAATGACAAACAATTTATTTATCAATAGCACCAAACCTTAAACTTTTTTAAATATTTACATTTTGAATAAAAATGTACAGTTTTAAAGATTTACAAGTATTTTAATTTGGATTCAAAAGAAAATTTTAGATTTGGTTTCAAGAAATATAGTATTTGGCCCATAGCTAGTTTTAATACACAATATAAGGTATTTTGTTATAAAACTTACCTTTCGAGGATCAAGACGAGATCTGGCAGGCATAGTCTTGATGTGTTATCTTCTAATTAGTTAGCTGTCGAGAGGAGCTCCCATTAGTCATAAATAAAATGAATATCAATTGAAATGTCATGAATACATAATACCAAAAAAAAATATTAGTTTGAGGCTAATTAAGATTTAAATTATAGTTGGGTCGAATTCAATATTTTACGAATCCGGATCTGAATATCCAATTTACCTTCAAATCCCTAATCTCAAATCTGAATCCAAAATTTAGAAAAAAAATTATGAATATAAGAGGAAATATAAAGATAATAGAAAATACAAATAGTAAACTTTATAATCCATTCATTATAGCTTTCATACATTCAGTAAGGTGTTAAATTACTGGTCTAAGGGTTGGTTGTTAAGTTCATCCTAATATAATTATAATTGGTTTTGAACTACCAACAAGCAAGCAGTATTATAGCTCTAAAACAAATTTACCATGAAAAATTGGAAAAACATTTTTTTTTTTTAACTATTTGAATCTCGAATATTCTTAAGGATTTGAGGGTCCCATCCCTAATTTGAATCTAACCGCACAAAATCACTTGTACATGGTACCAAAAAGATGTGTCAAGAGCTAGACAAGTACTATTCTGAAAGAAAGCTGTGACTTAATGGGTGAGAAACTCAAAAAACACTAAAATTAATAAAGGAAGTAGGCTTCCAGTAGTAAGTAGAAAATTCTCAGAAAATATGCAGTGAGCCGAGAGAAATAGGTGAAAACAAGCATTTTATTATCACAACCATAAAGTATCATTTCGATCCTAGTAAAAATTCAAGTAAATGTGAATACAAAAAAAAATCACTAAGCTTTGTGAGCTACGGTGGCTCAATTGGATAGTATTGAGTGATTTAAAAAATTCTCAAGCACATTTTCTTATTCTTAAAAATTAATGTTTATTCTTATGTGTACTAGTTTATTAACTGCCTCTATTCATTTTATAGTCACATTTAATCAAATATTCATTAGCATAACCTTTAAATTAGTATGAACGTTTGCTAACATACAATAAGCATTAGTGGGCCTAATGAAGTAACAGGGTGGACACGAGACTTCATTTTTCAAATTCCCCCACTTTTCCAGACAGAATTTAATTTTTTCCTAAATTTTATTATTATTTAACAGGCAGGCACTTTATGAATAACTCTTTAAATATATTATATCAGCACACAACTTATAAACTAACAACACTAGAAGAGACTACACCTAGACCTTGGCCATTTATTCATCACCGTGAAATGGAAAACCCACATTTCACCAATGATAAATTTTTCGGCATGACAGAAATCAAACCCAGGACCCCTTAACTCAATGAAAAGATACGCTACTGACTGAGCTAAGGTGTCGGACTTTACTAAATCATGTTTTACCGGTTTATATAAATGTAAACTATTAAGTATAGATGGACTGTCAACGGCCAACATGATTAAACTAATATAATTTATCTGTGGCATATATTGATTAGTATGTTAACAAAGATGTCAGTCTCATCTCTAGTTTCCTGATGCTGGAGAAGTCAAGGCTTAATTAGCAACCGAGTGGAATGAAGAGTTTTATCCTTAATAGTTTTCCACTCTCCCTACCAAAAAAAAAGCAAGTTCATTTCCTTAAAAAAAACCTTTCTCAATCCTTATAAAAACGTTCAAAAGCTAAATAGCATTTTATTTACTATTCCTAGGTTTACACCATTATTATTATGTTACATTATTTTGAATATACTAATTAAATACATCAAAAGATCAATATCAATGTTTAAAACGCAATAAAGTGAATGTCAATATAATCACATTCAAAGTATTAGAGACGATCTCAAAAAAAAAAAGTCCTTGATCAATATGTTTTCCAATTGAAGGGGTGGCGGGAAAAACGTTGTATGTTGGATTTTGAGATTTTTTTTTTCCAGTGGAATAACGGTGAATGTAACTTCTGGTAGTGATATCTACTCATATTTTGTTCGTTCTTGTCCCAGGAGAATGCGCCAGCTTCCGGTGAACTTTAAGGTCCACTTGGCGAGTTATGGAATAACGTTGAATGTTGTTTTGTTGCCAACCTGCTCAGTATAACAAACTGAAGGTTATTGTTTTGTTCACGCGATCTCTACTGTTTTGAATATTGTGTTCAACAAAAGTTTTTGGTCACAGGGCATAGTTTTTTGCCCTGTGATCGAGACTTTGCTCTAATCGAGCGAGCAAAGAAAAAAATGAAAGCGCTCGTGCCTAGCGACTGGAAATATGTGATTGGTGCAGCCAAAGTAAATGAGCCATTCACCATTTTTTAAATGCAGCAAGAGAATTTCAAAGATCTTGAAGTTCTCTCGAGGGGTTCAAAAATAAAGCAAAACTCCAGATCACAAAATCTGTGTGGTATAAATTATTGGCCGATGATCCAACAACTCTTTATGCTCGAGAATCTCACAACGTATTACGACCATGGGTTCCCTACCGGGTTTTCGTAAACATCACACCAGTCAGATACTGTGATTTGCCTCCTTTATACACTGAACCACTACCGATTTCAAAGGAGAAAAAAAAGGATCTCCTGGCAATGTCTGAGTACCTTGTGGACACAGAACACCCGGAATTTTACAAGAATCTACGTTCTGTTTAAAATAAAATAAAAAGTTTTCTTGCATTTAATTTTTTTTTTTTCAAACTTAATTTGTCAACAGAAATTTTCATACCTACTCTCGAGTTTTTAATTTTATAAAAGGTGGTAATGCATTATTTCACTTCAATATTTTTTAACATGTCTTCAAGATTTCAATAAAAGCATTTTGCAACGATTTAGTCATTGTTTTAATTTTTTCAAGTGATTACACATGACGCGGAAAAACGTTGTATGTTGCTCCCGGAGGTGAACAGTTGAGCTGTAATGATCAAAATTAGTTTTTTGTTTTCCTGTAAAGTTGGAAAAAGTGACATACAACGTTTTTCCCGCCACCCCTTCAATTAGAAAGATTCATTAATGTCATAGGAATGAGTCTGAACAGATTAAATCAACAATATCATTGTTGCTTTTCAATTTTTGTTCATTACTCCCGCAAGCAAATGTTTTGAAATACTTGGGACAAATATTATCTAGTGAATGTGATTGTGACCTCCCATTCCAGTTAATCTTAAACAAAGTTTGCACATATGTGCAATATATGACCTTGGTGTAAGGTGAAGAAAATAATCAAAGCAACACAATGTGTCCAAGGTTAATTATTAGTTTACTGGACCTCCATTTTTTTGTTTTGCACTGCGTCTAATTAACTGTTTGGGTTATATGCATATGTACTAATTATGGTAATGAGTTAAGAGATGAGGAAGGTTGAATTAAGAGGAAGTGTACCCAGATTTGTGTGGAGGGAAAATTGATTTTTTTTATGAAAAACCCTCAGTACACTCAACCGGGACCTGAACCCTGTTCATCGGCAGGATAGTCTATTGAGAAAGTTGACGACTTAGACCACACAACCACCGAAACAGGTTTTACCTTAACTGCTATTTACAATATTGAAGAGGATTTAACTAAATATAATAATGAAGTTTCTCTTGTTTTTATTTAATGTGGTTAGTGCCTAATTTTTCATTTGATGGTCAAAATCTCATTTTACAAATTACCCCAACTCTTCCAAATTTATTCTCTGGGGTCACCCTGAGAAAGCACACACACAAGTGATTGTTTTCTACTTTCCCATTAACTAGTATTTTTGTATGATGTTCACTATGTGCATCTGAAAAACTGTCATTAACTGTCTCTATGAGGTTGGCTAGACTGTTTGGACAACTTATGTGGCTCAGTAAATTATTTATAGTAAAATCATATCGATGTATTAATCTTTTTTTATTGACAGTCACACTTTGAATATTTTTTTTAATAAACACATTTAACTGGTAAATTTTTATACTGTGGTCTGGCCTGCATGTGATTCTCTGTTGATTTTAAAAGTATGGGTAGTTAATAGAGGTGTACAAAGGTTCCTTTTTAAATGTAAGAAGTCGAAGCAAATCTAAAAACATTAGAAACATAGTCGAGGACAAGGTTTGTGAAATTATCACATGACATTGTACTTTGCACACCATTATTGACTAATAAAGGTGTTAGAAGAAGAAAAAAAGTTTATTTAAAAACCTCACTTGGAACACTCAGAATGGTTAGAATTATCTTTAAAAAAAACCACTTCACAGCACAATGATATTTAATAAAAACCTAACAAAATGTTTGAAGATTCATTAACATTTCAGCAAATTATACTTATTGGCAGTAGTAGTATAACTTATGAATATTTTAGTTTGTTTAAAATGAAATTATATAGTTTAAATAGTAACACATTTTTTCTGTTCATATTTTAATCTCTGAAGAATAGTTAAGGAATATATGTTTTTAATGATTTGAGATGCAAGTAGTGTACAAAAGTTTATTCTTTCAGTCAAAATGTGTTCCATTCTTGTATATAGAATCAATACATTTACAATACTTCAAGATTTTTTTATCATATTTGTATTTCAGTTTGTGATAAGCTTATATAACATATTGAATGAAAGTTCAAAAAGTTTAAGGCAATTAATGTTGTTTCTTAATACTACCCATGGATTGAATTGAGATATGAACACATTTATTTAAAACTTTTGTTTTGTCATGACTGTATATTTTGAAAGTTCCAAGTAGTACAAATAAAATTGTATCAAAATTGCTATGAAAACTTTTCAATTTGAATAAAGAATGTTCAAATAATATTTTTTTAAACTTCTAAAAGAGGTGATGCAGAAGGAAATTCAGTGTTGAAGTGTCCCCTAAAATAATGTTGTACAGAACAAAATACAATTTTTTGGAAAAAGAAGGATTTTTGTTTACAATAAGAATTTTATGGATTTTTTATATGTAATTATTTTAATACATTAATGATGTACAAAATTACACATTAGTATACTTTATAATTTTATATTAATGTAAAATGTAATACAATAACCTGTAATGTTTTAAAATGTATGGAAAAATGTTGTATGGGTCATTGCATTATATTATTGTTCATATGACAATGTCAAACTTCAGTATGGAATAGTGTTGTATGGTTAATATTAATTTTCTTAATTTAGACTCTTCAGTCCATGTAAAGTACACAATGCTACTAAATATTATTAACATAAAAAAGGTTAAAGTTACTAATATTGAAGCAAATAATGTCTTCAGTAAACACAGTGCTACTAAATAGTATCAAGAGTAAACAAAATGTTATTGAAAAGTAGAGTTTCTAGTATTAAAGTAAATGTCTTAAGGAAACACAATGTTAATAAACAGTATTAAAGAAAAAAAAATTATTTAAAAGTGAAGTTACTAATATTGAAATAAATAATGTCTTCAGCAAACACGGTGCTACCAAATAGTATTAGAGAAATGTCAATCCATTCCTCAGATATATTTGTTGTAAAATTCAGTGAAAGCTTCTAGTTTTGATTCGTATGTCAACAGCCCTTCAACTCTTTCCTTTGACAGGTATCTGTACAACATGCACGTTCCTGTAAACATAAAGAAACATAGATCCTACACAAATTTTATTACAACACCTAACTTACATGTTCACACATTAAGCTATCGTCACAGGAAAGACAAGATGTTTCAGATTTCATACAGAAGTTTATTGGAAGAAAAACTACATGTTATTCCACTCACCTGCTTAGGTTTGGTTTTCACCTAATATTTCTTGCCATTTCTGCCTTCATAGCACATTCCACTATTGCCGAGCCTCTTCTCTTTCATATCCTTCCGGTCAGTAGCATTTAATTTCCTTTCTTTTACTTTATTATTAACATTTCTAAATATCGTGACACATTAAAACTCTTTTTTCAGCCATCTTGTGCACTTTACAAAGTTGTTCCATGGTTAACAACTTTGCAGAAGAAAAATACCCATAATGAAATAACTTCTGGCAACTGTTATGCTTATCATGTATTATACAACATAATTCTATTTAAACCTCAATTATGGTAAATGTGTGCCATACAACATTATTCTAGGAACTTTTCAATTGTGTGTCACAATAACTAATGGTAAGAGTGCAAGTTTGTTGGCTAAAATTGTATGTATGTTTATTTTTGAAGTGTTGACTATGTCTGTAAACACACCAACAACTTTCTTAAAAAAACTTAAAAAAAACTATTTTAATCATGATAAATAACATTCTAAAAACAGTTGTTTGGGATATAAAAACATTACTACATTACTACTCATTTCATATACATTCTTATCAGATGAGGTTTTGATGGAGTGATTGTGAAAATTCAGAAGTGACGACACCTAAACCCTTCTCATATGGCTTTACACACAATAACCACTTTACTGAGCCAGCAGGCATGCCAATGCCAGTACGACATGATAGTGAGGTCTTACCGAAAAATGTATCATTAGTGAAATGTGGGTTACCAATTCACAGTGAATAAATTAATCGCCGGGGACTGGATGTTGTGTCTGTCCTAGTCTTAAGTTGGATTATAAGGCATATGAAGCTGCGACAAATTCACTTGCATCGTGTTTCCTAAATTGTGTAGCATAGCTGTCAACACTTGAAAGAAAGAAAATTTTGAATATGTTCGCAAAAATTAATCAAACAGCGTTATATTCCTGTTTACTTTTACTATAGTAGCCCCATGGCTTCTTTGGTGCCGACTGACAGCTCACAGCTGACTTCTGACATTCATAATTTAGGAATATACCTCAATTTTGACTGTCAAAAGTGACAGTTACTAAACACATGTTTTTGCAGATCATCTGGTTCAGCGTAAGGATACGTAATTTGGTCTGGTAACTTTTTAAAGCTGTCAGTCAGCACCAAAGAAGCCATTGGGCTACTGTAGTTGAAGTATTTAGAATTGTCAGCCTCTTTAAAAAATAACTAATTTTTCTTTCCTTTCATTAATAAATTAGCAAAGAAATATTATAATTAACAAACAGTTTATTTTCTTCATGAACACAGAACACACATAACAGATTACACAATAGTATTGAGTGTAAAATCATAAAATAAGATATGATAAAAATAAATATTTTCATACAATATTACAGAAGGTTTGAGAGTTGGCAGCCATGCATCATAGCTGAATTTTGTGCATATAAAAGGTAAAACTGATACATGCAGTCCTTAACTTGCACCTCATGATTTTCTTATTGTAGCAAAATAATATTATACATTTTAAACTAGTTTGATTCTTAATGGAATGCCCACACTTTAATTATCAAAGATTTAAGGTCACATGACTAATATAGTGCTAATAGCATGATTTCCTTAGCGATATCAAAAAAATTAAATCTCACCGATTTAATGTGTAGGACCTATTGAAATAAGCAATAAAGAATAAATTTGATCATATTATTTAATTTTAAAGTTTTATGAAGACATACTGGCTGACTAAATAAAGATAAACTTTATTGACAAATAAAACAGAGAAAAATAGATCAGTTTCTTCACGACCACTGAGCATCACTCCTCAAACTTCAATCAGTTGATAGATCCAATCAAATAAAAGTCAAAACATTCTTTCCTAATTCTTTAGTCATACAAGGTAACGAAGAAACAACTCTGGCAGCGACTACTAGTCAATCCTTATTAAATAAAAAAAATCAACAAATCTTTACAACTTATTAAATTGTTCTTAGCCTTCATTTATTACCTTTTCTAAACCTTGAGAAGTCATTGTACCAACATGAATAAAAACAAACAAACAATACTCTTTGTTAGGATCCCAAATAAAGCTTTATACTATTTAGAATTTATTTGCGAAGGTTTCTTCTCGGCAAAGAAGTTCCTTAACACCAACACTTGTCCAACTGTAATAATAAGAATTGAGAATGTCTCCAAGACAGACCACCACATGACTTGCTCGTTTAGATCTTCGGCACGCTTTCGGCCTTGAGCTTCTCTCAGTCGGTGGTGAGTCTGGTAATCAATTATGCTGTTCAAACTTTTGTGAAGCTCTTGCGCAGATGACTCCATCTGTGACATTAACAAAACTAAGTAAACCAAACTGGTCAGAGGCAATCAACCTGTTTTAAAATATAGCCTATTTTAACATCATGCATCTACTACTAGTACAAAGAGTTGAATAATAATTGTTGTACCCTCTTCAGTGGCCAAATGGTCTTTCCTGTTCTTCTGATTTACAGGGAGATCGAGGTTTGAATCCTGGTTGAGTGTATTGAGGGTGGTTTTCCCTAAATGGTTTCCCACTCTTTCATACAAATGTGGGTACCTACCACTAAAATGCCTCCAAGTGTGTGTGTGGGGGAGGGGGGGAAGGATTGTGTTAGCTAACTTCTCAAATACTAGATACCACAGAGAAAATTAAGATTGATTTCAATCCACATATTTTCACCAAAGGGGTAGGGATGAAGTAGGTAGTGTTCTCATGGTCTAGGGTGTCATTCTCACAATATATAAGCCTAACGGAAGGTTGGTTATAAGGATATTGTGGTTCAAATTTAGGTTGGATGTACTGAGCGTGTTTTCCTTCAATGATTTATCACTCTCCCTTCACATGGGCACATTTCTACCTACTTCATCCCTACCCCTTTGGTGAAAATATGTGGATATAGTGAAACCGGTAGTTAAACATTACGGAAAAAACTTTTTTTTCGCACTGCAGTTTATACTCTCATTCGAGGCTATCTGTATACTTATTTATTCAAAGAGGATATATATGAGGGAGTTATCATTTAAAATATATGTAAACATATTTGTGTGTAAGGCGTGTGAGAACTATTAAGAACCCCCCTGGAGTACATTTGGCTGGGATTCGGGTTATAAACCTATGTAGTAATTACACCGATGGATTAGGGATTATGAAGGCTTAATTTTGAGTAAATGCAACCGCATTTGTGTGGAAGGAAGGCGACTTAAGGAAAACCACCCTCAGTGCACCCGACAATCTGATCTCCCCATCTTTAGTAGTCTAGTCCAACACGAGAGAATTGCAGTAATTAAAAATAGAGAAGAAAAGTGATAAACCAAAGGTTAATATTTACTATAACATTTTGACCAAATTAAATTTATCAATTACAAAAAATTACCTTCTCAAACAAAATAATGTTATGTGCAAATGAATTCGGCATCTAAGCCGAGTTTAAAGTATTCCACACTACTTTGCATAAAATCTATTACAATTGTTGAGCTTCTCAGAATGAATGACAAAGAGGTTGTATTACTAGTTAAAGAATATTCTACCTATATGACCTATCTCATCCCAAGTTACAAGAGATAATTTGGTGAATGTTTCACATGGCAGTTCGGTGCGATGCATTACATGGGCGAACCTTCCGGAGGAAAGCACAGAATGTTAGGTTAAGCTGATTTGGGAAAGTGTCATAATAATGAATGTAAACTAGTTGTCTTGTTATTTCCATTACGTCATAAATAAATATGTAGTGTATGTGAGTGGAACTTTTTTCAATATAATTAGGGTGACCTGGTGATCTAGGGGTAAGGTGTCGGACTTCTGTGCTGGCAGCCGGGGTTCAATCCTCGGTCCCGGCACAGATTTATTTGATTTCCAAACCCTTCCTTCACCTCTGACAAGATATCTTGTGAATGTGGGGAATGCCAGGCCGCCACCGTGGTTCGGATTCCACGTTAAACTGTAGGTCCTTCATTTCATCTCACAATCACCCTACCATTACACATTAGCGTAAGTGCATATAACCCGAACGGGTAGTAAGACGCGGTGCTAATATAATAATTATTATTATTATTCAATATAATTTTTTTAATCAATTCTACATGTTTTTATGTTTGTAAAAATGTAAGGCAAATATTAATATTTTGGTTATTTTAAGAAATAAATGACCGACAGTGATACTTTTTTTGTAAAAAAAAAATTCTCCAAAAGAACCGTATAAGTTTTCTACCCATAAAACTACCAGTTCATTAAATTGTTGTCCTTATTTACAATATGAAATTAAGCTCATACAAACCTGGGTCATTACAGTCACATGTTCTCCTAATCCTGGAAGAGGCTGTTCATCCCCTACTTGGAAGTCCATGTACACAAGCTTATGAGAGAAAGTAGAAAATTCATTGCTGAAACAAGCAGCATAGACCCCAGTTATTTGGGCGGTAAATGTGTGTGTGTCAAATTGACTCTTGACTTGTCTATAAATTATTTCTCTATTCGGCGCTTCCAAGCTTACGTCCACGTCATATTGACCACCCGTCACAACCTGCAAAATAAGTGTTTAGGTTAGAATAAAACCACTCCCCTTCTTGCAATGTAGTTGCAAATGTATCCCGTATGTATGATTTCAAAACAAAAAAATATAAGCTGTTGTGCGTGCTACAACCAATTACCTGAAACTCTAAGGTCGCAGTTACATTCTTCAATATTTCTTGATAGAAGCATTCTTTAGCATTATCAGGCAACTCGAAAGTTAGCTCTACGCCGTCTGCCCAATAAAAACAAGCCAGTATTGCTGACAATAATGTCCAAGCCGCACAGCTATCCATCTTAATGTATTATCAAACCTGCATTTAATCAAATGGTAAGTTTAATTAACCAAAATTAAGAGGTTAACGTATAAAACATTTAATTTAATATTTCTACAATTCTATTAGCAAACGAACGTGGCCGGAAATAGAACGCGACACTACTGCCATCTATTCGGTTTAAAAAAACATTTTTGCCCACTGACACGCGTCGTCTGCTAATTATATGAATTCGTAAGGTGGTGTTAAAACGCTATTGAATAATATGAATTACAGTATTAGTTAAAATATTGAGGCTATATATTAATAAAGTAAATTTGCACATAAACACAAAAATAAAATAAATAAATAAAACTCAAGGTCTTACTATTAAATATAAAAGTTTATCTATGCAAACTTCTGGATATTGATTAGAACTATCATAATAATATAACAATGATTCTTTTAAGATCAAATATTTTTAATTCAATAAGGTATCTATTTATTTCTTAAAACATTCCACAAATTCAAGTAAAATCCAGGATTGAAAACATTTTCCAAGAGAAAGCACTAAGATTAAAAAAAACATAATTGAGAATTTACATCAAATTTGTCTGGTTAGCATGTAGTACCAAAACAATGTTGTTTATAGTTTAGGTAGATTTAAGGTATAAAATTCGATTGTCATTTTTATTTTGTATTAAATTCAAAGTATAGCAATTGTTTTCCACAAACTTGATCTATTTTCTGTTTTACGAATATACCCAGTATGTTTTTTGAAGAGTTTAACACATTTTTTGATTTTTCAACATGCTTTTCTGAAGCAAAGTGTGATGAAGGTGTTTTTAATTTATTGTCTGTAAATCACGATGAACACCTTCAAAATTGTACTGAACTATATAGTCAACATGACGTTAAAAATAAGTATAGGCCTAATATGGGACATAAGCAAGCCATTAAAAAATGTAATTTATCTGAAATAGATGAAAACAAAACAGTAAGTAGTCATTTGACACCAACCAAATGGGAACAAAACCTAAGTAAT
The DNA here is from genome assembly GCA_039000515.1 of Timema cristinae. Lineage (NCBI taxonomy): Eukaryota > Metazoa > Arthropoda > Insecta > Phasmatodea > Timematidae > Timema > Timema cristinae. Next base: position 37,745,135 of record JBCFYV010000935.1, on the reverse strand, counting down.
CATAATAATTTGGAAATGAAACTCACTATTTCTAATACTAATTATTCGAATTCCAAGGCGTTTGTACTATCTTCAAAAAATCACGTAAAAACTATCTCAAAATTACAACATTCAAAAAATCAACATTTAACAAGTCCTTTTAAAACTTTAAAAGCAAACATTTTGAAGCTTCGTGGTTATAGGGGTAAGAATCGTTCTTTGCCTGAATTGAAGCTTATTCATATAAATGATTCCCTTCAATACATAGCAGCAGAAGTTATACATGACTTTTGGAAGCGGTATTTGTTCCGAAAGATATTTTGCTATTTAAGAGACCAAGTGCACTTTTATAATGTTTCAAGTCCTTCAAGTATTTTAAGACTTGTTAACCCATTAGAAGCCAATCTGTTGGACGCTGCGAGTGGTGGATATATACGTTTCCGTCTCTGTGGAGTTACATTTCCACCCCAAATAGTATATAAAATTTTTACAAAAAGACCAATAGTGGTTTTGGGTTCTGTGGATACTACCGATGTAAACATAAACAAATCAAGGAGAGGATGGAAATCAACTGAATTTGAAAGGAGTGAATCAATTAGTACCGGTACGCCATTGTGCCAACGTATTGGTAAGCCTTCAACACAGAGATCCATAAACAAAGAGTACACAAAGAATATTAGCACAGAAAACAATGATTGGAGACCCTATTGTGAGACTCATTTTGGTTCTGCATTTTCACCACAATATATGAAAAAATCAGAGCAGAATAACTTTATTGGAGCATGTATTGGAATGAACAAAAATTCGAAAAGTAAACAGATTGCTGAAAGTCCGCGACAGATGTGCAACAGACAAATCAGTACCAGTCAAAGACTCCATGATGGACTTCATCAAAGCGTAAAAAATAAATTGAAACCCAGTAGCACACCACAAGAGGTAGACCTACTCCTGTTCACTGAGGAGACAGAACATCTTTTACACTGGGCAAATAATGTTTGTTTGGAAGAAAGCATTCCTGTCAAATCCTAAAACCCAACAAAGATAATATTAATATATATAGAATTAATTAACAACCTACATAGGAACATTAAATGTAGGGCATAAGCAATCAAATTTATCTATGTATAACAAATATTATTCTATTGTTACAGTGATTATCATTATATCTTTAGCTTGTGCCACTTATAAATTAACCCTAAAATATAGAGAGACAAAATTCCAAACTCAGAATATACAAAACAATAATTTGACTGGTTGTTCTTTATGGATGTGAACTAGGTTGAATAACTTACATGACATCAAAAAAAATAGGGTGTAGGAAAACAAGGTGTTAAGGAAGCTATTTAGTTCTAAAGTGGATGAAAATACTGGGGGAGTGAAAGAGGTTATAATATGAGGTGGACTGGATAGATCTAGATCAAGATAAGTGTAATACTTTACTAGGTGCGGCAATGAGCTTGTGAGTTCCTATTGCAATCGAGTAAGCATGTGATATACTTACATAGGTTTTGTTTGAAAGCGTTAAAGCTATTCAGAATTATAATCGTATTTGGTTTTGGAAATTATTTGTAGCCCCTAATTATCGGTGACCTGGTGGTCTAGGGATAAGGTGTTGGACTTCTGTGCTGGAGTCTGGGGTTCAATCCTAGGTCCCGGCACAGATGTATCTGATTACTAGATCCTTCCTTCACCTCTGACATGAAGTGTATTTATCACAACTTGTGAATGTGGGGAATGCCAGGCCAGGCTCCACCATGGTTCGGACTCCACGTTAAACTATAGGTCCTCAATTTCATCTCACAATCACCCTACCATTACACATTAGCGTAAGTGCGTATAACCCGAAAGGGTAGTAAGACGTGGTGCTGCTGCTGCTGATAATAATAATAATAATAATAATAATAATAATAATAATAATAATAATAATAATCTAGCCCCTAATGTATTAGAATTAAAAGTGTAGGCATTTTATTTAGATTAAAACAATGGCGGATTCAGGGCTTGTTACCGAGGGGGGCGATTAGTTTTCATAAGGCTCCTTCCAGTATGAATTTAATAATTTAATTAATACACATTTTAAATTTTTATAATTTTTATAATAATAATATTCCTCGCTTATAAAATTAATTTCGATTAATAAAAAAAGAGACGTTGTAATGTAAAAACACAATTTGGTTATTAAATTCGTAATTTTAATACGAAAAAAACATAAAGCAAAAAGTCAGTCACAATAAAGTAATAAGTATGTACATGGACCTAAAAAGCTTTAGTAAGTATTTAATAGAAAAATATGTAATTTAATACAAGTAATAGGTTATCATACTAAACTTAGTAATCTGATTACTGGAAAATTTTGGTTTCAAGCCACTTGATTTTTTTGCACATTGGAGCTAAGTTTAAAGAGTTATTGACTAAATTTACGTAGGATATAGTGTGAGAGAGATGTTAGAGTCAGTCATTCTTTACAACATTAAGATAGGTATTGATTTCAATATTTTCGATTATTTTCCATGCACGGAAGTCGTTCGCTCCACTTTCCCTAATCATCCAATAGATTAAAATCATTCCACATTATGATTTTTGTAGCCTAATACAAAATAATGTTTCCATAAACATGGAGTCAGCCAAAATGTTGCCATGTTATAAAAATAACACAATGTATTAAAATAAATTTTTGTTTAAACCATGTATAGTTCACTTTTACTAGTTATTTAAAAGAAGGAGGTAAGTTCTTTTCAAATAATTTACAAATATTAATGTATTATAATTCAGATCTATAGACAGACTCTTTTTATAAAAAGCATCATGCTGTAATAACGATCTAGGAAGCTTGAAAGCAATCGGAAAGTCCTGATATCTTGTGGTAGCTTTCTGCACTATGTATTTTGTTTTTCTCAGTGGTTGTAAATTGTGGTAAACATGGTAAGTAATACAAATTTAAATTAATTTTATTTATTTATACAAACAGATATATTTATTTGTCTTAAAAATCGATTTGAAAGTTTTTTTATAAATGTATACCTTCTAACGAACAATATTTAAATAATTTGTTGACTCCTCTATGCTTCAGGCAATTCTAATAAAGGAGGGTTTGAGACTCTTAGGTATAATGGAGTAAGCTGTTTTTAAATCATTAAATTATGTGCAACAATAGTAAAATCAAGTTGGATTTCGTTCTATAAATGCTCGGAAGTATTTTATGTCAGAATTTTATTTGATGTTAAAGGGTAACTTAATTACAAATCTGATTATGATACTTTGTTGCCAACTTTGCCAAACCTTATTAAAAGAATAAGAGTTTATAAATTAACATAAAACAATTATAAACTAAGGTAGAATTTTTTTTTTTCATTACATATCTGGCATTTCCTCTCAACATTAACAATCATGCGACTTGTCATTTTAAACAGATATGACAGCCTATTAGCTAAAGTTTGACACACATGGCTACCAAATCAGAGTTAAGATTACAAACAATATTATGTATAAAATAGGTATCAATGTAAATATTATTTATTTACCCGTAAATATACTCTATTTTAACTACAGGATAAGCCCATCTCTGAGCAACATGTAAATTCAAGTTAGAAAATGCCTTGGAAGAACATTTCTAAAATAAATAACTTGAAACAATAAGAATATAGAAATATTATCTATGAAAGAAATCAAATAAATTATTTTGGTATAAAAAATCACTGATTTTAACTTAAGAGAAATAATCTAAACTCCTTAGTAACAGCCTACCATGGTTAAAATAAAATCACGTTTGAATATTTATTTTATAATTTATAGGCCTACTTAATTAACTTAAAACATAACAAGTTAACTATTTTCTAAAAAAACACATTGAATTCTTAAAGAATTAAATAAATAGACTACAATTAAATATAAAATAACTTAAGATTTCTTTTTGTATGGAAAATCAAGGGATTCTTGAGAAATTTTGGGTGACTCAGATAATTTTTTGAATATATACCATACAACATTCTTACAAACCAAATAAAATTTCATGCCTAATATTTTTGCAGATATTTATTATGAACCATTTGAAAAAAAAAGCAATGTTTTCACCTTATTTAATAAACAAACCAACTATATGCAGTATGGACAATTTGATGCATGTATACAATTTAAAACTTACTACATTCAAAACATGAAGAGACAGGTTTGTACAATTAAGCTACTAATGAGGTGGACTGGACAGAACTAGATCAAAATAGGGACGTAATGGTTTAATGATGCCTTTATTGTGTTTCAAAATCAATTAGGAATTGTTGTTTTAAAATATTAACAAACGTAGGCATGTTTTAAAGTGTTTTGAAATATGTTTACTTTTTAACTTTTAAAACCATTTGTTGGAATTTGTTGGTAGTGAGCCTTACTTGTTGGATTACAAGTTTGACATGTCATTTAAAATTTTAAACATTAGAAACTAAAACTTACTAGGACAAGACAATATTAAAAATACCATACTATACACCCCTCTGTTCCTGGCTACGGATCCAGCAGTCCCGCGTTCAAACCTCGGCGCTTCCAGATTTTTATGTAAAGCAGTGGGTGTGGAACAAGGTCAAACTCAACCCCGTGAGGCCACACGAGGAGAAACTTGAATAAAAAAGTAGCGGCTCCGGCCTATAAAACTAAGATTAACGGCTAAAGGGTTTGCTGTGCTGACCACATGACATCCCTAATACATAAATGTTGGCAATATCTTCGCCAACATATGGCTGCCGCTCAGTCAATATAGCTCGCTTGCAGGCTGACACCGTGTAGTTTTTTTTTTCTTTTAGAAAATTAATCTTGATCAATAAAATGTGACCTGCTTTGGTGGCCACATAGACTTAAGATGCTACTCTCGCAGTAGAATAGACCGTCGATGAGGGGGAAGTCGAGTTTCAATTCGTGGTCGGGTGTACTGAGGGGAAAGGGGGCGGTTCGAAATGGTTTTCCACAATCTCTCTCTCTATCCCCCTCTCTCATTCCTCTTCCTCTCATTCTTTCTTATTCTTCCTCATCCCTAAAACTAATATTGTAATTACTACATAAGTGTATAACTTGAACTAGTAAAAAAAGTGCCCAAATTATTCTACATGGACAATAAAACTATTTTAATAGATTCATAACTATTTATAGTCCATGATTACTACTCCCTTCTGACCTTTCCTTTCTCTTCCTCCTTGCTTTCTTTATTTTGTTCAACCCACCTCTTCCTTTCATTTCCTTCTTGTTCTACCAATCTTTTTGCATTTCCATCTTTTTCACTCTAACTTTGCTGCCAACATATTTCCTTTAATAACTGATCTCATCTTTGTTGACTTATGCTAAATATTTACATCATTGTTGTAGCGACTCATTGCCAACCAATGTTTACTAAAAATAATCACCCAAAAGTCTAAAAAAAAAAATACTTATAGGATATGATATTTTGTTAGTAAAATTACAAAAAATAAATAAATAAGGATTGATAAATAATTTGAGCTTAAACATTCTGATAAAACAGGGTCATTTTGGGAAAAAAACATGGTTGAGATTTAATCATAGCAGAGTTCCATTCATCCTTAAATATATATTACCCTGATTCTGGTAGGAAGAACAATTTTAGAAAATACAAACAAAATTTTATAGGGTCAACATTGATAGCATTTTACTTATTTATTGTTATTTCATAGGTATTATCTATCAAAAGATAAATTTTGTATACATCACATTAATTGAGGTATGAGTATAATATGAAAGTAATAATAATAATAATAATAATAATAATAATATTTAGCACCGCGTCTTACTACCCGTTCGGGTTATACGCTTTAAGTACTAATTACACTAATGGATTAGGAATTGGGAAGGTTGAATTAGAGGAAATGAACCCGCATTTGCGTGGAGGGAGAGTGGAAAACCATTTAGGAAAAACCACCCCCAGTTCACCCGACCGAGATTCGAACCTCGATCTCCCCGTCCTCAGCAGTCGAGCTCAACACGACAAGTGCGTTAGCCAACTACACCACCGAGGCGGGTCATATGAAAGTAGTTTTACTAGCGTCTTTGACTCATTTACTGCTCTTCCTACCAGAATCCTATTATAGCAGTCTTACCTTGACGTATCAAACCATGTTGCTATCTTACAAGCTGTGCCATAGGGGAACCATGCAAGGTAAGATTTCTATCTTTAAGGATAAATGAAGGAAGGGTTGATATTTTTTTTTTGTGTGTGACAAGTCAAAGGGCAAAAAGAATTCAGTAAGTAAGTTACTTTTTCTGCCCAGTGTAGAGTCTGTTCATGATAGATTTTTACCTGGATGACAGCTCAAAAATCATAATATGTTTATGTTTTGGGTTGCCAACACTAGTGTAGAGGATCACTGTTTTGTTATAAATGTTAAATTTTTTAATTACATGTTAGATTTTTACATTTAAAATAATGTAAACTTAAGTTTTCTCATATTATTTCATAACGTTTAGTGATTTAGTTTTATCCAACTGGAAACAATATTTTAAAACATAATTAAAAGTACTTATTCTTCATTTTGGAACGTTATTGACTATGTGTAATATAGTGCATACATCAATACCTTTTAATACAGGCATCATATTTACTTGGAAAAAAGAAAATACTTGTAATTTTTTTTATATATAATAAATTATTTTATGATTTTTTTTATCGTATTTCAAAATATTTAACTGAATAAAATATGTATCCATTGTATCATTGTAAAGAACTTGTTTCTGTCATGTTCAATCACATGGTTTAAATTCGTCGGTCGCCATTTTAAAGCTATTTTTGTTAGACCTTTTGTGGAAATGCTGTGAATAATAAGGTTTTTAAGTGGAATAAAACAATATATAAGCTTTGTGTCCGACCTCAAATAAATATATAAATAATATTGGCCTAAATTACTGTGTTTAACTATCACAGTTACCATCTGTTTTCATTACAGTCATCCAAAGTGATAGATGTCAGCTGTTGGCGTAGGGATATATTAGGGACTATTTCTAGTAACTTTTTGAGCTGTCATCCAAGTAAACTAAGGTCGTGAATGAATTATACTCGAACGCAGATTGTTTTGATGACGTAATCGCCCAGTGTGGTGATGCACCTGTTTGGCTTCGATTTTAGTGCACAGGATAGTCAGGGGAGAACAAACTATTCTCTTTTAAAATAGTTTATATTATTTTATTTTTACCAAGACCAAAATCAAATTTTATCATGAAAAACTGTATCTGCAGTGAAAAAAGTAAATACATATTTTACTTTCACATAGGGCCTTTTCATACATATAGTCATGTTATATGCAGGTGTCACGCTTAATAGCTTTTATTAATACCTTTAAAATAACAATAATAATATAGTAAAATGTTATTGCTGGCAGCAAAAAAAAAAAAACCGTAGGTTTTTATTTTATAAAAGATTCATCCGACCAAAATCCTAATAATACACAATCGATACTAGTCTCATGCAAACAACGGGTTCATCTGACAATTTTAGGTGGAGATGTAGGGAATTTGAAAAAAAGACAGTGATTTTACACTTTTTAAAATCAAACTTTCTTTTGGTCATAATAGATAAAATATTGCTCCAGTACAAACATAGAGTTTAATTTTCTTTTCATGGTGATATCAACAGTTCTTGAATATTCATCATGAGCATAATGGCTTTAAATAACAAGCTTTTTAAATTAGGATAAAAAAAAATCGTCATTAAAATCCAGGACATCCAGTCCCCAGTCGTTAATTCTTCACTCACATTTCACCAATGATACATTTTTTGGATATGCCTGGAATCGAACCCTGAGCCTTTATTTCAGTAGATAGACGCACTGCCGACTGATCTGAGGTATTGGGACTTGTAGAATAAATTAACGCTAAATAAAAAATAATTAAAACTTTGATATATTACACTATGATTTATATTATTCCCTTTCACATATTTATGGGGTGTTATGTTTATGAATGTTATAAAATATCGGTAAGGATATCATATGAAACTTGTGGATGCTGAACTGCTATTTTGATAATCCGCATATATTTCTACAAATTACTTCAAATGGCTGTCCTTTTAAGATACTTTTTTGGTTTAAAGAGTGTGCTTTAAATGTGCTACAAATAAGTAATAGGCCTTAACTATTTATTATTGTCTTCACAGGAAGTTGCCATTATTACAATCATACTTGAAGACTTGAGTTTGAACCCCGAATAGGTACATTTAAAGGTGTCATTTATATAAATATTCATTTTAACACCCCATTTTACTACTTGTCCAGATTATATGAGTAAATACAATTTAAGCTCATGGAAAAGGTTGAACATAGAGTAAGTGTACCCGCATTCGCGCGGAGGTAAAGTGGAAATGCATTTCGGGAAAAAACAGCCTCATTACATTCGATCGGGATTTGAACCCCGATATCTCTGTCGTCGGCAGTTTAGGCTTAACTTAAGGGTGACGCCTTATACCATGCGGCCGCTGAATCAGGTTTTTATTTCTTTTATTTCTCAGAGAGAATACTATTGGAGTTCCTTTAACATTCACCTCCCATATCATCTTTGATTAGACATTTTGTAGCTGATAATCAGGGCTCGGACTTTGTTTACCTAAAAGTTCTAAAAAAAATGACTTCTAATTTTCAAAAAAATAACCTAAAAATTCAATCAAAAACTCATTTGAAATCAAACATGGGAAAGAGGGAAGGAAATATATATATGTGCAATGAAAAGTCTTTAACAAATAATCTCTTGCTAAATATAATATCGATTTACAATATCTGGTTCAGAAGTAATAGCGTATAACCCGAACGAGTAGTAAGACGCGGTGCTAATAATCAATCGATCAATAGCTACTCCCTTCCAACGCAACCCTCTTCAGTTTAGTTTCAGTGTTTCACCAGGAATGTGTATTTTATGACCATACAACCAAAGAGAATACAAAATTAATCGACTGCACTATCTTCTCAATCCGCAACTAGGTGTTGGAAAACTATATGTTTGAGTATTTATGCTTTATAAAATATCGTTTAGTATTGAAAAAAAAAATAGAATTATTCCACACCAGCTGAATCCCCGTTCTTCGCACGGGATATTGTGTTATTATTTATTTTTGGATGAAAATTAGGAATTTTTAGTTTGAAGCTTAATGGCATAGTTCTTAGCGCGATTCGAGAAACATCCGCGAGGAGGTGACTATGCATCCTTTCTCATGGGAAATTTTATTTTCGGCAGGCCCCCTTGCTTACTGCCAGGGGTGTTATCAGGTGAGCGCAGTTGGCCAGGTCTCCCCCCCCCCCCCACCACCACACACCGTCCCGGGCCGGGTCCTCTCACGGAAACTACAAGCACCACAAAATTCAGCAAAATACTACATACTTCTTCCGTCTTTTGGATTTGCATATTAAGACGTTATTACATATTTTAATTAATTATCTATTTTTTTCCACCCCTTAGAAGCTTCTATTGGTTAAAAATAATTGCTTTATTTTTTTTGAAGAGATTATTAGAACAAACTTATCGGATTATTACCCTTTAAACGCTTAAAAAATGTTATAAAACAATATTGTTTATTAGGATGGCTACCCCGATTTCACCCTCTTGATCACAAAACATCGGAATGAAACAGCTTTTAGCTTATAAGGAACACCTGTGGCAAATTTCAGCCCTCTAGCTTTGTTGGAAGTGTGAGAATTAGTGATGAGTGGGTCAGGGCTTTCGCTTTTATATGGGGAGAAATAAATGCCTTAAAACATATTCAAAAATGCCTAGAAATTACGAAAATCAAAGAAACTGTTAGCGAACACGTGGCGAACAGCACGTGCATTTTGGACGTGCTTTTTATTATTATTATCTTACTCAATGACATCGACATTTTTGCAAACTGTTGACGAACTGCTCTGAAAACTATATGGCGAACATGATTTAATTATTCAAAACATTTGGTGTGGACGTCGTACTTGCGAACTGTTCGCGGATAGCTCTCGAACCGTTGATTTTTGTCTGTAAGTTTATTTGTGTTATTGTCGACATTGGTGGTCTTGGCAGTGCTCGCCTCCAGAGCCGATATTCGTGGTTCAAACCTAGCCTAGTTTGATGGATTTTTATTGAGCGATAAAAATCCGTAGCACAAACTCTTTCAGAGGGGAAGTAAAGCCGTCGGTCCCATGTCGATTGTGGCACGTAAAAGAACCCTGGAAGATATGTTAAAATACCTTTCCTGACAAAATTGGTAAGCCCTTTTGCTCTCGCTCATAGAAATTCTCGTGTGTTGATATAATTAGTCGGTTCATAAAGTGCACGTTGAATACCACAAATAATTGAATAATTATTTTGATATTTTATAGGTATTGATACTATCTATAAAAAATAGTTTTAGTTACATTAGTAATTACCAAATACTCTTCTTCCTGTCTAAACCAGGGTATTTATGTACAAATGAGTATTTTCTGTGATGTAAGAAAAAATAAATAACATGTCATCAACATACGTGCCTGGTTATAACGATCAATAAATTGCACTGAAGTAGGAACAAAGTGCTTGCTTAAAATAAAAATCGTGGCTACCCATTAAGGTGGACTGTCGAGTGGGTTGGGGGTGGAACACGCGTCGGTGGGAGCCGGCCTTGCCTCAGCTGGCGTCGGTTGAGGCTCCGGCTGGTCTTAGTGGCGGTGGCGTACCCGTCAAACAACCCTCCCACCCCAACAAACGACGATCAATGCCAGGTTGTATTGCAGGTAGGGGAGATATTTGCTTGGGGCGGTAGAATAGAAGGGGGTGTCTCTTCCCTTCGGTACTTTGGCGAGTTGTAGCGAGAGTGGAACTGCGACTGCGCCGTCGAGATGGGACGTTAATCTCGGATATATTTTTAAAAATTGGTTTTGACTTGATGCTCATCGCCCACTTATTACTCTGTATGTTTTTAGTTTCTCTACTCTTATAGAGAAAGTATTATAATTTCTGAAGAAAAAAAAAGATAGAGCTTGACATTCTAGGTTTCCTCTAACTAAAAATAATTTGCTCTGTCTTTAGGACTACCTGAAGCTACATCCAACACTAGTTAATGGAGATTGTTAATTTTATTCCAGCCCTAAAATCAAGGGTGCTAAACTGATTTTTGAAAATTTAAATTTTTCTAAACTTGCTTTAACAATTTTGTTCAAAATAGGTGTTATCTGAGAGTTTTTGATGATAAATAAAAAGGTATTCTTGTTTTTCTTAAAAATAATCATTTGATATTAGTTTATTATATAGATTGATTTCTGAAAATTCTATAGTAAATTAAATTACACCAACATTTCTATATTAAAAAAATATATATAAAGAGTAGTTCATACAATGATTTAAGACACATCAGTGTGGGCCAAATGTGGCCCACGATTTCTAAAAATGTGGCCCTCACAGTGTCCCAAAAGAACATTAAAGGGAAACCCCAGGTGACATGTGAAATAGTTGATGATTCAAATACAAGTATTTATTTAAAAGGTCTTGAATACATTTTGGCCTATTTGATTAATAAAATATGTATAAATATATAATGTTGAAGCTGTTTTGTGAAAGAATATTTCATAATACAATCTTAGGAATAAAATTTGAAAGTGTGCTGACTAATGGTGGTGCAGTGAGTCAGGTGGTCCGCAGGTAAATGAATGGTATGACAGAATAGTATTTTCTTTCTCAAATAGCCTATTATATTTTGAAACTAAGTTTCCAAAAATAAGTAGGCCTACTCAGTAATCCAACCTCAAAGGATATTTAATTATTTATTATAGATCTTTTGTAATAACTTCACAGATATCCATTTAAAAGAAATTGTTATGTATATTTTTTGAAATTACCCAGCATAAACTACTCTTCTTTTTTTTTTTAGAGGTTTCAATCAAAATCAAAACAACACCCTGAGGATAGACAGAATTGAAAACGTAAAAAATCATTATAATATCGAAGTCGAAATATTGCACACTTAACTTAAAAAGCTAAAATGTGAAATAAATAAAAAGAGTACATTATTGACAGATTTATTCCGATAAGTAATTTATACTTTGTTCCAGAAGAACATTTAAATTTTCATAGAAAGAGCCGACATTACTAAAAGTTTTACTGCACTATTAGTGTTGTTTTATAAATAACAGATAGACTATATTAAAAGTGAGATGATCATATTATACATTGTCGGGAAAAAGTTTAAGACCACCCATTAAAAACACAATTTTTCCACATTTTAATATTTTCATTTACTCAGAATATTACAAAAAAAAATAGTTTGGGTTGCATTATAATCTTAGGGGTCGAGAAAGTATAAACTCCAAAGAGCTTCTAGGGGCATCCATTTTTTTAAAAGTTAAAGACTACTTTAAATAAATTCTTGTCTTACGGCATTCGATTTTAAAAAGATTTCAGAGGAAGGCCTTTCTAAATAACTTATAGGGTCGTGTGACTACTCTTATTACATAATATGATTTAAAATGTTATATATTTGTATGTGTTTTTAAATTTAAATCACATTTATGGGGGGTGCCAGAGTAAGAAGGGTGCCAAATATTCTAAGGCTTTCGACATAATATGCTAATTAATTGTCTTTTTTTCCCCCCTTTTAAGATAGGATTAAAAAACGCTGGTGTTGATACTGTGAGGCCCTAAGGTGTGAGAGGTTTAATAAAGTAGTATTAATATCCTTGGACACGAATTTCCTAGTCAACATTGAGAGTATTAGACCGCTGTTCGGTGTCAAAGAGATGCCATTCTCTTGAGTGCGTGCCGATGTTGTACTAGAGTCTTTCTTGCATTCAGACTAATAATATCATGGACTAATGTTTTCCGCTCACACCGGGACTGGGGATCGAACCCCAGACTCCAGCACAGAAGTCCGACACCCTACCCCTAAACCGCCAGGTAACCCTAACCGTTTAATAAAAAAAGACTCTCAGTAGATCTGACCGGGATTCGAACCCAGATTTCCCCGTCAGCAGCAAACCATTATAACACGAAATTGATGCCTTTTAGACCATTCGGCCACCAAATCGGGTGATAATAAAAGTAATTAAACATCCGCATATAATAAAACTCGACTTATACATATATTTTTAAGTAACTTTTTGTAATTATCAGTCAGTTATTCGTAGCAGATTTCAACTACAGTATAACTAACGGCAAGGTTAGGGTACCCATGTTGCCCCAGAAATAATTTAATGTATTTTGAGTATGGTTTCTTTTATCACCCACTGTTATTCTTGGCTAAGCCTTCCAATGTCAAATTATTATTACCGTGTTTTACTATCCGTTCGGGTTATACGCACTTACACTAATGTGTGTAATGGTAGGGTGATTGTGAGATGAGATGGAGGACCTACAGTTTAACGTGGAATCCGAACCACGGTGGAGGCTTGGCCTTCCACACACTCACAAGTTGTGATTAATACACGTCTTGACAGAGGTGAAGGAAGGGTTTGGAAATCAGATAAATCTATGTCGTGACCGAGGATTGAACCCCGGACACCAGCACAGAAGTCCGACACCTTACCCCTAGACCACCAGGTCACCTCTTGCTATGTCTTGGCGCATGAATGTATGAACTTTGTTTTTAGTAAATTTTATGAGTGTCAGATACTGTTTCTTCCTGTCAGAATCCTATTTTATGTATGAGCTATATATTGGTGGTTTACTGGACCAGTCCTAAGCGGCATTAGACACACACACACACACTTGAACATATAACCGCCGGTGGTTTCAACAGTTATGGCACCGTGACGGAGACGTTAACGGATGACCTGAAACTCCACATTCGTCGAGGGCACGCGATCTCTTCGCGGCTTCTGGTTCGCTGATGAGCATTCCCCCAACCCATAGCGTCTTACCACCCGTTCGGGTTGGATTCATTTATTATATCAATGCAGCCAATGTTACATGAATGAGTAATCTTTTTTTTTAGCACCACGTCTTACTACCCGTTCGGTTTGGATTCATTTATTATATCCACGTAGCCAATGTTATATGAATGAGTAATCTTTTTTTTTTAGCACCACGTCTTACTACTCGTTCGGGTTATACGCTTAAGTACTAATTACACTAATGGATCAAGAATCGGGAAGGTTGAATTTAGAAGAAGTGAACCCGCATTTATCTGAAGGGAGAGTGGAAAACCATTTAGGAAAAACCATCTCCAGTTCACCCGACCGAGATTTGAAACTCGATCTCCTCGTCCTCGGCAGTCTAGCTCAACACGAACAAGCGCGTTAGCTAACCACGCCACCGAGGTGGGTAGCGGGTATTGAGTAATGTTGAATTCAGAGCGAGTGTACCGACATTCGCTTGAAAGGAGAGGTGAACGCTATTTAGAAACAAACAACATTTTCTGCTAGCTGTCAGTTATCAACAATCCTATGTCAAAATGACTATATTCCATTAGTCTGATAGAAAGTTCATTATTTGTAAACTGGAAATTCATGTCACGATGGCTTAGATAAAAATATTATTTTTCTTAGTCCACTTGATTAATAATCTAAAGAGCAATTATACACTAATCTATAGGTATTATTGGTAGATATTGGTAACTCTTTAATTACTACATAAACTAAAACGTATTTTTACAATGCCAAAATTTAGTTCTTTTTAGCACCGCATCTTACTACCTGTTCAGGTTATACGCGTATATACTAAATACGCTAATGGGTTGGGGATGAGGAAGGTGGAATTTAGATTAAGTGTACCCGCATTTGAGTTAAAGGAGAGTGGAGAACTATTTTAAAAAACTACCCTCTATACCAACCGACAGGGATTACAAAACTCCTATCTCTCTGTTATCGGCAGTCTAACCTAACACGATAGTAATTCCTTAGAGCTGGCGGCCACCTAAGCAACTATATAGTTTTTGTTTTAATCACTGTCGGTGGTCGAGTGGGGGCTTTCTATAAAAATCAGGGCTTACGTCAAAGTCATGTAATTTGCAACTGTCACTTTTGTTAAGGTCCGTTTAAACTATGCAACAAGTTGTTTTTGAAACATGTTTTACAACTTGTTGTAATTGATGGAATAATGTTTTAAAACAAATTTCGTATTTTAAAACCTGTTGCGCATTTCCCGTGGGTTGGCGATAAAGATCGAAGAAACTTTTCTGTTTTCAAGTATTTTACACAAATAGAGGACCTTCGACAGTGTCAAACACGTGACTACATTGCTTCCGTTCCCGCTACACAACTCGTTCCAACTACCCTATAGTTGAGTTTCATCAAGCGTGTGTGCAGCATTTGTCTCTACAGTAGCCCCATGGCTACTTTGGTGCTGACTGACAGCTCACAGTCAACATTTAGGTATATACTTATATTTTGACTGTCAGAACTGACAGCTGCTAAACACATGTTTTTGCAGATCATAATAGTTCGGCGTCGGGATACATAAGTTGGTCTGGTAACTTTTCAAAGCTGTCAGCACCAAAGAAGCCATGGGGTTACTGTAGATAGTAAAGATGGCCGAACCCAAAACCGTCTAGCCCTATTATTTGGATTAAACAACACAAACTTCTGCGGCCGCAAGTAGGACGTCCTCCTCAGATGCCATAATGCAAACTGATTGCAACTTGTCTAGAACCATTTTCGTTTTTCGCTTATTTACAACAAATGTTGAATAAACACTAAAATGCAACACGTTGCAGAACAACTTGTTTAACATGTTATGTTGCTTAGTGTAAACGGACCTTTAGATATTAAATTATCAATATTTAGAAATTAATACTAATATGTATTTTCTAAAAGATGCTATCAAGGTAATTCAATATACTGTCGGCTTTTGAGCAAAGTAGTAAAACAAAAACTCTCAGGATTTCTGTAGGCTGATAAAAATTGGTTTTGTCGGAGCGAAGGAGGGGAAATACACGAGGTTAGGGGATTGAGGGGGGTAATGGGTAACACGTGGCGGCGGTGCGCTAGACTTAGTGTAGACCGCCTTGTTGTCGGACCTTGTATACCTGCTGTCGTGTGATAGTATAGTACAGTGTGGTTATATTATCTCTTTAAGTGGCGGCCCGATGAATATTTCGCGTGTTGGTGGTGCGTTTGTACGAAATGAGCTACTTTTAAAGGGTATTGAGTTTTGACCTTTGGTTCAATTCACAGAAATTTCACTACAGCATCGTACTCAAACTATGTTTTTAAGCAGGTGGAGAGGTGTGGGTATGTTAGAGGGGTTACCTCTTCATACACGCTAATGCGGGCACATTTCTTTTGAATTATATCGTCCTCGTAGCTAACGTGTAAGGGTTCGGCCAGACTGACAAGCGTGCGAGCGAGCGAGCGCGCAAGCGACTGGGTGGCCAAACTGGCGAGCGCGCGAGCGAGCGAGCGCGTAATTAGCGGACCCTAGTTAGATTATTATTAGCACCGCGTCTTACTACCCGTTCGGGTTATACGCACTTACGCTAATGTGTAATGGTAGGGTTATTGTGAGATGAAATGAAGGACCTACAGTTTAACGTGGAATCCGAACCACGGTGGCGGCCTGGCATTCCCCACATTCACAAGATGTCTTGTCAGAGGTGAAGGAAGGGTTTGGAAATAAGATAAATCTGTGCCGGGACCGAGGATTGAACCCCGGCCGCCAGCACAGAAGTCTGACACCTTACCCCTAGACCACTAGGTCACCGCCCCCCCCACCCCCTAGTTAGAGAAGATGTCTCTGTCAAACACACTTAGTACATCTCTGCTCCTCGAAAATTCTTACAGAAAATATTGTGTATTTATAAAAAGAAAAAAGTAGAAGTGCATCCAATTAATAAATTGAGAAATGCGTATGGTACTGTACTGAAGTGTTTTAAAATCAGATTTGCCGCACCAGTGGCGGAATGGTGCGTTGCACTCGATAGCTTTTGACTAGGAGGCAAAGGTTCGAATCTTGGCTCAGTGAACTGAAGGTGATTTTTAAAACTTATTTATTGTTGTGGTTTTTTCATACTCTCTCCAAACTAATGGTGATTCTTATTTGTAAAGGCCTACTTTGATTATAATATTGAAGTATTTTAACATATCGGGTTTACATATATACATTATATTATTTATGGTCTTACCCATTAAATTAGGCCATTATTATTATTATTATTATTATTATTAGCCCCGCATCTTACTTCCCGTTCGGGTTATATGCACTTACGCTAATGTGTAATGGTAGGGTGATTGTGAGATGAAATGAAGGACCTACAGTTTAACGTGGAATCCGAACCACGGTGGAGGCCTGGCTTTCCCCACATTCACAAGATGTCTTGCCAGAGGTGAAGGAAGGGTTTGGTAATCAGATAAATCTGTGCCGGGACCGAGGATTGAACCCCGGCCGCCAGCACAGAAGTCTGACACCTTACCCCTAGACCGCCAGGTCACCGGGCCATTAATAGCAAGTGTGTTAAACCTATCACTGATAGAAAAAAGTCAAATATCATGTCAAAATGGGAAGTTTCCCCAGCACTCAATGAACCAACATACAATAATATTGCCTAGCGCCTGTAAACTAGACTGTACCGGGTCGAGCGCGCGCGCTTGAAAAATAGAACCAGTTCTATCTTTCAAGCGCGCGCGCTCAGTCGCTCGCTCCAGTGTGGCCACCCCCCATTACAACCAATGTGTTCTATTTTATATTTTAGTCGCTCGCGCGCTCAGTCTGGCCGTACCCTAAGCCGACGAAACTGATTATGAGATGCGGATAAAAAATAACACTAGCCATCGCATTTAGGAGGAATATAAAAATTATATATTATCATTATTTACTTTCACCCGCTTCGATGGCCGCATGGTCTAACGCGCTACTCTCGTGTTAGACTAGACTGCCGAAAATGGGAAGATTAGGATTCGATCCCGGTCGGGTATACTGAGGGTGGTTTTCCCTAAATGGCTTTCCACTTTGCCCTCATGCAAATGCAGTTGAACTTCATCTAAATTAAACCTTCCTAATCCCTAACACATTAGTCTAACTAGTACATAGGCGTATAACCCGAATGGATAGTAAGACACAGCGCTAAAAAAACTTTAAGGGGTAGAGATTAGGCCATTTCTCTTGTTATAGAGGCCTAGCCCTGTTTCGCTAGACTTATAGGGTTATTTTGGTAATATCTGGTAGTTACTAAAGTTAATAAAATAATTTAAATATACTAATACATAAAGCCATATTATCTTTAACTGTCACGTTTAATATATATTATCAATAAGTACAAATAACACAAATAAAATGTTATCAATCTTAGCCGCAAAAAGTGATGTTTGAAGTTTCTAAACTATTCTTTCTAGTACCAAGATCAGAGTAGGTATATAATTGTGTTCGGGAAATACTAGATACCAATGTAGTTATATTTTGTTTCTTGCTTTGACCGTGAATTGACGATCTTTGAACTTGTTTCTGCGTGATGTGCCATGTTGATTCTCGGCCGAGTGTATTTGAGGTGCTTTCTCCAAATGTTCTACCCCCCCCCCCTCCTATCTTTACACACAAATGCGTGTTTTTCCTCTACGACCATTCGTATTGCCACCCATAGACCTTAATATGCTTATGTTATTATGTATTAACTAAAATCTTAGAGTACAAAACATTAGCTAACAATTCACCACTTTAAAAAACATACATATGTAAAAATCAAATTATATTCTTAACAACTCATCTGAATCAATTAATCTATGCTTAATATTATGGTTTTCAAATTTATCCCATACTAAGAGTATGCTTAACACTTAAATTTGTCCTCAGGAAGTATCTTGAAAGTTTTTACAGCCAGAATATTATTTTTTTCCCCCTAAAATTTTACAATGAACCATTCATTCTCTTTAAAACTCACTTGATCACACGTCTAAAAACAAATCGTTACTAAAACAATTTTATTTTAGTGATTTTAAAAAACTGGTTTAACACATTAGTTCTAGGCCTATCTTTAAATTAGAGGATATTTAAAACACCGAGGTAGTCCCTATATTATCGATTTTTTTTACATATTATGTTTGTCTCTTGATAGCAATAAAAATAATTGAGCCGTTAAGTTTCATGTGATGAACAATTAGTTAATAGAGTCCTGTTTGTATTTAAATTTGGCCTTATGTAATTTAAAAGCAGCGTGTTGGGGGATAAGAAGCTAAAGTGATTCGGAATTTAGTCCCAATTCCAAAGAAACCATTATGATGTAAGTGCCTGTAAAAACTAAAAAACAAAGTATATATTGTAAGTGTAACCACTTATAAAAAGGCAACTATCTCGACCACTGTTAGTAATAACTTTTTTTTTATATGCTACAGCGCTTGTTAACACCCTGCCTGGCTACGCGCCAACCCTCAACTTCTCTCTTTTTTTTTTGTTCTTCTGTCGAAATCACTCGGCTCTAATTTTATTTCACCAAACCCTCTGTTCCACATGATTTTATAGAGAAAACAGAAAACAAAATTACGATATTAATTATGTGGCAGAAGCTTCTCTTATATTGGGGCTCCCGGGGCTCTGCCCCGCATCATAATAATCATTGTCATTATCAGATGTATAATACATTCACGACCTTAGTTTACTTGGATGGCAGCTCAAAAAGTTACTAGAAATAGTCCATAATGTATCCCTAACCCAACAGCTGACATAATGTCACTTTGGATAACTGTATGATAACATATGGTAATGTATGAATGTGATAGTTGTTAACCACAGTAATTTAGATAGCATATTCTGAAAATTGAAAAATGACACCTCGACACGGGAATCGAACTCGGGACCTTCGGCTTAGTACGCCAATGCTCTTACCACTGAGCTATCCAGGATTCGTCCGTGCCCATGGTCATTCTTCACTCATATTTTAAGGCAGAGTCTATGATGGACGTGCGGAAGTCGTCAGCTTATAAACATGTGATTATATAAGATCACAGCCATCAGACAACGCAGCACTGCGACTCGGTAGTTTGCATGATTGCACCCAATTGACAATTATATTATAATTGTACGGGATTGCTATATTAATGAATCAGATAGCCAAAGCTATCATCTATGTATTTTAGTGAGGCTTGCACCACTTAGATATCATATTATGAAAATTGAAAAATGACACTTGGACACGGGAATCGAACCCGGGACCTTCGCTTAGTACGCGAATGCTCTTACCACTGAGCTATCCAGTAATTTAGGTTAATGTTATTTATATATTTATTTGAGTTTAGGCACAAGCTTATTTATCGTTTTTATTCCACTTAAAAAAATATTCACATCACACAAGGTCTAACGAACATAACTTTAAAATGGCGGGCGACGAATTTAAACCATGTGATTGAATGTAACGGAAAAAATTATTTACAATGATGCACCCACGCAGTGGATAATAATATTTTATTCAGTTAAATATTTTGAAATACGATAAAATAATCATTAAATAAATTATTATATATTAAATAGATGACAAGTATTTTCTCTATTCCAAGTAAATATGATGTCTATAATAAAAGGTATTAATGTATGCACTATATACAGATCATAGATAACATTCCAAAACGAAGAATAAGTACTATTAATTATGTTTAAAATACGGTTTCGGATTAAAAAAAAAGAGATTATTAAAATTAATAAAATAGTGTGAGAAAACTTAAGTTTACCTTATTTTAAATGTAAAATATAACGTGTAATTAAAAAAAAACTTAACATCTACAACAAAACAGTGAACTCTAATAAGTGTTAGCATTCCGAAACCTAAACATATGATTTTTGAACTGTCATCCATGTAAAAACCTATCGTGAACAGACTCTAGTTCTGCCTCTTGGCGGGTACAGTTACGATAGATACTCCTTATAATATCTCCCTTTTCCCTCTTCTAACTTCTCATTTATCATTCCCTTCAAGTTCAGTCTTCGGCAGACATTCCTTATCATAACTTGATTTTTATTTAATATAAGTAAAGTCCTACGTTATGGCTTTGTTTGTATGGTGTATGCCTTCTGAACTAAGGGTCCGGGCTCGATTCCCGGCATGGCAGAGGAAAATATTACTAGTGAAACCCTTTTCAGTGACCGCATAGTCTTAAGGAGTCACTCTCGCAATAGACTATAGACTGCCGATGACGGGAGCTCGGGTTTATAGTCCCGTTTGGGTATACTGAGTTTTTCTAAACGGTTTCCCCCATCTCTCTATATGAAAATGCGGATACAATTCATCTAAATTAAACTTTACTCATTCCTAAGTCAATGGCATAGTTAATACATATACGTATTACCTAAACGGCTAATAAAACGCGGCACTGTACCAAAAATAATATATTATTAGCGAAAAATGGGGCTTCCTCTAATCACAGTGACGAATAACGGTTGGGGGGGGGGGGGAAGGAGGGGTCTTGTCTGTTCTAAATTTCATTTATAATTCGTGTGTTAATAATATGATCACATGGTTCAGAAACTCTACTTTAAATATCTCATATTAATAAAATAGAAATAAACTATAAAATCTCTTTCGATCAATAGAAAAAAAGTATTTTCTATTCCAAAACAACTTTTAAGGAATTTTCGAATCCTTGTATTTTTAAGTCTATAAGGATTTAGGACGGTTCACTCATATTCGGTTTCCACGCAACTGCGGGATACATTTTCTCTCAATTATACCTTCCTCATCCTTACCCCGCTCGTGTAACTTTGCGAATAGCCCTAACGGGTAGCAAGACATGGTAAAAATAAATGTACTGAGAAAGGTTTTCCCTAGAGGGTTTTCCATTCTTCCTCCAGGCAAATACGGGTACATATCCTTTAAATTCATTCTTTCTTGTCCCTTACACATCTGCGTGATTAGTTCGTATGCCTCTAACCCGAACTGGTAAAGAAGAAGGCGTGGTTAAAAAACAAATAACTGACTTTCATCTCTCTTTATTTACTCTCTATAATATCTTTTATTCTCCACTAACCTTCTCTCTTGCCCTCATTAAGAAATTCAAGGTGATATCCTTTCTCTCTGGTGATAGCCAGAAGATCAACCGATTTGGCTCTGTCATTGATGGATGTACTATTGATCAGTCAAAAGATTAAAAGGTGAACCAGTTTCTTTTATAAATCCAAACTTAGTGGCAGTTTTTTTTTTCTCGCGATAGCTGAAAGAGCTCTGAATAAAACCGTTTACCTCTTTACGGGATTACTTGTATCTCTTTGTATCGGGCATTACTGTGAGCTTTTACTCAATAAAGATATCGAGTGCTGAGGCCCCGACCTACCTCAACTCTGGAGCTCCAGTAGAAACTGGAGGGGCGGGGTCTATTTAGCAGACGTGGGGCCCTGGGTAAACTCCTGCCTCCCTTTCTACTCCTTCCTCTATAAAAAAGCTTAATTTTGGTTCAATGTTACTACATTAGTTTTGCAATTTTAAGACGTATAAGATGTCACGAAAGCCCCTCAAAGGTAAAAACAATTAACAATTAATGCTAAAAGCCGTGTTTTTAACATATACGAGTGTAATAGTTGATCCTCCCCAACCATACGTTAGATTTTCTTCCCCAACGAACTTGATCCGAACCTTGGTATATAAAGAAAAAAAAAAACATAGACAAAAAAAAAAACACATCGGTAGGGTGGAGTTAAAACGGAGAGCTCATTTCAATCGTTCAATAAATCAAATCACATGATTATGATTTTTTTTTTACACTCTTCACTATATTATATTTGGTACAGTAGCCCCACGACTTATTTGGTGCTGACTGACAGCTGACAGCTAAAAGCTTTGAAAAGTTACCAGACCAAATTATGTATCCCTACGCCGAACCATATGATCTGCAAAAACATGTGTTTAGCAGCTGTCACTCCGACGGTAAAATCTAGGTATATACCTAAATGTTGAATATCAGAAGTCAGCTGTGAGCTGTCAGTCAGCACCAAAGAAGCCATGGGGCTACTCTAGATCGCCTATTCAGGAAGCATACTTACTATACGAGCATGCAAACATAAATGTCCTTATGTCACATAAGCAAACGCGGGGCTTGCCCTAAAATGTTCTATTTAAAAAAAATAACTAAAGCAATTTTTTGCTCACGAATGTACACTTCGTTTAGTGTGAGAGGTAGCAGTTTTACCTTTAATGACTACACTGGCGGGTGACCTGGTGGTCTAGGGGTAAGGTGTCAGACCTCTATGCTGGCGGCCGGGGTTCAATCCTCGGTCCCGCCACAGATATATCTGATTACCAAACCCTTCCTTCACCTCTGACAAGACATCTTGTGAATGTGTGGAATGCCAGGCCTCCACCGTGGTTCGGATTCCACGTTAAACTGTAGGTCCTTTATTTCATATCACAATCACCCTACCATTACACATTAAGCGTAAGTGCGTACAACCCGAACAAGTAGTAAGACGCGGTGCTAATAATAATAATAATAATGGCGTGTCTGACTTTACATCACTCTGTAGCTCAGGTTGAAGAAAGATAAGCCAGTACTAATGTAGCGTTGTCCAGGAGACGCCTGGATGTAAAAATTGTGCATCCCTTTTCATGGAGATATTTCCATGTCCCTATCAGATGAGGGGATGATAGTGAATAGGGGGGTGTGGAACCAATGAAGATCTTAAACTAACTTAAGCCTAATTAACCAAACTCATGTGAACATGGGAATTCTTCTTCTTTCGAGCAAATTCTCCTAGTACCAGCTGGAAATCGAATCTGGGACCTCTAGGTCAGCAGCCTCTGACCACTAAACCACGAGGCTGGTTACCTTGTAATATAAAAAGAGTCTACTAAAGAGTCTTAAATGAAGAGAGACGTTGTGGCCCGCTATCCCCGAGGTGGACACCTCCGTTGTAAATAGTAACTGACCTCGAACGCGAGGTAAGCCAGTGAGTCGTGGTTTTAGATTCTGGGAAACAGCTACACATGTCCCCCCCCCCTTTCCCCTTTCCTAATGAAACTAACGCCATAGGGTCGTAGAAGAGGTGAATCACGCGTCACGCTACTGCGTCTGATAGGACCATTAGACTCGTGACGAGACAGTCCCGAACGAGCTGTGATCTCAGATCGTTGGGGTCATTGTGTCTGCGTGTGTAGAAGGGGGTAGGGGGAGCGTTTAGGGTCATCATGTTTTTTTTTATATATCCTTATTAGTAAACATTTCTACCAGTTTAATAGGATTCTGGTAGGAAAGAACCCTAACGTAAGCTAATTAAACAAACCCTGTCGACTGTTGGGATCATTCCCCTTAAAGGAAAAATACACAAGGTACCAGCTGGGTTTTGAACCCAGGACCTCTAAGCTCGTAGCCAGGTGCACTGACCTACTACACCACAGGGCCGGTTACAGCTGTAGATCATATGATTTTACGTAAAATGTATGGAAACGCTTTAAATAATTTGTGTAACTCTATAAACTCTTCTTTCCTATTCAAATCGAACTGTAGGCCCTCGTTTACCCCAAAAGGTAGCAAACTTACCTTAAATTGTTCCTTTATGACGTAGCTTACAAGGTAGGTCCATAGTACAAGAGTCAAAAGACAGGAACCATAGTGTTATTCACTTCAGCTTGTTTTGTCTCTTTGATATGATTAGTATGGTGACCCTCTTCAGCGAGGCATATGTTCAGACGACTTTTCCAGTTGTTGAGGACACTGAGGAGTGTGGCATGCGGTATTTGCGCGCACATTCCATTATACTCCCTTGCAGATGATCTAATTCCCCGGAAACTGGTCATCCAGCCACTGGCGTATGATTAAACCATAAAAGCGGGGTTGGAGGGGGGGGGGGGGCACAATCCTGCTGAAACATTTTTAGGGAACTCGCTGTCCTCATTCAGAACTGATGGGAAGACACACTCCTCTAAGAGAGTCTTGTACCCCTCGTCGTTCAGGGTACCACCGATTTAAAAAAATGGACCCATGCTGCTCCCACCCCATATTCCACTCCACACCATTATCTTCTCCGCCCCCTGAATCTTGGACGTATTTGTCCAATAGGGATTGGTGTCACTCCACAGTCGCCAGTTTTGATTGTTGACCTCAACGTTCACATAAAAGTACGCCTCGTCAGTGAACAGAATTGACGTTTCGAGTTCTGGGTTCCCTTCGATCCTGCCGAGTGTCAATTGGCAGAACTCTGAGCGACGATCGGGATCGTTCCCACTAAGGTGTTGGAGCATCTGCAGTTTGTAAGGATGCCATTTTGCTTCATGCAGAACTCGAATAATGATTCTCTGGCTGATGTTCTCATGGGACAGACGCTTGGTGCTCTTCATTGGACTCTGTTATGCTACAGATTTTGTTATGAGAAAATTGGTATTTATAGCCCCGTGATCGAGCGCCGATTATTACTATACGGAATTATTATGCAATATTTTAATTGAACAAATAAGACCTTTAATGTTGCACACGATTTATTAAAGTGATTTTATCTTTGGCACTGAAGATATAATTTTTTATTATATAGTTTAGTTGAACCACAAATTATTCTTCTTATATTACAACTATATATTTTACCGGCACTGAATATTACTGTCTTTGATTACAAAGTTCTTGTGTGTGTCATGTAATGGTGTTCACAGTTTTATGCTATTACTCTCTCTGTAGATTTATGCTACCGGCACTGTTAATAATTTTTGTTAGCCATATATTCTTACGCACAAGCAGCTAATATATTACCTATCCCTTGTCTCCTGGACCCCCTTGTCCACAGTGTCAAAACCATCTAATCGAAAGAATCCTGGTGACAGGTGTCGTGAAGGCTAGCTTCCTATTGGATTTTTGGTAAATACTGCGGAGTTGACTTTTGAAAGAAAATAAGTTTTAATGGTGCAATCCTTGGACATTATTTCTGAAAAGTGCATGATTCTCCATGGATGGAGTATTAAAAGGATATTTTTTGTATACTCACCGTTGAGGGTTTCTTCTATGTTATAATCTTTTTGTTATTTTTAAAGATTTTATCTTCACCATCAGTTGCTTAACTCTGAGCTTTGATCAGGAAAGTTGTGATTTTTTTTACCAGGTATACTTATGGATTTGTTATGAAGTTTTGACCTTCTTGAGATGCTGATCCATGAGAATAAGAAGGGCTCCCTTCGGTGAACACATGAAGGCGCGCTACTCTTGCTAGAGTGTGCTGAGGGCAGTTTTCACTCTCCCTCCCCGGAAATGCGGGTTTATTTCCTGTAGATATAACCTTCTTCGTCTCTAAAACCATTAGTATAATTAGTGCATAAACTTATAACCCGAATGAGTAGTAAGACGCGGTGCTAAAAATTAAGAAAGAATTTAGGACGAGGCTTATCAGTTAATTCTTAAGCTCATACACCAGAATTTCGAAATATAAATAAATTTTATATTTGGACGATAACGTTCCCATTTTGTGTATGCCTAATCAGATTTGAGCCACCATCTTTCTAGGTCATATTCAGAAAATAGTGCAGCTTTTTTCATTAGTAAGATAAGCAGTAATTTACCTATTTTATTTTATTTTATTCATAAACTAGCAGTTTGACCTGTCCGTCGCACGAGTAAGCCGTATAAAAACTATATCGAATTGGGACGTTCAACATACTTCTTGTCAAATTTTTATAGGTCCTATTTGTGCAATACCAAGCTGACTGATAATCCCAAACCATTTGTGACAGTCGATACATTTAAATAAATTAGTTCTTTAACCAAATCATTACCCAGTCTACAAATTGGGTGCACGAACAAATGTAATAGTTATCTAAGCATTGTTATATAAACATAGATCTATTGGTAAAAAATAGCATCACAGTTCACCAAAGATCATAATTGAAATAATTGAAGCTGGTATGGAAATATATTGAAAAATAAACAGGAACTAAGTTTTTCCCCTTGATTTTTAAGTATTTAATCGCATTGCCACTTTCTTCAAAATAATATTTTGGGGTTTATGTTTTTTTTTTGGTCTGCCTAGTTAAAAAAATTCTCTTAAACCTAGAAGTTCTTTTTTCTATTAATCTTGAGATCGTGACTCCGACCCACTTACCTGCATAGCAAATTCAGATTTTCTTTCACGTGGAAAAATAGGTATAGTAATAATTTTGGAAACATTTCAAGCTACCCTACCCTGCCCTCCATTTATTTCCCACAATCCCATTTTAAAATTTTGAATTAGTTTTTTTGTGTGCCGACAAATTTCAATTTTCAACCCTGAATAAATGCCGGGCTTAATTTTAAAATTCCATAAGTACAGATAATTTGTCTATCCGGAAAATCCCTTTACTAACCTACTAAATTTAAATTTTCTACCACACTAAGAAGTTCTTTTTTCTCAAATATTGAAAAAATCCTGAGCGCACATGTCTTGGAACAAATTTTGAAATTTATGGTATTTTAATATTATCTGGAATGATCTTCCAACCTTTCTTGCAAATATTTCAATTTTCTACCAAATCGAGAAGTGTTTTTTTCTATAAGTTTTGGAAATCTCTATCTACTCACTGACTTATTTTGAAATTTAACGTTTAAATACTTTAAGGGGGCTCTTGGTTGGTTCATTTATCATATCGCCAAATTCCAGTTTTTTATCCTACTAGTTTTGGAAATATCCTTGCAATTTACTCATCCTACTTGTAAATTTAACATTTTCAGAATCTTTCCGTTATTTGGGGCTGTTCCTCTACATCTATGAAAATGTTTCAATTCCATGACATACCGAGAAGTGTTCTTTTTCTATTAATTTTGGCAATTTTGAGGGGAAACGCCCTTCTTACCCATATTATCTGATCCCTCATTATTTTAAAATTTATAAATGTTCAGAGCTGCTTGACAATCTCAATCTTCAACCACACTAAATAGTAGTTTTTTTAAATAGTTTTTGAAATTTTGAAACCCCCCATCTCACCAATCCCCCTTAGAAATACCAAATTTATAAGAGTTTTTTTTTTTAATTTGCAGTGATCCTTCCACATACGTGTTAAATTTCAATCTTAAATCTCACCTAAATTTACAGACTTTTCTGATTATTTGAAGTAGTCCTTATAACTTCTTGACGTGTTTTAATGCTCTACCTCACCGAATAGTAGTTGTTTAAATTGGTTTGTAAATTGGAACTTACACTTCCCCATCTTCCAATAAAAAAAATATTTTAACACTTGGTTATCCGGAATAGTTCCTTCACCTTCCTGCTAAATTTCAATTTTCTACCTTACATTTTTTTTCTCTTTTTATATTCACCCTCACCCGATTTTTAAATTTCCAATTTCTAGACTTTACTAGTTAATTGGCATTAATTCCCCACCTGCTTGCCAAATTTCACTTTTACAGCTCATCAAGGAGTGGCTTAGGTTTTTCTGGACACTAATACACACATTGATGTTTTATTTATTAATATGAAGCAACCCCCCCACCTCTTTCCTCCTAAGTGTGAAAATAGATTCAAGACCTCCATTTCTTAGAAGACGGGTGAGACGTATGATAGCGACATGGGTCTCATCCGTCAGAAAAGACATGACGTACGTTTACAATTAAGTCCCAGCGAATGTTATATTTGCAAAAGTCGGAATTGCTTACACGACGTTTATATTTGCAACTTTTTGTTTGTTTTCTAAATTCTTTTAATGTTCTACGTTTATTTATTTACGCGTCTGTGATTTCGAGATAAGTTTAGAAGTTTACGTCAATGCCTAAATGTCTCGACATTAGAATTTTAATTTTGCTTTTGAAGATTTATTTAATGTAATTTATTTTTAATGTGGGGTTTTGATTTTTACTTAGAAACAACTCGCGTTGGTTACACGTGTGATCTAAATGCCAAGCTCATTTGGTCTGGTTTTCTGTTAGTTGGAAGGTAGGGGTTTGAATCTCGGCTGGCTGTATACTGAAGGCGGTTTTGTCAATGATTTTTCCTCGCAAATGCGGGAACGTTCATTTTCTTTTCTATAAATTATACCTTCCTCACCCTAACCATATAAGCGAATATATATTTATATATATATTTTTTACAAGTTACATAACCTAACATTATATACTACACTTTATTTAAATGTACCTAATTCAAACATCCAGTAATTTATTCTATGCCTAATAGAATAAACCCTTAACCTCATAATACGCACCCTCATCGGTTGATACATGGATTAAGGCCTCAATTGTGTCTGGTTTCCATTGATGGGAAGGTTGGGGTTCGATTCCTTTTTGGATGCCTTTACGTACTTTTTCCTTGAATGGTTTAAGTTACTTTCACTCCAGACCAATACGGGTCACTTTTCCTCTAAATTATCTCCTTCATACTTATCCAATTAGTGCAAATATGGTGATGACACGTACATATATATATATATATATATATATATATACACACACACACACACACACACGAGTCCGTAAAAAATAACATTTTAAACTCGATTCACTAGCCGAATGGTCTAAGCCCTAAGGTGTCACTCTCGTGTTAGACTGGCTTGCTGATGACGGGGAAATCGGGGCTCGAATTCCGGTTGGGTCTCCTGAAGTGGATCTTTCTTAAAGGATTTCCCACTCTTCTTCCACGCAAATGCGGGTACCTATAAAATGCTTCTTTCCTCATCCTTACCCCATTATAGTAATTATCCTAACTATTATATGCGTGTAACCTGAGAAGTTAATAAGACGCGGTTATAAAATAAAACATTTTAAATTTGGTTCCTCCAGACCTGTAGTTGACCTTCATATTCACTAGGCCATGGGGAACGAGCTATGACTAAATTGAACAAGTCTTCATCCAATTGAAATATATAAAAGAATAGGCCTAATTTCTTGGTGATTAGGTCTTGGGCAGCAGCTATACCCTGATTTTGGAAAGAAGAACCGTTTGGAAAATTCAAATTTATTTCTTTGCGGCTAGCAATGATAACATTTTTTACGATATTATTTGTGGTATTTTATAGTTATTTATAATATCTATCAAAAGTGACAGCTGCAAATAGCCTGGCTTGATGTATGAATATATTAAAATTATTTTAGTAACTTTGTAACATACAGAAACTGTTCTTCATACCAAAATCATACTATAGTGTTTATTTTCTTGAGCACGGTGAATAATAAACTAAACAATTTGCCAGAACATTGCGTGTGATTTGATTCTTCACATGCCATAGCTCATAATTTGAGGGTACCTACGGTTTACTGAACCTTTCGTTTTTTTTTCCACCTCTTAAAACCTTCTGATTGAGGTTCCTTCCGCGTAAACTTTCGGCTTTTTTTTTTTTTTTTTTTCATGGTTTGAACTTGTTTTAAAGATAGGTATCCATTTCATTTCAACCATGATAATAAGGTAAAATATTAGAAAGCTATGTTTTGACATGGTCGTTTGATTCTAGATGTTCTGTCAGTCATAACGATTATAATAAGTAGATTGGTTTAAGCACTAGTTACATTTGCCTTGTTTTGTTTTTAAGTTGATTTGAAAAACTCTGTCACTAAGAAACTTAAAAAGAACCTTGATCGATGTATTTACCGGCCATCATTCAATTATTATTTTTATTGTGGTTCGTTTAGAAAGTGTTAAATAAATTCACTGTCTTATTATGTGAAGCTTTTCCTAGTTATTATTATATTATTAGCACCGCGTCTTACTACCCATTCGGGTTATACGCACTTACGCTAATGTGTAATGGTAGGGTGATTGTGAGATGAAATGAAGGACCTACAGTTTAACGTGGAATCCGAACCACGGTGGAGGCCTGGCATTCCCCACATTCACAAGATGTCTTGTCAGAGGTGAAGGAAGGGTTTGGAAATCAGATAAATCTTTGCCGGGACCGAGGATTGAACCCCGGACCCCAGCACAGAAGTCCAACACCTTACCCCTAGACCACCAGGTCACCCTTTTCCTAGTTGTCGGCACCTTAGATCCATTGGCAATGCGATTGTGTACCGAGTTAAAAGCCTCGGGTTCAATCCCAGAATGTCCAAAATTATTATATTACTATCATGTTTGGTAATGTTAAGGTTCTTATTTTCGTACAGTGATAATTTAACGGCTGGGGGGATTGGGTTTCCATATGTCTTTTATGTATTTAAGTCACTTTGAAGTTCTTGTGTTGATAAAAATCAGTTGGTGTAGTGTGCACGTTTATTATCTATAACAGAAAAAACAGCTGGGAGTTCATATAAATATGAATATAATATTATATCCTGTAGCAAAGAAATATATACTTTGATTTTCTCACGAATTAACATATAAAACAGTATTTTAATAGTCAATATTGATAAAATTTCGCTCTAACATTATTGTTATAATGTAGGTATTAATAGTATCTATAAAAAGTGACCAAGATCACATGACTTGTTGCATGAATACGTGAAAGTAGATCCAGTAATTTATTCCAGCTGTCAGATACGTAAAATAATTAGTGTATGTTGGCTGTTATTTTTGTGTTTATCAAGTATTTAATGTGCAAAGAAGGCGTTTTATTTATTACACACTTCCGAAAATCTATTAGTGGTTTTAACTAGTACGTTTAACATCAATTTGTGTGCACGGCGTCTTACTACCCGTCCGGGCATTCCTAATATTTACACAATTGTAGTATAGATGCGGAAGAAAAAAAAACCCCGCTTCGGGTCTAAGGCATTACCCTCGCAGTAGATTAGACTGTCGATGACGGGGAGATCTCGAGGTTAAAAAATCTCGGTTGAGTGTATGTAATTATTTTTCCAAAATGGTTTTCCATTCACTCTCCACGCAAGTGAGGGTACACTTCCTATAAATATAACCTTACTCATCCATAAAATCATTGGCGTGATTAGTGCATAAGCTTATAACTGCTTAAAAAAGAATTAGAGGAAATTTACCACATTTTCATAGAGAGTAGAAAATTATCAGTAAAATAAAGTTCTCGGATTTATTTTGTTTTTATTTTCTTTTTTTTTAAAGTGAACAAATTGTTTTATTGGCTTACTCTTAATTTTAGTGCAGCCATGGTAATTATCTTTCTTTCCATCCATGCAATTTATACATCTGCGTCCTAATTTTATGATGTCCAAACTTCTCCCAAAATAAGATGATCTCCTTCCTGGTTGGTTAGAACTATACATCTGGTACAAAATATTTAAACTGATTAAAAAAACTCGTAAAAAGTTTTTTTAAACGCATCTTATAACCCATTCGTTCTAGATGCTTTATTTACTAACTACGATAGTAGGTCAGGGATTAGGAAGGTTTAATTTAAGGGAAGTAAACTATCATTTACTTGGAGAGCGTCGGAAACCATTTAGGAGAAAGAAAAAAAAAAACACCCTCAGTACACCCGACAGAGATCGAACCGCGATATACCCATCATTGTCAGTCTGGTCTGTTGTGAGAGTAGCTAGCGCCTTAGACCATGCAGCCACCGAAGCGGGCCGTAACAAGTTTAAAAGGTCTATAGGTTTCACTTTTTTTTTTTTTTAGAAGCGAGAGAGAGAGAGAGAGAGAAAAAAATGTTTGTGTGTCACTCAGTACTGCGCGGACTATAGCCAGTAAAATCAACCGTCAGTTGGCACGGATATATATATTTTTTCTCTCTCTCTCTCCCTCCTCAGTGTCTGGGCTGCTGCGAGCGTGAAATAAGGCCAGGCCAGGCAAGACCGGACATCGCGCTTTGTGATCAGTCGTGTTTTGTGTGCAGTATATCCTCCGTGTTCGCGAAGAGAGGAACCACCGGCATTTCGGAACTGGAATCTACGTGTGCGTCGTATACTAGTTACCATCGCGTGCGTGTGTTTAAAAGAAAATGTTTACCAGGTGGTCACCGACAACTTGGCCCCGTCGGTAGAGCGTCTGCCTACTGAGGTAAGGGGCCCCGAGTTCGATTCCTTGGTACGACCAGAATTTTTATAATCGGTGTAAATTGGGGGACTTAACCCTTTACGGTGACGAATTGACGTATGTGTTTGTCTCTTCAATAGTTGATATTATTATTATTATTATTATTATTATTATTATTATTATTATTATTAGCAACGCGTCTTACCACCCGTTCGGGCTGTACACCTATGTACTAAATTACTCTAATGTGCTATGGATGAAGAAGGTTGAATATAGATGCATTGAACTCGTGAGAGTGGAAAACTATTTAGGATAAACAAACCTCAATGCAACGACTGGTATCAAACACCGATCTCTCTGTCATCGGCAGTTTAGTCTATAGCGAGAGTAGCGCGTTAAACCGTGCGGTCACCGAAGCTCGTTTGATGATGTTTCTGGTATTAACGGTCTCAGGAGGAATACATCTTAGGGTACGGCCAGACTGAGCGCGCGAGCGAGCGACTAAAATATAAAATAGAACACATTGGTTGTAATGGGGGGTGGCCACACTGGAGCGAGCGAGCGAGCGCGCGCGCTTGAAAGATAGAACTGGTTCTATTTTTCAAGCGCGCGCGCTCGACCCGGTACAGTCTAGTTTACAGGCGCTAGGCAATATGATTGTATGTTGGTTCATTGAGTGCTGGGGAAACTTCTCATTTTGACATGATATTTGACTTTTTTCTATCAGTGATAGGTTTAACACACTTGCTATTAATGGCCCGGTGACCTGGCGGTCTAGGGGTAAGGTGTCAGACTTCTGTGTTGGAGGTCTGGGGCTCAATCCTCGGTCCCGGCACAGATTTATCTGATTACCAAACCCTTCCTTCACCTTTGGCAAGACATCTTGTGAATGTGGGGAAAGCCAGGCCTCCACCGTGGTTCGGATTCCACGTTAAACTGTAGGTCCTTCATTTCATCTCACAATCACCCTACCATTACACATTAGCGTAAGTGCATATAACCCGAACGGGAAGTAAGATGCGGTGCTAATAATAATAATAATAATAATAATGGCCTAATTTAATTGGTAAGACCATAAATAATATAATGTATATATGTAAACCCGATATGTTAAAATACTTCAATATTATAATCAAAGTAGGCCTTTACAAATAAGAATCACCATTAGTTTGGAGAGATATGAAAAAACCACAACAATAAATAAGTTTTAAAAATCACCTTCAGTTCACTGAGCCAAGATTCGAACCTTTGCCTCCTAGTCAAAAGTTATCGAGTGCAACGCACCATTCTGCCACTGGTGCGGCAAATCTGATTTTAAAACACTTCAGTACAGTACCATACGCATTTCTCAATTTATTAATTGGATGCACTTCTACTTTTTTCAATTTTATAAATACACAATATTTTCTGTAAGAATTTTCGAGGAGCAGAGATGTACTAAGTGTGTTTGACAGAGACATCTTCTCTAACTAGGGGGGAGGGGGGGGGGCGGTGACCTAGTGGTCTAGGGGTAAGGTGTCAGACTTCTGTGCTGGCAGCCGGGGTCCAATCCTCGGTCCCGGCACAGATTAATCTTATTTCCAAACCCTTCCTTCACCTCTGACAAGACATCTTGTGAATGTAGGGAATGCCAGGCCACCACCGTGGTTCGGATTCCACGTTAAATTGTAGGTCCTTCATTTCATCTCACAATAACCCTACCATTACACATTAGCGTAAGTGCGTATAACCCGAACGGGTAGTAAGACGCGGTGCTAATAATAATCTTACTATGGTCCGCTAATTACGCGCTCGCTCGCTCGCGCGCTCGCTCGCACGCTTGGCAGTCTGGCCGAACCCTTAGGCTCGGTGCACACGGGAGGAATTTCGGTGGAAACTTCGCGGAGCGGAAGACGCGCGTTCTCCGCAAATATTCCGCAAGTTCGAGTGGAATCTTCGCGGACATCCATCTGAGGACTCTCCTTTTTATACAGTCACCATGGATCACACGGAGTGTGTGGTATTTTCTTATTTCCTAATTATTATTATTAGCACCGCGTCTTACTACCCGTTCGGGTTATACGCACATACGCTAATGTGTAATGGTAGGGTGATTGTGAGATGAAATGGAGGACTTACAGTTTAACGTGGAATCCGAACCACGGTGGAGGCCTGGCATTCCCCACATTATTTCCTAATAAAATATATCAAAGAAAAGAAAAAATGTAAGAAGCATCGTAGATATTGGACTCATACAATTGTTAGCTGCCGATTAAGTAAGGGTACGTTTTACACCCTTTTTCACGACTTGAGGGAAGATGACGTTACATTTTTTAATTATTACAGAATGTAATTTGTAATAAGCAAATATTTTTAGTTAAATTACTATGAAAAAATAATAATGAGATGTACAAGTAACAGTAACACCGTATCCGCCGATATTCCGCGCCGAGCTGTCCGGCCGTGATTACCGTCCCATAGAATTAACATGAGATTGGGCGCCCCAAGCGGAATTCCTGCGGAACATTTTCCTACGGGGAGCAGCGGAAGACCAGAGGAGAGATTTCCTCGGTGAAAATTTTCCTCCCGTGTGCACCGAACTATTGGACCCTAGGTATTTTGCCTGGCCCTGCGGAGGTAGCGATGATTCCGCAGGACTTCCTCTCCGCGAAAATTCCTCCCGTGTGCACCGAGCCTTAAGTGTAAACGTTGCCATTTGGGATATCTATATCTCGATTACATTACAGGGTGTCTACCATCCGGGAAAATCGGGGAAAACTGGAAATATCCGGGAATTTGAAGTGGTCGGCAAAAAACGGGTTTTAGTCGGGAATTTGGCAAATTAAAAAAAATATCCGGGAAATTATTGTTTTACTCAAAATATGAGATATAATAATCATTAAATCAGTAAATTACATTGTGATTCAAACTGTCTTTTTTATTTGTAGCTGTGTAATATATTTTATAATTTTTCTAATTTCTAGTAGACTATGTTAGTACAAATAAAAAAGTTTTTTTTTTTAATTTTAAAACTTATTGTTACTATTCATAAAAAATATTGATAACAACCTTGGGGGAGGGGGAGATAGAAGTGTGTGACACACTTTTGAGTCAAGAATTTTAGAAAATTATCAGTTGAAACCAGGGAAAAAGTTGGGAATTTCATTGGCCAAGTTGAGTAGACTCCATGATTTTTATATTCCCATTTAATCAGTTGAAATTATTTTACAGAAATAGTAGTTGAAAATTTTCCGTCTCACATCTCTACTTGTAGTCCGTTGACTAAGAGATTGGTCGACTCCCAAGACTAGATCATAAATATGGGCCTAAGTATACATTTCAAGAAGAGTCCCGTGAAACAATAACTAAATAAAAGGGTTAGTCTGGAAGGCCTCTGCGGATCAATAAGGACGTAGGTTCGCGCGGGGGTCGAACCCGAGCTGGGTATGACGTGGCGGCGCGCGGCGGGGCGTATTTCCCGGTTTTCTAGTCTCTTTCCCTCCCCACCTCCCCCTCTCGTCACACTGAGTCAACAATTAAGGCCGGTACACACAGAACGCTAAGCTAAGATTTGCTCTGCTAACTCTTTAATAAAAAAAATAATAACATACTATATATTTAATTGTGCTGGTTCACACATAAAGCTAAGCTATGCCTTGCTACGCCGCGCTATATTTTTCCCCAATTGCTGGCTGGGCAATTTTTTCATCTCCCATCTTGACCCATCTTACATTGCGCATGCGTATAGCGAAGCTTGGGCTCCGTGTTGAACAAATGAAGTTCTGGGTTGGTGAAAATAGCCGTTGAACAAACGAAGTTCTGGGTTGGTGAAAATAGCCAAAGAAGTGTAGACGTTTTGCTTTCATTTGGTTTCACTTGCAATGTTTTATTAAGGTTTTTTATTTAATATGTTTTTTATATTAAAATTGAAGCGTTAGTTGAACAAGTTAAACCTCCACCTATTAAATTTTCTTCATCTTCTAAAACAGCTGCCAACAGCAGAATCTTCTCTTCCTCAACATTATAACCTGAACTAAACAAGACATTTTGGAGAACGCCATCATAACATAACTTCACTGGAGCAGACCAGAAAGAAACAACACTTAATTCTGGAGTGAAAAGGGGGACCATTGCTTAACTTAGCAGTGAGTGTGAAACCAAACTGATAAAAGTCTTAGCACTCGCCAGCGATTTACCTTTTCGTGTCATCTTGTGAAATAGGTTTTTATTGTTTACTTTTTATGTTTTTTATGTTGAATTTTAATGTCTAGGCAAAGTGATGTCACGCCACAATATAACCCCAGCTTATTGGTTAAATGACTAAGTATGTTGACGTCTTTCGAATTATTATTTATTTATTTCCTTAACACCGCGTATTACTACCCGTTCGGATTATACTGTGTGTTCAACATATGAATTGTTTTCTGAAAGGCCCTTTTCCCTACCAGAAATCTATTATATAGTAGGATATTGGTAGGAAAAAAAGACCTTCCAGAGAGTAATTCCTACCATGAATTAAAGTATACACTTTCGAACCATTATTAACTGACTGTGGTTAGATATTTTCCCTCGTGAAACGTTAAAGAAAATATAGAATAATAGAATGCCAGGTCGCCACCGTGGTTCGGATTCCACGTTAAACTGTAGGTCCTTCATTTCATCTCACAATCACCCTACCATTACACATTAGCGTAAGTGCGTATAACCCGAACGGGTAGTAAGACGCGGTGCTAATAATAATAATAATAATAATAATAATAATAATAGAATAATAATTATGATGAGCCTAAGAAAATACGGCGTAAACTGTTTTTAAGTAGATATATCTATATATTTTTTTGTTTTACATGTTGATATTTATAGCTTTTTGCAAATATAAACGATACTATGGTGTTCGTGCGATTGGTGTTATATTTGGTTTTGTAGCAGACAGTTCTCATAAGAATACTGAATTATTTAATGATTTAAATATTTAAATGAAGTGTGTGAGGAGCACGTTAGCGGTCACGATAAGAAACAAGGTAAGGAATGAAGCTATCCGGTAAAGGG
This sequence comes from Timema cristinae, assembly GCA_039000515.1. Lineage (NCBI taxonomy): Eukaryota > Metazoa > Arthropoda > Insecta > Phasmatodea > Timematidae > Timema > Timema cristinae. The sequence continues at coordinate 37,707,491 of JBCFYV010000935.1, read as the reverse complement.
TAAGGGTACAAGGAGTACATGAGATAGAGGAAGTAAGGCTGAGGTGGTATGGACATATAATGAGGACGGAGAAGGGGAGGATGCCAAAGAAAATGATGGAGATGAAGTATGTATGAAAAAGACCCCAATGGAAGCCATAAAACAGATGAGAGGAGCGGATAATATAATGTGTGCAAGTGAGAGGAGAAGATTGGACGCAATTAAAGTAGGATTAATGGTGAAAGGTTAGAGGAAGGCGGAGGAGTTTTACTAAACTGACTGCCATAGGCTCGAAACAGCTGATGATGATGATGGATGATGATGATGATAAATATGTTTACAGTATTTTTTGCGCCGCGTCTTTCTGCCAATTCGGGTTATACGCTTACAGTATTATTACACAACCTATTTTGTACAAATTATTGTTTTTATAAACTTTAAAACTTTGGGAATATATACGTAAGAAACGAACAATTTTAGAGTCTCTGGAAATAGCTATAGAAAGTTTCTAGCAGGAAGAAACTTTTAGAAAATGCAAACATATTTTTTGTGCCGTTAACATTGATGTTATTTTAATATGTTTTCCCCCTTAATATTTATACTATCTATGAAAATAGCAGCTGTAGATCACACAATTTAAACTTATATGGGGATAATTTCTCAAGTATAATAGTCCTTTGTTTTTCATAGGTGTTGGTCGGAAGTGGTATTCCTATTAAAAACAGGATTTAGTTATCATTTACGTCTAAATATTTGACGAGTCTACATTTTTTAGACTAAGCGCGTATATTTCAATCAAAGTTCAAAATAATATTTATAAAATTAGTAGTTAAAAAAATTGTTCCTTACTGCAGTAAATAATTTTCAGGACAGCACCTATACGAGTATAGTAGGATTATGGTAGGAAGAACATATTTTAACAATAAGTCATGTGATCTGCAACTGTCATTTATGATATATATATCAATACCTTAAAAATAATATTCATAATATAGTGAAATGCTGTCAGACAAAAAAGTTTGTATTTTTTAAACTGTTCTTCCTACCAGAATCCTAGTATAGTTGATTACTGAGCACTCAACAAGGTGCCTGTAGCTACAATGTTGGTCAAGTAGTCTAAAGCGTCATACCCGCGATAAAATGGACTGCCGGTGACGGGAAAGTCGTGGCTCTATTCACTTATGGGTGCACTAAGATATTCAACCTTTTTTTTATTCGCGTACCCCAAGATATGATTTAGCTTCAACTTTTTACCCCCAAAGATATCTCGCGTACCCCAGGTTGAACACCATATTTGAATCCGTACTAAATTAATCACTTGGGTTTTTCCTATCCCCAACGCATATGCAGGTGCATTTACTCTTTATTACCCTTCCCATCTATCATTTATAACCGTTACCGGTTAGCACTAAATTAATTAAAATGAGATACATTAATATGTTTCGAATCTCGGTGAATTATTTCTCTTTTAAATGGTTTCACTCCACTCAAATGAAGGTACATCTTCTTTAAAAGATACCTTTATTATTCTCACCACATTTAAGTAATTATTATTATTATTATTATTAGCACCGCGTCTTACTACCCGTTCGGGTTATACGCACTTACGCTAATATGTAATGGTAGGGTGATTGTGAGATTAAATGAAGGACCTACAGTTTAACGTGGAATCCGAACCACGGTGGAGACCGGCATTCCTCACATTCACTTTTTAAGTAATTAAAGGCGTACAATACGAACGGCTAGCAAGTATGTTGTTATTTACCATTGTGTTAAACAAACTAAACAGGTTCCAGCCAATCTGTCGAGCTTTACCTCACCTGGAAACTAAAGTTTCCCACAGTTGTTTATTTATCTAAACCCCACAATATTTTTTTATGACTTGGAGAAACTAGATGTCGAATCAAGTTTCTCGTTTTCCATTGTGGTTTTTGGTCGAGAAAAGTGTTTTATTTTTGTTTTATGTTGCTTGATAGGTGTTCGAAACAGGATGCACTCATTTTTTTTTTTAGATGACCTCGTCTCTTAACCCCCCTCCCATCACCACCTTTTATTACTAGTCTAAATAGCACATTAGAAAACATTCTGAATTAATTATTGAAGTGTGTAGCCTAAATTATTTTTTTCATCACCGTGCATTACTATTCGTTCGGGTTGTACTTTTATGTAGCCTACTAATTACGCTAATGGTTTTAAGGGTTAGGAAGGTTATATGGGCTACATTTAGAGGAAGTGTACCCACATTTTCGTGGAGGGAGAATGTAAAACAATTAAAAAAACCTCAACCGAGATTCAAACCCCATTCTTCCCGTTATTGGCAGTCTAGTCTACTCAGAGAGTAGCACGTTAGACCATGCGTGCTCCCACTATCTGACACATATATGTAAACTGACTGGGGCGTGCTTATTAATATAACTACATTCTGACACTTATATGTAAGGTGACGTGTGCTATCATGTTCAAGTGAGGGTTCTAAGCGGGAGACTCAAGAAACACAATCACATTATTGTTGGTTTATTTTTCAAAGCAATCTGCTCTCATACATTGCCGTCAAACTCCCGACACCTTCTGTCTTGTCGTTCACCCAACCCCGGTCAACGTATCGCTTGAGATCCCTAACTTAACGTGGGCAAGAATGGGCTCACATTCTTTAACCATTGTCTTAACCAATGTCTTAATCGATGGTTACACTCATGGCGCGCGAGGCACGCCGTCGCTAAACGGACTCATCTTAATACACACTCGACATGACAACTGTCTGGAAGCAACTGCCTGGAACTAACTGCCAGAGCTGTACTCTAGGATACACACTAGCTAGAATCTGCCGCCTAGGAGGTTCCAATGACGGCATCAAGCACCAATCAACGTGCCTAGATCCACGTCATACAAAACAACGCGATGCTTGAACATCGCTTCTCACAGATTCAATGCCCTCCCGATAGAATAAGCATTTATGGGCCTACGTGCGGATTGCACAGGCAATACCTCACATTTCAGAGGCTTGACCCTACAGTTATTAGCTGACCGGCGATAGTTGAACTTACAATAGATACCACAAACATGTTGAGAATAAATCATTAAGTCGAGAACTTCACACTGCCGAAGATGGGGAGATCGGGGCTTGATCCCGGTCTGGTGTATTTAAGGTGGTTTTTCCCTGAATGGTTTTCTCTCTCCCCGCGCAAATGCGGATACACTTCCTCTAAATTCAACCTTCCTAATCACCAACACATTTTTGTAATTATTACACAGGTGTATAAACCAAACAGGTAGTAAGACGTGATAAAAAATATATTTTTTCAATCTTGTGTAATACTGTATCTTGTTTAATGTAAGGAGGGGGAGTTCAAATATTAAGTAAGCACATTTATCGCCATTTGGAACCCTCCCCCGCCTTTGTGAGCAAAAATAAGCAAATCCCCCGTACACCTGCCCCTCCGTCTTGCTCATGTTATATTTTAATTATTTCTTTTGGGGGGGGGGGGGTAATTAGATCACAGGATTAACCATTAGTTTTTATACAATTTATAAATTGCCGGTAATTATTAATCTAGAGGTGTGAATTAATGGTGCGAAATAATTAACAAATACTATTGTAAACTGAATTCAAATTTATTGTACTAGACAGGTAAAATTAAAAACGGTTATAAAATTATTTAAAAAAATTACACTTATTTTAATTTATCAATGAAATTCTAGTGAATTATCATAGTTATAAAAAACTAAACCACTTTTAAACTAATGACCAAGGTTCTTGAATCCACGTCTCGACACTAATTTGGGGAAGCTGGGTCACTGCGATTCTAGTCCGGCTCTTGTCTTACGTAAACATGGTTCTAAGCCGCCCTCCCCCCCCCACCCTTGTAAGCAAAGCTCGAACACGCCTACCCCCTAAGATATCTACCTAATTCTTGAACGCCCCCTAACATCGAATATAATTTTAGTTGATGACAAACGCTGAGTTGTTTTTTTTCCTTTGCGGGGTTAAAAAACGAAAGGGTGTGATTGCGTTACGATCTAATTATTACATAGCAATATAATATGTTCGCTTCGAGGACATGCTTCCGATTGGACTAATTGGACCCCGCCACCGTTTCGCTGTCTTAATTGGCGGCAGGAATTACGCTTTGGCGACCATGATTTTTTTTTTTAAATTGTACGCCCAAGTCTTAACAAACGATCAAAGACACAACACATTCTAAAAGGTGCGGTGTCTAATCTGCGACATTTACCTGCGACTGCGGCTAGAGTCGCAGTCTTTGCGCATGCGCTGTTAGGGTCACTGGGCGACCAGGTCGTGCGACCAGCCGCTGTGATCTTTTAGACACCGGTGACTTGCTCCGTGGCCAAGGAAGTGACCGGCCATTTAATTTCTAAATTTCTAATGGATGTGTTTAGTTGGCCAACTGGTCGCCGCAGTCAAGTGCGCGCTGTCCCATCTACCACAAGCATTGTCGCGGGGGTAGCGCGAATGGTCGCCCAGTGCGCGTTGTGGAAGCTCACACTCCACTCACACAATGCTCAACCTACGCTCAAATATCGTACAGTACGAATCAAATGGAACTGTTCATACTATAGGGAACGCCGCGCTCACTCATAACGACCACCGCGATCCTTGTCGAGAATATTTTGATCGTAACCCGAATGGAGCGCTACACTAAACATGACATGCGCAGTATAGTCCCAAGCTCCAGTTTGTTTTCAACCCGTCGAACAAACACACATACCACATGGACGAAAAATTGATTCTTGTGCGTACCAAACCTTAAACATACAACTTGGCAAACAAGTTTCATAGTGATGATGTTAAAAAAAAAAAGTATGAAAGGAAATAGGACAAACTTTAAACAAAACGGGAAAATTTCCACGTTTATTTTATTATCTTAAAAAATACAATAATTTTAAACCTACAAATTTAAATCATATTGTGTTGCCAGAGAACTGAGCTTGCTTGTGATATGAAGAATTATGAAAATATTTCTCTTACATGAGCGTCGCAGTGTGAATACTTCAATGAATCCTATGAGCGTGAGCGTGATAAGAGTGTGAGCGTGAAACATGCCTAAGAGTTTGGTCTGCGACAAGAGGCGATGGCGGCACGTGTCGCGGCACTGATGGAGTGAGCAGTGCTTGCGGCCAGAGCCGCAGTGACAGTAAATTGCGTCTTCCGAAAATTCGCTATGGTAGGCCTAGCTATATACGATCATAATGTAATCCGTCAAGGTAAGACTGATAGGTGGATAGTGTGTACACCGAGCCGTGATTCGAACCCCGAACTTCTCGGCAAACCAGCCAAGATGAGACTTAACGCCCCGGCTACGGTAATGGCCTTGAGGGAATTCCTTAATCCATTTGTACAGGTGGTTTCCATTATTCGTTCTATGGAGAAGGGGGGGGGGGGAGTGTGTATAAAAAATGTAAGTTTGTGTTATTTGTAGTTTCGTCCCTGGAAGTTTATCTCCCGCCAGGAGAGTTGGTTAAAAGCGATGGTCCTTCGTGTCTGTTTATCCCTGCCTTGTTTGTTGAATAATATATCCCCTGGGTCAGGAAGAGAAGGAAAAGTTTCGGAAACACGCAGCTAAACAGCCGCACAAGGAATAGTAGGAGTCGTCGGTTGCCTGACCTTTTAGTTCTGAGGACAATCCAATCGTGAAAGATTTTACTAAATTTGACTTTAGCTAGTCATTGCTCGTCGTTCATTTTAAATCATATAGGTGGTTGTATGATCTAAGGTCGTGGTATTTAACCTTTTCTGTCCACGTACCTCCAGATATGATTTATTTTCATCTTCGTACCCTTAAAGTTGTTAAGTACAAAATACAAGTTATACATATTTTATAATCTACATTTAAAATAATATTAAATCCAAAATAATGTACTTAACAATTAGTTTTACATTATATTTTAAATTTTACGTGCTTTCTTAGATGTTTTCGTGTACTCCAGGTTGGTTACCACTCGTCTAAGGTGTCACTCTCGCAATATAGTGGATTTCTAGGAACGGGGAGGTCGGGTGTTGAATCCCGGTCGGTTGTTTTGAGTTTTTTTTATAAATTTTGTTTCCCATTCTCCATCCTCACAGATGTATATACATTCCCTTTAAATTATGCCTTCCTCATACCCAACCTACAAGTGAGCTCGGACGGATAGTATGGCGCGGTGAAAATAATAATGGATTTGATGAAAAATACCATTTAAGTAAAGGTAGAATCCTGGAAGGAAGAGTTGTCTCTTAAAGCAAAATTTGCTTCAAAATTATCTTTAACTACTTTAATATGTTTACACGTCATGTCATGTGATCAGCCACTTTTGATGGATACTATCAACACCGATAAAATGATGTGTAATGGTAGGGTGATTGTGAGATGAAATGGAGGACCTACAGTTTAACGTGGAATCCATACCACGGTGGAGGCCTGGCATTCCCCACATTCACAAGTCGGGATTGACCACATTAAAATATGTTAATACTATTTTCTAATGGGGTCCCCCCCCCCCCCCCCGACAGGATTCGACTACACATAACCAAATCTTTACGAAATATGATGGACGGATGCTGAGCGTAATTGGCAAATTGGGACGGGTGGATGGTGTGTAAACCTTAGCAGATTGAATTTGTTAATCTCATCTAGTCTGCTTTCTGGGTACTGGGGAGGGTGGGATTTGAATTCCGGCTGGTGAACTCTTACTAAATGGTTTTTCACTCACCCCCACTTAAATGCGGGTACATTTCTACTAAATTGTAGCTCACTCTTTGCTAACCATTGTGTGTTATTAAAATACGCATCGCCCAGATAAGTTAGACGCGGTGATAAAAAAATAAACATAAAAGTACATCAGTAAGTGTTAATTCGTATCACTGTTAATCCATGTCACGATGTTGTAAGCAAGGGAACCCTCTGTCCGGTGCGCCAGGCGCACGATCCTTCCCCTTCCTCTTTACCTTCGGTTCCACGAGGTAATTTCATTAACGATGCTCGGCGTCTTCTTTCGCCGCCGCCGCCGCCGCCGGTCTCGTGGCGAGTGCGCAAAGATCCGTCCGCCTTCCATACGCACGCACTGTGTGTTGACGCCGCCAGAAAGGGTGGGGTGGTGGGGTGGCCGGTCGTCTGTCTGTCGCCCAGTCGGGCACCTCGTGCTGTTCGGCTTGAATCTAGTGGCAAGGGGAAAGAGCATGTTTTTCGTGTCGTCTTCGAGCCCAGTATGTGAGTCCGCGTTGTTTGATGTCGCTTCGCTTCGCTTTTTTTTTTTTTTGTTGGGTGAAATTGGCGTACTAATATAGCTGTTGTGATTGTAAGAGCAAATAATAATATTATAATTTTTTTTACCCTGGCTATCAAGTCACGTTACTTTCATAAAGAACCACGTGGTCATTTCGAGATACATCAGCTGGAATAATTTACTTAAAAAAACATTTTGCGTGATACATACATTATACATTATTTTAAACGGCTCCATTTTAACTGATCAGTCGAGTTTTTAACGATCTTTGATTAAAAAAAAGTGTAGGATTTGAGTGACGAATATCATCAATGTAAACAAAGCAATGTTTCATTGTTTTCCAATTTATTTTTTGGCATGACCATAAACATTTGTCGGCGTTATTAATACACAAAACAAGACACACGTGATGAGAATACAGTACATAGTTGAATCTCGATTGTTCTGATTTGAACGAAGCCGGACCCATCTCGAAACTTTCGGAAATTTGAATTTCACGGGATAGCCGGAAGAAAATGAAAATACATGTGGGTTTTTTTAGTGTAAAGTGCTTACTATTTATCTTTTAAATCGCATGATACAAATAAATTTCGAACATTATTTACACTCCGTTTATCCTGAAAGGTAGGAGTCTCTACTGATGGATTGCAGTAGGTCCCTATCTTATAAGCTACGCCATAGTGGAAACGTGCAAGGTAATTTTGCAACCTTTCATGGTAAACGAATTTTACATATTATTAGAATTTGAAAAAAAAAATAACATGCGTTTTTATTAGTCTTTTCCTGGTGTTTGCTGAAGATATGAGAGTATAGGCAACGAGATAATAGAACAGTGTTTTTTTTTCAGTTTTTTTTAATCAAATCATATTTTTGGTCAAAACAAATAAAATATTGCTCTAGTAGAAACATAAAAGTTTAATTTTCTTCAATAGTTCTTGAATATCTGTTAAGGGTTCCTATGAATTTAATGACAACTATTTTTATTAATTTAAAAAGTTTCTCTATGCTCGTGACAGATATTCAACAACTGTTAATATCATCATATGAAGAAAATTAAACTCTTATGTGTCTATTGGAGAAATATTTGATTTATTTTGAAAAAAAAAAAAAAAGTTTTGCAAAAACACTACTCTTTTATCGCGTAATCTACACCTCCCACCTTAAACACTCATCCAAGGTAAAAGTCAATGCACCGAACGTATCCCTACATCGAACTATACCTAGCCTCGGAACTATCGATACTACTACTATATTTATAATATCTCTTTCATAATATGATTTAGCAGAAGTTACGGTCATCATGTCGTCTGCGCGCACCAGGTGCCATCGAAATAGCCGCCTTATTTGATGTGCCTTTCTCCGCGTCACAAGGTCGTTCCAGTTTTATAGCCTTCGCTTGGGAACGCTTGTAAACAGCGCGCGCGCGACTTGGCTCAGTGACGAACTAGTAGTAGGAGGAAGCACGCGGCAAGATTTGAACTCTGGCGTTCGTGATGGTGAGAATGGTGTTCGGTAGTGACTCGTGTGCGGGGATAACAGTGATCAGTGCTACAAGTTGAACAGTGACGCGGTGACTCGGCCGAAATAATGCGTGACGGCGGGAAAAGAAGCGTTTTTGAATCGCTTCTGGAGTGGGAGTAAGTATTATTACTATATCTTATCATCGTTGTTTTTACATACAAAAAAAGATTTTTGGCTGTAGGACGCTTAAACTAAATTCGATTAGATTGGAAAAATGACACCTAGACACTGGAATCGAACTCTGGACAATTGCTTTACCACCGAGTTATCCAGGGATCGTCCCGTGCTTAGGTCATCTTCACTCATATTTTAAGGCAGCTATTGGACGATTCCTGGATAGCTCAGTGGTCAGTTCTATGGCGTACTAAGCCAAAGATCGTGAGTTCGATTCCCGTTGTCAGGTGTCATTTTTCAATTTAAAGAATATAAAATAACCCGGTCAAAAACATGTTTTTTTTGTTTAAATTATTATTATTATTATTATTATTATTATTATTATTATTATTATCACCGCGTCTTACTACCCGTTCGAGTTATACACACGCTAATGTGTAATGGTGGGGTGATTGTGAGATGAAATGAATACAAGAAACATATATGACTGTTTATTTATTGTAGACCTTGATATGTTGATGTTAGGTCTAGTATTAATTATTAATTTTTTCCACAATATTAAAAATTTCAAAAAAATCAGCATTTAATCCCATATTAGTTTTTATTATTATAAATTAATATTTTTTAATAACTTTTTGTCATTTTACAAATAATTATTTGTTAAGAGTATTATTAATAACAATATAAATGTGAAAAACCTGAATATGTAGTATTACACAGAATAAAAAGTCATAAACCTTTTTAACACTATTACAACATTTTAGAAAACATTCCAAAGTAGTTTAAAGTAAGGAGTGGTAATAATTAAAGATAAGACTTAGATATAAAACTCAGGAATAGTTATAACAAAATATATAGATTTTCAGTTTAATGAATTTGATAGTTTTAAAATTGTTAGATGAATTAAGTGACTTTTAATATTCAAAATGTTGATTATATTTTGCTTTTAATGAGCAACAAAATGTCATATAAAATTTTTCAATAAATTGATTTAACATTGAATTGAAACATAGGTTGACGACAAGTCTAAAATACACATATAACATATTAAAACTCAGTTACAAAACTTGGATAGAACAAATTAAGTACAACAAAGTTTAAAGATAAACAGTGTTGTAAATTAGGTATTAAAATTGAATTAGTGGGCTAGCATCTCCCATTGTAGTTTAATAAAGTAATGAAAATGTTCTTGTTACAACGTTTTTGAAGAATATAATAATTTTTTTAAGGTTATGTATAAAATCTAAGCCTTATCTTGGTTCATTTACATTACTCCTTGGGATAATCAGACATTAGAATGATGCTGATTTATATTCTTCCGACATGTTTCGATAGAAAAATACCATAATCATGGACAGCGTAAAATGAACTTAAAGAACCATCAAGAAAACTTGAGTATTATATTGTCACGTTACCTGCTTGGCAGCAGGATAACGCAGCGCAATATTGTTTAATATGGCGTGAACCCTTTTTGGTGGTCGAATGGTCTAACGCGTCCCTCCTCGCAGTAGACTGGTCTGCCGATATCTGGGAGATCGGAATTCGTATTCCTGTCAGGTGTATTTTTCACTCCCCCCTCTACGCAAATTCAGATACAATTCATACAAGCTCAACCTACCTCATCCCTAAACCATGAACGTAATTAGTTAAAATGCACCTGCTTCGGTGGCCGCATGGTCTAAGGCGCTACTCTCGTAATAGAATGGCCTGCCAATGATGGGGATATCGTGGTTTGATTCCAATCGGTTGTACTGAGGGTGAGTTTGCAACGCAAATGCGAGTACATTTCCTCTAAATTAAACCTTCCTGATCCCTAATCCACTAATGTATTTAGTACATAAGCGTACAACCCTAATAGTTAGTAGGTTGAGGTGACAACAAACAATAAAACTGTGGTAGAACGCCAGAAGGAGCAACTTGAAATACACAACACGTGTTTCTCAAAGGCCTTAAAGATAAGTTATTTTGTTGATGTTATCCACACTTAACAAAACTTAAAAAATAATTTTATGATTAGTATTATTTTAGATTGGTTATTTATTTTATTTATTATTTAGCACCGCGTCTTACTAACCGTTCGGGTTATACGCTTTACGTACTAATTACGCTAATGGATTAGGAATTGGGAAGGTTGAATTAGATAAAGTGAATCCGCATTTGCGTGGAGGGAGAGAGGAAAATCATTTAGGAACCCCCCCCCCCTCAAGTTCACCCGACCGAGATTCGAACCTCGATCTCCCCGTCCTTTGGCAGTCGAGCTCAACACGACTAGCGCGTTAGCCAACTACGCCACCGAGGGGGTTTTGGTTAATTATTGATATTATCTATGAAAGTAACTGCTGCAGATCACAAGAGTTGATTATAATATATATCGTTTTGTGCATTTGCTAACAATCAAGTATCAAACAAGTTTCTTTTTGTTTACATCTAACCTTAGTAGAAACAAACAGCAATTTAGGGTAAATTTGAAATTAAACTTTTTTTTTTAGTGAATATGTTTATTTTTCTTTCAGCTTTGATAACCATGCAGGTGTGGTTACTGTGCAGCCGCCTTAATAGTAGGTTATTGTGTAGCCGCCTTAATAGTAGGCTAGGTCTACCTTGCGGTTTTGTATGTCTAGTCTGGTCACGTGACACGGAGGGGCTGAGTCAGTTGGTAATCTTATTACGCGCGGGCTCCGTTATAGCGTTAGGTGGGTGTTATGGTAGTAAGACGTGCGGGGGCCCACCCCACCCAAACTTTTCTTTTTCTGTGGCACCCACGGGGCCTCCGCGTTTTGGCACGAAGTGCGGGGAATCCCCTTGTTTGGCGTTGTTTGGCACAAGGTCAGGATTTTATTTTACTTCCCATAAAGTTTATTATCTATCAAATTGTTTATTCGTGAATAGGCCTATAGTCCGCACAAGCTGAAAAGATGATGCAAAGGTATGCGTCAATATCGGCACTCTTTTGAAGAGATAATTTAAACATAAAAAATAGGACGAATAGATACAAGATTGAATGTTTTTAGAATAGGTAGTACAGTAGCTATAGTAGGATTTTGGTAGTAAGAAACTTTTAGAAAATACTTTTTTTTTTAAATAACAGTTTACTATTATTAACAGTGTAATTTATAGGTATTGATAATATTTATCACAAGTGACTGCTGAAGATCACATGACTTGACGTATGAATACTTCAAATAATCTATAACTTTTCTAGCTTTCAAATAAGTTTCTTCGTAATAATGTAAATTGAACTGTAACCTTCTCGATCTTACCTTCCCGCGTGTCACTAATTAAACAGTCATGTTTTGCTATCACATCGTTATTTTTTAAGTTAAGAGGATTTGGACAAGCTTCGGTGACCGCATGGTCTAAGGCGTCAGTCTCGTATTTAGACTAGACTACTGATAGCAGGGAGATGAGGGTTTGTCGAATCGCGGCCGGATAGGTTTAAAAAAAATTGTTTTACACGCTCTCTCGACGCAAATGTGGATACACTTAATCTAAAGTCAACTTTCCTCATCCCTGAACTCAATAGCGTACGGTAATTAGTAAATATGCTGGCAAACTTGTCGAGATAATGACGCCTTAGAACACGTGACCACAGATTTTTGTTGGAGAAATGTTATCTTAAGAACATTTTGAAGTTTACGTAAATTAAAAGAAGCTGGAAATGCAAATAACAAACATTTTTATAATAAGCACAGAATGACACGTTCGCCTGCAATAACGGACATTGTTCCCCCTGGAATTTACAACTTAATTTAATACATGAAATGTTTTCTTTTACAACAAGAAAACATTGTTCACAATTTTTTTTTTTTAAGTTTGCCTTACAATATTTTTCTTCAGACAAAGCTGCTTTTGTAAAAACAGTTGTATCAAATTTGGTAAGGAATGAATTAGACGCTTTCAGTTTATATTTAATTAGGCAGTGTTTTTATTTAATGCTGTGAAATGAGTTCAAATTATAAGATTGTAATAAATTAAATAATTTCAAAAATTTATATTTTACCTCAATAAAATAATAATTTCTTCATACATTATTTACCTTCTTAGAGCTTCCTTCCTAAAAATTATACCCAAACTTATTGAATCATTGTATAATGTATGAATAAGATTTTCTAAATAATGTTAACAAATTCCTAAATTTAATGTCATATTTATGAAACCAAATTATAGATAAGTATTTTATTGAATGATTTTTTTTAAATGTATGACATTTATTTTTTATAAGTTTACTAGTTGCGTTCACATTGAAGCAAAACCATGCTCTTTGCAATTTATATATATTTTTAGAATTTTTACAGCGCCAGTAGAAAGTTTTCTAGTTGTGTCATGTGTGTGGGTGGGGAAATATATTTTGCCCCCCTTATCTGCCTGACCCCACCAGGAAAAATTTCTAAGACTATCACTGGTGTTTGGTAATACTATTGGTCAAGCAGTAAATATTTTCAATACGAAGAGATGAGAAATACTGAGTACTCTTGGCTCGCTGATGTTGAAAATAGATTGAGAGTTCCGGCTGGGTGCCATTTTATCCTGCCAGGCGTAGCAAGGACCTTAACCTTGAAATAAACTGGTAAAAAACTGATTAAAACTTTACATCCGTTTATATTTTGTCAACACTGTATAAACCATCGAGGGTTAGGTTGATAATTGGCTAATTCATGAAACTCACGATACTTGTAATCTCTGAAAAAATATACATTTCTTTCTTATCAATTATATCTGCTCTGCCATATACCTCACATTTAGGGTGACTATACGTCTCGATTAATCAGGATTGTCCCGTTTTGAGGACACAGAAATTCGTCACAATTTTAGAAAATTGTCTTTTGTCCCGATTTTTAATAGTAACATGTAAAAACAATTTTTATTTCCTCTTAAAATCTAAACTATAACACTGGTAAGTTGAACAATGAATAATTTTAAATCACAATTATTAATTATTATGTCTTTTATTGTATGATTATAAAATAATGTTCATTCCTATAATACTATTCATGTGTTCTAAACTAAATTTCTAGAATAGATTTACTTACCTTTTTTTTTTTGCGGGTTGGGGAAGAGGGTGCATGACAGGTGTCCCACTTTTGGTTTAAGCAATTATGGTCACCCTACTCTCATTGGAATTATGTTTTTTTGATTCTTGGCAATGGGGGTTTTGATTGGTGGTGAGAACACATCACGTAGACCAGGGATCGGAAACCTTTGAAGCATGAACAGCTATTTTCCAAAATATATTTTACTCTGGGGGCGCCAAGAAAAATATCAATTTTTATATTTGAATTTTCGCCTTTTATTTATGTATTTATTAGTGACAAGTTGAGAATATACATATTTTAAATGTAATAAACAAAACATAACTATAATATTTTCATTCATCAGATCTAAATATTTGAGCCTCAAATTATGAGGCATGTTACCAAGTGGGCTAATTGTTAAAAACATATTTATGAAGATATTAATGGAATAAAAAATTCAAGACTAATTAGTAATACATAACAAATAAGTTTAATTTCAAATAATACTCGACAACCATCCTGCTATTTGGTCAAACAAGACTATTTAACAAAAAACGGAGAAAATTACAAAATACAAGGTGGGCGCCTAAAATCTGTCAAGAGGGTGCCAAGACACCCGTGGGAATCAGATTTCTGATCCCTGCATAGACAGTTCTGCTTATCCTTGCAGCACTCCGCGACACGCCGCTGCATGTACTTTAGTTTCAATTTTATTCTGCAATCTTAATTAGTCGGGGTGAAAAAGATGACGATGGTAATGGTGTCATGACGATGTCCTTTTTGGATTTTGAAGTGTTACAGCCCTATCTAAGGTCGAACAATACTGATTATTATTTTTTCTTGGAAGGGAGGGCCCTAAAAGTAAACTTCCTGCAGTTCTGGAGTGTGGGCCACGTGGCATTGCCACGTGTCTCCCCGCGAAAGGCTTTATCGGTTGCGCCTTCTTTGTGACGTCTCTTTAAATCTTGTTACCGCGTTCAAAGTCGGCTTCTGTAAATACTTGTTACCATTCATTTACAGAACAAATTAAAAATTAGGATCGATTATTGGAAAGTCCGAGGTTATATGCAACGTTATAAGTAACACCTGATTATTTCTAAACAAAACTTTCTATTTTTATTAGTATGTTCATAAAAAGAACTCCAAAGTGTGAAACCACAAGCGAGCTATATCGACCGACCTAGCGGCCGCCGCTGTTTTATATAATAGTGCCAACATTGGTGGATAGAGGGTGTCATGGGGTCAGCACAACGCAACCTTCTGTCATTAATCTCAGTTTTATAAACCGGGGCTGCTACTTATTTATTCATCTGTCTTCAAGAGGCCGAGTTAGACTTGACTCCGTTATAGATCCACTGATTCGCAGATAAATTCTGGAAGTGCCGTGGTTCGAACCCGGCACTTCTGGATCTGTAGCCAGAAACTCTGACCACTAGACTTTCATAATATTGACAGAAATATGAAAGGTGCGTATGCACTAGAGGCAAATTTACGATTCAGGTCGAGGCTGAATGAAGTTACACGTATGCGCGCACAACCTGACTTAAGGGCCCTACAGACGATCCGATCTGGTTGGCCCGACAGTCGGCCTGACCAAATCAGGTGTTACCTACAGACGACCTGACTTTGTACCTGATTTTATCAGTTGTTTTTTCCTCTAAGAGACACACGTATCATGCCTTCTATATTATCCAAACACAAAAAAAGTTGGAATCGTGTTAATAGCGTCTTTATGGATTAATTCCAGAAAAAGAAAAATTTGGGCCAAAAAATGACTAATTGAACGGAAACAATTCAGTCATATTATGATGTTACTACATACATAATAGGTGACCTGGTGGTCTAGGAGTAAGGTGTCGGACTTCTGTGCTGGGAGTCCGGGATTCAATCCTCGGTCCCGGCACAGATTTATCTGATTACCAAACCCTCCCTTCACCTCTGACAAGACATCTTGTGAATGTGTGGAATGCCAGGCCGCCACCGTGGTTCGGATCCCAAGTTAAACTGTAGGTCCTCCATTTCATCTCACAATCACCCTACCATTACACATTAGCGTAAGTGCGTATAACCCTAACGCGTAGTAAGACGCGCTGCTGCTGCTAATAATAATAATAATAATAATAATAATAATAATAATAATAACAACAATAATAATAAATACACAATAGGCCTACTACTCACGCCTGTATTTGTAGTACAGCTGACACGCCGAATCACCCGACAACGCTACAGGCTACACGATTTGGTTTGGACGGTCGGATGCGCCGGCCACCCGACATGAAATAGACATTTTTTGTCGGGCGACACACCTACACACGACCCGATATTGCGCCTGATCTGACCAAATCGGCCCGACCACCTGGCCATATCGTGTCGTCGTGTAGATCCCTTTATATCGACATGAGTTGGCCCAACCACGTCATACTTCTCTCTGTTCGTAGACACAGCCGAGGCAGCCTGCTATTTATCTCTAGTGTATACGCACCTTTAAGCACATACAATACTGGGAGGCTGGGATTCGAATCTCGCCTGGTTATACCGCCCCCACATCTTGTGAATGTGGGGAATGCCAGTCCACCACCGTGGTTCGGATTCCACGTTAAACTGTAGGTCCTTCATTTCATCTCACAATCACCCTACCATTACACATTAGCGTAAGTGCGTATAACCCGAATGGGTAGTAAGACGCGGTGCTAATAATAAATAATAATATACCCCCCCTCTTAAAATGGTTCTCCAATCTTTCTCCATCTGCGTGTACATTTTTTAAAATTCTACTTAACTCATACCTTCCCCATAAGTTTAATTTTTTTATTTAGCACCGCGTCTTACTACCCGTTCGGGCTATACGCTTAAGTACTAATAACGCTAATGGATTAGGAATTGGGAAGGTTGAATTTAGAGGAAGTGAACCCGCATTTGCGTGTAGGGAGAGTGGAAAACCATTTAGGAAAAATCACCCTCAGTTCACCCGACCGAGATTCGAACCTCGATCTCCCCGTCCTTGGCAGTCAAGCTTAACACGATTAGCGCGTTAGCTAACTACGTCACCGAGGCGGTTCATAAGTGTAATTAAATTCCCTTAGCGATTAAACTGATAATTAATACATTTTTTCACTGCGTCTTTTTACTATTCCGGAATATCCGCACTAAAATTACTCTTATAGAGTGGGATTGAGGGAGGTCTATTTTAAAGGAAAAGTAGGTCTACCCGGAAGCAAAACATCGGCTCTACACACGGCTGGGATTCGAATCAAGACTTCCCCGTCATCGGCATTCTGGTATATTTGTAGAGTGATGCCTTAGTTAGACCATGCGAGGTTTTGTACGTTTTAACATTTGAAATATATATTACTTAAATTTAACAATGGCATCACCCAAACGGGCAGAAAGACGCGGTGCTAAATTTAAAATAAAATTGGCATCTGTACACGTGACCTTTGGCTTACTACGCCAATACTCCTATACACTGAGCTATCCAGGAGTGTTCCCGTGATCAGTGTCACTATACACCCGTATTTTAAGGCAGAGTCTGTGATGGACTTGGGAAAATCGTCGGTTTCTTGTGAATGATCAATTAAGATCACGAGCTGTCAGATAACGCAGCCACTTTCAACCTAGTAGGGATTTATTCTGCCAATAGTATATATGATTTAACTGGTAAAAGGCTAAGAATATTTTTACCTCACCAAGATCCGAACTAAGTGTCGCAGATAGAATTTGAATATAAGTTTGAATGCTTGACAATCTTGATCACGAGCAAGTACTTTAAAAGCAATTAAATTTGCTCGCCGAATACAGAATTTTTTGGTTGTCATTATCACATATAGTTTTTCTAAGTAATTTTGTATTTACAATTCTGTGAAAATCACTCCCGATTGCGCTACATGAGTAAGGCCCCCCCCTCCCCCCTTTCACCCCTTCTTTCTCATCCACCTTTTAATTTATTTCTGTGTTGTTGATAATTCTATCAAGGCCAAGTTTCATTTCACTAATTAATAATTCATTTTTTATTTTAAAATTTGATTAAAGTTATCTGTAAACCCTACGGTAATTTAATTTAAAAAATTGTGGCTGACTCACACTTTTTATATTATTGTTTATGACTTTTAGTGTTATTATCATAGATATAATATGAAGTTACTCTCAGCTCTACAGGGCGCCTTTAAATTCCCCCCCCCCCCCCACCCTGAGGCAGGCAATCCCCTTCAAATAAATAAAGACCTTCCTCCGCAAATTTCTGAGCGCGAAGATGAAAAAGTGCTAAGTGATTACAAGCAAGACTGGCATGTATATCTTTGCTTTAATGAAGCCGTGGTGGTTGGGGAATTACATCATAGGGAGGGGGGGGGGTTCATATCGTGCAACCCCAAGACCAGTGAACTCCTTTCCCCTTTGACTAGGGGAATGCGTCCAACCTACCCTTATTTTACCTTCCTGCCTGCCTTAAACCCTCCCACTCATCAAATTAACTTGACGTTCTGCAAGTATGAGTCTTCGTAAGGGGGGGATCTGTAGTTTGTACAATCATGTTTTGCTATTGTGGGATCTTCTGACAAATGTATTTTTAAGGTGAGGTGGAAGGTATCGCGAGCTAAGATTTATATTTTACAAGTTTTTTTGTTCATAACAAAGGACTTTTTTTTTTTCTTAAATACATACATTATCTCTCCAGTAGATACCTATACGTTAATTTTATTTACCTAGTAATTTCAACAGTGGTTGAATATTTGCCATCAGCATAGGAGCATTTGACCGGACTTTTTTAAAAAAGGTTTCTCATTAGCCTACTATGTGTAAAAAAAATTAGACCAAACGTATTAGCTGAAGAAATATTTAATTTATTTTTTACCCATAAAGTGTTTTGTTAAAAAAAACAACCTGTAAACATACGAACTTGATTTCGCGCGACCTTCCACCCCACCTTTGTGGGTATTCAACGAACGATTTGTTAACACATATTAGCGTACGACTTACAAACTGGTTTAACACTAAACAGCACGGCTAATATTACACATTATTTCTTGGGGACGAGATATTTACTAATTTGGTGGAAGGGCGAATCCTGACACAAATAGTAAAATGTTATCTTCATCAGCACTACCCTGAATCGAACTAATGTCCTACAGATTTGTGGGCAGCAACTTAAAAACATATCTTTTATCATGTTCTATTTTAGATTAAAAAAAAGAGTAACAAAGAAAGACTTTAATCTAAAAGACAATTTTAGAAGGAGCATTATCATACATTTCTAATAGATTCGTTATTTGGAACATATATATTTTGACATTAAATTTGGGAATCGTGTTGACCTTTTTAATAACTCTTGCGTTGAACATTTTCATTCCACGCCACCAGACCGGTAAGAAAACATTGAGGTAGTGTGACCACGTGTTTGGTGTGCCTTCAAGCGGCCAGACCTTGTAGTAGAGGCGTCCCCGACTCAGAAAAGTGGTACGAAGGGGGAGAGATGGGGGGGCTATCTTCAAGTGTATTGATCGCGTAGTACGAAAGGACCACTCCTCCTACTTCCCCCCCCCCCACCCTCCAAAACACTTTTTTTGCCCTTTCCTCTTTGTCTTGACACAATTTACAAGTCTCTCCCTAGCAATATCTGCGCGCTTCCTTCCTTCTTGATTACATTACAGCGTTCTTCTATCCTCAACCCTGCTACCTTCTCGTTTCGTGAACAACCCCTCCCACACAACCTTCTCTACCCCAACACTTTTTGAAGGGTATATCGCAACGCTGCTGTAAAGGGCCTCTCACACAGGATGCGACACGGTTCGTCACGTTGACGCGACTAAACAGATAGCCGTGCATTCTACTAGTGGAATGCGTTCCCAACACTTTTTGATGTGTTTATGGCAACTCTACTGTAAAGGGGCCATCCATAAACCATGTACCCGTTTTTTAAAATACAATTTTTGACTCTCCCTCCACACATGTAACTCCAAGTAGGCATTCCCCCCCCCCCCCCCCTGCTACCTGTGTTACGTAACTTTTCACATCAAGAGTGAATTACATTATTTCATAGATAAACTTTTATGACACTAAAAGAGGGACTCATTATAATAAACACATAATGGGAAATTATCGTTAAGTGTGTTTACTAGTGGTAAAAACAGGAACAATGTATTAGGAATTATTTTATTTATTTTTTCAACATTATAATACAAAGGATCATTAATTGTGAAATAAGTTTTTTTCGATTTTTGATTTGTACCTTCTAACACCAGTACTGCCATGATCGTAACCAGATTTTTTGGGGGCTGTGTTGGGAGGAGGGGAGAATAAGAAGCCTCTCCCATCCAACAGTTGTCAAGGTTTTTTTTAATGTCACTGATCTCTCATGAAACCATTAAAGTGCTTTAAAATATAATTTTGGTTGTTGGAAAGAGGGTGTGTGGAGGGGTAAACGCCCACTAAATGTCTACCTTCTTTATCCTGGGCGGATATTAAAATTTGAAGCATAAAATAAAGGTAAAATATAATAGTACATACTTTATCATAATAGACCTAACCTAGACAAGTAAAAGTGACCTGGCGGTCTAGGGTAAGGTGTCGGACTTCTATGCTGGCGGCCGGGGTTCAATCCTCGGTCCCGGCAAAGATTTATCTGATTACCAAACCCTTCCTTCACCTCTGACAAGACATCTTGTGAATGTGGGGAATGCCAGGCCTCCACCGTGGTTCGGATTCCACGTTAAACTGTAGGTCCTTCATTTCATCTCACAATCACCCTACCATTACACATTAGCGTAAGTGCGTATAACCCGAACGGGTAGTAAGACGCGATGCTAATAATAATAACTAGACAAGTAAAAACGATTTCAACAACACTTTATCACATAAAAAGACCAATTATATGTTCGGCTTTCCCCGCTAAGGGTGTATAAAAAAATCGGATATGTTTTTAAACTTCTAAAGCTGTGTTTTAAAATAACTTTGGATTCAGAAGTTTACTAGATCCTTAAAAAAACAATGAGTCACAGCCCCTTCCACTCTACTCTTGTGTGATGAGTGGGTAGTTCTCTTGAAAAGGTTGATCTCATCTCTTACCGACTCGTTGAAAAGTTTCAGAGTAACCTACACTAGGATCAAATCTAATACCCTTAAGGGCATCGATACCCCTGAAATAATCTCATAACTCATCCGATTCACTTTGTTTGGTGTTTACGGATTTTCCCCCACTACTTTTTTTTATACCCCCTTAGAAGGCTTTCACACGTGATGGTTTTTCGCCGTCGCCGTGATTATCGAGGCACAGTAGCCCCATGGCTTCTTTGGTGCTGACTGACAGCTCACAGCTGACTTCAGACAGCTTTAAAAAGTTACCATACAAAATTACGTATCCCTACGCCGAACCAGATGATCTGCAAAAACATCGGTTTAGCAGCTGTCACTTTTGACAGTCAAAATTTAGGTATATACCTAAATGTTGAATGTCAGAAGTCAGCTGTGAGCTGTCAGTCAGCACCAAAGAAGCCATGGGGCTACTGTACACAGGTTTAAATGAGAGCTTTCACACGTGACGGTACGGAGATAATGTCGTGGAAGGCCGCCGTGCCATGAACGGCGCGCTGAAACGGTCGAGATACATTGCGTCTAATGTGT
Source organism: Timema cristinae (assembly GCA_039000515.1). NCBI lineage: Eukaryota > Metazoa > Arthropoda > Insecta > Phasmatodea > Timematidae > Timema > Timema cristinae. The sequence continues at coordinate 37,686,027 of JBCFYV010000935.1, read as the reverse complement.
CTCTTCACACGCCACGTTGTTCGCTGTATTGAGTAGACGCTATGGTTTCCGAAACTTTCGAAATCGATGTTGAGGCACAAGTGGAATTTAGTCCAGAGCTTTGAGACAGAAGCTTAGAGGAGTACAAATCTTGGACTGAGTCATCAACCTGAAGGGAGGTTTATGCTGAAATTAACTTAGAATTCGAGTCGTTGGACGATAGTTAGTGCTTGGAACATGTTGGCAAACTCAAGTCTATGAATGTTCAAAGGATGTACCCAAAAACGTTTGTGGTCTTCGTTGACGTTTTTTCTTTTGTCAATATAGCAAGTACACGCACAAAAACTTCTCCCTTTGGTCCTTGTTAGCACACTAGAGCAGAACTAGGAGATTGAGGGGGAAGATTGGAGAGAATTCAACACGGCACGGTACGCCGTTGGTACAGACGGAAACTGAGATTAACTGCTGGAGGGGAAGGCTAGTTGTGCTGACCACATGCCACCCTCGATCCCCATAAGTTGGTGCTATCTTCGCCAACAGATGGTGGCCACTCGGTTGGTATAGCTCGCTTGGAGGCTGAGGCTATTGAGTAAATCTACCTGGTCGCGCATTATAACTGAATATCTTTGCTACAGCGCATTATCTGGTTTGGCTAGATTAATATCCCTACAGGTAGGGGCGCAAGCCCCATTTTGACTCTGATCTTCTAACTACTTTAAACTGGGGAGAGAGTTGCTGCATTGTTATTTAATATTCTCTTTCCTAGCGAATATACCTACGGGGCGCATTTCTCCTTAACTATTCTCCCTCCTCAAACCCCCTTAAATTATCATAGATACTTCCTTTAAAAAGTATTAATTAGATGTAATTAAAGTACATTTTCTGAATCCATTCATTGATCAAAGCAGCTTCGGTGGCCGCATGGTCTGAAGGCGTTTCATTCTCGCAATAGACTTAACTGCCGATGACGGGGAGATCGAGATCGGTGTTATTTTATTTCTATTTATTTTAGCACCGCGTCTTACTGCCCTTTCGGGTTATACGCTTAGGCCTCAGTGCTAATTACGATAATAGGTTAGGAATAGGGAAGGTTGAATTTAGAGGAAGGAAACCCGCGTTTGCGTGGAGGGAGAGTGGAAAATTATTATTTAGGAAAACCACCCCCAGTTAACCCGACCTATATTAGAACCTCGATCTCCCCGTCCTTGACAGTTTAGCTCAACATGAAACTAGTGCGTTAGCCAACTATGCTACTGAGGTGGGTGAGATCGGGGTTAAAATACCTGTCAGGTGTACCGAGGGAAGTTTTTCCAAATGGGTTTTCACTCTCCTTCCACGCAAATGCCGATAAACTTCCTCTAAAATCAGCCCTCACACCAATAACACATTAGTGTAAGTAGTACATATGCATATGACCAGGAAGGATATGTAAGACGCGGTGCTAAAAAAATAGATCAAATATATCAGTAAACGACTTACAAACTAATTTAAATTTAGAACAGACACAACACTCAGTCTCCCGGCCGACAACTCATTCATGTGAAAGAGCAAGTTCTATTTTACAAATCGTAATTCTTAGACCTTGACCTGAATATATCTAGGGCCCCTTATTTTTCGCTGCAACCTATTACCCGTTTGGGCTTTGGGATATCCGCATTTAGTCACACTAAATCGGGCAGGATGAGGAAGGGGCGAAATATTTGCGTAAAGGGACAGCAACCCGGTGGAGATTCGAACCCTGACCTTTTTGCGTCACCAGACAGGTTGACGCCTGAACGTACCCATCCACGCGGTATTCTCACGATTTCTCTCTTTAAGTTCTCCACCACGCCTTCTCGCATTCTCATATCTCAACCCAAGTGCGTGTGTCTTGATTGTTTACCTAGGTGCGTATCGTGGCTTTTATATTTATTTGTTTCTTCTTCCATCTTTCCTCTCGTTTCCTTCCCCTTCCCGTGTTTTTGTGAGAAGTAATTTCGTGAAAGGTGACGTCAAGTGGAAAACTGCAGTCAAGGTTTGTCTTACTTCCTTTCACCCCGTGGTGAACATGACCCGCGCTTTGGTAGTTTTTATAAACCCCCCTACACCCCCCTCCCCATTTCCTCTTCTCAAGGTATCTAACATGTTTTTATGACGGAAATGAGTGGTGACGTTGTAAGGTGAAGTATGAGTTGTATAGTTGTATTAGGGCTTGCTCATGTTTCTTTTTTCACAAGAATTTCCTTTGGGGGCGCGAGAATTTATTTTGGAAGTATTGATGTTTTGTGGAGTTTAGTGTGTGTATCTTATTTTTTTTACAGTTTTTTTTTCAACTTTTTATTTAGGAGATTGGCTGCTTTCATATTGCATTATAGTCTAGTTCAGGGTTTATGAAAGTGTGAGCTAAAAGACAGCGTGGTTTATAGTGGTTATATAGCTTGAAACTAAATGTTCAAAAATAACGTTTCGGTAAACTACAATAAAATATAATTTCCCCAGAAAAATAAACATATCTTGATAATCACATTAACACAATTTCCAGAAAAACACATCTGTATCATTACATCTTACAATTTTCAAACAAATTATTGTGAAAACTTTTTTTCCCCAAGAAAAATAAACATTTACAATTATTTATATGGTTAAAAACTTACCACATACCCATTTCTAACCAAATAATTAAATACATTTTAATAATAATCCATTAAAAATGTTATCAAGAAACTATCCTTAAATTCTCCCCCGAAAATAAATAATACTTAGCACTGCGTCTTAGTACCCGTTTGGGTTATACGCTTAAATAATAATTACGCTATTTGGGAAGGTTGAATCCAGAGGAAGTGAACTCGCGTTTGCGTGGAGAGAGAGGAGAGCCATTTAGGAAAAGCTACCCCCAGTTCACCCGAGTGAGATTCGAGCCTCTATCTCCCCGTCCTCGGCACTCTAGCTCATCACGAAACTCTAGCGCGTTAGCCAACTACGCCACTGAGGTGGGTCCAAAAATAAGTGTTTATTTTAATTTATCTTCTCAAACACTTTCCAAATATACATTTTAAATAATATTGTTTAAATGAATATCAAAACACAGGCTGCAAATAATTGTAGTTACGGGAATGTCCGTATGGAGGAGAATACATTTTAATTAATTAATTAGTTGAAAAATAATACCTAGAGACGGGAAACGTGCACAATACTTTCGGCTCAGTGTGCCAATGCTACCAGTCCCGCGTCCCTAAAAAAATCTTTTGAAATTAATTGGGAAGGAAATTAAAAAAACAAACAAAAAAAAAACCACATTTTTTTGCTGCCAAAAATTGAAAATGTTTTTACTTTATTATTAGTATTATTTTATAAGTACAGATATTATCATTGAATAATGACAGTTTTAGAATATATTACTTGACCGTAAACCTATATGGAAACTTTTTTAGTAACTTTTATAACCGGTAAAGTACTAAATGTACCGACTGTACCAAATTTGAATATCGAGCTTCGTGCTGCGTTTAATCAATTACCTTAACAAATGCACCCGCTTCGGTGGCCGCGTGGTCTAACGCGTTACTCTCGCAGTAGACTAGACTGCCGATGGCTGGGAAATTGAGGTTCGGAATCTCGGTCGGGTGTACTGAGGGTGGTTTTTCCAAAATTATCTTTCCACTCTCCCTCCACTCAAATGTGGGTACACTTTATATAAATATAACCTCCATAATCCCTAAAACTATTACCGTAATTAGTAGATAAGCGGTGCTAAAAGAAACCTTAACAGATATGTTAAGTTGTCACCTTTTCTCGCATTGTTTGTCTATTTTGATGCAAAGCTTAGTACGGAAGAAAGAGACGGGGCTATCCATCTAATGTTAGAAAATCTTCCCTCTCACCGGAGGGTCATAATGCAAGGTTGCCTGACCTTGTGTTCGATCCTAGGTCACAGACAAAGAAATAATGTGTCCCTAGGTCAATAGCGTCAACTGTATGTACAGTAGCCCCATGGCTTCTTTGGTGCTGACTGACAGCTCACAGCTGACAGCTGCGCTTTAAAAAGTTACCAGACCAAATTATGTTTCTCTACGCCGAACAATATGATCTACTAAAACATGTGTTTAGTAGCTGTCACTTTTGACGGTCAGACTTTAGGTATACTGTATATAGTCAACTGTGAGCTGTCAGTCAGCACCAAAGAAGCCACGGGGCTACTGTATGTCTACCTGGTATAATAAAAAATTCTTCCAACGTAAAAACCCCAGTGGTTTCCACTTTTTTTCAACTAAACGTGCAAGATCAGAGATTGAGACAATCTAGTGCTCACTTCATTCATCGGGGCGGTGATCACGCGGACAAATACGTCATATCCCGTCTGGTTTTCTGGGGACGGGGATGTGGGGGTTTGAATCTAGGCCGGATGTATTTTGAATTAATTTTCCTTAAATAGTTTCCCACCTACCCTCCGCGTAAATGTGTATACATTTCCTCTATATTCTACCTTCCTCATTCTTATCCTATTAGTATAATTAAATGTAGTTAGTCTAGGCGATAAAAATATAACATAACTTGAGAAATTTGAAAAATTGAAAAAGGTATGTCGGTTTAAAAAGGACGTTTTAAATCTGTCATTTCAGTCTTTACTGAATATTAGCGGGAGCAAATAATATATATATATATATATATATATATTATTTATTTACCCGCATAGATGGTCGCATGGTCTAAGGCGCTACTCTCGCAGTAGAATAGACTACAGATGACGGGCAGATCGAGGTTATAATCTCGGTCGGGTGTTCTGAGGGCTTTTTTTTCTTCAAAATAGTGTTTCACTCTCACTCCACGCAAATGCGGGTACATTTCCCACAAATATAGCCTGCACCATCCTAAAACCACTAGCGTAATTAATACATAAGCTTATAAACCTGAATGGGTAGTAAGATCTGGTACTTTAACACAAATATACTCGGTCCCGGCACAGATTTATCTGATTACCAAACCCTTCCTTCACCTCTGACAAGACATCTTGTGAATGTGGGGAATGCCAGGCCTCCACCGTGGTTCGGATTCCACGTTAAACTGTAGGTCCTCCATTTCCTCTCACAATCACCCTACCATTACACATTAGCGTAAGTGCGTATAACCCGAACGGGTAGTAAGACGCGGTGCTATATAATAATAATAATAACACAAATATATATTCACCGCCTCGGTGGTTGAATAACTCAAGAATCTAAATGGCCGATGACAGGGATATCGGGGCTCAATCCTGGTTGGATGTATTGATAGTGATATTGCTAAATGTTTTCCCACCCTCCATCCACTTCAAATTAGGGTACACTTCCACTGAACATAACCTTACTCATTCCTAACACACTATCGTATGAATTGAACGCCGGGTCAAGAAAATAATCTTATGATATATATTTTTAAAATAAAATTGAACTATTTTGTTAACATTTTTTATAGTCTTATTAATAACTTCCAAACAATATGCATATTCAATTTTTCTTATTATTTAAAAAATTAAATAATAGATAATTTCAAGAAATATTAAAAATGACGAAACTGCCTCTTTTAAGTACCACACTGATTGGGACAAAAACTTTAATCGATCAATTGATTGAGTGGTTGACGTTCAAAATCCCGTCCGGATGCCATCTCTATGGATCACCACATTCTTATCATAAGTTCCTTCTGGGAAGTCGTTGTTAATTCACTATGCATGCAATGCTCCATCCAATCAATCAAACACATGATATCATACTTAATAATTCTCGATCGCGTGTGTTTTTGAGCATTTAATTTGTTCATAACTTATTTGGTAGATATTGGATTCAAACCCCGATTTTCCTGTCATCGCTTTCCAAACTATATTCTAATGTGAGAGTTACACGTTAGACCATGTCACCACGATTCGGGTAAAGACGGGGTTCAAAATTCTCGGTGTGGTATATTTAAGGCTGGTTTACATTTTTTTCATCCTCTCTCCAAGATTATGAAGATGCAATTCCTCTTGATTGCACTCCTCATCCTTACCCCAAAGATTAACCCGTGAATAATTCGTGCGCCAAACTTTCTGTTTAAATAAGCTCGTCTTATGATAGCTACAGTAGTCCCATGGCTTCTTTGGTGCTGACTGACAGCTCACAGCTGACTTTTGACAGTCAAAATTTAGGTATATACCTAAATTTTGACCGTAAGAAGCGACAGCTGCTAAACACATGTTTTTGCAGATCATATGGTTCGGTGTAGGAATTCATGATTTGGTCCGGTAACTTTTCAAAGCTTTTAGCTGTCAGTCAGCACCAAAGAAGCCATGGGCTACTGTATGCAAATGTCCATGTGTCAGGACTGTTAAGGACAACTTGACCAACGACAAACAATTTTGCGGTAGCGATGTTTTTTGTTGAACACCTTGTTGACAAGATTCCTCTTCCCCCATAGTTTCTTCCCGAGTCTCCTAAAACAGACACATCACGAAAGAGAAAAGGTAGAAATCGCCCTTTGGTGGTTTTTTTTTTAAGTTATTCCTCCCCATTCTTTCATTCCCGAGGGATTACAAGTGCACATTAACTTGCGGTCCATTTCTTTTTTCCTTGCTTCTCTCTCTCTCTCTCTCTAACCCCCTATCCCCACACACACCTTTACTCCTCGTCTGTATTTACGACTTCTTAAAGCCTTGTTCTGTTCTTCGCGAGTTATAGCAGCAAATCTAACAAACTCCGTTATTTATGAGGGTGTAATAATGAAACAATGATCCTTTATTTTGCTTTACACCCCTCATGTCACACTAACTCTTTTGGATTGTTTTTCGACCTTCCTTCAAAGGTTGAGTTTTGTGTGCCTTAAAATAGCATCTTGTAGGCCTGGCCTATGTTTAGTAATTACCTATTGCTTCATAACGACTATTGTACTATTTAGTGGCTCACACACACCAGCAAAACCTGGTAAAGTCAACTAATTCGAATGTTCTAGAAGAGGCAGGAAATTTTTGTTAATTTTTAAAGAATTGTAACATAGTCGTCACTTATTTACTCTTTGGTATTAAGAACTTGAAAGTTCATTGCCGCACTTACAAAAGTACGCCACCTGTCCCTATCTTGAGCTAGTTCTCTCCATTCCACCTAATTACACCTTATATCTTTCAAGTCCAGTCTAATGTTATTCTCCCATCTGCGTTTAGTTCTTCCCAATGGCTAGAGCCCAGTAAAAATGGTTTTATGTCGTTTTTTGAATATCACTTTTCGGTGTTATTTCATGTTTATTCAAAATTACATGTTATATTAGGTGTTATTACATTATTACATGTTATATTAGGTGTTATTTCATTATTTACATATTGAGACAATTTATACAAAATTAAATTTTACTATTGAAACATTATATATTTGCTTTAAAATTATTTGTCAAGTTTGTCTGTATATTTCACAATGTTATAATCTAAAGTTTGTACTACAACAAATTACAGAAAGATTAAAATTTCTGCTTAATTTCGTGTTTATTTAAAGATTTCTTTTTGTAAAAGCGGTGTTATTTCGTTTTATAGGAGGATTTCGTGGGATTGCGTTTTATTTCGCTTTTCAAAAACATTTTAAATCATATCTAAAAACTATCAAAGTAAAAAGTACTTGATTCCATCTTTGTATGGCACTTTTCGCTTTATCGCGTCTCACCATTTTTACGGGGCTCTACCAATGGCCTCTTCCAATTGGGTTTGCCAGTCAGTACCTTGAACACGGTTCTAGATTCTCCCATTCGCGCTGCATCTCCTTCCCACCGCAATCTACGAGACTTGAATATCCTAACAATGTTTTATGATGAGTACAGGGTATTTAACTCATAATTATGTAACCCTCTCCAGTAGCCAAATCCTGTTAGGACCTAATATCTTCCTAAGCACCTTATTTTCGAAAACCCTAAATTTGTTTTCGTCATGTGAGATAAGAAACAGTGTTTCACACTCATTGAGAACAACTGGTAAAATTATTGTTTTGTATATTATAAGCTTTATTTCCTTGAAAGCAGATGAGATGTTAACAACTTAATGAAAGAGTAACAGCATGCGCATTTACCGACTGTATTCTCTTCCTAATTTACACTCTAAAATCATTAATGCTAGTTTAAATTGTTTCTAAATATTTAAATTCATTAACCCTGTCAAATGACGTTGTTCGTAGTAATCTCTAAATTATCGCGACCAATCCGTGTTCCCTGTGTAAACATATATACTTTAGGCGTCACTATCTTTTGAATATTGAGTGAATAGGATGAACCCATTTTCCCTTTAAAACTAGAAATAAAAAAAACTTTAAATCTAAATATCACGAATAATATGACATACAAATTAATTTTACAAGTCATATTAAATAATTACACTAAACGTGAGTTTTAATTTCTCTGAATGAAATAATTAACTGTTTATTTCACTATTTAAGGGTGTCCCATTTGAGTATATTATTGGAAAGGAGACGGACCTAACCTTATCCCGTTTGTCGCCCCCGCTAGATTGACACGTTTGAAATATTACATAAATTTACCCTTTTCACCGGGCCTGCAAATTCTTCAAAAATTTGTCGCAGAGCTTTGAGGTTTTACTGATTCTCAGGAAAGGAACCTCAACCAAAAGATGAAAAACTGTATCAGCTGATTGGTTGCGTTGTTCCAGGAGTCTAATGGCGATATAATACTTCTTGTGTTCAGCGGGAGCTGCTGGCTCTCAAGATAGAGGAGTCTCACCTATGAGAGTAAAAACTGCAAAGTATCAACAGATGATTTGTTACATTGTTTTAGGTGTCCACCGGCCAGTGGCGATATGACGCTTCCAGTGTCCAGCTATGAGGAGCTGCTGGCTCGAGTAAGGAGTCTAACAGATGAGACTATCCAACTTCAGAGAGAGCTTACCACGCCTCTTCTCAATACCACCTCCACGACTCTTGACTACAACGAGAATGGTGAGTGTGTTGGCGTCGTTCGTGAAACATTTCATTTCTGTACTATGATTCCCGTAGTTGGACTCCAACCGAGTTTGATCATCTGTTTAAAATAAAGGCTTAGGGTTAGGGTGTCGATACATACACCGAAGAGTGTTCAAATAAATGTCAAACTTTAAATTTATTAGAGGTGTACGATTACTTGAAAACTCGAGTTGAGTTTGAGTAGCTGCTTGAACTCGACTCGGAAGATTTATACATAACTTAAAAAATTTGAGTACTTGTAATTTTATACTTTTTCCTCGAACATTCTGAGCTTAGTTAATTTTATTCAGTTTTAAAAATCACACCATAATAAATAGTCTCTTAATATTTCATTTTTCTAGTTAAAAAATTGTACAAATATATTAAATAAAATTAAAAATCTGAATTGGTGTGACTATATAAAAAATCGTTTTTAAAAATATATTTATGCATTTACGATTTATAAATGGATCCATTATAGAAATTCAACTTGAAATATTTCTTGTTCAAATATCACTTTAATTATATGACCACCCGCCTCGGTGGCGTATTTGGATAACGCGCTGGTTCGTGTTGCGTTAGACTGCTGAGGACGGGGAGATCGAGGTTCGAATCTTGGTCGGGTGAACTGGGGGTGGTTTTTCCTAAATAGTTTTCCACTCTACCTTCATGCAAATGTGGGTTCACTTCCTCTAAATTCAATCTTCCCAATTCCTAACCCACTAGTATAATTAGTATGTAGGCGTATTACCGAAACGGGTAGTAAGACGTGTATATATATATATATATATATATATATATATATATGTGTATATAATTATATTATCTGAACTCGGAAAAAAAACTCGAATCGAATTCGACTCTAAGTGAAAAATGCCTACTCTCACACACCTAAAAATCATTCAAAGGGGAAGCTGCAATAGTATAAAACAACGATTTATTGAGTTCTACCAAACCAATTAAAAAAAAAAGAATATACCTCGAGGATTATATTAAAGCGTTTACATTATATATATAATTTATGTTAATGTCTGAAAGAAAAAAAACTGGGAGAACAGAGGAGAATTTTGCAAATTCTAGTAAAAATACTGGGATATTTGTTAATTTGGGATGTTTAACTGAAAGTTTAAAATTGGTCTTTGGATAGAGGAAAAAGTAAATCGAAGAACTAGGGTTGTGTAGCGACATAAGATGTATCCCCCTATACATCTTAAATCATCCTGTTTCAAACATATTTTATATGTCTTTACACTAGTCAGTTTGATAGTAAAAAAAAATTATTACCCTTTGTAATGATCCTAATTTTTATATTTAATATTGTTTCCAAATTTAAATATTTATTTTTAATTTCGGTATAATTTTCTATCTATCTATTCAGCCATTTTGTTTTATTTAATTTAAATACTCTTTTACATCATACTATTTGGTAACCACACCTCATTAGCGCTGTGTTTATTTCATGGTACTATCTTTTTCTGTAACCATCTTTTAACATTGTCTCTAAAAAAATGATGTCATATTCCTTTGTTCTGGACGGGGAATACCCGACAAAGAAGAACATCACTCTTTGCTGGAAACTTAATTTGTGAGGACGTGGTTTGGCAAAATCTTGTTATATTTAAGTAATCTTTGTATAAAAATAGGGTCATATTTTATTTAAAGAATAATTAAATATTTTCAAAATTTAATCTAAATAAATAAATTTAAATTAAAAGTTGTTTTAGTGAAATAATAATTTATATTCAACCATCTCTATAATCTGCGTCTCAGGCAATCATGGTGGCATGGAATGTTGTCATATTTAATCGATTTTAATAAAGTAAATAAATTATACTTAAATCGCCGGGAAATAACTACAAAGGAAAGGTTTACGATATATTCCGTTCATGATAGGTTTTTACCTGGATGACAGTTCGAAAATCATATGTTTAAGTTTTGGGTTGCCAACACTTGTAAAAGATCACAGTTTTGTTATAAATGTAAAGATCTTTAAGGTGCGGCAGAAGGGCGCACAAGTAATTTTACAGTTTTTATAGCATTACAATTTTTTGACCAAAATTAATCAAATATTTCTCCAGTAGCAACATAGAGTTTAGTTTCATGCACATGCTAATACCAACAGATCTTGAATATCTGTCAAGGGTGTCCTGGAATGTTGTCAAAATATTTCCTCTTTATTTAAAATGTTTTGACAAAATTCCAGGACACCCTTGACAGATATTCAAGATCTGTTGGTATTAGCATGTGCAGAAAACTAAACTCTATGTTGCTACTGGAGAAATACTTGATTAATTTTTGCCCACAAATTTATATTCCATAAAAACTGAAAAATACTTGCACTCCCTTCTACCGCACCTTAACTATCTGTTATATATTACATTTAAAATAACGTAAACTTAAGTTTTCTCACACTATTTCATTTTTTTAAATAATTTATTTTTATTCAACTCGAAACAATATTTTAAACATAATTAAACGTACTTATTTTTCGTTTTGGAACGTTATTGATTTTGTGTAATATAGTGCACACATAAATATATTTTAATACAAGCATCGTATTTACTTGGAAAAGAGAAAATTGTTGTCATTTTTTTTACATACAATAAATGATTTTATGATTATTTTATCGTATTTTGAAATATTTAACTGAATAAAATATTTTCATCAACTGCGTGTCTGCATCATTGTAAAAGTTTACCGTTATGTTCAATCATATGGTTTAGATTCGTTAGTCGCCATTTTAAAGATATGTTCGTTAGAAGTTTTTGTGAAAGTGGTGTGAATATTTTTTTAAAGGGAATAAAACTATAAACTTTGTGTCCAACCTCAAATAAATATATTAATAATATTGGCCTAAATTACTGTGGTTAACTATCACATTAATATATTACCATCTGTTTTCATTACAGTCATCTAGAGTGATAGATGTCAGCTGTTAGCGTAGTGATATATTAGGGATTACTTCTAGTAACATTTCGAGCTGTCATCCAGGTAAACTTAGCTCGTGAATGACTTATAACAATATCCGAGTTGGTCTTTCTCTCCGGCCACAATTATACCAACAATGTTGAGCTCATTTTGCTTACAGCTCGTCATGAGACTCGTTATATCCAGGTGGAGCGTTGTGTCACGAAAACTCATTTTGGAGATTGTCTGATTGGATTACACAAATCAATAAGGCTCTCCGTTCCGTGGCTGCCGGATCGGATTAATTAAACTAACAATGTTACCTTTGAGACAATAAGCTCTGTTGTTTATTGACTGGAATGTGGATCGAGTCAGTTGGCGGCTACATCATTCTTTAAAAGATACTCGATTATAGTTCCACCCCGGGGTTATTGACTGTCGCGTGCCTGTCGCTGGCTGACATGCAATATAATGATTAATTCTCTCTTAAACCTTAGTCCATAACCACCTCTCACGATACGCACATTTGTCGAGTTTGTATCTGGTCACAGACAATATTAGAGTAGAGCATTTTATAGTATTTAAATTATATAGACATTTTACTGTGGGACTACTCCTGGACTAAACTCCGAATCAAAAATACAACTCCGCCTATTTTCGCACCATGTCTAGAGACTTCCATCGACTTTATCTTTGGCTCCAAATGGCTGTCTGTCGATGATGCATGCCTGTTGACGTTGTCAAATGGGGGTCAACTCTCAATACATGTCTGTTGACGTTGTCAAATGGCTGTCGATACATGTCTGTTGATGACGTTGTCAAATGGGTGTCGGCACATCCCTGTTGACGTTGTCAAATGGGTGTCGATACATGTCTTTTGACGTTGCCAAATGGTTGTTGATACATGCCTGTTGGCGTTGTAAAACGTGTGTCTACTCATGTCTGTTGAATTGGTCAAGTGGGCGTCGGTTCATGTTTGTTAAAGTAGTCAAATGTTTATCGATACATGTATGTTGAGGTGGACAAATGTATGTCTATACATGTATGTTGGGGTGGACAAATGTATGTCTATACATGTATGTTGGGGTGGTCAAATGGATGTCTATACATGTATGTTGAGGTGGACAAATGTATGTCTATACATGTATGTTGGGGTAGTCAAATGGATGTCTATACATGTATGTTGAGGTGGACAAATGTATGTCTATACATGTATGTTGGGGTGGTCAAATGGATGTCTATACATGTATGTTGAGGTGGACAAATGTATGTCTATACATGTATGTTGGGGTGGTCAAATGGATGTCTATACATGTATGTTGAGGTGGACAAATGTATGTCTATACATGTATGTTGGGGTGGTCAAATGGATGTCTATACATGTATGTTGAGGTGGACAAATGTATGTCTATACATGTATGTTGGGGTGGACAAATGTATGTCTATACATGTATGTTGGGGTGGACAAATGTATGTCTATACATGTATGTTGGGGTGGACAAATGTATGTCTATACATGTATGTTGGGGTGGTCAAATGGATGTCTATACATGTATGTTGAGGTGGACAAATGTATGTCTATACATGTATGTTGGGGTGGTCAAATGTATGTCTATACATGTATGTTGAGGTGGACAAATGTATGTCTATACATGTATGTTGGGGTGGACAAATGTATGTCTATACATGTATGTTGGGGTGGACAAATGTATGTCTATACATGTATGTTGGGGTGGACAAATGTATGTCTATACATGTATGTTGGTGTGGTCAAATAAATATCTATACATGTATTTTAAAGGTCTCAATTAAGTATCTCTACATGTATGTTAATAGTATATATTGGATCGCTATGTTTGTATGTTGAAATAGTAAAATTTATCAGAAATGAACACAAGTACAACAAAAATTAGAAATATGTTAGCAGATTAAAGGTTGTCTTTACACGATTATGATTTCGGTTTGGTGAGATTTTTGCCATAAAAACTGCAAAATCACAGGCCTTTTCTCGCGTCCCCTTCCATCCCACCTCAAGTTTAATGTATGGAGCTAAAATTTACTATATCTAGGTACTTATATGAGGTTTACAGAATGAAATATTTATGATATTAATATTATAAGTATTTCAGTGTGTACACTACATATGAATGTCTAGTTATACTAAATATCAGCCCCATACATTAACTACTTTACCTTAATAATGGTACGCAAAGAACATAAAATTAGTTCGACCCCGTAGAACTCGAGAAATGTAATGATCTGAAAGTATCAAATCACTAATATTATAGTTTATACTAATACATTTGATAAATTTGTGCAATATAATTTTTATTGTTGAATGAGCTTAAGAAAATTGTAAATAGATAATATTTAAATATGCTTGAAATAAAATAAAGATAACTTAAAAATCTAAATTCGTTTCGCGGACCTCGGGTTGGGAACCTTTGCCCTACTCCATTAGTTTAGTTAAATGCGTGTGGACCGGTTTGTTAGTGGTAAGCGGAGCAAAAGTCAGTTTATTTCACATCAAGTAGTTACATTTTGTCTAAGGTTATTTGTGTTTAGGACTGAGAAAAATGTGGGCTCCAAGCGATGGTTTGGCCGTCTCATTCTCCACGGCCAAGAACATATTATTATCTCTAGACAAATATTATTCTGTTTCCAGATAAATAATTTAGTCACTATTTACATATTTACTTTTGCCAGTTGTGTTCGACCATTACTGGCTTAGTCTGCCAAACTTGACTAGCAAGACGATTGACTGGACTGAGTGTATTTTTTCATCATCTTCACTTTAGGACAAGGATTTTCAACTTTTTTTTACGGTGCGTACCCCATTTTTTTTGTAAATAATTATCTCAAGTACCCCGATTTTTAAAATGAATTGACCCGTGGATTTTTTTTTACTTTCTCTCGACCTCTTGAAGAAAGAAGTGTTGTGATCGTAAAAAAAATATTAGAATTCGTGAGTTTGGTGTCGGCGTTTCATGACTCACTGAAACATAAAAAAAGTGTTTTTTGCGATTTCGTTCGTCTTTATCTCAGACTAGAACTGAATTCATTTTACCGACCGGGCTAAAACGTATATTTAGGATTTTCATAAGGTCCCCTAGATAAGTTTTTGGAATTATATATCCAATTATAAATTAAGGGTAGTTACTGAAGGGCAAAAAGAGTTCAACTCGATTTGCTCAAACTTTTTTAACGATTTTTATTAAATTTTGTATTTAGGCATTGTTTAAAAAACTACACACATAATGGGGACTGCAGTTTTCCAATAAAAATTACTTTAAGGGCGCTTTAGAAAAGCAGAAATTTCTAATTTTGATCATACATCCGCAACTATTTGAGATACGAAATAACTTAGTATTGTAAAGTTGTAGTACTGTTGAAGGTAAAATATATTTATAAAACCAATAGTTTATTTTCTGAAACCAAACATATATATTTTCTATGGAGACTTAGAAATATGAAATTGATTGTTATGCTCTTTGGTAGACAAAGATGCACCTCTTTACTTAAAAGTTACTGTAACATTGTATATTATTTCATCCATGCTCTTTGTTGCAGTGTTTTTGCAAACCTGATTAGAAGCAGGGAAATTTCTTCGAAAATATAGTTTCAGGAGAAAAAACCCAACACAAAGTGTGTACACTTTAGGTTTCTCTAAGTATTTAATATTATTATTATTTTTGAATAAACATAATGAAATTAAATAAGGAAACAATATTTAATCGTAATAATAGAATTCAATGTGAATGAAAATTAATAAAAATTATTAAAAAATTAGAACTCATAAAAGTCAAAAAGAACAACAGGTTAAAACATAAACAATGATATAATAAATTGTAAATCTTAGATACAATAGATAATTTTAAGAAAATTACACTAAATGTAGTGTAATTTTCTTAAAATTGTCTATTGTATCTAAGATTTACAATTTATTATATCATTGTTTATATTTTACCTATTGTTCTTTTCGATTTATATGAGTTCCAATTTTTTTTTATTAATTTTCATTCACATTGAATTCTATTATTACGATCTGATATTACGTATTCAAGTTTTTATTCTATTAAACGTGGCCATCCGCCACCGAAATGTAAATCCGTGTGAAGTCTGGCCGGGTGTCACGCTGCAACTCAATATTCCGCTGAATGGGCGGGCGCTTCTACCACGTGTCTGACATGCTTGCATATAAATAATCTGTGTAGTAACAGCTTCCCTTCCCGGGGCTAGTGTAGCGTGTTATGTGAAGGGTTGTAGGGGTGGGGGAGTCGGAGTCGTACGTTCCGGGCTCGTTTCATTATTAAAACATGGCCGCCACGCAGTATTACCATATTATCCCACCTCCACCCTTTTTTTTATGTGTATCGATTCCTTCGGGCACGAGTTTCCAATTTAACCCACCTTTAAAAAAAAATTGTATATAAAGTGCCGACAAAAAGAGGGGAGAAAGGGGTTGTATTGATAACGAAAATAGAGGGTTGGAAGGGGGGCTTATTCTGCAAAACCTTCTCGCCCTGCTTTGGGTTCAGGTGTTTTAGGTACTTACCCGATTATTTAGATTCCAATGGCTTGCTCTCTTGATGAGGCGGGTTTTAACGTTTATGTTGGTGTGTATTGGCTTGATGAGGTATATTGAGGTTCTCATACGATAGTAGGTGTCTTGACAGTTTAAAAAGTTATTATAATTAATTTAATATGTTCATAGTCGATCTCGGTGCTCTTGGAGTAAAGTTTTCGCCTCGGGACACGATGTTCTTGGGTTTAAACCCAGCCGGGGTCGACTGAGGCCTCGGGTTCACGAACTTTTCTTGAGCTATAAAAAATCGTAGCACAACTTCCTTTGGAAGGGAAGTAAAGCCGTTGGTTCCATATCAATTGTGGCGCGTAAAAAACCCCTGGAAAGCATGTGAAAACCTTCTCCCGACAAAATTGGTGAGCTCTTTTCGTTCTAGCTCATTGAAATTCTCGTGTACTGATATAGGCCTAATCAGTCGATTCATAAAATGCACATTAAACACTTTATAAATAAATAGTAAATAAAATATATTCATACGTCAAATCATATGATCCGAAGCCTTCACTGTCTTCGGGTGTTTCTTAGTGAGAGGGGGAGAGGAAAGTTTAGGTTTGATTAGGTTAGGCTAGTGCTGCCCAATTCACCTTGGGGTGAGGAGAGGAAGGAGGGGTTGTTGTTGATATCCTGGGGTTCAAAACAAGTGCTCAGGTCAAACTATCCCCATTTAATCTTCACGCGAAGCAAGGGCAGACAAGGATAAAATACTATTACGAAAACACACCACTACTACTAATTTTAATGTAAATACTATACATTAGTAAGTTATAAAATAATTCTACATAATAGGGTTTAGTACTCTAAAAAAAAGCATTTCCACACCAATTTACCAATTTATTTGATTACTTACGTTACTGACACTTTAGCTCAGCACTAGAGTGTTTCTACACTGCGATAATAGTCCCGGGTTCGATTCCTGGCACGGCTGAAAAATGCATCATTAGTGAAATGTGGGTTTTCTCCTTTCACAATGATGAATTAACGGTTGGGGACTGTGTGTTGTGTCTGTTTTGGACTTATAAGCCGTGTGCTGATATACTCGTAATCAGTTGGCTCCGAAAGTGCACTTTAAATACCTCAAATATAAATGAAATGATGTATTTATATTCATAGATATATAAATACCTCAAAGAAAAATGAAATGATTACTTCCATTACATTTTTTTAGGATGCCTGGAAAGATAGTACGATTAGTACATTCGGGCGTTCCCTGTGCAACGTACTTTAGTACCCACTAATTTTTACATAAACTGGGCTATGAATGATACATCCCAGACACGCATATATATATATATATATATATATATATATATATATGTGGGTGTGTGTGTCTGGGCTGTATCATTCATAGACCAGTTTGTGGAAAGATTAGCAGATACACACACACAAAATGTCATTATTACTTATGTCTATAATCCGAACTAGTAGTAAGACCCGGTGCTAAAATTTAAATAAATACATTTTATTAAAGTTCGAAACCTTTAGATATCACCCTACATCATGGCATTTTAAAGACGTTCAAATTCATTTGCAGTCTCAAAACTAAAGAGTAAATGCAATATTTATATTTAAAAACATTTCTCTACCTATTGTTTTAAATACAAAGTAAATATTGGGTAGGGTAGACTTAAGTTAGTTACAGCCCTCCTTCTCCCAAAATAAACGATAATATAAATATTATAAATATTTCATTGTGTACACGTCATATTAATGTCTAGTTATACTAAATTTCTGCCCCATACGTTAATTACTTTACCTGAAGAATAGTACGCATAAAGCATAAAATAACAAGTTTGACACCTTTTAGCTTGTGAACTGTATTGATTTAATATCAGTGAATCACTATTTATAGCTTATAATCATACAATTGTTTAAATTGTACAAACATATCATCGTCGAAAGACCGTAATAAAATCTTAATATTAGGAACGCCATGCAAGTGTGGACGCGATGTAGACAAAGCTGCTTAAGAGGGGGAAAGTACAAAATGTGTTTCCTCTTGTGTTGTGCAGAGCGCGTGCTGACCTCGTGTGACGTCACTACACGTGCGACAACAAGAGGGGCGTGTCTTTAGCCGGCTGGACCACGCCCACTGGCCGGCAAACCCCGCCCCCCGCAGCATCTTGGAGGTAAGAAACTACATATCCCTTGTTTTACACACACGCACACATACACACACTCTCACACACTCACACCCGTTCCCTCACGGGGAAGGCAAGAAACCGTACATATAGCTCAATAAACAACGCCGTACTTAATCCATCCTCACTAACTTTCTATACACTTCCCTATGTTTCCCTTCGCTTCAGCAACTTCCATACAGCCCTCTTCGTTGGCCGCATGGTCTAACGCACTACACTCGTGTTAGACTAGACTGCTGAAGACGGGGCGATCGGGATTCGATCCAGGTTGCGTCTTTGAGGGTGGTTTTCCCCTAAATGATTTTCCACTCTCCCACGCAAATGCGGGTGCACTTCATCTCAATTAAACTTTCCTAATCCCTAAACCATTACTATAATCAGTGCACAGGCGTATAACCTGAATGGGTAGTAAGACGCGTGCTAAAACAACCAAAAAACCATCCATATATTGAGTCATACGTGCATACTGGCATATTTTCTTCATCACTCGGTCACACTCATCCTCTCAACATTCCAAAACTAACGTAACATGCTTCTTTTACATTTATATTATATCAATTACATCTTAAATAAATAAATGGCGCTCTCAAATCAACTGGGCCTCTTGTGGCTCACATTAAATCTGGCTCTGATTATTCCGTGTTTATAATGAAATAATATGTATGTGGTTTTTTTTATTATTATTTTACGGCCCCCATATGATGTCTTCACGTACCCAGGGCTGAATACCATTAGTCTACGTGTCCAGCGAAGCAGTTTTTTTAAAAAAAAGTATGAAAACGCCATCTTGACGAGTGTGTGTGAAAGGGAGGGGAGAGGGGGGGAAGGGCAGTAGAAGCCCGTTTTGCGGTTGCGCCATTGGTTTTTATTTCACTGCCCGGTCGATAAAGTTGTGGCAGAGTTATTCCTCAAATCTGCCGAGAGATGGAACCTCTATGTTTACCAGAAGGTTTCCTCTAAAAAACTGGGTAATACTATCAGTTTTGCTGCTCGACGAGTCTCTTCTTCTTTTTCACATGTAGGAAGGGCTGCATTTTCATATGCGCGGACAATGGCTGCGTCCGCTTTTGTGAAAATGTTTAACACATTATGACAGTAAGTTCGTTTTTTTCCTATAGTATATGGCTCTTTTAAAATGCTTTTGAGAGCTATTTAATAAAAATCACGTGTAAAAAGAGCTTATATAAAGCACTGTATTATTAACAAAAATACACATGTGTACTCTTTTCCATAAAAAAAATGTATATCCATTGATTGTTCACATTTGCACCTTAGATATTAATCACCGCTTATGGTAGAAAGGGGAGGGGGAGCTCAACATACCCCCTCTCTGCACACGCTAAGAATGTAATTATAAAGTTTCATTTGTGTCCGACACATGCGTTTTTGTATTATAACAACCATGGCCGTGTCTAGTTTAATTTTTATTATTATTATTATTATATTATTATTATTATTATTATTATTATTATTATTATTATTAGCACCGCGTCTTACTACCCGTTCGGGTTATACACACCTACGCTAATGTGTAATGATAGGGTGATTGTGAGATGAAATGAAGGACCTACAGTTTAACGTGGAATCCGAACCACGGTGGAGGCCTGGCATTCCTCACATTCACAAGTTGTGATTAATATACGTCTTGTCAGAGGTGAAGGAAGGGTTTGGCAATCAGATAAATTTGTGCCGGGATTAAAAAAAAAAATCTAAAACAAATCCGCATGGCCTCACAAACCCGCTTTGGTGGCCGCATGGTCTTTCTTAAGCCCTAAGGCTCACTCTCATAATATACTGAACTCTGCCGATGACGTGGTGATCGTAGTTGGAATCCCGGTTAGATGTACTGAGGGTGGTTTTACCTTACCGGTTTTTCAATATCCCTCCACGCAAATGCGAGTAAACCTCCCCAAAATTCAACCTTCCTCATCCCAAACTCATTAGTGTAAATTAGTTTATATGCGTATGACCTGAACGGTTAGTGAGACGAGGTGACAAAAAAAAAAGCATGTTCTCACAAACACACAAAAAACAGTGTTAAGTGTTATTTTATTCTTCGATAGCTAAAGGAGTAATTTATTTTTAAATTTCTTAGCAAAAAAATAAATATTAAGGGCAAAAACCCCTTCCCCCACGTTTCCTTCACTAAACACGCCCATAATAACAATTAATAAATCTAATTTAGGAGTAAATATTTATCTTCTTTTTGGGGTCAATTCAACTTGCTGCGAATTGCGCTGTACGCCGTGAAATGATTATGCGGCAACCTGCATTGCGCGCTTGTATGAGGTTTTGTATTAACGAAAGCTCAGAGGTTCAGGGGTAAATCAACTTGTTCTTTTGCAATATTGCGTTTTCACATTTCAACGTCATTTAGACAAAATTCAGAATTAATAAATATCGCATGTTGTCATAGTGAGACTGTTATTGCTAAGCCGGGTGCACTGATTATATTTTTCAGGTTCGACCCCCCCCCCCCCCTTCCTCTCATCACTTGGTCCAAGCAAATGTTTTCTCATTCCTTCTCCCTTATATTATGATGTTAATAACCTTTGTACTAAGTGTCACACACACGGTTAAAGGTTTATTCCTACTATTGTATACATAACACGACTGATACTGGTGACGTCACGGCTGGTCAAAATAGGATTTCTTAACATAATGAATTTACATTCTACGAGTTTTAATTATATAACGTTTTGAAATCAAAACCATACATTCTTAAATAATTCTAAAAATAGTCATACATTGTCAAAAAATTATTGTTTTATCTTTAAGTAGTTTTTTTTTGTAATTTTTTTTAAATATAATTTCTCTACAATTTAAGCTGGTCACAATAATGGTATGTAGAAATCTACTTGTCAGTATGTAGATTAAAAATGTCCTTGGTAGTATATGTCTAACTAGAATAAGAAACAAGAAAAATAAAAAAATCAAGTCAATGTTCTCAGGGAGCAAATATTAAAAGTGATTGTGTAAACTAGTCAAAGGAAGAGGGAAAAGGTTATCAGCACGTAGACAAGAGTGAAGTTCTAATTTCTTCCCTCTCGTTCTATTTTGTACATTGGCGTCTAAGTGTTATAGTGCTTAGACTGCATAGGTGCGTCAAGTTTAAATGCAACCCGCTTCGCAAATAACTTCTAAATTTCCAAGTAGGCAACTTTGTTAAGTCTCGCATATCTACTATATATCTCGATTACGGAATACATTAGTTTCATTTAATCAGTTGAAATTTATTATTTTACAGAAATAATTAAATAATTTCTGGAAAAAATATAAAGAAAACTTTCCAAAACACACTATCTATAGCCTGATTGCGGAATCAAGTCATGGAGTTTTATTGGAGTTCTCTAGTCTCCTCCCTATCTATCCATGGCCCATAATATCTCACCTTGTTATCGCCTCTGTTGTATTTGATGGCATGTAAAAGTGTTTTCGGCAGCAAAAAACACGGTTTTGAAGTATGTAGTTAGCAAGTGTGTGTTGAGGAATTGTGTGGCGAGGGTGAAAGGTCTGTGCTCTGAAAAAGAGGGAGGAGAATCGGGTTTGAAGTAGACAGTCTGACACCCATCAAAGACGATCTGTGTCGAAAGATTGCTTAGAGGGGCGAGGGGATTGTTAGTGTAATGACAAAGAGGGTTTGAGGGTGAAAAAAGGGGAAGGGGTTGTATAATAAAGCACGGGAGAGGGAAGTTGGCCAAGAGGGCAGGAAACAAATTACTGGTGTTATTAGGGGGGTCTCTACAAATATTGCAGGGGGGTGAAGAAATGGGGTAAGGGGATTTACATACGTTTGTGTCTTAGATGGTGGTAGAAAATAAAGATGCTGTATATTTAAAATGACTCATTTCGCCGGATTTGAAACATTTTGTTCTTGTATGCATTTTTAATTTTTTTAAAGGTATCATTAGGAGCCGTGCTTTAATTAGTAAGGTTTTTTGGGGGCTAGGAGGGTTAAGTATTTTCTTACTGGGGTAGGGAGGTAGAATTCATCTCACGTGAGGTTTTTAGCAATGTTTATGGTGAAACAAAAAAAAATTGTCAGAAAATAAATAGGCTGTAAGCCTATTAAATATAAAATGTGTCTTATATTTCACTCGCTCCGGTGGCCGCGTGGCTTAACGCGCTACTCTTGCAGTAGACTAGACTGCCGATGATGGGGAGATCAAGCTTCGAATTTTGGTCAGACGTACTGAGGGGGCTTTTTCCAAAATAATTTTCCACTCTTCCTCCACGAAAATGTGGGTACACTTTGTCTAAACATAACCTTCCTAATTCATTTGCGTAACTAGTACATAAGCGTCTAAACCGATCGGGTAGTAAGACGCGGTGTTAAAAAAAATCTTATTTCTTTTACTTACTGCAATTAAAACATTCTAAATTTCACATCATTCGATTTATTACCAAGCCTAATGTCTAAAAATAACCAAACTATTAAAATCTAATTTACCAATTCGTAAAAAATTTACGTAAGATAGAGGACGGGGCAGGGGGTTTGAAAATCTTGAAAAAAAAAAGCCTTACGTAATTTAAAGACGGCCCTTTAATAATTGCTTTATATTGCTACAGAAACCACTTGTTAAATATCGTGTTTTTTCTGGAAGTCTTCAACGCGTCTCAGCGTTCCTGTAGTTGAACCCCCTTAAGATAACCTCTTTTTATTTGTACGCTTCTACCAGTGATCTAAAACTAAATGGCTTTGTGTTCTTTTAGTTCATACGTTTTGGCATTAGGTTATTTAATGGTTTACTTTGTGGGTAGAGAAGTGAAACATATTTTATAGAATGTTTACCCCCATTAGCTCAGATTACGATATCTACGCATAGTGAGTTCAGAGCGTTTTGTTCAATAGAGTACTTTGCGCGATATGTGTCTGGGGTTGCACGATGAGTCATCGCGTGTATGTATAGCTTCGTGTTATGAGTCACCGTGGCTTCGCGTGCTGTCTGTGCGTCGTCGTGCGATGTGTTTGTGTAACGTCGTGCGATGAGTCTGTGCGTCGTCATGCGATGTGTTTGTGTAACGTCGTGCGATGAGTCTGTGCGTCGTCATGCGATGTGTTTGTGTAACGTCGTGCGATGAGTCTGTGCGTCGTCATGCGATGTGTTTGTGTAACGTCGTGCGATGAGTCTGTGCGTCGTCATGCGATGTGTTTGTGTAACGTCGTGCGATGAGTCTCTGCGTCGTCATGCGATGTGTTTGTGTAACGTCGTGCGATGAGTCTCTGCGTCGTCATGCGATGTGTTTGTGTAACGTCGTGCGATGAGTCCTGCGTCGTCATGCGATGGTGTTTGTGTAACGTCGTGCGATGAGTCTCTGCGTCGTCATGCGATGTGTTTGTGTAACGTCGTGCGATGAGTCTGTGCGTTGTCATGCGATGTGTTTGGTAACGTCGTGCGATGAGTCTCTGCGTCGTCATGCGATGTGTTTGTGTAACGTGCGTGCGATGAGTCTGTGCGTCGTCATGCGATGTGTTTGTGTAACGTCGTGCGATGAGTCTCTGCGTCGTCATGCGATGTGTTTGTGTAACGTCGTGCGATGAGTCTGTGCGTTGTCGTGTGGTGTCAATGTGGCTTCGCGTGCTGTGTTTGTGCGTCGTCATCCTTGTGTTGTCACTGTGTCTTCGCGTGATGAGTTTATACGGCGTCTTGTGATGTGTCCTTGTGGCGTCGTGCGATGTGATTGCGCCTGCGCGTGATAAGTCGAGTCTGTGACGCCATGCGTTTGTGTGTAGGCATGGCAGTGGTCCTATTGATTACCACTTGAAAGGGTCGTAAGTTGCACTTGAATGACTCAGCGCCCGTCCGCCATACACTCTTGTGTAACTGACTTTAATAACTTCGATGTTTTTGTGTTTCTGCGCGTACAATCCTGGAAATTAATAAGTGTCTACTTTGGCTCTATATCTTTGAAACTTTATACCGCCTACACCCTAAGATAAGGGTTGTTATCTACCTCCACACACGCTTGGATCGGAGCATAATGATAAAAGAAAGCTTGGCGGAACCAAAAAATATCATAATTTATGATTGTCACTATTTATTCTCTATCAATCACTTTGTTTTTAAGTGGTTGTTCACTGTATCAATAAAAGGATCGTATTTTTTTTACAATTAATGTGCTTTCTAGGTTCTCGCACAGGAGCAAAGTCACCCTTACGTACTCTTTTAAATACTGTCTTCAGTTTTCCGAGAGTTGTTTGTATACATAAATACATACGTACGCACACACACAATAAACGTTTTCGCATTGTTTATATTTATTTCCTAGTTTATTACATATATACTTCTTAGGGTTGTTTATATACATCCTAGAATTGTATATATATATATAACATCCTAGAATTTTATATATATATATATACACACACACACACATCTTAGAATTATATATATATATATAGAGAGAGAGAGAAAGAGTCCTCCTATTACTATTATAGGAAGACAATATTTAAATGTTTACTGATTACTCTAAGCATTTAAAAGTATTAAACTTATAGTTTTAATATATAAACAGAATTTGTGTATAGTATATGTTTGTATCTCTCTCTCTCTCTCTCTTCTATATATATATATATATATATATATATATATATATATATATATATATATATATATATATATATATAAACGTGGGTGAGGTGACTGCTCCTCTGCGGAAATTTTTGCACCACATTCATGTGTATTTATATTATTATATTATATCTTCAATACTAACTAAACTGTTATAGAAAGTATGTTTATTTATAAAGAATTATCAATAAAAGGAGGGTTAATTAATCAAACCCATCTTCCACACCTTGAAGTAAACACTAATTTGTGACGCTTACATATTCCCTCCTAATATCTGTTTAGTATTCTAGAGATGAAAACTTTCTATTATACTTCAAAATATAGTGTGTTAAGAGACGAGTGGGTTATAATAAGGTGGCGTAGGGCTGGGGAAGGGGGAGGGGTAGTTAGGAATAGCAGGAGAAAAAGGGCTAGATAAATGTCGGGCCAACCTATTTTAACTAACGTATTGATGATAAAAAGTTGAATTATGATTTATGAACATAACGGGTCTAAAAAGGTTCTCATTCTTTTTTTTTTCTTTACTAATTTTTTTTAGCACCACGTCTTACTTCCCGTTCGGCTTATACGCCTATGTACTAATTACTCTAATGTGCTATGGATGAGGAAGGTTGAATTAGGGGAATTGCACGAGGGAAAGTGGAAAACTATTTAGAAAAATCTCCCTCAGTGCAACCGACTGGTATCGAACACCGATCTCCCTGTATCGGCAGCCTGGTCTATTGCGACTTAGTATAAAAGTTGACATTTGGGATATCTATATCTCTCCTACATTAGTTCCATTTAATTAGTTGAAATTATTTTACAGAAATTAATAATAGAACATGTTCCGTTTCCGGAAAAAATATAGGGAACATTTTCCGTCCCACACCTCTCTACATTATATGAATGTGAAACCACAACTAACGTATTAGCACTTCTTTAGGGCGGAAACTTTGAAATTATGATTTGATCGCCGACCTCCACTTCTCATTGGGAATGTGTAAGGGTGAGATAAATAAATAATTACTAGAGTTTATTATGCGCTGTAATGTTTTAACTACACAAGTAATAACAATACAACCTGCTTCGGTGGCCAAATGGCCTAAGGCGTCACTTTCGCGTCAGACTGGCCTGCTAATGTCGGGGAGATCGAGGTTCGAATCCCAGTCAGATTATACTTAGGGTGGTTTTTTCCTAAATTGTTTCCCACTCTTCTTCCACTCAAATGCGGGTAGATAACCTATAAAGTCCTTTTTTTCCTCATCCCTACCCCATTAGATTAACTCTCATATGCGTATAACCTTAAAATGGTTACGTGACGCAATTTTAGCCCCTTTTAGACTCCCCCTCCCCCATATCACGCTCCGTAACGCTTTGGCAACCATCCTTCCCCCTTAAATTACATAACGATTCCACTTTCAACTATTAAAAAAAACCCACCTTTACCTCTTGTCATTTTCGAATGGGCTGTTTTTTTTTATTTTCACTAGACTAGTTATGTTCCCGTCGGAGCTTATAAGTATTAACATAAATATGATTTTGAATAAAGGATGCAATTTCTAGTCAAATAGTTTTATTAGTATTTAAAAAAACAACACGATTTTAAAATTGTGAAAGAGCGTTTATACATGATTAGATCATTTTTTAAACATCTTCCAACCAAGTTGGTTGCAACCATTTATTTACATTTGTGATTGGAGGTATTTCCTGTGGAGTGTTTATTATTATTATTTATTAGTATTATATTATTATTATTATCACCGCGTCTTACTATCCGTTCGGGTTATACGCACTTACGCTAATGTGTAATGGTAGGGTGTTTGTGAGATGACATGGAGGACCTACAGTTTAACGTGGGATCCGAACCACGGTGGAGGCCTGGCATTCCCCACATTCACAAGATGTCTTGTCAGAGGTGAAGGAAGGGTTTAGTAACCAGATAAATCTATGCCGGGACCGAGGATTGAACCTCGGACCCCAACAGAGAAGTCCGACACCTTACCCCTAGACCACCAGGTCCCTCCTGTGGAGTGGTTTCATGAGTCAAGTCAGTGGCTTCCTATACCTCAACTTGTTCCACTGTACATCTTTCTCTTCAGACATAATTATGATTGATCGCAGCTTTGGAATTGAATATTAAAAACAGTTTAGTACTTCTGCAAATAAATTAATTACCTATTAAAAACCGAATGAAACACTTTTTAGAGCCGACCTACTTCATTGAATTTAATCTGATAAAAATTTAAGCAACTTTTTTTAAATTGTTTGTTTTATAAACTAAACACTTCGTTACGCTAGCCTAAACCCTCCCTCCCCATGTCACGCAGCGTAACGCTACGTTGTACCCCTCTCCCCCTCAAGTTTGTTACTTATTACATGTATGGCCCTTAAGGTGCGGCAGAAGGGAGTGTAAGTATTTTTATAGTTTTTATAGAATTGCAATCTTTTGGCCAAAATAAATAAAATATTTCTCCAGTAGCGACATAGAGTTTAGTTTTCTACACATGCTAATATCAACAGATCTTGAATATATGTCAAGGGTGTCTTGGAATTTTGTCAAAACTTTTTAAATAAAGAGAAAAAGTGTTGACAAATTTCCAAACACTTTTGACAGATATTCAAGATCTGTTGATATTAGCATGTGCAGAAAACTAAACACTACGTTGCTACTGGAGAAATATTTAATTTATTTTGTCAAAAAAAATATAATGTTAAAAAACTGTAAAATTAATCGTGCTCACTTCTGCCCCACTTTAAAACGCGATGATTAAAAAAACACCAAAAACAGTACTTTGGTTTAACGCCACTTTGAAATATGTCTCGACGTTATGGCAACGCGGGAGATTTTATTACTAGTGCATGTGCATATTACCCTAAATCCTAAACTCCCCTAGCCGTTTCATAGTTGAGTAACATTGCATTACAGTTGCTTTTTACAGTTGAATGGTCATGTTTTTACAGGGAGGGTAAAACTAGGACATTCGTCCGCTTCGGTGCTCGAATGGTTTAAAGCAGTTGGATTAAACCTTTTGTGTTTGTGTACCCCCAGATTAAATTTCTCTTCAACTTTTTACCTCCAAAAATGTTGGTGCATACCCTCTACAATCCTTTCAAGTTTTTAAAACACATTCATTAATTTACACCCCATATACACTATTGGACTAAGAATGAGTAAGGTTGGATTGAGAGGGATACACCCAGATAACGGAAATTATGTAGTTAAAACCATCTTCAATACACCCGTCCGAGATTTGAACCCTGTCACCGGCAAACCAGACTAAATTTGATTTGACATTTATACCGCGTGTTCACCGTTGCAGGTGAACAAGAGTATACATAAAACCTGCTTCGGTGGGCGCGTGGTCCAACGCTATACTCTTGTAGTAGGCTAGACTGCCGATTACGGGGAGATCGAGGTTCGAATCTTGGTCGGGTGTACTTAAGGGTTTTTTCTAAATGGTTTTCCACTTTCCCTCCACGCAAATGTGGGTACATTTCCTATTAATATAGCCGTCCTAGTCCCTAAAAATATATATGTGTATATACATCCACGTATATTTCATTCACAGTTATGTATTATAACTCAAGTCACACGACTCAATTTTCCAAGGCCGGTGATTTAATGAAATGTCGAAATATTTTCCATCAATGAAATGTAAATGATGGCACGGTGGACAAAATAACTGACAATAATATTTCATTTATTTACTGTTCAAATTTTTACTAAATTTTTAAAGGTTTCGATCTCTTAAATGCTACACGTCTTTTGTAACTTTTTAATCTTTAAAAACATTTTAATCAATTTATGACTATTTACTTTTAAAATAATGACAAACTTTGTGTTAATGATTTCAACTGTAAATTGTTCTTTGTTTTAATATTTATTAATCTTGTCTATTCGTTGTATTACACATTTCTGCTTTTGATTATAATTATTGTCAAACATCATTTGTGAATTTTCAAGTTTATAAATAAAACATTTAATTATTTTACACTACTAAGAGTGTTCCATTTGAATAAATATTTTTGAAACTTTTATTTATTTGTCTTTTTGACGTGCACTTTTTGAACCAACTGATTATATATCAGCACACGAGAATTTCTATGGGCGAGAGTGAAAGTGCATACCATATTCTCCGGTAAAGGTATCTTCACATACCCGCTTGTTTTCTTTTACACGCCACAATCGACATGAGACCGACGACTTTACTTCCCCTCCAAAGGGGATTTTTACCGCTCAAGAAAAATCCATCGATCCCGGCTGAGTTTGAACCCACGAACACCGGGTTCTGAGGCGAGCACTCTACTCTAAGATCACCGAGGTCGGCAACAAATTATCGGGAGGAAGGAAGGGGCGTTCATCCCTTAACGACGCCCGTAATTGTAGGTTCATAGTAACATTAGTTGCAGTCCATTGGTGACTGCTATATCAAAACCTAATAGTTTGTTTACCCCTGTTTGTCGTTAACATTCCGGTGCTTTGGGGTGCCCACCCCACCCTTCTCTTCCTATCAACGCACAAGTGCGTGTAGTGAGTCATCTCTCCGTGCCACCCTTCACACTCTAGAATAACGTCATCCCCTTCCAGTGTGGTAATTGTACCGCTTCCTCGCACTTCTGCTGTAAGTAGGGCTGCCAACTGTCTCGGAATTTAACTCATTGTCTGTTTCCCGAGTGAACACCACAAGGGACACATAATTTCCCGGAAAAACAAGGGATTTCTTAGTTGCAACATTCTACTATTTACTACCATAAGTCTGTATCATAATTTAAATAATAATAATAATTATTATAAGTAATGTATTTTCAAACATTATTGGTTTTTATTCAATTAATTTTATTCTAAACATTTGGGAAATAAGTTTGTTTGAGAGGTACATTTTGTCGGTAAAATCTAAATAGTAAGGAACCGACGGTTAATTAGTTTCTTTCCCCCGTGAGGGATAACCAAGAGACGAAACAAGGCCGCCGGCCTAAGCGACAGGAGGGAGAAACAAAGATGTTTCTAAGTACCTTCTTCACACTTTTAATTTATCACGTCCCCATTCGTGAAAATTCACACAAGGGATTTCATGAACGGTCCAACCGAGGTATCAAGTAGAGCTGAGGGGAAAAAACCGGACACTTGTTTAAGATAGGCGAGTTCTTACGATTGACTTGGTAACGTTTTGGTAGCAAGTGTTTTGACCAAGTGGTTCTGATCAAGGTTGAGCGTGAAATCGATTTTGAGATGTGTTTCCTTAAACAAAAATGGCGGTTGGGTTTGAGTAGATATAACAGCTGGTGGATGAATCTTCAGTAACCCCATGGCTTCTATGGTGCTGAGTGACCGCTCACAGCCGACAGCTAAAAGCTTTGAAAAGTTACCAGACCAAATTATGTATCCTTACGCTGAACCATATGATCTGCAAAAACATGTGTTTAGCAGATGTCACTTCTGACGGTCAATGTATATACCTAAATGTTACTGTCAGAAGTCAGTTGTGAGCTGTCAGTCAGCACCAAAGAAGCCATGGGACTACTGTATGCAATCCTATTACATTTACTACAAATCGACGGAAATGAGCTTTTTAATTTTTTCTTAGTTAGATTTTTGCTTATTTTAAGCAGTCCTAATATTTACACAACATATCAAGCTAAACATAGCTTTCCAAAATTAACCTTAAGAAAACTTGAGGTATGTATGTAATATTAAAAAAGCTTATATTATAATTATAGTCTTTTTGTTTTACCCATAACCAAACAGGTTTTAAGTACTTACTAACTAGCATGTATTATTAGCTAGTATTTGCTGTCCATTTTAATTTACAAAAGCCTAAAATTCATTGACTACGACGTTATATATCCGTTTAGATCTAACATAAGAAGTGATGCTGTTTTGAAATTGGTGCACAAATTCTCGGCTTATTGGTCGTAAACACTCTCTTTTAGTCTGGTCAAGGAAAGCGTTAACAAACCGAGCTCTGGTATCGTCTTGATCATAAACATTTTCGTCAACCGCGAAAATCCGCTTAGTAACAGCCGGACTCGGGTAAAAATGGTTGACGCTTGTGTGTCAATAAATTATTGTGAGAGGACTTTGTTTCCAAATATAACATCAAACTTGTTTTTCAATAATTGTAGTAAAAATCGGTTCACTTTATAATTTAATCTTTGTAGTGTGTAAATGTATACCGGTAATTATTAGTTTGTGAAATCAACAGTGCAATATTTTACAACTTATTAAATATCAATAAAAAAACCAACACAGTAGAAGTTCATTTAATTTATATACACTGTACTATAATTATTTAACGGCCATATATAATATATACAAAATTAGCTTGACATATTTTACTCATTAATACATTTTGAGTAAAAATGGCAAATTATTGGAACAAAAGAAAAAATTGGGAAGGGCCCTTTATTCGACAACACTAAATATATTTTCTTTACATATATAAAGTGACCTAGTAGAATACTTTTGGATGTTTGTTTTATTTTAATAAATAACAAATATATCACACGTAAACATTTATCTGTGCCACCTGTACTTAAGTTTAACATAACCCTAATACGGCTTCGCATTATTCTAGTCATAACCAGAGCCCGGATTTTGATAAACAAAAATGGTCAATAAATGACCAGTTTAATATATTTTAAATGTTACAGAATGATTAAAAAAACAACTCAAAAATGTAAGCCTAAATTAAAACTTGGATACATGAATAGATCAAACAAAATCTTTATAGCTTGAAACTAAAATAGATTTGTATTAAAAGATAAACCCTCGGCAAATAATCTTTTACATTTCACCAGGGCCGCCCTTAGGAGTGTGTGAACGATGCGGCCACACAGGGTCCCTGCGCTTGTTTATTGGTCAGAGGGGGGAAAACATGTTGCGGTTTGGAAATTTAGTATAGCAGGCTACCTGTTTAGGCGATTTGGCCAATATTGTCAGAGTGTAAAAACAAATAAAAACATGATCATTTGGTTTGATTTATTTAACGAGTGAAGTGGGTTCTCAGTTTTAACTCCGGTGATTTGCAATTGCCTGTATATCTGTGGTGGATATGTCACATGATACCTTTTAAACACATTAGATGATTTAATTCAAACTTGGCACAGTTGTTATTTGTACCTTTATACAGATCAAGTCTTTGGGGAAGAAAATCTAACAAAGGTTTGTGGAGGGATTAACCCATAAATGTTAAAAACACGGCTTCTAGCATAAATTAATATATATTATTATTATTAGCACCGCGTCTTGCTACCCGTTCGGGTTATACGCACTTACGCTAATGTGTAATGGTAGGGTGATTGTGAGATGAAATGGAGGACCTATAGCTTAACGTGGAATCCGAACCGCGGTGGAGGCCTGGCTTTCCCCACATTCACAAGATGTCTTGTCAGAGGTGAAGGAAGGGTTTGGTAATCAGATAAATTTGTGCCGGGACCGAGGTTTGAACCCGGCCGCCAGCACAGAAGTCCGACACCTTACCCCTAGACCGCCAGGTCACCAACAATTAATATATACATTTGTCATTTAGGGCATTTCGTGATACTTTATAGGCTGAACATTCGTACAAATGAGCAAACTACTGTAATTACACTAAACAAAAATTAGAACAAAAAAAATTGGAGCGAGACTGGTAACTGGGTGCCCCGCAAACGAGGTTTGCCCAGTGCCCCATGTCTGCTAAGGGCAGCCCTGTATCTGTTAAACATGAACATTGATTTACAAATACCTTCTCCAGAAATATTAGTTACCTCCTTCCACATACATCTTGCATGGCTTCACCAAGAATGCGGATTTTCCTACCACAACCATTAAAGGGTGTACATAGTTCATTTGGAGTTTAAATATGTTGTCACTTTTGCAACTGACGACCTAAAATTCCCAAATGACAAAGTAACAATACCTATAAAAATATATTTCTACAACCAGGGGATCTTGAGCAAAGTTTATGTGCACAATAGCATTGTCTGCGATGTACAAAAAAAAGGTGGTATGTCATCAAAATCCGTGCCCTAGTCATATGTGTACAAGCATAAACTTATGTTTACGGTAATTATGGTAGTTATATGACTAATAAATGTATTTTTATGTGAAAATAAAGGTCATTATTTAGTAAATACAGATTTTTGTCACATGCTAGAGAACTTACAGATGTCCATGTGGCCTTTGGGGAGAAAAGTTTGCCCACCTCTAGTTTAGAGATTAAAATTTCATCTTGTGGTCAACATTGATAACTCAAGCCCTTTCATGGTAGGAATGACTGGAAGGTCTTTTATCCTACCAAAATTCTACTATATAGTTGAATTCTGACAGGGGAAAAGGCCTTTAAGACCACTCTAACATAAACAGGGTATATATTATGTGTTTAAAAAAAATAGATATTGACAATATTTATCAAAAGTGACAGATGCACAACACATGACTTGACGTATGAAAACGTGAAAGTAGAACTATTGTTCATTTTCCATAGAAGTGGTATTAACTGACAGGTAGCAAAAGCTACACGGTCTACTTTAATGTGTATCATTTCACCAAACCATGTAATCGGCAAGACAATATGTTAATTTGTTGTCATTTTGCCAGTCAAAATCTTCACACCAAACAATTTGTTTTTAATTAGGATTTTCTTTTAACAGTTTATACATTTTCTGCTAGCTGTCAGATATATCCATTCATTCGTAATTAAAATGAGGTATATCTTGCTGGTTATTTCGCGATAGTTGTCATTAGTTGAAATTTTAGTTTCTTTACTGAATTAAGTACGAAAGCATCGCCCGTGTGTATGGAGCAACATGGACGTGGCCATGCCATGATGAATCTAGCGGGGAACGGGGGTGTGGTGGCCCCTGGCGTGGTAAATCAATACTTGAGATCAGCTGACATTCCTGGCTGGAGCTTGCGCCATATTGCCCTCGCCCTAACGTGGTATTTGCATAAGGTCACGACAGTCAAATGTGGCCATAATCATTAACATTCTTTACTCACTACGACTCTCGGCTCGCATCGCATTTGAACTCGGCGAGACGGGCAGGACAGGGTCCGAATCTTGGCATGGTGCATTGAGAGTCGTTTTTCCACTCGCGATTATCACTGTGTTTTTACATCCTCTTCCCACGCTAATATGAGGCCAGTGTTTTTTTGCAATTTTTATGGTAAAACAATTGTTTGTACAAAATAAATCAAATATTGCTTCAGTACAAACATGACGTTTAAAATTTACTTCACATGTTGATAATAACTTCCTGAATATCTCTCATGAGCATGGTGGCATTATCAAACAAACTTTTTAAATTAAGAGGAAAATTTCTCATTAAATTTTAGAACACCCTTGACAGATAGATATTCAAGAAATTTTGATGTCATCATGTGAAGAAAATTAAATTCTATATTTGTACTGGAGCAATATTTGGGCCAAGAAAATGTTTGCCATAGAAAACTGCGAAAACACTGGCTTTTGATTGATGTTTTGTGATAAAACTGTTGTGATTTCTTCTGAAAGTTTCAACTCATAATTTTTATTCAGTGCAAATATTTTTGGAAAACATCCACGTTATTTTCGTGATTATATTAATCATTTGGTCGTTTTATCGAATCCTTAAAACATGCGATTTAACAAACAAATTTGTGGAAGGCCCTTTAAAATGCTATTTTCTTAAAATAACTATGAACTATTAGTTTCAGAGAGCACAGTAGTTTCCTCATAAAAAATAAAATGCTCAAATTAATTCAAACACGCTAGGCTCAGCACACCTGGTTGTGTACACCGGAACACAACATCGCACGCGTGCTCTGAGTCACGTCTTCATCTGCGCACCTGTCTGACACATGGGCAGGCAAGGTGGCATCTCACGAAGCTGTTGTTTTTACTTGCTCCTTGTCTTCATCTGCGCACCTGTCTGACACATGTACAGGCAAGGTGGCATCTCACGAAGCTGTTGTTTTTACTTGCTCCTTGTCTTCATCTGCGCACCTGTCTGACACATGTACAGGCAAGGTGGCATCTCACGAAGCTGTTGTTTTTACTTGTTCCTTGTCTTCATCTGCGCACCTGTCTGACACATGTACAGGCAAGGTGGCATCTCACGAAGCTGTTGTTTTTACTTGCTCCTTGTCTTCATCTGCGCACCTGTCTGACACATGTACAGGCAAGGTGGCATCTCACGAAGCTGTTGTTTTTACTTGCTCCTTGTCTTCATCTGCGCACCTGTCTGACACATGGGCAGGCAAGGTGGCATCTCACGAAGCTGTTGTTTTTACTTGCTCCTTGTCTTCATCTGCGCACCTGTCTGACACATGGACAGGCAAGGTGGCATCTCACGAAGCTGTTGTTTTTACTTGCTCCTTGTCTTCATCTGCGCACCTGTCTGACACATGGGCAGGCAAGGTGGCATCTCACGAAGCTGTTGTTTTTACTTGCTCCTTGTCTTCATCTGCGCACCTGTCTGACACATGGGCAGGCAAGGTGGCATCTCACGAAGCTGTTGTTTTTACTTGCTCCTTGTCTTCATCTGCGCACCTGTCTGACACATGGGCAGGCAAGGTGGCATCTCACGAAGCTTGACTGTTTGTTTTTTAACTTGACTCCTTGTCTTCCATCTGCGCACCTGTCTGACACATGGACAGGCAAGGTGGCATCTCACGAAGCTGTTGTTTTTACTTGCTCCTTGTCTTCATCTGCGCACCTGTCTGACACATGGGCAGGCAAGGTGGCATCTCACGAAGCTGTTGTTTTTACTTGCTCCTTGTCTTCATCTGCGCACCTGTCTGACACATGGGCAGGCAAGGTGGCATCTCACGAAGCTGTTTTTTTTACTTGCTGCTCGTCCTACCACCCCGCCCGGTTATTTTGCGTATTATTTACATTAATAAGGAAAGAACGAAGAGATGGAACTTAGAGGAATCCTGCCTTGTAAGTCCGACCGAACACTCGGTTTCGGCTTCGGACATAAATTGCACCTTCGGCCAAAATTAGACCGAAGGTTTCGCCGAAGCCAAAGTTTCATCTTACCTAATGTACGCTCGCGGATGCGATCACGTGATAAGTGATAACTGACAACTCACTGCTGCATGTTGGATTTGGGCGCCCGGTCGGTAATTTAGTCACTTTTTCAAAGGCAAATATTAATAGGAAGAAGTGATTGATATTTTTGTCATACTTTTACTTTGTATTTATACTATTTTGTATAACAATTTCTGAACCGTAGTCTACTTTATTTTAATAACAATAAAAAATGTGACCTGTTATTTAAATAAATACGATCTTAAATTTAAAATGCAACAGAAATTGCATTAAACTTAAAAATAGGGATTTTTCAAAATATATTCTATTTCTTCGGCTTCGACCCCAAAAAAATGGCCTTTGGTCGGACACTACTTCCTTATTGATGTAGTTAGCTAACGTGCTAGTTTCGTGTTAAGCTAGACTGACAAGGATGGGAGATCAAGTTCAAAACGGATATTTATCCTTGCTTTTCACTCTTCCTCCACGCAAATACCGGTATATGTCCTCTAAATTAAACCTTTCTCATCCCTAACACTTAAGCACAATTAGTGCATATTATGGGTGTAACCCGGACGCGGTGCTCAAAGGGGGATATAGAGGACAAGAGAAAAGGTAAGTTGCTTCAGAACAACATTAGAGATTAATTTTCTTCACGTGGTGACCTCACTATTTCTTGAATATCTGTCAAGGGTGACCTGGAATTTAATGACAACTTTGTTCTTCATTTAAAATCTTTATATTCTAATGCTATGCCCATGACAGATATTCAACAACTGTTGATATCATTATGTGAAGAAAATTAAACTCTCTTTGTATAGTAGCAATATTTTATTTAATTTTGTCAAAAAAGTGTTGATATAAAAACTGCCAAAACATTGACCTTTTTCCTACATCCCAATCCTAAAAATATAAACTACATGGTGGCTACAAATGGGGAAATCCTTGAAAAGTCAGGACATTTTTAATAACAGAGAAAAGGTGGAAATGTCAGGGAATTGAACTAAAAAATACGGAAAAATCAGATAATTTAAATACTGGTTTATAAAAGCTATTAATTTCGTAACTAAACACTAAAACAAGTAAACAGTTTTGTTTCTAGTATGTTAACAAAATGCATTTCCTATAAATGGCATTCTACTAACATGGGATGGATTTTAAACATTTGTGTCTTTATGCCACACTTACACAGCGCCACAAAATATGTGGCATACGTAATAAATGTAAAAATTGTCATTGAGGAAAACTACGCCCTTGTATGTATTCTAGTTTTAAAATGTTTACCCTCGCTTCAATCTGCATAATGTCATGAGGTGTTTCCTTTATGTGTTTGCTGCAGACTGGCCGCGTCACCCCCGGAGGATGTCCAGTGGCCGGTGAGGGGCGGCAAGGTTGCGAGCCACCTCGCTGGGGTCAGGCGTCGCGACAAGGCGCACGCGCCGGCCACGCCGCCGCCGCCACCGGTAAGTCTGTTTGTTGCAATGTAACCCTCGACACTATCCACGTAACATCGCGCAGGTATACTCCATTCACGGTAGGAATTACTCTCTGGAAGGTCTTTTTTCCTACCAATATCCTACTATATGATAGATTTCTGGTAGGGAAAAAGGCCTTTCAGAAAACATTTCCTACCGTGAACAGACTTTACAGACCAAGGGGGCTGGGTCTACTAGGGGCGGCTACTTTTGCGATTTCCATTCTCTCACTACTGTTTTTTTTCCTAAAAATTCTTTCTTACATTATTATTATTAGCACCGTGTCTTACTACCCGTTTGGGTTATACGCACTTACGCTAATGTGTAATGGTAGGGTGATTGTGAGATGATATGGAGGACCTACAGTTTAACGTGGAATCCGAACTACGGTGGAGGCCTGGCATTCCCCACATTCACAAGTTGTGATTAATACACGTCTTAGATTTTTAATTTTCTTATATAAAGAAAGTGATCTTGAAAACTCCGATCTTTAGATTATGATGACTTTTTATGTTCCTTTGAACTCAAAATTGGGTCTTACAAATTTGTCTGTCTATCCCTGGGCCTACTGCCTAAATGATTTGATGGATCTCGTTTATATTTGATATTTAAATGTTATATGGTTTCACCTCAAGGTTAAATCTTGATTTAGAATATAGCTCTAAAATTAAGAATATTATAATGACTGAGTTTTGAAAATTATAATTATTTTGGAAATAGCCTTTAAACGATTTTGTTAAAAATGGATGTCTTGGGAGTGTTTACTTGATAAATAAAAATCCCTTTTCGGTTTGCTTTAAATAAATCAACTTAATTTACCGAAGAATTAATTTTTAAAGTTTGATTTTGGTCAAGCCATAGCAATATGTTTTTTTTAAGTACTGAGTCTTACTATCTGTTCGGATTATAGACCAGCAATATTGTTAAAAAAATACATATGTGGAGTATTTCTTAAGATTATCAAAATAATATATTTTTCTCGTGAAAGATTATTTAATGGTAGTTTAATGATAACAGATTTTAATATTTTTTGTTTCTTATTTATTTGGCCTATACGAAAAAGTATGTACCATTGTATTATGCCATTTATTTATTACAAGTTTCGCATCTTACTTCCCGTCCAAGCTACCCGGATATTTACAGTACACTAATGGGTTAAGGAAAATAAATGTATAATTTAAAGGAAATACTTTCTCATTTACGTGGAAGGAAAGTGGAACAGCATTTAAGAAGAAGAAAAATACCACCTTTATTACACCCAGCCAGGATTTTAATCTATATTGTAATGATACTGTTTTGGACCCCTTTCATATATTCAAAAAGTCATGGATGAAATGTATTTTTCCTAAAAAACTGTATGTAAAGTTTCCTTTTAATACTTCATCCATGGAGAATCCCGCGTTTACAGAAGTAATTTCAATGTATTGCGTTTAAAAACTTTATTTCTTTAAAAGACCAACTTCGTTGTATTTGAAAATCATTGGACATGTTGGCTCCCTTTACCCAATAGGAAGCTAGCCTTCACATCAGGTTGCCAGGAGTTCTCTTATTAGTTAGTTTTAACACTGTTAACAAGGGGGTCCAAGAGGCAAGGGGTAGGTCATATATAAGCAGCTTGCGCGTATAAATACACACAGATAAACTAGTAATATCACAGAAAAACATAATTTTGAACTACATAGATCTGGCTCTCCGAGTCAGCCCGTAAATGAACAAAAACTTTATCATTTTAATGTTAATTGTATAACTATGAATGTGAAATAGACCAAGTAAATCGTGTACAATGTTAAATCTCTAATAAACTCGAATTAACCAATCAGTAACCCTGCAGTGAGACATGCGTGAAATCAGATCGTCATAGCCGTGTGTGAGCAGTAAGGCACGCATGCGTCGTCATCATCATAAAATCTGGTATCACTATTGGTGCCCAATCGCGGGGCATAAATCATAATAATAAAATAACATGTCCTGACTGACTGACTGACTGATTCATCATCGCCGAGCGCAAACAATCAAGGCTACAAGCATGAAATTCGAACTGTATATTCATTTTGTTATGTAGGCACCCACTAAGAAAGGATTTTAGAAAATTCCACCCCAAAGGTGTCAAAATAGGGGATGATAATATGTTATGAAAGTCCGTCATTTTGAAAGTTAAATAAACCAAATTTTGTATTTCGGTTATTGACGTAAAATAAATAAATACGCGTTTCAGGAATTTTGGAAATTTTATTTAATAAGGGATGAAAAAGGGGGTGAAAGTTTGTATCGGACTTGCATTATTTTTGATCTGAGGTCAAGTTATGGTCATCAACGTAACGTAATATTTTAAATTAATCTGTAAATACATATGTATATTTTCGTATTTGTATATAATCAACTTCCACGCGAGCAAAGCCGCGGGCAACAGCTATCTAGTATCATAATAATTGGTAATCATCACGGGACAGATATAATAATATCTGGAAAATCATGCTGGACTGATGCGTTTGTCATCGTGACCACCAGTGCAGATGTCTTCCTCATCTTATACCCTCTAATCACTGTCGTTAGTGCAAGTGCTTAGTTGTCTGAGCGGGCAGTACGATTCGAAGCGCTTGAATACGAAGTTAAGGCGTCATGTTTTGTGATGTCAACCAGGAAAATGACATAATTGTGAGTAATTAAATTATGCTTTAATTTCACCAACCTTGGCGGCCATTAATATCGCAGACTCGACGACCGCATACAGAGTGCTTGACTTCAGCTCTAATGACAGCCTGGTACACTGTGTAAATTTGTTCCGTCAACGGTTTCTCAACCTGCATCCTGGGAGATACTGGTATATCATTTCATCACCTCTCTCATCTTGTGTCTTTTAAATCAGTGTAAGTTGAGAACAGCACAAACAACAGCAGGACGCATAGCACTTAAAAAATGTACTTTTTTTTATAGCGAAACAGTGAAATGCCCGCACCAGCTTACAGTGTTATAGATTTATTTGTCTTTTATTCAAAGGACAAATCCTTCTATGATGGATGGTCGATGTTGCCAGTAATTCGATTATCTTGGCTGAAAGATGGCAGCGGCTAGCAGACACATAAGTGTATGTTTATACTGCAGCCTCGCTGCTGACACATGGATGCTTGCTATGGAGCATTTACCCTGCATCTGTCCACATTGCTGTAAGATGCTGGCACATGGATGCTTGCTATGGAGCATTTACCCTGCATCTGTCCACATTGCTGTAAGATACTGCACATGGATTCTCGCTATGGAGCATTTACCCTGCATCTGTCCACATTGCTGTAAGATCTGGCACATGGATTTCTCGCTATGGAGCATTTACCCTGCATCTGTCCACATTGCTGTAAGATGCTGGCACATGGATGCTCGCTATGGAGCATTTACCCTGCATCTGTCCACATTGCTGTAAGATTCTGCACATGGATGCTCGCTATGGAGCATTTACCCTGCATCTGTCCACATTGCTGTAAGATGCTGGCACATGGATGCTCGCTATGGAGCATTTACCCTGCATCTGTCCACATTGCTGTAAGATGCTGGCACATGGATGCTCGCTATGGAGCATTTACCCTGCATCTGTCCACATTGCTGTAAGATGCTGGCATGAGAGGTTGGTTGTGAGTCGTGTTTTGTGTTATTGGAACGTGCTTCGTGTTAAGGAACGATGATGTATGTTTCAGTCATGTGATGACATTGATCGTGATTCATTTATGACAAAAATGTGGTTTGTGACGAGGAGAAGGAGGAGAAGGTATGGAGTGCACCATTTGAATCAAGAACGCCATCGCAAAGGTTACTTTCACCATTTCTATAAAGAGACCAAGAACTATCCAGAGAGGTCTTTCAGGCACTTAAGGATGTCACAACCAACCTTTCTGTATATTTTTATCCTATTGAACCAGAAATTGTGTGAAGGAACCAATCACAGCTCAAGTTACGAGATGCCCGGTGATGGTCGAGGCTAGAGTCTCGGAAAACAAACTGATTCGTTATCATCGTTATAGCGAGGCTAGCAGCGAACAGTTAGAAGCGCTGATGCAGGATAATTGCACCAATAAAGATTGCTAGTTTTGTTTCAACATCGCCACACATCCATGTCCCATAGCTCGGCGATGTGCCAGCAGCGAGGATGCAGTATAAACATACCCTTAGACATGCAGTTCCCTTCGAGTTTTTTTTAATACCAAAATTAGATGTTTTCTCTCTCTTTATATTTCTCTTTTTTATTTATCTTTGTCGGTTACTATATTTTCTCTTCTTTTAGTTTTTCCACTTCTTGTTTTTTCTCTTTTATTACTCTCTTTATCTCCCGTTATACCTTTTATCTCTTTAGTTTTTGGTCGATTCCTCTTTTTACTACTTTTTTCTTTCTCTCTATTTTTCTTTTTCTTTTATTTATGCTTTGTTTTCTCTATTTCTCTATTTTCCTTTGTTTTTGTTATCTTTATTATTTTGTTCTCTATCTTTCTTCCTTTCTCTCAAAGTGAGTGCATTGCGGCGTAACGCCCTTTGAGTAGGGGAAAGGGGGGGTTGATGACATTACTACAGCCTACATAAATGTCAAGTCATTCTAATTATAGCGAAGCCTGAAGCGTTCGTATCGACTTGCCGTACTCAAGAAACGGCTCCAGTTTGCTACTTATGTATATCAAGAATACAGGGGAAAAAAGAGGAAAGTCACATAACACATTTTTCACGGCAACTTTTATAAAACCTAGTGAAACGAAATTTCTGAGAAGCAAGATTGGTGTGACAAAATTTGACAGGATGAGGAATGAGCGAGTAAGAGGAATAGTAAAAGAAGAGCCAGGACAAGATAGGGAAGGCATGACTAAGATGGTATGGCCATGTGAGAAGAATGGAGAGGGGAAAGAAGACCAGGGGACAGATGGCTGAAGAGAGTAAGGAGGAGTGTGGAGGAAAGAATAGAGTACTGGGCCAAGGGGGAGGGAGCGAGATGAAGGAAAGGAGGCAGTGGAGAGGCTCATGTTCCAAACAGACCCACTCAGTGGCTGGAAGCTGTTCGTGATGATGATGATGATGATGATGATAAGGCCCCCAGCGAATACTTTATTTTTGTAAACATATTAAATAGAACAGATACCTCTTTAAACCTTAAAATTAAAGATCATTAGAAAGGTCTCATGATTGTCTAACAGATGGAAGAACTAAAAATGGGATTTCTCTCCTTTTTCCTATGTACCCTTCATATGTTAGAGGTTCCACATTATGAAGAACTAAAATATAGCTCATTGAAGATGTGTCGAATATAATGGCTACATTTTAAGAAAAAGAAACAACTGTTACACACATTTAAAGTTCCTCCAAAACCTCCAATTGTAAATATATATATATAATATATATATATTGGTATATATTATTATTTATATATATAACGTTCGATAAATTGAATAGCCGATTAGGCCTACATTATTAAAATCGCTGCCCGTAGCTACCTTGAAAAACAACAACCTCCAAATAGCTCTAGAGCAGTGATTTCCAAACTTTGTAGAACCATTACCAAATTTTTAGAATGATGAACTTTGACGACACACTTAGTTTTAATGAACACGAGCAAAAGTGGGAGGAGGGGTTGAACTATTTTTTTAATTAAATTATTATTGTACTACTTTTGTTTTGGGAATTAATAATTTTATCATGCGTCTTATTTATTCCCTTTCTCCAATTTTTTTTTTGTATTTTTATTTTCCCGTTTTTTTCTTCATAATTTTCTATTTTCCAAAAATTAATATATTCATAATATCTCTCATATCTTGAGTGGAGCCGCGACCTCACACATCACCTTAGAGAGGAAGTTGGGCTAGTAGAGGGGAGGAGAGGAAGATGACGTCACGAGCCATTGGTAAAAGGTCTCACCGGGGCGCAGATATACATCCTCCCAGAAAG
The DNA here is from genome assembly GCA_039000515.1 of Timema cristinae. NCBI lineage: Eukaryota > Metazoa > Arthropoda > Insecta > Phasmatodea > Timematidae > Timema > Timema cristinae. The sequence goes on along the minus strand of JBCFYV010000935.1, from coordinate 37,642,564 downwards.
ATCTATCGATCAAAGCCTACGTGGACGGGAAGACTGTGACGCACGTTGAGAGATGACTCCATAAATGTTCCTCCATCCATCTTCTCACTTTGCTCCAGTTCGCTCGTCTGTTGAGACTGAGAGGGTGAATGAAGGGATGGAATGTCCTCTTTCGTCCTGTATTGTGTCTATAGTCTTTATAGTATAATGGTGGTAAGATGTACACACCAACTACGGTAGGGGGGAAAGGTGGAGGGTGACAGCTAGGAAAAACTACGAGATCTATTCTGATGTATCACTTCGCCAAACCATATGATATGTAAGATATGTTGATCTGTTGTCACTTTTGGCAGTAAAAACTTTAACAGCACACAATTTGGTTTTTTTTATTGCCTAGTACGCACTTGGAAACATTGTTTGCTAACTTTGATTGGAAACAGAATGTTTGATAATTAAAAAAAAACAAAAAAACATTGTTTCGCGTCCATACTACAATGATGAAACATTGTTTTCCCGTCCAGAGTTCAGTTGAGTGCAAGATGTCTGCCTAGGAGGATGATGCTTGTCTTGTGCTTAAAAAATTAGTGTGCTCTGTTCTAAATCGCACACAAAGGGACTTTATTTATTTTTTATTTTTTTCCACTTCATTCGGACCAACTGAGTACTTTTCGCCTATTTCACTATAAGCATCCCGTTCTTTTACGCGATTTTTATGGTCCACGGTGTCACATATATTTAAGTTCTAGTATCTTTTCGGTTGACCACGACCTTATAAATGACAAACCAGGAACTGGTGTAATCTCTGTGAACAGCAGAAGCAAACTGGTCCACGTTGTTTGCTGCCTGTAAAGCTACGGCTACACGGAGCCAACCCGCATCGCACCGCATTTTCTAGCCCGAGGGCCGAATGGAATGTTGTATATAATACAACTCCCAATCACTGTGAATAATCACTGGTATAAATCACTGCTCTTTTAAAATCAAGGTCACTGTGATTACAGATATCGTAAAATCATTGTTTCGCCCATCCCTACAGTGCTTAGAGATTAGCATGATAACAACAATGTTCGGAAGCTCCCGAACTTTTATTTCCGGTGGTAGGTGGCTACTCGTCTTCGTGTAGCCGGTCCTTATTGAACATGTCCAGACAAGCAAACATTGTTTCTTGTAACGCATTTGAAATGGTTGACGAGAAACATGTTTCCTTCTTGGTAAACACGATGATTTGTTTGCACACTGTTTACAAATGTTTCCTAGTGCGTTACTAGGCTTTATGTTTTTCTTTGAACTATTTTCACATCTTATGCTACCTGTCACTTACCCACCACTCCTATAGCGAATGGACTCTAGGCTTAAATTCAGGGGTCGGAAACATTTTTGGGCCTCGATCGACTTTAAAACTTATCAAAGGTCCCGTAATCATTCCTTTTATTGTCCATACATCTTTCCTTAAATTCACTATTTCCTCTACCCGTTTCGGTGGCCGCATGGTCTAAAACGCTACTACTCTCGCAGTAGATCAGATTGCCGGTGATGGAGAGATCTAGTTTCGAATCTCGGTCTGGTGTAAAAAACATTATTTTGTTACTGTCGGCATTGGTGACATTTTTTACTAAATAATAATAATAATAATAATAATAATAATAATACAAAATTATTACTTTATATATATATATATAGGCTACTATTTGTCAGAAGTGATAACTACATAACATACGATTTAACATATCAATATATTAAAGTATCTCTAGTATACATAGGAAATATACCTCATTTTCGCAGAGGAAGAGGGCGAATCCATTTAGTAAAGAGAAAACACTCCCTATAACCGGTGGAGTTTCGAACCTCGACCTCCTTGTCACATTGTCATCTCACTAAATCTCCGAGGAGTAGGCTCTGTGGCCCTTCTCAGTGCAACCACTGTTCCTTCGGGAACGGAACCTTTTTCGTCGGACATGGACTGAAGTCCATGAGTGCCATTCCGGGTACTCGGGCACCCGAAAAACCGGTACCAGCCCTTCCATGCTGATCCACCTTGGGTTACTTGAGGAAAAAAAAAACCCCTCCACTGGGACCGGATGGAGGGAGGAGTTGGCTCCTCCTAGTGATTGCCCGATCACGAGGAAGTCAGGAGCTCAGCTCTCTCCTCACCATCTTATACTTGAGTAACGCCAACCTTCGTTCTCTCACACACCAGTTTTACTACCTCACCATCTCATTGAGAGCAGCCATTTGGAGTTACCCATCGTGGAGGTGACCTGACCCGCTATCCCCGCCTCACGGGTACGCACTGCCAACCGCTTAGTGCATGTCGAGTGGCCACGCCCCTCACACACAGATGACCTGATCGGGGTCTTAGCTATGTCGGACTCCAACGTCCGCACACATTGCCCAGGGGCCGCTCGTGGAACCTCCCCGACAGTATCTGTAGAGATCTGCCAGTACCGGAAGGTGGCAAAGACAGTCTAGTGCTCGTTTATATGAAACGTGCGTGGGCCCATTCGTTCGTGTCCCGGGCCCGTACGTCGGGCCGGTGCCTTAGGACTGAGTACCGTGACCCCCGACCTCCTTGTCACAGGCAATCCAGGCTAGATGAGCCTACCATAAGGTTAAATATATACCTATTTAAATCACGGCGTCTTAACTACCTGTCCAGGCTGTACGCAAATATGATAATTACTTTAATAGGGTAGGGATGAAGTATTTTAGAGGTTAATCTATCCACATTTGTGTAAAAGGAACGTGGAAAACCATTAAGTAAAAACTACCCTCAGTAGAACCGACCGGGATTCGAACCCTTATCTCTCCGTCATCAGCAGGTCAACCTAACACGAGAGTGACGTCTTAAACCATTCCGATACTGAAGCGGGTACTAAGGTGTTATGTTACCTTAGTACAATTTGCAACTAACGCTTTTTTTGTGTGTGTGCGTGAATGTTGAATAATATACTAAGAACCACACATAGAGGTTTAAAAAAAAACATTATTTGAAACTGACAATTTGAGGGTTAATTATTCCAAGAGTGGTTCATAAATCCAATGCCCCCTTACCTCCTCCACCTTCTACGCCCATGTCAACTTGTGCCAGCTAGACCAGCATTCGGCCACCTTAGCAGCACATAAGGGCGTAAGTAAGGTATATAACCGTTAATGAAGTTCCCCTTCAAGTTCTGGCTTGTCCCGGAGTATTGATTCGTCAGAGCTTTCCTTGTAGCTCAGCACGCAGAAGCTCTGTAGCAAACTTGACCTCCCCCCACTGACGGGAACTTCTGCGAGTAAATTCTAAACCAAACCCTAATATTTACTTACGAATAGCCTTATATTACGTAAGATTTTTTCCCTTGATCTTCGACGACCCCCCCCTTTCCTCTCGTAAAGTGTATTTCCCGTCATCCTCCCCATCTCTCTTATGTAATTTTTATTTACAATTTATTAAATATTATTTAAATCGTTTGCATATTAATAAGATAACATTAATTAATACAATTAAGATTATTAAGATGTCGAAATTCTCCCGAACTTCGCAGTGAAACAGATTTCAAAACTATCGCGACGTCGAGCTGTTTCCAGAACTGCTTGCTTGATCTGGCCGACAATATGGTAATCTAGTCGGGGATGTGAACCCAGAACCTTTACCTTTTGCGCGCCAATGCTCTGCCACTGAGCCATCCTGGTAGGTCTCTTATCGCTAAGTGGTAGATACCAACCAGCACCGTTGTGTTTGGTCAGTGCATCTGACTACAGCCTAGGGGTCCCAGTTTTGATTCCCACTGGTACCTTGGGTATTTTTTTCCCGAAAGGGGAACTGCTCCAAAGGTCACCAAGGTTTGGTTAGTTAGGCTTAAGTTAGGTTTAAGTGTTTCCACACCCTCCGATTCACTATTAGCATCCCCTGATCTCACTGGGACGTGGAACAAGCCTCCACGAAAAGGATGTACGATTAGTTCATTGGGGCGTCCCCTGGTTAACGGTTCATTGGTACTGGTTAATCTTTCCATTACTAGGTTACGAATGACGTAGCCCAGACGCGCAACCCATAATTATATAATGGTAGATACTTTTATTTTTAACCCTATGTTTTCGAGAGTATCCGGGAGCATTTGACTGACTTGAGTCCAGCCTGCTCCCTGTCGATGATTGCTCCAGTTAGTGGACAGCATCTGAGTAAGATGGAATTCGGCTCTCAGGTCACGTCCTCTGTTGTGTGCAGGATCACCCTCATACCACGACACGCTGAATAGAAGGCGGGCAAAGATCTGTCTCTCGGTGATGGAGATTAATATGAATCGGCGCCTGTTGTATTGGCCGTTTAATAAACATCAGACCCGTACCGGCGGGTACGCGGACAAGGTAGTCACTCTCGTCTTTACTGGCTCGCGTATGACGTAGAGGTCGGGGCTCAAATCCGAGCTGGCTGTAGATAGGTCTTTCTGAAACTGCCTCCATGAAGTTGTGGGTACATTTCCTCTAGATTCTATCTTCTTGATCCCTACCCCATTATTTTAAGGATGCGGATATCCCGGACTTGTAGAAAGACGTGGTGCACAAACAAAAAATTGGTATTTTTCTAGTTTAGTCATACTGCAAACTAATAATATGAGCTTATGTTTTTTATCTGGTTGATATTTTTGTATGGTTAGGGCTAAATTCACAACTGAGATATTTACCAATTTTGAGGCGATCATATTTCTGATTTTCTACACTCTCTTCAAGCGAATGCTTGTTCCGCTCTTTAAGGTCCGTTTCCCCTCACGGATTGACCGAGAAGTAGATAATAGCGGGCGTTTGGGGATCTTGTTTTTATTCCGGGTGGTACTGCCAATGATATATACTATAATATACTATGGGTGCAGGTGATATTAATGTTTTTACACTCCATAAAACTATCATTGGTATTGAGGAGAAATACAAACATTCATTATTAATGTGAGGATATAAGTAACTTGGGCAGTATTTGTACAGTTTTTATTGCAAAACTAGTAATATCAACAGTTCTTGAATATCTCTCGAGCATGTCCTGGAATTTAATGACAACTTTTTCTCTTTATTTACAAAAAGTTTCTCATCTAATGCCGTTATTCTCATGACATATTCAACAACTGTTATCACCAGCTGAATAAAATTAAACCCTTTATATTTTAGAAATATTTGATTTATTTTGGCCAAAATAACTTTGCTATAAAAACTGCAAAAACACTCACCTTTCCTCGCTTTGCTTACATGCAAGGGGGGAGGGGAGGGGTGGGATTAATCTCCCCCACCATATTCTATACAATACTTTGACTGTTAAGGATAGATGGATACATATTTTTCTTAATACTATGTTATACAATATTAAATGTTTTCAAATGATATAGTGTTTGAAGTAGTTGCTTTTAAACATCTGTGGCATAAAATTGTACATTTTAAAATAAATGATTGAAGGTTCTAAATATCCCCTTACCCGCGTTTTTTTTAAACCTCAAGGTAACCTTCGTTGGTGACTAAATATCAACTTCATATAGTCTGGTTTGCTGGTAACAAGGAGGTCGTCGGGGTTTGAATCCCGGCTCAAGTGTACTAAATATGGTTTTATTTTTAACACTAATGTAGCTACATTTCTTATAAATGATACCTTCCTCATCCCTAACCTTATCCATTTGTTCGATTAAATGCGTCTAACCCGTACGGATAGTAAGAGGTGATGCAAACAAAATAACTTTATGGTAGTTTTTCCCTTGGTAAATTAAAATAACATAAATTAATATTTTTAAATAAAGTGGGAAGAAATAAAAAACAAGCGAAGAAGAAAAAAGGAGTAATATTGCTGCTAGAGGGGATGAAAATGCTCATCGTAGTTCATCATCTCTCCGCGTGGCAGCAGCGGTAACTTCTCTCTTCCCCACTCAGCATCAGTTGTGTAGTGGTCCCCCCCCCCCCTCTTCGTTCAGTTCAACCTCCTGCAGATAATGCCAGGAGCGCGACGACGCTACTGAACCCTGGATTGTACTCATCAGTTCTAGTGTCGTGTGGATATTATCTTCCCCCTCCTCACACACACGCGTTCATCCTGTGGGAACTATTGCAGCGTCTCGCTTTCTCATTTTCTTAAAAACAGACGAGTGCCATTGTGCGGTGCTTTATATAGTGCGTCGTTCCGTGAGTTTTCTGCCAGGAAAGTTTCTAATTCTGTTGTGTGTTTTTTTTGCCAGCTTTTAGTGTTATTTGGCTCTCACGTTTACTGCCATTTTTAAAGTGATTGAATCGACAATCGGTCTCAATGTGGAAGGAAGGGTGTGGCAAAAGTTTTTAACATTTTGTGGTGTTATGATTGTGTCACTATTTAAAAATAGACTCTGGTGAAGTGGAATTGTTTCCCCGGAAATGCTGGGTTTTTTTTTGGTGGCTGTTGTTCAGATGTTTGACAGATTAAAGTTGATTTGGGCGTGTGCGTGATGGTGTTTATTTGCGTTCTCTAAATGTTATGGTGTCTGTTCTTTTTTGATAACGACTAGTTTTATCGATCGTTGACGATCAGTTAACGGTGAGAAAATATGTAATAGGTTTTTGAGTTTCGTGTCAAGATATTAAAAATAAATAGTACAACTCAGATTGGAGTGGGTGGGGGTTTATGCGATGACCCCCGCCTCGCATAGAACCACCAAAAGGCGAACCCCACGTGACCTTGACCTGATTATCCGTCCCCGCCCCCAGTGAATGGCGACGACGCTACCGCCGCCCCACGCGACAAAGACAAGGCCAACGATAAAAGCGGCAGCAGTAGCTTGCGGCGGCCCACCTCCCTGATCGGAGGTGGTGGAGGTGGCAAGGCTCAGCACCAGCTCTTCCTCATGGTAAACAACAACGGTGGGGACAACAACAACCACCCCGGTGGTGGTGGCGGCCCCCAGGAGGGCGGCAGGGTTGGATGGAAAGCGTCAAAGACTCAGAGAAATGAGTTGCGTCTGGCGCTGGGGTCGGATAAAGGGGAGTTAGCCGGGGGTGGACCGGCACTTGTTGGCGGGGGGGCGGAGGTGATCAGGGGGCCACGTAGAGTCGGTGACCAACCGCAGGTGTCTAAGAAGAAGGACGGGAGGCGGCGTAACAGGCGTTGGGGAGGAAATAAGGTAAACGCCGCCACACTCCTTCCCTATACTTTATTATTATTATCACCGCGTCTTACAACCCGTTCGGGCTATACGCACTTACGCTAATGTGTAATGGTAGGGTGATTGTGAGATGAAATGGAGGACCTACAGTTTAACGTGGAATCCGAACCACGGTGGAGGCCTGGCATTCCACACATTCACAAGTTGTGATTAATACACGTCTTGTCAGAGGGGAAGGAAGGGTTTGGTAATCAGTTAAATCTGTGCCGGGACCAAGGATTGAACCTCGGCCCCCAACACATAAGTCTGACACCTTACCCCTAGACCGCTAGGTCACCCACCCTCTATACTTTGATATCATAATATATCAGTTTTGTGTCAATAAACATTGACTTGTTTGGTAAAAGTAACTCAAACCTGTCCATAGAAGGATTTTGATGGGCTGAAGATGGAAAAATAGTACGCAAAGAGAGCGTGATTCCTTATTATTTTTTATAGTATATTATGAAGAACTTAATAATTAAAAATTAATTTATATATAATTCAAAAACCACCAGAAAAACGCTCATATTTAAAACGTAAATAGCCTACTTAAAAGAATGTCACACCATGGCACCAAATATTTTAATACGCAAAAGTTAAGTTTTGTACTATTATAAACCATCTCAACCGAACTAAGCCTGACTTTACAAAATATTTATCATGAAATTCCGAAATCCTGAAAAATCCTTCACTTATATATATTTTAACTATCTTCAATTAATTTACAATATTAATTTTGCTATCACTTGACATTTTCGTTTGTTGTGTTGTATTTAGATTGTAAAACACTTTATTTCTAACCATATGGCAGGAAAATTTAAACATCCCGCCTTCTTTGCGTACTATTCCCGAATACATTTTCAGAAATATAAACCTTTTTGCGGTTAACCGCTATGAGTCCTTCAATATAAATATGTCGTGACACCATACCCTGATTTTGGTACGAATTCCATTCTGGAAGGCCTTAGTTCGTATCAGAATCCTACTGCATACTGTTCTGTATAGTATAACGCCGTTTGTTATTCCTCTGGTATTTCTTTATACCTGTGCCTTTTTAAATGGCATTCTTAGATGTAGATATTAAATTAGAAAATAAGCTAGACCATTTTTCGACAAATCAGGAAACACTACAAAGCTTAAGCGGTCTTTATAATACATTTGGTCTAGGGGTAAGGTGTCAGACTTCTATGCTGGCGGCCGGGGTTCAATCCTCGGTCCCGGCAAAGATTTATCTGATTGCCAACCCTTCCTTCACCTCTGACAAGACATCTTGTGAATGTGGGGAATGCCAGGTCACCACCGTGGTTCGGATTCCACGTTAAACTGTAGGTCCTTCATTTCATCTCACAATCACCCTACCATTACACATTAGCGTAAGTGCGTATAACCCGAACGGGTAGTAAGACGCGGTGCTAATAATAATAATAATAAAATAATAATAATAATATAATACATTCACGACTTAGTTTACTTCAAGGATGACAGCTCACAAAGTTACTATTATTGATCACCCTAAGCTGAGACCTGATATAAACAAAGTCACGTGGAAGTCTATGCTATGATTTGCTACTGAACGGACCTCAATGGTATCCTTTCACTAAATAGGCCTTAATTTGTTTAGTATTACACTTGTCTTAAATAACATTAGAAATTATCATAACTAAAATTTCTCCTTCGTTTGATTTACAAATGATACGTTAAGCCTTGCAAGTTCTATTCGAATTCCAACGAACTCCTAATGATTTGAGGAACCACATGTTACAGTCCTTATCACATGTTGACATCAAATCAGCAAAGGTCAGTCGACAGTTCATCACAGCAGCGCTTAGTGACGGTTGCTAGTGTTGATTGCTACCCGTCTATTTATGGCGTTTGCTGAGTCTGGCCCGAGTTTTGTTAAATATAAGACAGAAACTCGTACTAACCTACTTAGCTTTGATAATGACTATACATGGTTGCTCCCGTTTGTACTCGTGTTCCACCAATCATGTAGGTCCTTCGCGTAGTGATATGGGAATGTTTGTCTACTTCCGTCTCAGGTTTAGGATGAACCAATAATATAAATAATCCCTAATATAGCCCTACGCCAACAGCTGGCAATCTGGATAACTGTAATGAAAACGTTTTGTAATGTATGAATTTTATAGTTAACCACAATAATTTAGGCCAATATTATTTATATACATTATTTGAGGTCGGACACACAGCTTATTTATCGTTTTATTCCACTTAAAAATAATTACTATTCACATCATTTTCACAAAAGGTCTAACAAACATAGCTTCAAAATGGCGACCGATGAATTTAAACAATGTGATTGAATGTAACGGAAACAAGCTCTTTACGATGATGCACCCGCGCAGTGGATGGTAATATTTTATTCAGTTAAATATTTAAAAATCCGATAAAATAATAATAAAATAATTTATTATAATTGTAAAGAGCTTGTTTATGTTACATTCAATCACATGGTTTAAATTCGTCGGTCGCCATTTTGAAGCTATGTTTGTTAGACCTTTTGTGAAAATGATGTGAATGGTAATTAATTTTCAGTGGAATAAAACGATAAATAAGTACTATTAATTATGTTTAAAATATAGTTTCGGATTGGGTAGAAAGAAATTATTAAAAGTTATGAAACAGTGTAAGAAAATTTAAGTTTACGTTATTTTAAGTGTAAATTATAACATGCAATTAAAAAACTTAACATCTATAACAAAACAGTGATCTTTTACAAGTGTTGGCAACCCAAAACCTAAACAAATTATTTTTGAACTGTCATCCAGTTAAAAAACCTATCATGAACAGAATCTACATTGACGACGTGGAACCACGGTTGAAATCAGACGTTGAGTGCTGCGCAGGTCGGCTCCTTCGCACGTCTGTATATTTAAACCAAACCTAGTCTGACCTACCACACTTTTGAATTTTTACTGATAAGACTCTAAGACACGAATAGACTAACTTAATGGTACTTGCATCTGCGGACACGCAGATTAAACGCCAATCTCGTCTGATATGCCGATGACGAAAAGGTCGGTTTTAGAATTCCTGCTGGGTGTACTGATGGTGATTTTTCCTGAATGGGTTCCCATAGTCCTTTCACGTAAACATAGGTACATTTCCTATAAATTATATCTTCTTCATACCTATCTAGCCTATATTAATTAGTGAAGTTAAAATGTGTAGCCCCCGATGGTTAGTAAGACACTGGGAAAAAATAGAATTGTGTAACTAGCCTTTTACCTTCATCAGTACTTTTAATCTGGTATTTTTCTTGTGTTCTCTTTTAATATAATTTTCTTTCTATTCTTAAAACACTTTCTCTTGTTCTATTTACTTTTTTTCCCAGACTCTTAAGAAATATTTCGCTCTTTCTCAACTCAGAATCATTTATTCTTTCTCACTTTCTCTCTATCCTCTATTTGGATTTGTTTTCTTTTTTGCCCTGGCTATTTCGTTCTCTTTTATTGTCACTTGTTTCCATGCCACTTTCGTTTTTTTTGTCTCTTGTTTCCATGCCACTTTCGGTTTTTTTGTCTCGTTGTTTCCATGCCACTTTCGTTTTTTTTTTGTCTCTTGTTTCCATGGCTCTTTTGTTATCTCTTATTTTCATGGCTCTTTCATTTTCTTTTATTGTCTCTTGTTTCCATGGCTCTCTAGTTCTCTTTCGTTCTCTCTTGTTTCCATTGCTCTTTTGTTCTCTCTTATTTCCATGGCTCTTTCATTTTCTTTGTCTCTTGTTTCCATGGCTCTTTGTTTCCTCTCCATCTGCCTTTTCCTTCACGACAATCTGCACTTGGGAGATGAAGTGAGTGTCAGGTTTTTACAGCTGGAACGAACAAGCTGGCACTTCTCGTCTTGGAAAGTCATGGAGACGGAAATAGTGCAGGGGTCGTCCGAGGGTTGCGTCGGGCTGCAAGTGTTTTGTTTCAACACTTCTTTATTTTTAATACTCTTTTATTATCTCTCTCTCTTTCTCTCGTAGAATGCACCCACCCGTGTTCCCGAGAATGTAAGTTTCATTTCCTGCTGGTAATTTATTTGACTAGGTGTAACAACCTTTTTTGCCTTATTTTTTCTATTATAAATGTTTCCTTCAGAAATAACCCCCTTCTTTACCGCAGGGCCGGGAAAATTAAGGTGTCTTCTTAAGGAGGGAGTTTAGAGGATGCAAGAAAAGGCCAGTGTTTTTGCAGTGTTCAAGCAAACCTTTTACTGGCGAAAATAAATAAAAAATATTGCCTCGGTACAAACATAGTTTAAATTTCTTCACAATATGATGATAGCAACAGTTCTTGCATCTCTGTCATGAACATATTAGCAATTGATGAGAAACTTTTTAGATGAAGAGAAAAGTGGTCATTACATTCTAGGAGACCTTTGTCAGATATTCAAGAACCGCAATTTTCACTCCCCAACTCTTAGTTATATTCCCCCCCCTCCCCTAACGAACTTTATCTGTATAAAGGTACAAAGAACAACTATATGCAAAGTTTGAATTAAATCGATGAATGCATTCATAAGTTATTGTGAGATATACCCACCACAGACAAACAGACACATGCAAATCGGTGGAGTTAAAACGGAGTACTTGCTACACTCGTGCAGTAAATTTTATAATATGATTATAGCTTTATTTATGTCTACACTCTGGCAATATTTGTTAGATCGTATACACAGGAAGCTTAATATATGAGCGCCCAGGTAAATATTTCCCACCCTAACTTGTTTTTTTTCCTCCCTCTGTCACCTAAAGCAAGCGCTGGTCCCTGTAAATTCCATGGTGTGAGCCCTCACGCGAGCTATACCGACCGGGCGGCCGCCGCCGATAGCGATGGTACTGCCAACATTTAGGAATAGAGGATGTTATGTTGTCAGCACAATGAGTATAGCCGCTAATCTCAGTTTTCTAAACAGGAGCTGCTACTTAATTGTGGAAGCGCTTGGGATTGAACCCGGGATCTCTGGGTCTGTAGCCAGGAACGCTGACCACTAGTCTACAAAGGTAGTCACATAATATATAAATATATATCTATCCCTACTTATTATAAATTGAACCCTCTAAAAAAAATGGGGGATCTTATACTTTGATTTAGCATTCACAAATAAAATAGATTTTCACTTAATCTCCGGACTCCTCCCAGCTGGTGGAGTTCCCAGGCTTTAGCCCATAAAGTCCGTTCACCATAGGAATTGTTCTCTGAAAGACCTTTTTTCCTACCAGAAATCTATTATATAGTAGGATATTGTTAGGAAAAAAGACCTTTCAGAGAGTAATTCCTACCGTGAATGAAGTATACCTTAATCCGGCCTAGGTCTCTTGACAGGTAGAAAACGTTACTAAATCTAAGGGTACGGCCACACTGGGAGCGAGCGCGCGCGCTTGAAAGATAGAACTGGTTCTGTTTTTCCCGCACGTGCGCTCGACCCGGTACAGTCTAGTTTACAGGCGCTAAGCAATATTATTGTATGTTGGTTCATTGAGTGCTGGGGAAACTTCTCATTTTGACATGATATTGGACTTTTTTCTATCATTATTATTATTAGCACCGCGTCTTACTACCCGTTCGGGTTATACGCACTTACGCTAATGTGTAATGGTAGGGTGATTGTGAGATGAAATGAAGGACCTACAGTTTAACGTGGAATCCGAACCACGGTGGCGACCTGGCATTCCACACATTCACAAGATGTCTTGTCAGAGGTGTAGGAAGGGTTTAGAAATCAGATAAATCTGTGCCGGGACCGAGGATCGAACCCCGGCCGCCAGCATAGAAGTCTGACACCTTACCCCTAGACCACCAGGTCACCTTTTTTTTTTCTATCAGTGATAGGTTTAACACACTTGCTATTAATGGCCTAATTTAATTGGTAAGACCATAAATAATATTATGTATATATGTAAACCCGATATGTTAAAATACTTCAATATTATAATCAAAGTAGGCCTTTACAAATAAGAATCACCATTAGTTTGGAGAGAGTATGAAAAGACCACAACAATAAATAAGTTTTAAAAATCACCTTCAGTTCACACAATATTTTCTGTAAGAATTTTCGAGGAGCAAAGATGTACCAAGTGTCTTTGACAGAGACATCTTCTCTAATGAACTAACCCACCTTGGTGGCGTAGTTGGCTAACGCGCTAGTCGTGTTGAGCTCGACTGCTGAGGATGGGGAGATCGAGGTTCGAATCTCGGTCGGGTGAACTGGGGTGGTTTTTCCTAAATGGTTTTCCACTCTCCCTCCACGCAAATGCGGGTTCACTTTCTCTAATTCAACCTTCCCAATTCCTAATTCATTAACGTAATTAGTACTTAAAGCGTATAACCTGAACGGGTAGTAAGACGCGGTGCTAATATTATATATTATATCTAATGAACTAGGGTCTGCTAATTACGCGCTCGCTCGCTCGCCAGTTTGGCCATCCATTCGCTTGCGCGCTCGCTCGCACGCTTGTGAGTCTGGCCGAACCCTAACGTATTCAAACGTCAAGTCAGTACTGCTCTCAATTTTGATATCATTACCTATAAAATAACACATAGCCTAATATAATAAAAAGGAAGGTTATCAATGTTGACAGAAAAAAATAATAATGGTATTTTCTAAGAAAATCAAGATTTGGACAATGCCACGGTTTTATATTCTTTAAATACGAGCTGTTTGTTTCTATGTTCATTACTACATTTATTTTATAATCCTTCTTTCAAAATTCTAAGATTTTGAAGCCACGTCTTTCACGACCAAGCGCATTTGTAATTTAAAATAACCCTGTAAGGTATGTTAAAATTCTTCTCTCGGCAATATTGATAGGATATTTCGCGCTCGCTAGTAGAAATTGTCGTGTGCTGGTTTAATTTGTCATTTCAGATAGTGCACGTTAAATACCACAAATAAAATTGGGTGAAAAAAACTATTGTGGATAATCCCATCATTTTTAAACTGGAAATTAGTTTCGTTCCCTCAACATCAATTATTGGCGTCACCCCATTTGAATTGATGACCTATCGGAAGACTGAAAATTAGATCGCTGAGCGCTATCGTTTCGCTTGACATGGGTTCAACTTTTTGTCAACGTGGCCCGTGCCAAGGTTTTAATGGCTCCCCTGTCGCCATTATTGTTGAACGTCGCTTACACCTCAGGATATAACGAGCGGCGAGCTTGGTGTAAAACCGAGAGTCGCCGGATGCCCTTGGGCTGGGCGGGGGTTGGTTTTATAGAGGGGCGCTATCGTTTCGCCGTTGTTTGTTGGTTGGGGGTGTAGGCCGGTGATTACAAATGGAGGTTGCGGAACTCGACAAGGGAGCAATCGCCGATACGGTTGACCGCCGCGCCACACTTATAGGCGATAGGACAAGGGCAGTGTTGCTCTTTTTTCAGTTTTTATATCAAAACTTTTTTTAGTCAAACGAAATCAAATAATTCTCCAATATAATCATAGAGTCTAATTTTCTTCATACGTTGACTTCAACAGTTTTATTAAGGGTGTACTGGGACAAAGCTTTAGGGTTCGGCCAGACTGACAAACTGGCGAGCGAGCGAGCGCGCGCGTAATTAGCAGACCCTAGTTCATTAGAGAAGATGTCTCTGTCAAAAACACTTGGTACATCTCTGCTCCTCGAAAATTCAAAATATTGTGTGAACTGAAGGTGATTTTTAAAACTTATTTATTGTTGTGGTTTTTTCATACTCTCTCCAAACTAATGGTGATTCTTATTTGTAAAGGCCTACTTTGATTATAATATTGAAGTATTTTAACATATCGGGTTTACATATATACATTATATTATTTATGGTCTTACCAATTAAATTAGGCCATTAATAGCAAATGTGTTAAACCTATCACTGATAGAAAAAAAGTCAAATATCATGTCAAAATAAGAAGTTTCCCCAGCACTCAATGAACCAACATACAATAATATTGCCTAGTGCCTGTATACTAGGCTGTCTCGGGTCGAGCGCGCGTGCTTGAAAAATAGAACCAGTTCTATCTTTCAAGCGCGCGCTCACTCGCTCCAGTGTGGCCACCTCCCATTACAACCAATGTGTTCTATTTTATATTTTAGTTGCTCGCGCGCTCAGTCTGGCCGTATCCTTATATCGTAATTTAAAAAGCTTGTCATCTAATGCCGCTATGCACGTGACAGATAATAAAGAACTGTAGACATCACCATGTGAGGAAAATTAAACTATGATGTTTCAACTGGAGAGATATTTTAATTAGTTTTGCAAAAAAAAAAATAATTCTATAATAACTGCAAAAAGCGCTGCCCTTAACTTGCGTTCCGAACACTTTGTTAGCTAAAATAGTGCCAAACAGCTTAGGTAGATAAAACCGGTAATATCACGAGTTTAGTGTTTACTGAAATGGATACAAAACTCTTTTCTGTGACCCTATTATTATGCAAACTTTTTAAAACATAATTCCCACTCAAAATATCCATATTCCGTTTGATCACATAAATACACCCGGGAAACGATGGAGGTGGGATGGAGGGATGGTGTAGAAGTGTAGAATGGATCTTTATGGATGGATATATATATATAAAATTTAACACCGCGTCTTACTACCCGTTCGTATTATACGTCTATGTACTCATTATACTAATGTGTTAGGGATTGTGAATGTTTAATTTAGAGGGAATGCTCCCGCATTTGCGTGGAGAGAGTGGACAACCATTTAGGAAGACCACCTTCAGTGCACTCGACCGGGATCGAACTCCAATCTCCCCGTCTTTGGCAGTCTAGTCTAACATGAGAGTAGTGCGTTAGACCATGGGGCCACCGAAGCCGGTCCTATGAATATAATGACGCAATTTAATAAGGGGAATAACAACCCAAATTTTATTGGCATTTACATTTCCCTCTTCCGTTTGTTCTCAAATATACAGTTCGAACATGCGATAAAAAATAAGTCACAAGTTAAAGATGAGGGCGGAAGTTTCGAACTCTATATAGGCTTGTTTACCTGCATCGATGGGCAGGCAGACTAAAAGTCAAGCTCATCTACTCTTTGTTTGCTGTGCTGAGGAATGTCAAGGTTGGAAATTCCGGTCGGGTTTACTGATATGAGGTGACTTTTTCGTAAATAGTTTCTTCCTCTTCCTACACCATTCGACATCTAGATTGTAGAGGCCTTCACAGTGGAGCTACGGCATATTATAATGGCTACAGTCCCATTTCTTAGTAAGAATTTCTTCAGAAAATATAAACATATTGTCGTGACCTACCCCCATGGGCTTGATTTGTTAGGATAGCTTTCGGGAGGGGTTAGGTCGCAGGTAAGTAAATTGTGCGGGTTCGAAATTATACGTAGGGTTAATAAGTTACTAAAAGATAATACAAAATGTGATGTTAAATGAAAGATAAAGAAATATAGACTGGACGCTCGCGCTAGTGGAAGAATTGGATCAACTCGTGGAAACTTAGACCGATGGAATTGACTGACACTGCGGGTGACCCGTACAAAACTCGATCTCTGGACCCTGGGCTCGACAGATGCCCTCTAAGTACAAGTGATAATAGTGACCTGAAAATGAAGTCTGATATGGTTTGGCGTCGGGTAGCGTAACTGCCTACGGTATAGATATAACTGTGACAGCCCCGATGTCAAAAAATAAAAGTTTTAATATCCCTCTATGGCGGTTTTACTGGCCAAATAGATCAAATATTGTTATGAATGGTCAGCATTCTCTTTCAAGCTTTCTAGTCCATTACGTCATATACGATAAGCCAGCATTTTTTTAACACGTGCGCCCACTCGAGTTATGTAAATCAAAACAAACATTCAAGCATTGCTCATTGGTTATGACAATATTTTCTTTCTGACCAACATTAATAACATTTTAGGTGACCTGGTGGTCTAGGGGTAAGGTGTCAGACTTCTATGCTGGCGGCCGGGGTTCAATCCTCGGTCCCGGCACTGATTTATCTGATTACCAAACCCTTCCTTCACCTCTGACAAGATATCTTGTGAATGTGGGGAATGCCAGGCCTCCACCGTGGTTCGGATTCCACGTTAAACTGTAGGTCCTTCATTTCATCTCACAATCACCCTACCATTACACATTAGCGTAAGTGCGTATAACCCGAATGGGTAGTAAGACGCGGTGCTAATAATAATAATAATAATAACATTTTATTTTATTATGTGTTATTTTTATAGGCATTGATAACATATTTTAGCTGCAGATCACATGCACTGACGTATCAATACGTGAAATTAGATGTAGCCTAACATATATACCTGTTAGACAAGGTTATTTCAATGAAAATTGGTCTGTAGTTTAATTTAATCTAATTATATTAAAAACAACAAACTCACTTAATATGTCAATAAAGTATATTTAAAATATCATGGGCACTAACATTTTCAAAATTTATTGACATAAATTTGTTTGCTATATATAATAAAATATTACATATTGACTACGCATAATTTGTTCGTTAAAATGTGGCTTTTAGTTTAAAGGCCTGGAAAGATAAACAAAAGGTTTAAATTTGAAGAAAATACAGAAAATAGTGTTTTTTTAAAGAATAAATATGATATTTGTAACATCTCTTACTTTAGAAACTGGGATGATATACTTTTAATGTAATTTTTATCAACAGTGCCATATTCTTGCTACTAGGTTGCATTAATTTCTAATCAAATTTCATGTGAAAATGGAACCCCGTTGCCCTTTGAAAACAATTGAGATCTAGGGGCATACATCCATCCATCAACTCGCCAAAGGTCTATTGTTTACATCGCATTGTTTATCAACTCGGCATGTGTCATCGCAAAGATCTACCAGATTATTGTGGAACGAACTAACCTAACCTAACATAACCTAGCCCACTCGACCTATCCTACCTAACCTAACATAACCTAACATCCAATACGGACTTATCCGAGTTTTTAGATCATCTCTTCGACAGTTATGTTGACGAGTCGGGAAATTTTTCACTTGAAATATGGGCCAGTAACGAGAAAGAACGTCCCTGGACGATTTGCTCTCTCGTTCAGACTCTCTGTTCCAATTATCTAAAGGAGTGTTGAAGAAGTTCTTTTAAACTCGGGGCAAGGCCGAGTATATTTGGCTCAGTCGTTGACCCTGTCCGGGCAGCTCAACCCGGCTAGGCTTGTCTCGTTTTGCGTCTTAATGTGTGAACAAGATTCGTGAACTGAATGTGAACAAGATTCGTGAACCGAAAGCAAAGTCTAAATTGATTTGATACATTTAAACTAGAGGCTAAATTGTAAATCCATACATCCATTTAAAACTTTTTTGGACGACACTTTCTTTTTATTCACATGAAATTGTGAAGAAGGGGGAGGGGGAAGATGCAATCGGTCATTTATTCTGTCTCTCTCTACACATTTCAAACAAATACTCATCTATTTTGATCTTTTTTTTTTGTTATTAAATATTTTCTTAGCACCGCGTCTTATTTCCTTCTTAGGTTAAACGCAAATGTACTAATCACGCTAATAATTTAGGGATGAGGAAGGTGAATTTAGAGGAAGTGTACCCGCATGCGCGTGGAGGGAGAGTGTAAAATCAAATTGGGAAACCAACATCGATACACCTGATCGGGATTTGAACTCCTATCTCCCGGTCATCGGCAGTCATGCCTTATGGTCCACCGAAGCAGGTTTTGTTCTGTTCTGTCGTAAGAAATTAGCCCAAAATTAAAATTTGAGTGGGAGAGGAAGATTTTAATAGCCTGCATCAAAAGATTTGATAAAATCAATTTTCTCTGCTATTTGAAGCTTTCTTTATCGTAACTAAGGGCAGTAATTTATTAATATTGCCCTTGCATACAATGTATCGAAGCTATTTCTTTCCCCCCCTTACCATTTTTTCCCCATTGGTAATTTTAGAAGCACTTTTAATGTGTATAACGGTTAATATCAAATTGTAAAACTGGTCTTAAAATGTCCATCTCCATTGGGCTAGATTTTAGTTCTTCATAAATATGATTAAGGATTTTATTAATATTATTTACTGTCGGGGAGGGGGTTACAAATTGCCCGCTCTCCCTCCTTTGAATGCGCCACTGGCTCAGGAATTGGTTCTGAAATATCTGGGTCGTGTCTACCCCGGGTGACCCCAAGACCGCAAATAGTTTTAATAAAAACTTGAAATAAATGAAGTAAAACTAAAATATTGAGCACTGTAAATGTGTTTAATATATGGGCTACAATCCCGCTAAAATAATTATAAGACCACCATTAAAATTCTCAACAAAATCACCAACTGAAAAATAAAAAAGTACAGAAATCACAGTTTCGATACATTGTATACAAGGCCGAATATATTATTTAAATCGCTGCTTCAAGCTACCAGAAAGAAAGAAAAAAAACACTCAAAACATTTTGAGGGTCATTTATTATTCATACAATTTCTTAGCCTCCGGCGGATATGGGACCGTGCTCGCCGAACCCCATCCACCCCGAAATTTGGTTTTGGCTGCAGCCTTGATTCACTGCCCCCTCCAAAATAATTGTATGGTTGCGCCGCTGACGACAAAGTGTGTTTACTACACCCCTGTATACTTGTATCCCTCTTTGCTGGCGAGCATCACACCACCTTGTTGAACGAAGCTGTCGGGACGAGGTCGATACCGCGCCTAGAGAGCGCTCGCAGCGCCGCCACGGCTGGTGTACACTTCCTGAAACATGTTCACACCCTTCTGGCAAAGTTTTAATTCCCTACCTAGTGGCATTGGGGATCGTAAACACTAGGATTTGTGTTGTGAAGAAACATTTTAGAATGTACAAACATATTCCTTTGCGGTCAACATTGATACAATTTTACTTTATCGTTGGTATTAATTTTTAAGTATTGTAGGGGTTTTCCGTTTACCTCTAGTTACAGCTGAAAATCCCATGACCTTACACATGTCTGAAAGTTGTTTTTATTACATTTTGTAACTGTCAAAAGAGTTTATATCTAACTAAATCGGACGGGAACGAGGATTTGAAATATACCTGGGGGGATTTATTCCAGGGGGGCAGACTTCCCCACAGTTCCGCCGCTCTTCTGTTTACACATAATCTATATTCGGTATTCGTAGATGAACTGCTCCCAGGAAACTATTAGTCTTCTTTGATATGTGGTTGTCTACAGTCTCTATGCGGAAAAATGTTCGTTACTCGGTATGCACGACAAATATTCTTACATGAAAACGAATATTTTTTTCAACACTTGCGTGAGTCATATCGAAAATTGAATATATGTGGACGAATAATGAACATGTGGACCCGGATTAAGAGATGTCTGCGCGTAAAAAGATAAAAAGTTGTCTAATTTATCTGTGTTGTATTTTCTTTATAAAATTTGAACTTTTATTTAGTTTTCTATATTAATTTTCTAATTTTCACAGGGGGTCAACTGACCCTTTCACACCCCACCCCTCCCTGAATCCGTACCTGATTATAACGCTCTGCCTACCTGTGACATCATGACAGATCAAGATAAGATTTTCCATGGTAGTTAATTTACGTTTTAATCGGTGAGTTTTAAAGATATAATGTTGAAACAGAAACTATAAATTCCTAGATAATTCTAATAATAGTGCTGCAGTGTCACAAAACTATTTTTTTTTATCTTGACGTAGTTTTTTTATAAACTTTTTTTTTTATAAATCCTCTAAAACTTAAGCCATTTGGTTTAGTCACGAAAATGGCCAGTAGGAATCTTCCGGCCAGGATGTAGATTAAAAAGTCCGTGGTAGTATATGTTCATCTATAATAGGAAACAAGTAAAAGGTAATTTTAAGGATCAGGTAAATACTTTCAAGGAGCAAATAATATAGTGAGTGTGTAAACTCGTCAGAGGAAGAGGGGAAGTGCTTTCAGTAGATAAACAAGAGCCCTCGCAGTGTGAACTGTAGCGGTTGAATTTGTTCCACTGCTCGCTGACTTCTCTAGCTTTATGGCCTGATATTACATTCGTTTTGAATGGTCGGGTCCATAAATAAAATGGAACACTTTTTCTCGGAATGATTAAAAAAAAACCTAGGAGGAATTAAAACACAGGCTTGCATGGTGGATATTCATACGCTAGCGTCAAAAGCTAGCTTAAGGTTGTGTGGGAACACGTTTCCTCCGAAGGTTACAAAAAACATTATAGCCAATCTGTCCTTTTAAAATACATAGATTCCTTTGAAATAATATATTATACTTCCCTGGAATGAACAGTTGGCAGAGAGAGAGAGAGAGAGAGAGAGAGAAGAGAGAGAGGCAAGATCCAGGATCTGGGTTATATTGTGAATGATCATATGTTTATTGATGACCACGTCAGGCTATACACATACATAATACTTATTATAATGGGGTAGGGATGAGGAAATAAGCATTTTAGAAGTAATCTATCCACATTTGCTTAGAAGGAGAGTGGGAAATCACCCCTCAGCTTACCCGTCCGGGATTAGAATCCCGATCCCTCCCATAATCAACTGGCCAGTCTAACACGAGAGTGACGCCTTAGACCGGGGATTGGTAAACTACCGCCCGCGGGCCAATACGGCCCGCCGGTTAAATATTATTGAAATATGTTTCGTTGGGTTCCGTTTATGTTGCCGCCCTTACCCTCAACATTCCCAAACTTGGTAAAGCATGTTGAAATAAAAAAAACATGTCACTGTTTGCATCCTCATATACATGCGAACAAGTGTTTTCATCCATGAAACTTGAGAAAAGTGCTCTTAGAAACCGTCGTACTGAAGAGAATCGCTCTTCTCTCTTGATAATAACCTCCTCAACAGTTTAGCCCAGATTATAAAACAATGCTGGACGCTAATTCACAGTTTCACTCATCTCGCTCTACAGCATATAAATCTTCCGAACAAACTTATAAACATACCTCAGGCCACCGTGGTTTGGATTCCACGTTAAACTGTATGTCCTCCATTTCATCTCACAATCGCCCATAACATTACACATTAGCGTAAGTGCGTATAGCCCGAACGGGTAGTAAGACGTGGTGCTAATGATAATAATAATAATAATAATATAATAATAATAATAATAATAAATCAAACCACATGATTATGTTTGTATATGTTTGTACACTCCGACAATATCTACATCGATCGCTTATACAGGTAGTTGATTATATGAACACGCAATCAAAAATACCTCACCCAAAATGGTTTTTTCCCTCTCACATAAAACAGACGTGAGGTCCTGTGTGCGCACCGTTTGCACCCTCTTTGGCTAGCCAGTGTCCACACACCAAATGCAACATTTTGTTTAGCGACAAGACATTTTATAATTTTTCGGAACGTGCTGCAGACGTCTTGACTGCCATAGCATCCAATGAAGCACCGCACACTGCTTGCGATAAAAGGCAATGCTCCTTTCATTTATGTCTCGCGACAAAACATGAAATACATTTTGAACTTCACATGCGCCAGGCCCCGAATATCATGTCCATGTTATTATTTAAATTATTTTGGAAACTGCTTTCCACTATAAAGCTTTTTATTTATTGGGTGAACCCAATATTCTTTTTCTGGTTGCACGTCAAAAAAGCTGTGTGAATTGCCATGAAAGATTGGCTACGTCTGCTTCCTCATTAACCATCAAAGTCACCCAATGCACAAATTCACTTTTTTTTAAAAAAATAACCAAACAACTAAACACTGCACTCAACGCTTTGATAGCTCACATACAAATGACGGGACATCGAACAATTATAGCGTGTTGTGAGTCGAAATGTATCGGACGTCTCTACACCAAATGCAACGTGATGCGACATTTTGCCTCGAAATAGTCGAGGAGTCATATGTTGCAAAATTTGGTGTGCGGCCCTGACTAGTATTATGCTTATGGTTACTCTTGTTCACGTTTGTAGCCAGCCAATAATTTCAGGGGGGTTTTAGTGGGCACATCCCCCAATTGCTGGAGACTAGAAAAAATTAAAAATGAACAGTTCTAGAAGCTATCTGAGTTTTTTATGGCAACATAACCCTTTAACTGCCGAAAGCTAGGACAATTTCTAAATATTAAAAACCTTTAGAATCTATCTGAAGTTTTTTTTATGGTAACATAACACCATAACTACCGAAAGCTAGGACCATTTCTAATTATTAAACACCTTTAGAATCTCTCTGAAGGTTTTTTTATGGTAACATAACACCATAACTACCGAAGGCTAGAAACAATTATAAATATTAAACACACCTAGAAGCAATCTGAAGTGTTTTTTGTGTAACATAACACCCTAACTGCCTAAGGCTAGAAAAATGTATGGATATTAAACACCTCTAGAAGCGCTCTGAAATGCTTTTTTTATTGTAATCCAGCCCCCTAATTTGTACTTTTACCTTAATTATGATATTATTTGAACCATAAATAAAGCCATATATATTTTGTTTATAAAATTTCGGGGGAAGATGTTTTACTATACTTTCTAGCCCTAAGGCTGGAATTTAAGTGTTGTGTTTTTAAAATCTATAGTCCCAACATGTCTAGCTATACACATAATTATCATCACCAGGAGCTAAGATAGCCCTAGTACAAAGCGCTCTCTGAGATTCCTGGAATCCTGTTAGAATTATCTCGAGTGAATACGCTCTTTAGTAGTGTAAAGTGCGTTTCTGTCAGCGGTTCATTAGAGTTTGTCTTGGGGTAAAGTGCTCGTGCACAACTTCCTTCGGAGGGAAATAAAGCCATCGGTCTCATGTCGATTGTGGCAATAAAAGAAAACAAGCGGGTATGTGAAAATACCTTTCCCGCCAAAAGTGGTAGGTCCTATCGTTCTCGCTTATAGAAATTATTGTGTGCCGATATAATAATCAGTCGCTTCAGAAAGTGCACGTTAACTACGTCAAATCAAAATAAATAAAATACAGTCTGATTGCCATAAAAGGTCCGTTATTTGAAAACTGGAAACTCATGTTGAAACAATTGCGGGGGAACAAAATATAACTGTATTTATCTTTATATTTAGTTTAATTCATTATGTACAGTAATATTAGTGATAATAATAATAATAATAATAATAATAATAATAATAATAGCACCGCGTCTTACTACCTGTTCGGGTTATACGCTTTAAGTACTAATTACGCTAATGGATTAGGAATTGGGAAGGTCGAATTAGAGGAAGTGAACCCGCATTTGCGTGGAGGGAGATTAGATAACCAGTTAGGAAAAACCACCCCCAGTTCACCCTACCGAGATTCGAACCTCGATCTTCCCGTCCTCAGCAGTCGAGCTCAACACGTCTAGCGCGTTAGCCAAAATAATAATAATAAAAGGAAGTGTTTGTGTCTGTGTTTGTTTGTTTGTGTGCGATGCCCAGCCAAATCTACGGCACGCAGAGATCTAAAATTTTTAAAATAGGTGGATGGAAGGGGGTCCGAATGCACCTCGAAGCCGGATTTTTAATAGGCTTTTTAATTAGGCTATTCTTAACACATTTTTGAAGAAAATATTGTTAATCTGATAATTAAATTAGCATGGCAAATCTGGCACCATGGGGGTGGGGTGAAGGGGGCTTATATAATTCTTATACCACAGTGGGTCACGGGCAACGCTGTGCGGGATTGTACTGGTGGCCACGCTGTCTGAAGCGTCTGAATTGGCTTACCAATGGCGGGATGTCTTGTCTGGATTTCCGCCAGGTGCACCTTTTTTTTGTTTGCAGCATTGAGTCATGAACTGTTCTAAAATAATAAAAGCTTTACATTTTTTAATGATAAGTTGTAAGTTTGAAATACTCATATCACACAAACGAAAACGCACCTATATTTTCTTTTTTTGTGTGCTCTGTTTGCAGACTTGATGTTTTCAATCTGTGTAGTAGGCAGGACAGCTGGCCGTGTGCATTGTAGTGTGTATTTTCTCAAGTCTGCCGCGATATTTCCCATCTGCCCTAACCTTGGCTTCTTTGAGGAAGTGCGGTGGGAGAATCCTCTCCCCCCCTCCCACCTTCTTCACCAAACTGTTCTCCCCTACCACCTCTCACAGCTGTCGCTTGTAGAAATCATGTATCATGGCATTGTTTTCTTTCATTAGAGGACTTACCGGGCAGAACAACAATCAATGGTTGAGGAAAGTTTAATGCCAGGATTTTAATTATTATACGTATTTAAAATGCAAGTAACTTTCCCTTCTTGGGATCTTTTTAAAAGTGAAACAAGAAATAATATTTATTAGTCTACATACAAGAATAAAAAAAGAGTTGGGGAAGTTGCATTAGAAAATGTTGTTTTTTCTTTTTCAAACTAAGGCACACATTCCAAAATGTATTTGGAATTTGGTAGGGTGAGCGGAAGTGAACCTTCTAAAATCCAAAGTGAATTGAAACAATTACTGTGACAGTATTACAAAAGTAAAGTCTTGTTAGTGATAAAAGTGGCTAGTTCGTAAACATTGCATTTTGGACTTTTTTTTAAGTGGAAGTACATAATTTTTTATACATTTTATATATATATCATTTAGCATCTATCATCCGAGAACATCAACACCTGAGTTTCATGCAGTAACACCTTGTTTGAAAGCCGAAACAAAAGTGCTACAGTAGTTTGTTTGTGTACCTAATATCACTTGTGTGTCCTGTTTTCTAGGTGGAAAATGGGAGTGTTGGCAGCCATGAGGAGGTGACAGCGGCAGCACTGCTGGCTCGTCTGGGGGTGACACTGGACAGGCAAGGGGTGCTAGTCAGGCTCAACAACAAGGAGAATGTCATGGACGAACCCAAGGAAGAGGACGAAAAGAGGAGTGTCGAGGTATTGGGGAACAAACAAGTCCTTCCTAAACACCTAAAAACAATCATTCATATAAGTGCATAAACGAAGTAATATATACCTACAATCAAAACAGTAATGCACACTTGAAAACAAAAAGGTCCTGTATACTTAAAACAAGTCATATTTATCTGTAATAAACACAATAATATACACCTGAAAACAAAGAATTCCTCTACATCTAAAAAACAGACAAATACCTGCACTCAAATAAGCAATATATAGTAATAGTAGTAGGAAGAATAGTGTCCGACAGTTAAACAACTTTCTAAAAAATACTTTAATATATTCATGTATCAGGCATTATGATCTGCTAATATCACTTTGGTCGATAATATTAGTACCTATTAAAATTAACATAACATAAATTTCTTATAAATGTTGACTGCAAAAAAAAAAGTTTATATTTTATATACCACCCTTCTTACCTTGATTCCACTATACACTTGCAGGGTTGCCACACACATGGCAAACTGTGAGCACCGGGGAAATACGGGAAATTTTTGTGTTTCTGGAAGAACTGTTAAAAGTACTGGAATATTTGGATACTCAGGACATTTAACTGCAATCTTTAAATAATAAAACGTGAAGTGTAAGTGCGCTGATTCAAACACATGTTATATCATCACACTTCTAAGTTGTCTGAAATATTATTGCCCAGGAAAATTTAGAGAGTTATATAGGAAGATAATTGTGGCAACCCTAGATTGCAATAAATGCAATTGTTATTTCACTTTTGTTTACTGATTTCAAAACTTCTTCACTTTCTAACAAGACCTGGATTGGGGAGCCACCACCAACATGGTCAGCACTACTTAGTCTCAGTTCATGCTAACAAAGCTCTGTATATCATGCGTGTGTTAAGACACATAGTAAGCTTGCTAAAAATAATATTTTTTCACTGGTGGGAATGACCTATATAAAATATATATATTTGCTAACCTCATGGGAACCTACATAACATCAGATTTCTGTAGGAGGAGACAAAGGCCTCGTTTCAGGTGTAATACAATTAAGACTATGACTAAACGACTTACTTGAATTTGGTAGTTGTTATTTTCAACCAATAACACATGACTTGTACAAACACATTTTAAATGTTTAATGCTAGTGCCAAGAAAAAAAAAAACCCACTCAAATAGATCATTAGAAACCAAATGAGCCCATAAAATGAATTAGATTATTAATTTGATAAAAATGAACAATTTTATTTCTTGTGTCCCAACTTTACTTGGTACTGTGCATGTCCATGTACAGACAGGTCCATACTCTCTACTTAAATGTTGTATTTAATAAATTTTGCATCCGCTTGGTGGTCGGTGGTCTAAGGTGCTACTCTCACAGTAGTCTAGACTGCCGATGATGGGGAGATTGAATCTTGTTCGGGTGTACTGAGGTTTTTTTTTTCCAAAATGGTTTTCCAATCTCCCTCTGCACGAGTGCGGGTACACTCCCTCTAAATAAAACCTTCCTCATCCCTAAAACCACTGGTGTGGATAGTACATAAAGTGTTTAACCTGGTCAGGTAGTAGGCCATAAGTAAGATGTGCTGCTTGGAAAAAAAAGGCAATTAGAATGTTGAAATTTTCTGTAACAAAGTACTGTATATTCAGTTAAGGTAATTGAATTTTCAATGCTTCATTACAAAACATTTATGATCAGTTATAACACCCGATTTTAAATATACATTAAAAAATATAGATACATTTGAGGATAGTAATTTTTTAAATTTAGACTACATAACTTTTGTTATGTTAGTCATCATCATCATCATTCAGATCACTCTCCTCATTTTCTATATTACCAATTAACCTCCTCACAACTAGAATCACTTTCATTTAAACTTTAGCACACATCATTCTTTAACTATTTTTCTCATATAAAGCCTTCTTTTGCAACACCACTACAGAAATACTGGTTAGTTCAAGTTGCTGTTGCATGCATATTTAAATCTTTTATATTAAATATGGAAAAAAATCCATGCAACTTATGTGAAATGTTTCCAAGATAACTAAACATACCTAACATCTGATTGGTGAGCTGCCATTTCAGACACGGCATGTTAGACTATGTCAAACCTAGGCGTCAAATAACCAACGTGTCTTACATGTTGTATAGCTCTCTGACAGTTTGCTACTATCACTAAATACATTTCACCTGTGGCTTTATTTGTCTCTTCCAGAATCATTATACAAATGTATTATTTACATTTAGGTGTGTATGCATACATTAATGTACATGTGTGCACGCAGGGTTTTAGGGAGACCAAAGAAACAGAAGGCGCAGGAGAGGATGGAAAGATGGCGAGCAGTGGCACCCAGACACAGCAGAGCTCGGCGGAGCCCCTGGGGAAAGGGAGGGGAACTTGTCAGCATTGTACCATGGCACATGGCCTGTGGAGAGGACTTTGTGGCACAGTGGCCCAAGCAGTCTTGGAGCCGGCAGCAGTAGGAGTGGTGGACAGGTAATGATCACAATTTTACCCTGATTTTTATAAGAAGTCTCTTCTGGTTAGTAGTATTTTGATAGGTAAAAAGTCTTTCCAGAACTCTAGTAGAAAGTCAGTTCTGGTAGGCCTTTTATACTACCAAAATAATACTATGCAGTCAGATTATGGTATGAAAAAAAGCCTTCCGAGATGGTATTTTTTATTAAAATCAGAGCATAGGTTCATAATGAATCCAGGTTCGGTGGGATTCCCCTGTAAATAATACCACCACCAATGAGAGGTCCTACTTCTGTCACATAGCAACAATCATTGAATGTATCTCTGTGATGATAAGAGCAACTCTGGAGGCAGCCTACGTTTCACAACCAACAGCACGTGTCGTAATGTGGGTGTAAAATGTTAGATTAGACTGGCAAACATTCAAATTAACACTCCAAACTAATTTATTTTAGTAGCTTTAATTTAACACTGGACAGAGAAATTGGGAAAATAATTTAAATAAAAACAAGTAGGAAAAATGATATGATTTATTAATTGTTTGGTTTTTTCACTGGAAACTTTTTAATAAGTTGCCTCTCTTTTTTTGGTAAGTGTATAGACCCTGCCTTTCTCTCCTCTATATCACTATGTGACAATATATTATATATATATATATATATATAATACACACACACACACACACATTATGTGTTAAAAATGAGGAAGGCAGCATTTAGATCAAATGTACTTCAATTTGCATGAAGGGATAGTGGGAAACCATGTTGGAAGAAACACCATTAGGTACATCTGACAGTGATTTGAACCCCATTTTCCCTGTCATAGGCACTTAAGTTTATTGCAACAGTTATACTTTAAACATTCAACCACTGATGCAGGCAAAGTTTGCTGCAAATTGCCTTTTATAGGAACATTTAAAACATGAATAACAATATAATGTGCTTTGTCAGGATGTGTCTAGTGTGATGAGCTTCACCTCGAGCATGGGGTCTGCGAGCGGGGGTGTGCCCGGGGAGGTGGCCGCGCGTAGGACATACAGCCAGCAACAACTTGGAGCCAAGGTGGAGATGGTGTACAGTCTGCTCTCCATGCTAGGGACCCATGACAAACAGGACATGAGCAGGACTCTGCTTGCCATGAGCAGCTCACCCAACAGCTGTCTCGCCATGCGGCAGTCAGGTAAACCGTCCACACTCACACCAAACATATGCATGGTTAGATTACACTGATATTATTTGTTTGATGAAGTTAACCATGTCAGGATTCTAAATTTGTAACCAAGTGTTTAATCTTTATTGTACAAGTCTCAAGAATCTATGGTTATGTGTAGTTTTGTGCCGTTTATTATGCATGTCCTTTTATACAGTATGCTCCACATTACTCTATGATATAGTTTGTTGTCTTGCTACTAAGCTGTGTCGATTATTCGGGAATTGATAAATTATTTATTTATGTGAATAAGTTTTCATTAGTGTCTCGTAATGCAATAAGTTTACTAGCCTTTGGAACAAACTGATGAAAGTTGAACCATTAATCATAATTATTTAATAATGTTCCTCTCTCTCCTCTCTCTCTCTATCTATCTATCATCTATATATATATATATATATATACATACACACACACACACACACACACACTTTTAATATAAGGTTTTTTTTTGTGTGCACCATGTCATGCTATCATTTTAAGATATTCACACAAAGTGAAAGGGATAAGGATGATATCATTTAGAAGATATGTACCTTCATTTGTGTGGAAGGAAAGGGTAGAACCCTCTAGGAAAGACTAGTTCCCTTTGTATACTCAGCCAGGAATCAAATCTTGAACTCCCTAGATATCCCTGTTACCGTTAAAACCAGACTAGACTATTATATCATTTAGTCCGCATGGTCATTGATGAATGTTATTTTTTACAAAATGTATGACTCTGACCAAGAAGGCTGAGGTTCACTCCCAACTTGTCGCAATGCTGAGAGTATTTCCATCATCTTTCCCGCAGGTGAATGTGGTGCAGTTTTATTTATCATTCCCATCTTTGTTTTCCTAGAAAATATATATATTTAATAACCATATGGTAAAGACTTTAAACAAGCATAATCATGAGTGTATGTTGGATTTGTTAAAGTAAAAGAAGTTTTCATACATTGAAATAATTGAGTGCTCTGCGTGGCTCTTGTGTGTCCAGGTTGCCTACCTCTCCTAGTTCAACTGCTGCATGGCACGGAGCAGGACCCTGAGACGAGGCAGCGGGCGGCCCAATCCCTCCACAACGTTGTACACGCTCACCCGGATGATAAACGAGGCCGCCGAGAAGCAAGGGTGCTCAAGTTGTTGGAGCAAGTGCGAGACTACTGCGACTCTCTGCGCGAAATGTTGGCCGCAGGGGAGGATGTGCCAAGAGCGGTGATCAATGGTAAGTCATGTTTCTCAATATCAGATTTGAGATTAGACAAAAAAATATATATATATATATATAATTTTTTATTTTCAAAATATTGAATTAAAATTTGTTATAGAGCTGTAATAACCCAAATGCTTATTGGTGGTTCAGCCCAAACATAATTATAGGAAAATAATGGATTTGACTAAATAATCTCTAGTATTTAATAATACAACAACACAACAGAATTTACAAATTAACGTTACTTAGAATCCCACTTTAATGGTCGAACGATTGAAGGTGTCACTCTTCTGTAGCCTGCTGATGTTGGGGAGATTGGTGTTCAAATTCCGGTCGAGTTTATTGAGAATTTTTTTTTCCGAAATGGTTTTCCATTTTCCTTCCACAAAATATGTGTACACTTCCTCACTATTCAACCTTCCTCACCACTAACTCATTAGCGTAGTTAGTTCCTATGTATATAACTGAACAGGTAGTAAGACGCTGTGTTAAATGAAAGAAAAAATCAAGCTTAATGGTGCAAGGACAGTTTGTGTCGTTAGTGTTTCTTTTTCCCACCAGATGACATGGAGAGACACCCTGGTCCTACCATCGCAGCCCTCATGAAGCTGTCGTTTGACGAGGAACACAGGCATGCCATGTGTCAGCTCGGGGGATTGCATGCAATTGCAGAGCTTATACAGGTCACAGCCAGGTTTTATTCTTCTTTTATCACATCATAACCTGTACTTGTTAAATGAAAAAATGTTCTTTGAACCCATTTTTGACAAACAAAATTTAGATCTTTCTTAGAGATTGAGTAATGACTTTAGTAAAATGAAAGTGCAATCTTAAAATAGTCAAGTAACACTTTCTTAAAACACTTTATTAAGCAACTGTTTAAACTAAACTCATAAGTGGTTTCCTAAAACAAATAAGTGTGTTTATATATGTCATATAATATATGTGTGTATGGTTGTGGATATATTTTTTAATTTTTGTTGTTTTTATGTAAAAGTGTATTTTGCTGTATAGGTGGACCACGAAGCACACGGCAGTTCAACCAATGATCAATATTGTGTGACTCTGAGACGCTACGCTGGAATGGCTCTTACTAACCTCACTTTTGGAGATGGTACTAATAAGGCATTATTATGTTCCTTCCGGGAGTTCATGAAGGCCTTGGTGGCTCAACTGGTCTCCCCAAGTGAAGATTTGAGACAGGTAAGCAATGTTTAAGATTTGTAAAAGTATTGATCACACAAATTCATTTTGTTTTGTTTTTATAGGTATTTTACGGGCACTTTTTGAACCGACTGAATATATCAAATTACAGCTTATAAAATTAACTTAAATCTAGGCAGGTCTTACCTTTTTTTTCTCCCTTTAAATGTTTGTAAATTAAAACACTGTCACAATTTATAACTTTTGAATTAGTGAGTGAACAGATTTTAATAATTCATGGAAAACTCCTGTATTGGTGATTGCATGATCTAAAGCGTCACTCATTAACATGTTAGCCTGGATTGTCATTGAGAAGGAAAACGGGGTTCGAATCTCAGTCATGTGTACTAAGGGTATTTTTTCTGTAATGGTTTTCCATTCTTCCTCCACACAAATGTGATTACATTTCCTCTAAAATATATCTATTTCATTCTTACTTCATTACTTTAATTCATAGAAACCCTAATTTGTGGTAGTTAAAATGATTGGATTTTGTTAAATAAAACATATCTCACTATATAAAAACAGTAAATAAGATACTTTTTTTTTGTTAAAATAAAGTAACACATCAAATCTTATTTAAGTGGTATAGTGCAACAAATAGGAAAATGAAGGCTAAACTTTGTAAATACAATAAAACAAACAAAAATAGGTAAAAAATAGATCATATAATCTGCTTATCTGCTTAAACATTTGTCTTCTTCTGTATTTGTAAATATTTGCCTTTGATCACCATATGCCCGGTAAAATAGCTGATTTAAACACATCCTTTACCATTTTTCTTTAGTTGCAGGAAATTAATTTACTAGACTGAGAGAAGGAATATTTTATTTTGTTATTGGAATGCTATTTCTTATTGTAAAATTGCATTGAAACCAACCAAATTGACCATAATTTGCCTTTAAAATGTCAAATAGTTAATTTAGTGAAAATATTTAATTTTGTTTTATTTGAACATCTATTATGAATACACATATGCTACAATGAACATTTATTTTTTAATATCCATTTTAATGTTCTAAGTAAAGGTTGGTAAAAACTTGTCTCGTGAAATTTCGATGTGTCAAGTGAGGGATGTGTGTGTGTAATCTAAATGAGTACTAAGGCAAGTTGGAAAAAATATTTCCATCTGTTCCTACAACTTAGCTTTGCAACATAAAATTGTTTACTTGGGTTTATTTGCCGAAAATAAAATTGTTTCTGATTAAATATGGGCAAAATAATCTTTATATATTCCAATAACACTAAAAATTATTTAAAAAAACTTGATAACATGTTTAAAAATCCCTTTTAATTAAAACCCCTGAATACTTGTAAAGATTGGTATTTTTTTTCATTATTTGACTATCTAAGTGGATATAATATATTAATGGAAATAAGGTTATCAAATTTTCTATATAAATATTGTTTATTTAAAAGTACCTTAACAAGCCATTAATTTTTTCTTGGTCTCACCGCTATAACCTTTTTATATAAAATGTATTTTATCTTTTTGAAATACATTTTATTTTGGATAAGATACAGAAAAAAGTGATAGAAACAAATAAAGAGAATGCACCTTCCACAAGGAGCTAATGTTTTATGTGGTTTTTAGGTCACTGCAAGTGTTTTGCGGAACCTCTCGTGGCGTGCAGATGGTGCAAGCAAACAGACACTAAGAGAAGTGGGAGCTGTCCCTGCGCTCATGAGAGCAGCCATGGAGGGGAAGAAAGAGTCCACCCTCAAGTCCATCCTATCTGCCCTGTGGAACCTCAGCGCCCATTGCAGCATGAACAAGGTTAGAAATACCAAACTCTGTTCCTAAATGCTAGAGTTAAGTTGTTATTGTTTCAATACTCAGTACAACCGGCCAAGTTTACAAATCTCGACATCCTCGTCTTTGGTAGTCAAGTCTACTGTGAGCGTAGTGCATCAGACCGGCCACCAGAGCGTGTTAAATAAATCTTTGTTAACTGAAATATGTATATATGTGTAATTTAGGTCATTCCGTGCTGTTAGGTACATTTAAAATTCATGTTCACATGGAAAAAAAACAAACAAAAAACTAAGTAATTAACTACATATTATGATAAATTGTTGATTAATCAGCTTAAGACCAATATATGATAAACCTTTTGAAATTTCTATTCAGATCCAAAGCGGCTTATGTATACTATCCTATTTTTAAACACTAACCAATGAAATGAAGACCCTTACATTTTAATTTGGCTTTAGAAAAGTTTGTTTTATGCGTGGACTTAGAAATCAATATTAAATTCTCCGATATTCACCCAAAGAGAAAGGGAGAAGCAACAATATGGAAAATCCCTCTTCAAGTTGCAACCTGATTCATTGTTTTTCCCATTCTGAATGAATACAGGAGAAATTCTTAAATAGCCATGCTATCATAATTATTATTTGTTAATTATGGTTATAGCCACATCTAAATATAATGCTAAAGGGCCCACACTATGATCTTTTATACCTACTATTATTTCACTAATTTGAATCTTAATTAACTTACATCTACTGAACTTTTTTTAACCCATTCAAACTCTTTAATAGTATTTTTGTGTAGTATTAGTAAATAGTTTGTCAACAATTTCAGTTCTTTTTAGGTTGGACTAATTGAACTTGGGATAGCATGGAAGCTTTTTCATGTCATTTGTTGCAACACTTCATTTAGAGGTGCAGCGATTCAGTAAAACCAATTACTGATTGTTTAAAATAATTGTTCATGCTACGATTATTTACACCGATTAGTCCTGATTATCGATTATTTATTAATAACTATTGGGAAATATGCTTAAAAGAAAGACGACAGTTAATGTAGCTAACACAAAAAGATTTTATTTAAAAATCAACAGTTAAAGCTTTGGTTATCTTAATTTTTTATTAATAATTAAATAACAGGTGATTAATCTTTGCATAACCGACAAAAGCTGGAATTAGATTGTTAGTTTTATCAACAATATAAACTTATATTTCTTTATCTGGTCATGTAATCTTTGCATATCCCTCAACCCAGATGCAGTGTGTATATAAGTATTTTTTTTGCAATTTTGATCCCTAAACTCCTCCCTAGAAAATTTTACTTTTAATTTTACTTAAATAAAAAAAACACCGAATAATCGGCATAATAATCGCCGCTTACGATTAATTGCCAATGCACTAATAATTACGTGGTGACGATTCATCAGTATCCGCATTGGTACACCCCTTACTGCAGTTAATAATAGCGGCAATGTATATTAAAACCAAACAGATGTTTTTAACCTTTATATTTTATTTTTCTTCGAATATGTTAATAAATAGTTAAATACATAATATGAACAAAAAATGGATATGGTTTTATCCTAGTTCTTTTTATTAAATACTAATTTGACTTATATTTACACAAATAATAAAATTGTTTTCAGCTTTTAATATCATCGCTTTTTGAGATAAATAACACCACTTTCCCACTAAAAATAACCTCACCTTCTGCATGTCTCTATCACTCTTTACCTATTTTCTTTTTCTCTCTCTTTTATGTTTTTTGGTTCCCTCTTTTAGGAAGTAGCTTTGTATGTTTCACACTCCCTTCTGATGAGTTCCATTACAATGAAACCCAAGTCAGGGGATTGGGCAGTAACAATCAGTTTTCTTCAAGAGGCAACCATTACCTCTTTGTCCAATGGCAACAATGTAAACTGTAAACTATGTTCTTCTTTTCATTGTAAAGGCCATGTTGTGTTTGTTCCTTTTATATGTTTCCATCCACCTTTCCTGTACCTTCTTCCAAATATAATATCACAATATGATAATGTATTTTGAATTCAACTTTTAAATAGCTATTTATTTTGTTCAGGTTGATATTTGTGCAGTAGAGGGAGCATTGGCCTTCCTTGTGAATATGCTAAGCTACAAGGCGCCGTCCAAGACTTTAGCCATCGTGGAAAATGCTGGAGGAATTCTCAGAAATATTTCTAGTCATGTGGCAGTTCGAGAAGACTACAGGTTGGTAATCTCCTAAAAATGTCTCTGAAAAGTCATTGAAATAATTATTTCACGATGGATTGTTTGTGTGAGTTTAAATGCATTCATACTAGGGGTGTTCAAGGATTTGAAAATTTGAGTCGACTTTTACTAGTTGTTCAAACTTGACTCAATAATATTTACAAAATTATAAAAAGCTAGTTCATTTTAAAGATAATATTTAATGGAAATATAACTTCTCCAACTATATTGAATTTATTTAAAAATTTGTATTTGCGTTATCATAACTTTTCACAAAAATAAATAAATATATATATATGGTTCTTAAAAATATATGTCTGTGTTTATAGCTTTGTATAGATCTGATAAACATTGCAAATTGAAATATTTCTAGTATTAATATTGCTTTATATTACTCAAGTTTGAATAAAACTCAATAGTTTCATAAGTGATTGGAGGAACAGATAACAGAAAGTGTGCAAGGTATAGGAGAATAATGATTGAAGGATAAAGGAAGAGGAAGGCATTTGACTAAACTGGCCCGGTCAAGCCTAGAAACAGTTGATGATAATGATGTTTTCAATCAAACTTGTTTCAAACTAGACTCGAAAGTTAAAAATATATACTCGTACACTGGGTGAGTGCATATCTTAATTTACTTTACATCCATTATTGTTTCCAGCCTATCATTTAGGTCACTTTTTTTATTCGAGTCATATATTTTTCCACTTCCAGCTGGCTAGGCCTATCGTAGCCTCATTGCATATCTTAATGAACATCTAAAATATTTAAAGGATTTTAAAATCTAGTCAGAATTCTGTCCACACGAATTCACTGTTATTTAATTTTAACTAATGAAGTCCAATTTAAGTATCTGCTATTTCACCTGTCTATCACAGAGACTGCTTGAAGCTATGAGTGACCCTGAGCATGAGACAAACCTGGGTAGTTTGGTGGTAGTTAATTGCCCTGATAATCCAAAGGTCCTTGGTTTGATTTACATGTCTATGTGTCATTTTTCACCTACATTTTAATGAAGGAAAAAAGTTGTAATTAAATTCTACGACACCCTTGACAGATATTGTGCAAAGAGGTATCGGATGCCTCTTCAGGGTTGCCACGCACCGGGAAAAGACAAGGAATTTGTTTGTGTCTGGAAAAAAACCGGGAAAACACAGGGAATTTCACCAAAAAGCTAGAATTTACTGGAATTTGTTAGTGAATTTGGGAAATAAAGTGCTTGCAAGTGGAACAATATAGACTAAAATTTGTAACTGGAGAATTGAGCAGTCTGATTGGAACACGTCTCATTTATGATGACTATGCCTACCAGCACCTCATCAACTTGAAATAAGTCCTGAGTGCAACTGAGACGACTCGTTTTCGTTCGGCAAATGCCGTGCATTTTCGGCTTCCTCCACTCACCCCCGCTAATAAGACAAACGTCTCGTTCCACCCCCACATTTAAACTCAAAATTGTATTTTTGGTATTTCCCATT
Source organism: Timema cristinae (assembly GCA_039000515.1). Lineage (NCBI taxonomy): Eukaryota > Metazoa > Arthropoda > Insecta > Phasmatodea > Timematidae > Timema > Timema cristinae. The sequence continues at coordinate 37,605,198 of JBCFYV010000935.1, read as the reverse complement.
TTTTTTTTTCATTCCATTTAGGGTAGACAGAAAATATAACCAATTTTTCCTTCTAGAAAATGTGTCATTCATTTCTCATCATTTTCCAAATAATTCTTAAACATGTGTTTCTCTTGCACAATAAAACATGCTTCCAATGACAAATTACCACTCTTCATTTCTAAAATGTTCTTTAAAACTAAATTAAATGCCTCTATAATTATATTTATAATATCTATTAGGTGTCTGGAAAAATGAAAATTTTCTCTGGAAAACCTGGAAAACACAGGAAATTTGATAATAAGAAAATAGTGGCAACCCTGCTCTTGAAGAAAATTGGACATTTCCGACTAATGCCTTATTGTGTTTGTTCCCTTTATATGATTCCATCGTCTTTTCCTCTTTCAATAATCTCAAAATGGGCCTCATAAAGGGAAAATAGGGTTTTTCATTATCGAGATAAAATTGGAAATTTTGGGACCTCAAATTTTGTGAGTTTAATTTGAACAGATACCAAATCTCAACTTAAGCTTTTTAGTATATGCACATCTCAATTAGATGGATGTTAATAGATAGCACTTCGACACAAAATATTGATTAAAAAAGCAGTTTTTGTATTATGCATATTAATATATTTAATGGGTTCTTTCTTAGGGCCATCTTACGTGATCACAACTGTCTTCAAGTTTTACTCCAGCAGCTAAAGTCTCCATCACTAACTATAGTGAGCAATGCATGCGGGACATTGTGGAACCTGTCAGCGCGCTGCGCTGAAGACCAGCGGCTGCTGTGGGAGATGGGCGCTATCAATATGTTGAGGAGTCTCGTCCACTCCAAGCATAAGATGATCTCCATGGGGTCGAGCGCTGCACTCAAGAACCTTTTGTCTGCACGACCTGCCAGCAACTTCCCTCTCGCAGAATGTGCGGCCAAAGGACCAGGTAAAGGACTTGTACACGAAGCGACTGATTTTCTTGAAAACCACGCAGAATGGTTTTTATCATGGATGCGACCCTCAAATTGTCTAACCCTTGAATTCTTAAGGATGTTCAATATTTGATGAAATATCAGATTTGAGATTAAATAAAATATATACATTTTTTTAACTTTTAATTTTTTTAACGTTCTAGTACTGCTAATTGGTGATTCAGCTCTGACACAATTATAGAACAAACTCAATAACCAGACCTCAGATAATTCATTTAACACACGTAACTGAATGTATAAATGTTATAATTAATTGATGATAAGAAAGAAAGTTGGCATTTAGTTACTATTTATATTTTCTATTGTTTCACTAAATTTATATTTTCTCTAATGCTAATAATTTTTTATAAGATTTGAAGGTAAATTGATGATTCGCATTAATAAAATATTGGGTATTATAACCCAACTCTAATATAAAAATTAATTTGTAATGTTTATAAAGGCTCAGAATTCCAATAATTAAACATAAATTTAGCATTTTGGCTACCAATATTTTATTGGAAAAGCTTCGTAATTGTCGAAGCCAAATTTTGTTTCAAAGTAAATTTGAAGCTGATATTTGTATCGAAGACTAGTCAAAGTTTTGAAGCTTCACACACACCTACACTTAATTACTATATCTATTTTCTGTACAGTAACGTAATGTAAGTGATAAGAAAGAAAGAACCTGAAAGTATAGTTTATTATTAGCACCACATCTTACTACCCATTTGGGTTATACACACGCTAATATGTAGGGTAATTGTGAGATGAAATGGAGGACCTACAGTTTAACGTGGGATCCGAACCACGGTGGAGGCCTGGCATTACCCACATTCACAAGTTGTGATTAATACGCGTCTTGTCAGAGGTGAAGGAAGGGTTTGGCAATCAGATAAATCTGTGCCGGGACCAGGGATTGAACCTCGGACCCCCAGCACCTTACCCATAGACCGTCAGCCCACCGAAAGAATAGTTAGGTTTGACCTTAAAAGAAACAATACAAACCTTTCTCTTTTCTTCATTTCTTTAAACACTCTTTACAATACAGTCCCAACGTCTCATCACTTTCACAGTTACAAAGTAATAATAAGATGAACATATGAAGAAATGAATAGAGAAGCATGTTTTCATGTGTTTCCAACTCAACGAGCAGTTATTAATATTTTGTTGAATATTTGCGATTATTTTACCATAGTTGTCTTTCCTCTGCTATTCATAATTTTTTCTAAGACTCAAGGTTGGTTGGTAAAATGAAGTTTTTTATTTGTAAATCATTTGATTTAACCTAACTTTAATTTTCAAGGAAGGTTCAACATTAATATAACAATTTTTATTCTCTTTTACAGGACGTAACTTATATATTTTTTTTATCACTTGTAGTGAGAATTTGTCATGAATGGAAGTTTGAAGTCAGGTTTTTATCTCCTGACAGGCATGTCACCACTGCCCAGTCTCTATGTGAGGAAACAGCGGGCGCTGGAACAGGAGCTGGATCAAACATTGGCTGAAACTTGTGAAAACATTGAGCCCAGCACCTCACCTTCGCGCGACGACAAGTTTGTGTTTGCCGCCACTGAGCGTCAGCTGAGGCACCGCTCTTTATACCATGGTCAACACTTCCAACAGGTGACCATAAATGTTCCACAATGTCATAAAAGGCTTGATTATTTTTAAGGACAAAGTTAAAAGTAGAAGGGCTTAACAACACACTTCTCTAGGCAATACTGCAGAGGAAATTGTTAAGGAACATGCGCACACACACAACACGCACCAATTGCCTTTTCACTTTAACAGGTAGCTTTATTCAGGTAGTATGTAAACACTAATGGCTGATTCACTTGTTAATTCATTATTTTAGTTGGACCCATTCAAACAATAGTCAGCCACTAAGTCTTAAATGCAGCTTTATTCACAATAAATGGAGATGCATTCTTTTTTGTTGGCGGTGAACACATAATGGGTAAAAATAATATAAAAACAATTTAATAAAAATTAAGTTCTGGGAATCAGATGAGTATCATTAGTTCAAGTGTATCACAAACTGATACCTGATGGTTATACCACAGGATCATTCCAGATTGCTAAATCAAATTCACTTAACCCTTTTGCTGCGTTAATCGAATACATTCGATTTCAGCATTATGGCCATTGACTTTGAAATCGACTTTACCCCACGATGTGTAAACTTTATCTACCTTTGCTGCGATAGCCATAAAAGTGTTAAAACGCTGAATTTTTCATACTAGCATGCTGTGCGTCTCTGACATCTGGTGTTAGTTTTGAGAACTGTCAATTACCAGCTGCTAAATCATAACAATAGTAACGCTTGTTTACTTCGCATTTCACTACTTGTAGCACACATGCAATATTTATGTAGCAGAAAACTCTGTTGAGGGATTTATTAGTGTAGTAATTGTTATATTTACCCTGTTATTCTACTGTGTTGTTAACATTTAAATTATAATTGATGAATATGTGCCATTTGAAGGGTAATAAATATAATAATTGGTTAGTATGTCAATTGAAAAATTCCATAATTCAATTGAGTTTTAAAATTATTTTATTTTATTTAATTCATATTTTATTTTTATTCTTTACCTGATTCCTATTTTGAAACCATGCCTAACACAGATATAATATGAATCTGATAAATTACACTGAGGAAAGCACTAATGTAACACAAAATTGGTCAAGTTGTGGTGTATAACCTAATTTTCAAAAGTTTTTTTATTACATAAGACCTATACTAGGCCAATATTAGGCCTGTCAAATCTTCATTTAACAATTGCTTTGACACTTTCGTGGGTTATTAGTAAAATAAAGAATGGTTCTGATAGCAGAATAACATTGCATTTGAGTAAATGTGACAAATAATTATGACATAAAATTTTATTGATATAAAATATATATTATGTGCTTTATAGTCAATGTGGTGCTAAATTTCATATTTAAAATGCATTATTAGTTGAAAATCACATTTGATCATTATCATGATTATAATGATTATCTGCAAATTTTCATTTTGAATTTTTGACTTATAATAGCATTTCTGAAGGTAAGAAGTAAAAATTAAATATGCAGCAAAAGGGTTAAATGAAAGGTGACAATCTGTACATGAGAATTGAACCTGGGATCATTGACTTTGGCACCTATGCTATATTGAGCATCCGGTTTTAACAGCCATGAATGGACAAACAGGATGGTAGAGTATTGGCACGCAAAGCCAAAGGTTTAAGGTTCAATTCCCTTTTCCCGGCTGTCATTTTTCACTTAAAGATTATGTAACATCCAGTTCAGTCTCATATACTCATGAAGTCCTTTATGGTTGCTGAAATTAGTGTTTAAAAGGTGTTTTTTTTGCCATATCTCAAAAGTTTGAACTTTGATACTACCCAGAAATGTTGATCCTCGTATTATAACCAAGTCACAGACAAGTATACACCAGGCACTCAACCTTAAAGGAGTTTGCTGCGCTCCTTAAGCCAGCACTCTCGGTGAGAGCAGCACTTCCAAGTAAAACAACTCACTTACAAATTTTTCGTTGTAAAGGCTACAAGATGGAAAGCAAGTTTTCAAGGATGGGGATCCAACACATTAGTTAGGTACTCCTCTACCTGCCCCCTCCAACACAACTCCTCTTACCGGTCGATGAACAAACATTTTCAAACAAGTAACTAGTCAACCTATTTGAAGTTTGCTTGCAACTAGAAAATTTGCAAACATCTTTTGAACTAAATATAGGATTTGTATTCTAGAGGTTTTTTTTTAGGCTAGGTTCAGGGATTGATTTATGTGCGATTACCTGAACCTAGCTTTTTGAAGACCTTTTTCTAACCATTAACAAGAAATAATGTTAATCTAATTTAAGAATGGGACTACTGAATGAATTAGAAAGGGTGTATGAAGTCCATTTATTCAATTGAAGTGAATTTGTATCAATTAGATTAAATATTCTCGAAGCTGAATTGAAGTTTGAATATTTTTTTGTTGTGATTGTCTTATGCTTGACAAAATAATATACTGTGCTATTAATTAACTGTATTACTAAAATCCCTTAGAAATTGTTTCATCACACACAGGATTTGTAATATTTCATTTAATTTGATTAGTAATCAATCAAATTACTATCTAACATACAATTCAATTACCTCAATTTTTTTATATTAATATTAATTTTTAATGCATATAACAGAATGGTAATAATTGAACATAAATTGGGTAACTTAACTGTCAATATAGATTTTTTGTCAAGCTTTGTAATAGGTCGAAGCCTAAAATTTTTTCTAAGATAAGTCAACTTTGAATTGTTTTTAAAGCCAATTCGAAGTTTTGAAGCTTCGCACACCTTTATGAATTACCTTTATCAAACTATATCATCAATGTAGGGATACACCAAACATCTCACTTGTAGTACAGTCAACCTCCATATCTGCAGGCAACATGTTCCTAGGTCAACCAAACTATGAGTTGCCTGATATTCATGTAACATACATAAATACAGTAACGTTTAACTGATCAATTATTCATAGGAAGACATTACCAATTTAAATAAAGTACATAATAATATGTACTGTACACTACAGTGTACTTACTACTCTCCATTTTTTTTGTTGCGACGATCACTGTTGATGATGATTCAAGTAATGTACATAGTAGGCGCATTTGTGCTGCTAATAATACTGCCGGTTCTCACGTGGCACATATTTTTCCTTTAATTAAAAGTAAATAAAATTATGCAGTGGTAAACTGTGGATACTAAATCAGCGGATACGAGAGCCCTACTGTATTTAATGAATAAGGCTTTTATTTTATATTTTTTACTTTGTTTTCAGTCGAGGTATGTTTCAAGGTCTGACAGCCAAGATTCTGTCACTAGCACAATGTCAGACTCTGTCTATGAACGTGTCAGCAGGAGTGTATCAAAGATATACGGCTATGGACAAACTTCTCCAACTGTCGAAGTACATGTCCCAACAATACCGCCACCTATTAACCCTTCCTCACTCACGGGCAGTTTGAGTGATGCTGGACACATCCAGGGTGAGAACTCTGCTTCTTCTGATAGAAGGTTCCTGCGTCGCTATTGTAACTCCTTCAGTGAAAGGGAAGAAGGCAAGAAATCCCTTTCATTGGTGCAAAGTAATGAAGATAACACTTTAGAAAGAGACAAACACTCTCTAACTTCTTCAGTTGATTCTTCCTTTCAACGTTCAAGGCTTGGGCAAATTGATGAGGCTTCTTATAGCACAGTAGGTAGCTCCGAGAGGAAAGAAATGTCTGTAAACTGTGAGGAGATAAACATTGATAAGAACATAAAGTTAGAAGTGATGTCCTTAAAACCTGCCACTCCACCACCTAAAAATCTCTTGTACAATGGAACAAGATCTTTTTCAGAACGTTCAGCATTCAGTCCTTTGGCAGCATCTTCCCCTTCTGGTAATAGTCGATTAGGATACACACAGTCCATCAGAGGAGCTGCAAGTTCTTCTTCCTTTTCAAATCAGAGAAACAAGTTTTCTGACTATACATATGATGATGAAAATAATCAAGACCAGCCAGTGGATTATAGTTTGAAGTATGTGGAAGATGATCCAAATGCACTCGTGAATCAAAGCTCGAACCCAGTAAGTCCGGTGAGACTGATAGTGTTAAAGTTGAAGTCGAAGAAAGCCAAACTTTAAACGACTCGGTTTTGGTAACTTCTGATTATCATGACAGTGGTGTACAAGCTAGAAGTACACAAAATCAAAATGACCTTGGACGTGGGTTTGGCAGCTTTCAAAATCAATGCAATACTCGTCTTAACACAGCGGCAAGTAAAAACATGAAGATGAATGTTGTATATGGAGACTATGCTGAGACAGATTTGGATCAACCAACTGATTATAGTTTAAAGTACGCGGAAGAAGTCGATGAATCGGAGTTTGATAAGAACGGTGAAGAGGAAGGCCATGAAGAAAGAAGGTTTTTTGAGGGTTCAGACCCACTTCATGAGGACACATTGAAGACTTATTGTACAGAAGGGACTCCTTATGAAACTCCTTACAACTTTTCAACTGCCACCTCAATGTCAGACCTGCGTTGTGATTCAACATTTCCCCAAGTCGAGGAAGGTAAAGAAGAGGAAGATGTTCATGAAAAGAAAACTATAGTAGAATACCACATAGAAAAATCAACAGAGGACAACACTGCAGCACTGAGAACTTCTGAATCATGTGAGCCACCTCCGTCAGATGACACCTCTAACTTAGACAAAAGTACAGAACAAAAAGAACCTCAGATTAAATCTCTACCACCAGCAGTACCTCATTCCCCTACCAAGAGACTCTCATCAGGACTTAGTTCTGGGCTCATGTCTCCTGAAAAACCTGTGATGTATTGTGAGGAAGGCACTCCCGGGAGTTTCTCGCGCGTTAGCTCTCTAAGTTCTCTCAACAGTCTTCCTGTGCATCATACAGACACGAATAGGGGGAAAGGAGCAGTTAGTGTATCGCAAGAGGTGGCACAGCCAGCAAGCGAGGAAACTAAAGAAGAGTTGGATGGTGCTGGGTCAACGGGCGAAACTGCCCCTACACCAAACGAGGGGTTGAAGGAAGACTCCAGAGTAGCAGATAGGGAAGGTGAGAACTGATTTACAAACCTCTTCAATGATTACAAATTTGTTCTTGAGTTTTAAGATGTTTATACATTTAAAAAACTTTCATATTTTACTCAGCCAAAATTTATGCTTGCACATTGTGTGTATTTATTGTAACTGTTTTGCTTGACAATCTTTTCAATATTGGAATTATTAATAAATTAATGTAATAAATACACTTGAAAAATGTTAATTGTACATGGGAATTGAACCCAGGAACTGGGTTCTATATTTGAATAATATTTATTCTTAAGATTTTTTATTTTCTTAATATTATTGTTCAAATGTGGGATATGAGTATTCAACGTTTTAGTTCAAATTAATCAGATCATATTTTTACTTTCATTTTATTAAAAGAAATATTTCATATATCTTTAGCTGTGATAATTGGAATAACAAATTTTGAATGCAGGCAAGGTAGTGACATTTGGTGGTGCAGACCACTATGCTGAAGAGACACCCCTCATGTTCTCACGCTGTAGCTCTCTGGGATCATTGAGTAGCTTTGAGCAACACTCTATACATGATGATCGCTCCTCTGTCATCAGCGACTTTAGGTGAGAGTGCCATTGGGGCTGTAGTTGGATTAAATCCATTACTGTTTCCAGCTTATATAGTGTGGGTCACTTTTTAATTCAAGTAATATATTTTCCATTATTGGCTTGCTAGGCTTGTCGTAGCTTCATATACCTTATAATTGACAGGCACAACGCCCATTTCCCGGTCATAAATTCATCACTGTGAAAGGGTAAATCCACATTTCACCATTGATAAATTTTCCAGCCATGTTGGGAATCAAACATGGAACCCTTAGCTCAGTAGACACACACACACACTGCCGATTGAGCTAAGGTGTCGAATTCATATAAAACATTAGTAAGCATGTATATTCAAACAAATATTTCCAAGTTTCATGTTAAAACTTTTATTTATCATATGATCCTGGTTTGTATTAAAGTTCTTTATTTTAATTCAAATTTAATTTACTAAAGCAATTTAAATTAAAAATTGTATCATATATATTTTTTTTTCAAATTGTTGGAATTCATTTGCATAAATTTAAAATTACCTTTGGTTTCACCTCAACATTAATATTATAATTGTCTTCCACATATATTTATTTAAATTCTCTTTGACTGTTGTGTTATTTCAGTCGACGTACCAGTGGTATTGTATCTCCAAGCGAATTGCCAGACTCTCCTACTCAGACTGTGCCCCCTAGCCCTCGACACTCCAAACCTCCTGTAGAGTTCACGAGCAGACTACCCGCCGATACAGGAGTTGTGAGGGCTCTACCCGTGCCTGCTGCCAGGCATCCAGGTACAAATGCAGGTTTTTAGTAAATCAGTTGGGAAAACAAAATCAGGGGGCTGAGTGTTATGTCCTTTCATTTAAGTTAGTGTATAAATTGTTTGCCGATATAATCAGTTAGTTCACAAAGTGCACATTAAATACCTCAAATAAATTAAATGAAAATGTTATATAGCATATTTACCTTATTGATACTGGAGTAGAAATTGTTTGGAAAAAAAACCAACATATTTTTAAGTATAAGCTTTCACTGTCACAGGTCAGGAGAGTGGACTGATTGACCTAAAGAAGCTTTCTGTGACACTGAAAGCTTATCTTTAAAAATGTGCTTGTATGTTTTTTAGTGCCTTATCCAAACATTTTCTACTCCACTATCATTAAGCTAAGGGTGCTGGCTATCCCCTATTAATTCAAATCATGTATTACCTAGTGCTATATTTCAAATAATTTAAACCTTAGTTATTTTGTTGTGTTTCTTTTACTACCCATTTATATTATAACACCAAATCACTTATTTGAATTGCATGTAAATTTACTTCAACCCCAATTTGTAGGAACACACCACAACACTTTGGAAATCTATTCTAGAGTAAAGATTTTAGATTTGAGTAATATATTTGTAGATAGTTTGAATAAATGTTTATTAATTATCAGGATTATCAGCACATAACACATTATATATATAGAAGGTACAGGCAGTATAGAGGGATGGAAACACACAAAAGGGAACAAAAATTAAAAAAAAAATTACAATAAAAATGAGAATACACTTAACACTCTACACTGCTGTCACTGGACATTAAGATAATGCCATTTGATGAAAATTGATAATTACTAATACTAACAAATCCCTGTTTTATTTGTTTATATCTTGTACCTTCTTCCATATATATAACAACATATACCACAAATAGCAAACATAAGTTCTCCCTGAAAAGCTATAGTATATATCAACATATATAATTTAAAAAAATCTTCCTCTTGTAATGATCACAATCAGAAAATTATTTAAATACCTCTTATTTTGTCTATAATAGAGTATTTCCATGTGCAGTTCTTTCTTTGTTATAAATTATAATTTTTCATATTACATTTTTTAACTTTGAGTACTCACACCCTAGTTCATTCACACATTCATGTTAATGTTTAATTAAACTTATTAACTACAACATTTGTTTATAGTTCCAGGGACAAGCGCCGCTCCGAAAGCCAGTGTATTTGAAGATGATGTTACAGCTTTCAAGGAAGAGGACACCCCAGTAGAATTCTCCAGAACCACAAGTCTAAGCTCTCTAACAATTGACGATGAACCCAAGATATCCAATGATGCCATGCACAAGGTATTTTCAGCCTGGATAAGAGCATGTTTTCAGCTAATATTGTGAGTTGTTGAACTGGAAGGGTCCTGCCATAAGTTAGAACACTAATATAGTAACTATCTGATTTGATGTTAACATGGAGCATGGTTTCAGCTTCGACTGGTCTGTTCGATTCCCATGTCCAGGTGTCATATTTCAATTTTCAGAATATGGTCTGTTTTTTCCTATTAGGTGTCCTAAGGGTAGTTTTTCCTAAATTATAATTTCCCACTCTAACTTTATGCCTCTATTCCAAATTATACCTTTCTCCATTATTGTAAATTTGCGGATATTTCGGACATTTAGTAAGGTGAGGAGCTCCCACAAAAAATGCAAAATTTAATTTTTAATGTTATACATAACAATTTTCAGTGCATCCATTGTATGTATACATGTTTGTATGCTAGTTGAATACCATAAAAGTGGAGATTTTACAGGATCAACATGCATGATATAATGTTAACTAAAAACACTAATAAAATAACCACTATAATCAATCTATGGTAAGTTCCTGAGATACATTTAAAATTAATAAATCATAAAAAGTTAATTCTGTCAAATTTGTTAAAGAAATCTTTCTTGTAATTTTTTCTATGCGATAGTAGAAAAGGTTTACAAAAAGCCACTATGACTTCTCCAAATAAAATATAATTTACCAGTTATAATTTAATCCCCTTATTGCTGACTATACTTGCCTCAGCACACACAAGAACACACTGAAAATGGATCAATGAATGGTCATCATTTTGAAACCAACCAGTATTTAACATTCCCAAACACTAAGGACTGTATGCAAGAAAAATGCTGACCACAGCCGAAGTACAAGTAAAGTCATAGACACATGGATTTGCTTAATAGGATGACTGAGCAGCTCTATTCCAAGAAATTACACAATTAAGTTACTCGCAGATAAGTCTAGCTGAAGTCTTGTCCCAAGCAAGCTTCGGCTGTACATTAACAATACTTTGATGATTTTTCTAAATATGGTGTAGACCACATGTACTATTTATATTGATATGTTTCATGACAGAATATGGTGGGCCTAGATTTCAATAAGCTAATTACTCAATTAATTTACATCATGATATTACAACAGATCCACATGAAAGGCATATGAAATTATATACTAGTCAAACCACACCCACCTTTTGTAAATTACCTGTATAGTTAGAATTCCTCATTACTTCTTCCCACACTCACCTTTTGGAAATTACCTGTCAAGTTAAAATTCCTGGTTACTTCTTCCCACACTCACCTTTTGGAATTACCTGTCGAGTTAAAATTCCTGGTTACTTCTTACCACACTCACCTTTTTGGAATTACCTGTAGAGTTAGAATTCCTGTTTACTTCTTACCACACTCACCTTTTTGGAATTACCTGTAGAGTTAGAATTCCTGTTTACTTCTTACCACACTCACCTTTTTGGAATTACCTGTAGAGTTAGAATTCCTGTTTACTTCTTACCACACTCACCTTTTGGAATTACCTGTCGAGTTAAAATTCCTGGTTACTTCTTACCACACTCACCTTTTTGGAATTACCTGTAGAGTTAGAATTCCTGTTTACTTCTTACCACACTCACCTTTTTGGAATTACCTGTAGAGTTAAAATTCCTGGTTACTTCTTACCACTCTTTTCTTTGCTGCCATAGTTCAAACCCAAGTTATTATATTTTTTATAGTTGTATTATGCTTGACCTGGTCCAATAAATAGATTCGCTCTTCCACACTGAAAATCATGGTTTTCACATTTTATGCAGTTTTAACAAATCATTGTTTGTTTATAATCAGTTTTATTAACTTTACAAGTAAAATCATCACTGTGGAAGGCATTGTATCTAAATACTTTTGTTTCTCGCTTGGGTGTGGTACCTCTGTGTAAGATTTCATCCTGTGACTGCTAGTCATACATTCTAGCAAGGTATGCAATAGACTTAAATGGGGCTTTACTTGTTCTAGACTGGTACTTTAACCTTTCTTAACATCTCTCTTGATTACCACCCCTTAATTTAGATTTGGACTCGTGCTCTAGCATCATACTAAAACAAGCTCTCTCTAAAAGTTGTGTTACTTCCCCACTTTGTCAGTGGGAGCTTGTTCTTCAATATATAATCAAATCAGACACCCTTCTGTTCTCACCCTCAGGTAAAACCATCTCTTTAGATATCCTTTCCCTCCAAAACAACCTCTAGTCACAGTCAAGTTTTATATTATTTTCTACTGAATAAGTGGATTGATGTGACCCACAAATTAATGTTGGTCTATTTTATTTGTGAATTTTAAGGCCTACATTATATACTCCTTTCATAGTTAATGACATACTGCTTTTAATTTGGTTGCACTATTTTTCTTCAGAAAATGGTACAGAAAATAGTGATGATAACAACAAATAGGACAAACGAGTACACAGTAAAACTGTGTTTCTCTTCCCCTCTTCCCTCTTATTATTTGATTTTTACTTTTATGAAATGCATTGAACTTTTAATTTTTTGCATTCCTCTTGGAAAGCTATAATGGAATAAAACTTAGGTCAACAGATTGAATGGAGAAGTGCTGTATTTATTCAGAGGCACAATCAGCCCTTCTTCTTGTGACATCTGTATAGAGTGTACATTGTCTTTTTTTTACTGTTAAAGTCATTGTGTTTGTCATTTTTGTATCAACCATTCTTTTCTGTATCATCTTCCATAAATATTTAGTAAATATTATTTATTTTAAATAATTATTAATTAGGTTAATTTGTGTAGATCATTGGTCTAAAAAATTATCGGGAGAAGCTTTGCATTTATCTCTCTATTTAAAACATGATTCATAATTAAATGATGAAGTACTCTTGACTATTAAACTGATCTTACAACTGTCACCCTTTATGGTAAGTGGGGTGTACATAATAATTTTTTGCTGAAAAAGTAGTTTGAGTAGCTTACATTGCTGAAACCTTCATGTGGGGGCAAAACTAATTACTCATAATTGCTTTTATCTCTTGAAATTCAATAAAACTCATTATTTCTCAGGAGGTTGTGATGAAGACACCACCACGCTCTCACGCCTCTCTACTTGTTCGAGACCGTGAGAGGGAGAGAGAACGTGAGGAAGGGATGGAGAAACAGGATGTGGAAAAGGAGAAAAGAGAGCTCTCTGAGTGTTGTGAACTGGCCCCGTCAGTGAGGGCGAGGAAGAGAACGATGAGGACATGTTGGCTGCCTGCATCAACGTCGGCATGCAGAACAGCAGGTAATGGTTTTTGGCGCACCAACTTTATCCGTTCACCTCGATTTTAATTAGTTGTGTTTTAGCTGTTGAAGCAATTAAGGGTTGACTTTTTACTACTTGTTTTCCATTTTGGCCCTTAAAAAAACAATTCTGGCCACTTTATTAATATTCTTTATATTTGTTGAGTTTAATTGTTTTTTGGGGGATGGAAGGGGGTATTTCAATTGCTAAAGTTTTTTTTTCCACTACCTTGTTTTTCGCTCACTCATCAGAACAACTAATGATAACCAAGTAAACATATACAACTTTCATGAACATCCCATAAAGAAAATACCTTGAAAGCCTTAAATTAGGAATATGTGTTTTTTTCTTTCTTTCTTTCTTTCTAAGCCTACTCAAGAAACTGTGCCATTATATGAACGTTTACTCTATTTAATTGTTAAAATAACTTAAATATTTTTAAAATCTCAAACATAATATATTTTGGCAGCCTCCTTATTTAAGCTTTTTTACTTTTCAAGTTTGTCCATGAAGCCCACGATAGCGGTATAGTTTACTAAGAGCAATCTCGACAGTGCCTCTATGGCCTTCAAATATCATGAGGGTTAAAAGGAAGGGAAATATTCTAAGGTGCATGCTCGTCTTATATGTCCCCTATACAATCAGTAGAGTTAAAATAAAAGCAAAGTTTAAACTGCCTCTCACTGTCCTGGGATGAAAGAATAACTGTAAAGATCCACCTAGTACCCATTGCCAATGTTACTTCAGTTGTGTTTACTGGCGGGTCTCGTATGGGTCATAATTTGTTTTATTAAGGTCTTAGTCTTTATATTTTATTTTATTTATCATATTATTTATTTTAATTTAATATAGATTTATATTTTCGATATGTGTGGGGGCAACGAGGAATGTTTATTTAGTAAATTATTAGTGAAATCTTTTTCAACTTTTCAAAGGCTTGCTTTTAAAAGTGAGATTGTTAAAACTGGTAGACCAACACCTGATCTTCCGCAGCTCACTTTCGGTAATTTTTATAATAAATCTTAATCCATAGATTTAAGTTAATTTATTTTTATGAAATTATTATTTTTTCGTTCTACTCCCAAAAGGGTCATCTTAAAATTAGTTATGATTTATAGTTTATTTTTACTTAAATTATGCTCTCAAGAATTTAATGCAAACAATAATACAATAATAATTCAAGGCTGCTTGCCCAGCTCCACAGCCCACCAACCGCCACTGTGTTTAACTTTATGCAGGCAAAGACAAGGCTGCCAACTGAGCAACCGTGTTTCCCCTGCTCGTTCCATGTCTGGAATTCCTCGCTATCAGCGCCCCAGTGGGATTCCTGTGAAAACTCCCATCTCCAACTGTGCTGCAAGGCCTTCACCCGCCAGAAACAACAGTTCTGGTGGTAAACCTACTGGTTATGTTGAGGTGAGATCCTAAAAGATATTTAATATTTATTTGTTGGTTGAAGAACTTTTTATGAAAATGTAATAATGCTACTCTTATGATACAAGATGTATTCAGCAATTCTTTAATTTCGGCAGTTTGACTCTAAATATAGTGAACTTTTTCAATATTATCCACCTTGGAAACTTAGTTCCTTCCTATCTAAAATATTCTTCAAGTTGCATATCAGGTATCCATATAATTAGAGATGGGCCACTCAAATACTCGAATCCACTGAATCCTCATAAGTATTCGAGATTCGAGGATTCGATGGTCGAATCTTTCACCTCATAAACAAAGCATAATATTTTGAATTCAAAAATTACTCAGGCCTACTTGAAAAACACAACTTAATCCGTAATATTTATTTTGTGGATAAAAAAAATTAACATGAATAAAATCATTATTTAAAAAAAATGAACACATTTAAACGCTTCAAAAACTGAAAATCAAAACTATAATTACAAATAAATCAAACACACTTATTTCTTCATTTTAACATTCCTTTTTTGTCGGCTTCCTTCCCTCCCACTTAGATTACATTATTTTACTCATTATTCTACACTGTTAACAAATATTTAATTATCTATATGTTTTACTTTTTACACATTAAATTCTTAGAGTCCTTATTTAATCAAACTTAATTGTTGAACAAACACAACCAGTCCCAGATTTAATTTACTAGTTTCACACCAATATATTTTTGGTCACCACTGGGAACTGAATCCAACACCCTGGAACATTACAAATTGAGCTAAGGGCATTGTAGATTTTAAACAATGTAATTGATTGTTTTGCTCATAGAAGTATATTTTAAAGTCTATTACAAAATTAGCTAAAATAGAAAAGTCACCATTTTGGGTTAACTTTTCAAACTTACTTTTCCTTCCCTTAGTTGGGCAAGTGTTTATTGTTTTTACTAATTAGTTTATCTTTCCTTATTTTTATCACCTTCCATGTCTTAAAATTCTTAGTTTTTTAAGTAATTAAAACCAAACCTCTAATCTTTTTTCTATGACAGGTAAGTTTATCAACAGTGTTGACATTTTTTTTGTAATCTGGTTTTATCTAACTCTGAGTGAGATAAATATGAAAGATTAAAAGCTTAAATGGATAAGGTTGGTTTAAGTTAACGTTTATCTGTAATGCGAACAGATGCATATTGCAAGTTTTATTAAAAACATAACATGTTTACAAAACTATCCACATTAAAGAGATTTCAAAATTTTCTTTACATCTGGTAAACTAAATTGTTTCAAAATATGTATAAAAAATATGTGACCTCAAAACACAAGGTAATATTTAGTTTGAAAAATAATTTACACCTTTTTTTTTACATTTTTCGTGTAAAAATGTTCAATAATTTAGAGCAAACTTGGAGTATATTGAATTCTTATTTTTTACTTTCAATAAACATGATAGAGCCATACACTCTTTAACACAGGGATGCTGTTTTCACATTCTAAACTAATAGTTTATTTATTCTTCATGTAATTTTGTGAAGTATACTGATATATTTGTCTTATTTCTCTTCAAGAAAACCTCTTTTCACTTTTTGAAGTAGATTTTGTAATAAATGAAAGATGGCAGAGGTGGATCAAGGAAGGGTCTTTTTGAGGAAGGGGGTGTGTGGCCAGGATTTTTCTTAGGGGAAATGCGGGACCAGGATTTTGTGGGAGGGTAATGAGTGCAGTGAGGATTTTTTTGAAGTGTTGGTGGGGGCACAGGCACTCTCACGAGACCGGGCCAGGGGAGGTTCCATAGTTACTATAACATGGATTTAATTGGTTTAATCGTTTGATCTTATTGTTAATACCAACTAAAAAAAGTGTTTTGAGTAGGGATGTACCCCTGGAAGAAGGTAAAAGAAATAATTTAATAGCTGATAATAATGACAAATGCATGTACTTGTCTGGATGAACCGGAAAAGTAATGGAATTTCAAAACTATAAAAATGTATTAACCCTATTGTGTATATATTGTATGTTCTACTAGATTCTCAAGACCAATAAACCCCCACAAAGATGAGCTGGGAATACCCGGACTTTAAATTCCCAATAATTTATAAGATTTAACAAAAGATTCTCTCTCTTTAATATTTACAAAGTAAAGTTTGGAATATAATTATTTAGTAGCTTTTAGTAGATTTTATTCCAACCACCACAATATTGTCTAAATGGTACCATGATCCTCTTTTAGTCTACCAATGGAGTATGTGAAGATGCACTACAGACGTATTACACAGAGGGTACACCCGCCAACATCTCCCACGCGGGGTCCAACTCTGATCTATCTGTCCTTTCTCTGGATGACCCCAAATTGGAAGAGAAACCTACTGAGCTCTCGGATGACAGCTCCAATGAGAACATACTGGCAGAGTGCATACAGTCTGGCATGCCCAAGGTAAAAACTGAACCTTATGTTTACAACTTGGAAAGGGAGGGCTAGGGTTTACCAAGTACAATTTTTCTATTTAAAGCTGAATTAAATACATGAAATATTCTCAAAGCTAAATCTAAAATTGAACCACCATCCATCATCTAATGCAGTTTCCTTCCACTGGCAGGGTCTGTCTTGAACAAAAGTGTTTGTATTTTTCTGTCTACAACCTTCTTTTCCCTACCACCACCTTTCTTTCTCCACACAGGCCCTATCCACTCTTTTCCTCTCCACACTCCTTTTATCCACCTGTCCCTGGGTCTTCCTCTTGGCCTCCTGCCCGTCACCTCCATTTCAAGCATCTCCTTGTAATCCTCCCCTCTTCCAGCCTCTTCACATGTCCATACCACCTCAATCTCGTCTTATCTATCCTATCCTGTAAGGGTTCCTCCTTCACTCTTTCTCTCTCACCCTTTCATTCCTCACCCTGTCCATTCTAGTCACTCCCAGCCTACTCTTCAGAATTTCATCTCACATCCCTATATCCTGTTCCTATCCTTGTCCTTTATCACCCAGGTTTTTGATGCATACTGCAATATTGTAACATAGTATACCCTGACATCACTCCTTTGCACTTCTGTGGCACATCTCTATTCCAGACCAGACTTCTTATGATTAAAATTGAAAATTCTACTAAAATATTTTAAAATTGTTATATTGTGGACAATTTTTTAACGTTGGACACTAAAGGGAGCTGTGCAGATGTTCAGCTCTAACACAATATTTAATTCTATTATGCATTATATTATATTTGGAATAAGGTATAGGAAAGGTGGATAGAAACATATAAAAGAGGGACAAAACAAAATGGCCTTTACAATGAAAAGAAGAACACAGTTCACACTTTACACTGCTGCCAATGGACAAAGAGGTAATGGTTGTCTCTTAAAGAAAATTGACCTAGGTCGGGGGATTGGGCGCGGCTGGCTTTCAAGTACATTGTGAAGCATCATAACTGTTGAAGGAGTTGTTGAAGAAGGGAGGGAAAGGAGTGATTGGTCAAGGTCACCATCAGACATGGAACATAGCTCACTAAAACATTGTAGTTGGGCTATCTCACCCTTGTAAAATATTATCCGCACACATACAAAAATATAAAAATTATTAAACTTACCATTACCTGAGATCTTGAGACTTGAATTAAACTTGTCAGCACACATACACACCCCCATACATGCATTTTAAAACTTAGTAAATTAATAACAATAATTAACACACACAATAGTATATCAAATACCACACTAAAAACAAATGAAGCCATGAAATAAATTAAAAAAATTACAAAATTGATTTTTAAATAATAATGAGTAAAACACAAAACAATGAATCAAGTACCACACTAAAAACAAATAAAAATTACAAAAGTTACAAAATTAAAAAAGGATTAAAAATAAAATAAAAAAGAGAAGTAATAGATTGTATTTCCAGATGATTCACTGTGGCCTGGGTAGCTCTTCCATGCACTTTATGTGCAACTTGGCGTTTCAGTCTTGACAACAAAAGTCCATACGTTTTTCAAACCCAATTTCTGTATAGCTGCTTGTAGTATGATCATACGCTCAGCAGTGAGGTTATTCCTGATCCACAAGCTGTTATTTCACACAGAAGACCTCACTTCGTTTCCTGTATGAAACAAACTTCACAATGATAGGCCTGGGTTTCTTCCTGAAATTTTGCCTACTCGGTGACTACGGTCGATGTCATCAACAGTCACATGCGGTAGATTGAGTTTATTCTTAATCACATCCAGCACCAAAGAGTCTGTGTTCTTCGAGGTGTTTCCAGCAAAACCAAAAAATCTCAAGTTGGATTGTCTTTGGTATTGTTCCAATTTGTCTTTCGAAAGGACAAGTTCACGCTTTAGCTGATTATGATCATCATCTTTTTTCTTAATGTCTTCTCTCAGCTCATCCATGTTAAAATCAAGTAGATCTTTCAGTTCTTTCACTACTAGACAGGTCACCGATTCAGTGATACTAGCCATCCTTCGATTGTCACACTTCCTTGACTCGTTCTTGCACTAAGCTAGAAAGTTTGATATTGTCAAAGCTTGTCCTCTTGGCCATGTTGTATCGGCGAACAAAACAAAACATATTCAATTAGGCTTTCAATAGTAAACAAAGACGCATTCACAAACATAAAAAAAAATCCCGTTTAGAATGAGTTATATTAGACTTTAAGTGTGTTTATGGTATTAATAAAGATTAAAAGCACGATCGAAAGGTGACCAGTTACTCACAATCCGCCATCTTGTGATAGTATACCAAAGTGTATTTTTAAATATATTTTGACATAGTATGTTAATTCTAATAAAATTTAAAAAAAATTCCACACACATCATTTTTTGGGCAAGTAGTACCTAAAAGTTAAAGGCTATATATAAAATGTTAACAAAATGGTTTGATTTAAAGAAAATATCAAGAATCAAGTTTTTTAAGAAAATATTTATCACGGCACTATCTTCTTATTTTAACTCAAATGGTATAATTCAATGTCATTTCATAATCAATATTATTGTGTGTGAAGACAGATTTTAAAATAAATTTAAAATTACTTTTTAATATAAATAGATGTGCAAACAAAACTCATCATTTGTAGTATGCTCTTAAAATTCAATCATTACCTCTTTGCCCAGTTGCAGCTCTGTAAGCTTTGAGATGTGTTCTTCTTTTCATGGTGAAAGCAATATTGTTTGAGGTAATTAGTTTTGTAAAATTATTGAGCTAGCAGAAACTTTTGTCTTTAATCATGTTACTTGTCAAACTAAATTAAAGTTTTTCTCCTGGCTACTCATAATAGACAATTATTTATTTATTGTCTTTAACTCAATTTATCTAGCATTTTAATATTGATGCATAATTATTATTCCCTTTAGGCTCGCTCCATCCAGTGAGGTTTCCACTTCCCCCCACGCCTGATACAACCCCTAAGAAACCTCCTTCACGTCGTCCAACTACCCACCATTTATGCGGGTTGGACCACGGCCCGTCCCAGCCAGCAGTTAAGAGACTGGGCCACGCAGTCAAGCTGCCCGTGGCCAAACCACCTCTCATGCCGGCCAAGAATGAATTGTTGACCTTTGCTACAGAAGGGACGCCCAACACATTCTCTTCTAGGTCATCTTTAAGTGACCTCACCATCAACTCCAGCGAATCAGAGGCAGTCGCTAGTGGTTTAAAGAGGTGAGTAAATGTACTGTACAAATATTTGTACATCGTATGTTTTCTCTATAACATCTTTGTAACTCTATATACTTCCGACTCATTAGCTTGATTGACCTCTTGGTCAAGTAGTCTGCGCCCCTGGACACTGATCTAGGTCTGATTGAGTTTGATTCCCAGTGGTACCATAGGTATTTTCCCCGAAAGGGAACTGTTCCTTTGCCCATCATGGTCTGCTTAGTTAAGCTTAAGTTATGTTTTCACTAGTTCCACACCTTCATAATCACTATGATAATGTCATCTCATTGCGGGTATGACATGTAGATAACGTCCAAGGTATGATCTGGGCAACATTATGTTCCCACACTGGGCTAATAGTCTACATACACAGCAATCAAACTGAATACTGCATCTCTCACAGTAAAAAAAAAACCTTTATTAACAAGAGTCCCGAGTTTGACTTCGACTTGGCTGTAAACTATATCACAGGTGTAATTTATGGTTAGTTCCTTAAACAGCGATGAAATTGGTAGTCAAGAAACTAGTTGTATCTGTTTAGAAATCAAGTTAGTCTGTAAGTTGTTTATTTATATAATCAGTTCCAGAAAGTGCATATTAGATACTTTTAATGGATGCTGTAATCTTATCGCATACATTTACATTAAATCTTTTGAATTCTACATAAAAGCTTTTTCAAAAGATGGTTAGTAAACTCGTTGATAATTTAATCATACACTTTATTTAGACACATTAAAACTTCACCAAATGTGTTTTTATGATCTTTTACTTTTAACATTAATTGGCTATTAACACACATTTAAACTCTATTGTAGCATTTTTGGATTTATAATACATGCGCAGAATAAAACAAAATATTGCAAAATTTACTACGTTAACTTTTAAATGTAAATTATAGTCACTGTAGTTAATTTAAATGCAATTTAACAATAACATTACAATAACAAAAACAAAGTTCCCTCAACCTATTAAGTTTATTTCCTTAACTAAAGTACATTGGTACAAGAGTGTTTGAACCGGCTATTATAATGGCCTTATATATTTGATCTGTTGGGTATTTGAAAAATTTAGCCTTGATTTGACTAATTTATTTATTTGTAGCATCATACTACTCAAAATAAAAATTGATTTGTTAAAAATACTAAACCAAAAATAAATATTTCATCAACTCAATTTTAGTACATAAATCCAAATTTTTATTTAATGAAATCCAATCATTTTATTTACCACACATCAGGATTTCTAAGCGTACAATATTATATTGTCATAAATATGATTTAAGGACAAGTGATATGAGGAAGTGGAAAGAGACACCCTGGTGGAACAATAGGTTAATGGAATCACGAAAGAGAAGAATAAAGCAATCAAAAGAAATTTTAAGAATGTGAATAAGGAAACAAAGGAAGAAAAGAGCGAAGCAAGTTGTAAGAGAAGCCAGGAAGGATTGGATTCATAAATGGACAAAAATGCTGGAGGAATGAGAGGAAATAATAATATAGCCAGGTAAGAAACAGTAAGAAAAAGAAAAGACATGAAGGAAGAATCTTGGATAAAGAAGGTTGAATACAGGAGAGGAAGAAAAGGAACTACATAGGCCCTATGAGATATTTTGAGAAGATATTAAACCTAGAAGACGAAAGGGATGAGAGTGAAACAGAGGAGAAGAAAGAAATATCAGAAGAGGAAAGGGGTCTCACATGGAAAGAGGGGAAGGATTTATTTAAGAGGATGAAACGAGGAAATGCAACAGGCGTGGACTGTGGAAATGATAAGAGCTGCAGGAGAACCAGGTATATAATGGTTATACAGGATGCTGAGCGAGATTTGGAAGGAGAAGAAGAAATTTATAATACCAATTTTTAAGAAAGTCGACAGAAAAAGGTGTACAAATTATAGGGTGATAACTATATGTGCCACTGTACAAAAATATATGAGAAGATTTTGTAAAAGAGAATAAGAAATAAAATGAAAGGAAGGTGGATAGAGGAACAGCATGGATTAAGGGAACAGAGGTCTACAATAGACTTGGTCTTTGCCATACAAGAGCTGCTGGAAAGAAGGTATGAATATCGGAAAGACTTGGTCATGTCATTTATGGATGTAGAGAAGGCTTAAGATAGTTTGGATAGAAATAAAGTTTGGAAAGTGGTGTAAGAGGCCAAAGTGGAAATAGGAGATTTATTGAGAGGTAACAGTATGTTTGAGGATAACAGGAGCTGTGTTAGAGTGGAATGTGGGAGGAGGGAATGGTTTTTATAAAAATTGGAGTGAATCAGGTGAATACCCTTTTACCACTACTATTTGTAATGGTAATGGAAATGGTCATGAATAAAGTGACAGGAAAACTTGGGTAGGAAAGGATAAAAGCCATGTGGTTTGCTGATGACTTGATGGTATGGGGCAAGAAGGAAGAGGAAGTATAGGAACAACTACAAGGATGGAATGAGGAAGGGAAGGAAGCAGTGTTGAATGAAATTTAGCATGGAGAAATGTGAAGTGATGGTGATGACAACGTAGAGGATAAGGCCTAGTAAAGCTATAAAGTTGAATGGAGTAGTGCTGATAAAGTACAGAACGCAAAATAGCTAGTAAGTGTGAATAAGACTAAAGGTGGAAGCAAAGAGGATCTAATGAGAAAAGTACAGCAGGAAGAGTTGTTCTCTAGGTGGGTAAGTTACCTGCTATGGAGAAGAGAAGTGCCCTTGAAGTGTTGTACCCATTGTCACAAATATGCAGTAGAAACATGGACATTGAATGTAATAGAGACTAGGAAAGTGAAGGACATAGAATTGAAGTTTGTGAAAAGCATGTTAGCTGTCACGAGGAGAAACTAGCTTAAGAATGAAGTTATCCAGGAAAGAATGGTGATACAGGGAGTACATGACATAATAGAAGAAGCAAGACAGATTGTATGGGCATGTAAGGAGGATGGTAAAAGAGAGGATCCCAAAGAAAATGTTGGAAATGAAATATGTAAGAAAAAGACTGCAAGGGAGTCCAATAAAGAGATGGAAGGGGCAGATAAAAGAAATTGTGTAAGTGAGAGAAGAAGAATAGAAGCAATTAAAGAAGGAAGGATGGAGGTAGATGGCGACATTTTACTAAACTGACTGGGCCACAGGCTGATGTGCTTGAGACACTAATTGCTTGGATTTGACTGATTGAACAAATTGGGAAAAAAAAGATATTATTAACTGATTAGCTTATTATTATCATCTTAATTTTATCCCTCTTGTTTCAGGCCCACACCAATCCAACTAGTTTCCGAGGGTGACACTCCAGTGAGGTTTGCCACAGAAGATACTCCACTTGAGATATCCCATGCTGCATCACTCAGTTCTCTCAGTGTTGGGGAGGACGAGCTTGGATTGTGTAAGTTTGGAAGTGAATACACTCGAGTTGTTGCTAGCCTAGTTGATTATAAATCTATATTTTTTTCTAATGCAAGCAAAGCTTTTAGTTTACAATGGTTTTTATTTTTTTACAAGCTAATGCACCAGCTATTAATGCTATTATAACATAAATAAATAACCTGGGCATGAAGGTTTTTATGGAAACATCCCAGTATTCACTATGAGGGATAAATAGGAATGTATAGGGTTTAAAATAACACTCCACAGTGTATTTATCTGGAACTAAAATTCCTTTTTTTAAAAATATATTTTAATAGAGTACTACATAATCGACAAACAAAAACAATATATAAAAATTGGAGATAATATTTAAAATAAGAGTTTTAGTTTTAAGTAAACAATGAGTAGTATTCTATGAACTATCACAAGTTGTTAAAGTATGAATGATTTATTTCTTGTTATCAGTAAACCCTACGGATGTTTGCCCTCGCGAGACTGCTGCAAGTTCGCCGCCAACAGCACCTCGAACGTCAGATGCAGATACAGGGCATGGGACACACATGTTAGCATCGTCTGACAGCAGTTGGTGTGACCACGATCGTAGCGACAGACATGAAGATTCAGCCAGTTCTTCTCGCCATTACAACAAGACCAGCTCAGTCTCTGAGGATGTCATAACAGTTCTCTCCCGCAATGGATCTCTCAGTTCACTCAGCGTAGATTCGTTCGGCTCTACAGAGCCCACCCCTTCAGAGCAAGCTCTTTTAGAACAGTGTATAAACTCTGGCATGCCCAAGGTCAAATCAGAACTAGCAACAGGCAAGGCGACCAGAATACTCGGAGTCGGAGTTAAGAAAAACATTTGTTCCAAAAACTCAGGTTCACCTTTAACTAGGTCGGGAGGCAGCGACAGTCTTGACATGGTTATCCCCAACATGGCAAAGCTCGAGTTGAAACCCTCTTCCAAAACGTGTTATGTTGAAAGCTATGCTATGGGTTCACTCAGGGAAAACTTTACACAACTATCCTTGGATGATGAGAGGGGTTACGGCACTGATGGAATTCCAAAAAACGGGATGGATCCGTCTGTTGCAGTGGTCACCACCATCATGACAGAAGTTGCAGCAGACGTAGAAGAAGACATAGCCGAAGAGAACACTCTCCAAGACCTTTCAGGGAACCTGAAAATACAAGAGATGTACAGGAACGCCGGCCAGAAGAAAGAGGAGAAAGACAATACAAGCGAAGAATCCATCAATAAAACCAAAACAAATCCATCAGATAATTTACCTACTCCAGATCAATCAGAAGAAAGTAGTAACGGTGAAAAATCCCCTCTGTCTTTTGGAGATAGTCCTTCTGTAGACTCTCCGATACTTCCAATTGATAGTGATTTAAGAAGAGATGGTGATGCAATGATTACATCCTTGGATAGGATGACTGAAGAACTTTTACAACAAACCCACGGGGATAAAGAAAAGAATCAAGACGCAAATAGAATGAAGCAAAGTTTAGTTGGTAGTGACACATGGAATGAAGTTACTTCTCCAAATGATATATCTTGTCCCAGTTTAAGTATCAGTGCTCCTCTAGTGGCCTCTTTCAAAAGTGACAACTGCGAAAATTTAGGGGGAGTCATGCCAGATTTAGTAGAAGAAGACCTTATCAGTAAAAGTAGTGAGCCTCAAGACACACCATCAATGACTGATTCCCACATGCTTGAAGTGGAAGCTGGCAAACTTGCAGTGGCTGTTCAGAATGAAGCCAACAGTTTCCCTCTTTTCTCTGAGGAAATGGACAGCATGACCAGCCTAGATTTAGACGCCATAAAGCCTCCTTCTATGATGGGAAGTTTAATCTCCCTCACTACAAGTTTATCAGGACAGCTTGACAATGTTGACAATTATGAAAGCAGGGATCGAGCCAATTCCTCCTCATTTCCTCCTCAACAGACTCGAAATGGCACTAATTCTTTCAGAATAGACTGTAGACATACCAGGAAAAAGTCTCTTCCGGCAGGGATGATGGTTCGTCGTGCATTGGGCAACAATTTAAATGGTAGCCTAGAGAACTTAGCCGACAATGCAAGTATATCAAGCAGCTGTAACTCACATCTTGATAACATAAAACCTCCCTCTGCAATGGAAGAATTGGCAGATCTGGAGAACAGCATGGTGAGTGTTGCGAGTATCACTTCAGAAGTGGCAGACTCTTCTTCTAACAAGGAACACTCAAATTCTGAACAATCTCCAGCAAGTAGTGATGCTATATTCGAGCTGTTGAGACCTGCAGCCACAATCATGGCTGAAGTTTATGCTTCACAATGTATGATTACAAGTGTCCACACAAATAGTGCCAGTGACTGTTTGGATAATATTAACCCACCATCTGCTTTTGACGATTTGACTGATATAGTTGCTGTGGATTTAAATGCAGAACCTGGTACAGAAACTATATGCAGTGACATTGAAATGTGTACAGAGGACCCAGGTCAAACCCGTGATATGGTTGACACACCTGAACTACCATCAGACACTAGTCAAAAAACAACTCCAGTCGCTTCACCTGCAACTTCTGCAGAGTCTACTCCAAAGAAGTTCTTGCAAAAACCTAAACAGCTAACTCCAAAACAAAAGAGACAACTTGTAAAAGAACGTTACAAGACTTACACAATAACTGCAGAAGAAGAGAAGAAAATGGAAATAGCTCGACAAAGAAGTATGGAAAGTACTGTGGAAGAACCCTATATGGAATCTGAAGAAGTAGAAACTGATGTTAATGAGACTTCTTGTTTTCTGTTATCTGATCAGAAACAAGATGAAGATGCTGTGAGAAAATCTGTAACAAAGAACCCGAGTTCATCTAAAGTAACACCTAAACAACGAAGGCAAGAAGACAGACAAAGATTCCAAACAAGAGTTCTTGATAGACCAACAAGTATAGAAGGAGATCAGAACACTTTGACCAACAATCCCAAGAATCAGTTTGTGGATGAAAGTTGCATCTCAGACATTGAGTCAAAAGATGCTAAGTCACAAAATGTTCATCAGACTATTTTAAACTCTATAGAATGTCCAGAGTCGCCAATACATACATGCATGAAAACTGTAAAGCAAAGAAGGGCTGAAGCCAAAGATAGATTCCAGACTCGCACGTTGAGTGATGAAACTGGAGGTTTCAAGGAATGTGACTCTCCCTTAGCTGAAGGTAGACCTGATGTCCCCCAAACCCTTGACCTTGGTTTCCAAGGACCCTTCTTTGATATCAATGAAGAAATTGAAAATATTTTGGAACATGATGCAAATATAGTCATCAGTAGCATTAATGAAATAAGACACAGCAGTGAATCTTCCGAGATCCAAAGCGATGATATGATGCTGGATTGTGAGACACTTAGCCTTATTTCTATAGAGTCAGAGTCTGATCACAATTTAAATACACACTATCGCTCAAATCATGCAAGAAGGTTTATTAGCCATTCTGTTAGTTTGGATGAAGAAATGGAAATTGAGAAAGATGAGAGTTCAAATGTGATACAAGGGGTGGAACAAATGGAATGTGAGAGTAGTGAAAATGAAGATGAGGACTTTGGTGCTAATGAAGCCACCTTTGTTCTTCCTAAAAGACCAAAAATTATAAAACCTGATGTGAACATTGTTCATCCTGATGAGTGTGTGGAATCAAATGAAACGGAGGAGGAAGCTACTGTACAGAGTAGCTCAAAAGTTGTTCGTGGCAGGAGAAAGCCCTTGTATTCCTCCCCGGCCAAACGAGTTCCAGGATCCACCTCTGGCTTGCCAAAATCAGATAAAGCTCGAAGTAGTATTCCTGTAGTATCTGTCTCTGGTAAAACTCCGTCAAATAGTGGTCAGGTCAGACCAACACGAGCATCTGCTTTGCGACAAACAGGTAAAACTTCCACTGTTTCTCCAAGATCTGTCTCTAGAACACCTCCCTCCTCTGAAAATGGAAGTCCACGCAATACAAGCCCAAAAATTAACAAAACCACTAAGGTTCAACAGCGTAGTTTGAAACTAAGAAGTTCATCAGCAAGTTCAAAACCATCTATTCCAAAGAATAATGTCAAACCTAAAACTAATATACCACATAATGCTGTAAAGTTAAATGAAACCTTCACGGTTCAAGGAGAGGAGACTGATCCAAAGTTCAGACCACCTGAAAGACAAGGAACATTCACCAAGGATGAACCAAGCACACCTAATGCTCCCAAAGTCTTCCTCCCTCCAAGTTCTCCCACTAAAACTCGTATTCCTATCCATCATCTGCGTTCATGCCAACTGACAAATCATCTGATCTTGCCAAGAAAAAAACCCTCATTGCAAAGACAGCCTCTCCAGGAACTATCAAACCTAAACTCCGACGAGAACTTTCTCAGCAAACTCCTAGGGTATCCCCCCAAATTAGACTAACAAAGACACTTAGTCAAGATTGTAGTAGTAGCAGCAAAGTAAACAAATCTTTAGACAGAGCCACCATTGTTCCAGGAAAAAATACAAATATTCAATTGCGAGTAAATTCTTTTAATAGGCGAAGTGTGTGTGTATCAGAAATGAAAACGTCTCTAAGTAATCAAAGTCTTCAAAGTAATGACGGTACAAAAGATGGTTCCAAGCAAGGATTAGCGCAACAACAAAGGTCCACCAGCAATTGTAGTTTGAACTCTGTCACATCTGGATCTAGTGTAAAAAAGTCTACAGCTAAAAGGCAAGTTACAAGTAAGATTGCTAGCTTATGGAAACGTGTTGAGGATAGCAAAACAAAACAAAGATTTGCAATAAAGGACTCTAGAGTTTGGATAGCTACAGAAAACGAGGCTTCAACACCTAGTGAGACCGATTCCTTGACAGAAATTTCCCCACCCAAGCTTGTGCGTAGTTCAACATTTGAAGGAAGTACCATGTACTCGGCCAATGATAACACGAGTCAAACTGTGAAATGTGTTGAAAATTCTTCAGATTGTGATAAAACAAAGACAGTGATCCAGATGTCAAAGGCTCCTGAACTTTCCCTTATTAGAATAAATCGTAACACAGTTGATTTCTCTAGCTACGGTGTAGTTGTAGAAAAACAAGTGGCTGAAATTTTAGGTGTAGTTCAACCCATGACTAGGATGTACCAAGAAACAAACTATGAAAACTCGTCTCCAGAGGTTGTCTTGAGGAGGCCGCAAAGCACTAATCTTTCCTCAGAAATCTCGGAGGTTTTAGAAACTGAAGAGGAAAAGGCAAAGCGTCTTTCTCGTCTTGGTTCATTTATAAGAATTGACCCTGCAGACACGGCTAATGGCGATGGTAAAACTGTTTTAAAAACACCTGCTTCAGCTATAGTTCAACCTTTCAACTACAACCCACCACCTCGCAGTGGCCCTCTTGTCGGATCATACATTCCTACTCATGTTACTTCTTTACTCAAGAGAAATATTGATGGTATTTTAAATGAAAGTCAAGATAGCAGTGAAGTCAGTGAACAAGATTATAGTACAGCATCGATGAAAGTTACCACAGTATAAACTAACATGTTGTAACAACAAAATACTTTTATTTTGTGCATTCTTAGTACTCTTTCATGAATATTTGCTTGATTAATATTGTGAACATTTCAAAACAGTAAAATAAATAGGCATTCTTAAGCTGCAGTTTTATATTTGTCTATATTATATCAGAAAATATATTTTAAAGTAGAATCAAGCAAACTGTGCTATAGCTTTATTGTTATTGGAATTGTGATAATGTTTTATATGTAATCACTTAAATGTACTTTCTGTAATCTCATTAATATACATTAATGCTAACTAATTATAAAATATATATTTTTAAATAACTGTATTTCCATGATGTAACAAATTTCATTCAACGTATTGGCCTGAAAATAATTCACCTGCCGATAAAGTCTGCACTCACTAAATGAGATCACTCTGACAAACAAAGCAATGCAATTTAAAAAAATGTTAACCCATTTTAAGTATTACTACTCTTTTAGACATTTTTGCTACTTTTGCTACCTACCATTATCTATATACTTCTCTTTTAATTGCTGAGATTTTTAAATGTATGTTATAACTAAATCCCAATTTTCTTATGAATGACAATTTGTAAGGCCTTTTATTCTACCAAAGTCTACTATATATACAATTCTGGTAGGGAAAAGAGGCCTTTCATGAAGTTTTTTTCTTTCTACATAATCAACCATACTGCAACTAACTTTTTAAAAAGAGTGTAATTCAACCAGGGGTCGCCCAGGTGGGATTTCTTTTTTGGTGCCCTCCTTTATAAGCGGTGTATGATAAGAAAAATATAAAATTAATCCCCAAAAATAGCCACTCCACAACTCAACTCACTTAACCCGTGCTTGATATGAAAATAATCTGGAAGGAACCTCCACAAATAGGATAATCGTACTCCATATGTTTCAGTGCAAGGTTGTAAGAAAACAACTAGGATTACAAACAAATCTTTAAGGACATGTTTTGTAGACAATGTTTTCCTCTTTATTTTTATACCAAACAAACATGTTGATATATTGGACGGTTTATGAGATAATTACAAAAAAAAGTTTTAGGGTGCCGTTTTCTGGGCTTGCTGATATAAAATACATTTTTAAGAGTGATACTATATCCTATCTTCTCAACCACAATAAACTATACCAACATGCCAAATTTACTGCTAGTATCAAAAAGTGGACGATCGTTATACTCCATTCACGTTAGGAATTACTCTCTGAAAGGTCTTTTTTCCTACCAATATCCTATTATATAATAAACTTCTGGAAGGGAAAAGGGCCTTATAGAAAAAAATTACTACGCTGAACAAACTTTATGCTTAGCATCTCCACTATTATGCCCATGCTTTGATAGGTCCTTCCCTCGAGCTGTCAGCTGCGTGGCCCTTAAGCTGCCCCTGGATCCAACCTATTTTCAGGCCAATGTGGTGTATGTTTTCAATAAAATATGAATAGGGCAGAACTAATTCTTTCCAATTGCAAGTAAATAAATGTACTAAGAATGCACCCACTTTTGAAGATATGAAACAATTTTCTTTTTAACAAAACTGTGGCATTTAAGAGAGACTAAATATGACTGAAATTAAGACAGGTATATATATTTTGATATGTCCGAGTCTTTATTCTGATACTCTTAAGCAACATATTGTGTTTTCTAGTGGTTTGCAAATTGCACGCAAGGATTATTATAACTTTAATAAAGTTAGAATTAACAAAGTGCATTTAAAAACTAAATTGAAAACATTGCTTGTCAAATTGTAAACTAAATGAGTTTTCAAAACAGATAATACCTTTAGTAACAGTTTTTTGTGCCACGGATACAATAATTTCTACAAAAACAGAATTTACATTACAATATTATCATAGTGTATTGTTTCAATGTTCAACCTTAGCTAATTATTAGCATAGACATTGTCAGAATGTTGATTCTACTGCATATATAACGAAAGCTTGTACCTTAAAATAATATTGTATATAGGTAGAGATCATTTAGTACATATTCATAAGGGTTCAGTATTCAAGTATATACCATTATTTTATTTATTTACTTTAAGAATTAAGGAAACGTTTTTTATGTGTGTTTTTTTATTTGCAAACATGTTATTGATTATTTTTTTTAATGTTTAGTTGTGATATGTGAGCAGCTAAAATGGGATATATTGATGTAAATTATTACTATTACAAGACTTTTTTGTTCACTATTTTATAACAGTTCCCTTGCAAATTGCTGCCATCTCCCCCTCTTTTAAAAATAGAAATTGTAAACTTTTGGTAATAGTATTTAAAAAAAATATATTTTTCAATGTATCCCATTTGTTTGGTTTTCATCAATTGAAAAGCTAAAAACGATTTCTAATAGAATAGTATCATGCTTGAAATTTATTCAAACATTTTATATGTAATGTGTAATGAGTCTCTGTATTTTCTTCTAGTCTACATGATATGCTGATATATGAGTCATATATCCTAAGCTTAAATTTTTCTACAAATAAAATATAATGGAAAACTACTAAATGCAATTTATTAAGTTTATAAAATCTGAAAATTTATGAAGAAACAAACATATTCTTTTTTTATATGCTTATGTCTAGTGGTATTTTTCCTACCTACATTTTCTTTCCAATTTTCTATTAATACACACGTCGGTGACCTGGTGGTCTAGGGGTAAGGTGTTAGACTTCTATGCTGGCGGCCGGGGTTCAATCCTCGGTCCCGGCAAAGATTTATCTGATTATCATACCCTTCCTTCACCTCTGACAAGACATCTTGTGAATGTGAGGAATGCCAGGTCTCCACGTGGTTCGGATTCCACGTTAAACTGTAGGTCCTTCATTTCATCTCACAATCACCCTACCATTACACATTAGCGTAAGTGCGTATAACCCGAACGGTAGTAAGACGCGTGCTAATAATAATAATAATAATAATAATAATATTAATACACATCTTTAAGGAAATGATTAGTTTGCTTTGGATGTATAAATCTGGCAGAAGATATCAGCAGTAACAAATATGGTGAAACCATTATAGTTTGCATATTGTAAAGCGAAGCATTGTTTCTTCATGTAAACCATTTTGTATCTCTTCTACCATATGTTTTTGCTATTTACTCTTAGAATATTATAATATGCATATCATTGTTTTAATTAACCAAATTTAATTTCATTTGAAATATTTATTTTCCATTGTTTGATTTTAACAAGGCTTATCTGATATCATTGGCAAAACACACAGTAGTAGAATTAATACACTAATAAACCATTACTCTCCAAAACGATTTTATATTGTAATAAATATGCAGTAATTTATAAAATTTCTCAAATGAGAGCTGAAAAAAAGTTTTCTTTTTTTTTAGTTACCAAGTTATATACAGCTTAAAACTTGTTAGTTTTGATCATAGTTTTTGAAATAAGTGACCATAATTTATAATTGCTAAACAGTCTCATAATTTAAATGCAAGTATAGGTCTGAAGGTTTTTTTAGAAGTAATCGTATGCATCTGATAGATAGTCTCATGATTTTCATGACTCACCAAACCACAATATAATCATTTGTGGATGGTAAGTATGATCAATATTAATCCAAGTGAACTCTTTAAATTTATTTAACATTTACCACACATAAAATTGTTAAAATGAACATTCAATATGAGCATATTTAAATATGTGAAATTATGATTAATGGACAAAATATGTAACCAAATTATTAATGATTATGGTTTAGATTAAGATAAATAGTCAGCACACCATCCTTAGTGATACGGGAGTAGAAATTGTATGGATACAACTTTTAAAAACACATTTTATGGACAAACTTTCACTGTCACACAGCTTCTTCAGGTAAAGAGAGTAAACTCATGCTCTTGGTTGAACCACATTGTTGACAGTCATCAGAACATGTCTACTCTTGACCTGAAGAAGCTGTCTGTGACATTGAAAGCTAGTCATAATAATGTGTATCTTAGTGTTTATCTAAACAATTTCTACTCCACTATCACCAAGGTAAGTGTGCTGGCTAACGCTCCTAATTCAAACCATGATAAAAGCTTAGTTATATATTACAAATAACATTAATAATAATTACTTTTTATGAATATATTGAAAGTTCTCATCAAAAACATGTGATTACAAAGTAATCTCATCACCTTTGTTATAACTGATAATAAAAAACCTTTATTTTAAAATGGGTGAATTATAAGATTTTTTTTGGCTTAATGAAGACAGCTAGTAAACCAAAGATTGAACATATTTGCATAGTTAATGAGCTCAGGAATCATCTTTAATAAACATAAAATTGCTAACCACATTAACTGTGGCAGTGTTGGAAATTTTGATTACTACAGCATAATTTGAAAGTATATTTTTTGAGAGGAAGTGCGAGTTAGTTGTTATCCAAAGTGTTTTGCTAGTAAAGAGGCCCTCAATCATTGCCACGTCAGACCTGCTTAGATATTCTGTCTAAACTTGATTCTTGACAATTGTGGACAAATCCTTAGTGGTTTTTATTATCTTAATCTTGTTTGTATGACTATTACCTGCCTTTATGTGACTTGGTCTGTGAATGGAGATGTCAGCATAGCATGTAAATATTTAGTTTCCTTCTCGACTATTCTTTTGACTGATCACATATAAAATATCCAAATATTATATCATGTATTATTAAAAGTCTTAAGTTTCAATAAATATTACTGTATCAGATTTGTAATCAAGTTGTTTTATTTAAAAACGTAACAGATACGTTTAATAAATTGACACTCCTTAAATACCTGGTGTCAAGCTTTATTTGTACAATGTTTGCTTGGTCGGTTTTATATTTAGAATTTGATTTTTTTTTATTAAAGTTTCAAGTCCGTCCAACCACCGCCCTATCACCTTACAATTCCCCCTTCACCCAAGTGTGTCTTAATATACGTTTGAGCTACTCTCATTTAATTACACTAAAGAGCTAGGGATTAAAATGTTAAGAAATATAACCACATTTGTGTGGAGGGAGAGTGTAAAATCTTTGGGAAAAAAATCACCTTAAGTACAATGGGGATATATTCAAACATTAACCTCTCTGTCGCCAACAAACCAATTTGAGGGCTATATGAGCCTGTCATTTAATCCTGATGCTACCGGCTGACAAAGGATCTACAACAAAAGCAATGATCAAAGAGGATTACATCTCAAGAGAGAGACACAGACAACTTTCAGACGCGTCAACTTACTTGAAAATAGACCATAACTCTACTATATAATTTTCCACCATGCTTCAAGAACTTATCACTATAGAATCCAACAGGTTAAAACCTTTTTCCAGACATCGTCTAGCTGCTTCTGCCTTTCAAATTTGTACCTACTTTCGAAAGTTCATAAAGGAACAACACTACTACCACTAGTATAACTGATTGTCTACAGCTGCAAATCACTAACAGAAATGACTCCAGCATAAGACAACCTGCATATGCAACTATTTTGTCATTCATCAATGATTCACAATCATTTCCTTCAAAAACTCAATAGCCTTCCACAACCTGTACCACAAAACACCACACTTGTTACCATGTATCATGAATAATCCATTATATTATTTATATCATCATCATCATTATTATTTATTATTATTATATTTTTTATTATTATTTATTATTATTTTATTATTTATTATTATTAGCAGCACCACGTCTTACTACCCATTCGGGTTATACGGCACTTACGCTAATGTGTAATGGAAGGGTGATTGTGATATGAAATAAAGGACCTACAGTTTAAACGTGGAATCGACCACGGTGGAGGCCTGGCATTCCCCACATTCACAATATGTCTTGTCAGAGGTGAAGGAAGGGTTTGGTAATCAGATAAATCTGTGCACAGCCGACATCTATCACTTTGGATCACTGTAATTAAAACAGATGGTTATATATTAATGTGATAGTTAACCACAGTCATTTAGGCCAATATTATTTTATATTTATTTGAGGACGGACACAAAGTTTATTTATAGTTTTATTTCACTTAAAAAAAAAATTCACGCCACTTTCACAAAAACTTCTAACGAACATATCTTTAAAATGGCGACTAACGAATCTAAACCATATGATTGAACATAACGGTAAACAAGTTTTTTTTTACAATGATGCAGACACGCAGTTGAACGAACGAGATTTGTATAAAGGAACAAAGAACCTATGTGCAAGGTTTGAACTAAATCGGTTGATGAATTTCTAACGTTATCATGAGCTATATCCACCAGAGACTGATAAACTCCCAAATAGTTGGAGCTAAGACAACTCGCTTCACTTTTTCAATAAATCAAACCACATGATTATGTTTTTATTTGGTTTTTACACTCTGAAAATATTTACTGCTTCACCTAATCGGGGAAATACGAGCGCGTGATTAAAAAACTCCCATAGCAACTTATTTTTTCCCTCTTATCACCTAAGCAAGCTTTTCCCTCCCTCCCCCCTTCCCCCTAAAATCGAATGGCTCTGTGTGGACGCACCGTTTGCACACCCCTTAGGGGGTCCTATCATAGAGGAATAATGCAAGGTATAAATAAGCTTGCTATCTTACAGGATAAACAAAAGATACAATATTATATTTAATACACACAAATTTTACAAGATCTCAGTAGATGTTTTCACTAAAATAAAATGTTTTATTCCTAAAACTGTGAGATGAGCATTAAAATACTACTAAAATTATGTTAGGGATTTTTTTTAAATAAAATATAGGTTTATATTGTATAAGCTCCAATCTTTTGACCTCTAAGAAATTTAATTGTAATTTTTCTCTCTCTTTAATTTA
The DNA here is from genome assembly GCA_039000515.1 of Timema cristinae. NCBI lineage: Eukaryota > Metazoa > Arthropoda > Insecta > Phasmatodea > Timematidae > Timema > Timema cristinae. The sequence goes on along the minus strand of JBCFYV010000935.1, from coordinate 37,568,994 downwards.
TTCTTCTCCCCCAAGATAGCACCCATCATCCAATCTGTGAGTGTGTTGAGGACGTCTCCCCCAATGACGCCGAAGTGTCCTGGGCCCCAGTGTACGAGAGATCACCACGGGCCTCGCACTATTACGTTGTCATTCGTAACAGAACTCCGTCGGGACGACCGAATGCAGCGCCGCGCGGCCGACGAGTTAACTGCGATCATACCCTCACGCCTCATGACCGTCACCTACCACACCACACCGCAACGTCCTGACGGGACACACTCTGGATCTCGTCACCGAGATGTTCCACGCCTCTCTCTGGTGAGAAGTAGTTGTGTTGGAGAAGAGGAATACATCTAATACGCACGGGTGGATCATATGGATCAAGGCGTCAATAGGGATTTGGTATCAAAGGTAGGGATAATCGATTATAGGGCTTAAATCGATTTGGATCCAGGAGTCTTGCATGGCTCTAGTAATACATTGAATGTATTATATTGATCTTGGGAAGATCTAGTCAATGATTTATATAAACTAAGACCTCTGACAAGACATCTTGTGAATGTGGGGAATGCCAGGCCTCCACCGTGGTTCGGATTCCACGTTAAACTGTAGGTCCTCATTTCATCTCACAATCACCCTACCATTACACATTAGCGTAAGTGCGTATAACCCGAATGGGTAGTAAGACGCGGTGCTAATAATAATAATAATAATAATAATAATAATAATAATAATAATAATAATAATAATAATATAAACTAAGAAGTTTTTTTTAGCACCGCATCCTTACACCTGTTAGGGCTATATGCATATGTACTATACCATGTTGGGAAGCTCATAGCCTAAACTGCACATATATCCTGTTTGAACTAAAAGGAATACAAAATCCTTAACCACTTATGTCCGGAAAGCTATGCTACTACCACTAAATTGTGTCCAAAATTTTGCCCACAGTATTGGGGGAACAGAGCGGTTCAAGCATGCGTGTACAACAGGTTGCATAGGAGTTAGGCACACAGCACTACACACCTCGACATCTTGGAGCACGGCAACAGAACATACCACAATAATTAATAGTAAACAACACACCAGTCAATCTAGAAATGCGAATACGTTCTGAGGGTCATCATTAATGATGAGCCTCATCAGGTGAGTGAACGATAGTTTTATGAACAAGAAAAATGACTATCTATTTTTATAGTTTTTTGTGTGTGATTAACGTCTTAATATCTGTTCAGGCTACATGAATATTTACACTCCTGGGGAGGGATGAACACGCTAGAGTTTAGTAGAAATGTACCAGCTTTTTCATGGAGGAAGAGTGGGAAACCATTTAGAAAAAAAAAAACACTCAGTACACCCGGCCGGGATTTGATCTACAGCTTCCCCATCATCAGCAGTACAGTCTATTGTGAGTGTCCTTAGCTTATTTTGTTTAATGTGACTGGTCACTAGAATCTAAAAGGGTCGTCTTTAAATTACTTAAGGGTTTTTGAGGTATGGGGGTTGTGGGTAACAAGTATTTTATTACGTTTTATTACGGGGAGGGTGGGGTGTAAGCATTCATCTTACGTAATTCTTTTATCAATGTTTATGATCAGACAAAATCTAAAAAAAATATATATATTTTTTTCAATAAATAGATATATTAATAATAAAATTTGCCTTATATTTCATTTACTTACTTCAAATAAAGTATTCTAAAATTTCATATCAATCGCTTTGGTATCAAACAGTATGTTTCAAAATAATCAAACTATTAAAATAATATAATCTACCAGATCATAGAAAACTACATCAGATAAAGGGGTGAGGATGCAGAAGGGTGACGTAAAATCTTACGATCCCTTACGTGAAAGGGGGTACGGTAGGTCAAAAATTATTTAAAAAAATGTATATCCTTAGGGCTAAGTAATATAAAGACAGACCTTAAATAAATCGCTGCACAATTTATTATAGACCCTGCCTCTCACTATAAAAAACAGAGGGCAATAGGGTGGAGGGACAATTTCCCCCTTCTCCTTCTTGTTACGTCACTTATGATAGGAATATAGAAATATTAAGAGAATGTAGTTAAATTGGCCGAAATACATAATTCGTTCGTTTTTGTTTTTAACTAGACCTTCGTGGATATGTTAAAAGTGGTGACGTAAGGTTTTTATTTATTTCTAGGAATGAAAATAAGTATACTATCTACCATGATTAATATGTGGCCAGTGAGTGACATTCTAAAATTAAAAACACTCTCATAATCATGTCAACGTCACTGGTAATCACTGAATCAACTGAATAATCCATAGATAAAATTTATAATCTCTTCCGCAATCAACTTATGGCAGGTACAAGGTGGTTGCAATTTGTCTCTTCGTTGAATTGTAATGTCGCAAAGTCCATGAGCGACCATGATTAAATTCTCGGGAATTAAATAACATTGTTTTTCTTGATGACTGTTTATATTGTTAATAATAAAGTATATTTTAATAGATAAATAATATTATCTTATTTTCCCTTTCCAAACAAATGTTATTAATAATATCTCTTGATAAATTTGGAAGCCGACTCAATATTACACGCTTGACTCAATTAAGGTGGGGAAGTAGGGCATGCGAGGAAAGGTATGTGTTTTTGCAGTTTTTATAGTGAAACCTTGTGGGGAATGCCAGCTCTCCACCGTGGTTCGGATTCCACGTTAAACTGTAGGTCCTCCATTTCATCTCACAATCACCCTACCATTAAACATTATCGTAAGTGCGTATAACCCAAGCGGGTAGTAAGACGCGCTACTACTACTACTACTACTACTACTACTACTACTACTACTACTACCTAGGTGACCTGGTGGTCTAGGGGTAAGGTGTTGGACTTCTGTGCAGGCGGCGGGGTTCAATCCTCGGTCCGGCACAGATTTATTTGATTACCAAACCCTTCCTTCACCTCTGACAAGACATCTTGTGAATGTGGGGAATGCCAGGCCTCCACCGTGGTTCGGATTCCACGTTAAACTGTAGGTCCTTCATTTCATCTCACAATCACCCTACCATTACACATTAGCGTAAGTGCGTATAACCCGAACGGGTAGTAAGACGCGGTGCTAATAATAATACTACTACTAATAATAATAATAATAATAATATATCGAAACTTGCTATGGTCAAAATAAATAAAATATTGCTTCAGTAGAAACATAGAGTTTAATTTTATTCACGTGTTGATATCAACAGTGTTGTTGAATATCTGTCATGAGAATGGCGGCATCAAATGACAAACTTTTTAAACGAAGAATAAATGTTGTCATTAAATTCCAGGACAAGCCTTGACAGCTATTCAAGGACTGTTGATATCACCATGTTAAGAAAATTAAATTCTATATACAGTAGCCCCATGGCTTCTTTGGTGCTGACTGACAGCTCACGGCTTTGAAAAGTTACCAGACCAAATTATATTGGCCTACGCTCAACCATATGATCTGCAAAAACATGTTTTAGCAGCTGTCCCTTCTGACAGCCAAGATTTAGATATATATCTAAATGTTGACAGTCAGAAGTCAGCTGTGCGCTGTCAGTCAGCACCAAAGAAGCCATAGGGCTACTGTATGTAATAAGCAATATTTGTTTTATAAAAAAAGTTTTTCTATAAACACTGTCTGATCACTTAATTTTTCTAGCGTCACCATTATCCCCACCTTGAACTATTTATTTTGGTAAATAAATTATTATTATATATTATTATTATTATTAGCACCACGTCTTACTAACCGTTCGGGTTATACGCACTTACGCTAATGTGTAATGGTTGGGTGATTGTGAGATGAAATGAAGGACCTACAGTTTAACGGGGGATCCGAACCACGGTGGAGGCCTGGCATTCCTCACATTCACAAGACGTCTTCTCAGAGGTGAAAGAAGGGTTTGGTAATCAGATAAATCAAACAATTATTGGGTTGACTATATATGGGAAGCAACATGAACACACAGTACATTTAGATAGACCAAATTACGTGTCAAATCTTATAAAAAAAATATACTTATTAGAAGTTTCTTATCTATGAAAGATTATATGGAAGCTAACTTAACGTTTTCAAGAGAAGATCATAAATATTTGCAAGCGATAGCTTATCTCGCTAAACCATCAGTATATGGGAAGTGGATCTTGTTATGTGCTCAGTGTCATAGCTACGACAGGTGAATACAAGTGAGTAGAAATAAAGTGGATGTCATAGATTTGTTAGAGTTATCATTGGGTGTCAAGGGCGGTTAACTAGCACTTTCATAACTATGTTCATATCCGTGCCAGTGCGAAAACTTAATACAGTAAACTTCCACCCACTTCGGTGGCCGCATGGTCTAACGCGCTAAGCTCGTGTTGGACTAGGCTGCTGAATACGGGAAGATCGAGTTTCGAACCCGGTTTGGTGCACTGAGGTTTTTCCTATAAAATACTTTTCCACGCTTTCTTTTCCCTCAAATGCTGGTGCATTTACTCTAAATTAAACCTTCATAATCTCTAATGTAGTTAGTACAGAGGGGAGACCAAGGTAATACGTGGTGCTAAGAAAAAAAGTAAACTTCCGAATATCCGTACTCAGGTTATCCAGTTCACGTGCTTTGTTACATTTCTCCTTGACGGATTAACCTAAGTAATAGGGACGAGGAAAGTAATTTAGATGAATTGCACATGTATTAGTGTAAAGAAAGGATTGTAAAATCAAGGAATAAATCCTATTTGAGAAACCCTCATGCCCTTTTCCATGCACCCAGCTGGGATTCTAAACCCAACCTCTCGTAAAAGTTTTTCAAGTGCAATTGAACTCTTTACAATGAATGCTTGGCCATCGTTGGGTGTATTGGCGTTGTTGATGGGTTTGACGTCTTAATTAAGTCGTCATGTAGGAGATAGTTAATGGGTTACTGTTGCTAAACGGGTATCTTTACATTAACTTTAATTAACATATTAGCTGAAGTGTGCGTATAACCTAAACAGGTAGTAAGTAATACATGGTGCTAAGATAAACTGAAATAAAATAAAACTGTCCTAATAATAAATACATCAAATTATTTTGTTTCAGTATGATGTTGTTCTTTTCAACGATTCTGGTCATTGTTGCGACTACCTTTGTTGAAAGTCAAAACTGTACAGGTACGATGACTCTTATTTCGAAAAGTAATGATAATTAGCTTTTATATTACCTGTACTTTATACTTAGGGGAATTTACCTACTTATGGAGCAGGATTACAAGAGATGGGTGAAGCAAAAGGGAAATATATGCTGCCAAAATGTCCAAGCTAAAAATTATTTAAATTTAAAGAATTCGCTGCTCACTTTAGTATAGGTAAGGAAACCAGAAATAGATTACGGAGACGCTACATTTATGGAGTACGGCGCTTTATGGAAGGTTAGGTTGGACTAGAGGCTGTAGGAAAGAAAATATTAGATTCATTTAAATGTGATGTTATAGAAAGGATGTTGAAAGTGAAATAGGTGAATACAATTAGGAATGAAGAAGTTTCCAGAATAATTGGTGATACATTAATCATGTGGAAGACAGTAACATAAAGAAGACATATAGTGACTGATCAAATCTTAAGACTTGAGGGACTGATATAAACTACATATATTAGTTGAATATGGGGTGACCTGGTGGTCTAGGGTAAGGTGTCAGATTTCTGTGCTGGCGGCCGGGGTTCAATCCTCGGTCCCGGCAAAGATTTATCTGATTACCAAACCCTTCCTTCACCTCTGACAAGACATCTTGTGAATGTGGGGAATGCCAGGCCTCCACCGTGGTTCGGATTCCACGTTAAACTGTAGGTCCTTCATTTCATCTCGCAATCACCCTACCATTACACATTGGCGTAAGTGCGTACAACCCGAACGGGTAGTAAGACGCGGTGCTAATAATAATAATAATAATAATAATAATAGTTGAATATGTGGAAGGAAATAGAAGGAGAAGAAGACCTCAATTACGTTACATTGACCAGATAATTGAAGAAGTTATTTGCGAGAAATACCAAGAACGGAAGAGGAAAGAAAAGAGAAGATTATAATGGAGAGCTACTGAAAACCAATCTCCGGATTGATGACCATAGGTAGATCGATTCCTAGATTGGAGACGTTTCTAAACGAACGGAACTCCAAATAAAAGATTGTTCTCTCTCAAAAACCCCGCTCAACCGAATATCCGGTACCTTATGTACAACCAGAAGTTCTGTTTACTGCAAATTTTATTTGAAAACAGAGAAGTTGGGTTCAGTTTATTAGTTCTTCTCACTACAAACTAATTAGATTTTAACTTAGTTGTATTTTTTTTTAAATATGGGAAAACAGATTCACTGGTCTCAATTACACTGTTTTTTTAATAGTAAACTATAAAATATTGCAGTAAGAGTGACTTTTGGCTCGAAGTGTATTACCTACCTAAGTGAGGTGCTATCATCGGGGTGTGCGGGCTCTTAAGCAAATTCAATTCACCTTTTTTTTTTGCGTCAAGTTAAAAATTGTTTATTTATGTCAATACAAGGTGTTTCCCTTAAATATTGTGGAAAATCATTCATCTTTCTATATTAATAAATTGAAGAGATTGCGTGTTTGTCGGTCATGAGCGTTGCGCGATATCTACCGCAAGCAAAAGGATGATATTTTATTATTATTATTATTATTATTATTATTATTATTATTATTATTACCGCGTCTTACTACCCATCTGGTTGTACGCACTTACACTAATGTGTAATGGTAGGATGATTGTGAGTTGAAATGGAGGACCTACAGTTTAACGTGGGATCCAAACCACGGTGGAGGTCTGGAATTCCACACATTCTCAAGTTGGGATTAATACACGTATTGTCAGAGGTGAAGAAGGAAGGGTTTGACAATCAGATAAATCTGTGCCGGGACCGAGGATTGAACCCCGGACCCCCAACACAGAAGTCTGACACCTTACCCTTGGACCGCCAGGTCACCTAATATTAGTAGCTCCCGTGCATATGTGGGTTTTCAAAATAAGGGGTGGATTGGAATTTCATCTGTCTCCCCTCGTCAAGAGAAAAATTCAGGAATTTAGACTTATAGGAAGGAATTTTAGAGCATTTGAACATAGCAATGAGCTAATTATATGCGTTTCATGAGAATTTATTGAAAACAAGTTGTTAAAAACTTGAAAAAATAATAATTTAGTTGTAGCTGAAGCCTTAAAAAAAACATATTTTTCACAAATTTATTGAACTGCACAAAATTTAAATAAATTTGTTAGGGATGGAAGAGAAGGAAATCTAAATTTTATGATTTTTATCTTTGTTAATTCGGATATTGATGATTTAAAGTTGTTGATAGAAAATTACAACCAAATCCCAAACACACAATTTTGATTATCCATAGAAATTAACAAAAAAAGAAGTGAAAATAGCAGAGTAATAAGATGGGGGTCCAGCCACAGCCCCCCTCATCACCCGTTTATGGGTACCCATGCCTACACACGAAAATGTGCTTCTAAAAGCTGGAATTTAAAATATTTTTTTAAGTTTTTAAAATTAATTAAAACTGGTTTTGAAGAAATGAGAGGAAGATTTATTTTTCTGTTTGTTTGTAGCAAAGAAAAGCGCTTCTCTGGTTGGCCACCCAATTAATTGCATGGATACCCCGGGCAGCACTAGCCAGTTCTGCAAGTAATACATAATGCTCACCCAGGATATTACTTATCCCACTAAGATTTAGGGTTTCTTTAATTATAGTTTTATTTTTAGAATGTCTTAGTACAACTTTAGCTTATCTCTTACGTTTTAATTATTGTATTCATCTACCATTCAGGTTAATATTTTACTTTATTTATTATAACTATTTTATATAAATTTATTATATCTATCAACAATTACAGCCGCGATCTCATGACTTGACTTATGAAAACGTGAGAGTAGATCTGGTATTTTTTTAAAAGAATTTCCTATCAAAATTGGAATGTATACGGATTATTTCTAGATACTCTGTCCAAACTTAAGCCATAACATCTGTGAGAAGAAAGAAACAGAAAATCCTAGTAAAACATTGCGCGGAAAAGTCATCTTGCACTATTAAACTAGAGTTGAATTTAGACAAAACAACACCGGGAGTACGCAGCACTAAGTACGTACGTGTATAACAAGTTGCATATAACTAGGCGGTTAGAAGTGCCTGCCGTGAACAATATAGCCGAAGGTTGCGCAAGCGTCAAATGCAACTGACGGATAATGTTGTGGCCAAGTCGGGGAGTGAGTTTTGAACACCTGCTTTGGTGTTCCCGCCTAATGATATGCAACTTATTGTACATGTACGTACTTACAGCTGCGTACTGACGGCGTTGTTGCGGCTAACTTTAACTTATATTAAGTAATACAAGATTACTTTTCCAAGCAATATTTACCGGGATTTTCTTTTTCTTTTTGCCCACAGATGCTGTGGTTTAGTCTAGAAACACTCTGTATAACCCTGGCTACACAAATAACCTGTATGACAGGGAGATCATGATTCGATCCCGGTCGGGTGTATTGAGGGTGTGTTTTCTTAAATGGTTTCCCCACTCTCACCCCCATAATGTGGATATACTTCCTCTAAATTCAACCTTCCTCATTCCTAACTCTTTAGCGTAATTTGTATATAAGAGTATAGCTCAGACGGATAGTAAGCTACGGTGCTAATATAGGTCTTATGGATCAGAAGGCATACTAAAGTTTACTGATATAGTTATTAGTTTATAAAATAAAATCGCCGTTTGCTTATTGTTTTGTTTTTCAAAATATGACTGCATTTTGTTTAATTAATAGCTAAGAAAAATCATTGTAAACGTGTGGTTCCCTCTAAACAAAACTGCACTTTCTTATTTCAGTTATTGAACCAATCTCTAGACTTTACATTAACTCTACCACTTCTCTAATAACTGCCCAGTGGACAGCTTCCAACTCGAGCTCAGAGTGTATTGAAGGCTATGAAGTATGTTGGAACAGGTCCAGTCTTATCTTCACGAATACAACCTGCAGCAACGTGTCAGCAAGCACAACAAGTCACTCATACAGTGAACAACGCGAGAATTGTATTGATTACACTGCTACTATCACAACACTAGGTGTTAATGGCTCTAGATCCAATCCTAGATTCACAAGCATAAGCATTTCACCTTTAAATGTTAATGGTGAGTTTTTTTCACTTTTTCTTTTATGGTTCTTAAAGTTGAAAAAAAAAAATCCTGTAACTTTTTCAAATAAAAATGTAAAGCACGGACTTTCTTTGTTAATTTTACTCTATTAATTGAGAATAAAGTTTTGTAATCTTTAAAGATTCTGACCTCGAAATTAGGATGAATTTTTACGTTATATATGCCATCTAACCCCCAAAAAAGTGGATTTTACACTATTTTTTTTCTGTCTGATGATGAACATAGATTCCGGTTTAATGAAATTTGTTCAAACTTAATATTTATTTTGTATAGAGATGTACCTCAGGACTTCTTTTTATGTTGGTCCTAGCCCTCAAATATAAAATAATTTATTTATGACTGACTTTGACAACATTTCGGATAAAAATGGCTACTTTTAATGCGAATATTCATGGTTTCTACTGCTATACTACTACTACTACTACTACTACTACTACTACTACTACTACTACTATACTACTACTACTACTACTACTACTACTACTACTACTACTACTACTACTACTACTACTAATATAATAATAATAATAATAATATAAATAATAATAAATATACTTTATAAATATAGGATGTAAATATTTAGTTTTATTACTATGGTATCTGTTTAAATTAAATAGAGTATTGTATTTAGCTTGTTCTCGTTTATTAAATGGATTTACTATTTATTATTGTTCCGTCAGTTTTTTATTCAAGCCAGATATTTTCCGCTACCGGCTTGATAGGCCTGTCATAGCTTATATGCCTTTTAATATAACGTAAGACTAGGACAGTCACAACATCCAGTTCCCCCGTTAATTTATCATTATGAAAGGGTTAGCCCATATTATTTCACCAATTATACATTTGGTTGTTGTTGCAAAACCGGGTATTTAACCCGAACCCTTAGCTCAGTAACCAACACGCTGCCAACTGAGCTAATTTGTTTGGATAAATACTAGGTATAATGTAACATTTAACCTTCATGTCTGGAAAGTAAAATTTAAACCAATGCATCGATTACTATCAATGAATATATACTAGCAGTAGGTTATGAACCCGAAATGTTAAAACGTTAAACGAGGAACTTAAAGTATATTAAAACAATGTCAAATTCTATCACTAATTTAGATTATTAAATATTTTGTTTAATTTAAGATGTTTAAGTTTTAACTAATATTGCTTAGGAGGTGGGATGTAGGATTGGGAGTTTGTACGAATAAAACATTTATCTAAATATGTACTTGATTTTACGTTTGGGAAATTTTACTGGAATTGAGGAAAATACACTAGAGGGCTTTAAAACTAAACGTATGAATTTAAAAATAATATAAACTATAATGACTTTGTTTTTATTTTCAGCTAGTTACATAAACATGACAAAGACGGTTACTGAAAGTTCGATTGTCTTTGCTTGGCAAACGTCGCTGGAATACCCGTTTTGTAGTATTTCGATAGACGTTTGCCTTTCATCTACTAGTTCTATCAATAGCATCTGTATGAGAGCAGTATCTGGTGAATTAGCTATTCATCTTCTGAAACCGTGCGCTCTCTCCCAAGCTATAATCAACACGACATTTCCTCACTATTAATCAAAACAACAACATCCCATGTTGAACAATCTACACGAAAAGCGCAAGTGAGTACTCAATGTATTTTAGTAATTTACAACCAATTACCCCCTCGGTGGCGTAGTTAGCTAGCGTGCTAGTTTCGTGTTGAGCTAGATTGCCAAGGACGGGGAGATCGAGGCTAGAATCTCGTTCGGGAGAACAAAAAAAAAATGGCTTTCCACTCTCCTCCACTAGAATGGGTTCACTTCGTCAATATTCAACCTTCTCAATTCCTAACCCATTAGCGTAATTAGTACTTAAGCGTATAATCTGAACGGGTAGTAAGACGCGGTGCTAAGTATTAAATTACAACCAGTTTCGTGGTATAGTATCTGCGAACCTGGCTACCAACTAAAGAGTATCTTGGGTATTTTTCCTAAAAGAGGAATTATCCCAACGGTCACCAGGGTCTGGTTGGTTAGGTTTAGGTCTAAGTTAGTTAGGTTAAGAGTTTCCATTGGTTCCATGCCCTCATATTCACTATCATCATCACTTTATCTCATCGGGACATGAAAAGAGCCTCCATGAAAGAATTTACGATCTGTATGTTCGGAAGACCTCTGGGCAAAGGTACATAAGTACCTGCTAATACTCCCAAAACTTTGATTACGAGTGATGTAGTCCAGACACTAATAAATAAATACATAAATAAACAAATAGTAATTTACGTTAACTATGTAGTTCCCCGCATCAGGTGGCACACTGACTAAAATTAATGGGTTCGATTTTCTGCCAAATATATAGAGGATGGTTTTCTCTGTATAGTTGTCCACTCTCTCTCTCTCTCTCCACGTAAATTCGGGTACATTTCTATTCAATTCTACCTTTATCATCTTAATTGACTTTATACACGGGGTTAAGGATTAAATGGGTTTGCTTCTTATAAATTCACACGCATTAGCATGGAGAGAGGATTGTAAAACAACGGTAAAAATCATGTTTGATATACAACTCCCATTTTATCGGAATTAAGACTCGAACCCAGATATCCTTATCGAAGTTGATCAACTTAAGTATAATAGGTATAATTTTAGTATGATAATTCCTCTAAACATTATATTTATTTATTTACGTTTTTTTTGTTATTGAGGTGAAATTATATATGTTTATTAACGATAATTTAAGATTCAATAAATGTTGTTAAAATAATTGTCATCGTCTACAACAACAAATTTCTAAGAAGGCGAGGACCACATTTAAGACACTTATATATGTATATATACTACATAGTCTTAGAACACGCGTCCACAGTTTCGGGTGTTCATGTTTATAGATCGGCTATGTTCCAGCAAACCTAGATTTTTAATTAATCCTAGTCACGGTTTTTAAACGTTTGATCTTAATTTCATAAGACATTATCTTCACTGGACCTAGCTCACTTGAGCTTAATTTTATACACCGAAAAATTCTAGACTTAGCTTTATTATATAAAAAAACTCTTTTTCCTCAATTTCTTATACATATATTTATATTATATATATTTGTATTAAAGGGCCTAAACAAATTATGTTTATAAGAAGTTGAAAATTTATTTTGTAATGAAAAACGTTTTGTAAAAGTGCTAGGTAGTCTTACAATAATATTATAATAAATAAAATAAGTATAATAAAATTAATGTCTATAAAATAAGTCTTGTGTAGTATGTCTTGTAAGATATAATGACTCAAAGTGAGCTTACTGAATGGTTGTGTATATATGTATAAATATATATAAATAAATACGTAAATATACATATATGTGTGCATATATACATAAATATAAATATATGTGTTTACATATACATAATTATACATAAATATATATTTATGTATATATATGTATATATACAGATATAAATACATATTTAGAAGTATATTTACATATAATTATTTACTGTTACTAAATAATAGTTTAAGTTAGCTATAATCTTTTTAAGTATAATTTTGAAACTATCATATTACTTAGAATCACTCATAGTAAAAAATTATCGTAAACAAAATTTTAAGATACGTTAATATATACGCTAGTCCTAAATCAAACTGTCAATTAACGTTATGGTTGTTTTAAAATTACTCTCACATTTAAATATCTGAGGCCTAGCTATTTTTTTTTTTCCAGACTCTACTATGATCCAATCGGTGAATGTTGTTAACATCACTGGTAGAAACGTCGTATTGTCCTGGGAACCTGTGTACGATGAGTCGCCTTGCGCCTCGTATTATTCCGTATGTCATTTAGAACATAACTCCCGTGGACAACCTAATTGCCTAGCAGTGGACAAGACTCGAAACAATATAACACTGCAACTTCTAAAGTCTTACACCAGATATAACGTCAATGTTTCAGCTGTCTTTCCTGATCAAACCCAATCGGACGTGGTAGTTACAAACTTTCGAACAGCTGGTAAGGATTAATGTATTTAAGGTTAAGAAAACGCTTAAAAATAAATATAATCTACTAAGATAATTGATATAAAACAATTGCAGTTTAAATAATAATAAAATGTAAAATTCTAGAAGTTGAAGAAAGAGGCAGAGACAGGACGCATTGCGGTCTAAGTTCACTGACAATATTTATTATTATTATTATTATTATTATTATTATTATTATTATTATTATTATTATTATTTATTAGCACCGCGTCTTACTACCCATCCAGGTTATACGTACTTACGCTAATATGTAGTGGTAGGGTCATTGTGAGATGAAATGGAGGACCTACAGCTTAACGTGGAATCCGAACCACGGTGGAGGCCTGGCATTCCCCACATTCACAAAATGTATTGCCAGAGGTGAAGGAAGGGTTTGATAATCAGATAAATCTTTGCCGGGACCGAGGATTGAACCCTGGACCCCAGCACAGAAGTCCGACACCTTACCCCTAGACCACCAGGTCACCCCATAGTGAAATATAAGTAGCTAAGTTGTCGGATTATAAATGGTACTGTGATACCTAAATGATCTTACTATCAATATTTTGAAACTATTAACATTTCCTAGCTTTATTATATTCTAAACTATATTAAACACTCATGCATGTTAATTTACAGTTTTTCTAATCATATTTCTCAAATTTTGTTTTTTTGTAGTTTACAGATCAATATAGTTTCTTTAAGCAAACTACATTCATATGCATGTTGTTAGATGTATTTGGTATATCTTGCAGCTCAACAACTAATGCCCACTTTAAATATTTACTTTTACTTTAATATAATAACAATATTGATTGTGTTTTATCAACATTGTTTTTAAACTTTTATTTCAATATTTTTTACTTATTTAAGCACCTTTAAACATTTTATCACTGTAGCACATTAATAAATATCAAATTTATTTATTTAAAAAAATGTAGGATTTGAATTTGTCAATTCGATTATTCCAAATTTAATTTTTTACTCTAATTATTCCTTATTCAATACTATACAATCATTACTACTTGAATATAAAATGTTTTCTAAAATAATAAACGAATAAGTTTTATATATTTTGAGTTCTCATTAATCAGTTAACATAAGTCGATAAAGTAATGTGTTCAAAAATACGTATATACTTATCAACAAATATCTTATTATTCAGTTAAGGATCTTATATCTGATGTCTTGATACCATCTTAGAATCCTTTAAATTGATGATTTATAACACTTAATTACGTATCTGTATTCTAAGTAAGATAATCTAACTTAAATTTTCTTAAAAGAGATTCACACAATTTAATCCTATTGGAAACGAACCCAACAAGTAGTTTAATTTAACCTCACTCATTACAACCAAACTTAAATCAAATTATCTTTTCCTAAAATAATCTAATACTTAGCTTATATATATATTATATATAATATATATATATATATATATATATATATTCTATTAGACTAATAATCTCACCACGTGATGGATTTTTCTTTAAGGCTGTATTTTCTTTATTCTAGGTGCTGTGACCAACTCTTTTTCATTAATGCTACTAATAATGAGTTTCCTTGTGACATTCTCATAGTATCACGTAAACATAGCATTGTGATACTACGTAGAAGAATGTTTATAGTTAAAAACTGTTCGATAATACGATCATATGATTTTAAATAATAAAATAACTATATTTATATTTGTATAATAATATCTAGTTTGTTGATATTTTTATTTTTTGTATTTTCAATTTCCCTATACATTTGTCCTGACATTTTATTTTACAATGGATCAGGACTTTTTCTGCTCTGTTCATATTACAAGATGCCTTCTATATAGCTTATTTTACACATAAACTTTCTAGAGTATAAACATATACTACTACTAAAACTACTTGTCCTGTTATTGATCATTACCAATTTACCTCGACCTGTGTCTGTTAGAAGCTCTTTCTACTATATATCAATACCATTATTTAATTTAAGATAACTTATAACTATACTTGTTTCTCTTTCCCTATTGAAGTTATTTTGACTATATACATTTTTTCCCTTTGATATGCCTGCTTTGGAATTAAATCTAACTCAACCTAACTTATACCTAGTGCCGTCATCTACACAATCGGTTTATATTATTTCCTTGGAGGGAATCCCATTTTCTTTTTCTTTTCTGGTCACTTAATACCGTGGCCAATCGATATCCCTGGAGTGCTCGATAGCTCCAGCCCAGCATCACCTTTGTTTCCAAGCAAGTAGGGCTCTTCCATAAGGAACAACTTCCGACGTCTCGTCTGTATCCACTTCACTTTACTGCACACCCTAAGCGCTTCACCGTAGTGTCTATGTGTGATCTATTCCAACGTATATTCTCTTTCAGTGTATTCTTTACGATGTGCGCCAGTAAAATAAGTTTACGTTGATCAGATTTCTCTTGAAACTCACAAACAAATTTATATTTGATTAAAGAGTGACCCGCTTCGGTGACCATATGGTCTAAGACGTCACTCCTGGAGTAGACCAGACTGCCGACGACGGGGAGATCAAGGTTCGTATCTCGGTCGGGTGTACTGGGGGTTGTTTATTTAAAAACAATTCCACTCTACTCCCACGCAAATGCGGGTACACTTTCTAAAACTATAACATTCCTCATCCTTAAAACCATTAGCGGTTAGTACGACGCGATACTAAAATAATATTATTAAAGAGTACACGGGGACATGTCTATTAGGATTTTTACTGAACTTCATCTAATCAACAAGGGATATACCTACTTAATAAATGAACAAATAAATAATATTATTAAGAATAAATGAAAGAATGTAGCTACCACTATTTTTTTTTTATCAATGTTTCTGCGGAAGTCATGGGGTAGTCCCAACAAACCCATCAGTCCTTAATCTCAGTTTTCTCTACTGGAATCGCTACTTATTTATTCAAGTAGCTCTTCACTTATCCTCACGAGTCTAAGTTTGAGCCCATTCCAGGCCCACTGCCTCACTCACAGAAAACCTGGAGGTACCGAGGATTGAACATGTGACCTCCGTATATGTAGTCAGCACGATTATTATAGAATACAAACAATTATTCCCCTCAAAATAGGAACATGGCGTCCAGAATAAGTTTTATTTAATTAAAAAAAGGTATTGATATAAATAATTTAAGGTATCTTACCAGCGAAATGGGTGACCTGTTGGTCTAGGGGTAAGGTGTCTGACTTCTGTGCTGGGGTCCTCGGTTCAATCCTTGGTCTCGGCACAGATGTATCTGATTACCAAACCCTTCCTTCACCTCTGACAAGACATCTTGTGAATGTGGGGAAGGCCAAGCCTCCACCGTGGTTCGGATGCCACGTTAAACTGTAGGTCCTCCATTTCATCTCACATCACTCTACCATTACACATTAGCGCAAGTGCTATAACCCGAACGGGTAGTAAGACGTGGTACTACTACTACTACTACTACACTACTACTATTATTATTATTATATTAGCATCGCGTCTTACTACCCGTTCGGGTATACGCACTTACGCTAATGTGTAATGGTAGGTGATTGTGAGATGAAATGAAGGACCTACAGTTTAACGTGGAATCCGAACCACGGTGGTGACTGGCATTCCCCACATTCACTACTACTACTACTACTACTACTACTACTACTACTACTACTACTACTACTACTACTACATAATAATAAATAATAATAATAATAATAATAACAATTAGCGAAATGAACCGGTCTCGACGAGCCAATAAACATCGTCTGCACTTCAACGGGTGACTGAACGACACTTTTAAACGAAAATGTAGCTTTTTTTTTTAAAAAAAATCGCTTACTACCCATTAAGGTTATCTAGGCCAACTCTGTGGTCTAGTAGTCAAAGCTCCTGGTTGGAGATCCAAATGTCACGGGTTTGAGCCCCAGCGTTCCAGAATTTTTCTTCTATGAAGCAGAGTGTCTCTAATGGGGTCAAACTCAGCCTCGTAAGGAATAATGAGACCGAGACCGAGAATGAAAACGTAGTGGTTTCGGTGTATAAAACTGAGCTCAATGGTTGGAGAGTTCATTGTGTTGACCACAAGAACCCCTCTACCTACAGAAGTTGACACTGTATTCACCAATAGATGGCGGCTGCTCTGTCGGTATGTCTCGTTTGGGGATAACTACATGTAATTTTTTTATAAAGGTTATCTGAGTATTTTCACTTCTGAGTTAGGGATGAGGAAGCTAGATCTTATAAGAAATGCACCCACAGTACATTCGAGGGAGTGTGGGAAATCATTTGGTAAAAAATCATTCTAAAGACACCCGACCGGGATTTTACCCAAGTTCTTCCACCAAAAAACCTCTAAATACTGATTAGAAGAATAGCTTAATTTTTTACCCAAAAGGTTGTGGTAAAACTCATAAAGGGGTGGGAAATTCTTAGAAATATAATTAACAATTTTTTCAGTTAACAATTTCGTTACCCGCTTCAGTGGCCTCGTGGTCTAACGCACTACTCTTGTGTTGGAGTAGACTACCTGAGACGGGGAGATCGGAGTTCAGTCCCGGTCAGGTGAATTTTCCTAAATGGTTTTTCATTTTCCTTCCAAGTAAATGCAAGTGTTAGAAACTGAGTTAAACAGTCAAGGTAAAAAATGCGTGTGCACTCCCACTCAATTAAACCTTCCTAATCCCTAAACCATTAGTGTAATTAGTACATAGGCGTATAACCCGAACGGTTAGTATGACACGGTGCTAAAATACCATTTTGTTACGGATTTGCCCGCTTCAAGAAGGTGAAGGCCGAGTCACGAATACATTTAGATTACCAGTGCTTGGGATTCCCCGATCTAAGATTGGGGATTAAGTACCAAAGATTATGTTTCTTCTAAGAATGATACACACAAACAAGAATATTGAGCTATTGTGTTATTATCACGAACTGGATTTTGATTACCTAAAATAATCAAGAAATGAACTATGAAATTACCTTAAAATCCTAAAAGAAAATTACCATAAAATGTGAACAAAGATTCGTAATAAATTCATCGGACTAAATTAAACACGTGCCTTACAAAATCTAAACTAAAATTTATTCATGTAATGAAGTCTCTTAACAAATAAACTCTTTCTTTATGCTAAATACAACAGTGATATACAAATATCTGCTTCAGAATTAATAAGCTACCACCTTCCTAAAGAAACCCTCTCCAGCTTAGTTTCAGTGTATCACCAGGTTTGTGTGTTTTAAGCCCAAACAAGCAAAGAGAATTAAAAGTTCCTAGCTTACGTTATCTTAACTTATTCCGACAACTGTTTGTTAAAAGAATTAAGCATTCATAAAATATAGCTTGTATTTAAAATATACTTAATATAAATGCATTAAAATGGCTCAAAAAGGCCTAAATATTACTCAGAAATCCTAGAAATGCCTAATAACGTCTTTAAAATGATAAACACCAAGAATATATGACCTAAAGTTCAAACATGAGAAAAAAATGGCCAAAAATTAATCTATAAAATATACATTTCGTTTCTACAGCTAGAGGATTATAAACCGAGTTTATGAACTTATGAGCATTCTATGTGATGTACCAACAAAAGTATAATATTATGTCATCAAAATATTGGCCCTGGTTATTATAATATGAACTGACTATTTCGTAATTTTATTTAATTTTTATATCTGTAATATTTTTATTTTAAAGTGAACTTTTCGGGCCCACTTAATATTTTCCATGGGCTCTCAATTTTATGATTTTAACCTGTGACATGGCCCTCTGGGAGGGGGGGGGGGGGTTAGGGGGGGGGAGCATATGGCCAGGTTGAGAACCACTGGTATAAATAACTGAAGTTGGAAGTATTTTGGGCCCAACTCATCCTTGGTTCTTACACTTTTATTTGATGTGTAATTATTAAGGACGTCGTGGAAATATATTTTATTCTTGTAGGAAAAATTCCACCTGAACCGGGACTTGAACCCTGGTCACTCAGCTCTACACGAAGACTTCTCTACAGACCAAGATATTCGGAAACCCCTTATTAGCTAGTCATTCAACTATAGAATATATATAGCCCACTTTGGTGGCCTCATGGTGTAAGGTGCCACTATTGCAATAGCCTGAGCTGCCGATGACGGAAAGATTAGGATGAAAATCCCGGTTGTTTTGAGAGTGTTATATCCTAAATGGTTTTACACTTTCCTCCACGCAAATGTGGGTACAATTTCTCTAAATAACCCTTTCTTATTTATAACAAATCAGTTAATTATTGTGTAAGCGTATAACCTGAATGGTTGGTAGGACGTGATACTAAATAAAAAAAATAACTATAGGCCTATATATATTAAAATAAAATTTAATGAATTCCGTAAATTACGTTAATCTTAGTGACCAGTGTCCAAACCCTATATACACAATCCCGCCATCAAAATAGCACAGAAGGGGTTGTTTAAATATTTTTCTGGAAACAGATAAAGACAATTTTTTCATCCGCATTGTTAGTAATACACCCAGGCGCGGATCCAGATCATTTTCATGAGGGTCATAGTTTATAAATAACATAGTTACTTACAATGTTAGATTTTGTTTAAAGCCATTTAATAGTTTCTCATTCATATTTGATCTTATGTATGTTTTAAACCATGGCCATCCTCCACAAATTTTTAAAATCAGATAGTTTTATAAACTATTTTTAGTGGCCCTCCTTCAACAATTTTTTGAAAAAATGGTTCACTCTAGAAGCTATGAGAAGTATTCACCTTGTTTAATTTTTTAATTATTTTTTAAGCCATTTAAAGTGTTCCCCAACTAGAAATATTTGAAATTTGGATGCCCCTAAAAGCTATTTAGAGTGATCCTCACCTTAATTTTTAACGATGATTAGATACCTCTTGAAGATAATCTTTGAATTGGTTTCCACCAACAACATTTTTTAAATTGAATTATTTCATAGACTAGACTATTTGGAGTTGTCTTCCCCTATACATTTTTTGAAATTTGGATGTCCTTAGAAGCTATTTAGAGATTTTCCCCCCCTGAAATTTTCTGCCAGTTAGATGCCCTTAGTCTAGATTTATTTGAAGCGGTCTTCTCCGGCTGATATTTGACAGTAGAATTCATCTAGAAGTAATTTTGAGTTTGATTCAAGACCATAATACAGATGATTAGAAATATATCTGGAGGGTGGGGTGGGATTTATTCCATGGAGGGACAAATTATTTTCATTCGTACAAGAAAATGAATCGAGGAAAGGGACCGGTGCGTACGCGTGGGCCAGGGACGTCTCGAGAGTGTGAATCGAGCCCTAATTATAATATCCTCCATAGGAACACAGGTGGATGTCACTTTGTAGTACAGGACATCTCTTAATAGCGAACACCTTCGGGGATAAAAAAAAATGTTTGTCATTAAGAGGTGTCCGTTATTTGGAAAAATATATAGATTTTTAAATTATTTAACTTTTACATATTGAACACAGTTTAATCTATACTAACCTATATACTTTGAATATAAACTAATACAATCTAAATATTGCACTTTACAATAATATATGCAGGATTTATGACTAATGAATAAATATTGTGCGTAGCTTACTGTACAGATTGTATGATCCAAAGGATAATACGCAGATAAAGTTAAATGTAAACGTAGGCAGCAGGCAAGAGCACCGACAACATGATGAAACATGCCCCGCTGATAGCTCGGAAGGGGTAAGAGGTAAGACCTTGAAGTACCGTAGCCATTACTACGTAGGCTATTTTAGAAACTTTCCCTATAGGTGGAAGGCAGAAATGTACACACTTGGCGCGAGACAATGGCATTCCTGACACTCCTACAATCAAATAATATAGATTGACTTTTTTTTTCTTCTAAATTTTAGTCTGCTGTTTAGAGATTGCTGTATATAAATATGCGTCTTTAGAAGTATTCGTTTCCATTATTGCTAAAGTCCGTTCAAAGGAGGTTGTATCGCCCTAAGAGCCCATGTTATTTTGCCGGGGAAATTTAAACTGTCCGTTATGAAGAAGAATCCGCTATTCAGAGATGTCCGTTAAGAGAAATTTCATTGTATAGCTTTAGATCAGGGGTTCATCTTCCAGATTATTATACATCTTGACCTTTCATGTGACCCAGAACAATTCTATCTGTCATTATAGTTTGTCTGTCTGTCCATCCATCCATCTATTGTACAGATGAAACGGTTTCATGGATATTCATCAAGTGAGGCGACCCCCTGACACAGTTAGAAATCTTTTTAATAATTATTATAAATAAGAGATTATAAAACGATCAGGATTTAGATTACTATTGTGATCAAGTCTACTTAAGTAGGTAGCTTATAAAACTTAATCGCTTTCATAGAGTGGTAGGAAATTTATATTGCGCCATTATGTATGGTAGCGTAAATTATATAGATCTCCATATTTTCTAGTTAATACAAAACTATGTTCCCTTTTATTAGTTGTTATCAATGATGTATTATATCAGAATCAAAGGAAATTGTTTTTTAAGAATAGCCTCTAATCCCTCAACAACAACAGAAGCTATCTCCATATAAAAGTCATTAGGCCTACATATTGGAGATGTGTCATGCATGCTTTCAGTCCTTGGTATTCTAGCTCCAACAGTTGGTTACAGGTGAGTGAACAATGACATCGAAGACAGGAATAGTGCCAGGATCACGATCAACTTAAAGTTTATGTATCAATCTCTAAAAACAAATGGTAACGTAAAGCTTCTCTTCATGTTTTTAATTGGAAGCAATCATGATGCACTAAAGGTCAGAGTGTAGGGAGTAAGAAAAGTATACTGCTTTTTGCAGTTTTTATAGTTAAAATTTATTCTAGCATAATAAGTATAGTATTGCACCAGTAAAAGTATAGAATTTAATTTTCTTCACATGGTTATATAAACAGTTCTTGAATATTTTCCATGAGAATAGCGGCACTAAATGAGACAATTTTTTAAAAGAAGAGAAAAAAGTTGTCATTAAATTCCAGGCCACCCTTGACATAAATTAAAGAACTGTTGATATCACCATATGAAGAAAATTAAACTATGTTGTTATTTGAGAAACATTTTATTTATTTTGTAAAAAAAAAAGTTATAAAAACTGTAAAAACAATGCCCTTTTCTTGAGTTAACTTCACTCCTACATAACGTCCACGGGAGAAGTTTAACGGCACGTTACGTTACATTACGTTAAGTGTACCACTCGTTCCTGCCAACCAATCACACTGAGAGCAATGTAAACACAGTTATTTATTACTTAATTTGTTCTTCCATGGTGCGAAAACAACTTTTACGGCATAGTTCACGCCTCGCAAACACCAATACTTCATGACATCTCTTCACAACACCAAGGTTTCATTTCAAGAATTTTAAACTTAGCCAGCCTTAAATGTTTTCAAATATTCCAAACTCATAGGTTTTGCTTTGTACGAGTATTTAATTTATGTTACGTGAATCCTGACCACACATGATACTTATTTACTTTATATAAAAATTAAGTTAACATAACCTACACGTTAAGTTGATCTTGTTCCAGTAATTAGACCGACCTAATTTTATCATCTGCGTTTTAAACAGCTTACTGTATGAGAAATGCGTGAAAATGTTAATCTAAATGTTATTAGTGAGCAGACTAATTAAAAACAACAACTAAATACACCGATGCTCCTGCAGATAAAGGCATTAATTCTCGTCCACTCTGATTGGCTGAAAACTTGACGGTCAGGGTCTGAATTCCAACTGAATATATTGAGGAATTATTATTTTTTAATTGTTTCTCATTCTTCCTTTAAGTAAATTGTATTATTCCGGGATCAAGATAAACTTAACGTTCACTTAATATAAATAATTTAGTGTATAATCAGGATTCACGTAACGTAACTACCCGAACAAAACACATACAATGGATTTTGTCTGTATTAAAAACAAATTATTCACTAAAATGAAACCGAAGATTTTAGTGTTAATTAGGCTTCAATTACCTGCAATAGAATATTTATTAGATATACAAAATCAAGTTTAACAATAGGCTGCGACGTTTTATAGTTCGCTAAACGTGGACCTAAGAAATCATTTGCATTTCATAAACAAACAAATTAAGTACTAGATAGCAGTGTTGAAGTGGCTCACAAAATGATTAGATCCCTTCTCGTTCTCTGACTAAGTCCAGAAGACACCTTTTTATAGCTTCAGAAGGCGATGGAAGGTTCGAAGGACGAGCTAGAAAAGCGAGAAGGGATGCCCGGGCTAAGCCCATTAATTTATTAGGATACGGTACATATAGAATATTTAACAAGGTTACAAAATATTACAAGTCATGTTAAAATGTTGTAAAGGTCCTCAACTTCCACGGTGATGTACTGGAGTATAGTGGTTTGGAGTTCCACTCTGTATGCTGCGTCTGCTGTCATATCCTTCACTAACACTCACATAAAGTGAAATATCTCTCCTTGACATATTATTTATTATTATTATTATTATTATTATTATTATTATTATTATTATCATTATCATCATCACCGCGTCTTACTACCCGTTCGGGTTGTACGCACTTACGCTAATGTGTAATGGTAGGGTGATTGTGAGATGAAATGAAGGACCTACAGTTTAACGTGGAATCCGAACCACGGTGGAGTCCTGGCATTCTACACATTCACAAGTTGTGATTAATGCACGTCTTGTGAGAGGTGAAGGAAGGGTTTGGTAATCAGATAAGTCTCTCTTGGACAACTCTTAAGTCGAGTTAACTTTAATTGAACTGCATCGTGATGGCTTCCATTTAAAAACATGAGTAGAACCCATTGGCGGATTTAAAATGTTTGTGCCCCTAGGTAAAATTATAATATGCACCCTCCCCCCCCCCCCCTGTGATTTTTTTTTTGTCAAGAGTTTTAGGAAGTTTCGGTGGAAATAGGTGTTGGGGTAGGGGGTGAGGGGCGGAAGTTAATATTCGAGAAAAGATGTCTACGAAAGATAACAAGGCATGTACAGTAATGCCCTACAGTAGCTTGAATTAACATTATAAAGAAGGTGAGAATGACGTCAGTTACAAAGCGATTGCAAAGCACAATTATTTAAAAATAAATATTGTCACACTGACTTTAACTTGAACTAATTATCCCGATAATGTTAGTCGATAATTTTTAAACGTAAAGAACAAACTATTTATAATAATAATAATTTTTTTATCCAAAATGTGCCGCCCCTTAAAGACGCCGCGCCTAAGCCCGTGCCTAGTGGACCTATAGTGTAAATCCGCTTCTGGTAGAACCTTTAAGTTACTTGGACACTAAGTGAAAGTTAAGTTTATCATGTCCGTGTGCTGATATAATCAAGTTGTTGAGAAAGTGCACATTAAACACCCCAAATAAATGAAGTCTAGAGAGATCCCGGCACTATGAAGATGGTAGCTTGTTCATATTAACTTTATACTGTGCATATAGAATTTAAAAATAATATATTGGAAAGATTTTAGATCTTAGAAGGAAAGGAAATTATTGTAACATAGCTAAGTTGAGATTAACATATTAATTTGTACTGAACGAAGCAGTCAAAAATACATAAGTTATTTTTTATAGGAGTGTTAACAAGTGAATGAGTAGGACCCCTTGGCTAAGTCAGTAGTGCTTTTGTCTACCGAGCTATTGGTCCCAGGTTCGAATCACAGCGTGGCTGAAACATTTATCAATGGTGAAATTGGAGTTTATTCTTAAACAGTGATGAATTTACGGCTGGAGGGTTAAGTGCTACGTATGCTATAGATTTAAGTTAGTTTATAAGTTCTGTGATGAAGTAATCAGTTCAGAAAGGGTATTTTAAATATCTCAAATAAAAAATAAAATAAAGAAGTGAAATTATTATTAAAATAAACATGATAAAATATTATCCAATACATCCAAAGGTACATTATACTAATATATAATACATATAATGTAAACATCTCGTTGACAACCGTTTAACTGTAGTAATGTTACAAGCAATGCACATCAGCTTCACTTCAATAAACAACCCGTTAGACATACCGTCTGGATTTTGATATTTGTAGACGTCGAATAAGTTTAATAATAATAATATTAATAATAATTTTGAAATATTGATAAATACATAAACAAACATAATTGGTTTCAGGCTAAGATGTTGCTCATATTATTATTACTGACTTTTTCTGGAAATATCCTAGTGGAAAGTCAAAATTGCACAGGTAAGCCAACTCTTGTTACATAACTATATTTTATTTAATTATATGTTCAGTTATATATTTGTCTTGTGTTTAAAAATATACATTGGCCCTACCTTATTTACTTTTATTTTCTACTCGCATTTTCTCTTTAGCACCACGTCTTACTATATTTTTCAGGTTATATGCATATGACCCGCCTCGGTGGCGTAGTTGGCTAACGCGCTAGTCGTGTTGAGCTCGAACTCCGAGGACGGGGAGATCGAGGTTCGAATCTCGGTCGGGTGAACTGGGGGGGGGGGGTTTTTCCTAAATGGTTTTCCACTCTCCCTTCACGCAAATGCGGGTTCACTTCCTCTAATTCAACCTTCCCAATTCCCAATCCATTAGCGTAATTATTACTTAAAGCGTATAACCCGAACGGGTAGTAAGACGTGGTGCTAAATAATAATAATATAAAATAAAAATATACGCATATGCAATAGTCACGCAAATGATTTAAGAATGAGGAATGTTGAATCTAAATTAAGTAAACTAACATTTGCGTAGAATGAGAGTGGAAATTAATTTAAGAAAAAGCACCCCCATTACACCCTACCGGGATTTGAACAACAATATCCCTGTATTCGGCAATCTAGTCTATTACGAGAGTTATGTCTAGGCCATGTGCCCACATTGAACAACTCACACAATATGGCAAAAAGTACCACGTCCCACACTTAAACATTTCACTTGTCATTTTTTAACACTTTCATAGCGTTTGACCCGCCTCGGTGGCGTAGTTAGCTAACGCGCTAGTCGTATTGAGCTCGACTACCGAGGATGGGGAGATCGAGGTTCGAATCTCTTTTAATCTCATTTGCTCCTTACTCTCATTTACTTTTTTTTTTTTTTGCATTCATCTATTTTTTTTTATGCGTCCCACAATCGCTTACGTTCAGTTTCACTATTCACAGCAATTATTTGCTTGTTCGCTTCTCTAACTTATCTCATAGCTTTTTTTCTCCTGTTCATTACACCATGCGTTTTTCACCACTGTAACTCCACATACATCTTTCACGCACTCAATTACGCCCTCTTTTATTCGGTCAAAGCACTTTCTATATAATCAACATTTATTTAGACATTACATTCACACTCTTGTAAAGGTCTTTTTGGTCAAGCAATCTTTCATTTTGTTCTCTCACACTTTTATTTTGCAATTTTTCCAATTTCAATGAATGGAGTTCCTAAATGGTTTTCCACTCTCCCTCCACGCAAAAGCAGATGATTCACTTCCTATAATTCAACCTTCCCAATTCCAAATCCATTAGCGTAATTAGTACTTAAGCGTAAAACCCGAACGGGTAGTAAGACGTGGTGCTAAATAAATAATAAATAAATAATTTCATAGCGTTTCACCCCAGCCTCGTTAATTATTCCACTCATCATAATATTTTTCCTATTTTCTGTTACTTTCTCTATATTTTCCGTATGCAATTGCTCAAAATACTCCCTCCATCGCTATCTTATACAGTTTTCATCCCAGAGCATCTCACCACGTTAATTCTAAATGCCACAGGTCTTACCATGCGCTCCTTGTTTCAATCATCTACCCACTTCTAGAATGCCTTCAATATCATACTGTATTCTTACTTTCTCGCTGTCTTATAGCTAGAGATAGTATTGTGATCCAAAAAAAAACCTCAAGATTTTTACGAATCTCGACTTTTCATGACCCCCCCGAATCCGAAAAGGTGGTTTTTGAATTTCCGTCTATCTGTCTGTACATCCAACTAGAGCCTAAACTATTTTACCGATCAGGCTAAAACTTGGTATCTATAGTTTTCATAGAGTAGCTCCGAGGGGTTTGGAATTGGATATCTAACCCTAAGATTAAGGGTAGTTTACTGAAGGAAAAAAAGAGAAAAAGTCAATTTACTCAAAGTTGACACAAAAGATTTTGATTAAATTTCATTTCTAAACATTTATTAATATTCCAAATAAAATGGATATTCTCAATATTTCGGCGAAATTACTTTAAGGGCTCCGGTCTGATGCGTAAATTATAATTTTTCATCATATCTCCTGAACTATTTGAGATATGAAATTACTTATCATTACAAATATGTAGAGCTATTTATAATACAAATATTTTATTCTAAGTATATTTTTATAAAACCAATAACTTTGAAGCTATACGCAATATATATATATATATATATTTAACTTTTTGAAAACTAAAGGTAAGGTATTGCGACCGTAATAAAAATCTAACCTGAAATGTTGATGGATATCAACGTATCATGACCCCCCCGAATCCTACAATGTGGTCTTTGCAATGCCGTCTGTCTGAGTGTCTGCTTAAACTTAAAATCAAGAGTAGTTTAATAAGGTCGAAAAGGGAAAAAAATCGATTTTTTCTAAATTGGATCCATACATTTTGGTTAAAATTTGTATCTAGGCGTTGATTATGATTATAAATAAACCGGATATTTTCATTTTACCATGAAAATGAATTTTAGGGTACTTTACAGAAGAAAAACTTACATATCTCTGAAACTATTTGAGATAGTAAGTAACTTTTCATTGAAAAATTGTAGTATTATTAAAAATAAAAAACTTTAATATGAAATATATTTTTATAAAACTAACAGTTTCTGAGATATTGGCAAATAAATTAATACAATTTTGTGAGCTTTAGTTGTAAAGAGATACTAAATTTCTAACTCAATAATTCTCCAATGCCATAGAGTAATTAAATATCAGTAAGTCTCTAAAAGTTTATGTTGTTTTTCCTTAAACCTCTTAGGAGAAATGTTTGTACAACAATTATCTATATCCATTTTAGACTCAATAGTCAATATTTACATTTTTTATTGGCCAAAATTTATAAATGAGGAATTTAATAGCAATGCGATGACCTGAAGGCAACACCTAACAAAATGTCGAAAATTTTAACTGTAAGTCGAAATTTTAAAACAAAGTTTTGACCCTTGTAGACCCAATATTGATATTTTTATCGGTCCAAACATACAAATGAGGACATTAATTCTTTAAAAATAAAATTATAAAATTTAAAACCAGGACTCAAAAAATGTTTTACATAAAAATAGTGCAATTTATGTTTTGGTTTGCTAGTGTATATTATTTCGTTTCACATATATTACGAGTTTTGAGTAAATATCTCCATTTTTAAACAATAGAGAGAGAAAGTCCGTGCGGAGTTCCGTACCAGTTATTTATCCTTCTTTTAATCTCATTTGCTCCTTACTCTCATTTATTAGGTTTTTTTTTGCATTCATCTTTTTCTCTTTTTATGCGTCCCACAATCTCTTACGTTCAGTTTCACTATTCACAGCAATTATTTGCTTGTTCACTTCTCTAACTTATCTAATAGCTTTTTTCTCCTGTTCATTCCACCAGGCGTTTTACACCACTGTAACTCCACATACATATTTTGCGCACTCAATTACACCCTCTTTTATTCTGTCCAAGCACTTTCTATATAATCAGCATTTATTTAGACATTACATTCACACTTTGTGAAGGTCTTTTTGGTCAAGCAATCTTTAGTTTTGTTCTCTCACACTTTTATTTTGCAATTTTTCCAATTTCAACTAATGATTATTACTCTCTCGTTATTCCCTTACAAAATTCCCATCTAATTTAACTACTAAGATCACTAGGAATCAAACCGTTCCACAGTCAGCTCCACGCACATTCCCGGTTTTCTTTACTAACCTTCTAAGTCTTTCATCATACATACACAAAAAAACAATATTTGTTCTTGAATCACCTCTTTGTCATGCACACAAGTGAATAGCTTTAAGCCATGTGTTCGACACAAATAAACCTTTTTCCAAACACGCACTCACTAATACCATTCTCGTTTACCCTGTCATCACCATACTATTCTAACATTATTTATGAATATTCTATTTGGGTAGCTACTCCTCCATTCATATCTCCTAACAAGATTATTTTTTCACCCAGTTCACATGTATTCAAGACTTCATTGATCTCATTACAAAACTCCACTCTCAAGTTCTCGACTTCACCCTCCACTGAAGCATAAGCAGCAACTAACAAAATTCTACGAGTGCCTATTTTCACACGGACCCTTAGAAGTCTAGATAACATCAACTCTTACCTCCTCACAAACAGCTTAGCTGTTGGGCTTAGATTGAGCCTAACCTCTGACTTGCCCTTACACATCCACCCACACCTGACCACAGTGCCAGGTTACCATCACTCGTCTTAAAAAAAAACTTTCACTTTTCACTTGGTTTCACATAAATACAAAATATCAATTCTTCTAACAGTCCGTTCTCTTTGCCACACACTCCTCTCACATTCCACGTTCCAACAGTCCATGTTCTTGCCAGATTGTCAACAGATGGGCCTTTCAGTTTTAACCTCAACTGCCTATCATAGCTTCAGTCATCCGAGGTTAAGGCGGGGTGCTAGTGAGCGCGAGTTTAGTGCATTAATTTTGCAGTTTTTATAGTATAAACATTTTTTGGCCAAAATAAATCAAATATTTCTTCTATAGAAACATAGAGTTTTGTTTTCTGCACATGCCAATCTCAACAGTTGTTGAATATCTGTCATGAGCATGGCAGAATTTGGTGACAAACTTTTTAAATAAATAGAAAAGTTTGTCACCAAATGCCGCCATGCTCATTACAGATATTACACAACTGTTGAGATTAGCATGTGCAAAAAACCAAACTCTATGTTTCTATAGAAGAAATATTTGATTTATTTTGGCCAAAAGATGTTTGTGCTTTAAAAACTGCAAAAATACTGCCCTAAGCTCCCGCTCAATAGCACTCTACCTTAATATTCCATCTTTTATTTTAATAATTAGTTTAGAGTGACCGGGCTACTAGCCTTCATCGTACCCGCACTCATGAGAGTATTCACTGTTTACGGTAAGGATGTTGCACCGATCGATGTTGGTACATTTTAGCCAGTTTACCACAAGTACAACAGTTTCTCAGACTTACCCTGGGCGTGCTCACACTGTTCCCACAGACCATGCTATAGAGATTCCCTTGCTAGCCAGTATACCGTTGCCCGTGTCACTACCCCTAGGAGGTGAGGCGGTTCACCTACACACCAACACACTTTATTGATAAAATTAAAACTTTGGAAGACTTCACTAGGAGCTTTCGCAGGTAGAACCTTCAATCAATTCCTTCCAAGATAAATTTCTCTATACCACTATTTGGTTTCTACTTACTACGGGGTAGAACACCGTAAACTAAAATAGGGAAGCTAAGCAGTGATAACATCTTCAATTCACTGAAGTGTATGGGGGGAGGGTAGGGATAAATTGGTAAAGTTCAAGTTTTCCATTTACTATACAATCATGGTACCTTTATAATCCCCTCTAAAAGATGGTTAAAATAGGTCTGTATCTTATTTAAATTAATTCAAATGTTATTTGATGAGGTTTTTATGGAGTTGAGATATTACATTTTTTTCCTGGAAAATATGTGTTATGTGATTTTTCCCACCCTTTTCCCCTGTATTCTTTAACTTGCATTATCTTTTTCCAGCTCTTGAACCGGTTACCAATCTTCAACTGAATCTCAACGTCTCCCCTGCGATCATAGAATGGACCGCTTCCAGCTCCGACCAGACGTGTATAGATGGCTATGAAGTGTGTTGGACTGTGACGACTTATCTGCACGATGCTGAAAGCACTAACCTAACCTGTCACAATGTAACGAAGGATGTAACGAGCTCCAACTCTATCGGACAACCTCACTATTGTATAAACTACATAGCTATTGTAGGGACATTTGGGATGGCAGGACTGAGGTCTCAATCTATCCACACAAATGAAACCGCCTTAACCATACCGCCAATTGGTAAGAGACTACATTATATTGGTTTGGTAGCAACTTTAGTTTAACTTTCTCACATATAAAAAGTGTTGTAATCATTAAAAAAAATTACCTCAAGATTACGACGAATTTAAACATAGTATCTGCTCACGAAAATAAAAACCCTTACAATTCAGTCTTTAACTGAGGCTACAACCGAATTGGTTCAGTTGGCATTGGTCAAACTTGTTACTTGGATTTTAAATAGTCATACTTTGGAATATATACTTATATATTATTTTGATTATATATTTAAAATTAAGGGGGGGGGGGGGCTCTAATAAACTTTTTTTTAATTCTAAATTTAAAAATGGTTCAAATTATTGTATTTAAAATTAATATCTGAGTATGAATCCGGTATGAAGAAACTTTGAGAAAATACAAATATAATTTCATTGATGACATTGATCACATTTTAATTTAATCAGTATTACTATTTCATAGGTATCGATATTATCTGTGAAAAGTAAGAGCTGCAGATCACAAAACTATAAATATAAATGAAAATAGTTTAGGAATTTTATAAGTGTCAAAAAGTACAATTTCAATCTAAATTTGGCATTAGATTGTTTTAAATAACTTGAAATAAATGGTATCTAATTCAATAAAGAAGTGCTTTATTGTATCACAACTACAGGTTTAAATTTTGATTTCAGCGATTTTAGGGGCTCATATTGAATGTTTCATCAACTTACTAAAGCTGTTACATTTTTGTCAGATCAATTTTTCCCATTGGGGGTAGGTAGCTCATTATATACAGTTTATGATTAGGAATTCTTATAACGTAATTAACTATATAATATGTATCCAACAGACGCGGATTTGAATTTCTAAATGAGTTGTTTTCACTCATCAGTGTGCTGAATAAAATATAACACCAATCTTTATTAGTTATTTTAAAATCGAATTTCCCATTTAATAAAATATAGCCAACATCTAGAGGCCATTCAAAATAAGAGTAGTGGTACTTGACAGCTAACAGAAGATGTAAAAACAGCTAAAAGAAAAACACAGTTAAAAACAAACTGTATTTTTTTTGATGTTGACAAAAGTGATAACAAATCAACATATAGTTCCCTATTGTTGATTCCTTATCAGATCAGATGAAAATTACAATTTAGAAAATTCCTAAATTACTCCACACATTATTGGAAACATTTAAAAGGCCGTTTCAAGAGTATCATTACAAATGAAGTTATATTAAATTTATAAGTATAGCTGAACGCTTTGTCATTTTATCATAGCGGTGAATATAGCTTGAGTCATTAATTTTATTAAAAAATATTTGGCCCCTAAATGGTAGGCATAATAAGACAAACTAGTTAAACTCTTTGTTGTTCATTTGAGGACTTATTTTTTACGGAATTCGATCGAGATATTCCATTACTTTAAAAAATATATGGTGACCTGGGTCTAGGGGTAGGTGTCAACTTCTATGCTGAGGCCGGGTTCAATCCTCGTCCGGCACAGATTTATTGATTACAAACCTTCCTTCACCTCTGAAAGACATCTTGTGAACGTGGGAATCCAGCCTCACCGTGGTTCGATTCCACGTTAAACTGTAGTCCTTCTTTTCACCTCACAATCACCTTACATTAACATTACGTAATGTACAACCGAACGGTATTAGACGCTGGTTTATAATAATAATAATATAATAATAAACAAAAATATATATATTATATTATGTAATTGAAACTCACTTTACATCTAATAATGATTCTTATTAATTAAGTAATAGATACATAAAACGAATCTTTGTTTTTCAATAAAGATAGGATTCTTATTTGCATTTATTAAATACTGATTTTGTGGTTTGAATGAAAATTTTAATCAAACACGAATATTCGTATTTTTTTCTTTCAGGTTTGAAAGTGAATTATTCTCTTAAAAACGCATCTTATATCATTTTATAGAATCCATTAGTAAACTTTGTAATTGAGAATAGTGAAATGATTAATTCAAAAGGAAGATGGACTATTTCATTGTTTACAATTCGCTGTTTGTCAGAGCTAAGAATGCAAGAAATCTTCACTATAAATCCCTCTTACCCCAGCGTATCTTCCACTAATCCAGGTAAGCTCCCGTGAGATGAGTTCTTAATACTGTTAGTAATACAGAATTTGTTTGAAAAAAAAAATTGATAAGATAAACATTTGAATAAACATGGCCACTTTTATAAAACGACCCAATACATTATCTAGTTTCTTCTAAATAATGTGGAAAATATAAGTTTAATCTTGCGTAGCTGTAGGTTTTATATCCATGTAATATGTACAGTACGTTATTCAGCGAGTGTATTACTTACTTACTCTATGATATGAGGAACTCGAAAGTTCACTACCGCACTTATGAAAGTACGCCACGTATCCCTATTTTGAGCTAGTTCTGTCCATTTCACCTCATTACAATCTATCTCTTTCGGGTACATTCTCCTACCTTCCTATCTGTGTCTAGGTCTTCCCATTACGTTTACCAGTCAATACCCTGAGTCCAGTTCTAGATTTTCCCATTTGCGCTGCATGTCCTGCCCACCGTAATCTTCGATAAGTCAAGGGGGCTGGATGACAAGAGGGGGGGGGGGGGGTACTAGGGAAGTTACATAGTGTGAGGCCCATGAAACATTATCATAAGACCTATGTCCAGCTACAATTTGGAGTCTCCAGCTGCCATCACGTATTTGGCTACTAATAAGTCACATATTATGATAACTCTAGAAGTTATTTTAGTAATATTCATTATAATAGTATAGAAAAAATGTAAAAATTATTAATATAAGGAACACAATCAAATGTCACACACGATTAAAACTTGATAGATATAAAAATCGTTTATTCAATTAACTCAAGATAAATACATTCATAGAGTTCAAAATAATTTTATTTAAATAAAATTATTTAGCACTCTCTAACCACACTGCCTCAATCGGAAGGCATGTTTGTGTAAACACAGTATATTGTGAGTGGGGAATGACATAACGAATGTTACGAGGTTGTTATGATGATTCAATAAACAAACAAACTAGAGGAGCTGACTCAAAAGGTGATGTCAGCATTCCTTAGCTAGAAACCAGGCGGCCCAGTTAAAATGGGGGGTGGGGGGGTTTGGAGCCCTCTTGGCTGATTTCAGAAGATCGTAAGCTGGGAGGTCACGCTGCCTGTCACGGGGCCACGTGGGCTAAGTCATCGGGTTCATCAAGTACCAGTTGGGGCTGCCGCTCGAGGCCAGGGAACTAGGTTTGACGACCGTGCATGGACATCCTATCAGTTAAACAGGCCGTTGGTGGAATTTCGTAACACCTCGTTCTGTCACTCGCCTCTTTATATTATCTAAGTTCTTTATTCTAACTTCACTTTTAACATAACATTTCTAATAAATATAGTAGTATTAATAAACCTTCTAAACGCCAAGTCTAACGTCAATCACGAACCCACACAAGTAATCACATAATCCCCCGCCCTTCCCCTTATCATCGGTCAAGGACATCCTGACAGATTAACCAGGCCAACACATTTAAGATACAGAACCGGGGAGGGGGGGGGGGAGGGAGTGGGAGGTGACAACTCTATCTTGATATAACTGAATAAAAGATTTAAACGTTTTTTTAAGTTAAGACTTAGATAGATTACTCTAGATATATATTTATAAAGAATTAAATATTATAATTTAAACAGTTAATAAGTTGGTAGATGTATTCAGTGAAATCACATTCAAAATGGATGGTTAGGCCTTACTTCAGGCGGAAAAACATATTATCAAGTATAAACAATTAACATGAATTAAAAATGTATCAACAACTTGACCATACACAAGTTGCAGGCAAGTTTATAAAATTGTATACACGTTAAAAATCTTGTTACAAAAATTATTTAGAGATGTACAGTATGTATGGAAAAAATGTTTCCTTCAAATATGTTTAGAGGTAAAAGTATAAAATTTTAATTTATTGTTACATCTGCCAAAACACATTCTAATGAGGTAATTGAGTGTTGTTACAAAGACTTTTAGGTATCCAATATATTATGGATTAAACCATGATTTAATTTTAAATAGGTAATGAAGTAGAAAGTATAAAATTTAAATTTTGAGGTTAATATCTGCCAAACGAGTCAAAAAGTAATTAAGTAATGTGGAATTATCTAAGTCTTATCTGTTTCCTTGTCCCATTACTCCTTTGTGAAATCCGACACCGTTAAGTATGCTGGAATTACTTCATTTCGACATGTTTCGGTACTTAAGAGTACCATATTCATGGAAACTGTAAAACTAAATTAAAGAAGCATAAGGAATAAATTGAAACTTAAGGTTATACAAGAAGTCGTGCAAATAACCATTGGATATTTATGAACACGTAAAAGAAAATTACTAAACAACTAAACTTACTGGAGTCGTTAAGAAGAACACGATGTGTTAATACGACTAAAATGTTTCTACTTATCAAGTTTTAATTGTATGAGACATTTAAGTGTATTAATAATTTATAGAAGTTATTTTGGGAATTACAAATTTTAGCTGAGGCTGAATGAGTTTGACTCAAAAATTAAATTAATTTTATTATTTTACGTGTCTTTGATATTCATCCCGGATACCCACAGCTTACACTAAATTAAAAGAGACAACATGGTATATGTAGAGCAATCACTAGAAAATACTTTGAAATTTATCTAATTAATGGAAGATTTATAATAAATACAGAGGCTTCAAATATTTTTCCCATCAAAAATGACTGAATGGAGGGGGACGGAAATCTAGTTCTCTTAAAAATTTAAAACCTTTAAATTTCGCTATTGAAAAATAACATGTGCAATATAAAAAAACATATAGTTCTAAGCAAAACCTCACAAATTATGTATTTCAAATAAATACAGCTATAAATGTATCTTGACAAAAACTGTTTAATATATTTATAATTGTTATTGTTATGATTAATAACAAGTGTTTGGTCTTTCGACGAGTTCTTTGCCTTGTACTAATTGAGTCCTCCAGATTGGTCTATCAGCATTTTATTTTTATAGATCTTGAAACGTCATCGTCTTTCCTTGTTTGAGATCATACATCAATCAGTGGAATTCATCATCTTCCTAGTTCTCTTCTAGTTTCCACTTTACCCTCTCTGACAACACTCAATCATGCTAGTTCTTCTCATCCTTTTCAATCAGTAATTTATTCTTAGCCTCTATTCCATTCATTTAACCTTGGTAAAATCACCTGAAGACTCTTCTTAGAACTTCATTAGTCACCCAATCTCTCCCCTCCAATCCTCTTCAGCATCACATCTTTAAGTTTTCCAAATAGTTCTTCAGAATTTTTCTCAGAGTTCAGCTCCATGTAAAGCGATGCTCCATTAGTAAAATTTCACCAGTTTCTTCCTCATCTCCAGGTCCTGTTTGCTAGTCAATTGTCTTCTCTTGCCGAAATCAGCCTTAGCCATTGCTATATATTTTTTTACCTTATCTCCCGTGTACATTGAGCCTCTGTCGCAATTAAACCTCCTAGATACCTGAAATGTCCCACATTCTCCATTTGTTCAGTGGTTCTTCTATATTGTACGGACTCATTACCTTCGACTTTTCGATGTTAATTTTCATTCTATACTTCTCGCATGTTCAATATATTTGTTAAATATGTATATTTTCTTAGTACAGCTCCTAAACCACCCATTTGTGTCATGATAAGTACACCTGGGGCTCCAGGTTTGATTCCCAGCTGATGCCTTTGGTATTTTTCCTGAGAGGGTGACACCCCAACGGTCACCAGGGTTTTATTAATTAGGTTTAAGTTAGGTTTAAGTGTTTCCGCTGGTTACACACCCTCATACTCACTATCACTATCATCTTATTTCACCGGGACATGAAAAGGCCTCCATGGAAAATATGTACGATTTGTACATCGCGGGCTTCACTTGGCCACTAGTACATTAGTACTGGATAATCTTACCATTACTGCACTACGATTGTTGTAGCCCAGACGCACAATATATATATTAATGCGGCTCCTGAGTTGACTCTCATATGAGAGGGGAGCGTAAAAAGTCAAGAAGGGGGAACATGAATTTTGGAGGCCAGTGGAGATTTCTACCTCAGTTCCTATGCCAATGATTAACAAATCTTTATCTATTTGCAG
Organism: Timema cristinae; assembly: GCA_039000515.1. Lineage (NCBI taxonomy): Eukaryota > Metazoa > Arthropoda > Insecta > Phasmatodea > Timematidae > Timema > Timema cristinae. The sequence goes on along the minus strand of JBCFYV010000935.1, from coordinate 37,531,686 downwards.
ATCATCTCATAAACATATCAAGAAGTGCAACTAGCAACTCAATAATAGTAGAGGCCGAAGCTCTCTTGGACTCTAAATATTGTATTAATGTATTGGGAGCTTGTATAATGCTCAGCAATGACAGTGTGTGCATTAAAGGGGACGCAACAGAGGTTAAATTAACAATATATGATCTACCAGCTTGTAGTATCTACAATACCAGTATCGACGTAACACCCATTGACCAAAATATTAGATACTATTCTGAAGTTATCTCCACAAACAGTGCAAGTAAGTACTTCACTTGGTTTATAAGCGAGAATACAACTCGTGAGATTGTTCAAGAGTAAAAAGTGTTTACTAGTTATGTCCATTGTACAACCAGTTACCGCGCTTGTCGGATGCGCACTCGTAATGCGCAATCGCAAGACATGTTATGCTTGTTTAGTGTGTAAACAAAAGATTCTACAATAAATTGTATGTTAAAGTTATTTCAATAAACATGATTCCATCATAAAAGTAACATTAAAGTTTACGAACGCGAGTTAAATAGAATCAAATTAATATAGTGGAAAAGTTATTAAATTATTACTCGTATTAAAGAATTTAAAATAAACCTTTTACTATATATTTTAACTAACTTTTATCATTGACCAAACAAATAATTACTTTAGTTGAATATAGTAGTGCACTTATATTTATTTGTTTCTGATTGGCTGAACGCAAGCCCACGCATATACATAAACGCAAGAGATGGACAAAGCTATATATTTTTGGCAAGTGATTCCGGCAATTCCAACATAGCAATGCGCTTGCGCGTGATATGTTAGATAGAGAATATTACGAGTGAGAATCCGACACACGTGTGTGACTGTGCATCAGAGATATACACGATGCGGATACCTATGAATCATAATCGGGCGGCTATTAATACAGTGGCAATGAAACGTAATATACGATTATCATATTACCGATTAAACCTTCCCTAAATTTGGTTTAAATTTGTCTAAAAAATTAAAAATACCTGAAATTGGCAATCAAATGCATAATAAAAAGCAATATTTTGTCATCACGACAGATTTTTGTGATCGAGGTAGCTCATAACCTGTTTAAATCCTGTGTAGTATTCAAATTAAGCTCAGGATGAAAAAACATGATATGCAATAAATATACTAACTCGAAACACTTATTTCCCTAGAAATGGCAATTCGAAAGGTATTTTTTCTTATCAAAATCAGGTGGGAAAATGCCCTTCAAAATCAGCGAATAGATATACATATTCAATATACATGTATTGACATCCATTTGATTGCTTATATATATTCATTTGAATACTACAAAATAAATTAGTTGTCGAAATCCATTTTATTACTTCAACAAACATGTATTGGCACCCATTTGGCTACTTTAAAATACATGTACCGATACCCATTTGACTACTTCAACATACATGTACTGACAACATTTGATTACTTCAATTTATATGTAACGACACCATTTCAACATACATGAACCAACACGAATTGGACCATTTTAGCATAACTGTACCAACACCCATTGACTACTTCAACATACATTTATTGACATTCATTCGACTACTCCAACATATATGTATTGACAGCAATTTTACTACTTTAACATACATGTAACAACGCCCATTTGAATACTTTAAACATACAATGAATCGACATAAATTCAACTAATCCAACATATATATGTATTGACACCTATTTGACTACATACATATAAATATATCGACATCCATTTGACTGTTCCAACATGTATTTTTCGACACTCATTTGACTACATCCACACACATGTATCAAAAACCATTTGTCTACTTCAACATACATATAAACACACACATTGGACTATTTCAACGTTACACTTCAAATATTGATGATTGTTGTTATATTTACTTTCCAGACTCTACTATGATTCGTTCATTGGTCGTTGAAGATATCACTTCCAAGCAGGTCACAGTCTCCTGGGAACCCGTGTATCAAGGTTCGCCCTGTGCTACGCATTATCGTGTGTGTCACAGGGAACAGAATACCACCGCTGAACCCGATTGCAATGTATTGGCCACGACGTCAAATAAAACAAATATATCGAATTTGAAGTCCTAACCTACTATACTGTTGAGGTGTCGGCATTATTAACCACTCAAATATATTCGGATATTGTGACCGAAACATTTCGTACTTCAGGTAAGAATAAGGTGTCACCCATCGTTGGGAGTCAGATCGGATTGGATCGTGTCAGATCATTTCAGTTTTTTTTTTCGTTACCTGCGTCTTACTGCCTTTAAAACCAATCGCATATTAAAACTATTGTTGTGTGAAGGTTGAAAGTATAGTTTAGAATAAATGTATCCGCATTTATGGGGAAGGAGATTGGGAAATCATCTATGGAAGAAAAAAAAATCCTTAGTATACCCAGATTAGATTCAACCCTGAGATTCCCATTACCACAAAAACGAGATTGGATGAGGAATGACGTGAATATTTTAGATTCATTTAAAACTAATATTAATTTAAGATGGTAAGTTCTACCAGATTCCGATCAGTTCATATAGTTTTAATTTAATTACATTCTTTTAAAATATTGTCAATTGAAGATGTTTGATACAGTCTGACTCAATTTGTAACAAAAAATTGAAAAAATAAAGACTATAACTATTAGGATTAAAAAGGTGACACTGTATTTTAATATTAATTATAAAATAATTATTATTAGTGATATAAGCAATGTTTTCACAAAAGCGTAGTAGTTTAATTGTAATGTGTTATTATTGTAGTAGTTTTAATTTTAAAAGTTAGTTAATATTTTGTTTCAAAGAGTTTAAACCCTAATTTTTATGGGGTTAATTTAAACATGGGATCCATGTTTCAAAATTTTTCTTTGTTATATTAAGCTGCAATTTATATGTTATCAATTTCAGGTGCTGTAACGGCTGCTATTTCATCGTTGATGCTGATTTTAACCGTGATTAATATATTTCCCTGAGTATTGTGCGAATTATTTGAAGAAAAAATAGATCTTTATCAGATATGTGATACATTTTTAGAAAGCGCTAAAAAATAAGTAAACCAAGATTTGTAAATGTGTGCAAATAAATTGTTTTATTAATGTGAACTAATAAAATATTTTACTAATTTGACCCGTATGTCAATTTCACCATCTATTATTCCATTTTTAATGAACATTCCGCCCTAATAACAAAATCTTTCACTTTCACATTTTATACTAAGCTGACAATCATTTCCCGATCGTTTTTAATTAAATTCAATTAAAAATTATATATCAGAAGCTCTGCTAACACTTTGAAGGAAGAGTTACAGAAATTATAGTTAAAATGGTTTTACTTTAATATTTACTTTGGCTCTATTCAACGGTGGTTTTTGTTCCATAAAAATCATACAACTATGATTTTTATACATTTGTTCCAATACAATTAAAAATATAAATCTCGGCAAGAAATATTTCAGTTATTATCTTTCCGTACTCACACAAGATTGAAAAAAATGAGAGTTTATAAGATCAAAGTATAGAGAAACATATTTGAGGGACGAAAAATAAGGATAATCAAAAAAGTTACATAATTAATAACTTCAAAGCTTGTATGTATCCCCAGATATATTTAGGATAGTCACATCATGCCGATCTAGGTAAGGTGGCCATGTGGTGCGTATGGGTGATGACAATCGTGTAAACAAAGTTTAATTTGGGAAACCTAAATATACAAAACCCCTTGGTAGGCCAATACGTCGCTTGGAAATTGGAAATTTTATTTTAGCTTCTCATCACGTCGGGATGTACGCCTATGTATTAATTACACTAATGTGTTAGGTATTATGAAGACTCAATTTCGAGGAAGTGTACTCACATTTGCATGGAGGGAGAGTGTGAAGCAAGTTAGGAAAAAAACTACCCTCAATACACTCGACCGGAATCAAACTCCAATCTCTCCGGTTTTAGGAAGTCTAGTATAATTTTGAGAGCAGCGCCTTAGTGGGAAAATATATATAATATTAACATGTTATCAATGGATACAAAAATAGTAGTTTGTATTTTTCCTAAAATGCTCTTTCGGGTGTGTTCTTACTGTAGCCTACCTTTTGTTTAACATATCCGTTTCTCACATTATTAAATACTAAAAAACAAATAAATATACACTAATCTGACAAATTTTGAAATTACATTTAAATATGAAAAAGAATATAGCACAATTTTGGAGGCTCGGTAAGCGAACAGAGGGGTAGACTAATCCTTTAAACTTCCACAGAGCGCTCACAATCACTCTTGTTGGTAACTATGTGGTAAAATACAACAGTTTGTCGGTAACAGTTACCGTGCCATCGGATCGGGTGAATAAAGCTGAGTTCTGTGAGATGTACTAGATATTGTTTTATAACTAAGTACCGCAAAGGACTACGTGGATCACTAAACAAAAGCAATCATGAGTACAAGGGTGACTGACCCCCCCCCCAAATAAAATACATAAAATAAATTAATAATCCACCGTCACTTACTATAGATTCATTCACACGTTCACCGAAAAATAATCGCAGAACAGAAACGTGGCCACGTGATGAGCTCTAAGCCAATCACAATATTTCCGCCTAATCGCCAAGATATGTTCCGCTCAAGTTCAACTCATCTCTACTTTCTTCGCTACTCTACCATTTAGTTCATGTTCCTTTTCAAATCCATTTCATGTTAGTTTTTTCTTCTTCTTCTGAGAAATAAAATATTATTATAAATAGGCATGTGTATGTATTCATTCATATTTAAAATATGTTTTGACAAAATATAACTACAAGTCGTACCAGTCGTGTTTTATTGTAATATTTTTAACTGTCAGAAAATGCCAAAATTACCGTGAATGAATAAAGCCAAATTTTATATAATCATCATCATCATCATCATCATTATCAGCCAGGTGACCTAAAACTTGTCGACTATCTTCAGCTCTAGTCAAATTGCAGTTCTGGCCCCCTCAGCGTAACAGGTAAGAAGCGCATGTGGCTACCTATAATCATGAACAAAAACAGTTAATACAATTTTAAAATAAGTTGAATAGTGTGGGGCCAAAAATTGACGAAAAATAGCTATTGGTTTAACCCATTTAGAATAATTATTGATTGATTGCTCATTTTTGATTAAACTTGTCACTATTTTGTTGCGATTGATCGTTTGGCCCCCCATAAAATCAACTTATTGATCACGATTGGAGCTAAAAAAATATATTATAAAATACTTTAAAACACCTTTATTTCAAAAGAATATTTTGAAATAGTTGAACAAAAACTTATGACAAACAAATCTTAGACTATTATAATTTCTGAAAATTTAATGTTTTACTTAATTATTAATTTAATTTAATTTTTAAAATCTTATAAAATTAATTATTATTTGGTTACTTTTTATATTTTGCTTCTTAATATATTAAAACAACTCATTATATCTAATGTGTAGCTATAGTAGCAAAACCATCAAGAAATTTCAAACTATTCTTACACTCATGGTGAGAAAGTACACAACTTTTCAAATACAGTTTATGAATTTACTATCGAAGAATATCTACCATTTACGTATAAGATCCAATAATCTTAGTTAATGGGGGAAGATACATATAAAATATGTAGGAAAGCTACACGAAAAGACAATGGTTCTATAACAATAATAAATCATCATAGTTGTAACTTCATCTTTTCGAGATATCGAGTAAGAATATCTCAATATTTAGCAAATAAATTTATGAGCTATAAACACGTAATCTTTTCCCCCCTCTTCGAAATATTATCGTTGTAGTTCACACTTAAATCGGGGATGTAGGAAAAGCGAGAAAAGGTAATTGTTTTGGCAGTTTTGATATAAAAACATTTTTTATTCAAAATAAATATTGCTTCAATAGAAACATGAGTTTAATTTTCTTCATATGTTGTTATCAACAGTTCTTTAATATCTGTTAAGTGTGTCCAGAAATTTAATGACACAATATTCTATTAATTTAAAATGTTTCTCGTCTAACGTCAATAACAGGTGTTGTGACCTGGCGGTCTAGGGGTAAGGTGTCAGACTTCTGTGCTGGCAGCCGGTGTTCAATCCTCGGTCCTGGCACAAATTTATCTGATTACAAAACCCTTCCTTCACCTCTGACAAGACATCTTGTGAATGTGGGGAATGCCAGGCCACCACCGTGGTTCGGATTCCACGTTAAACTGTAGGTCCTCCATTTCATCTCACAATCACCCTACCATTACACATTAGTGTAAGTGCGTATAACCCGAACGGGTAGTAAGACGTGGTGCATAATAAATATAATAATAATAATAATAATAATAATAATAATAATAATAATAATAATAATAATAACAGGTGTTAAAAAGCCGTTGATACCAACATGTGAAGAAAATTAAGCTCAATGTTTATACTGGAGCAATATTTGATTTAGCTTGTCCAAAAAAAGTTTTTCTATAAAAACTACAAAAACACTGGCCTTTTGTCGCGTCTCTATTTTAACGGATTTTTGTCTACAACATGTCAACAGACTCTTTATGTCTTAAGAATGAGTGTTTTATAACAAATCAAGAACTCGCATCAGTAGACATGTGGGAAGGCGTCAATCTCGTCTGGTTTGTCGATGAGGGTGCGGCTGGGGCTCAAATTCCAACCGGATATACTGAGACGATTTTTCTTAATGGTTCCCAAATCTTCCTCTACGCAAGTGAGAGTATATTGACCTTCCTAATTAGCGTAAATGTGTGAATAGCCTGGACGGGTATTAAGAAGTGGTATAGAAATAAATACCTTGTATAACATAAACCATATTATATAAAATTGTAGGTTTTGATAACAATTTTGTAATGCAGATACGAAATGTGTGTTTAACATATATTTTATTGTGAACACGCCATTAGATAGGTCCTATGTCACGTGTGAATGAGACTAACTTCTAGATAACAGTTTTTTATAGACTTTGGATCAAACGAGTTTTAAATTCAATGTTTTATGAGCAATATAAATTAGTTCCTTGATATCGAAAGAACTTATTTTGTTAAACCACCGATGGATATTGAAAGTGTTTACTCTGTCTCAGACAATATCTTCATCAGGCGACTGCGGGTGATTAAGCAAGAACGTTGGAAGCAAGAATAAAATTGAACATCTTTTGGCTCGTGAACAGTATTAGTAGGTGTTTGGTAAAAGTACCCCATTGTGTCTTATAAAGTTTGTATATTTATATGGGAAAATATCAACATTTGCTTATTAATAACTTATTATTGGTTTGGTTATGCCAAAATTGTGTTTTTTTTGTTCCATATGAAAATGTGACTGAATAGCGTATGTAAACCCCAGTGTTAGAAAACTAAACTCTGACACTTTTATGATATAGTTACTACAAAAACTGACTATATAATATAAATACGTGTATATATATATATATATATATATATATATATATATATATATATATATATATATATATATATATTATATATATTATTAGTTGGTGTTGTGTGTGTGGTCAGTGAAAAATGCAATTATTTTAAGTAGCAATGTGTTCGTACATTATTATTTTTACTTCACCCCACATAAATATTGGACTAAATAGCCAAACTACTATAGTTGTTCAATAAAATTTTAGCTGCATATAAATGTCATATTCTTCAGATTTAAAAATGCCACCTAGACATAGGAATTGAATATGGGACCTTTGGCTTAGTAAGACAATGCTCTAACCACTGAGATATACGGGAGTTTCCCCGTGGCCTGGGCCATTTTCCCTTATATTTTAAGGTAGAGTCTGTGATGGACGTGCGGAAATCTTCATCTATATAGGGAACGATAAATTAATAACGCAATATATCAGATAAGGCAGCTATCTTTGACTTGGGAGGGGTTTATGCTACCAATAGTATGTTGACAATAATTTATAGAAATTGAAAAATGATAGGTCATAATTACTTTACAATAATACATTGATTGAATTTGTTTCAGATTAAAATGTTGTTATCTTACAGTTGTATTTGTTCTTGCGGGGACTGTCCTGGTGAAATGTCAAAATTGTACAGGTGAGGCCACTCTTGCTAGTGATATATTATAGATAATAGCTACATACTATTGCATTATATTTAAGTACATATTTAATACAGGGATGTATTGGTGTTGTAGGAAAAACCTTGTCATCTAAATAAACTATCTTAGTCACTTAAAAATAATCAATAGACTCAATTTCTCTGTAAGAATACTAATATTATTATTTATTTTTTAAGTGTTCTGTCTTACGACAGGTCCATTCCTCTTGTCAGTAAACTTAGAACGCCAATGCGCCCTGTCCTCTCTCATTTTATATTACTATAAACTTTAAAAGGCTAGTAAATAAATTTAAGATAGTATTTTTTTTCCTACATTAGGAACACAAATTATTCTAATACTTTCATTTGCAATTAAATTTCAAAATAATGTAAGTGAAATCCTATCTCATACATACCAGAGATCCATTTCGATGGTCGAAGTGTTTAAGGCATCACTCTTGCAATAGACAAAAATATGGTGACGGTGAGATTTGGGTTCAAATCCCGGTCAGGTGTACTGAGGGTGGTTTTTCCCTTAGTAGTTTCACACAAAAATTTGAAGACACTTTTTCTGAATTCAACCCTCATCATCCCTAACATATTGGTATGCTCTGAACGGGTAATGAGACAGGGGAGGAATAAATGTTAATATACATACTTGCGGGAAGGATTGATCAAAATTGAACTGACATCTGGTGAGAATATGAGCCAACTCACCGGCTCAAATTCACCTAAACGCGAATATTGAGATGTACGTACGTACCTGTTGTTGACATGCTGTGGGGTAGAATAAACGAGCCCTCCTGACTTAACCACCCATCAACTTTCCACCAAACTGCGATTTCCTTGTTTGCAGAACTCGAACCTGTCAGCAGCTTGAGCCTAAATGTTTCAACTTCCCCGGCGATCATTGAATGGACAGCTTCCAACTCTAGCCAAGAGTGTCTAGAAGGCTATGAAGTTTGTTTGGTGGTCACCACCCATCACAACACGACCACGAGCTGTAGCAACGTGACTGTGGAGGTGACGAGTTTCACCGCGGGTCAACAAATCCAACATTGTGTCGATTACACCGCCACAGTGACGGCCTTTAGTATCGATGGTATAAGATCAAACTCCAGTCTCACGACTCATCTTTACTATCCGGAATTCTTTATTGGTAAGATAATTTTAGTTCTTCTTTCATTCATATTATTATTATTATTATTATTATTTATTATATTGAGGTATTAATGTGCATATTTCGAACCGGCTGATTATATCAACACATGACTTATACACTTACTTAAATCTAGAACATACACAACACCCAGTCTTTGACCGTTAATTCATCACTGTGAGAGGGAAAACCCACATTTCAACAAATGTAATTTTTTAACCGTGCCAAGAATCGAATTCAGGACTCATAGTTCAGTAGGCATACACGCTATTGACAGAGATAAGGCGTAGGAATTTAATTTATAAACATATTTAAAAGTATAATACATTATAATAATGATTATTGAATTATTTTTGGAGCTAGCTAGTGATCGAAAACTAAAATTAATATTATCGAGTAAAGTACCAATGTTGTATGTAATATTTCAAACGCCATATTCAGTACACATTGACAACATAATATTATTTTATTAGTGTTATTTTATTGGTATTGATAATATATATTAAAAGTGACAGCTGAAGATCATATTACTTGACGTATGAATACATTAAAGTAGATCCAGCAGCGTTTCTATCTTCCGATAAGTTTCATCCTATGGAAAGAGGATTGAACAATATTATTTATTTTTTAAATCAGCAAAGGGTAGCTATTGTTGATTAACTTTCTCTTATTTTTTTCAGATAATGTCATAAATATCTCAAGAACAGTGAATAGCAGCTCGATAATATTAGAGGCTCACACATTGTCATCCTACTCGCTCTGTACCATCCATATGGTAGCTTGCATGGGATCAGAATTCGGGAGTATGTGCCTGGATGGGACAGAAACAGAAATTAAATTAGAAGCTCATGAATTATTTGCCTGCACTTACTACAGTACCGCCTTCTATGTGACCACTTCGGTTGAATCAACCATGTCAGATATTTTACAGATATATACAAACAGCTCAGGTAAGTAGCCAACGATATTTTTGTCTTAGAATCAAAGAGAGAAGTTGTGGGAAATGAAATGATAGCAATGATATTGGTAGTGAAAAGTTTCATTTTCTGGGTCTAGTGCTGAGAAATAAACGTAAAGGTTATCTGTTACAATTAGTCTTTGCTATATGTTAAATAATCAGTTAGACCCGTTTTTCACACGGGTAAGCCACAACAATAATTAATCAAACTTAGGATGTTGAACATCCAGTTGTCATCTTTTCTTTAATACGTATTTCTATGTACAATACCAAGCTATCTATGGCAATACCCAACTGTTTTATGACAAACCATAAATAAATAAACATGGTTTGAAACAAAACATTACACAGACCACAAACTGGGTTCAAAAACGTACATAATCCATCCAAAAAGGCAATTTTTTCTTCAGTCCCAGTGAAACTAAGTAATGTGCAGTATATTATTACAGAAACATAATGATGATAATAGCACCACACGTTCCATCCAGTTCATCTAGTAGAGGTGTCTAAGGTTCTTCTGGGCACACAATCACAAAGACAAAAAATTCTGCTATGTATCTATGTATTGTATATATATATATCATACATATAGGCTATATATTATGCCATATATGTATGGTATAAACAAATCATCTCATATGTCAGTGTTTTACAAACTGAAGTACGTGGCATACCACTGAATTTTATTAGTTAATAAATTATATTTTTATTAATAAGTCTAATAAACAAATTAACGCAAATTTTGAAGTGATGTATTGTACTTTTAGAATCCTTTCTTTTCACCTTTAACGGCTTTGTTCGGCTTATCTCATAAGATTTATTAACATTTAGAGGTTTTGTTTATACTTAGCAGGTATTTGGGACGTTTTTATGAAGAACTGGAAGGGGTACACTGGTTAGGCCATGTTCCCGAAAGCTTGGAAAATATTTTAATACGGGATACACCTTGATACCAATTCTTTATGGTAGATATATGAACTACCAATTACAAAATAGCCAAATAAAAGCGACTGTGATAGATCAAAACGATCTATTTGCCTGATTTTCTTATAAGGTGAAATACATAAAACATAATTCCTTGTTAATATCAGATCTCTGATCTACAAGTGCTACGTTGTTTATAATATTAATATATTGACATGATTTAACTTCTTATCTTGTTCTTTCTCCCAGAAACGTCTTTGATCGAGTCAGTAAGTGTTGGGAACATCAACCCAAGTAACGTGACGTTGTCATGGCAACCCGTGTATCTGCTGTCGCCCTGCTTTTCCAACTATAGAGTATGCCATCTGGAACAGAACTCTCTTGTAGAGCCTAGTTGCAGTACGCTGAGCAGCAATTTGACCACAACAATACTCTCTGATCTCAAGACACTCACCAACTACACGGTCAACGTGTCAGCCATCTTTCCTGACGAGACAGATTCGGATGTTATCAGCATAACATTTCGGACGTCAGGTAAGACACCTTATTTTGAAAGAGAGGAAATGTCTGTTCTAATTTATGTTAGTATGAAATTTTTATGAAGAATTTATTGAAAATAAAAACATAAATATATATAATTTTGAAGTGAGTATACATTTTTGTCTTAGTCTTTGTTTAAATTATGTTTGTAATAATATAATATGTTCAGAAATGAATGTACACTTTTGCTAAAACTGAAATTAAATTAATATCTTACTATTAGTTAGTCTACAAATATAATAATGTGTGTGAACGTCTATTTCACATCTATTTTAAGTTTGAGAGTTAAAGATTCCATTGGTGGGTAACCATATTATGGCCAGTAAAAGGGTAGTAATTATAATTGATAATTCACGTTTTTCTAAACAACCTACTGTATGTGCTTTTTCACTCCGTATTAATACCCATCCGGGATATACTAATTTTTTATATTGCATTAATGTTGTTAGGATGAGTAGAGTATAATTTAGAGTAAATTCACCCAGATTTGCGTGAAGGGGGAGTTGAGAAAGCATTAAAAAAACATCCTCAGTGCAACTGAATAAGATTAGAGTCTTGAAATCCCCATCACAGGGAAATCAGACCTAATGATCCTTCCATTTTAGTCCGTGAGCCCACCGATGTAGCACTCAAAATTGTTGTAAAATATGATACTGACCTCCTTTGTGATCTAGTAATCCTAGTTCCTGGCTACATATCCTGAGGTCCCGGATTCAATCCCAGGCGCTTCCAGATTTCCTGTGAAACTGTGAGTCTGGAACGGGGTCAAACTCAACCCCGTGAGAAGTAGCGGCTCCGCTCTAGAAAACTAAGGTTAACAGCTGGAGGTTTCGTTGTGCTGATCACATGAAACGCTCTATCCGCAAATGTTAGCATCATCATTATCGTTAAAAGTAGTGGCGGCCGCTCGGTTGGTATAGTTCAATTGTGGGTTTACGATATGGGATTAAAAAAAAACACAACTACTTTTTTGATAAGATTTTATTACCCACTCTCGCTTAGGCCTATATTATCACTTTATGATGGTACTGCCATATGTTGCATGTTTTGTTAAAGCAGAAAGATCATGTAAGAATGGCGTGATAACATTTATTTTAGCACCGCATCTTACCACCCATTCAGGCTATAGGCTTATGTACTAATTATCTTAATGGTTTTAAGGATTAGTAAGGTTATATTACTAGTAAGTGTAACCGAATTTGCGTGGAAGGCGAGTGTAAAACCATTTAAATAAAAAAAACCTCAGTACACCCGCCCAAATCTCGAACCTTGATCTCACCCTCAGCAGTCTAATCTACTTTAAGAGTAGCTCTTTAGACCATGTGGCCACTGGAGTTGTTGTGTGAGAGCATGCATTATTAGGTTGTGTACAAGGGTAGTTTGTCTTGTTAGCTCTTACCTTATCCCAGTATTTCCAGTATTAAAAAAAAGATTGCGATCATAAAAAATTGAATTTTTACAAGTGGGGGGGGCCAACTTCATGGACGTAACATAGGGGATGCCCTTGTGATCCTTAGGACAGTTTTCCAGTCGTATGAACAAAAGTTAGTGGAGTAAATATGGACTATAAGGGGTTCCCTGCACCGTATGACCCACCACCTTGGAAACAAGAGAGGTGGATTGTGGTTGACGGGCCCTCAGAGAAGTGTGGTGGCTAGAAAGTAGTCTGGGAACCAACTCCGATAGGGCGCCTCCCCAGGTGGGGTATATAAATATGTCCACCTCTGCTGGGCGCTTGGCGGACTCAGGTGTGAAATCCCGGGCACTATGGAGGGCCCAGCGGGGGAAGGTACCGGGGGCGTAATATACCTAGGGTGGACCAAATGTAACTAGGGGTAGTTGAATCTCGGATTTAAAGTTTGTATGATACCGGGCCTGTAAACACTGAATAAAAAAAATCTAGGCTAATAAAACCTTGAAATAACCCGTATAAATATAACTTCTAGATTTATTCATTTATTTAGCCATCCGGTCTTACCACCCATCATGGCTATATGCATGTGAAATTAATCATGATAAAATGTTAGTTATGAGGAAGGTTAAAATAAAGTAATTGTATTCGAATTTGCAAGGAGGGGAACAAATTAAGAAAAAATCCTTCAGAACACCAACTGGGGCTGCAATCAAGCTATCCCTTCTTTGAAATTCCAATATATTGTGAGATTGATGCCTTAAGATCATTTGCCCACTAATGCATGGGTTTTTAAAATTTAAACAATGTAAGCGTGTAACTTTTACGAATTGAGGTTGTATTTAGAACCAGTAGCGAATGAATAAAAAATCAGGTAGAAGGAGGGCTGCTTTGTAAAAATGTACTCAAATTTCTAGTCCAGCTTTAATTAACACATAACTATCCACCCTTATGAGTTATGACTCACGTGCTTATTAAAAATTATATGCATTTATTTGAAAAATTTAATTTGTGGAACGTAGATAAAGTGAATAGTTTTATTTAGCCATTTACTTATCATTACTTTACTTTACATTTGATAACTTTTTATATGTCTGTTTAGATTTTTATCCAGGGACATTTTTCGCTAATATATTATTATAAATATTATGTGATATATGAATGTTTTAATGATGAAGGATAATGTATGACTTAATCTTTTTCTTTTTTCTTTTAATGAAAATATTTTAACTTATATTTTAGCAAATTCATACTAAGCTTATGGTTTCTCTAATACTTTGATAGTATATTCTTATTTTAATAATATTGTTTTAGTGTTTAACTTATTTTATTATATGACCTACCACATTTGTAATCTTAGCTTTATAGGTTCGAAGTCTTAACTACAAAATTTCATTACTCCTTACTTAACCAATCTTTAGAATGTTTTCTAAAATCATTTACTTATCAGTTCAAAACATGGTAATATTTTCTTTTTGATTGGTGTATTGATATATCTTTGTAATATAGTATGTATTATGTATATATTTATTTTGTTAATTTCAGGTGCTGTGGTGGCTTTATTTTCCTCAATGATGTTTATTTCGACCTTGATTATTACATTTATATAATTACGTGTGCAAGTTAACATGAAAAAATTGGCCTTAATATCATCTATAGCACAAGTTTTGTAAAGTATGCAATTAAAAACAACCTATTAGAGCCTTTAATCAAAAGGATTTTAATTTAAACCAAATGAAATATTTTACAGGACTAAAATGAGTAACACTACAATATATTATACAGAGGTAAATGTATTTAGTATATTTTGTGTTTAATTGAATCGTATTTTATTTTATCATTATTATATATTATACCATGTGTGTAACATAATATTTATACTATCTCATTTATTGTTTCCACTAAAATATTATCATCACAATTATTAATAGTTTGATTTAAAGGCACACTATTTAAATTTGACTTTTCTAATTATGTAGTAAAAACACGTTATTGATCGAAATAAAGTTATTTGTTTTTGTTTTGTCTATCAATTTATTAATAATTCTTTTATTTAAGGAAATATATCAAACAAGGATTTAATCTATCTATTTTTTATTTTATAAACTTCTATCTGAATTTATTAATTAATGCATCACAATATCCAAGTTTATCAAATGAATTGTTTTAATTTTTGGTAAGATTAGCAGTTAAATTAAGTTTACTTGCTGTAAATATTTATAGACAATTATAGTATTCGTATTATTTTGAGCATGCTTAATATTTATTATCAAGGGATGTAAAGTTTAGGATATCCAAAACCATAGGTTTACCAGTTGTTCTCAATGAGTGTGAAACATGGTCTCTTACCTCACATGACGAAAACAAATTTATCATGTTATTAAACAAGGTGTTTAGGAATAAATTTGGTTCAGAAATGATAAAGATACTGAGGAGTGGAGAAGGTTACATAATGATGAAATAAACACCCTGTACTTATCCCAAGCCATTGCTAGGATAATCGAATTTCATAGACTACGATGGGCAGGACATGCAGCGTGAATGGGAGAATCTAGAACCGTGTTCAGTGTATTGACTGGTAAACCCAATGGGAAGAGATCATTGGGAAGACTTAGACGCAGATAGGAAGATAACATTAGAATGTAACTGAAAGACATAGTGTGTAATGAGGTGGTCTGGATAGAACTAGCTCATGATAGGGATACGGTATGTACGTTTATAAGTGTGTTAATAAATTTTAGAGTTCCTAATACCAAATAGTAAGTAAGTTTTGTTGGACATAGCCGCCGTTATAAATAGGTTTTAAATTTTGTTAAATTAATGAGAACTTTCAGATAGTTATAAGTTATAACATTGTCATGACATTTTTGAATCTCGCGTTTATTTGTACCATCCCATCCATTCTTGTGACAACATTCCTCGACATTACTTAGTAGAGTCGTTTGTCTCAGGCAATTTGTTCTGTGACTTTATCAAGTGCGGTCAGTAACAGAAATGACAGAAATAAGTAATTATATAATAATAACATACCTATTTAATGAAACTATTCATATTTATTATAAGTATTTTTCAAACAGTGTGCCACGAAGGGTCAGCAAAAACCATTAAAATTCATGATCAACATTATTTTAAAAATAATACAAATATTAGAATTTTGCTATTGAACTTTTAAGCATAACTTTAATTGCTTGTTTTAATGACATAATCTTTCCTATACAAAACTGATGGTGTGCCTTGACAAACTTAGTGCCTTATTCGGCATGTGGTGAGCTGAAAAAGGTTGATAATCGCTGTTTTATAAAGCTATGAACATTTTTTAATAAACAAAAACATACACACAATAGGAAAAAAAAGATATATTTCTTAAGACCTACATCTACGTTATTCACGATAATTTCGCCTTTCTCTGATTACTGAAATTAACTTAAAAATAAAATACAGAACAAGAGTTCAAAGATAAGATAAACGCGTGCGTAGATATTTCACGACATAACAAGAAGTAAGCATGATAAAATATTTTATGGCAGAACAAGAAGCTTAGAAATAGAAATCACGCGTGCATAGATATATCACGACCTAACAATAAGTTTAGAGATAAAGAGACCTGATTAGGAATGTGAAAACAGTATAGATACTTTACTAATATCGATACTAGTAATTTTTTACTCCATAATTCTTTTCCGATACTTTTACTGATATAAGAACTCACACTTCGGTATCGAAAAGAAACAACATTTTTGCTATCTTCATTCGTGCAGGTTTAAATGTTTAATAGTCTGGACTGTGGAGGAAGAACAAATGACACTATTTCTCAATTCTCATTAATTCTCTGCATGACAAATTAGAAGCCATTCAATCTCATTTAGCTCATCAAGTTCAATGGCTGTTCTTTCATCTTTTTTATCAATATATCCTGGTGCCTAACCGGCCGACTAGTGACCAGTTTACTACCCCTTTATCAATGAACACGGTCATCACAAACTAAACAAAAGACGCTTGTGTAGAGCTCAATTAACTTGGTCAAATCAAGGGTGCCCCAAGCAGACGCAACAGGAAAGTTTATGTGGTTGTTTAAGCATGTGAAGCAGGGAAGGGCACCTATTCTTATATTGTTTGGCAATAGTTAATAATAATAATATATCTTGATGGAGTATACCAAAGATGAAAGTAGTTAAAAAATCGCACCTTCCAAAAACGAATTATTGAAGTTTTTTTAAAGAAGTTGGATAGAAAAAAAGCATCTTGTATTTTAAAGTATTAAAAACCATTACAATTTTCATTGTTTGAATAAATATGAAAATACAATTATTATTATTATTAGATGAAAAAATTATTTTCCATATTAAAATTTTGATACCAATACTTACTGTTATCGATCATTTTCTTTCGATACTAGTACGGTATCGATACTTTTCTTCCGATACTTTTAATGATTAGAGTATCGATACTTTTCTTTCTATACACATCCCTAGGCCTGATAGGATATTTTACTACGGTAACCAAAAGCTTAGAGATAAGAAGAAAGCGTGATAAAATATTTCACGACATAAAAAGAAGATAAAGATAGAAAGTATGGGTGTGAAGATATTTCAAGACAGAACAATAAGTTCAGTGATATGAAGAGTACGTGACAAGGGTGCTCATATGAGTTTTCCAAATAGGGGGCGGATTTGGAGTCCTATCTGCCAAGTGTATGGCAAGTACCCCACCCCCCCCTTCTTAAGAAAAAACTTCAGGACTTTAACTTTGTGGGAGGGAATTTTAGGGCATCTGAACATAACTATGCACTAATTATATAAGTTAAAGAGCCAATTTCGTAAAAAAAGTTTCTGAAAATTTAGCAAAAACAAAAATGTAGGTGTAGCTGAACCAATTGAAAATAAACATTACATTTTTCGTAAACTTACTGAACAGAACAAAATGAAAAGAAAGCCGATGAAGAGGGAATGTAAGGAAATATATATTTAATAATTTTTATCATTATTATTATTATTATTATTATTATTAGCACCGCGTCTTACTACCCGTTCGGGTTATACGCACTTACGCTAATGTGTAATGGTAGGTGATTGCGAGATGAAATGAAGGACCTACAGTTTAACGTGGAATCCGAACCACGGTGGAGACCTGGCATTCCTCACATTCACAAGATGTCTTGTCAGAGGTGAAGGAAGGGTTTGGTAATCAGATAAATCTGTGCCGGGACCGAGGATTGAACCCCGGCCGCCAGCATAGAAGTCTGACACCTTACCCCTAGACCACCAGGTCACCTAATAATTTTTATCTTTTATCTCTGATAATAATAATAATAATTCAAAGTTGTTAATAGTAAATTGCAGTCAAATTACAAATACACCATTTTATTTTTTCATAAAAAAAAAGAGAGAAAAAAAAAAGTAAATATTGTAGCATGATAAGGCAGCTTCAGACCCCACCCCCTTATCAACTATTTATGGGCGCCCATGGTACGTGACTAGATATTTCCCGAAATAATAGGAAGCTCAAAGATAATAAGGACGTGTATGTGGATATTTTACGGTATAACAAGAAGCACAAATGAGGGAGGTCTCATTCATGTAATCACGTGTATTTAATTAATTGTAAAGAACCTCAAAAAGAGCTTCTAAAATTGCCAGCAACATTCACCTTAATACATGAAGGGAGTTAGGAGTGCAAACCCAACAGGTTTTAATTAAATTAAAACCTTCCATGGAAAGCACTAATTGCAGACGTATTTTAGTTAGTAAGTTTTTTAAAAAAAACCTCTTAATCTCTTCCTTCACCTCATCCTTAGAGAAATAATAGAGCCACTCATATCCTCTTATTTCCTAAAATGAGGAAGAAAAAAAATTATCATGGCCAAACTTATAACTGAAAATAAAATAAATGACAAATATATCCAGTATTAATTTGTGTACAGTCAGAGTCAAGTACAATATCTCTTCACCCAAACTTTAGACTCAACAGAGAATATAGAGTATTATAAGATTTAGGTCTTCGAATAAACACTAGATTTTGGTTTTATATGTCTTTGTACAAATAAATATAATTAACAATAATGTGTTTTGTTTTTTCAGATGTCAAAAATATTACATAGTTTTTTCTAATTTTGTTGTTATAATATTCTATTGTACAATGGATCCAATAAATGCACTTATTTCCCTCCTCCTATTAAGCTCGTAATTATGATTAGGTTTTTATTCAATCATTTAAAGACATTCCATAGTGGAACCCACTTCATTTCCATACCGAATCAATAAATACAGTTATTAAACTACACATTATTCACACCAAGAACTGGGTTTTAATGTCCTCATCAAATTTCACAAATTTCTAGAAATGATATTTAAGGTCACAAAAATAAACTTTTGCTATTTACTAAACTTTAATAATAGTTATCTATCATCTATCTATTTGTATATCATATTAATTAAATGAAGGATATATGTGTTTGTCATGGGGGTACGTGATATCTACAAGAAGTGGAGGTCTGAAATGTAAGAATTAGAATTTAAGAATTTACCTCATAGAAAGAATTTTCAAATTTTGGATAGATCTTTAAAAATTAATCAAAAAACAGAAAAATAAAGATATATTAACGCTGCGAGATATGTTAATACTACATTTCATACAGATGTGCATCGCAGGTTATCATGGTAGCCCCTATGCACGAACTTGTGGGAGTCAGAATTTTAAATATTTGATTAAATGTACTTTTTACCCTTTTTTACCTTACTAACCTATTGAGGGGTTTGAAACCCTTTTTATCCTTTCAGCCCTTGAGACACCTTTTACCTTTTTCATATTTTTTTAATCTTTGTTACCCTTTTATTTTCAATAACCTTTATATTTTTATTAGCTGTAGTTATTGCCTTATTTTAACCTTTTTTCTTATTAAACCTTTGTAGATTTTTTTTTGGCCTTTTTCAACGATTTCGGCATTTTCCTAAATTTAGTCTTTTTTCCCTTATTTCCTTTATTACCTTTTTAATTATTTTATATTTTTAAACCTTTTTAACACCCTTTTTCCAATTTTCAATTTTCTATGATGGATTTATTCTTTACCCTTTTTTTAATTTTTACACCTTTTAAACCTTTTTTACCTAATTTATCTTAGGATCTACTACAGGCTAAGCCGACTGCGTAATTATTGTAAAATGGTTTAAAGTGCAAAAGGGGCTAAAAGTAGACACAATCAACTATTTTTTAAAAAGGATGAATAATAAGGGTAAAAGTGTAAAGAGGATTAAATAAGTAAAAAGGGCAAGTTGAGTAATAAGGCACAAAGTCCAAAAGGTAAAAAAATGGCAAAAGGGCAAAAAGTTTAAAAAGGGCAAATAGTATATACAATAAAAATTAAAAAGATATAAGGGTTAAAAGAGGAAAAA
The DNA here is from genome assembly GCA_039000515.1 of Timema cristinae. Classification (NCBI taxonomy): domain Eukaryota; kingdom Metazoa; phylum Arthropoda; class Insecta; order Phasmatodea; family Timematidae; genus Timema; species Timema cristinae. The sequence continues at coordinate 37,511,243 of JBCFYV010000935.1, read as the reverse complement.
AAGATAAAATTGTAAACATGTTAAAAAAAGGTAAGTGGGTTAAAAGGTTGAAAGGGGAAAAGTGGTGAGTGGGGAAAGAAATGCTAGAACAGATTTAATGGATTTACAACATTTTAAAGTTCTACCCTTTCTACTCTAAAATAATACCCTTTTTGACCTTTTTCCCATTTCTAACCTTTAAATCCTTTTTTCACTTCTTACCGTTTATACATATACTTTTTAAATTAGATTTATCTTTTACCCTTTTTATCCTATTTAACACTTTTTACACATTTGCAACATTTTAATCAATTTTACCCTATAATAATTTATAAAATATTGCCAACACATTTTAATTAAGATTATTATTCTTATTTACGAATTATATACTTATTACTATTTTTTGTTATTCATTATTATTACAATTATTGTTAAAATTACGATTGTTATTTTACTAATATTATTATTAAGTGTTTTACCTATTATTAGTGAATTAATCTCATGTTTTACCGTAAATCATTTATAATTGAAAATTTTATTTTTATTGTGTTTTGTTTGAAGGTTCATTAGTTTTAGTGACTATTTTAAGCATTCACGACACATAATCTCCTTCTTAAAATAATTTTAATGTAATGTTTAGTATTTTTACCATTCAAATCGAACTTCACTCTGAACTCACAAGCTGAGAGTCAATATCCAGCTGAAATTAATGAAAATTATGAAATTTTTCTAAAATTATTTGGATTTGCGGCCACACCCAAGGTGAACACTGATACATTTTAGTTAGTATCTACCTTCTTTACTATGACCCCTTATATATTTGTGAGTTTAATCCACTAGTATCATCTTACTTTTTATTTTATCGTTGCGTCTTGCTACCTGTTCAGGTTCATGATAATTACTCTAATGGGTTAAGGATGAGAAGGAAAGCTTGTTTTAGAGGTAATATACCCGCATTTGCGTGGAAGCAGAGTGAGAAACAATTTAGGGAAAACCACCCTTAGCAGACTCAATCGGGATTCAAACCCTGATTTCCCCATCTACAGCAGGCCATCCAACACGACTCAGATCATTCACCCACTAAAGTGGGCATCTCGCTGTTAATTATGTTAATTTTTTTCACTGATCAGGATTTGACGTCTTCGCTTTTCTTGCATCCGTCATAAAATTTCACTGAAACGTAAAGAAAATTAAATCGATTCATATTTTTCACGGACAAATAACTAGCAAAGTAGCTTTGCCGGCGACTTAGCGTTATCTGTTGTTTTTATCTTGTTTATTCTTGATAAGCTTCATCTGTAGCTAATCTTGCAGATATCAATCATTTATATGACGACTACTGACATGTGCACCTTCTTACTATAGGCTATACCTGGTTTAGCGGAGATATAAATGAATCACGCTCTTACCAGCTTCGGTGGCCACGTGGTCTAACGCGCTAATCTCACATGTTCTGTCAAAAATGGAAAGACCAAGGATTGATCCCAGTAGGATACACTGAGATTTTTTTACCTAAATAGTTTTCTACTATCCTTCGGCGTAAATTCGGGTGCACTTCTTACTAACTAAGCCTTACTAATACCTTAAACATTAATGTAATTATTACGTAGGCGTATAATTTGAACATGGTGCAGAGAAAAAAAAAGAAGAAATTACGGCCTCGGTGGTCTTGAGATAAAGTTTCTCACCTCAAAATTAGTTGTTCACAGTTTCAAACCGAGCCTAGGTCAACAGATTTTTTTTATCAAGCGATTAAAAACCGTGGTGTAGTAGAGGTAGATACATCGGTTCCATTTTGATTATGGCGTGTAAAAGATTCCTAGAAACTATATCAGATACTTTTGCAGAAATAATTCTAGGCTCATTATCGCTCTTGCATAGAAATTCAGTGCGGAAAACAACGGGAAAATCACAATTTAATGTATTCCCAAGTAAGTGTGCGTTCTCCCAGATGCTGTGGGTGGGCGACACTAGACAGCTGAAGGTCTAGAGTGTGTGCGTGCGTGGGCTTCTTCGGATGGTTGAATAACATCGCAGGGCAAACTTTGAATTGTAGACTCGCAATAACTATTAAATAAATTAACTTCTCATGTAGTTTCCAATTAGGTTAATTAAATGAGGTACACTGAGATAGTCACTTATCACACCACAGAAAACATAATGTAAAGAGTTAATCTATAGTGGGATTCTGGTAGTAAAGAACGTTTAGAGATACAAATATAGTTGAATTAATATAAACAATGATAACATTTTACTTTAATATTAACTAGCACAAGTAACAGCTCTCAGCCGGGGTAAACATGCAATGAATTACGAGGCTACACCAAGCAACTTTTTTTTGCTTCAAACAAAGAGAAAAATATGTTCTCGGTTTACTTCTTCCAACCAAGTTTTAAATATATTTTAAAATATCTTATCAAAAATTTAAAATTCCAGCTTCAAGGTACACATGTTTATGCTCAGGACCTACTAATTTTAAAATTTCAGACCTCTGCTTATGATAGATATCGCCAGACACTCATGACAGACAAACTCTTCATTCTATTAATTTAGATAGTATTTCCTAGGTATTTCTATACGCTATAAAGTGTGACGTCACATGATTTTACGGATAAAATAATATGTGAGAATTAATTTATTAACTTTTAAAACTATAATAAAAAGTTCATCTTAAATAAATGGAATGGCACTAAGGTCAAAATAAAGTAAGTATTTTTTATTTCGAAAATATATACAGTATCATAATTTTTACCAAATTTTTACCTAAAAATTATCAATTATTATCGTTATAACATTTTGCGTTTGTGTATATTTTGTATTTATTCAGTCTGTTATTAATTTAATTGAACTTTGTTTTTATAAAAATTATTACTTAATATGATTTAAATTGTTTGAACACATTTACTTATACTTGCACGTATTTATACGTTACCTATCAAAATGATTATATACTAACATGCCTGCTTAGTCGCTGTTGCAACAGCTGTTTTTCTAACTGCGAGTTGCGACAGGAGCAATAATAAAACATCAGCCAGGTCACATGGCTCGATCGGCAACTTATTTCCATTCCACCGGTTTCTTCTGCACTCTAGCGGCAATCCTAAAACTATTTACATGTGCCTCGGTAGCTCGATACCTTTTTACATCATCATCATCATCATCATCATCATCAAAAGAAACACATAAGTGATTTCTTCTATTTTTCCAATAAATAAAACTTTATAGTTATCTAGCTTGTAGTAGATGTAAAAGAAATTATACTTAAAAAAACAGGGGTGATTAAAATTGAAATTGTTACTACTGGCTAAGTTTGAGTTACTGTTTTAAAGTATTATTTTTATTATTATTATTACGCATCTCTAGCCGTTGGCCGTCTCATGCCGGATGGTTATACCATCCGCCCACGCTTGGTCTTGCTCGCGGCCACCCAGGAAAGCTTCTCTAGGAGTCGCCATTGCCTTCTGCCAGGTCGTTTCTCCATAGTGTTCCCCTCCGCCGCGCACAGAACAGAAAAAAAATTAGGGAACGGAAGACGTGGGGTAAAGGGAGTTCTCCGAGCTGCACATAAGAGACAAGTATTAGAGTTCATTTTCTTGCAAGACCATATTCAATGAGCCGTTTTATTCACACCCTCGCTCTCATACGAGGATGGAAATAGCGTAAATCTTCAGAGGAAGGCTTGAGGACATAACGCACATCACGCACTCCGTCACTATGAATGGTCTCACTTTGTCCTACTATCTGGCCCAAATTGCTGCTTATATAATAAGCAGTGGTCACTATCACATCTTTCGTAAATTCAACAATTCCATTAAGATGGAGTTCACAAATAATTTAAAGTTCATTTTGCCACGGGCCCGGGCTTTCATCATGGTGATACTCCTATTTAAAACTAACTTATAACTATACATATATGCAAAATATTTAACCTAAATTACACACATTTACGCTCATTTATCCCTATGGACTCTTGGACTCGCGCTTTTTATGTGGCTGACGTGAGCGCGTCTCGTCTCGGTGTCGTCTGCAACTTTCTGAAGGAGGACCGTGACAGGGGTGAGGAACTTAGTCACCTCCCACGGGCCACACCACTTGGGACACAGCTTAGCCGATCTTTTGTCGACCGCGGAGCTCAAGGGGAAATCTTTACATAGAACAAGGTCTCCAACTTTAAACGAAACGGGAATCCTACCTTTGTTATATGCATTAGCCACCCTTTTCTGTGCCTTCCTAAGATGGTCCAAGACACTCCTACATCTATCCTCCAAGGAAACCTCATCACTATCCATTAACAGGGATGAATGTCCCAAATATTAAATAATGGGTGGACCAGCTCCCGCCCAAGGAACACGGAAGCCGGCGAGCATCCAGTCGACTCGTGATAGGCGGAGTTAAAAGCCATATTCAAAAAATCTAACTCTCTATCCCACTTCTGTTGTACTTGATTATGAAAAATAGTCAGGGCTATTCCCAGGTTCCTGTTAAACCTTTCTACATGGTTAGGTCCCGGATGGTAAGGACTGGTAGTGATATGCCTGATGCCCCACCCGAAGCACATGTCATGAAAAGTAGCTGATCTGAAACAGGGTCCGTTATCGCTCACTATGGTCTTGGGGGCCCCAAAGAATGCCCACACACGCCGACACAGGGTGTTTACAGTAGTAGTAGCTTTCATGTTCCGTAAAGGAATCAAAATAACGAATTTGGAAAATGCATCAACCAAAACAAGAATACAAGAGTTACCTAGGGATGATCGGGTGATAGGCCCCACATAATCAACGAACACCTTCTCCCAGGGGCGTTGGGCTACATCGGCCGAATGCAGCCCAACCCTGGAATTATGGGCAGGTTTGGCCATCTGACAGTCTTCACACCGACTAACCCATTCCTTCACGTCCTGATATTGCCCAGGCCAAAAGAATTCTCTCGAGATTTTCTTGACCGTCTTTAACACACCAAGGTGACCTCCAAATATCGAATTGTGAAAATATTTCATTAACATGGGGCGTACAGACGCCGGAACAACAACCTTCCTACCTTTTCCTCTAGCCATGGTAATAACAAGAAGATCTCTCAAAATAGAATACTGACCCACCAGTTCCCCTTTCCTGATCCTCTCCATAATCTCACGACACCATGGGTCACTGCCCTGATGATCCCTGATAGAAACAAAGGACTCGGGTATCGATTTAATAACCAGCGAAGTGGGCGTAATTTCCTCTGCACCAATGGGATTACAGTCTTCTGCCATGCGTGATAGAGCATCCGCAGTAACGTTTAGTTTCCCAGAGATGTGATGGGTCGAAAATTTGAATCTTGATAACCTCCAGACCCATCTCCCTACTTTGCCTAATTGTTTTGGATGATTCCACATCCATGCCAGCGCCATGTTGTCCGTGTATAATTCAAATTTTCTCTGCTCTAAATAATCCGCGAACCGTTCTATACCAGTAACACAAGCAAGGCATTCCTTTTCATAGGCACTGTACCTTCTCTCGGCCTCGGTGAGTGTCCGGCTAGCGAACGCCACCGGCCTGACACCCTCCGGAGTCCGTTGAGAAAGCACAGCACCCAGAGCAATTGCAGAAGCATCCACGTGAAGAAGAAAGGGCATAGAAAAGTCGGGCATCCGCAATACCTCTGGTGAGATGAGTTTACTTTTAAGCAAATCGAAGGCACGAGCTTGCTCCTCACCCCAACAAAAGACAACGCCCTTCTTTTTTAAGGAGTTAAGAGGCGCGGCTATTTCAGAGAAAGATGGAATGAACCTAGCATAATATGCGCACATCCCAATGAAACGCATGACACCCTTAAGATTTCTGGGCGGGGGATAATCAACAATGGGGCGGATGCGCTCTGGGTCTATGAGAAGATTCCCCGAACAGATAACATACCCAAGATATTTAATAGATGGCTTTGCCCACGTGACCTTATCAGGATTAACCGTTAAGCCTACTCTACGCAAGCGACATAATACTTCCTCTAAATGCTTTACATGATCACTCATCGAGTCGCTATACACACATATATCGTCTAAATAGTTGAATACATAATCAAATTTAATATCAGCAAGAACGTGATCCAAAACGCGACTCAACGCCTGTCCACCAATACTACAACCGAGAGGAACGCGATTAAACTCATACTGTCTCCATGGGGTGACAAAGGCCGTATATTTTTTTGATGACTCGACCAGGGCGCATTGTAGAAAACTTGCATTAAGATCAATTAAACTGAACACTTTCGCCCTACCTAAGTGCTGAAAGGCTGAGTCAATACTTGGCATCGGATAAGGATCGAACTGGATTTTTTTGTTGATTTTCCTATAGTCCACAACCAATCTATAACCTTCCCCCTTCTTAGGTATAATGAAAGCGGGACTGGCATATGGAGAATTAGATGGACGTATGACTCCTTTGGACTCTAGATCATCGATCAACTCTCTAAATATCTTCATTTTTGGGGGGGCGCAAGAGTAGGGACCTGACCTCACAGGAATCTTGTCCTCCACCACAATTTCATAAGGTAACACGTCACATTTTCCAAGTCTAGGAGTAATAACATCCGAAAACCTTGAGATAATCCCATTAACCATATCTTCGTCACTATTCATAACATACATAGAAGACTTAATAGAAGAATGACACAAAGCAATAATATATCTTGGGGCGAATTCGAAAGACAATTCTCCACGACTAGAATTAATTATAGCACGGGTTTCCCATAAGAAATCATTACCCAAAATGATATCATAGGGGAGGGCAGGAACACAAAAAAAACTTCTTTTCCAAGAAAAACCAGCTATTTTAATGGACAAATTTATCTTCTTACTAGCTAATAACAAGTTTCCATTTCCCACAATGAATGGCCTAGTATCGATATGTTCAATAGGAATTTTCTTCGACCCAATTACACTATCCAAAAAGGTAGAGTTGATAAATGATCCACTGGAGCCAGTATCCAGCAAGGCAGAGCCAGTCTTTGACCCAATCGTAACCCCAACAACAGGAGGGAGGGGATAATTATGCTTAGAAACCTTACGCGTGGTGGGCCCCTTTTCACCACCCCGCGTTACGCGTTTCCCGCTAAACAGTCACGTTGGTAATGCCCAAAACGACCACATCGAAAACACTTGATACGAGATACATCTAATCGTCTTCCTGATCTGATAACACCAAGAGGCCTTGCTCCGCGGGTAGCAGAAATATTAGAATCAAGCGGCGTAGTTGCCGAGGCTGAAACCACCCTATTTTGAGGGGAGATATTCTGAACTCGCGTTGGATAGTTTTCAAGATACTCTTTTTCTGCTAGTAACGAACCCTCAATATTACTGGCCAATGAATATAACTCTGCCAGGGTGGTTGGTCTGTGTGAGAATATAAAATGTCTCCGCGTCAACGGGGAGACATTTTCTAAAATAATTTCAACTACCTCTTCCTCCGCTAGGTTGAGATTTAATATCTCCGCGGATTCAGAGATAGCCAATATAAACAATCGAAATGGTTCCTGAGGCCGCTGAAACCGTCGCAACTTTTCGTTACAAAGTCTCTCCTTCTCTCTCTTTGAGCATAAAGACTCAAGGATGCGACTTTTTACCATATTCCAAGGAAGACCTAATTGTAAACATTCCGAAACTAGATGCGCTAAAAAACCGGAAGTTCTCCCTAAACATAACGTAAGGAACTCCGCATCGCCTATAAGTCTAAGTTTAGCAATTCTATTAGCTTCTAACAGGAAATTAAACAAAGCAGAACAAGACTGGCCGTCACAAACTGGAAGTAGCTTCAAACGCTCACTAGCAACTTTACTCTGAGTTTTAGAGACGGCAGTAACCGGCTGATAACTAACCGAATCCCCGGGGGGAGTGATCTGCTTATGAGCCCCATCTAATTCTAAAGGACCTGACTTGCATGGATCGGAGTGTTCCAGAGGGGGGTGGCTAATGTCATAGCTAATATTAATATTGTCTGTGTCGCTGGACTTACTGATACTTTCAGACAGCAGGGACCGCAACACACCAACAGTAGCCTCGGGGGGAAATGATATATTTCTCGCCTTGAGCTCCCGGTGAAGCTCCCCAGTTTTGAGTCCATAGACGTCCGATCTGGTGCTGATCAAGCTTCCCAGTGGGGTGGCCATGTCGGAGGATGAGTTCATGAAACAGGTCAAAAAACACAATTAGGATGGAGAAGTAACACTTACGCGCACTCTATATAGCAGAGTGGCGCAGCTTGTAATCCCAAAGCTCCAAACTAGAGGGATACAAAACATAAATATAAACAAAATCTACAGTTAAAGGGAAATAAAATAGAATATAGAGGAGCGCGCAGAGTGAATATCCTAAGTTGTGAATTATAAAATGCTGGACATTTAGCATGTCCCCAGCGCACGCCACTCACTCTTATGAGTAGCGGGAAAACACGGTCCACCTTCACTGGTTACCTGACATATCAATATATAAAAAGGTTGAAGGCTAATCCCTCGCACCTTTTCTAGACATAGGGATAATATGGCGTATTTATGAAATAGAATAACTTCAAGCCTTAGAATCATTTAGCTTTAATTAATGCCAAACTTTATTAAATAATAAGCATATTATTTGAAGAGCATTTAATAATTCAGTTATATATATATTATCCAAAAAAAAATATAGTTCCTTAAATATTTACTCTTTTCCTTCTAATCGTTACATTATTTATTAAGTACCCTAAACATATTACGTAAAGACAATTATTGATGCATAACATTAACTTAATATGATCATACGTCATATAGTAAATAATCTTACCAAACTAACACATTTTTGATGTTGTTGCACAAAGCCACCTGTTACTAAAAGTTTTAGTTCCATCAAAATACCTCATACCACTACCATTAAACTTTAACGCTAACAACCTACTAGCGTAACTCACAAAAGCTTTAGCCTATGTCCTAAACAAGGAGTATAATACAATTATAAGTATCAAGGATATTTCCTAACATTGCCCCATTAAGTTTGTTTATTTGTTACTATTTTGGCACAAAAAGATAATGACAAAACTATCCTAAAAACAACAATCAAGAAACTAGTAAAAAAAAATAATATAAAGTTAAGTTGATCTATATAATAATCTAGCGCAATACTCCATTCTGCTAACATTGAAATTCTCAGCACCATATTCCAAACACTTTCCCGCCTTAATGTTTACCAAACCCAAAGTGCCATATTTACAATAGAGACAAAAAAGTTACTTGGTTGAGAATAAAGTTCGCGCATAATGCCTAGTATTCATAATACAGAAGATGCCTGACTTTACAATACGCTCATTATAAAATATATCAAAAGACGAAGATTAACCCAAATACATTATAATTAAATTTGATAAAAGATCTAAAAAGAATTTTGACTAGTTCCCAAATTTACATTTAACCGAAATTGGATTTTATTCTTACATTAATATAATATGTCCTTTACGCCGACGCTTATCCCTACATGGTCGCAGCCAAGTCCAAGAGTGGCGTCTTCCTCGACGGATGGTCTTTTATATGGCTCACTCATCGAACAGGATAGGCACAAAGGAAGGGGGGCGCGCGGGTAGAAGAACATTCCATATTATTCTGGCAACGCCTGGCAGTTACCATCTTGTTCTCGTTTCTTGAAGTTGGGCGGACTGATTATGTTAGCGGTGGTGCCGGGCTCTGGTGGCGAGAGGCAGAACTCGGCTCAGTCTTGGCAGTTGTTCACTTGTGGTTCGTGTAGTCGGGTGTTTGTTTGCGCACGGTGCTCGGCCAGATTAGTGGTATTGGGTAAGTGAAATATTATGCTTGACTGTCCCCATTTTGTTGACTTGGAGCAATAATTGCTACAGTCACTTATCACACAACAGAAAACATAATGTAAAGAGTTAATCTATAGTGGGATTCTGGTAGTAAAGAACGTTTAGAGATACAAATATAGTTGAATTAATATAAACACTGATATCATTTTACTTTAATATTAACTAGCACAAGTAACAGCTCTCAGCCGGGGTAAACATGCAATGAATTACGAGTCTACACCAAGCAACTTTTTTTTTTGCTTCAAACAAAGAGAAAAATATGTTCTCGGTTTACTTCTTCCAACCAAGTTTTAAATATATTTTAAAATATCTTATCAAAAATTTAAAATTCCAGCTTCAAGGTACACATGTTTATGCTCAGGACCTACTAATTTTAAAATTTCAGACCTCTGCTTATGATAGATATCGCCAGACACTCATGGAAGACAAACTCTTCATTCTATTAATTTAGATAGTATTTCCTAGGTATTTCTATACGCTATAAAGTGTGACGTCACATGATTTTACGGATAAAATAATATGTGAGAATTAATTTATTAACTTTTAAAATTGTAAAAAAAAGTTCATCTTAAATAAATGGAAAGGCACTAAGGTCAAAATAAAGTAAGTATTTTTTATTTCGAAAATATATACAGTATCATAATTTTTACCAAATTTTTACCTAAAAATTATCAATTATTATCGTTATAACATTTTGCGTTTGTGTATATTTTGTATTTATTCAGTCTGTTAATAATTTAATTGAACTTTGTTTTTATAAAAATTATTACTTAATATGATTTAAATTGTTTGAACACATCTACTTATACTTGCACGTATTTATACGTTACCTATCAAAATGATTATATACTAACATGCCTGCCTAGTCGCTGTTGCAACAGCTGTTTTTCTAACAGCGAGTTGAGACAGGAGCAATAATAAAACATCAGCCAGGTCACATTGGCTCGATCGGCAACTTATTTCCATTCCACCGGTTTCTTCTGCACTCTAGCGGCAATCCTAAAACTATTTACATGTGCCTCGGTAGCTCGATACCTTTTTACATCATCATCATCAAAAGAAACACATAAGTGATTTCTTCTATTTTTCCAATAAATAAAACTTTATAGTTATCTAGCTTATAGTAGATGTAAAAGAAATTATACTTAAAAAAAACAGGGGTGATTAAAATTGAAATTGTTACTACTGGCTAAGTTTGAGTTACTGTTTTAAAGTATTATTATTATTATTATTATTATTAGCACCGCGTCTTACTACCCGTTCGGGTTATACGCACTTACGCTAATGTGTAATGGGTAGGGTGATTGTGAGATGAAATGAAGGACATACAGTTTAACGTGGAATCCGAACCACGGTGGCGACCTGGCATTCCACTGTTTTAAAGTAGAATTTAAATAAAGTGTACCTAAATTTGCGTGGATGGAGAGTGAAAACAATTTAGTTAAGCACGACCTCAATAAACCCAACTGGTGTTTGAACGCCGATCTTCCTGTTATTGGCAATACAGTCTAATACTAAAGAGAGGCCTTAGACTATTTAACCTCTGAAGCAGCTCACTAACTAGCAATTTTTTATTAGCATTGCGTCTTACTGACTGGTCAGGTTGTACGCTTATGTACTAATTACGGTAATGTGTTAGGAATGAGATTAGTTTCAATTTAAAGGAGATATATCCTCATTTACGTGAAGGAAGAGTGGATTACCACTTTGAAAAAAACTCACCCTTTGTACACTTGACTGGAATTCTAACCCAAATCTATTGCTCATCGGCAGTCTAGTCTAACACGAGAGTGACGCATTAGCCCATGTGACCAAATAAGCCGGCCACTAGCATGTTGTTTTGGTAAAAGTTCTTTCCCTGAAAGATTGGCTATATTTTATTTAGTGTGTATTTTATTTAGTGTATATTTTACAGGTTGAGTACAAAAGCACATGGAATACCATATTTGAGCTATCTTTGAATAAATCATCCCTAATTATAAAACATGGCGCTTAAATTGAGCTTTAAGGTGTATTTCTTTATTTTTAAAAGAAATTATTTATCACTAAATAATATTTAATAGTGTATAAAATAAAAAAATAAAAACTGGGAGGAAAACATAAAAAAAAACCTAGCATTCGCGTACAACAGGAGTGGAAATGAAACTATGAAAATAATTTCTCAACTGTAACAGACTTAGAATAAAATTTAAAAAAATGGGGATGGTTGTTTACACATGCATAAGTCTCTGAAGACAGCTTTCAATTTTATTAGAATAGTGTTTTATCTTTGTACATTTGTAAATTCACATTTTTTTAACAATATTTAATTTAATTTAAAGGTAAAAGTCAAGCACTTAGCATCAATTACTGCCAATATAACCTACTTAATAATATAATACAGTGAAATGTGATTTAAATCCTATTTATTAGTTAATTAACTTACTCTATGGTATTAGGAACTTGAACTTTCATTGCAACGCTTACAAAAGTACGCCACCTATCTCTATTTTGAACTAATTATATCCAGTCCACGTTATTACAACCTATTTCTTTAAGGTCCATTCTAATATTATCCTCCCATCTGCGTCTAGATCATCCAACACCCTGAACAAGGTTCTAGAATCGCCCATTCACGCTGCATGTTCTGCCCACCGCTATCTGTGAGACTTGATTATCCTAACAATGTATTGTGGTGAGTACTGGGTATGTAACTCATTATTATTTAAATTCCTCCACTACCCACCAGATTCATCCATTTTTGGACAAATCATCTTCCCAAGCACCTTGTATTTGAACACCCTAATTTTGTTTTTCGTCATGTAAGGTAAGAGACCATGTTTCGTACTTATAGAGAACAACCGGTAAAATTATTGTTTTGTATATTCTAAGGATTACATTACTTGACTGCAGGTGAGACGTCAACAACTTACTGACTGAATAATAGCATGCATTTCCCAACTGAATTATTTTCCTAATTTCCACTTTTAAATCGTTATTAATAGTTAAAATTGTTTCTAAGTACTTAAAATCATTAAATACACTATATCTATTGATGTTATATTTTATATTTAACTAATAAATTATTTAATTACCATATTTTAAAAATAAAATACATTATAAAATGAATTTATATTATGGAAAACGCTGCTCCAAATACAATATTTTTCTCTAATTTTTAACCAAATATCGAAAGCAATTTTTTGACTAAACATTGTTTATAAATTTCTAATTAGTGCGTTTTAGTATCAGTGTGTTACGAAACAATTTAAACATAATCTAAAAATATATCATAAATATTTTTCATACCAGTGAAATAATATAGAATAATGCACCCATTCAAAACCAATATATTTTCATTCAAACGTAGTAGTAGTTAGACTCGTATCCGTTTAGATATATGTTGATACCACTCTCCTTTACTATCTGAGATTGATATATTACTACCATATTCTAGTGTATCTTATACCGATGTATTTAGCGGTATATATATTTGTTTATTCTACTATGCTTTGAGGTTTGTGAATGCGATTAATTGAACAATGTTTTCCATAATTTTACTAAGTAGATATTTTCCTATTTTTTATTAAGCTTGTTTGCTATTTTTAACAGCTAAAGAAAACGTTTAAAAGTAAACGGAGGTGTTTTTGAAAATTTCGTAGTTATTAATAATGATATTTAGCACCGCGTCTTACTACCCGTTCGGTTTATACGCTTTAAGTACTAATTACGCTAATGGATTAGGAATTGGGAAGGTCGAATTAGAGGATGTTAACTGCATTTGCGTGGAGGGAGAGTGGAAAACCATTTAGGAAAAACCACCCCCAGTTCACCCGACCGAGATTCGAACCTCGATCTCCCCGTCCTCGGCAGTTGAGCTCAACACGTCTAGCGCGTTAGCCAACTACGCCACCGAGGCGGGTCGTAGTTATTCATTTCTATATTATTCTCATATATATATTATATATATATATATATATATATAATCAACCAAGCACATCATTATTTCCAATATCTCCTTTTGCTTTACTTTATTTTTATTTTTAAAAAGTTTGCAAAACAGCGCCATTTAAGTTTTACAGACCAATACAATTCAAAATATCGGAAACAATCGATCAGTTGATTTAATTTGATAGTTATTTCTTAACGTCTATTCTGAAAAGTATCAGTCTAACCTTGACGGACTATACTATGACCCTATCTTATAAACTGCGCCAGAGTGGAACCATTCAAGGATAGCTTGATGTATTTCATGGTTAACAAAGGGTAACTCGCGATATATCAAATAATGGTAGATAATTTTGGGAAAATTTCCATCCCTAGGGGAGGGACGATATTCCAATGCAATCGGTTTGGATTCCGTGGTAGTTAGAGCATGCATTGAAGGTCGAATAGACGCTACATCAATTTCCGCACGTAGCAATTACGTTGAATATACGATAGAAGGGAAATTCTCCGAAACTACTTTGACAGCGTGGACAAGGTTGAATTAACTAGAAACGCTTTGTTGACAGCGTACTCAAAGGGAAAGCGATTAATTTCCTTTTCAACCCATACTCCCTGTATTGTTCTACACAGGTCGAAATTGTCTTAATTTAACCCTTCAGCCACTAAAGTTTGAAACCCTCTATTTACTATAACATTGATGGGCACACAGACTAAGACATAATACTATGATCTGGTTTACCATTGACAAAAGGTAGGAGTTCGAAACTTGGCCGAATATACCAAGTAGTTTTTTCATAAATGCTTTGACATTCTCCTTCCACGTATATTTGCGAACATTTCCTTTAAATTCTATCTTACTTAGCCCTATTTTTATTAGTGTAGTGCCCCAACGAGTAGTAAGGCATAATTATTATTATTATTATTTATTATTATTATTTTATTATTATTATTATTATTTATTAGCACCAGCGTCTTACTACCCGTTCGGGTTATACCACTTACGCTAATGTGTAATGGTAGGGTGATTGTGAGATGAAATGAAGGACCTACAGTTTAACGTCGGATCCGAACCACGGTGGAGGCCTGGCATTCCTCACATTCACAAGATGTCTTGTCAGAAGTGAAGGAAGGGTTTGGTAATCAGATAAATCCGTGCCGGGACCGAGGATTGAACCCCGGACCCCCAGCACGGAAGTCCGACACCTTACCCCTAGACCATAAGGAATAGTTAATCGATTATTACCAAAAGCACACGTGGAAGTTCATGATTAGGATTGCTTCAGGTTCAATCATTTGATTTGGAGTGTTATTAAATTGTGTAATTATGGGTGAGTAGGACGTTTGGTGCAATCTGAAACTATCTTGATTGAAATACAAGCGTAGTTTGTACCAGGTTTGTTTAAGGACGCTTAGGCATAGTTGTGAAAACACTTTCTAATCCTACCTTGTGTGTTTGTTTACTTATGACTCACGTTTCTATAGCCAGTGTCTGTCCAATCACCTGATTGTTAAATTAGGCTAGGTTAGATTAGATTTTTCCAAATTAAACTGAATTGTCTGAGAGTTAGGTTAGGTTATGTTATATTAGGCTAGGCCCTCAAAAATGAAAAAAATATCCTTTGATGGTCAGGTTGGATTAGGTTTTGAAAAAATTGAAGGAATTCGCTTGAAGGCTAGATTAGGTTAGATTACGTTATAATTATATTATGTAAGTCTAGGTCTACATAAATGAAATAAATTATTCTGTTTATCTTTATTTAGTACATACTTACTATCTCGGTTTGTCCAAACAACTTCCTATATATTTACTACTAGCCCCCTTCCCCGTAAAACAATATTGTAAATAATCCTGTAAAACAAGCTTCAGATCATCCATCATGTCACTATAAAAACAAAACTTTTTTTTTTAAAATACAGTCCTATCATCACTGTATAGCCTATTTTCATCTCATTCCTCTTTCCTGACCCTTACCCCCGCCCCCTTCACCAACCCCACTTACCCTTCAACAACTTTTTTTTCCAACGACTATATAATATACTATCGACTTTTTATGAGGAATAAATTAAATTTTCAAAATAAAATATAGCCTATGTTACTTGCTGATAATGTAGCTATATATTGGTGAAAGAATTTTTAAAATTGGTCTAGTAGTTTTTGAGTTTATCCATTACAAACAAAAAAACAAAAAATAAAATCTTTCCTCTTTATGATATTAGTATAGAATACTGTGTCAAACGTCCTGTATAGATTATAGATTTCTCCAAAAGGGTCGATTTTTTTAGGAAATGTGCCAAACGTCCTATTGTATGTTATGGGTTGCTTTGTGTATGCGGCTTAGTAGCCTAATAAGTTCAAGTTTAATTTATTATTGGGTTTAAGTCAGAATTAGTTTGGACGGTGTTTTTTACGGAAGATTAACCTGTTTACATCAAGTAGATTTAAAATAATTAATTGCTTACTCTTCACTTGCTCGTATAGGAATTGTATTAGGAAGGAAATGTTGAGGTTTATAAGGTTCATTAGTTTTAAGAGTGGTGCATGGGTTATGTTCTTCTAGACTACAACAGATCACCGATAAATATATATTCAATATTTCTCTTGAGAGTGATTTCTCTTTAATAAACCGAGCAGATATTTGTCCTTCTGGTTCTCTCAATGCCCTTATTCTAGGAGAAGTTAATGTTATAGCAGACCATAACTAGGATCATCCATTCAGGACTTAGGGCCGTATTTAAGCGTGTAGAGGAGGTCACAGTATCAAACCACCCGTTCCCCGCACATATTGATTTAGGTTAGGATACCTAACGTTTTTCATCCCAAGGACCAATCTGTTTATAAATTTGAATCAAGGGCCAAATATATATTTAATAATCCAAAACTTTATATAGGCCTACAAACAACACTTAGTAAATAATTTACTTTAAACGGTTTTATATAAATTGTATTTTTGGTTTGGTAGAATTTTTCAAATTTTACTGCCAATTTAAAAAAATCTAATGTAATGTATTTATATATATTCGCGCACACAAATTTTCCACAAAATAGCTTACCCTTATAAATATGTATTTATACATATTTTTACTAATAAAATAAATGCATATTAAAATTTATTAATTCAATTTTTAAATAAATGCTTTTATTTAAAACATTAGCTATTCCACATCTGCAAGCCAGGTTTACCTTTAATTTTCCTACAGGATAATATGAGGCTCACATTTTCAGAGACCGTGGGCCGCATTTGGTCTGCGGGCCGCCAGCTGGACTACACTGATCTAAGTGAATGCTTCCCAACACATTGATAGCTTACTGGCATAATTAGAAACACTTTACAAGAATGCATCAAGCGAATTTGATGCTGCTGAGACAATGATTCAGGTAATAGATGCAGAAACTATTTCACTTTCGAGACAACCCGAATCAGTGGTCGAATGGTCTAAGGCGTCACTCTCGTGTTAGGCTGGATTTCTGAAGACGGGGTTTGAATCCCGATCGGATCTGTTGAAGGTGGTTTCGTACTCTCTTTCCACGAGAAAATATTACCTATAAAATACTTCCTTCCTCACCTCTACCCTCTTAGAGTAATTATTATATATGCGTATTACCTGAAAAAGGTAAAAATAAAAATAAATCTGGGACGTAATACTAGACAGATAAAATAAGTGAACATGCCAGGAGCTAAATCAGAAGAGTATTTCTGATACTCGCTTTACATTCCTTTTTTTAGACCATTAGATCTACGAATGGTGGAATCGTCTATTAAAACACACAAACATTCTGTTTTTGACCTTCCATAGAATTCTTGCCAGCCCACACAGGATACTAATTTAATTTATAATAAACTCCGATATTGCATTGAATTTTATGAATATATTCTTACCGATTCATCAATTTTTCCAACAGATTTCTCAATCTAGAAGAAAAAGTGCAATAAAAAATTAGACACGTACTCAGGCCCACTACTTCTACAGGAGCTTTTGCAGAATGCATTGAGCATTTCTTCCCCAATGAAAAATAAATCCGTCTCATTTTACAAAACTTCCTGTTACAACAGCACCACCCGCCTCGGTGGCGTAGTTGGCTAACGCGCTTGTCGTGTTGAGCTCGACTGCTGAGGACGGGGAGATCGAGGTTCGAATCTCGGTCGGGCGAACTGGGGGTGGTTTTTCCTAAATGGTTTTCCACTCTCCCTCCACGCAAATGCGGATTCACTTCATCTAATTCAACCTTCCAATTCCTAATCCCTTAGTGTAATTAGTACTTAAAGCGTATAACCCGAACGGGTAGTAAGACGCGGTGCTAAATATTAATTACAACAGCACCCACGAAACAATCTGTTCCAACACTAAGGAGGTTTAACACGTATCTTAGAAATTGGACTGTGAAGACAGGTTGACAGGATTAGTTCACACTTCTGTTCACAGTGAGATATATATATTCACATGACGTTATCACATGTCTCGCGAGGCAAGAATCTCATTGTGATAACTTTGATTTGTAGGGTTTATAATTTTCCGCATAGTATGATATTGGAATAAAAATATATCCAATATTTTGCCATACAAATATTTTGGGGAGAACATCTAATATATCTTTTGAGAAATAATATGTTTAAAAAATAAAACTACATCACCTATCAACGTTATTGATTATATCAAGCACATCAAAATGTCAGCTATTGAAATATTTCGCTTTAAAAATTAAATACGGTAATTAATTAGTTTTCAAGTAGATTAAAATGTTTATATCTGATTCACGGCATATTGATTACAGCTTCTTCCCACAATATACTACACCCACGACAACTTTCTATGGAAATAACAAATCTATAGATGTATAAATTCATAATTTAAAAAAATTAAATTGAACTTTAATACACTCGAAAGGCTAGCTTAAATTTGTTTGGATAGGATTTTATTCGTGAACACTTCAAATATAATATTATTAAATTGTAATGATAAAATATTACAGAGGTTATTTGTTTTATTAAGTTGTCAATTCTTCAGATATTATTTTAATACGTTCTAGCTATGTAGTTGCTAATATAGTTTATGTATGAAGGTTATATAAAGCTATGTGAGTGTGTTTGATTAATACATCACTAAAAGATCTGCAATCAATGATTGATAAAGTGAACAAAGAAATAACATTCCATTAGCAAGATTTGGTTTTGCTAAGAGGAAAAGTGTGATTTTTTTGTGTTGTAGTTGCTGTGGATGAATTAGGTGCATAGAGCAAATATTTTCTAAATTATTAATTTAATAGTCTTAGTATGTAGATGGTTGACGTTTTTTTTTCGTGTATACTTACAATAATATAACAGTGCCTTATATTAAAAAAAGACCACCTCTGCGGTCTAGTGGCCAGATTTCTTGGCTACAGAGCCAAATGTCACTGGCTCGATCCTCGGTGCTTCCATATTTTTCTGGGAAGCAGTAGGTCTATAACGAGGTCGGACTAAACTTTATAAGGACAAATGAAGATCCACTTGAATACAGAATTAATGTCTCCGGTCTAGAAAACTGAGATTAACGGCTGGAGCGTTTGTTGTACTGACCACATGGCACCCTTTATCGGTGTATGTTAGCACTAACATCACTAACGGTGGCGGCGGCCGCTCGGTCGGTAAAGCTTGAGCTCAAGCCTCAAGCCATGGAGTTACTCGAGTGTTCGGGCACCCCTGAAGGTGACTAAAGAGAGGAAGGAGGAGAAATGACCACACCCTTTGGTAAACATTTTAGTGAAACTGCTGGTGTCATTTAACAAGTTACTATTTGAACTGAAGAAAGGTCGACTGAGGTACACACATTCTGAAAAACTGTTGGTCTCCTTACAAGCTAACACCCTTCCTTTTCCCAAGGTTGATAAAATATTACCCACCCACACCAGGAAGCACGTGGACAAAGGCGTCAGACTCGTCTGGTCTGGCCGGATTTCATTCATTCCTACTGGTTCTTATTTAGTTTAAAAAAAATGGGCCCTCACTAACCATCCACGAAAATATGGGTACACATTTTATAAATTATATCATAATTATTTATCATCACCATTTTTATATAGGCCTATAAGTAAAAATAAATCTAGAATTTTTTTAAAATTGATTTTAGACGTCTATTTTTTGACCTGAATGATTATATCAGCACAAGAGAATTTATATGAGCAAGCGTGAAAGAGCCTAACAATTTGACCGGCGGAAAGTATTTAGATACACTTTCCATGAATATTTTACAGGCCATAGTCAATATGGGACCGAAGGCTTTACTTCTCCTTCGAAGGAAGTTGTATTACGGATTTTTATCACTCAGGCTGGGTTTGAACCCACAAACCTTGGGTCCTGAGGCAAGCACTTCACCCAAAGAGCACCGAGGTCACCGAACCAATAATTGAATCGTCTAATGTTAACCTAGTTAATCAATCGTGCGGTGGTATAAGATTATCCGTAGACAGTTTCAAGTTAAATACATGGAAGAAATTATATCATTACGCTAGGGTACGTGCATGCTGAGGAGCCCGCACATCACTAATAACTCCTATATCCGCACATCACTTATAACTCCTATATCAGCACATCACTCATAGCTCATATATTCGCACATTACTCATAATTCCTATATCCGCACTTCACTCATAACTCATGTATTCGCACATCACTCATAGCTCACATATCCGCACACTACTCATAACTCCTATATCCGCACATCATTCATAACTCCTATATCCCCGCATCACTCATAACTCATATATCCGCACATAACGAATAACTCATATCCGCACATCACTCATAGCTAATATATCCGCACATAACTCATATATCCGCACATAACTCATAACTCTTATATCCGTGCATCACTCATAACTCCTATATCCGCACATAACGAATAACTCTTACATCCGCACATCACTCATAACTCCTATATCCACACATACTCATAACTCTTATATCCGCACATCACTCATATCTCTTATATCCGCGCATCACTCATAACTACTATATCCGCACATCACTCATAACTCATATATCCGCACATTACTCATAACTCTTACATCCGCACATCACTCATAACTCCTATATCCGCACATCACTCATAACTCTTATATCCGCACTCACTCATATCTCTTATATCCGCGCATCACTCATAACTCCTATATCCACACATCACTCATAACTCTTATATCCGCACATCACTCATATCTCTTATATCCGTGCATCACTCATAACTACTATATCCGCACATCACTCATAACTCATATATCCGCACATTACTCATAACTCTTACATCCGCACATCACTCATAACTCCTATATCCGCACATTACTCATAACTCCTATATCCGCAGATCACTCATAACTCATATATCCACACATCGCACAAGTTGCAGAAACAAACCCATGTAACCCACCTCGGTAGCGTAGTTGGCTAACGCGCTTGTCGTGTTGAGCCCGACTGCTGAGGACGGGGAGATCGAGGTTCGAATCTCGGTCGGGTGAACTGGGGGTGGTTTTTCCTAAATGGTTTTCCACTCTCCCTCCACGCAAATGCGGGTTCACTTCCTTTAATTCAACCTTCCCAATTCCTAATCCATTAGTGTAATTAGTACTTAAGCGTATAACCCGAACGGGTAGTAAGACGCGGTGCTAAATAATAAACCCATGTAAAGAAACGGGGGCGTGCACGCCTAGCACTTCACTCTTCGCATTTCACTCCGCCAGACACAAGAAACAAACTGGTTTGTTTTCGTGAAGGGTAGTGCGATGTGTGCGGTGTTCTGATTGGTTGGTTCAAGGTCAAAGCAAACCCTCGGTGTTGTTCAGTGCATATTTTAATTAGTCTTTTGTCAATTCGACTTTTACTTCGACTTTTGTCTTGTACGGATTTTCTACAAACTAAGGGCCGGTCTTATGACTCCTGGATACATATTAATCTGGTAGATAAACATTTCTATCTGGTAGATAAGTTAAAAGTGCGTCTTATGATTGCCAGATATAATTTATCTGCCAGATAAAATGTATTTATCTATCACATTTTTATCAGGAGATAACTTTTATCTGAAAGTTAAAATGGTTGTTGCCATAGTGACGCGTTGTTTTTTTAATTAGGTTTCGCCTATAATAATCTGTTTTAGGTTAAAATCTTGGTTCGCGTGTTAAGTAAGCACAGGCCCGGGCTCTAACTATATAAAAATAGAACATTTGTTTCACTTTTATATAAATTGAAAATATATTTGTAGAGTTATATTTATATAAGAACAAATTATCAAAGTGTAAGTACAATAAAATAAATTTTGTAAACGTTGTACCCAACAATCGCCCAAATTTTGGCAGATACCGAAATTAGTACTTGCAATAAAACTTATCTTCTGTGCACACCTGACGCCATATTTCCTCGCACTCGTTTAGCCCGCCATTATTTAGCAAATTTTGAGCGCTGTAGAAAAAAAAACAACTAGGTTCACGTGTTAAGTAAGCACAGGCCCAGGTTCTAGCTATATATAAAGTTAGAATATTTAGTTCACACTTTTACAAAAATTGACAAGCTATTTGTAGAGTTTTGCGTATAATCCGAACGGGTAGTAAGACGCGGTGCTAATAATAATAATAATAATAATAGTTGTAGAGTTATAGTTATTTAAGAACAAATTATTAAATTGTGAGTACAATAAATTGAATTTTGTTAAAGTTGTACCCAACTATTGCCCACATTTTGGCAGACACCGAAATTAGTACTTTCAAGACAACTTAGCTACTGCACCCACGTGACGCCATCTGTTTCCGCTCACTAGTTTAGCCGCCATTATTTAACAAATGTCAGGTGACCTGGTGGTCTAGGAGTAAGGTGTCAGACTTCTGTGCTGGCGGCCGGGGTTCAATCCTCGGTTCCTGCACAGATTTATCTGATTTACAAACCCTTCCTTCACCTCTGACAAGACTTCTTGTGAACGTGAGGAATGCCAGGCCTCCACCGTGGTTCGGATTCCACGTTAAACTTGTAGGTCCTCCATTTCATCTCACAATCACCCTACCATTACACATTAGCGTAAGTGCGTATAACCCGAACGGGTAGTAAGACGCGGTGCTAATAATAATAATAATAATAATAATAATAATAATAATAATAATAATAATAATAATAATAATAATAATAATAATAATAATAATAATAATAACAAATGTTGCGCGTTATCGCCACTCGCTAGGTTGTAGCGCTATCAGCAGGGCTTATACGCATACGCGCACCAGTAAAAACATTACCAACCTTGCGTGCTCTGAATAAAAATATATTTATCCTATAGATAGCTATCTGGCAGATAAATTCAGTTCATAAGACGTGCAAAACATTAAAGTTGCTGATAACTTTTATCTGGTCGAGAACTTTGATCTTCCAATAGCAATATTTATCCGGTAGTCATAAGACCGGCCCTTAGTGTATTTTAGAGAGAAGACGAAGTGACATAAAATATTAACTAATAAATAGTATTTCCAAGTACCCCGATATCTGGGACAAGAGGCATGGAAATTTGGCCGCTGCTGACATGTTATCACCATAATTACTACTGCTGTCACATTAAAAAAAATGTTTTAATAAATATTTTATAAGTAAAATTAAAAATCTTTAAATAACAAAATAAAAGAGGTTTGAGAAACATTAAAGTACGAATGATTCTTGCAGACTGGTACGAAGAGCGATAAGCAATCTGCTCGGTATGCACAGGTTGTTCCATGAGTGACGTGTGATGTGCTGATATAAGAGTTATGAGTGATGTGCGCGTTCCTCGGCACTCACGCACCCTAGATTGAGACACAAAACCAACTCGTGGACTGTCCATCGTTTTAGATGAATACGAGTTTAATCATTAAGTTCCTTTACAGCCAGTCATCGTGGGGAATGAATCGAGTTGAAAGCGTTGTTCTATAAAGTTCTCGTGTAGATAGATGTGTTTGTAATATACCTCGATAAACGCTCGGACTGCTTTGGATATTTAGCTGGCTGCTTGTTGGTCATATACAATTGTATGTTGATCTTCCGAGTAAGATAAGACTATGACACTTGTAGAGGGGTTGTGTGAACTAAGTGCGCTAGCTATTATTATTACTATTATTATTATTATTATTATTATTATCATTATCATCATTAGCACCGCGTCTTACTGCCCGTTCGGGTTATACGCACTTACGCTAATGTGTAATGGTAGGGTGATTGTGAGATGAAATGAAGGACCTACGGTTTAACGTGGAATCCGAACCACGGTGGAGGCCTGGCATTCCCCACATTCACAAGATGTCTTGTCAGAGGTGAAGGAAGGGTTTGGAAATCAGATAAATTTGTGCCGGGACCGAGGATTGAACCCTGGACCCCAGCACAGAATTCTGACACCTTACCCCTAGACCACCAGGTCACCCTCGCTAGCTATTCCTGTCCGTGCTTTTGACCGGGGTCATTTCCCGGCTGGTCACGCAGAGGGTGGTTCTACAATGGTAAGTTTCCAACTCTCTCTCCACGCTAAGGTGAATTTCCTCCGAAAACACGCACTGTTGGTTACGCAGAATATATGCCAAACTCATCCGATTTAGCTTTTCTGTGACGGAGAGGTCAAAGTTTGAATCCTTACCGAGTGCTCTGCTGATGATTATTTTCTTAATGGCTTTTCACTTCCCCTTCAATAAAATGCTAGTAAATTTTTCCTTTCGATTTCATCTTACTTATTCCTACTCTATTATTGTAATTAAATGTGGATAAACCAGGTAGGTAGTAGACGAGGGAAAAAAATCCTCTAAACATATTTTTTTATCATCGCGTCCTACTACCTGTCCTGGTTGTACGCATGTGTACTAATAATTACACTAATGTGTTGGGGATTAGGAAGGTTTAATTTAAAGGAAGTGCACCCACATTTGCGTGTAGGGAGAGTGTAAAACAATTTAGGACAAACCACCCTTAATGCATTCTACCGGGATCGATCCCTGATCTCGTCTTAGGCAGTCTAGTCTAACTCTAGAGTAGCGCTTTGGACCATGTGGCCACCGAAGCAGGTGACAACAACCTAAACTCAAACTCGAATTAAATGGGCCAGTTTCGCACCTTGGCTCAGTTAGCTAACTTGGATTATTTTTATTACTGTAGGATTGAAGATAGATTTATCTAAGGTCCATATTTGTTTTTAGCTTTTATGACAAAAACAAAATGTTTCATCAAAATAAATCAAACATTACTCTAGCCTAGTAGATACATTTAATTTAATTTCTTGCACACATTAATCTCAAATTTGTTTAAAATGATCCTTTTTAGGTATTACGTAGTTTGACAAAGACTTTATCTCTTCATATAAAAAGTTTTTAGTCAAATGCAATAATTCTCAGTACAAGTTTTCAAGAACGTTTGAGATACAAATATGTAAACAAAATTAATCTAAATGTATCTAATGAAGAAATATTTTATTTTATTTGCTCAAAAGAGGTTATTTTTTATCATAAAAACTGCAAAAAAATATTCCTTAATTCACTTTTCCTACCACCTCCTTTCTCTTTAATGGTCGTTTGAATTGTTTACATTTTAATTACGCATACATGAGGAAGGTATAATTTAAGAAACCTATTTTCGCGAAAGTAAAGGGGGAAAGTATTTAGGATGAGCCATAGTTAAGTATTCCCAACCGGGATTAAAACTTTGAACTCCTCTTTACCAAGAAAATAAGAGTATATGGGCTTGTAATTTAGTCCACATATCCATTGATGTTGATCAATCGATCCACTCACTGTTCTAGAAACCCTTAGGTCGTAGAGTAACACAAGTTGAAACTGTAACACTATGAAATTAGCTTGATGATCAATTAAAGCTTTTAAAGTACACCTGATTTGTTCAGGGTTGATTAAAAAAAAAAAAGAAGGATATAACTGGTTCTGTACAGGAACTACAAATGTGAATAAAATAGTTCTAATTTAAGTTTATAAAGCGTGTTTAAAATAAAAGTTACTTATCTATCATTTTATAATTTGTATCAAATATGTATTTACAGGTATCAGGTATTTGTAAACTAAGACAATAGAATAGTATACTTTCATTAGCGACACAAAATAAGTTAATATTTATTATCTTTGTTTGAACATAAACTTTATGAACAGGTTTATTATATGACTTACAAATTAACTTATTTCTAGAGCAGATAAAATACCAGTTTTTCAACTATTAATTCATCACTGTGAAATGGTAATCCATGATCAAATCAAATTAGCATTTTCGGACTTACCTGAAAACGATCCCGGGACTCCTAATTTATTATACTGAGCTAAGGTGCCAGGCAATATTTACAGATAAACTATATATAATTTACGCATATTTGAGGGAGGAAGCTAGTCTTGGAACAAAAAAATGTGCACAAATAAGAATCAAAAACACATTATGGGCCTTAATTTTAAAGAAGAAAACAGTATAAACAATATGAACTGTGTTCGTTCCTCTTTTAAATTAAATGCCATATTGTGTTTGTATTTTATTCCATAGCATCTTTAACTTTTTCATTATAACCCGGACCACCAACTTCAAAATTTACATTAAAATTTTCCCTATCAAACAAAGTAAAAGTTCCTTGTCTAAATATTTTAGCATCTTTAACATGAGGTAGTAAACCTCCCCTAACTTTCTTGAGACGATAGTATGGTAATCGTCTCATCATTATCCTTCTCAGTCTTTGATACTTTATTTAGTCCTATCGCCCGTATCCGATCGTAATTCCGCCGATACATATAATCTCCTCGTTTACCAATAATCTTATTGCGGCGGGGATGCATTACTCACAAAAATTGCTGTTTTTTTCCAAATAAAATTTCCTCCAGGTATACCTTTTTGAGCTATAACAAACATTTTCCCTTCCATCAAACGCTTTAAAATATTTTCAGGATAATATTTA
The DNA here is from genome assembly GCA_039000515.1 of Timema cristinae. NCBI lineage: Eukaryota > Metazoa > Arthropoda > Insecta > Phasmatodea > Timematidae > Timema > Timema cristinae. The sequence goes on along the minus strand of JBCFYV010000935.1, from coordinate 37,484,619 downwards.
GATTATAATTCCTCAAATAATACATTATGTTTAGTTGTTAATATTTCAAACACATTTTTTTTATAAAGTGTGGCTTAAAAATATTACAACCATTTAATAATTTATCTATACAATATGTCTAACCAAAACTAGAGGGCCCAAGCAAATAAAGTTGTTTTTTATGTTTCCAACGTTTATAAACCATTCATTCCTCCAACTTGAAACCTCTAGAGTCCAATTTAACCAACAGTGCTTTATAATTTGTGATTTACTAATAATATTACTAGCTGAAAATTCACAATGATACTTATGTAACAAATTATATAGATTTTTATGCATTACAACAAATTGATGCAAAAGACTAAATTTTTTATTTGTTTTTGCCCAAAAATTAATTTGATAGTTAAAATTTAAATCATTAATATCAAGATTATGTAATGCATTTACATCTTCTTTAGTAATATATTTTAGCCAATTGCGTTTACATCTACAAGATTGTATATCAAATCCAGTAATGAAAAATGATTCAAGAATTTCTTTCAAGTCACAAAATAACCGAAATTCTAAAAACTTACAGTACATATGAATATGATTATCACCACTAAATGTATGTTTATCAATAGTGATGCAATACTCTACAATACCAAACAAGACAACATAAGATAACGCATCCTCTCTCTTCATCTCACAGTGTGAAACTGCTATCGCAAACAAGTACGTATCCGTTGACCTTGAACTTTTATTATCTGCCATTTGAAAATCAGATTCCAATAACATTGAAACTCTATGGAACTTATAATAATTTACAAAAAGCTAAAATGCGTATCCGATGAGCGCTTAGGTAATACTACAGTAGCCCCATGACTTCTTTGGTGCTGAGTGACAGCTGACGGCTTTGAAAAGTTACCAGACCAAATTATATATCCCTACGCTGAACCATATGATTTGCAAAAACATATGTTTAGCAGCTGTCACTTATGACAGCTGTGAGCTGTCAGTCAGCACCAAATAAGCCGCGGTGCTACTGTAGAGCACGTATTTATAAAATTGGATCACACCATTTATTGGCCGTAAATGATTTCTTATATAATTGTGTATTACAACAACCCCAATTTTGGTTTCCACAATGTTCATTAATATACATAAATGTTCAGATTTTAAATAATATAGTATATATTTAAATTCCAATAAAATTTCTAATTCTTCATCATCTTTAAAAAGTAAGTATCTTATCTCAGATAAAAACCATTTTACATGTATATAAAACGCGACTCAGTAGTTTGGATTCCCTCTAATGTAGTGAGGTGGGAACACAGGTAATTCTTGAGAATCCCTCTTACGTATGGGATCTTGAGGTTTAGGTCATCCTTCAAGATCAACACTCTGCCGAACAAAATGGAAAAGTTGAAATAGCTAGATCAATGATCTCTTCTCCATGAGCAAATAACCAAATCCATAATGCTCTAATGCATTAAGATTGCATTGTAAAGGTCCTAAAACCCATAACGCATCAATAAAAATCTTGAAAATCATATCCATTAACAATAGCAAATGTAACCAATGTCATTCTAGATCTATATGTTAGTCTAGAACAAAAAAAAAAACCGCCAACGTATAAAATTTGACCAAGTATTTCTATTACTAATAATATCTTGAATATATTGCATACTAAATTTTGGTGATTATTAAATCTATTTATGTTTTACCTCTGCTTTATTTGATATCCTTATTGAATTCACTCTGAAGTTGTAGTTTGCAGCCATGTTTATTTTATTATGTTTTGGTACAAGGCTATATTCTCTCTTTTATATGGTTTAGTAAATAAAAAACATATTTTTTTTCTATTTAATACGTCAAGGTCTGGTACACTAAGGTTACATTTCATATACATGTGCAAACTATAATTGGTCATGACCTGATTGACCCACTTTTTATCTACTACATTAGTATTATTTTTAAATTCTATATACCATATCATTCTTTTCATAAAAAATTGGATTTCTTTGTTTTTCTGTAAACATATACTTACATGGTTTTTACTAATAGATTTGGCCTAAAAATATCTATAGGTAATAATGCGAAAGTAATTAAGTTAATTGATAAGGCAATCTTTTTATTTTTAAAGCTTGTAGGAACTAGAAATGGTTCATATAACCATATATATACACTACTTTATTTAATTACTTTTTTAAAAGTAGTTTCGGAGGAATAGTAATCTCTGCTGAAAACATATTTAATGAATAAAACTAAGAGAAGACACAGTAATTATTAAAATTGCTATGCTTCCTCCAGTAAAAACACAAGTGCACGAGGCATGCAAGTACAGTATCCCATGGCTTCTTTGGTGCTGACTGACAGCTCACAGCTGACTTCTGACAGTCAACATTTAGATATATACCTAAATTTTGGCTGTCAAATGTGGCAGATGCTAAACACATGTTTTTGCCGATCATATGGTTTGGCGTAGGGATACATAATTTGGTCTGGTAACTTTTTAAAGCTGTCAACTGTCAGCTGTGAGCTGTCAGTCCAGCACCAAAGAAGCCATGGGGCTACTATAGTAAGACTAATTTAGTTACATAAAACTTGGGCTTTAAAGCGTGATTTTTTCTAAAAATAAGGTCTTTGGTTGCTTATTACTCCAAGCTTGACAATAACGTAAGAAATACCAGGCGCCCTTTCCTTTTCACATTACAAGCTTCAACCAACATCGTAGACGATATAAAAAATGTGTTGCTTTTAATATAGTAATGCAATAAACTATCTCGGAAATGTCAAGGTCTGATGAACACTTGATAAAAAGAGACAACCAGCTTAACTGCCCCTTTGTCCAGGGTCTAAAATTTAACAATAAGTGTAGAATATAAACTAAAAAACTTGTTGTGTGTTTTACAATGTAGTGCATGTTTGATCGACTAGCCTAAATCTATTGATTTAACTCTCAAGGGAACCGTCTGATGGTGTGTTGAGACACATTACGGATGTTCAAAAACCCGGCAATTTTTTTTATTGATGTTTTATTTGAGGAATTTAAGGACGTTGCTTACCGGTGACGTCACAGCCAGTCAAGAAAGGATTTCACATGATAATGTATTTACGTATTACTCGGCGAGTTTTAAAGATACAGCATTTAAATAAAGACGATATTTTTAAAAAATAAATCTAAAAATATTCTTAAACTGCCACACAATTAAAAAAAAAATGAAATACTATTTTTTGTAAACGTACTTTTTAAAATTCGCTTACAACTTGGGATATTTGGTTTATTCACGAAAATGACCTGCAAGAATCTTCTTGCCAGGTTGTAGATTAAAAATGTCAGCAATTCACTTCGGTGCCTGCATAGTCTAAAGCGCTACTCCCGCAATATATTAGACTGCAGAAGATGGGGATATCAAGGTTCAAACCCAGCCGTGTGCACTAAGGGTGGGTTTCCCTAAATTGTTTTCCACTCTCCCTCTACGAAAATATGGGAGCACTTCCTCTTACTTAAATCCTTCTTATCCCTAACGGTGGTAAGATTATTATTATTATTAGCACCACGTCTTACTACCCGTTCGGGTTATACCACTTACGCTAATGTGTAATGATAGGGTGATTGTTAGATGAAATGAAGGACCTACAGTTTAATGTGGAATCCTAACCACGGTGGAGACCTGGCATTCCACACATTCACAAGATGTCTTGTTAGAGGTGAAGGAAGGGTTTGGCAATCAGATAAATCTGTGCCTGGACCGAGGATTGAACCCCGGACCCCCAACACAGAAGTCTGACACCTTACCCCTAGACCGCCAGGTCACCCTAATACACAGGTTGTAAGACGTGGCATTAAAAAATAAGTCAGTGGGAGGAAATGTCTAGTTAGAGTATGAAACAAGAAAAGGTATTTTGAAACGCAAGTCAATACATAGCCAAAAAGTATAGTGAGTGTGTATGATCGTCAACGGAAGAGGTTCAACGGAATCAATTAGCACATAGACAAGACGCCTCGCAGGAGGAACGGTTTATTTTCTTCCATTTTTTTTCTATTTATATTTAACGCACTAGTTTCGTCTACAGCTAGACTGCCGAGAACGGAGAGATTAAGGTTCGAATCTCGCTCGGGTGAACGGTTGGTTCCTAAATGGTTTTTCACTCTCCCTCCAAGCAAATGTGGGTTTACTTACTCTATATTAAACCTTTACAATTCCTAACCTACTAGCGTAACCAGTACTTAATCGTATAACCCAAACAGCGAATTGGCAGTCTTGCAGAGTCATATTTTGATAAAAAGAGCCTCGTCTGACAAAATATTAAATATACTAGATTTATTTTATCTGTACCTGCCTCAGTGGTAGAATGCTCTAAATCAAGGCTTGGCAACTAGTCAATCTGACGGAAATGTTCAGTTATCTCACGTAGGAAAGTTACATCGTCATTAAAGGTCGAGGTTTGAGTCTTCTAAGCTCGCAAATATATCATTTAGGGCTTTCAAATAATATTTGAGTGTAACGAAAATAACCTTGATTTGTCATAATTCATAGTAATATAAGAAAATTAAATAGTTTAATATCGAAAATATACATTGTATTTATCCTCTAATTTTTTTTTCTAGAAAGTATTTAATAGAAAATTCAATTCAGTAAATAAATAACGACAAAAAAAAAAGTCGATTAAAGAAAGGTTGTATGATTGTGGGACCTTTGATAAGTTTAGAAGTTGATTAGTGTCCAAATAGATTGCACAACCCATTAATCTATACGATTCCAGACTCATTCGTAAATAGTTAAAGTAGTCGCCCTTTGCGTTAACCTCAAATTCACGCAAGGGATTCTATATGAAAACTCGCTTTGCTCGTTGGGGGCTCTGCCCTCTACCCCCAGTGAGTTTTGTTTGCAAGTGGATGTAAACTAATGTAATTACAGAGCCATTTTTTGATAGGTCTTACCGTTTGGCCACAAGAGATCTCCAAAGAAAGGTCCGCACCTACTTTAAAGTTTCTCCGAAATTTGAATTTTTTTGGGGGGGTTACAAATTAACGTTTTTAACTTTTTGAAATTTCCCCATAGGTTATATGCTAGAAGATATAAATTTGCCAAATTTAAAGTTTCTAGCTCATCTGGAAGTGGGTAAACATTAATGTCACTCAGTGTGTCAGACGTGTGGCTTTATAATAGTATAGTTGGTCTCTTTCTTGCAGCTAAAGCTTATACCAAAAATATCGTTTCTTCTTTTTAGTTGCACCTTCTTCTAACATCACAATAATCGGCGCAGTACATTTCTTCATACTATAACACTCTGTAACACACACACACATTTTTCACTGCAACACACTACTATGAGCGAATTCTCTTGAGTACAAAATTTGCGATTCACATATAGTTCGGGGGAACCCTAAGGAGTGTTTCCAGAGTAAATAGAGCTTTTTAAATAAAAACTGTACCTGTGATGTTATCTCCCCTACTAGATTCCAATTTGACCAATCACAACCAGGCTTTGCTCAACATACCTCACACGGGTAAAGTATTTTATTTGAAACCTGGTGAGTAATAAGAACAGTTCTCAGGTACACTACAAACAAGTTATGCCTTCCTAGAAACAGTAACACTATACACTACTGATATTAATATCATTTAAAAAAAAAAGTTATTTTGGTTGAAAAAAATAAACTGGTATCCCTCCATTGTAGGAACCATTGCTCCTTGAGCGAGTATTCAACCATTAGTGGTGATGGCAAAAAAAAGAAGAAGATTAAGTTGACCTGGCAGTCTAGGGGTAAGGTGTCGGACATTTGTACTGGGGGTCCGGGGTTCAATCCTCGGTCCCGACACAAATTTATCTGATTACCATACCCTTAGTTCGTCTCTGACAAGACGTGTATTAATCACAACTTGTGAATGTGTGTAATGCCAGGCCTCCCCCGTGGTTCGGATCCCACGTTAAACTGTAGGTCCTCCATTTTATCTCACAATCACCCTACCATTACATATTATCGTAAGTGCGTACAAACCGAACGGGTAGTAAGACGCGGTGCTAATAATAATAAAATAATAATAATAAATAATAATAATAATATATAAATAAAAAATAATAATAAGATTGGTGTGTTGTTTTATTTTGGGAGGGCGCGGGCGAGGTAGGGTCTTAAAAGTTGAGGAGTAATAACATAGCTCGAAGACGGTCAAGGATGAAGACTGATTACACGCATTGCGATATGAGCCGTTAATGAGAAATGGCTGGCCATTGCCTTTTTACAACCATAGGGTAGAACAAAATAAAAATAATATCAGTAACAATATGTTTATACATACTTTAAATATTCAATATTATTGTAATCCATCAATTAATTATTTGGGTATGCTCTAGGAGTATTTGATCTGCAGTTTCCAAACTCATGGCTTACATAATATAACAACCAACAAATCAACTAACCAATTTTCTTTAAATAATAATTTAAATACAAAGGATATAAAAACTTAGTCGTAGGTGTAAGAGTGAGGAGGGCTGTTAGAGAAATTGTAGAGTCATTAGCTTAGAGAGAGGTTAGGAAATCCACGGTAATAAATCCTTCGAAGACCCCCTTACCATAAATGCACCGTGCTGAGATTCTAACTTTGACCTTCTCGTCCCCTCGGCTTTCCAGACTATTGTGAGCCTGATCCCGCAGACCATGTAACCACCTGTGCAGGTGATTTAACCCAAGACAGCAAATCTAGTGCCAAACACCCGACACAAACGCCTAGATACTCGTACGTACAAATCGGATATCAGTACGAACGGGTGTACAAAGTTTAATATCTTATCGCCCGCCACCTTAGTTCAGTCTTTAGCGTGTCTGTATACTGAGTTATGGGTCCAGGTTCGATTACTGGCATGGCCGAATACTTTATCATTGGTTAAATGTGGGCTTATTTTTTCATAGCGATGTATTAACGGCCGGGTGGCTAGGTGTTGTGTCTGTTCTAAATTTAAGTTAGTCTATAAGTCGTGTGCTGATATAACCAATAGGTTCATAAGATGTACATTAAATACCTCTAATAAACAAAAAAGAAATCTTCCTCGGAACCACCCAGTTTTGAACCAGTGTCTTTAGATTTATAGTCGACCCATCTAACTCTAATCAATTATTTACGAGGACGAGAGTGATATGGTTTATTCATGACCTTGAGGTGAGATAGAAGGGGACGCGAGAAGACGTTTTTGCAGTTTTTACATCAAAGAAATTTTTGTTTAAAAAAAAAAGATAAAATTATTCTCCAATAGAAACATAAAGTTTAATTTTCTTTGCATGGTGAGTGATATCAACATTTCTTGAACATCTGCCAAGGGTGTCCTGGAATTATACAACTTTTTCTCTTCATTTAAAAAGTTTGTCATCTAATGCCACCATGCTCAACAAGATATATTATATTACATGAAATAATACATTAAAAAGTACAATAGTCACACTTGTATCTTGTTGTAACTGGCCACAAAAAAAAAAATTAACTCAGAGAGAGCCATATAATATATTAGTTTCAAACTAAAAGGTTTTTATTTTGTAAACAGTGCATGAATACAAACGACAAGATGGTTTGTATTACGTCCTTAACCACCCTTGCTATGGCCGGCGCGCCATCTTGATTTAAGAAGAGCACGCGGCATTTTAGAAAGCATATTTTAAATGAACCAAACACGTCGCTTTTACAAAAAGAAAGCACCCAAACGATTATTTTCAGAAGTTCGTGTTTCTTGATGTAAAAAGAGCTGTTATTAATTAAAAACATATTGTTTGTGGGAATGATTTGACTCCCACGCCAGTGCTTAGGGTACTTCTTCATTCATATGTTAGGGCAGAGTCTGTGATTGACTTGTGTATATTGTAAGAGCTGAGTGTTAAAGTGTAGTAATAAAGTAAATTATGTATGAAAGAATCAGCCAACTTGAGTTGAATTTAGTGAGAGGATTTATAAAACATCATAGCGGTGTTGTTGAACTAGGGTAAAACGAATTATTAAATACAGGTCGTGGAGAAGGGGAACGGAGGGCGGCTCTCTTTCTCTGGTCGGTCGTGTGGCACGTTTGCCTTTTGGACATGGGGTCCGTGGTTACATGCGTCTGTGACGTATAGTACGTCGGGATAGCGTCGATGTTACATGTAAAATCGTGTTAGATGTCTTGACTCGTGGGTTAGAGTCTCGGTGATAGAAATAGACTTGTATTTCCTTATTTAAGAGTACAAGGTTGACTTCTGTGTGAAACGCTGTTTAGGAACGACTATACTCCATTCACGGTAGGAATTACTCTCTGAAAGGTATTTTTTCCTACCAATATTTTACTATATAATAGATTTCTGGTAGGAAAAAAGGCCTTTCAGAAAACAATTCCTACGGTGAATGGACTTTACTAGTTGATCGGTTACGGCAATATACAGTTATGGCAAATGAACGGAGTCAAAATCTAATTTGATGACGTGAATCCTTCATCACTGTTCATCGAACTCTGTACTTCAGACATCACATGTAGATTAGTTAAATAAAGACCTCGTTTACAAGGTTTGCCAACGCCTCCATCCTTCCACACCTATACCGATACAAACCCACGACCGTTATAATATCATCGGCTACATTGATATACCACACCCACCGGTGACTTGGTTGACGGCTGATTTCCGTAATTATAATCATTCATCCCCAAAGCTTCACATTTCGTATACACTTAATTATATAGCTTTACTTTTTTCTATTATTGCATATATTTAGGCAGCCTCAACCCCTCCCCCACACTCCTCTTTCCATATTTTAGCTAGAGAGCCCTCATATTCCTACCTGTATTCGGTTTCCGTAACCACTCAACCACGGTGACTTGTACCATCTACTTAAAAAAATAAATTAAATAAAGTGCTCTAGATTCTGTAAAAATCTCTTAACACTCTACTGACGTGATATAAGTCGTGGTCGAATAAGACGTGACAACAATTGATTTTCTTTTTCAACTCTCCTCTCACCCCTCTTACAATCCGTTCCGCAACTCTCTCCCAACCCCATCCTTCTAAAGGTCCTTTTTCGTTTTATTCCCTTTGACCCACCGCTGGTTTTCCTCCCCATTTGCTACCATTCCCGCGATAACATGAGATTGAATGCATTTCTTAACATCTGCTTTGTTGGCTTTTTCAACACTGTTCTACGTTTCTACTTAGAGGGGTGTGGGTTGAGTGGTGAAGGGGGGAATTGTTATCTCCCATTGACAAATTTATCTTCCCAGGGAGAGTTGAGATAAATTTACAGTTACATCGGAAACATTTATTTTTACAGTAAATAAATTTGTTCAAGGTTGACACTTCTAGATCTTATATTTTTTATTTATTACTTTGTGGTAACATTCCAGACAGTAATAGCTGCATTTACACCCTCCTTTTATTTACTAGTAGATAAACTATTGGAAAAGGGAAATTCTTCGACCTCAAGATCACAATATGGGCCCCGAATTCAAAATAAATGGTAAAATTTATTTTTGTCTCCGTGTCTGTCTTTACCTGGAGAAACAGCCGAAACAATTTGATGGATTTCACAAAAATTTGATATTAAGATGATACCTTGAGAGGAAAAGGGCCAATGTCTAAAATCATTGAATTTGAGTTATGCCCATAAGTCAAATCAAAATCATTTATCTTATCATATAAAAAATGGCCATTGTCCTTCCTGTACTATATGCCAAGCTAGGCCCTTTTTCAAAAGGCCAATGTGATATGTACATTAAAATAAAAACAACTTCTTAAACTTTAATTTACCTTTTATGTGTGACATTGGCCATTGGCATTGTAGACCAATGTCACGTGATAGTTACTAGACATTCATAATATCAGTCAATAGTCAGCTATAGAATGTTTTAAAAATAAAAATAATGAGGTATTGGCTTCAATCATGTGTTTTAATCTAAATACATTTCGTTGAAAGAGGCCTCTGTCCCTTAACTTTAATTTTTCAAGGGGCTCAATGTAAAAAAAAACAAATCTTAAAAACATGTAAAAACATAAATCTTCTTTTACATTAGCTACTACATGCCATTCCAAGAATAATGAAAGAATTAAACCTTGGGATTTTTTTATATGCTATAAGTAGATTCAAAAGCTTTAAAACAACTTAATTGGGCTTTTCTCAGAAACGTATAAATATGAAATTGGCCCTTTTTCTACAAAGGTACGGTTATAATCATACGAAGATGTTAAACCATGATTTTATTCTAGATATTTAATTAAGAATAGATTTACTAATGTTTGACTTTTGAAAATTAGAAATTTTTCAAATATGGTTTAAAAATTTAAAAAAAAAAAAAAAAAACCCTGATAAACTCGTATGTGGAAGGTTTTACATTACTTAATAACAATGCATTCTTGTTTTTCGAAGATAACTTCATTAAAGGGAAGTTTATTGACGACATATTTTTTAAAATTGATTTAAAATTTTATTAAAATTTATATCTGTATTTCATTAAAGTAGAAAAATCAGAATAAAATAATTTAAGAGTAGTTTAGTAAAAACAAGTTTTTGAGAATGTTTGTTAGTTTTCATAATGAATTAGTTATTTAAGAACACATCCCACCCCACGGATAAAGCATAGCTTAACTGGGTAATACAGCTTGAGCCAGGTGTTAAATCGTGGGGTAGTTTTCTGTAATCTTCATTAGAAAAACTCACCTCGGTGGCGTAGTTAGCTAACGCGCTAGATTCGTATTGAGCTAGACTGACGAGGACGGGGAGATCGTGGTTCAAATCTCGTTTGGATGAACTGGAGGTTTTTTTTCCAAAATGGTTTTTCACTCTCCCTCCACAAAAATGTGGTTTTACTTCTTCTATATTCTACCTTCCCAATTCCTAACCCATTAGCGTCATTAGTACTTAGGCGTTATAACCCGAACGGGTAGTAAGACGCGGTGTTAATTATTATTATTAATTAGAAAACAGTGAAACCACTAACCATATATTTAAAAATTACCATAAAATGAAAAAATAGCCGTTTTAAAATTATAAAAAGATTTTACTGATCCCATTGTCTCAAGAAGGCAGAAATCCTCATTTCGATGAAATTTTCAGTCCGAGCGTAATCTTGTATATCATATACCGGTTATAGTTGAGAGTAATTTGAGCTCTTAAGGTTGGGATATAAGAGAGGTGAGAAAAGGGCAGTATTTTTGCAGTTTTTAAATAAAAAATCTTTGACCAAAATAAATCAAATAATGTTCCAGTAGAAACATTGAGTTTAATTTTCTTCACATGATGGTAATTCTTGAATAACTTTCAAGGGTGTCCTGGAATTTAATAAAAAGTTTTTCTCTACATTTAAAAGGGTTGCCATCTACTGCCACTATGCTCATAACAGATATTCAACAACTGTTAATATCACCATGTTAAGAAAATTAAACTACATATTTCTATTGTAGAACTGTTTTATTTTTTAATGTGAAGAATTTAATGTCCACTTCCTGATTTAACTGATTATTTCAATATATTGATTAAAAAGTAACTTATTTCTAAAACATACTTATCAATCACCCACAAGTATATTCATCACTGTGCACTGGGAAGCCCCGCAATTTCCTCAATTATTAATTTCTCGCTTGTGATGGGAATCGAACCCGCAAAATATACCGGGATAGGTGATAATACTTTTTTTTTGTGTCACCATGTCTCAATACCTGCTCAAGCTATACGAATATGTTCCAAATACTCTGATGTGTTAAGCACAAATAAATTATAATTTTTAGGAAATGTACCCACACATGCATGAAGGAAGAGTGGAAAATCATTTAAGGAAAAAACCCCTTCAATACATCCAATTGGGATTCTAACCCAATGTATATATGTATAACAGTGGTGACCTGGTGGTCTAGGGGTAAGGTGTCAGACTTCTATGCTGGTGGCCGGGGTTCAATCCTCGGTCCCGGCATAGATTTATCTGATTATCAAACCCTTCCTTCACCTCTGACAAGACATCTTGTGAATGTGTGGAATGCCAGGCCGCCACCGTGGTTCGGATTCCACGTTAAACTGTAGGTCCTTCATTTCATCTCACTATCACCCTACCATTGCACATTAGCGTAAGTGCGTATAACCCGAACGGGTAGTAAGACGCGGTGCAAATAATAATAATAATAATAATAATAATAATAATAATAATAATAATAATAACGCCAGAGTGATGCCTTTGACTAAGAGTTTCCAAATTAATTTACTATGAGGGATATTTTCAAGAACTAACTAGATTAAAAATTAGCTGTGTCGCTTATTGGTTATCATTGTACTCTGTGTAGAGGTTTTACCATTAAACGTATTTTCAATCGTGGGCGAAGTATGTGGTTTGGATTTGTAATTGAAATGGAAATAATGTAATCAATTACTAAATTTTTCGTACTAAAATGAACTTTTTTTGCTTCTAAAACATAATAATTAGTTACCAATGTGACATTTATGGTTGTTCTTCCAAGACTTCCAAACTGAAGTTTCCAAGCTTTTGGCTACTAGCTACTGTTGGGTAGATCTTATTACGATGGTTTATTGTGAAGGGTTGGCCTAGAACAATGCAGGTCATCTTTCTAGACACGGACTGGAGATGAGTGACGTAAGGGGAAACCCTCTATCTTATTCATATTAAGTATAAAAGACTCTTTATTCATGGTAGACACTAGTAGAATAGTACGATCATGGTATTACTACCCATTCGTGCTATATGCATATAACCCACCTCGGTGGTGTAGTTAGCTAACGCACTAGTTTCGTGTTGAGCTAGACTTCCGAGGACGGGAAGATCTAGGTTCGAATCTCGCTCGGGTGAACAAGGGGTGGTTTTCCCTAAGTAGTTTTCCACTCTTCTTCCACACAAATGCGGGTTCACTTCCTCTATATTAAACCTTCCCAATTCCTAACCCATTAGTTTAATTAGTACATAGGATAGTAAGGCGCAGTGCTAGAATATATATGTATATATATATACATACGCATGTAATAATTAGGATAAGGATTGAGGGCTGAGAAAAATTGAATTTAGAAGTATACCTACATTTACTTAAAGATAAAGAGTTGTAAACCATTTGGGAAAAAACATCCTCAGCACACATGACCGGGATTCGAACCCCTATCCTCCTGTTATCGGCTGTTCAGTCTATTGAGTGAGTGACGCCTTTGACCATTAGAGCACCGAAACGAATAATTAGGCTAAACTTTTTAGATACATTTCTTTCTGGATTTCAAGTCGAAATATCTCCTTTAATTTATCCTTGGATCTGAAGTTGATATTTACTTTCTCTCGACACCTCAAAGAGAAAGTATTCTGATTGTAAAAAAAATAATCAAACTCGAGAGTTTGATAAAAATTTTCAAAGTTTCATAACACTCTGAAAAAAAAATCGTTGCAATGCAATCGTTTGTTGTCTATACCTGGCTATAGCTGAAACTATTTTACCGATTGGATTCAAATTGTACTGAATTTCATCAGGTCCCGAAGCTATTATTAAACTATAATTAACCTAATGAAGTTGTTATGAAGTGTAATAAGAGTAAATCGATTTTTCATAAAGTCGCTCTAACGATTTTGATTACATTTTATATCTAACAATTAATCATTATTATAATTATAAACCAGATGAAAATTCTCATTTTCTCATGAAATGCTTTGAGGCATTTAACAAGTAAATTTAACAGATTATTTTTTCATTATCCAAAACTATTTTAGATACAAATAAGTTTGACATTTAAACAACATATTTTTAAATTTATTTAACATCTATTGCCGAACTGATATCTTAAAACACGAGAACAACTGTTATTCTCAAAGAATAAATGTCTTATTGAATGGTATTAATTTGTTTTTGTTAAATATTTTAAACACCAAAAAAATAATGGCATGCGACACATAGACTTTCTAATTTTATCTTAAATAGACAGTTTTTAGTAAATGTCTATTTTAAGATAAAAGTTAGAGAAAGTCTTTGTGGTGCGCCATGCCATTTATTTTCTTTGGTGTTGAACTTTAACAGAAAACAAATTAATACCACATTCAATAAGACATTTATTCTTTGAGAATAACAGTTGTTCTCGTGTTTTAAGATATCAGTCTCGCAATAGATGTTAAATCAAATTTATAAAAAATGGTTGTTTAAATAACCATCTCATAATAAAGAAAGTACAAGGAATACAAATATAAATGATTTAATTAGATACATACTAAATAAAAAAAAGTGGTACAAAAGCAACAAAAATATTTTTTGAAACCGCGTCTTAGTACCCGTTTGGGCTATTTGCTTATGTAATGGTTACGCTAATTGTTTTAGGGATTAGGAAGGTTATATTTAGGGGAAATGTATACAGATTTGTAGAGAGAGGGAATGAAAATCATTTTGTAAAAATCACCCTTAGTACCCCAACCGAGATTCTAGCCTAGATATCATTGGTGTTCTATTCTACTGTGAGTGTGATGCCTTAGACCGCGCGGCCACCGAAGCGGGCCATATTTTACTGTTCACGTTTCACTACCGTAAGGGCTTTACGCATTTAATCAAACTATTGAGGTTGAAATAAGGAAGATATAATTCAGAGGAAAAGTTATCACATTTGCGTGAAAAGAGAGTGGGGAACTATGGAAGAAAATACCACCCTCAGTATATCCGGAAAGGGTTCGAACACTAATCTACCCGTTACTGGCTAACTATATCATACTAGTCCACGTGACCACCGGTTGAGGGTTTGGGGTGGGAGTGTAGCGTACACGATTTAGTGTAAGAATTTATGCAGTTTTGATATCAAAACATTCTTTTGGCCAAAATAAATAAAATATTTCTCTAATAGAAACAAAGAGTTTAATTTTCTTCACACGGAATATCAACATTATTTTGTTGAATATCTGTTATGAACATAGCGGAATTAGATGACAAATTTTTTAAATTAAGAGAAAAAGTTGTCATAAAATTCCAAGAAACCTTTGACAGATATTCAACAATATTATTGATATCACCATGGGATGAAAATTAATCTATATCTTTCTACTGGAGAATTACTTGATTTATTTTGACCAAAAACATGTTTTGATTTAAAAACTACAAAAATACTGCCCTTAAATCACGTTCCCTATACTCCCACCTTAAAATAGTTTTTTTAACTATTATTATTAGCACCGCGTCTTACTACCCATTCGGGTTATACGCACTTACGCTAATGTGTAATGATTGGGTGATTGTGAGATGAAATGGAGGACCTACAGTTTAACGTGGAATCCGAACCACGATGGAGGCCTGGCATTCCCCACATTCACAAGATGTCTTGTAGAGGTGAAGGAAGGGTTTGGTAATCAGATAAATCTTTGCCGGGACCGAGAATTGAACCCCGGCCGCCAGATAGAAGTCTGACACCTTACCCCTAGACCACCAGGTCACCAGTTTTTTTTATCGATATACTAGTTGATACTAAGACACGTGTTAAAGGTGACGCAGAAATAATGTTCAAATGTAGTATTACTTGGTCCTGAAACTCAAGGTTCAGTGGTCTATCATCAAAAGCGTATCACTACAATCCGTTCAAATATCCAATGCCCAGTCCTGTAATTAAATCAAGGTGATTATACCGGATGTAGATTACATCCAGCCCTTGCTCACCGAATGCGTATTCAACGAGATCAATACGTGCGATCTATCTAACCGTACAATTTAGAACAAACTAGATCTGAAGGGCATATGAGAAATATAAAGGGGCACACTACGACATTTGTTGGAATTTGTAAAGTTAAATAATAAGCTATTTTATTTTATATACCTCTTAAACAATACAATTCAACATCATATGTCACATGACATTTGAGAGCTTGCGGATGTATTTGCTTGGAGAGAGAATGACAAACCGCCTTGTTAGGAAAACTATATTTATTTTCTATGAATTCAGGATTCTCGTGTCAGTGATTGGCTTGCTTACCTGGTTACGTTTATGCGCTATTAGTAGTAAGGTAAGGTGACCTGGCAGTCTAGGCGTAAGGTGTCATGCCTCTGTGCTAGGGGTCTGGGGTTCAATCCTTGGTAACGGCACAGATTTATCTGATTGCCAAACCCTTCCTTCACCTCTGACAAGACGTGTATTAATCACAACTTGTGAATGTGTGGAATGCCAGGCCTCCATCGTGGTTCGGATTCCACGTTAAACTGTAGGTCCTCCATTTCATCTCACAATCACCTACCATTACACATTAGCGTAAGTTTGTACAAACCGAATGGGTAGTAAGACGCTGGTGCTAGTAATAATAATAATAATAATAGTAGGTTAAACCCGCTTAGGTGGCCGCATGGTTTAACGCGCTACTCTAGTGTTAGACTAGACCACCGAAAACGGGGAGATTGAGGTTCGATTCCAGTCAGGTTTACTGAGGATAGTTCTCATATAGGCCTCCACGCAAATGTGGGTGCATTTCCTCTACATTAAACCTTTCTAATTCTTAACCCATTAGTGTAATCTTGTGCATGGGCGTATAAACCGAACGGGTAATAAGACGCGTGCTTAAAAAAATAGTATTAGAGTGAAGATTTTTGAAAATTTCGTAATATTATATTTGTGATTAAGGTTAATGGAAGGGGACGCGAGGAAAAAAAAACAGTGTTTTTGCACCTGGCTATGAGCTTAGGGTTCCCGGGTTTGATTCCCTGCTAGTACCTTGGGTATTTTTACTACCCCAACGGTCACCAAGGTTTTGTTAGTTAGGTTTAAGTTAGGTTTAAGTGTTTCCATTGGTTTCCACACCCTTATATTCACTATCATCATCATCCCCTTATCTCATCGGGACATGGAAAGATCCTCCATTATAAGGATGTATGATAGTACATTTGGGCGTTCCCTGAGCAACGGTATATTAATACTGGATAATATTTCCACTACTTGTCTACGAGTGATGTAATCCAAATGCGCAATATTATTACTTGCACAATTCACCTTTTACTGGCATGCATCAAATATACAATTTAATATGCAACAGTTGCGAGACTATAGATTTATTTAACAGAACAATGTTTGTCTTTAGAAACAAATTACAAAATTACTGTAGACTATCACTTTAAATTACCTCCATTATATGTTTCATTTTAAATGTTTCAGTTTAAGATTTCAATGTAATTATTTAATTAATCTAGCAAACTGTTATTATTGGAAATTGGTTATTTAGTCGATAACAGTTCCAGTTACTTGTAATAAAATAAAAATAAAATAAACACACCTGATAGTAAATATAGGTGCCAACATTAGTGGTCGTATAATATAATGCATCACTTTTGCATATCATGTTGTTAAAATAGTTATATCCACAATACTATTTGCAGCCACGTGGATTTAAATTTAAATCTAATCCAATATGGTTTGCTGGTGACGGAGAGTTCGGGGTTTGAGTCCCAGAATGGTGGACTGGTGGTGTTTTTTCTTTAAACTTTACGTTCACGAAAATATGGGTATATTTACCCTACAAACTTTCTTCACCATCATATACCATTAGCTTGGTTAAACGTAGATAGATATGACGGCTAGTAAAACGTGGCTTGGAAATAATTACACACACATTAGTCTTTTAAAAATAATAGATTGATTCAGGCACCTTCTTTTGTTTGAATCAGCCTCATATGGAGCGTCCCTTGTCACTCAATCACGAGAATCACACGGATTTAATTACACGTGGTAAGTAACGACATCCTTCACAAAAGGCTTTATCCTTTGATAAAGTAGCTCAATAAATAAAGATTAGTATAACTGTAGCTATTTGTACAGCATGTTGCAGGTGACCTGGTGGTCTAGGGGTAAGGTGTCAGACTTCTGTGTTGGGCGTTCAATCCTCGGTCCCGGCACAGATTTATCTGAATGCCAAACCCTTCCTTCACCTCTGACAAGACGTGTATTAATCACAACTTGTGAATGTGTGGAATGCCAGGCCTCCACCGTAGTTCGGATCCACGTTAAACTGTAGGTCCTCCATTTCATCTCAATATCAGCCTACCATTACACATTAGCGTAAGTGCGTAAAACCGAACGGTTAGTAAGACGCGGTGCTAATAATAATATATATAATATATAATAATAATAATAATAATAATAATAATAATAATAATAATATAATAATATGCAGTATGTCCCGAAAGCTACTGTGCAGTAATGTATCAGGTATCTCGTTGCAGTTCATCCTATTACAGATGTCGGAAATGTCCCTCACGAGACTGAGGTCATTTATGCACACGTCGCTTCATATCATACATATCATATAAAGAAGCGCGCACAGGTATGTCTTCAAGCCCGTGGAGGACATTTCCAACGTCCGTTATAGGAAGTACTACAACCAGGTGCGTGATACTTTACTGTACAGTACAATTTGGGACACCCTGTACAGTACTTACATCTCTTTTAGTCCAACGACATGTGAACAATTAGTTAAATAATTAAAATTTAATCAATTAAACAAATATATTTACTGGATAACGGTACAAATAAAATAATTCTATTGAAAACAAAATTATTTCCTTTCATATTATAGTAGAAACGATATTTAACACTTTGATATAAATTACATTCTGTCGAGATAAGAAGTTCACTTCATTTATAGTGGATCAGTAAGTTTTGAAATTTCTCATATAATTAATTTTACTTACTCTTGAATAATGAACCTTCCATTCAAAATATTTACAACACTTCACGAGTTCCAATTTTTTTTTAATATCATTTTTAGAACTGTCAATGTATGCTACTGGGCCGGACCTTAATGACGTCACTGGGACGTGAGTTGAATCTGAAACGAGAAGCCATATAGAAACCAGTGGCGTGAATTAAAAACTTTCATCTGCAGGTTCCATTAGAAAAACATGTATTTTTTCTCTCGTTTAATGAGAATATACCCAGTGCCCCTCTTACCCCGAACAATCTACGTTTGTCCATGGCGGTCTTTACATGAACAGGACTGGATGGCAAATTGCAAATGGTTACCTAATAGTCAACACGTAAGGCGTAACTCTCACAATAGACTGAACTGCCAATAATGGTGAGATCGGGGTTTGAGTCCATTTTGAGTGTACTGAAAATGTTTTTCCTAAATATTATATATATATATATCCCCGCAAATGCGGATACATTTATTTTAAATTAAACCTTCCTCATATTTTAAATACTAACATCGTTAGTGCATGTGCGTACAATCTGAACAAGAAATAGGACGTGGTGTTTAAAAAAATCCCTCCCTTCCTTTAAGAGCCTATCTCAAGACCACCCTGGAAATAAGATATAAGATTACTTTCAAACCAAAATAAATATATAAATGCAGCTTTCGGCATTCTCCACTCGACAACAGTGAAATTGGGATGATTTTAATTGTTATTAAAATCAGACAATTTTTAATCTAGTTTATTATTTAATGTATAGTGAAACGGTTCCACTTGCCTCAATTCCACTATTTCCAAAAATAGGTAAGAAATTACGGATAACCACACCACCATGCGATGCGTGGCTCGATCTGTATTAACTAATCAAACTAAAGGTTATTTCATGGGATGAGATGGCCTCTTAAGTTAGGAGTGTAGTGAACAGGAGTGAAAGGCATTTTTATTTTTATTTTCAGTTTTAATGGCAAAACATTCTTTTGTTCAAAATACATCAAGTGTTGCTCTAGTAAAAACATAAAATTTAATTTTCTTCAGATGGTGATAACAGTTGTTTAATATATGTCAAGAATGTCCTGGGATTCAATGACATCTTTATCTCTTCATTTAAAAAGTTTCTCATCTAATGCCGCTATGCTCATGATGGATATTCAACAACTGTTGATAACAAATGTGAAGAAAATTAAACTCTATGTTTCTACCGGAGTAATACTTTGTTTATTTTAACAGAAAAATAATTTTGCCATAAAACCGGCAAAAACACTGCCCTTTACTTTTGTTTCCTACTCTCTCACCTTAAAAAGCATACTTTCTATCCTCACCTATTATATTTATATTATGTTAATAATAAACATGTAGCCTTAAATACTGCAAGGGAAAAAAATCGGTCAACTAATATTAAGAAACAATTCAACGAGTGAGATAACTGGGTTATCAGTTTTTTAGGATTACGATGTTCTTTCAACTGATATTAGTATTTATTACCTTTCTAAAGTTTAGTTTTTGATAAAAAACAATATTAACATTTCCCCATGTTATTTTGTTGTTGTTTTTTCAACGGCCTTCTACCACACGTTTGACATATCCACACTTGATTGCTAAAATAACTAAGGACCAGGAAGATAGTATTTAGAGGAATTATATCCGAATTTTCTCGAAAGGAAAGCTAAAAACTGTTTAATAAAATATACCCTCATTATATCTGGCTGAGTTTCTAACCCTATACTCTCCGCCATCGACAAACCAGACCAGAGGATCATGTCAGTTAGTACACGTAACCATCGATAAGATTTTACATATATTTAAAACGAGATAAAATAAATGAAAGTTAATTTATTTTGTTACATTATTTCTATAATTTGGACTACATAAAATAAATCACATCAAATTAAGTATAAAGTCAGATACTAGGTATATTAAAAAAACACCTGATATTCTCTACTAATGCATCTTCGAATACCACCACACAATGAATTTTCTGAGTTATTATTTTTCCAAAACTTTATACAAAGAATATTTTCAGACCAAGCAAATAAATAGCAAGTATACGAACAGTTATGATGCCACCTTTAGTGGCCTACTTATCAAATTTTAAGAAATACACCGCTGAACAAGTTGGTGTATAAATAATAAACCTTCACACTAAAATGTATATTGTCAGATACGTACAGTGATTTGTTAATCAAAGTGTCTGTTCGAAAAAAAAAAATATTTCAATTACTACAACCATTTTAAGATGGGTTTGATTCAATCTTGGTACTTAGATAGTTTCAATGTATATACTAACTCGTCCTGCTATTCGACTAATAGATATATCCATACTTACTGTGGATTCACACGTTCAACGAAAAACTAATGTAGAACCGAGACGTGGTCATGTGACAAGCTCTAAGCCAATCACAAGATTAACGCTTTATCGGCGTGAGCTGTTCCGCTAAAGTTTAACTCATCTCCACTTCGTCCGCTGTGCCTGAGAAGTTCGGCACAGGAGAACAATCAAATCTCAGAACCAACCCTCTCAAATGAGTGCGTTTTGACAACGCATGCATTGTAGTGCCAGAAACAAGCAGACAGCTCCGTTGGCTGTTGTGAGGAAATTTGAAAACAACCCGTTAATGTAAAGCGTATGTATCGATGTATTTATTGTCTTTTGCATGACACAGCATTATAATTTAATAACATCCATCAGGAGAGTGATCTAAAATATATGTGTATCCATTAGAAAAAAATTGTTGATACTTATCTGTTTAAGTTAGCGTTCCAATGCAACATGGGTCAATATATAGCGTGGGAATTGCTGCACCAATGAGGCAGATTCTGCTTTCTATTTTCAACGAACGCGTGAATCAAGCTTTAGGCCGTAATTGTTTTGTTCAGTGGCGGCTCGTGTATTGGCACTGTGGAACTGCAGCACCCCTATTTCCACTTGATATTATCGATAACATTTAATATGATGAGTACTTTTTTCTTAATTTATTTTTGTAGTACAATATATATTCCTTAAGCTTAGTGTCAGTACTTTAGTAGCCATCCTCCAGTTTATGAAAAAGATACAAAAATCTTTGTATGGAACTGTGCGCTTCACAGTGTCAGTGGCGTGATGTTTGACTGTTGTGCATATGCGCACATAGGAGAGAGGTGGGGAGGAAGGCGGGACTGCCAGGTAGAGAGAGCACTGTTGCTCTCGCAGTGCCGGCTCTGGCGTGATGGTGGAAGGAAGTTCTTTTTTTACTCAGCGTGTGTTCTGCTTATAAACCGTGTACCATATTCTTGAATGTGATAAAGTGTAGAAGAGTGTAGAATTAGATTATTATTCTGCTTCCAGCCATTCTATTAGATTCATTAATTTTTTTCTGTTATTTTATATAACAGAAAAACTAAATGCGCTTGCAGTACTTTCTATGGAGAAAAATTTCTTCAATAATTGTCATTCAGAGATCAAGGAGAAAATTATTGAACTTTTTGCGTAAATTAAAACAAGAAGAATGGATTTCATTTTAAAATGAATAGATCAAGCTTGAACTGTAACAATTTAAGTTAAAGTGAGTAAAAAAGTTTTTTTGTTAAGATTTTATCAAGTTCCTGAATAAATTTTCTTTTTATACATGTTTTTTTCCTTTTACAGAAATTTAAAACAAAGCCTAAACATTTTCTGGAGCAGCAACCCACTAATTTTAACTACGAGCCGCCACTGGTTGTGTTGGCTTGATATAATCTTGTCGGGATGTTTGAAGACAATCTAATGAAAATGATTCACATCCCTTGCTGTGAGAGTTACACACTTGAAGACCTGAGTATTGTTCCTACAGGTTGGCATTCTTGGTAACATCTTTTGCTCGTTTCTAAACAATAAAAGGACAATATTATTGTATTTATTCTTTAAAATAACAAAAGAGCTACAATAAATAGAAATTTAATGTGCTAAATTCGATTGTCGTTATGTTAGCTGTGCAATATTTTTGAGACTTATTTCTATAACCTTCACATATCAACTTAATAACAGTATTCAGAATTAGGTATTCTATATGTAACTACATTGTTAAAGCATATTATTAATAAATTTGAATAGATATATCTCTTTCAATGAAAGGAAAGTTAATAAAGATTAATGTTGATTTGTGAGATTAAAATCAGAGGAAGTAAATTAGGACAACCTAAATTGTAATCTTGGCTTTAGTTTTGTTCCAGTTTGTTGGATTCCGACACCGTTGCCTTCCTTTTACAACAATATTTTCCTTCATTTTCTTCAAATGAAACTATATTTCAAACGTTAGATTAATCTTAGAAACACCAAGTTACACAGGTACTATACAGTAGATTACTTTAACCAACAGCAGGAGTAGAGAACAAAACACAGGTATGCCAAAGTTTAAAAAAATTTAGCCCACCTATTTATTCTCTGGTGATATTAAAAACAGTATATAATCTCTAGTTTAAGAATTATTAACATAAAATAGTGCATTTGTGTTGTGTTGGATGCCACGCTCATGGATAAGACTTGATTAGGAACAACATCATAACAATAACTGTCATGGTAGTATTGGAGAATACTTATTTTGGAAATATAAGGAGAAGGCAAGTTATGGAACTAACATTTGTTGGATAAGACACATTTTGGAACACCAGCCATATTTCTTCTTTTAATTTAACAGGGAGAAGATTTTTTTTTGGGAACAAATTATTTATCAAAATAGATGCGTAATTGATCATATATTGCAGTAATGTACCTATCTAAATTTTCGATTTTTTGGGAGAAGACACGTTTTGGAACTACTCGACTCAAATTACAGATTTCGTCAGTCCAGCCGAGTCAAGTGTATTATTTCCATAGAGCTAGAAATGCAGTTTCCACTATTTGGAAACAAATGTGAAAAACTACCAAAGGTACTTCGTTTCACATTAAGTGGGTAAATCCACACTAAGCGACGTCTTTTTAGGCGTCCACGCTGGTGCCGCCATACATTTGTACTTATAGAAACTGCTAGGAGTGCAATCATCTTGCGCGTACTCTTTGATGGAACTAGTGGACTCAATGACTCGGCTCACTAGTGTGAAAGGCCTTGACTCTTAGAGTCAGATTGGACTTGTCTCCATGAGACTCGACTTGACTCAGTACTCGTTGGTGTGTAGCCACCCTAAAAGCCAAATCTGGTTTATTATCTGATAAATGTAACGGCTACAGTTCATATGGCTGAGCGTATGGATACAACGTTTTAAAATCCTTCAAGGGTTTACTCCAAACCACCTCGTTGGGTAAGTAAACAAAGTAGTTAGTCATTTTTGGTTCTTATTTTTTTTGGGTGACAGGTCAGAGCTTGAATCCCTGCTGGATATACCCTACTAAAGTGTTTTCTGACATAATTTTTCCCAACTCTTCCTTCACAATAATTAGGGTAGTACTATCTTTCTTCTAATCTCATTCTTCATAATTGTAGATTTATAGTTAGAAAGGTAGCAAGAAGCGAAGATCGTAAGAATGTTTATTCTAACGGGGTCTGGACTATAGTTGCTTATACGCATTGATTGGGACAGCAATGGCGATGCTACAGAGAGAGTGAGAGAAATAGAGAGAGAGGGAACACGTGGGAAACATGACATGCCTTGGTTTTCTCTGATCCCATCCTCCTGCTTGCGCAAGCACGCGCGCCATTTCAACTTGAACTCACTCTATTGACAATCGGCTTAACCACCAGGACGTGGCCTACCTTAGTGGCCCATGTGACCGTTTATCCCGTAATCCCAAACAAATATAGCTGACAAAGCTAGGCGTTACCCTGGTATTATTGCTCTGAGCAGAATAATAAGAGGTAAGGCTTTGGTTCTAAAACAGATACCATCTTCTTTCATTTTTTAAGTCGATTAATTAGCTCCGACCCACTTAGATGATCGCATGGTCTAACGTGCTACTTTTGCAGTAGACTTAACCTGCCGATGGCAGGGAGATAAAGGTTCGAATCTTGTTCACGTTCACTGAGGGTGTTTTTTTTTCTTTTCAAATTGGTTCTACACGCGAATATGGATACACTTCCTATAAATATAGCTTTCCTAATACCTTAAACCATCAGCGTAATTATTACATAAGCGTATAACCCAAGCGGGTAATAAGATGTGGTGTAAAGAAAAAATCATAGCTCAAAATTTTTCTAAAATTACACTTTATATTTTTAAGGGTTTTAAACAAACAAATACGTTAACTACTTTACGAGGCTAGGAACTCTAAAGTTCATTGCCATACTTAAAAAATACCGCCACCTATCCTCCCTACCTTAAGCTAGTTCTATTTAGTCCACCTCATTACACCCTATCTCATCCAGGTCCATTATAATGTTATCATCTCATGAGCGTCTAGGCCTTCCCGATGGTCTCTTCCTATTGGATTTACCAGTCAATACCATGAAAACAATTCTAGATTCTTCCATTCACGCTGCATGTCCCACCCACCGTAATCTGCGAGATTTGGTTACCCTAACATTGTTTGATGATGAATACGAGGTATGTAAACTCATAATTATTTAATCTACTACACTTTCCATTACCTTAATCGTTTAGACAAACAAATACAATAACACAATATATGTAGCGTTAGACAAAACATAATCCCCAGTATCAGTGTACACACGAACTAAACGACAATTTTGTCTAGAACGGCTTGTCGGTAACAAGAATATCAGGGTTCGAGTCATGGTTGGATGTTTCTTTCTTATAAGGTTTTACACTCTACCTCAACACAAGCGCTAGTACATTTCCTATACACTCCTTCTTCCTCCGCCCTACTCTATAAATGTATTTAAATATGAATAGGCCAAACTAGTAGTAAAACGTACTTTATAAAAACCCAGATAATCTGCATTTAATAAAATATCTGACATAAATCCATTATAATCTTAACTTTGCTTTGATTCAAAAATCAAACTGAATATTTACTAGACATTATTTTCATTTCATAAAGCTAATGGTTAGTTGTAACAATTATTTATAACTTTAGTATTCCGTGATTTACTATTCGACTGGTTTAATTAAAAGCCAATGGTTTTCAACCTGTTACCACTCACAATCCCCTAATTGGCCAACCCTAATCTCATGTACCCCAATAATTTAAAATAAATAAATTCATTAGTTAATTAAATACCTTTCGTCTTAATCGAGGTAATTTAAAAAACTAATCACATAACTCAGAAAAGGAAAATTGATATGATTTAAAAACGGTTGAAAGCATAATTGGCTATTATATTCGACATATATTATTACAAATATATATATAATAATACACATAGTCTATTTCAGAATAAATTTTTACAAACATCTAATTTCACTTTTCTATAATTTAATTTCAACTCAGGAACAAAAAGAGAATATATAAATAAGGATATGAAATTCTTATTTGAATTAAAATATATTAAAAACTTAATGAGTATTCTGGGATCCTTTAAAAGAGTACATTTTTATACTAAAAAGTTCAAATTAGATTAACTTGAAAAAAAACGACAGCCGCTAATAAACTATGCTAGTGCACCTTTAAGGTTAAATGGAAGGGGACGCGCGAAAAGGCCAGTGTTTGTGCAGTTTTTATGGCTAAACATTTTTTTTTTGCCAAAATAAATAAAATATTGCTCCAATACAAACATATAGTTTAATTTTCTTCACATAGTGATATCATTAGTTCCTGAATATCTTTTAAAGAACATGGTGGCATTATCTAATAAACTTTTTAAATAAGAGAAAAAGTTGTCGTTAAATTCTAGAACACCTTTATAGATTTTCAAGAAATTTTGAAATTATGTGGAGAAAATTAAATTCTATATTTGTACTGAAGCAATATTTTATTTATTTGGCCAAAAAAATGTGTTTCCATCAAAACTTCAAAAACTATGGTTTTTCTTCACATCCCCTTCCATCTCACCTTAATAAAGTTTTTTTTAAAACAACATTTAATTTTAATAAGGGGAAATACTTATTAGTATAAATTTAAGTTTATTTAAGAATGGCTCATTTTATGTGTAGCTGTTGTTTGGTAAAATATCACTCCATATAAATCAGTAAATTAGACCATCAAGGATGTTAAGCATATTTACAAAGAGATTACTAATATAAATATTTAATATGAGAATAAGTAGGCCTATAAACTGACAAATGAAAATATGTATTTTTGAACAAGTATGAAAATACAATGATAAATATTGCAATATGTTTATAAATTATTATTATTATTATTATTATTATTATTATTATTATTATTATTATTATTATTATTATTATTATTATTAGCACCGCGTCTTACTACCCGTTCGGGGTATACGCACTTACGCTAATGTGTAATGGTAGGGTGATTGTGAGATGAAATGAAGGACCTACAGTTTAACGTGGAATCCGAACCACGGTGGAGGCCTGGCATTCCCCACATTCACAAGTTGTGATTAATACACGTTTTTTCAGAGGTGAAGGAAGGGTTTGGTAATCAGATAAATCTGTGC
Source organism: Timema cristinae (assembly GCA_039000515.1). NCBI lineage: Eukaryota > Metazoa > Arthropoda > Insecta > Phasmatodea > Timematidae > Timema > Timema cristinae. The sequence goes on along the minus strand of JBCFYV010000935.1, from coordinate 37,457,556 downwards.
CAGGACCGGGGATTGAGCCCGGACCCCCAGCACAGAAGTCCGATACCTTAGCCATAGACCGCCAGGTCATCTACTAAAAACCTATCCCTTGTTAAAATATGTCTTACTTAAATATTTAGATCTCCTCCAATAGTTGTGATTTCACTATTTTATAATAATAATAATAATAAATAATAATAATAATAATAATATAATAATAAGATATCTCACAATATTTCTCGGTGGGCGTGTGGGTTAAGGTATTCCCTCATCCGAAAGTGTCGCGTTCCTCCACAGACAAGGCCTTAGTCAGGAGGGGGGGGATTTGGGGGTTAAAACCCCCCCAGAAATCTTATGAACAAAATATATATGACTTTATTTGTGATTCAAACAATATCCAAATTAATATACAAGTACAAATTAGGGGGCTGTGTTACCATAAAAAGCGCTTCAGAGAGCTTCTAGAGTTGTTTAATATCTATAATTTTTCCTAGCCTTTGGCAGCTATGGTATTATGTTACCATAAAAAAAACACTTCAGAGAGCTCTTAGAGATGTTTAAAATGTATAATATTTTCTAGCCTGCAACAGTTAGAAGGTTAGGTTGCCATAAAAAACCTTCAGATAGCTTCTAGAACTGTTTATCATTTAGAATTTCTTCTAGCTTCCGGCAATTGGGGGATGTGCCCACTAACCCCCCCCCCCAAATCCCCCCGAAATTATTGGCTGGCTACGACCTTGTCCACAGAGTTAAGTAATCAGATAGCAATAGTATAGTTCCTCCATGACATCTCAAGGAAACGATTATAAATAGTGCGAATCTAATAGCCTAGTTACTCCCCTTTTATTGGGAGAAGGGGAATGTTGATGATTAACCCCCCCCTTTCCCTCCTTACTTTCCATGGAAATTCACGGGAACAGGAGGAGCTTTGTACAGGAAGTTACAAAATTAAATAAGAACAAAGTAACACGATTAAGGTTAGTAAGCTAGGTTGGATGGAAACCATCTATATTATACATATATATACATATATATATATATATATATATATTATATATATAATGAAAGGTTTAAAAGCTAGGTTTATACTAGGCTATTACGCATGGACTACTTATAGTCCCTTCCTTGAGCTGTCGTGGAGAAATCGAACCCCCCTAACCCAAAAGGGGAGAAATTTAGCTTGTAAATTAAGGGAGCTTTTTCAATTAGGGGATTAAACCAAATCTCATGGAGAAACTGGATCACGCCAGCATAGTCTTCTTAGGATTGGGAAGAAACTTTATCCTTTTGTGTTGCAAGCCAAGCACACCTGCTCCTCTACTATTCGGAGCAAAATTATCGCCCTCATTCCTTTATAAATAAAAGTAGAGCGTACCCAAGTGATTCCCCCTACCTCTCTTCACCAATATCCAAGGCTTGCAGCTCGCCCGGGATGTCCGCATAATTCCTCTATTAGAATAAGGATAAGAGAGGTGTGAACATAGACGTAAATGTAACTTCAGCTAAATGTAGGAAGAGTAATAAATAGTTTAAATAGAAAGTACCCTCAGTACATCCAACCGGGATTCGAGCCCTCACCTCTCCATCACCAACAAGATCTTGATATAAGTATTAAAACTGATGCCACTATAAAATCCTTTCAGCATAAGCTTAAGCGTGATTAAGTATGTGTGTATGTACAAATTACATACGGAACATTACAAATTATTACAATGTAATATTTAGATTTTCTGTATATTGATTGCTATATTTGCTATATTGTAAGTATCTGCGCATTGCTAAAAAAATAATAATAACCTAAGCCTATTGATTAGCTGCATTCTCTGTCGTAGGAATTTCCAAAGTAGGATGGAATTTCCACATCGAGGTGTTTTGGTGTGTGTGACCGGTAAACCTATTATCAGACATCTTGTCTCTTGTAATTTTGCATGGAGCTGTAATCGAGTGTGGTTGCTTTGTTCAACCCCACATATATTTTATAATATTTATACTTTAACGACACTTGGCTAAAATCGAAATTTTGTAAATTTGTGGTTTATATTCAATGTTAGATTTTCTGTTACTGCGAGAAATAAATTAATAAAGAAATTAGATAATTAAACTGATTTTATGTTTGGTATAAGTAATCCACTTTACAATCATCGACTAATTTTGGTGCTAATAATCAAGTATTACAGAATAATAGTTGTTACAAATTATCAAATTATTATAACTACAAATTAAACATGATTAAAATTGTAAATTAAGTATTATTATTATTATTATTATTATTATTATTATTATTATTATTATTATTATATCAAATGATAACAATTGCAAACTAATTTTTATTACAAATTACAAACAGATATTAATTTTTTTTTCTACTAAGGTAAGCCTTTCAATCTGGTTCAATGTGCCTCTTTGTGTTAAAGCCTACAATAAAGTAAAACTGAAGGCACTACATTGAAAAAAGTAAAGTAAGTCTGTATAAAATACATAACATTGATGTGTATTTTAATGTCACTAAGCTACAGTCCAACAAAACAAGTATAGCACATTTTACTTAAATCCTTTTCTTAAAATAAAAAGAAGAAATTTTGAACTAAATAAATAAGGTGAAAATCGAACATTTTTTACAGTTCTTACATGAAATATAATAATTGAAAACATAAAACTTAGGGAAACTACAGGATGTTTCAAAACATTGCATACATAGGCATAGAGAGTTTGCCAAAAGTGTCGTGAGTGGTGTGTTTGCCCATGGGCGTGTCTTCTGTAGAATTCATCTACTAGCTAGCGACAAATTTCTGATCCGGCCAGAACAATGCGCTTCATACGATCGTCTTTAAAAGTACTTCAGAACGACACTAAAAATAATAATAGTAACTATTAATGGAGACTATGAGTCATTCTGTATGAAGATAAATGTTTTGTTTGTTTATTTATTTGAGGCATTTAACGTGTACTTTCTGAACCAACTGATTACATCAGCACACTAGAATTTCTTTGCGCGAGAGTTAAAGGGCCAACTAAAAATTTTGTCGCGATAATTATGTTTAAATATCCTCCCGGTTCCTTTACACGCCACAATCGACATGAGACCGACGGTTTTACTTCCCCTCCGAAGTAAGCTGTGCTATAGATTTTTATCGCTCAAGAAAAATCCGTTGATCCCATCTGTGTTTGAACCCATGAACATCGGAGAGCATATACCCCAAGCCCACCAAGTTCCACAATAATGACGTCAATAAATTTATTTAACTAAACCATTAGTATATACATTTCTTACTATACTCCATTCACGGTGGGAATTACTCTGTGGAAGGTCATTTTTCCTACCATTATCCTACTATATAATAGATTTATGGTAGGGAAAAAGACCTTTCAAGAAACAATTCCTACGGTGAACGGACTATATGAATAGTTTGTTTGTTAATCGGTAAGAATAATAGTTTCCGTTTGTTTTTGATCATCCTGTGTATCACGATATCTCTCTATTTTGAATACACTTTATACCTTTGTAGTCATCTCTTTGCTATCCGCATGTATCTCTCTCGCTCTTTAATACTATCTTGAAGTAATCTTCCTCCTTCGATACAATTTATACATATAAACGCTATGTGGTTGGTAATAAAAGAGAGACAGAGAGAAGGATCTTGTCGGAACGGCTCCTTTGAGGCTATTTCCCTTAGTTTCCAGAGACTTGACTTTCCGATGTAAAACCTAACTGCCTTACTAACCCCTTTACCAACCGATTCGTTTCTCCTCCTCAAACCCCCACCAACCACTTCTAATGCTATTCCTAGCAGCTGTGCTATTATTTGCAAGAACAAGGCGGACCATATAAAACACTTCGTGCCCGTTGAAAGACTGTTGGGCTCGATGCCAATTCCTTGGAAGAAATTCGCTATGGAGTGAGCATTCATAAGAAACCTTCCTTCTTACGTTCATATAAAAAAAATCTCCCAAATTTACCACATAACCAGGAAATGACTTAATCTTAAGTTGGAGGTGTAAGGGACGCGAGAAAAGTTAAGTGTTTTTGCAGATTTTATAGCAAAACATTTTTTTTTTTGCTAAAATAAATAAAATATTGCTTCAGTAGAAACATATAAATCAATTTTCTTCACATGATTATGTAAACAGTTCTTAAATATAATATCAAGAGAATAGCGGGATTAGATGACAAACCTTTTTTTAGGAACCTGTTGATTCCACCACACGAAGAAAATTAAACTATGTTTCTGCAGGAGAAATATTTGAATTATTGTGATCAAAAAGTTTTGATACAAAAAAAACATTAAAAATACTTACCTTTCTCGCGTCCCCTTCATCCCCTCCTTAAAACAGTTATACCAACATGGTTATATAAGGTCGGTAGTTTCCCATCCAGTGTGTGGCCCTCCTTGGCTTCCTTTGTAGTGCGTGGTGTTAGTTTATATTATAGTGTGGTTCTGTTCTACTGAATTTAACTCGGCTCTCTAAACAACATCCAAATGCACTTAATGTGTGTGTCGTATTTGTGAATATCCGCCCCGTAAACATCCCGAGAGATAAATAATGGTGGAAAAAGATTATATAATTCTAAATATTCACAGATAAATTTTTCGTATCATAATGATTTAATCAATTACAACTCAATAGTTTTGGACCAGTCTACGACAGGCTGATTAAAATATAACCAACCTAACCAAACCTTACCTTCAAATGATAAGCTCAAACGTTTAGGCTTTCTTTTTTGTAAAAAAGTATCTTTCTGTTAGTTATCACGTAAGAGTAGTTAAAGTGAATGTGAATTAAATTAATTATATTTTTTTAAAATGTATTAAAGAATTAAATAAGATAAGGTCACGTCCAATTGGTCATAGGTGAAAGCGGGTTTAGGCAATATATACTAGCCATACATGTTATCTGTAGATTATAGATTGAAATTTCTTTTCAAGTTTTTCCTGGCTTTTGAAGAGAAAAATTGTAGCATTAATTAATTTAAAATGAACAAAATTTATAAAAATATGACTAAGTGGGAAAAAAACAGCTTAGTTTACCACTCACCATGTACTCCATTCAAATTCAAAGAAGTTCCTCAATGTTCTAGAAGGATAGAATAACGTCACATCTTGACCCAGAATGTTCCAGATGTTTAATTTGTATAACATGGCAGCCTGTTGTTCAGAATCACCACACGACAGTCGGCATACGTTTCCTCTTCTTATTACCTCCCTTTGATCCCCTTTCCATAGGCCCCCTTTATCAATTTTCTGGGGCAACTATTATATGTAAGACCCCGGGAATGGAAATATAAAACCACTCTTGGCCGAAATTTCATTCTAAAAGGAGCTAGTAAGTTAGCTCTTACGTTAAACATAATATAAGACTATTTTACATATATAGTTAAATATAAAACATATAAACTGATCTTGCTTTACTATTTGAATTCATTGTTTATCGACCTTAACTTGTATATTGGCTGGGCTACTGCAAGTTAAAATCTTTCTTCAGGTTTTTTATAATCCAATATACTATAAAAAAAACTGCTTGACGACACGGGCATTATGCTCTTTGTCATTTTATGTTTTTCGTGTACCATTTGTATGCTCTAAAGCTGTCCTTGTCTACGATTATATCCGAAAGGGGCTACAACATTTTCGTAGGGAGAGAGTAGGAAATTATATAGGGAAAAAACTCAGTAATCTTGGCCGAAATTCTAGTACCAAATTCCCATCACCAACACACCAGACTAAATTAACCTTAATTTATTTAACGTGCCCGCCGATGTGAGCAGTATTTTTATTAGCTAGTTACCCGCCTCGGTGGCGTAGTTGGCTAACGCGCTAGTCGTGTTGAGCTCGACTGCTGAGGACGGGGAGATCTAGGTTCGAATCTCAGTCGGGTGAACTGGGGGTGGTTTTTCCTAAATGGTTTTCCACTCTTCCCCCACGCAAATGCGGGTTCATTTCCTCTAATTCAACCATCCCAATTCCTAATTCATTAGTGTAATTAGTACTTAAAGCGTATAACCCGAACGGGTAGTAAGACGTGGTGCTAAATAATAATAATAATAATAATAATAATAATAATGGCTAATTTTCTTTAAGATAAGAGAATAAGACTTTAACTAATGTAATAAAATTTATTGTAATACCAATTTATTAACTAGTATTAAATAATACTTTGACCGTTTATAATGAGTACAAAAAGAGTGAAAAGTAAAGATTGAACAGCTTTAAAAACTTAAGAATTAATAGTATAGAATGTCTAGTATAAAACAAAATCGTTAGTAATATAGAAATTTTGAAAATTAATAGATATAATTTTAAGTTTCACATAAAAAGAGAAACAGCTATTTAAAAAAAATACTACCCTGTTTCTCAGTTTGTAATACATTAATATTAATATGTTATTAACAATTTTTCTTACAAACATTTATATTTTCAATTCTTAAGTTTTTAAACCCATTCAATCTTTTCTATATTTATTCAATCTTTTTGAACTGAAATTATCAATACTTTTAATCAATTTTTACCACCATAAATTTTAAATAAATTAATTTAAAGTCTTATTCTATTATATTAATAACGTTTTTATTTAAAAAATTATTAGAATGTTATCTAAAATATAGCTCACTTTAGATAAATTAGGGAATTTATTTGGAGATAAATTTATGGTTTTAACCGAGTGTAACAACATTGTTCTTTTTAAAAAAAAAATTCGCATATAAAAGAATAATAACTCCTACAACTCTTGTGTTATGAAAATGTATAATGTTAAATAAATTCTTTGAAATATTTGTCCAACAAACTGTTCCAAACTAATTCAGCGTAATTCTATAGTTCCTTTGAGACTTAATCATTTCATGCGTTTTTAAATTATATTGGAAATCACAAATATAAATACCGTAGTGTGCATATGACTTTCATGAAAATCACAATGGCTAGGTATCATTAGAGGCGAGATTAAAATAGATTTTCCTATAGTTATATATAATACCCTTTTCCCACCTTTATGGAGTCGTTTGGTATAATGGGTATTGGTAACCTGATGAGTATTCGTAACAGCATCAATGCTCTAGTTTGCTGGATATCCATCAAATGTGTGGTGTAATAGTATTAACTTGAATATCACAAGGGGGTATATTGGAACGGAGAACTTGTAATGACAGTAGTAATTAAGTAAGCTGACCAAAGGTAATCAAGCCATACGCTAAATTATATATCCTTAACGCACGCCCGATCACACACTCTACTGAGAATGATAGTTATTAAGATGGTTTTTGACACAAATTATATCAAAACTGGGGGTTCGGATGCCTACTTACATAACAATAAATGGGTCTTTATACTCTCGATAAATATTGAACTATTTAATTTCTAGTATAAATATTTATGAATACGCAACTTAACTATTGTAGGATTATTTTGGGAAAAGATATTTAGAAAATATAAACTTTTTTCGGCCAACATTGATAACTATTTATTAAATTATCAGTGTCATTTAACAAAAAATATGATAATATCTATCAAACGTGACAGCTGCAAATTGCATGACTTGACGTATGAATATATTATATGAAAATAAATTTATTAGTTTTTGCAACTGTTACTGTCTTTCGTACCAAATACAAGAGATAATGAGTTTTTTAAAAACTATTTAAATAATATTGATATTATTTGACCAACTTTGTGGTTTAGGGGGCAGAGATCCTGGTTACAGAAGCATTGAGGACAAATGAGGAGATTATTGAATGAAAAAGCAGCGGCTACGGTCTAGTAAACTGAGATTAATGGCCTGATGGTTCGTTGTGGTGATCACATGACACCCTCCATCCTCAGAAGTTGGCACTGTCTTCACCAACAGATGGTGGCCGCTCGGTCAGTATGGCTTATATCTTGTGGGCTGACACTAAGGTATTTAATATGATTTATTTACTAGCAGAAGTACCTGGCGTTGCCTGGGGTAGTCACGTGGTGGATTGCGTGGTTACCCGGGCAACGCTTTTATTTGTTTCAAACAGACAGAAAAAACTCTTAATTTTATTTATTCCAGCCCAGTTTATAGTTAATTTAAAATATTTTGATAGAAATTTCAAAATTCTGGCTTTGAAGTGCACATGTTCTTGCACAAGAGCTACTAATATTTAAATTGCAGACCTCTGTATGTGGTAGGTATCGCTCAATGCTCATGGCAAACACATCCACCCTTCAGTTTATTAATATAGATTATGAATACCGATATTCCAAACAATTTGTTAATCTCTTAATTAACGCTTTGAATGCACTAAAGTTTGATGCATAATGATTTATTTAACTATAATTACTATATTCTCAATGTGATAGAGCAAATTCATACAATAATACCAAATTATTCTAAGTTACACATAGAATTTAACTGTTCTTTTTCCATTCTGTGGAAATTAAAAAAATTATATAATATATTACTATAACGTTCATAGATAATACGAGACCTGCACTGGTAGTCACGTGATATAAGACATCCGAGTCGTAATAGACTGGATTATAGGTGACGAGGCTAGGTAAGAATCTAGGCTGGGGTTGATTACCAAATATGACCCATATTTGTGGTTTTCTGATACCATATCCATGTTATTGCGGGTACATTTCCTTTAAAAATAACCTTCCTTATCCCAATATCTTAAAATTAAGCTTCCAATAGTCCGTGTGTTGTACATAATAATGTTCTAAAATAAAACTAATACAAACTCTACTGAACTCTTTATATGTGTTTACCTGATTTAGTTTAGCAGTAACTACAATGGCACATTATCCTGTTAAACGAATCCAACAATGTTTTAACATTAAGATCATTCAACCACAAACAAATAACTGTATAATCTTAATAATTGTATAAATTATAGTCTATAAATAGTGATTTAATGATTTCAAATAATTTCAGTTCACGAGTTATAAGAGGTCGAACTTGATATTTTATACTTTTTACGTACCATTTTTAAGGTAAATTAATGAGTGTGTGGGGTTAAAATTTAGTATAGCTAGACATTCATAAGAGATGTATAGAATAAAATATTCATAATATTAATATTGTTAATATCTCAATTAAATATCTATATTATTAAAATATATATTTTTCTTAATATTTATTAAACTTTATTATATTATATTATAAATATTCCATTCTGTACACTACATAATGAATGTCTAGTTATACTAAATTTCAGCCCCATACATTAAATACTTTACATTAACAATGGTACGTAAAAATCATGAAATAGCAAGTTAAACCCCCTTATAACTCATGAACTGAAATGATTTGAAATAGTTGATTCACTATTTATAGCTTATAATTAAACATGTGTAAAAATTGTGCAATGAAATGTTGATGTTCGAATGACTTTACACACAATGGTGCAAAGTGGTGATTAATTTATGAATGCAATTACCAAGCCGTACCTTTTAGAACACATCATAAAAACCCACAAACATAAAATAAAGTATATAACAGAAATAGCTCGTTTTCTTAGATAGTTTATTAATAGTTTCTCTTAAAAACTAGTTGGATCAAAGGAGGTTAAATGAGATTTAATGGTTTATTTGAGAATTAATGCCCCCCTCCCCTCTCCCAAGCTCATTTTCATGCTACGCACAGTATATTGTATTATTTTATAAAGCTTTTGATTTGGGAAATACACATATTGTATTATGCATTCATTTTGTGTGTATGTGTGTTTGTGTGTTGATATATTCCAAAATCTTTTGATCTGTTGACTAAATTTCAACCAACTTTCGTAAACACACGGGCCATCAAAAGAGTATATATATGTTTAGATTTATATATGTAAGAGGGAAAATATGTTTTTGATATCCTAATATTATATTTTACTGAAAACAAGCTTAGTTGAAATATATTTTAATAAATTGTGTTTAAAAAAATGTGGCCTTTGTAACTTACTCTTTTCAAATAATTTATTCTAATAATAATAAAACCTTATATTTTGATGGTTCACCAATATTTAAAAAAAAAATTATAACTTGTATGAATTTATCTCAATGAATTGCACTATTTTATGAATGTAACGATTTTTTTTACGAATTTTTGAGAATTATATTTGATTTTTGGGATTATAAAAAGTTATTAAAAAGCTAAACTAATTTTATTATGTTTATTTGATATAGTACTCTAGAATATTATAAATTAAATCCATATCATATAAACCAATGAAAGTTTGAAATATTGTTACAAATATAATAAAGTACAAATGTATAGAATAAACGTTTAATACTTTTTTAAATATGTGCAAAATAAATTGTATTATGATGGATTAAATAGCAAATCAATTATTTTTAATTATTACAGTTATAGCCGCATCTAAATATAATATTTAAAAAATTATATTAGCTAAAGACCAGCCATATGTGGGAACGTGGACTGAACATCTGTCTAGCCTGGTTAGATTGACAGTGACTGAGGTTGGGGTCCGATCGAGGAAGGGTGTATTGAGGAGTTTTTTTACTAAATGTTTTATCCGAGAATGAGTATACATTTATTATAAATTCTACCTTTTCATTTTCTGCCTGAAAGATTATTTAGAATCAATTATAAATAGAACGTGTACGTTGAAATTTGATTACAGTGGTCTCCACGGCGACGTAGTTAGCTAACCCAGCAGTCGTGTTGAGCTAGACAATCGAGGACGGGGAGATCGAGGTTTGAATCTCAGTCGGGTGAACTGGGGTGGTTTTTCCTAAATGGTTTTACAATCTTCCTCCACGCAAATGCGGGTTCAATTTCTTCAAATTCAACCTTCCCAATTCCTAGTCCATTAGTGTAATTATTACTTAAGCGTATAGCCGGACGGGTAGTAAGATGCGGTGCTAAATAAAATAAAATAATACAGTGGTACCCAACTGGTGTGCCGTGAAAATTTGGAAGTGTGCTGTCAACATTTTCTAAAGATTTAATTTAACAAACAGTCTCGTGAATAAATCATCTACTACTACCACCACCACCCACCACCACCGCACCACCACCCACCACCACCCACCACACCGCCACCCCTACCACCACCACCACCCGCACCACCACTACCACCCACACCGCCACACCCACCACCATAAACACCAGTTTTAAGCCTCCTAAAGTGTTATAATGATATAACAAGAGCTATTTAGCTTTCTCTTTCCTTGAGAATGAAGTTTGTGACCTAACATATTCTATCTGCATTTTTTGGGGAGAAATCCTGAGCAATGAAACAATAGTACAAAAAAAAATGAAAAGGCATCCCGGTAAGTCCCATCAACCATATTCATATTATTTTGAAATCACAGTATGAGGCAGCAAATAAAGGGGGGGGAAAAAGAGTTTAAGGTAGCGATGTAGGGGGACGGAGAAAAGGTAAGTGTTTTTGCAGTTCTTTTAGCGAAACTTTTTTTTTTCGGTCAAAATAAGTTTAATCAAATATTTCTTCTATAGAAACATAGAGTTTAATTTTCTTCACATGGTTAGGTAACGGACATTTTTAAACGAAATGAAAAAGTTGGCATTATTTTGACAGAAAAAAAAGTTTTGATATAAAATATACAAAAATCTTATCTTTACTCACGTCCGTTACACTTTCACATTAAGTTTCATATACTGCACCTGAGGCCTCATTCAAAGTTGCTGAATTGATTGCAAAAACAAAACCACATGTTACTGGAGAAAATGTAATTGGGTCAGCTTGTCAGTTCATTATTGAAACCATGTTTATAAAATAATCCAAAAAGCAAATTAAAAAAAATACCTTCTCTAAAAACCCAATAGGCTGACCTATACCGAAATGTTTGAGAACTTTAATCAAATATGCTTAACAAATTAATCTAATGTGACAAACAAGTAGATGAGTGCACCAATAGGGGAATATACTTAATGCCAATAGCATCTTGATAATAAGCATTTACATTTTTATCTAAATTTATTAGACACATTTATTAATATGCAGCTTTTATACAAATTTGCCGTGGAGAAACAAATATATTTTTAGCGCTATGTCTTATTAACCATTTTGGTTTTAAGTTTATATACTCATTACGCTAAAAGTTTTAGGAATTAGATCGGCTATATTTAGTGGAAGGGTTCCCGTATTTGCGTGGAGGGAGAGTGGAAAACCTTTTTGAAAAAACCACCCTCAGTAAACTCGACCAATATTTGAACCTCAATCTCCCCATTATCGGCAGTTTAATATATAGTGGAGAGTAGCGTGTTAGACCATGCGGCCACAAAAGCGTGTGTGAAAATATTGTCTTCAATTAAGTGAAAAAAGGTTGGGAATCCCTGGATAATATAAAATATAATTCTGTTTAGCTAACAAGCTTTTATTAATTAGTTTTAAGCTATCTTGTGAAATAAAGCTAATTTTTAAAATGTTTTGGGATGCTATTACATTTTCCCCCCTTCAAAATAGCACCCTTAGAGCCTTTTGTTGATTTTAAAATTTTCCTTGACAAATATATATATATATATATATATATATCCCCTTTCAGGACTGTGACACGGGGCGAGTGTATTTCAAGATAAACCGGATGTAGAGGTGCAATCCCCTTTTTTTCCTGAAGGATCGCGTTATCGAAAAAAGTGTCACCTCGAGGAAAGTTGTTTGAGAAACCATGGATTACAGATAATAAGATCATTCGGTTCTACCTGATATATATTTTGTTGGTCTGTAAAATGTTTTTGCAAAGAGAATTTGGAATAAATATTACTACTATCTTGTATTAACCCATGTTTTTTATCCGACACCTTAGCTTAGTCGGTAGCGTGTCTGTCTACTGAGTTATGGGTCCCGGGATCAATTTCTGGTATGTGTATCTGTCCTAGACTTAAGTTAGTTTATAAGTCATGTTCTGATATAATCAATCTATTCAGAAAAATCACGTTAATCACCTCAAATAAATTAAAGTTAAATGTAAATTATTCAATTACATATTATTTAAATATTGGCTAGACAAAAGCTTATGTGGACCGTGACGCCAACCCACATCATGCTATTGGCCCTCGTGTATACAGAGGTCTGCCACCATTGGCCTAGTTATTGAACGATCAGTTGTAAAAACTGTGCCCTGGTTAAGTTAAACTAATGACTTATTTGTATTCTGTCTTCAATGATAGGTCCAGACAATCCTTTTTTCGACTGTAAAATTGATGAAAAAACAAATTTGTCCATAGGCTACCGTCGACCAATATAAACACAGGAAAATACAAAAAAAATTGATTTTTATAAATTAAGCGCAACACACATTATTTTCCAGAGTCTAATAGTTCATGAAATTATTCCCTTGTGTAATTAGTTAGTATTTTTAATTGAGTAGAAATTAATAAATAGTATTTATTTTATAGAAACACTACACAATTCGGTGGCCGCATGGTCTAACGTGATATTCTCGCAATAGACTAGACTGCCGATGACGGGGGATCGAGGTTCAAATCTTGATCGGATTTATTGAGGATTTTTTCCAAAATAAATGTCCTATCTCCCTCCATGCAAATGTGGGTACACCTCCTATAAATATAACCTTCCTATGCCCTAACATCATTAGCATAATTAGTACATAAGCGTGTAACCCGAACGGGTAGTAAGACGCGGTGTTAAAAAAAAACACACTGCGTCTTACTAGCTGTCCAAACTATACACATATTTACTTATTACACTAATGTATTGGGGACGGTAAAATTCAATTTAGAGGAAGTACACCCGCATTTGCGTGGAGGGAGAGTGAAAGACCATTTATAGTAAACCACTCTCAGTACACCCGACTGGGATTCAAACTTCAATCTCCCTGTTATCTGCAGTCTAAATTATTGCGAGAGTGACGCCTTAGACCATGTGGCCACTAAAGCAGGTAAATACTACTACCACTACCACTACTACTACTACTACTTATTAATATTAGTATTATACTTTAATGGGGAAGTTAAGGTTTTACACTTGACCTAAGAGTAATGTCGGCTTTTAACAACTAGACGTGACCTGGTGGTCTAGGGGTAGGGTGTCAGACTTCTATGCTGGTGGCCGGGGTTCAATCCTCGGTCCCGGCATAGATTTATCTGATTACCAAACCCTTCCTTCACCTCTGACAAGACATCTTGTGAATGTGGGGAATGCCAGGCCTCCACCGTGGTTCGGATTCCACGTTAAACTGTAGGTCCTCCATTTCATCTCACAATCACCCTATCATTTCACATTAGCGTAAGTGCGGATAACCCGAATGGGTAGTAAGACGCGGTGCTAATAATAATAATAATAATAATAATAATAACAACTAGACCAACCACATCGTTGATTACATGTATATAAGGCATAGCTCTTTCATTATATTGGATTTATGGTGAAGTTTATTCTAAAAATCCAATAAAAAAACAGAACATAGTAAAAAACACTAAATAATATAAATAAGATTCTAATATATTCAGGCCAAAAAATTTAAGCAAGACACCCTCCACCATATTCAATATTAAAACCTGATGACAGTTCAGATTCAATTTCAGCAAAATCAAAAGGAGTTGGATTAATCTCCACCAAACACGACGTTATTCAAACTAATCTAACAGGAATTATAATTTAAAATAAACAAAATATTATTATTATTATTATTATTATTATTATTAGCACCGTGTCTTACTACCCGTTCGGGTTATACGCACTTACGCTAATGTGTAATGGTAGGGTGATTGTGAGATGAAATGAAGGACCTACAGTTTAACGTGGAATCCGAACCACGGTGGAGACCTGGAATTCCCCACATTCACAAGATATCTTGTCAGAGGTGAAGGAAGGGTTTGGTAATCAGATAAATCTTTGCCGGGACCGAGGATTGAACCCCGGCTGCCAGCACAGAAGTCTGACACCTTACCCCTAGACCACCAGGTCACCTAAATATAATATTGATAGTCATATAAAGCTAATAAATTAAATATACCAACCAGTAAAATAAAATATAATATAACCATCGATAAACTTACCTAATAATAAATAGTTTGAGTGACAGGCGTAAACTCCCGGAAACGCTGGGTTTCGGATCTCGGATGGGTGTGTTGTCGTTATTTTTACCAAAACACTTACCTCTATTTAAACGTGAGTACATTTCCAATAAATTCTACCTTTATCTTTTCTTCACCGGGATTTTAAATATGTGGGTAGCTAGGAAAGTTAGTGAGACGTGATTCAAACATGTAATTAGAAAAAAAAAGCTGCTTTTGAATATATATGGGTATAGTGGCAGATCCATTTCAGTGATCGAATGGTCTTAAGGAGCGGGTTTCCAACTGGCGGTCCGTGATTAATTTTTTTTTGTGGCCCACGAAACTTCTTGGTAAATTAATCTATTCTATTAAAATTGATGTTTTTAGCAAAGAAACGTAAAGTTTTAACATACGTGAGAAAAATCCATAAAAGCTTTAACGGATGTTCACGTTTAATTTATTCCTTAAATCTGATGTATTATATTGAACTATAATTCTTAGATAGTAAATTTTAGTCAGACAATGCGTTTAATAATTATTCAAAAATGTTTAAATTAACACTTCTTATTTCATTCACAATTAAATACCAGTTCTCGTTTTTGTATAACTTGACAAAAATTAAATGATGATGAATCGTGGATTGAATTATGGCCCTGGGGAACTTTTAGTTTAGAGACCCCTGGTATAAAACATACCTTTCGCAATTGAATGAACTTCAACGATGAAGGGGAGATCAGGTTATAACCTGGTCAGGTATTACTAAGGGTGACTTTTCCTAAAGGAATTTCCACTCTCCCTTCATGCAAACTCGGGTACACACTCTAAATTCAAACTTTCTCATACTTATAACATTAGCGTAGTTAGTGTACAACACTGACGGATAGTGAGACATAGTAAAAATAAACTTTCTCGGGTATTCCTAACTGTTGCGGTTGAGAATAATGGGAAATGCGTCTGATTTAGCAAAAATATATTAGGATCTGCTGTGGTTTTTTTTAAATTACAAAGGAAATAATATATTTGATTAAATAATAAGATAAATTCCCTCCAAATAAAATATTTTAGTTTCCTTTGTTGTTGTTCCATGAAAATCTTGAAGTGGCGTTTGCCTGTCAAACACTCTTCCACAAGATCGAAAACTTTGAAGGGTGGGAAAATAATTTAAAAAATATACTCACTGCTTTGGAATTGAAATCTTATTTATATTCAGACTTTTACAGTTCGGTTCAAGGGTATTTTCCGTACGGAATATCTATTTACAGATTTTGACTTTCTCCGCTAGTATATATTGCGCGTCTGGGCTACAACATTTGTAGCCCAATAGTGGAGAGAATAGCTAAGTACTAATGTACCGTTGACCAAAGGACGCCCGAATGTACTAATCGCACATATTTTCCATGAAAGTTATTTTCATGTTCCGATGAGATGAGGGTGATAGTGAATATGAGGGTGGGTAACTATTGGACTTATACCCAACTTAAGCCTAACTAACCGAACCTTGGTGACCGTTGGGGTAGTCCTTCTTTCAGGAAAAATACCCAAGGTACCAGCTGGGAATCGAAACCGGTACCCCTAGTCTCATCCTAGTCTCATAGCTATGTGCATTGACCACTACGGCACGGGACCGATTACGTTCTCCGATATCCAAAGAATTTAAAAAATTCTGTACACACTGTAACATTTTGAGATTTTAACGAAACTTTAATATTTAGTAATAATATTTGTTTTATATATATATATATATATATATATATATATATATATATATATATATATATATATATAATTGGAAATATAAGTTACGCTATTAGGTACACTTTAAACGAGTTAATTTGTGTCAATAAGGAATGTCAAAGCATTATCTACAAGTTATATTGAAAGTAACGTATACGTTTATACATCACACATCACAAAAAAAAAAACCACCTAACACTAGTAAATCTCTTATTAAATTTAAAAAAAAATGTTTTAATTGTTAATTAACATTTTACTGATTTAGTGCCATTTGATTACATAAAAATATTATTAAAACATCAAATTTCAAGTCTTATTATTTTATATCTGTCGAACGAGTTTGATCAGAATTCATCAAACCGTATTGGCTGTAACCCCAGATATAAACTGAGAGTTAGAGAGAAAGAGATAGATAGACTTGTAAAACACACTGTTATAAGTTCACAAGGACCATAAAATGCCTGAATAAATCATAAACTTGAGATCGTAAATTTTAATGATTACATTACTTTCTCTATTTTAGAACGTGTAAAAATAATTTATTAATAACACTTACGAGAAGAGGATGTTATGAATGGGATTCACCTCAAGCCTCTATTATCATATGCTAAATACGATAATATGCTAGAATACTATATGAAGGAAGAGTTATTAAAACTAAATAACATGAGATGGTTTTCAAACAAAACAAAATATAGCTTAAAATATTTTAATTAATTAGTAGTATTAGTTTTAAAGTCTAGAATTTAGACCGTAGTTAATAAAAATGTCCACTATGTATATTATATCTCTCCCAGGAGAAGACACATAGAATATGTCACAAGCATATGTAATAGAATGCTTGGGAAATAACAGGGAATAAGAAATGCTATGCCTTGAAGCATATAAGATTTCTCTATTTTCATTCAACTCACGTCACATTCAGGCTTTCTATATTTTATAAATAAAAAAAAGAGTAGATTTCATTTTATAAGGGCAGAATTCCTTGTGCTGTATTAGAAAAAGTATGCAATACTAGAAACGGCACATGCTTAGAGTACAAATGATAAGCGCCCTAGTTTTTGTAATGTTAATTCCTAGTTATTTTGTAAATGAAGCTAAGCGGTAGTTATTTAATTAATTATGTAGTTTATATGTTACTGTGTACTCTCTTTGAATTTATAGACGTATTATTTTACGTCTCAAATCCTCAACTGCGAAAAAAAGGGGATATGTGAAGGTCATTCTTTAAATGCGAAGTAAAGTCGAGTGAGCTTTGAATATGTGAAGAAAAGCTGAAGACTAAAATAAGGTTTTTGTTTTTGACACATAACACATACTTCCTACATGGCATTAGGAACTCTAGAGAATTCATTGCCGTAGTTACGAAATTAGCCCATCTATCCCTATCTTGAGCTAGTTCTATCCAGTCCACCTCACTACACCCTATATTTTCTAGGTATATCCTAATGTTATCCTCCCATCTGTGCCAAGACCTTCCCAATGGTCTCTTCCCATTGTATTTTTCAGTCAGTACCCTGAATACGGTTCTAGATTCTCCCATTCGCACTGTATGTCCTGTCGACAGTAATCTTCTAGATTCGATTATCCTAAACAATACCCTTTGATAAGATTTTAACAACTTACTGACCGAGTCATGACATGAATTTTCAAACTATATTATTTTCCTAATTTCCATTTTAATATCATTATTACTAGTTAAAATAATGGTTCCTAAATGTTTAAACTCATTAACCATATACAATTTTATGGTGTTTTCAGAAATCTCTAAATCATCGTTCTCAATCTATGCTCACTGTATGATCATGAAATTATAATAATTTTTTTAAATATAATAAGATGTTTCAAACTGTTTCATAATTTATCCAAGAATTATTTTTTCTTCGAAATATTTCGAAAATGAGAAGTTTATTTTGAATCTCGAAATTAAAGTGAAGGAAATTTGACCTACGGCTTCAACATTTTAAACCTTCGCACATCCCTAAAATTCAAAATAAAGCCATAATAACCCCCAAAAAATGTTTGTATGAAACCTTTTTTTATCCAATTTACATCCGTTAATAGTTTTTCTCGTTAATGCAAACCAATTAGTCCTAGTTTGAATTTATTATACGTCTTATTTATTTGTTAGTTTTATAATGGATTGTATTTGGTGTAGGGACCTATTGAATTTATGTATTTATTTGAATAAGCACACATTTACAACCCCAACCTGGGAAAACAGTTGGACAAATTTCTGAATATCTTATTAAATAATATAAGTATTTACTGACCCATTTATGAAGGCAGCTTGTCGCAACATCGAGACGCAGTGCAGAAGTTTATAAATCCACAGTTATAAAGGAAGTCGTTTGTAATTTTAAAATATGGTTTCATATCTTAAGTGAAGGCAAAAATTATCAACATATTCCTATAGAATTAAAAACCCAATATTTCAAGTTTTAATCTTTTAAAAAATAGTGTCAGAAAAAAAAAATCTCATTTAGAAGGACGCTTTACGAAAAATATAGCCCTTTTTAGAATAAAGTTTAATTGGTAAGAAATAAAGATCTGGCTTTCGTTTCCACGATAAATATTGTGGTTTTTAAGATATTTTCTTTCAAATATATGACACTCTTATAAAAAACCATAGTATTTCCATGCTTTATTAAAGATTTAAAATAATGTATAAAGAAACGTATAAATATTTCCTTGGAGAGCGAGTGTAAAGTAAGAAATGTAGGTAGTCGAGGGTATCATTAGTGGACTATTGTGTGTGTGTGTGTGTCGAATGTCTCAAGATCCCGCGGGTGTGCAGTAATGATCTCTTTGTAAGCGAGCATCTCTTGAAATAATTGGAGGGCGCTCACCTCTTCAGTGACGCCACCAAAATTACATTCCCCTCTATATCTACGAGTCTTAAGGTGAGTTTATTCATGTACATATTTTATTCGTCGTCATCCACCTGAATGTAAGTACACTTTAGCAGTTATTTCATTTATATAATCTAATGGTTCGCTAGGAGTAGGGTGAAATTAAAGAAAACCTCTAAGGATTGATCTAAGATAGTAAGGAAAACATGTTGCTGGGAGAACCTAAGAATACGGATCACATACACTAACTTCCGTGTGGTTCGGAAACAAAAATTCCGTAGCGTCAACCCGTAATCGAGACAGGCGAACAGAGTGGATGCCGTCTGTTGGCGAAGATAGTGCTAATGTGTTTGTCTAGAGGATGTCATGTGGTCAGCCCAACGAATCCCGCCGACACTAGTCTCAGTTTTCTAGAACAGAACCACATTTGTTTTATTCAAGTAGATCCTCATTTGACCCCACGAGGCTGAATTTGACCCAGTTCCTGACCTACTACTTCACAGAAAATTTTGACGTGCCGGGGATTGAACACGGGACCTTTGGATCTGTAACCAGTAATTCTGAACACTATATCACAAAGGTGGTCTTTGTGAGTTCTAAGCACATCAATAATTAGATACGGTTTGACTTACGATCACTCAGTTCAGTTGTGGTCGAATGGTCTAAGACATCACTCTCACAATATACTGGACTGGCATTGACAGGGAGATAAGTGTTCAAATCTCGGTAACGTGTACTGAGGGATGTTTTTCCTAAATGATTTTCCATTATATATTGATACAAATGGGGATATACTTCCTCAACGTTCAACCTTTCTCATGCTTCACATTAGCATAATTAGTACATATGCTTACAACCCGAACGAGTAGTAAGACATGATAGTAAAAAAAAACTATTATGGCTTGAACTTATTCCTTGTATTAAAACTTAAATAATATCCGTGTTAAATTTAAGAGTTAATAAAATAAAATCTAGTAAATTTGTTTCTAAATTCTTTTAAGCATTGTAGTCATTTTTTTTAAATATGTTTAATATTAAAATAGCTTGTTCATCTTTAGATACAAGTTTTACACACTTTCACTTTAATATTTCTTCTCCACTTTCAAAGTCATGAATGGAGAATTGATAGGAAGTATTCTTAAGTAACAATTAATATTCATCATCCGTCTGCCTTTTTTAAATTAATTCCCACAAAATGCTAATAAAAAGTTTAAACTGAATAAAGCTTTCTACGTTATATTTATACTCCAAGACTTTTGGTAACTACCATTTCAATGGATATAGTAATTTTCTATGAATAATAAAATAATTATTAGCATGCATAAATATATACCTAATTTAGATTAATAAAGTTCCCCTTTAAAGAGATAATTTAACTCTGTACCTATAAATATATGTGCTATATAATTAAATATATCTTCAATTATCTTTTATTAGCAACGAGTCTTGCTGGCCTTTTGTGTTATACACAAATGTACTAGGTACACTAGTATGTTATTGATGAGTAAGTTTGAATTTTATAAAAATGTACCCACATTTGCGTAGAGGGAGATTGGAAAACCATTTAGGAAAATAACCTCAGACACACCCTAACAGGAATCGAGCCCCGATCTCCCCGCCATCGGCAGTCTGGTCTATTACAAGAGGGACGCCTTAGTCCATACGGCCACAGAAGCAAGTTTCGGTTTATTTAATCTAATTAATTTGTTATTTAAAATCTTTATGAATGTAAAATATTAAAATCATTTTGGGTGCTGTGTGTACGCTGTGCATATTTTCTACATATTCTTTATAAAGAAAAACATGTGACTGATTAAATAGTTGAGTTAATATTATTATTATTATTATTATTATTATTATTATTATTATTATTATATTAGTAACATTTTTGGTAGATATAACAAAAATTAAAGCTATTTTGATCGTTTATTAAAATTTTCATGTAGATATTTCATCATTTTTAAGAAGAAAATTATCTTAGTTAGATATTTAAAAATAAATTTTATTTTAAAGTACTTTAATGTGGTAACCGAATAAAGAACTTTTGCTTAACACAACAATATTCTTGTCACGAGCTAATCAGGATCGACTGGTTACTAGGATCATTTAACACATACACTAACATACACATATTATGTTCGTATGTATGTATGTATGTATGTATGTATGTATGTATGTATGTATGTATGTATGTATGTATGTATGTATGTATGTATGTATGTATGTATGTGTGTGTATGCATGCATGAATGTATGTTTTAATTTTTGTAGGTGTATGCATACGTGTGTGTATGAATGTATGTGTATGTGTGTGTATGAATGTATGTGTATGTGTATGTATGCATGCATGAATGTATATATTAATTTTTGTAGGTGTATGCATGCATGCATGCATGTATGTATGTATGTGTGTATGCATAGTAAATTAAGGAAAATTGACTTCATATTTTCTTCGAATAATGATGCCTATAGCTTAAAAAATATAAAGTTAAAACATTAGGTTTGGATTTAAATAAAACACTGACATTAAGTTCAAGTTATTTAATAAAATATTTGGTCTCAGTAATATTTTGTCATTTTAAAGACCTAGAAAATATATTTAAACATAATTTTATAAACATAATAATATTTTTTTGATGTGCATTGTAAATTTCTAATATCCTTTCAACTAAAACTTTAATAATATGAAATATGAATGTATAAAGCTTATCTGTAGGAATACTCTTTTAACTAGTCAAATAAAAGTGCAATTCTTTTTCTCTCATGTTCATCCCAAAATAACACAAGAATACTGATAATAAACACAAAGCTCACACTTAATGGTGTGGTAAATAACGGTACATGAGAGCTGTCTTTCATTTTGAAAACGCACGTCATGTAGTGAGTGGGCTCATTTGATATTCCTGCTAATGGATCCACCCATAAAACCATATTATTATTGCGTGTAAAACCACCTTTAGGTTCGGTTTTAAGTAAAATATCCTTGCGGAAACCAGGCTAGAGCAAAACTCAAAGGGAAAATATTAGAATTTCACTAAACGGACTATAGCCTATATATACCTCATATATATACCACATATATACCTCATATATATATATATATATATATATATATATATATATATATATATATATATATATATATAAAGGGAGATAAAACGAAATAAGGATTACATTTTCTCCTGAAATGGAAAGCGTTATTTTTACTTTGAGTTTTTATAGTCTTGTTATCCACTTTAACCTCATATTATTATTATTATTATTATTATTATTATTATTATTAGCACCGCGTCTTACTACCCGTTCGGGTTGTACGCACTTACGCTAATGTGTAATGATAGGGTGATTGTGAGATGAAATGGAGGACCTAAAGTTTAACGTGGAATCCGAACCACGGTGGAGGCCTGGCATTCCCCACATTCACAAGATGTCTTGTCAGAGGTGAAGGAAGGGTTTGGAAATCATATAAATCTGTGCCGGGACCGAGGATTGAACCCCGGCCGCCAGCACAGAAGTCTGACACCTTACCCCTAGACCACCAGGTCACCTTTAATCTCATATTAACATTTTAATTTTTATTTAATGCTCACTGCCTTTAATTAAAATCAATGGACAAAATATTTTAGAGAACACAAGTGCTCTTTTGGAAGAGTATTAGTTGATGAAAAATTTGGAGATATCTCCTGTTTCAACTTGACCGTTTGGCACTTACATTCTCTGTTTGTATCGCAACTACTTCCAAATGCATTGAACAATTTTAACGAGATTTGGCAGGGGCCTTCTATGAGCTTATTTTAAATGACACATACAATACATATATATGTACATATGTTGTATACACATACATGTATACATGTGTGTCCATGTATACACACATGTATGTAAATGTGTGTACATATATATATATCATATATGTATGTAAATGTGTGTACATATATATATATATCATATATGTTTATATTAATTTGACCTATATGTATATGTATATATATGTGACAGTTATTATTTAGAGACTTAAACCAAGTGAGCAATGGCTATTTCCTATGAATACAACGTACCTTAATCTTGAATACAGTGGTCATTTGTTTTTTATATAACTTGATCACCGAGGAAAAATATCAACTTTAAATCTAAAGATAAATTTTTGCAAAGAGAAATATTAGGATTACATTAAAACCTTTGGTTTTGTTTTGTTTGATATGGTTTTTATAAAATGTTCATTCATTTCCTTAAATATGCATTGTATTTGCTACAAAACGTTAATATCTAACATTTATTATAACTGATTTTTTCTATTCTCTTATAATTTTTATTTTTCTATCAATAAAATAAATTATTTAATTTGACTTGTTTTAGTGTTTTTTTCCCGCCTTTTTGAAAATTGTGTCCGGATTATTCGGAATTTTGCACTATCATAGTTCAGTGCTACGAAGTTTTACTGTATTTGCACTAAATAAAATATTGCGTTCAATAATAAATACATGATTTGATTACATCTTAAATTGGAGTTATATTTGTAAAAACTCTTTAATTTAACATACTCTGTGGTTATAGCGAAAACATGTTTCTAATAGATAGTTATAGTTTTAATTTGATACAGTATTGAAATAATGTACCAAAATTGTACATTTAGCGTTTTAAATATTATTGCTACATAATTATTTAGAAAATCATCAGAAGCACGTTTATAAAAAAAACATTAGGAAAGTAATATTGTTTTTATAATACTTTTACCCGCCTCGGTGGCGTAGTTAGCTAACACGCTAGTCGTGTTAAGCTCGAATGCTAAGGACGGGGAGATCAAGGTTCGAATCTCGGTCGGGGGAACTGGGGGTGGTTTTACCTAAAGGGTTTTCAATTCTCCCTCCACGTAAATGTGGATTTACTTCCTCTAAATTCAACCTTCCCAATTCCTAATCCATTAGCGTAATTAGTACTTAAGTGTATGACCCGAACGGGTAGTAAGACACGATGCTACAAAAATACTTTTAGGGGATTTATACATTTATTTTATGTAGATCGTATCTATTCTTTAAAACAAATAATTTTAAATCCAAGCCCGCACTTTGATTATTATTTTAACGTTCATTATCGTAACTGAAATATTATTAAGGACCATCATCACAGGTATATAAAACCCTGATTCAACCCTGGTTCGGGATCAAGAGATTAAGTCAGTTTGAAAGTCGTATTTTAATGATGACCCTGTGCTTATAAAGGGCATGTTAAATAATTTAGTGGCTATTACTCTTTCTTAATATCGCTCTTTATAAGTTGAAATAACAGCGCCATGAAATCGATTAATACTACCTGTGTTAATGAACTGTTAATTTGTTAGATGTATTTTTCAGGAGTAGCTGGTTTAAAAATAAAAAGATGATTTCAAACAGGTATGCATGAAAAAGAACGAGCCTTTTACGTGCAATTACCGAGCGTTTTATTATAAAAGAAGGTGACCTGGTGGTCTAGGGGTAAGGTGTCAGATTTCTGTGCTGGCGGCCGGGGTTCAATCCTCGGTCCCGGCACAGATTTATCTGATTACCAAACACTTCCTTCACCTCTGACAAGACATCTTGTGAATGTGGGGAATGCCAGGCCTCCACCGTGGTTCGGATTCCACGTTAAACTGTAGGTCCTTCATTTCATCTCACAATCATCCTACCATACACATTAGCGTAAGTGCGTATAACCCGAATGGGTAGTAAGACGTGGTGCTAATAATAATAATAATTATAAAAGAGTGGACAACGCCTGGTTATAAAAGTGAATACTATATGCGCTTCAGGGTTGTATAGCGAGTTAGTATGGGCACGTAATAAGGATGAAGAAGGAGATGATGTTAAAGAAAATGATGAAAATGAAGTATGGTTGGGAAAAAAAAACGCAAGAGAGACCAAGAACGAGATGGAAGGAGCAGATAACAGTAAATGTGCATGTTTGAGGAGAATAATGGAAGCTAGCCATTAAAAACGGAAGAATGGTGGAAGGTTAAGGGATGTTGGGGGCATTTTACTTAACTGACCCGGCCACAAGCTGGAAACAGTTGATACGATGATGATGATGATGGTTGTCTAGTGTTATTAATAATAATATTTAGCACCACATCTTACTAGGTTATACGCTTTAAATACTAATTACGATAATGGATTAGGAATTGGGAAGGTTTAATTAGAGGAAGTAACCCGCATTTGCGTGGAGGTAGAGTGGAAAACCATTTAAGAAAAACCACCCCCAGTTCACCCGACCGAACCTCGATCTCCCCGTCCTCAGCAGTCGAGCTAAACACGACAAGCGCGTTAGCCAACTACGCCACCGAGGCGGGTGTTATCTAGGGGATAGGTATTTATGCGCGAAGTGGAAAATATTTAGTTGAAAAGATACTTTTTTACGAATTGAACACATATTTTAAAATCTTTCAGAATTTAAATTGTTTGATTTTTGTATTTTGTGAAAGCGGGAATGAATTTTTTTTAGATTTTTAATGGTATATTAAATGTTTTTTTAGTCAAGATAGCGTTAATCTGGAAATTCTTTGATTATATATAACCTTCGTTTATCTTTTTTTTGTCTAGAGTAGTTGGTTCCATTATGATGTACCTTATAATAAAAGGTCATAGTGTGATCAGTAAAGGTCAGGTTGGATAAAGTTTACTACTTTAATGAAGGATAGTTATATTTAGCTAATTCATTTTAATATTAAGGTTATTTTAAGGCTTAATCCACGGCAAAGAGATTTTTTTAAATATTTATTCATAAGATTAAAAAAATAATCAAATACATCTTCTCACGTATTAAAATAATACCCATGGACCAAGTAAAATGTATAGAAATTTTCTTGGAAAAGTATTAGTAGGTTTTATTTGTTATTTCATTTATTTTGTTTGATTTGGACACCAGATTAAAGTTGAATGAAAATTTTATATGTTAATAGTTTAATAAATTGATCACAAGAGATATATTTTTGAATCTTTATACTAAGATAGTTTGAAATACGACAAAGAACATTTTGAATTTCTACACTAAAATGGTTTGAAATACGACAAACTTAAGGATACAAAATTACAGTTTTTATTGATGATAAAAAAGAGCAAACTTTACATATTCGTTCTTCCTCATATAGAGAAAGAATTAAGTTCATTTTGCCTAGAAAATTTAATAGATATTCACGTATTATATGCACCCGGACTCAAAAGAGCTTGTTTTTTTTAAATATTCTGTGTCTGTCGGTCCATCCTTGTGGCTACAGCCAAAACGGTTCAATACATTTGGTACAAACTTGATATTTAGATTTTATATGTCCTTACACACGAGTATATTTTTTATTTTGACCCTAGGCCTTAAATTTACGGCTGTTTAATGAAGACTGACCAATGAAAATTTTGTCACAAGCTACAATATAGCCTACTAAATGAGAAAGAATGTATGATTGTATTTAACCATTTATTTTACTGGTTATGTTTTTGTACACTCAATATTATTGTATTATTTTTATTATTAATACTAATTTGAGAGATTTTAACGTGTACTTTCTGAACCGAATGATTATATCAGCAGATGAGTCAGGAACTAACTTAACTCTAGAACAGATACCGGAGCCATCCGGATACCCTCTCCCTTACCATTAATTATTATTCACTTTAAGAGGATAATATTCCATTTCCTCAATTATATTTTTGTAGACTGTTGGTAATTGAATCTGGAACCTTTACATTAACATGAAAGTATACTACCAACTGGAATAAGGTGTAAAACTATATTTAAACTAAACCAAACAAGATAAAATTAATTATTTAACTTGCATCTTGGTAAAAGTTAATCTAATAATTTTTACAGTAAACATTTTACAAGTTTAGAAAAAGGTCGTGAAATATTTTTTTGAAAGTTGTAAAAATTAATCAGAAATAAAAATAATATTAGTAAAATTGTATTCATAAAATTATTCTTCGAAAACATCCAATATAATACGTCATTAAAAATAATAATTACGTAGTATGCAACGATGTTCATTTAACAATATTATTAAATGTAACAAGGTTTTATACTTCTGAGGCCAAACATAATTAGGTTCATTGAAAGTGAAGTCTTGATTTATTTGTATACACAGATTTAAAAAAAATATACTAACACAGTAATTAATAATAAACATAATTCCATTGCTTTTCTTTAAACATTTATTTTATTAAATAAGATACACAGTTATAACTTTTAACTTATAAATACTTGATTTAAATATATCTTCGTTTCTAGAAACTCTGTGAACTGAATACATATTTCTCTCTTTCATTTTATTAATAAAAAATAGTACTATATATCAAACCAATGACATGATTTAACACTTGATATGACGTAGCGGTAGCACACGACCAATCACTCGATGTTGAGTGTGTATTCTGTCTGTCTGTCTACTAGTGATTTGTATCCCCTTTCAGCCCTTTTATCACTCCAGAGCAGCTCACAATCATTAAAAACCTCTTTCCAGTTCAGATAATCCTTAAGGGGGTACACCTATCTCCGTCAAAGTGTTACGTCTTCTTGATACAAGACTACTTGTCTGTAGGGTCTACAAACCCTTCTACTGTCATCAGTCTTGTCAAAGGGCTCCTACAAACACAATATATGCTACGACATGAATGTAGGGACTATACATGAACAGCTAGATATATGTTACACGGAATAATAAACATCTAGCCACAAAATACTTCTTTTATTTTTAACAAAATCTATTGTTTTAATAATTTATTATAAAAGGTACAGCGATCCCACGAGATAATAAATAAATCAAATTAGATTTTATCCGTTTTATTAATACAGGAATTTGTATTTTAATGTATAAAGTTACAGTCAAAATTTCATATGTTGAACATTATCTGATTGATATAGATGCAGATAGATCAACTTTAATGTATTTGTACGTCAGATCATGTTAACAAAAGCTGTCACTTTGGTTATGTATTATCAATACCTATAAAATAACACTAATAATATATCATCAATATTAGCCCCCCCAAAAATTAGGTTTGTATATTTTTAAAGGCTCTTTCTATCAAAATTAGTCTGTAGTTGAATAATATACATGTACCCTTAAACCTATAAATGGTATATCCGTCATCCTGAAACCATAGAAGAGTTTTTATCGGTAAAATTGAGACTTTTTTTAAAAAGTAATAAAGGTATCCTTCGTTTAACCTGAAAGGTTACCTTGCATGATTCACCTATAGTGCAACCTATAATATAGTGTAGTTCATCAAGGTAAGTCTGATACCTTCCAGGATGGACGAAGTGTACGAACTATTTTATTTCTGACCATAAATTAAATTAAAAGACTGCTTAAAGGAAAATAGAATGTGAGTAAAGTATTCAATTAACTTAAGAATGAACCTGGACACGTAAAATAGAACCTGGGACCTTTGACTTGTCACCAATGCTCTAATACTGAGCAATACTAGTTTTCCTGGTATCTAAGGTCACTTTTTACTACTTATAGATTTGTAATTTAATTGAACTTAATTCAGGATTGATCGGTTGGAACATCATTACTTATCCATTTGTGATATTTATTGATTAAAAATATATTCAAAACTGTTGGTTTGTTATATAATATTGAAATTGGTATCTTCATATCCATAGTAAAATACATTTTAGTTAATGAAAAATTTACTCTTAGCTACTCCTATATACTCATTCATATGTAGCCAAATATTTGTTATTACTACTTTAATATTAATACTTTAATATAAAGAATCTTGGATCGTGGGAAAGCTATTCCCTTTAAATACATTGATTTGTGAGAACAATTTAAGTTTACTTTTGACTATCACACACAAATTCTTAAATTTACAGTAGGATTATAAAAACACCGTGTGAAAATGTAGGAAACTATTTGTTTTAAAATAAATACCTATCAGTGTTTTTGTTTTAAAGATATATTCCTTGTTACGCCAGTTGATTTGTTGAGTTAGCAGCATTTGATATAAATACTTATTTATACACTTTCCCCCTTTTCTTTCTTATTTATTTCACACACAATCTGTATTTTTAGTTCATGAATGTGAACATTAAGTCTATTATTATGTTCTATATTTTTTCAAATGTAAGCAATTAAGTTTAACTTATGATGAGTAGATCCTATTTATTCTTTATGAAGTACATGTTTCAAAAGTTGTCTTCCCTCACCATTATTCTTAGTTCAATATTATTTACATGCTATAGATATCTCTAGTATAATTTAGTTTTTTCTTACGTTTTTTATGTATAACTTTAATGAAACTTCATTTAAAACTTCATCAATAAAAAAAATTTGCTCTGTTTAAACCTTTGCAATGTAAGCTAATAACTTTTTATTTACTAAATATATTTTGCAATTTAATAAAATAGTTTTGATCCCAATTTGTTATTAAATTACAAAGTTTTTATTAATAATTTTTACAAAAATGTGAAAATTGTTATTTGATTTCATAAAACTCAATAAGATGTATTTAAATATTCCAAATGTTATTTTATTTGGATATAATTGGAAATTGTTACAGATTCAAATACCCAAAATTAAAACAACCATAGTAAGATGCATCCCGGTAGATCTCAAATATGGACGGTCCAGCACTCCAGAAACCTAACAGTAGACATGAAATGCTCAGAATATCACTAGATGTAGTAAAATATATAAGAAACTCAAAATATTAATAGATTATCTAGCAACAGATGAGAATCCCAAACCATTAGTAGATGATGTAGCCACATATATGATAAGCTAAAACTGTTACTAGATGATGTAACCTCAGAAATGATAAGCTAAACTATTAATGGATGATTTAGCCACAGATATGAGAATCTCAAATTATTAGTAGATGATGTAGCCGCAGATATGATGAGTCAAAACTGTTACTGGTTGATGTAACTGCATATATGATAAGTTAAAACTGTTACTAGTTGATGTAACCGCAAATATGAGACGCTTCGAGTATCACTTATAGATGTAGCAGCAGATGTGATAAATTTAGAATATCGTGAAATGATGTAGCAGCAGATGTGATAAATTCAGAATATCGTGAAACTGATGTAGCTGCAGATGTGATAAATTTAGAATATCGTGAACTGATGTATCAGTAGATGTGATACATTCAGAATATCGTGAAATGATGTAGCAGCAGATGTGATAAATTCAGAATATCATGAAATGATGTAGCAGCAGATGTGAGAAGCTGAGCATGTCATTAGATATATTATCCGCAGTAACTCGTAAATCAAACCATCTAAAGATGTTCCAAAGCGATATGAACGTGTCAGGTGAGAGAAGTTCCAGCAGGTGATATGTTTGTTTAGATGACCCAAGCCACCCTGCTGGTACTGGCCGCTGTCCCCGGTGGTCCGAACCCACCCCCGAGTCCCACAATGCTAACAGCCGGGGGTGGCATGTCGGAGACGAGCGCGGGTCAGTCCGGGTCGTACCTGCAGTCCACGCCTAGCACCGCTGCCACGGCCATCAGTGTGGATAGGGCCAGGCCCAGTTCGACGGCTGACAGCACGTACACGTTGTCCTCGGAGGC
Source organism: Timema cristinae (assembly GCA_039000515.1). NCBI lineage: Eukaryota > Metazoa > Arthropoda > Insecta > Phasmatodea > Timematidae > Timema > Timema cristinae. Next base: position 37,426,497 of record JBCFYV010000935.1, on the reverse strand, counting down.
GGTGAGGTCGTTGGAGGCGGACTGGGCGAGTGTCCTGGAGGCCTGAACCACCAGGGCAAGATGCAGTAGGCAGGCCGCCCCCCACAGACCCACCAAGGAGCCCGCCACGCGCAGGGACGGGCCCAAGAAGCGGAGTGGTGACCCCGGACCACAGGATGAAGGGCGGTACCCTCCGAAACCACGGCTCATGTGGATACTGGCAGCTGCAACACGAAAGTTCAACAACAGTACTGGAAGGACCCACATTGTTGGACAAATGGGCTTAAGAGTCCATCTCACGGCCGATTAATCAGGAAATAAGGTTAAAAATTGTGCTCAACCCAGAAACTTATCCACGTACGTCTGAATGCATTCTTCACTCGAAATCGAATTTGGAATCAGTTTTATAGCACCCACTTCACTGTCCGAATGGTCTAAGGCGCCACTCTCATGTTAGACCATCCTGCCGAAGACAGGGAGAACGGGGTGCGAATCCTGGTCGGGTCTACTGAGGGTGGTTTTCCTAAATGGTTTCCCCACTTTCCTTCTACAAAAATGTAGGTAGAATGCCTATAAAATGCTTCCTTCCTCACCCTATCCCATTAGAGTAAGTATCATATAATATATGATACACATATTATGTGTATAGCCTGAACAGATAATGAGACTCGGTGGGAAAAATATGTTTTATAGTTTTTTCAATTTTGGTTGTATTTTTAAAAACTAAAGTGAAAGGGTTCAATAGTTCTAGTTAAAAAAAAGAAGAAAAACGAAAAAGAAAACCATCCCAAGCCAAAATTTGTTTGAGCTTCATTACCTGCCTAAGTTACCGGTTATCCGTGGAGTGAAACGGGCTCGTCTGTCCTAGTTTGGCGGTTTTGGGGCGATGGACATTAAAGCCCAAGACAGCTGTACTGAAGTAGTTTTTTCCTTCTTAAAATACATATTTTATTTCTCTTTCTCCGCGTAAATATCATCACATTATCTTTAGTTTCTACCTTTTTTTTAATTTCTACTACAATTGTGTAAATGTGTGGTTAGCATTAGTAATAAGACGCGGACAAAAATGATGAATATTTGAGAGCTATGTCGGAATTAAGTTTGTGTAGCCCCTATCTTCCTGTCATCGTTAGACGTCACTCTCTCCATGACTGGTCTAAGACCGCGCGACTACTAAAGCAGGTAAGTGTGTAGCTAGGTTCTCAACACTTTATTCGTTTGTCTTGAAATACTTTGAAATATAATTATGAGAGTTGACAAAGATCTGAAAAAAACAAACAAAAAAAAACACACAAGTATTCACCATATTTATAGCAAAATTGGTAAGCACAAAGTCTTTATGTTTTATACGTCATTTTGCGTTCGTAAGGTTCAAATAAAATTACATATGTCAGGGGTAACCACAATTAAGAAAAGTTATATGTACCATTTTTGTAAGTAAAATTTTGTATACGATATTGCTCAACACTTATAAAAAAATTGGCATTGATATTTTAAAGGTACCACACAATAAACAAACGAGAAGATTCTTCTGCAAGTTATGTATAAAAAAGGATAGATCAAAGCTGTTTTCTAAACAATAATTCAAATGAGTTTAATTATATTTGAGACTCACCTACTCAAATTAATTGAACCATTATGCAAATTTATATTTCATAAATTTTTTTTATATTGGGTCAGTTTTTAATTTATGTAAATTTTACAAATACTGTAAAGACTAACCTAACCTTGTATGTTGATAGAAAAAAGTAGAAAATATTTGACTCAAATCAGTGGTCATAAGATGTAACTCAGAGTTTCCAAACTTTTTGAGACCACGGCACTCTTCACATGTCAGATTTTCCAGGCGACGCCCCTGTACCCGATATCTTAAAAAAAATTGCCTAGATTCGATTAGGTGGGATTAAAAAAATATTGTAATTTACAATACTAGCTTGTATTCTTTTAAATGTAAAAATACAAAATTAGAATACAATTACAGAACTGAATAAGAAGGAATCATAGTAGACATATTTTTGCCGTACATGTGTACAGTTTGTTCATGATGGAAAAAATATATCAACCTTATGATTTCAATTTCACTTTACACTAACATTTAAAAATGAGGCACATTCCTACGAGTGCACTCAAATTGCGGAATAAAGTATACCGGTCAGGCTGTGTCATGACCTTAGGAACATACTTTAATCACATTCAACTCCTAAACCCCTAACATAACCTAACCTAAACTAACCTAACATAACCTAGCCTAACCTGACCTAACATAGTCTTGTAGCATTTGGCTACAAGCATAGAAAAGTCGAGTCAGGAAAATATACAACTTATCCAGTTTCGCCGTCCCTGCGTCTTGGACTACGAGTCGGAGAGGAAAATAACAACACGACCGAGCATAACCGCGCCATGAGATAGACTAGCCGCTGCCATCAAGGTTCGAATGGCGCCCACTAGAGTGCGCCACACAACCAAAGGCGTTCCAAAGAGCTTATGCTGTGAAGAGAGGTTATTCTACTATAATCTAGAAGGTTCTAGTTGTTTGGAGTGTACAGTAGAAGTTATTGTTGTCACGCACATAACCCCCCCCCCCCTTGTTGAGCCATGTGTATTCCCCCACCATGTATCATGTTCTCCAATGTTCCCTGGGTTTTCTTGCATGCATAGTGCCGGTGGGGCAGCTGGTCGACACTCTTTGGCTTAGCTTGAATAAGAAGCTAAGGCTTCAGATAGTTAACATATAAGAACACATTTATTTTTCGGCTTAGTATTACTTCATCATTATCAATTATTGAAGTTATACTTCTTTAGGCGCGTTATGAAAAAATGACGAGAGTGAAATTTTAAGATGCGCGCGCATCACTGTAACACAAAAGTAACAGGTTGAAGGTAAACCGCTCACTAAGTCTCGAAAAAAAAAAAAGCTACCAACAAAATAGAAATAGAACTTCTGTTAGTCGCGCATGTTGGTACGCTCATAGAGAAATGTATACTATGTTATTCCTTTCTCTATGGTACGCTCGTCGCCTCTGATCACTGTTTTCATATATATAATATTTATCCACATGTTTCTAGTTTATACATTCACAACACGTGTTTTAGTTTCATACAAGTGCGAATTATATATGTGCTAATAAATTATATTCAGTAGTGATTTAAATTAAATATTTTGATTAATATTATTTACTATTCGTAAATATTAGTGAAAAAAATTGTGCTTATAGACTTTTTCAAATGCTCCAATATAATTGAGGTTAACTATTCATATGAATTATTTATTGATATAAATTAAAATATTATTATTTAACATAATTAATACTAAATATTATCATTTTATTGTAATTAATTATTTGCATGCAATTAAAAACTATTTTTTAATGATGCCAAAGAAGTTTAACTTCTCGCGCGCGTACATAAAAACACACACACATTTTTTTAATTTATATATTTGACTTTTCAAAATTCTTGTTTCGGCAATATATTAACAATTTTGCAAAGGGAAATTTATAACGCGTTAGATTTTAGGTCGATGTTGAATTTGTCACGTATGAAAAAAGTAGATTATTATACGGAGTTATTTTTGTAGGTATCGATACTTAATTCTATTGAAGATGTCGATACTTAGGTTATTTTTGCGGAGATCGATTAGTTTGAGGATACAACTTCTGATCTGATTGTGAGACGGAAGAAACTTTATAATGAGGGCTAATATTGATATTTTGCAGCCAATTTTGATTTTGTCGTCTATAAATATAACAAAACAGGTTTCCCTTGTAGTTTAAAATTTATTCTTGAGAATACCTATTGACCTTATTATTTATATATATTTATATATATAATTTTCTTTGAGGAGGATCGTCAACATTTCATTCCCGCAACCAGTGTGAGTTGCGTGCTTTGAGTTTCGAATGTTTATACTAAGGCATTCAAAACAAGAACTCCAGTTGCTCACTCCTATTGCTCACTCCTATTGCTTTTTTTATGTTATTCATTTGGAACTCCTATTGCGGTTTAATTTTGCTAAGGAGGGTTCAGTCTAACCTAAGCTAACGTAACATAGCCTAACTTAAAATAACCTAGCCTAAACTAACCTAACCTAACCTAATCTAACCTAAAATAACCTCACCTCCATTTTCCATTTTGAACAAAGTCATTATAAATTTAATTGGTTTTTCCACAGTTGCTCTCAGTTCCGCAGCCTCGGATGAGCTATTCCGTAATTCGTATGCACCCGTATTAGTTGTTCCGCAATTAATGTGCACCAATTCTTACAAAAAACCTATTATATTATGATGTGATGAAAGTAATTCTTTATACAAACAGCAACAAATGCATGAATGTCTTTCAAAGTGGTAGCACTCTTCATTTGGCTTTCACATTTTTACAGTAATGGGATGGATGAGCGTGTTTCTCGCCACACAAAATATCGAATGTGTAGACAATGTTCGATACAGATACCTGGATCTTCTTCTCAACGTTAACTTTATTCCTATATCGTTTTTTTTTTATTACCGTTAGGGCTGAAAATCTTCCCTCGCGAAGGTAGAATGTGGCAACAGGGAGAATTACTCTCACAACTTTCTTACTCAATTCTGGGTAGCCAAGTTTTCAAGAAATATTGGAATACGTAACTTATATGAAGGGAGCGCTTTCACAAGAAAAACTTATGTGTTTTCTTGTATGATCTATTTCATTCATTGTGACTTGGTGGTAAAGATGTAACGTGTCAGACTTCTGTGTTTGGGGTCTGGGATTCAATTCTCGGTCCCGCCACAAATTTATCTGATTACCAAACCCTTCCTTCACCTCTGACAGAACGTATATTAATCACAACTTGTGAATGTGTGGATGCCAGGCCTCACCCGTGGTTCGGATCCCTGTAACTGTAGGTCCTCCATTTCATCTCACAATCACCCTACTTTAGACATTAGCGTAAATGTATACAACCAGAACGGGTAGTAAGACGCGGGGCTAATAATAATAACAATATAATAATAATAATTCATTCTTTAAAATATGTACGAGTACATGTATTGAAAATTTGCATGTTGCATTTCACTATCCACTATAAGTTTCAGTTTAAACTTAAAGCCGTCGCGACGTCCCAGAGCGTCGCGACACACAGTTTAGCAGCACCTGGTGTAACCAGTTACGCTTATATTTGACTAGATTAGGGTGAACATGAAATGGAGGTTCGAATCCCGTTCGGGTGTACAGAGGTTTTTTTAAAAAAATGTTTACCCACTTTAACTCCACGTAAATGTGGGAATACTTTCTCTAAAACTATGCATCCCATTTCTACTCCAATATCTTAATTATTGTATGAATATAATCAGATATAGTAGTGAAAAGCGGAGAAAAAATAAATAAAAGTAGTGAACAGTTTTAATTCTCTATCAATACTCTGATTCATGTTTTATCATAAATTTTTATTAATAGAGCTTGCTTTGGACTTCACAAACACTATTCACTGAGTAATATAGGGTCGCCTAGTATGATACTGCTTTAAAATTGTTTTTGCACGCATACAGTATAAATTTGTCAATAAAATGAACATTAAAAGATGAAAGAGTTTGCCATGCGTAAATTTCCATTCCGGGAATGAGAATGATTGATTAAATTCTGACAAATAAAAGTGTATTGAAGCTTTCATAAACCTTATACCTTTCACGAATTATTCAATCCACGAATTAATGATTTTATTTTTAAATGAATTCTTTTACATCAATAGTAACCGTATATTATTTTAGTTTATGGGCAGCAGAAATTTAGAAGCGTATAATAACTTTAGGACAAAATTTTGGATTCAAAATTAAAATATTGTAGCTGTTAAAAATTCTTGAATTATTTATAAAACAACTTGTAATTTTATATCGCTTGTAAAACAACTGATGGTTTCGTTACACACTAATAATAAAAACAAAATATATCGAATTTTTTTATCAGCTTTTTTTTAAAGCCTTCCTTCGCCTTTCTATAACAAAAAACGTCCAAAATAAGAGTCTTTTTTCAGGTCTTTTTCATTTTCCTCTCAAATATATTGCTTCTGAAAATGAGAAAAGTTCACTCAAACAACTTTTTTCATGTTAAGTTAAGGTTTCATATGCTTTATTTCCTCGCAAAGTTGACGTTAAGAGCAGGGAAAAAGAGGGTAAATGAGCGTGGCTTAACAGGATATGTCATTTCACTGGGACAAACATATACTAAGGACTAAGAATTCAAATGAGTCACATTTCTTAAGATATATTCTACAATATAAATGACATTTTAATCATGTTAGAAAATATCTACATTTAAGATTGTAATATTCCCATTGATACAATTTATTCATAAAACATAGACACACAAAAGGCCGTGGAATTTAATAACGAAATATTACATTTTTGAAACATAACATTTCTTAATTTACTTGTAAAGAAAAATTACTTTTCCAGTATACAACATATACTTTAAAAAATTCAACCTATTTTATTTCAAATAATAAATATGTTTTCGCTTCTCCCACTTAATTTTCATTTTAATATTTCTTTACTTGTTATAGTACTAGTAAGACCTACATTTAAAATCTTAAGGTATGTCATGGTGATTAATAACTAAAGCGGAGGTGATTGTTTTTAATTTATTCTATAAAATTATAAGTCTAATAAACGTAGCGATCATTAACAAAATTTCTACCTAGTACTACGGTTTTATGAAAAAGATGTTTTATACAAATATTTTAGAGGGACCACACTAAAAACAATACTTAATACATTACTGACGTCATTTCATTTACATTAAATAGAATCTTGTAAATTTTATTTGAAAATTATATTTAGGGGTTTGTGAAGAATACAATAACCATAAAAAAATATAGTATTGTTTACATTTAGTTTTGAGCAATTACAAAACACAATATTTTCTCAGAATAGAGATAATTTGTTAAAATTATACTGTGCTATTTTCTCCTTACTTAATTCTTAAATTATGTTCAAGTCTGGAAAGGATAAATCAGTCTTAGCTATGCACTTGAATTATTTTTTTCCATGAAGTGTAGCTAACGTGTATTTTCTGAAACTAATGATTATATCAACATACGATGTAAGAACTAATAAGCTTTAAAATCACACATCAAATGTGTGGATAATAGAGCCGCCTGGGTACCTAAACTAAAGAGGCAGATACATCTAAGATGTTGGCTATATATTATTGTAATACAAACAATAAAATTCTGCTAATTTCGTACTTTCAAAACTCCAACATTTTCAAATTCATATTTCTGAATAATTATAAAATTAAAATAAAATTGGTCTATATTTGTTTGATTACCTTTACAAAATTATCATAATGAACTAGAAATAAAGCGACCTTGTTATTTAGAATGATAAACTTAGTAAGCCTCTCGTATGATAACTTTCTAGATATTATATTATTATTATTATTATTATTATTATTATTAGCACCGCGTCTTACTACCCGTTCGGGTTATACGCACTTACGCTAATGTGTAATGGTAGGGTGATTGTGAGATGAAATGAAGGACCTACAGTTTAACGTGGAATCCGAACCACGGTGGAGGCCTGGCATTCCCCACATTCACAAATTTCTTGTCAGAGGGGAAGGAAGGGTTTGGAAATCAGATAAATCTGTGCCGGGGCCGAGGATTGAACCCCGGCCGCCATTCTAGATATTGCTTGATACATTTTTATTTTTAACACAAAAAGAGGTTTAAATCTCATAGAAAAAGCTATATTTATACCTTTTTAATTTAAATACAAACTATTAATTTTATACTAATAAATAAATCATTAATATATTAATTTAAGGTTTCGTTGAAATGCATATGTATACAGTTGAAAACTGCATACTTGTTGTTAGTAACTAAAATGTTCAATAATAATTTATTTTTAATTACTGGACTCTTTCAACCTATTTTTCATAAAATAATAAATATTTTATCAAATATAAACTACAGTTTGAAATGTAATTATATTTAATGAAGAATTATATTGTAATTTATCATGTAATTGGTTCACTTGTTTTGTGTAACATGTTTTAAAACATTAAATTCAAATACTATTAAAGTAGGAGTGTTGATGTAAAAAAATAATGTTGGTTACCTAGTTTTTTTTAGCAATTTTTTAGTGTTTAATAAATATACAGGTAGTAGTTCCAACTCAATGTGAGTTCCTCTGATTGAGGTTGAAATACACTAACACTTTTTATTAATTTATTATTTATTTGAGATATTTAACGTGCATTTTCTAAACCGACTGATTATATCAGCACACGAGAATTTATTTGAGCGAAAGTGATAGGGCTATTTATTTTGTCGGGAGAGGTATTTTAACATATCTTCTAGGGTTCTTTTACATGTCAAAAAATCGACATGGGACCGACGCGCGATGGTTTTACTTCCCCTTTGAAGGAATTTGTGCTACGAATTTTTTATCGCTTAGGAAAAATCCGTTTAACCTCGGCTGTGTTTGAATCCACGCACATCGAGTCTTAAGGTGAGCACTTTACCTTAAGACAACAGAGGCCGACACACACGAAAACTAACACACTATGTAAAAATCTCACAATATGGCAAGTTTATGCTTTGTCAAAAGGCCTTTAATATGTCAATTCCTCCACAACAATCAGTGTGTATAAGAACTACCCTGAAGAGTAGTGTGTAAATGTATGTAAAGCGCGAGGATTGTATGAGTAGCTTAGGGAAAGTGCACCCGAATTTGCGTTGGAAAGAAATATGGGAAAATAATAGTTTAATCCCCCTCTTCTCAGAATGTTCCATTGAAATTCAAACCTCAACCTCTCCATCATTAACAATTCAATATATTGTGAGACCAACACCCTAGACTATTTGACCACTGATGGTGATCTTAAGATGTTAAAATTGTACTTCTCCTAATCTACCTATTGAATGTATGTTTTATCATAGAGAAATGTATGGTTTTATCTTCCTCAGTCTGTGATGAAATTAGAATATAATGTTGAGGCTGTAAGAATAGAGATAAACACACATGTGGGCGTGTGCTGTGTATGTAGGAGGGGTGTGGGGGTTAGATATTCACCTGCTGCCAGAACGGTAGCACATCCAGCAGGCAAACCAAGACCCAAATTGATTCGGCCCCTTTCTTCTATGATGCCCACTGTGCCCATTACCAATGTTGATATTCCCAAAACGATCTGGAAAACAAAAACAAACAAACAAAGAAAATAGTATATTTAAAGTATATTTAAGTAAAACTTTATTGAAATCTTCAGTACACTGACCGTATTCGCTAATTTGCTTGATTCTGTCACACGAGACCAGTTCCCCGCTGGAGTGCATTAATATTTTTTCATCCCCTAAATTGTGGTTTCCCATCGACTTTAAATTCTGGATCCTTTCCTTAAAATTCGTCATTTTCAACCTACTATCTTCATATTTCACAGATAAAATCTTACTCTAGCTCTAAAACATATTACCCAAATGCGGATTATCATCATGGTTATTTTGTTTTTTCTTTTACGATAATGTAGGTCCATTTATTCATTCCTACCTATAGGAAAAACTAAAATTTATGAATAAAAATATTTTTATGCTACAATTTAATATTTACAATGATAAAATTAGATTCTAAAAACTAACTAAATTACGATTTAATGTCATGACTAATTTAACTTAAGGGAACGGGAGTACGAGAGTGAATTTTTAAAGGAATCCCAGAATAGAAAGCAAAATGGATAAACCTATTTAGTTCACATGGTTCAAGTTTGAACTGGGGATTCACATTAGAAATCATCTAAATTATCAGATTAACCAACTTAATAGCTGATATTAGATTGAAATGTTTTTTTTTATTATTTTTAACTTATATTATATATATATATATATATATATAATATGAGCATTGATTTAAAATAGTAAGCTTGTTCAACTCGATTAATCGATACCTCAATATCCTTGATTATTACTGGCCTCAAAATAATCGAGAGTCAATCTTTATACAACAATTTTCGATACCTCAATTCTTAGTTCTCAAATCTCGGTAAATGGAAGTTATTGCCTACTCATTAAGCGAGAAAATTGTCGCAAAGACGTTCAGCATTATTTAATTCTACGATGCATTATTTCGAAATATGATTCACGGCAAAATAAAGTCTAAAGATTATTTCCCTTTAACAACCCTATAAACTTTATTAATTGAAAAATTTGTGAAAATGTGTTATAGGCTCATATTCAACGACTATTTAATCATATTTGCGGGGCTATGAGACAAGACTTGATGAAAAGGGGTTTTAGATTACTCCTTCCTCAAACAAATACAGCAACTTTTTGATGGGCTTACAACATACCATTTTAAGATATTTGAGAACAAGCAGTGAGCTTTCCTCTTTATATTGAGATAAGAAGTTTCGTAGTTTTCTTTCCACTCATTCTTAATGACATGACAAAGTGTTGTTTTAGGTGAAGGTCAAAGGGAGTATAAGCGTAAACAGAAGAAAGAAGTAGTTTCAGAAAATCCTCAGATCATTGTATTTTAAGCCAGTGATTAAGGGCCAGTTTCATAGTCAAATTTAGTACGCCTCAAGTGCGGCGCTACACTAAGTACATGACGACACCTACCTAAACTCGAATGGAATGGGCCGTTCTCACATATGAAACTGGCCCTAATACTTTATCGCCGACTTAGGAGGCCATCTTAAACGAAACTTCAAATTTCAGAAATGGGTAATTTTTCATTATAACGAATATTAATGCTTTTTTCTTTGTTTCACTTCAATACCGGAAATTTCAAAATGTACTCAACATTACTTTTGTGCAAATCAAATATGGCTGTTTAGTATAAAGATTTATTTTAAGCATTTTCGGTTTTTTTAGGTTACAATACGATATGCTAAATAAATAATTAACATTTGTATAGTACCGTTTTGGCCACATGGTCTAAGACACTATTCATGCAATAGACTATACTGCTAAGGACGGGGTAATCGAGGTTCAAATCTCCGCTGGATGTACTGAGGGTGGTTTTCTAAAATGGTTTCCACTCTCCTTCCACGCAAATGTGGGTACACTTCCTATAAATATAACCTATCACATCACTAAAATCACTAGCGTAATTAGTACATAAGCGTGTAGCCCTAATAGTTAGTAAGATACAGCGCTAAAAAAATTTATGTATTGTAAGGTTGGATGCATGGAAGAGGATTGAAACTAAAAATGTAGAGAAACTGGATTGAGAGTAAAATAAAAAGTCGATTATAGCAAATAAAATGTAGTAATTCACAAACAACAGAAACTGCAGTCATTTAAAAAATCATAAGATCATTTTCCTTGAAATAGTTACTATAAATCTAAGATCAATAGTACAAATATTTAACGTTTTGAGGCCATTATAGCTCATCGAATTATTTAACTTTATATTTCTCATGCCCTTTCGTCTTTTAAAGCCTTCCTTTATAATCTTCCGTCTTAGTCGAGTTTACTGACGCGAGAGCGTTCTGAAGTGATTAGACAAATATTGACTAAACAGTCGAGTCAATCAAAGCGTCTTTATAAATTCCCAATCGGCATCCGGGTGAATTCACAGTCTCTAGGAACCAACAGTTACTTCTGACATAGTTGCTTTCATGAAGGCTGTTTAAACAACTATTTAAACTTACGAAGTGAAAATAATAAAAAAGTCTTATATTTAATTCGTTCACTCTGAAAGGTAACAACAGTCTTACATTGATAGATTACGCTTTGACCCTGTACTATAGTATACTCCATAATATAATCCGTCAAGGTATGATTGATGTCTTTCAGTTTAAATGGAAGTGTGAAAGAATATAAAACTCAGAATATACAAAATAATAGTTTTAATATGTTTTCTATGGGTGTGAAACGTGGTCTCTTAACTTACATGACTAAAACAAATCGCATAGGTAGATATTGGATCTAAAAAGTTATGAAGATACCAGACAGTGGAAGAGGTTACAAAATGAGTACTCATCACAAGAAGTTGTTAGGTTGACTATATCTCACAGGCTACGGTGGACAGGACATTCTGCGCGAATGTAAGAATATATAACAGTGTTCAGGGTATTGAAGGAAAAACCCAATGGGAAGATACCATCGGGAAGACCTAGACGAAGATGGGAGGATAAATTTTGAATAGACCTGAAAGAGATAAGAGTGTAATGAGGTAGACTGGATAGAACTCTCTCAAGATAGGGATAGGTGGAGCGATTTTGTAAGTGTAGCAATGCACTTTTGAGCTACTAATGCTATAGAGTAGGTAAATAAGAGAAATGAAATAGTTTCTTAAATATATAAAGCATTTTATGTTAAGAGTTGATTACTGCTGAAATAAATTATTTAGAATCTGACATAGCTTAAAACATAAGATTATGGTAAGAGTGTGTAAGGCCTGAGAGTGGTAAAGTATTTTCCCCATTTTCTAAGGATTGCCATATCAAACCCTAGCTCCGAAATGTTACAGAAGATGATCAACAATATTTAAGTCAAATCCTCACTAAAATCGAGAATAAATGGGAAAATCACTTGTTGAAAACCACCAAAGTGCGTTCGAATTAATTCAAGCCTCATTCTAGTATATTTAGAATCTGACACATTAGATGACATAGCCACCAGTACAGAGAAATGAAAGCAAAGTGGTTATATCAACATAAAAAAATGTTTAATAAGATTTTAACCACAATGCCTATGTTTCATTATTAACCGTTGTATTTTTGCTATAAATTGTGCGTTTATACGCTATGTGTCATGCATGAATAAGCCCAGAAATATCTGTTCAGCCTGTGATGAGAGAGCTAGTGTATCTTAAGATGGCTTCCCCCTAAAATAGTCTCCCAATCTCCTTCCATGAAAATGAGGGTGCATTTCCTCTAAATTCGATCTCAGTTATTCTTACCCAATTAGTGTAAATATGTGGGTGGTCCGGACGGATAGTAAGGCATGGAGAACACAAAACAAATTGCGTCACTGAAAAAAGTGCTGGCTAGAAAAAAAAAGTGTTCTACTTCCAGTTCGTACAGAAAAAGTTTGTAGCTTATTTCGCTATCTTAGAGAAATAACAGGTTCTTATTAAAAAATATACACTTTACAAATCGGGTAATGGGTAAGTGTGGGTAGGGGAAGAAGGGTGTTGGAATGAAAAACAAAACATAATTTTATATGATATTGACAAATATCATCCTCCATGGTTAGAAGGGTGCTATTTGACAGCTAGCAGAATTTATTTATTGTAAATATTGACTGAAAGTGATTAATGTTGACCTATTATTATTTGATTAATAATACTATATATTATATTATTATTATTAGCATCACGTCTTACTACCCATTCGGGTTTACGCACTTACCTAATGTGTAATGGTAGGGTGATTGTGAGATGAAATGAAGGACCTACAGTTTAACGTGGAATCCGAACCACGGTGGAGGCCTGGCATTCCCCACATTCACAAGATGTCTTGTCAGAGGTGAAGGAAGGGTTTGGTAATCAGATAAATCTTTGCCGGGACCGAGGATTAAACCCCGGCCGCCAGCACAGAAGTCTGACACCTTACCCCTAGACCACCAGGTCACCCTACTATATTATTAATAATAAGTGTTATCAAACGAGTCTAATAATACTTCCCTAAGAATTATTATTTAATTGGAATTTTAATAAGTTAATGCAAGAACCAAATATATTAGTAATACTGAATGTTTTTTGTTTTGCCGGTGTGGCAACAAAAATATTATAGTCTATGAAATAATTAACAGAAAATTATTATATTTACATTTGTATCTTGTTATAACTGGCCGCCAAAATAAAAAAACTACGCATTTTTATAACTTAGAGAGTGAACTGTACAAAATATTAGTTTCAAAATAAAACGTTTTAATTTGTAAACAGCGTAAGAACACAAATACTTTGATGGTTTGTTTGACAACCGCCCTTTTCTCGGTTGGTTCGTCATCTTGATTTCAGAAGAGCACGCCATATTTTAAAATCTCTCGTTTGAAAACAATTTTTAACTGAACCATATAGACGTCGCTTACACAAAAAAGAAACATCCAAATTGTTATTTCCTCAAGTTTATGTTTTACTAATGTATAAACGGTTAGTAATTTTAAACAAATCGCTCGTTTGTGTGAATATTTTGAATATTCAAATCAAATCATGTGGTTTAATGAAAGGATATATGATAACCTATCCTAACTGTCTGATCCCACCTCTCCTACTATCGATGCCTATACAAGCTCAATTGTGTATTATATAAAATATAAACTATGTATGGTACAGAATAAAAAAATATTCATAAAGGGGTGATTAGGCCTTGTGGGTCACTAGCCACTAAAGGATTTAAAATTCACAAGTGAAAAAGTGACAAGTATTTGCACATTTTTTAAATGAATAATGTCATTATTAATTTGATTATGCTATCATATTGTCTTACTACCTGTTTCAGGTTATACGCACTTATGATAATTACTCTAATAGTATAGGGACAAGGAAGGAGCCACTTTAGAGATAGCCTACCCCTATTTACGTGGGTAGGCTACTTAGGAAGATCCACCTTTAGTAAAACCGATCGAGATTTGAGCCCCGATCTCCACGTCACCAGAAAGCCAGTCTAATTCGATTATGTTCTAAAGCAAAATTTTGGAAAGGGAAACAAGGATGTGGGTTTAAAAAAAAGTGATAGCACTAAAAATTAGTCCTGCCTGTTATCGCACGCAACACGTGAGTATTTAAATTTGAGCAGTCTAGAATTTTAGTCGAGGAATTAAGAGGTAAGTGATTGGTTATCACCTGAAGCAAAATACTTACCTATAAAATCTTAAAAGTTTCTAAGGCTTACACGTGTGTACCAATATCTACTACAGTCTAATTTTAATAGGAATAAATTTATCTGACAGCTAGAAAAGTTACTACAGCTACTTTGGGCTGTCACATTTGATAAACAATATCAATATTTATGAAATAACACTAACAGAATAGTAATATGTTAACTAATTTGGTAAAAAAAAAGTTTCTATTTTCTAAAAGAAGCTTATAATTAAAATTGAGCTTTATAAACACTTGCGTCCTTATAATAAACACCATCTATAAACAAGAACAACACCAAGAAAGATGCAGATACCATCCCCTCCTAACGTTACGGCCATTTACCCGACATCCTGTGGGCCGGAGGAGAGGGGGGAGCATGGAAACGAGATCACGCCGGGAGAAACCGGGTTACTTTTTATGGTACTCTTGGGAGAAAGTAGCTAGGGAGCCTTTTAGCTACACGGTCAGAATGGTTTCTTTTGTAAACAAATCTCAATGTTTGGGAAGTAAAATAAATAAATAAAAACTTTTAGATAAAGAGATTTTTATATTATAATACTTTTTTTTTTCAAACTGAAAGATTCTAAGTTCACCAAGGTTTATTGTGTGTCGTTTTTTATTCACATATAATATTATTTGTAAAGTGTTATCTGTGAATGTTTTTCTCTTTTTACTTTGGTACAAAACAAAAATGGTTTTATATAGTGAACATAAAAATAAGTTTTAAACCTCAATTTTTACTATTTTAAATTTTTATTGATGCTCACGAATATACAAGTGTTGAATATTTCATATTAAAATTATATTAAATCTCAATATGACCAAATATTAGATAAAATTACCAAAACTAGCATCAAACCTGTGAGAAATAGATTTATCTACAAATAGAAACCAATATGGTTTCAGAACTTAAAACACTTGAGATATATCTTAATTCTATATATTAATAACTACTATTTTATATATTTACTAACAAACATTACACTATAGCAATACGAACACAGTTGGGTGTGTTTAAGTGGATTTGTTTATAGAAATCCAGGTTTAAGGTGGGAGTGTAGGGAAGGCTAGCTAAGGGACATTGTTTTTACCTTTCTTATGTCAACACATTTTTTTAGGTCAAAATAAATCAAATATTGCTCCAGTACAAACATTAAGTTTAATTTTTTTCACAGTGACCTCAACAGTTCTTTAATATCTATCAATGGTTATCTGGAATTTAATGACAACTTTTTCTCTTCATTAAAAAAGTTTCTCATATAATTCCGCTATACTCAATACAAATATTAAATAATTGATGAGGTCACGATATGAAGAAAATTAAACTCGATGTTTCTATTGATGCAATATTTTATTTATTTTGTCCGAAAAAATTTTGTTAAAAAAAAACCTCTGTAAACACTCCCCTTAAGTCACTTTTCCTACATGCCCATCTTAATCTTGCCCGGATGTGCTAGGAATTTTTTAAAAACTTTTTCCGCGTTTTTATTAATGTATACATGAGAAATGTATATTCTAGAATAAATTACCCGAATTTTCGTGGAACTAAATTAGGAAACTATTATTAAAATTCAACCTCAGTACACCTGACAGGTATTTGAACCCTGATCCCTCTATGATGGGTAATACAATCTAACAAGAGAGGGGTGTGATTCATACCAGTGATATTCAAACTTTTGTATTCGCGTTCCCGTATACATAATTGTTTATATTAAACTTTGTGCTTTCAAAACTGTTGGTGCAAAATGTATGCTATACAAATTCTGTAATCTATATAGGAAATAAAACTTACCCACTTTGGTGTACGCATTGTCTAAGGCGTCACTTTCTCAATACACTAGACTTCTTATGATGATAATCCCAGTTAGGTGTATTGAGGTGTGTTTATTCTTAATTGCTTTCCACTCTCCCTTCATGCAAACTTTGGTACATTTCCTCTAAATACAACCTTCCTCATCCCTAATACATTAGCGTAATTAGTACAATAACGTATAACCCGAATGGTTAGTAAGATGAGATGTTAAAGGCCAGATCACGTGTCTTACGTCCAGATCTCATGTGGCTAACCTGATGATCCTGATTATTTAGTGTTTATATTGACATATATATATTTTTTTTAACTTTACGTACCCCCTAATATATCTTTGCATACCACAAGCTGAACACCACTTGGTTATACCATATATCCAATGATACTGGTTACACTTAATTTATAATCCATTCCTTGGCTAGTTTTGGTACATTTCCTTAAACGAATCCTCCTCATTCTTATCAGAAGCACGCTGAAATTATAAACTTTCCAAATTAATCAAATTATTTTGCCAAACAATTTATTATTTCTTCCTCTAGCGCATCTTAGTACTTATCTATGTTATACGCATTTAAATAATTAAATGAACCACTCGATTATTTTTTTGTTCTATATGGAGTTTCAGGAACGTTACTGAAATACTTTACTGTTGTGGACTTTTAAAAAAAAATATTGATCCTTTTATTGTTTATAGAAGTATTTTTATTTTTGTAAGTCACTAAAGTAGGAGTTGAAATAAAAGAATGGAAATATTACTATACCTTGTGTTAACGGGCTACCAAGACAAATGCGACTCACTTGTAAGACTCTAAGACGAAGTACCAGAGCGAAAGGGTAAGATTTGTCCTCTCTAATGTCGTCCCCTGGACAAGCGTTGCCTCCGAGTCTGGAATCTGGAGTGGTACAGGCGCTTCCAGCCATCACACATGACTCTTTGCGGTGATTCAATCTTGCCTGAAACATACCAATCAACATAAGTGAGTACTAATCGCTATGTTTACCATCTGGGGTTGTTTACATCTTCATCGAACATGGTTCTTATCTAGTGTCACTTTCATCAAGTTTTGGGAGGGTGACCTTGAGTCTGCCAATTATTAAATTGTTGCTTACTTTGTGCACTATCCCCACTTTTCTCTACAACTGCCCTGACAATGTTGTCCAACCAATAGGAACAAAAGTGTTCGTATCGAAGGTCATTTTCCTCAATCTTTGAAGGCTTGAACTGTAATTCGTATTTTATACCCACGTCTTACTACCTGTCAGGTTACAGGCATATATGATAATTACTCTAATAGGGTAGCGATGAGTAAGGAAGTATTTTATAGATACTTTACCCGTATTTGCGTGGAAGAAGAGTGGGAAACCATTTAGGAAAAAACCCCCCTCAGTAGACCCAACCGGGATTCGAAACCCGATATCCCCGTTATTAGGCCAGTATGACACGAGCATGACGCCTTAGACCATTCGGCCACTGAAACGGGTCAATGCAAATTCTTCTAGGTTCTTGTAAATTTAGTATACTCTCCAAGCTTTCTCTTAGATTTAGCCAAAAATACTGTTAGACCAATAAGAACAAAGGGTTGAAAGATTCTACCACCTTCCAATTAAACATACCTTCAATCATGAATTATTTCTTAAACAAGGTTTTAAACAATTACATTATGAATGCACGTAGTTTATTTCGTAATGGTTACTTCGTTGGTTATTTAGTGATAGTCTACCTACCTCAGTATTCCATTAAAATTTTATCCACCGAATTAAGTAGGCCTACTAAATCGTCACCCTTGTATTTTAGGTCATGACCTGATGTAGGCTTGTATTTAATAAATGCTTGTTAAATTTAAAAAATAATTTACAAAAAACAGCATTCTCTAGTCTTAAGATATATTTGTTATCTAATGTAGGGTTGTGGATGTGATATTTTAATTTATAATAAATGTTTTCTCTTATGGCTGAGTTTAATACAACCGCCAGTGATATTTCCTTATTTATATTCATATTTTTATAAACTAAAGGGAATAGCTATCCTGTCAGACACTAAATTTATGAGAAATATATTTTAAGATCATAATTATATAAAGAATATTGGTAATGCATTAAAAAAATAAAAGTACTTTTGGTTTGATGCATTTTTTATAAATTAATTAAACAACTATAAAAAGTGTTTAAAAACAAAGGTCTTTAAGAAACAATACATAGGCTTACATTATGTTAATATTACAAAATATGTATTATAATCTCATTAAAAATAAAAAATGAAAGAAATATCGTATCAACGCGAAGAGGTATAATACATCTCCAAAAATAAACTTCCTGTGAAAGTAGTGAGTGGCTAGTTAGTCTACTATTTTCCCACCCAATTATGGACAGTAATTTATCGATCAGCAGCTGACAATGCATATTAATGAGCTCTTAATTCTTGAAAAGGGTTCTTACCATCTTTCCTCGCAAAGTCCCAGATTGAAGACAAGCCAAAGAAAGGGCAAAGGTGAATAGTTTTACAGTTTAATTTTTTCTTCCCAGGAAATACATTTTTTTATACCAAAGTAAATTATTTAATAGCATTAAATATAACCTTATTTTTGGAGTGAATTGTACGAAAATTATTATATTAAACTTGATTTTTGTACACATAAGTTGTGTTTTTGTTGAATTATTAGTGAACACTTATGTTTTCTTTACTTCACGACACACAAAATAATCGAACAGCCCAGTCTCATTTTTCAGTGCCGACGTAGCTGCACCCTACTCTACAGTGATAACTAAAACTTCTTATCAAAAGGACGCAGCAAGTTGTTTATTTAGAATTATAATTTAAGGGGGAACAACCTTATACTTGAAAGTAGTTCATATATTTCAACTACCTCAAATTGTCATAACTTAAAGTACAATTAATTATATTAATAATATTATTTCAAATAATTCCCTTCATCTCTTAACAATCTCAAACATTTTCAGAATTATGACCTAATGGGGTGAATTAATTATTATACAGGTTAATTAATAGTACAATGGAACAATATTATTTTGGCCGGTAGAATTTGGACAGTTGTCTATCAAGCGAGCCTACTTTAACTATCTCCCCTCCTAATAGCATAATCCTTATACCCTCTCCACTACTTCGCCCTCCCATCCCCTTAATATTTCCCCACATGGAACACCAACTTGAACTGACCAATTAGTCAGGTACTAGACTGTGAAGTTAGTTCCCAGTACTTCAAATTAATACATTTGTAAAACACTTCTCTACCTATATTACCGTAGCGTTGGTATGCCATTTTAATCGACCGACATATTGCGGCCGTACAGTTCATTTATAATGTGAAAATTAAGGCGAGAGTGTAATGAACGCGAGTTAAGTTCAGTAGTTTTTGTAGTTTTTATGGCAAACTTTTTTTTTTTGCTAAAAATAAATAAAACAATTCTCCAGTACAAAAATAGAGTTTAATTTTCTTCACGTGATGACTTTAAACTGTCGTTAAATATTAGTCGTGAGCGTAACGGCATTAGATGACAAATTTTTAAAATGAGGAGAGATGTTGTAAATAAATTCCAGGACACCCTTGACAGATGGTTGAGGTCACCATATGAAGAAAATTAAACTCTATATGTTTCTACCGGAGAAATAGTTGATTTATTTTGACTATAAAAATGTTTTGTTATAAAAACTGCAAGAATACTTCCCTTAACTCTTGTTCCTTACACTCGTACCTTAATACCCTAAATATAATTCTGAGGGTGTATACAGTTTTTTAAACATTTAAAATGATTTCATGACATTTCCAAAATTTTTACACAGGAAACACATTTATCTACACAATAGTTTCCATACGACGTGTTTAAGGACACGAGTCGTATTAACTGAGTAAAATGTTCAAAACATTTTGAAAAATAATATTTGGATCTCAATTTGTAGCACAAAAGCATCTAATTGCACTTTTTAAAATTGGCAATATTTTAAACTATGTTAAATATTTGTATAATAATCAATTCTCAATTAATTTGTATAAAACTTGGCTTTCACACAAACAGTATGAAAGTTAGGCTGTAGAGATATTCCTTTGCTGTTTAAGTCAAGGTTTTGTTCTAAATCTTCCTTTTGAAAGATGGTGTCAACTTTGACAAATGATGTAAGCTCTAGTCGTTTGTGTGTGTGCTCCATGTCTCTGAATTATATGCATATTTACTCTAGTGGATTAAGGATTAGGAAAATATAATTTAGAGGAGGTGTCTCCACATTGGCTAGAAGGGAGAGAGGGAAAGGTTTAGACGTACTACTTCTATACACGTGGTCAGGATTCGAACCCTGACTTCATTAACTGTGAACGTATGACATAAGAATTGAGTGTAACGCCCAATACCACTCATTCATCGCTGCAAGTCCTTTTAACTGGTATTTAATACCTACAGTAGCCCCATGGCTTCTTTGGTGCTGACTGACAGCTGACAGCTGACGGCTTTGAAAAGTTACCAGACCAAATTATGTATTCCTACGCCGAACCATATGATCTGCAAAAACATGTGTTAAGCAGCTGTCACTTCTGATGGTCAAAATGTATGTATATACCTAAATGTTGACTGTCAGAAGTGTTATTTAATAATGTTATTTAATACCTATTTTGTGTGTAGTAACATTCAAAAGAGTTTCCAGTCCACGTTCAAATAACTTATCAACTTATAAAAAAATAAGCTCAATAAAAACAATTTTGTTTCTGCTCCTTTCAGAACGTTTCCATTCATCACATTAATAAGTCGGTGACACAAATATTCCCGGTTTACTCAACGTTCATTTACAAGCCGTGTTGCATCTAGAATTACCTCCAACATCAAATCAACAGCGGTGTATTATAGCTAGACGGCCGTTCAAGCAAAGGAATTCGGTTAGGGTTTGATGACAGTTTAGGAATAGTTAGAAGCTGTGTATAACGTTTCAAACACCTACGTGGTTTTCTTTAGATTCTTGCTTATTTCTTCATCAAGGGCACGTGTCACTAACGATATCTTTTGCATCAACTTGGCTTGTTTAAGTCAAGTATTTATTTATAAATTACATAATTATGTACACTGTACAGTACATGGGAATATATTCTTTATTTTGAATTCATTTTTCAACTGCTATTTAACTTTTACTTGTGAACGGTTCAGTAACCTTATACAGAGTGGCCCATGGAAAAATAGCCCACCTCCTATATCCAGCAGGCGCCTCACGCTGAATTGGAGGAGGTCCATCCATCCCCCCAACCCATATTGAGACATGAAGAATGAGTCAATAAAGCTTTAGACAAGCAGTTCACTTGCTCATTCTTCATGTGGAGGGTGGGTGGAGGGGGATTGACCTCCAAATCAGAGTGAGGCGTCTGCTGGATATAGGAGGGGGGCTACTTTTCTGTAGGCCATCCTGTACAATATTATACTAGCCATCTAATTTGTTTAATAACAGGTTAGGTATACTTATTTAATCATATGGGAATCATTTTATCCAAATAATTGATGATAATTATAAGTATCTAAAATAATTAAACAAAATATAATCTTATATATGAACTCATATTTTAAACAACCTGATTTTCACAGTTAAAACTTAACCTGACCATTAGAAAAGTTACTAGATCTACTTTCAAGTGTTCATACTTTAAGTAATGTAAGATTAATCGGTCACTTTTGATAGATATTATGGATAACTTTAAAATTACAATAATAAAATAGTCAAATACTATCAACTCTGGCCACAAAAAAAAAGTTTCAATTTTCTAAATTCAAATTTAACTTTACCATGTTGAATCAAATAGCCAAAGCTATTAATAATAAATAATAGCTTTGGATATTTGATTCATTAATATGCAATCCCGTACAACTATAATAATTGTACAAATGGCTGCAATAAGCCAACTACCGAGTCTAAGGTGGCTGCGTTATCTGATAGCTCGTGATCTTAATAAAATCACACATTTGTAGCCGACGATTTCCGCACGTCCATCATAGACTCTGCCTTTAAATATTAGTGAAGAATGACCCTAGGCACGGGACGATTCCTGGATAGCTCAGTGGTAAGAGCATTGGCATACTAAATCAAAGGTCCCGGGCTCGATTCCCGTGTGGTAGGTATCATTTTTCAATTTTCAGTTTGCCATGTTGACTTAACAAACATATTAATTTGGTGTACCTCTAATTTTTTGGTGCTTTCTTAATGATCTACATGAAACAAGTTTTTTTTCCCCTCCTTATAGAGAGAAGTTCTTAGCTTTAAAAAAAATACAAATTTTAATATTAAGAATATACCCATTTTGTATTTTTAAAAAGATGCTTAGCGTGCCCTTTCTGAACCGATTTATCATTTCAGCACATGACTTAAATATAGAACACTAGACAATCCTGCACGGTGTTTCCATGACCCACTGTGTTATAAGATTTATATAAGGCCCTCACTTGCCCCCGCTCCCCCGCACTACCTGTGACCCACTGAAGTATAAAATTTATATAACCCCCCCCCCCCCCAATAGTGTCCGATTTCAAATGGAAACGTTATCTCTGAAACGTAATTCTATGGTGAAACAATTTTTTTAAATCGGTCCAGTAGTTTTTGAGTTTATCCATTACAAACAAAACAACAAAAAAATCAAATCTTTCCTCTTTATAATATTAGTATAGAAAAACAACACTAAACTACCCCCTCTAAACCTGCCAGGTGCTATCATTAACGTGAAAAGGGAAACCCTACATTTCACTATAAATACATTTTTCAGCCATGCTAGGAACGAAACCGGGATCCATAGCTCAGTAATCAGACACGCTACCTACTGGTGGTTCTAAGGTGTCATACATTTGTTTTGTTAACCTTTTTATTTAAGACTTTAAAGTAGTAAATATAATTTAAACATTATTTAGATACATTATTACAACTCTTAGACAAACATTTCATTTTTATTTGATTTCTTGTACTTTTTTTTTTTCAAACATCAAATAATTTCAGTGAGATTAGAAAATATTTCGATAGAATAGTTTTCATATACATTTTATTATATGGATGAGTACTGTTTTTAAGCATTATTTAAGTAGTTTGATTTTTAGCTCAGGTACCTATTGCAAACAGTTTTGTAGATATATCAATTTTATAAATAGATGAAGTAAAAAAGTAGATCTAAAAGGGAATTGTAAAATATGATTAACATACTCAATGAATTGTAATTTTACACGAAATTTCAAAGTTTTATTCTAACAAATAGGGTTAACTAAGTTTGGTTTGAATAGAGTTTGAAATTTAGTTTGAAATGCCATTAATTTATTTTACTATAGGTCAAAATTAAATTTTTTGAAGTCTATTGACTAGTTTTTGATTATTAGTTTTAAAATTCGTTAACGAAAAATATCAATGTTTCAGAGTGTACCTTCACACGAAGCTGTCAAAAAGTTTCAAATATAAAGTACTTTTCTAAGAGACAAATAAAGCGCTTTGATTTCAATGAAATAAACTTGCTATCGTGACGAAATGTAATTTGAGCCATACTGGTCACAAAGTTTCCCGCTCTACTTTTTATTGAAAGTCATTGAAACTTTGCTTTTCAACGTCCTACAAAAGTTTAGAAGAATTCAAATACATATGTTTATCTGATTTTTAGATAACGAGAGTGAAAATATAAAGTTAATGCTTGAAAAATAGTTCTTATTTCCACATTGAAATATTAACGTTTTCACACATTGGTAGCGCTTTAAGCTGGGCAGTAATTGAAACAAAATTTACATTTTAACATAATTAAAGCAAAAATATTTTGGCGTAGAGAAAAAAATATTCTAAAATACAATTGAAAAATAATAGTTTTAAATGGAAAACCACGATATTTTTTCAGAAAGTTGGTCAAACTGATTAAGCAATCAATATATTTTTTTTGACCAACCCAATGAAACACTGTTTCTATTACTAACACATAATTCTAGCTTTTTCACTATTTTTTGGAAATTTTCATATCTTTTTTTTGTGTAGTGAACGTTTATTTGATAAAACTCATTGTGAAAGTATTTTACTGAGCGTAGCTATATGATAAAAATGAATAGCTTTGAATAAACAGATGATGTCAAAACAAGACCATTAAAGACTAGGATATTCTGTAATTCAATCTCATCGTCCAAACCAACAGATTTAATGATTGGCTTTAAAAAAAATCAATTTCAACGGTGACAAAATAAAAGGCATTATGATGTTGATTTTTTTTGTGGGATTTTCTACATCTACACATGGGTAAAATAATATAGCTATAAATAGATGTATTTAAAACTCATATTCCTGGTTTATTCATTAACCAAAATAAATCTCTAACCTGATTTATAATAGAATTATATGACATTACAAAAGATTCTTCTGAGATTTAACACGAACCAATGTTTATGGACTTCTAGTGATATACCGTTTTCTTTTGAGAGAGCTATGCATTCACCTTCACGAGATTTACTTTCTGTCTTTCCTTTTGGGGACCTCACCATGAACCACTGTAGATCACTTTCCTTTTGGGGGACCTCACCATGAACCACTGTAGCCTTCCTTTCCTTTTGGAGGACCTCACCATGAACCACTGTAGACTCACTTTCCTTTTGGAGGACCTCATCATGACCACTGTAGCCTTCCTTTCCTTTTGGAGGACCTCACCATGAACCACTGTAGACCACTTTCCTTTTGGGGACCTCACCATGAACCACTGTAGACTCACTTTCATTTTGGGGGACCTCATCATGAACCACTGTAGACTCACTTTCCTTTTGGGGGACCTCAACATGAAACCACTGTAGACTCACTTTCCTTTTGGAGGACCTCAACATGATCACTGTAGACCCACTTCTTTGGGACCTCAACATGATCCACTGTAGACTCACTTTCCTTTTGGGGGACCTCACCCTAATCCACTGTAGACTCACTTTCCTTTTGGGGACCTCACCATGAACCACTGTAGACTCACTTTCCTTTTGGAGGACCTCAACATGATCCACTGTAGACTCACTTTCCTTTTGGGGGACCTCACCATAATCCACTGTAGACTCACTTTCCTTTTGGGGGACCTCACATGAACCACTGTAGACCCACTTTCCTTTTGGGGGACCTCAACATGATCCACTGTAGACTCACTTTCCTTTTGGAGGACCTCACCATAATCCACTGTAGCCTTACTTTCCTTTTGGGGGACCTCACTATGAACCACTGTAGACCACTTTTCTTTTGGGGGACCTCACATAATCCACTGTAGCCTTA
Organism: Timema cristinae; assembly: GCA_039000515.1. Classification (NCBI taxonomy): domain Eukaryota; kingdom Metazoa; phylum Arthropoda; class Insecta; order Phasmatodea; family Timematidae; genus Timema; species Timema cristinae. Next base: position 37,400,693 of record JBCFYV010000935.1, on the reverse strand, counting down.
CTTTCCTTTTGGGGGACCTCACTATGAACCACTGTAGACCACTTTCCTTTTGGGGGACCTCACCATGAACCACTGTAGCCTTCCTTTCCTTTTGGAGGACCTCACCATAATCCACTGTAGCCTTACTTTCCTTTTGGGGACCTCACCATGAACCACTGTAGACTCACTTTCCTTTTGGGGGACCTCACCATAATCCACTGTAGACTCACTTTCCTTTTGGGGGACCTCAACATGATCCACTGTAGACTCACTTTCCTTTTGGGGGACCTCATCATGAACCACTGTAGACCCACTTTCCTTTTGGGGGACCTCACCATGAACCACTGTAGACCCACTTTCCTTTTGGGGGACCTCACCATGAACCACTGTAGCCTTCCTTTCCTTTTGGAGGACCTCACCATGAACCACTGTAGACTCACTTTCCTTTGGGGGACCTCACCATGAACCACTGTAGCCTTCCTTCCTTTTGGAGGACCTCACCATGAGCCATTGTAGTCCTCATTTTCTTCTGGGCGACCTCACCAAGAGCCATTGTAGCCCTCATTTTCTTTCGGGGGAACTCACCAAGAGCCATTGTAGTCCTCCTTTCCTTTTTGGGGACCATGTAACCTTCACTTCCTTTTGCGAACCTCACCAAGAGCCACTATAGCCCTCCTTTGCTTTTTGGGGACCATTGTAACCTTTACTTCCTTTTGCGAACCTCACCAAGAGCCACTGTAGCCCTCCTTTTCTTTTGGGGACCATAGAAACCTTCAATTCCTTTTGGGGATCTCACCATGACCCACTTCTCCAAACACGAAAAATATGCCTAGATACACCTAACGTATTTTGACCAGCTTTGTCCGCATTTATTCAATACATTTGGTTAATGACTACTTCAATTCATACAGCACTCTGGTCATCTACTTGTTGAGGGGGTCAAATGTGGTCCTGCCAGTCATGTTTTGAGCCTTACCATACATTGTTAGTAGAGTAAAAATAATATACGTGAAAATTGGGTAACAATTTAATCGAAAGGGCCGCAGCTACTGGCTCATCTAGTTTCGTTTGCCGGTGACGTGAGGTCGAGGTTGGAATGCCAGCGATATATACTGAAGGAAATATTTCTTTTATGGCTTCCCACTCTCCCTTCTCGCAAATACTGTTATATTTTATTTGAACCATATCTTTCTCGTTCTCATCCCATCAGGGGGCTAAAGTCAGTAATACCAAACAGATAGTAAGAAACATTAGATAAAATAAATAACACAATCATACAACTTTTTACACGTAGTAAATTATTTCCTGGAACAAAATTTTCTTAAATACATTTTTAGAAAACTAACCTTAAGAATGTTTTTCTTGAAAAAAAACCAAGCATATCATATTGTTAACCAACGTAAACGCTCTTCATATATTAGTTCCAAACAAAATTGCTTTCATAATTTTAAAAAAAAGTTCAAATATTCAAAAATCACTTTTATGTAAATTACCCTCAAATTACTTGAACTAAAAACAATATAAATACATATTCTTATTTAGCACTAAAACTAATTCCAATGTATCCATTTTGAATTGAATCTTAAGGGCTATTTTTGAGTATTACAAATTTCTCAAATCAGTCAAAAGTAAACTTCCCTTAAATTAATTTATTTTTTAAATAAATATGTAACATTATTTATCATGTAAAATATTAAACAGATACCAATTTTGAACAAAATCATTAAAACTATTTTCAAAATATGCAATTTAAAAAAATCACTCAGTAGTAAACTAGTATTGAAATAAGAATTTTGTAGAAAAACAAAGGTATAAAATTATTTATAAAACTTACCAGAGATCAATTCTTAACCAAATAGTTAGTTATTTTAAAATATTTCAAATTGAAAAACAACGGATCATCAGTAAACTACCCTTAAATGAAATTTTCCCTCTAAAGCAATTAACAGTTTTATTGGTAATGTCAAACGATCTTCAGATACACATTTAAAATATAATTGTTAAAGCCATTTACTAAATATTTGGAATTTTCTAAAATCACTTATTTGTAAACGACTTTCTAAATATTTTTTATACAAAAACCAAGTATACAGTGTTATGTGGGCTATCTAACACATCCTATATATTCATTAAAAAGGTTAGTAATTTTCGAAAAATTTGTGTTTTAAATAAATCACTCAAAAGCTACCCTTAAATTAAGTGTTAAAATGAATATCTAAAATTATGCTGAGGCCATAAAACATCTAAATATCATGTTTAACTAAATTCATATAACCGTTTCAAATTTTTGGCTAGGGACAGATAGAATTTTAGAATACAATTTTTTGGGTCGAGGATTCATAAAACCTAAAGATTCATCAGAATCTTAAGATCAAATATCTCAATATTTTATCTTTAGATGAATAAAAATAATAAGCATTTAAGGCTGCGCAATCTAAATCGTTAGACTTAAGTTACGCTTGGTTGGCTCAGAAGGCCAGATGAAATTTGGTTTTCTATAGAGAAGTATTAGGGAATTATTTATACTATTGTGGTTTTCACCATGTTTTATCCACTCTCTCGTCAAGTTAATGAGGATTAATTTTCTTTAATACACCCCTATAACTACTATTTAACGCTTAGTTTGAAAAATAATATCCTATGCGTACACAAGGAAATATTGTTTTATACACTTTTATGTATTAACGTTTTAATTTTATTCAACAATAATTGTTTAATACTTCCACCTGACACCGCTATCTAAAACGAGCTACAAAAGGAATAAATCCATAATCCAATATATTGTCTAAAATAAAAGTCAATTTTGAAATTCTACAATCGTTGTGAATGAAATAAATTCTTTATTGACAAATTAAGAGCGTGTTAATGCAGATTAATTTTAATTTCAAATGGAATGGAATACGTATTATTTATTTTCAAATGGAATCGAATAGTATTATTCGATTAAAAACATAATTAAAACTACACATAGATATAATATAGTGGGTTTATTTAAAAAAATATATGTATTGAATTTTTCTAATAATTAATAAAACTGAGATAAAATCTTTGGTTACATTTTTTTTATTGGCATATTTTTTTACTTAAAAGTCAACAAACCATCGAGTATTTATAATTAATTCACTTTCAATCATTTAAATTAGAGCAGATTTTCAAAATAGCTCTTTGAGAATGGCAGTTAAACCGGTAACGGTCTTTTGAGCTACCCTTACTTTGTATTCTTGGCTTATGATTTTGTATTAGATATGCAGTAAAGAGTATCCAAATTTAAACAAAAGGCTTAGAAATTTATAGTTATAATAATTTGTTTCCAAATTTGTTAGTTAGGTGTATTTTGCCTTTTCTCCAAATTCACCACTATACCAATGTAACATAAAAATAAAATAAAATGGTTAATATAGATTTTCTTAGCACCACGTCTTATTACCCATTTGGGCTATATACCTATGTAGTAATTACGCTAATGGTTTTAGGGATTAGATAAGTTATATTTATAGGGAGTATACCCACATTTACGTAGAGGGAGAGTGGGAAATAATTTTGTAAAAAAATACCCTAAGTATACCCGACCGAGATTCAAACCTCGGTCTCCCCATCATCGGCAATCTAATCTAATGTGAAGTTATGGTATCACGCATCATTGAACACATGCTTGAGTTTAAAAATTGCTAGAGGTTTAGGCTCAGATTCCAGTTGGGTTAACTGATAGGGGTTTTTTGCTCAATAGTTTTCCCCTATGTCTTTACGTGAATTCGGGCACATTTTTCTATACACTAACTTTATCATCCATAACTAACCCAACAGCGAAAATAAAGGGATGTTCCGGACGGGTAGTAATACATAAACACAATACAAGTTTAAATTACGCTGACGAATATTTTAAAATTAAAAAACTAAAAAATTAATATTTTTAAACCGTTAGGGACATAATTAATAAAGTCCAATTTTTTGAGGAAGAGAGTTCTTGAAAATAATTACTTTTTTTTGGGTGTCAGCTTTAGTAACAATTTACTATATTTTAATGTTATTTTATAAGTAATGATAATCTATCAAAAGTGAGAGATGCATGTTACATGACATGACATACTGATACGTGAAAATAGAGCTAATAACGTGTAGAGATGTCATATCCTTAAGGCTTGTTCTTTGAAAATTTGATAGTATCTTCCAACTCAATTTCTGCGTGAACCATATTTTAAGATATAATCTATAGCTATTCAAAAATTAAAAATAACGCGTAATTTTAAGAAGTCTGCAAAGCAGCTCATCGCTCTTGGGTTAAACAGAAAATACTAGTCCATTACTCAGAATTTCATGGTAATAATACAATAAATATTCCATGCTCTCCCATTTCTTCCTGAACCTTAGAATTCTCTCAAGAGGTCAATAGTGCTCTCTACATGTCTTGACCGGAAGCTCGCGTACCGGCCAAGAACCTCCCTCCACCCTCTCTCGCTTTTTTTTTTTGTCGTTTCCCGACTCCTGAACCCTTTTACACTTCTTTTTCCTCCCCCTCTTTTTCCAACATCCATTTTTCTCTCACCTAAAACTTTGCTTTTGCTTTTATTCTAGTTAGATTTTTTCTTCCTTCTCTACTTTTTATGTTTTTGGATACTCTGGTCCAATAAAACATTGTTTCATATAAAATATATTTTGACTAAATTATATATTTATATAAAACAATATTCATGTATTCATACGTCAAAAAATGTAATTTATAGCTTTCACGTTTGATGAATAACATTAATACTTTTAAAATAATATTAGTAACATATAAAAATTGTATAATATTTGTATAGAAATAAAATTTTTGTGGTTGTATAATTTACTAAAATCATATTTATTTATTCATGTTTCAAGTAAAGTGATTTGCAGCAGCCACTTTTGATAAATAGTAATAGTATTAATAATAATATTGCCTATAGAATAATATTAACAATATGTGAAATTAATATCAGTTTGGGGACTGCCAGGCCTCCACCGTTGTCGGATGCCACGTTAAACTGTAGGTCCTCTATTTCATCTCACAATCACCCTACCATTACACATTAGCGTAAGTGCGTATAACCCTAATGGGTAGTAAGACGCGGTGCTAATAATAATAATAATAATAATAATAATAATAATAATAATAATAATAATAATAATATCAGTTTCATATGGAAAGAAATCTTTTTTGATACTTATAGAATGCATTTAAAACATTTTAATATAAGCGTACTGCAATAAATACACTGTAAGAAAAATCGGTGGTAAAATTCCCATACATGTATTGGAAGTAATTAACCCATACAAGTATTGAAGTTTTCCCATACACAGTCATGGGAAAAGTGCCACACATCGGTAGTAATTTTCATGCACTGGGTCGGTATTTTTACAATGTTTGGGTATGGAAAAAATACAATTTCTCCTTTATGTTGATTGTATTTTTCTTATACTTCGTTGGTATTTTTCCCATACCTGTGTATGGAAAAAATAATATTTGACCGCCATTAAGATTGTGATTTTTATATACTTGATTGCTATTTTTCCCATATCATACAAATAACACTTATTAAGGCACTTTAAAAAAATGTTACCTATAAGTGCACATAAGGAGCACATCACATCACTTTAAAAGAATTCAGACAACATCAAAAAGGAATTACGCCCTTTAAATAAATAAAGTGCACTAGGGTAAAAGTGCGCTACTATTCAGCAACAGCTTATATTTTAAATTAATAAAATAGTTTGGTAGGATACCTAATCTTTTTCGATATTACAAATGATACACCTATTTTACTAAGCTTTAGTCACATGTAGGAAAATGATAGCTCAATCTCTATACAAGATGAAAACAATTTGAATAACAAAATAAACAACTGCCACGTGGTGTTTTGTTCTTATTAAAAAGTTAGGTTAAACAAGCGAAATTCCTCCATTTTTCACATCATGAATTATATTCATAAATAATTAACTTGTTCTTCACTAACTGGTAAGAAAATACAGCATCAAATTTATTTTTTAACAAAAAAATTAATAATTCGATAACTTTTTTATTTACACTATGTTCTTCTCTAAACAAATATGGCGAAATTCTTCTGAACTTGAAGACAAACGTGTCTCTCTCTCTTTCTATTATAGCGCATGCGCACTGAGCTACGAATCGGTGTTTCCCATTCAAGTTGAAATTTTCCTATATAAATGTATGGATACTTTTGGGTGCATTGGAAATGTTCGATAGACACATGGGAAAATTCCGATGTCCGTATGGTATATTAAAAAGTATGGGAGAAATACAATATTGTTGTATGGAAAATTTATGATTATTTCTTACAGTGTATGATCTGTTTTTATTGTAACTTTCAATAAAAAATGTTAGTACTCATAAAAATAGTAGTAATAATAGAGTAAAATAATATCAAATCCAGCTAGAAATAAAATTTATGACAACTACATACATTAAAACAATGTTCTCTTTATCATATGATCTGTAACTGTCACATCTGATAGATAATATAAATACCTCTAAATTAGCATTAATAACATAATCGTCATCATCATCATCATCATCATCTGTTTCCAGCCTGTGATCCAATCAATTTAGTAAAATACCTCCATCTTCCACTATCCTTCCACCATTCTTCCTCCATTGATAGCTTTTATTCTTCTTCTCTCACTTGCACACTTATTCTCCATCATTCTCTTTGGAGTCCTTTCCTTCTCCATTCAAATTACATGCCCATACAATGTCAACCTTGCTTCCTCTACTATCTAGTACTCCCACTCTTTCCTAGACGACTTCGTTCCTCATCCTGTTTCTCATCGTGACAGCTGACATTCTCCTCACAAACTTCATTTCCATAGCCTCCACTTTCCCAAGCTCTCTTACATGCATTCTCCATGTCTCTGCTGCATATGTGACAATAGGTACTAAGCACATCCCATGCAGCACTTCCTTACATTTCAATATCACTTCTCTTCTCTATGGCAGGTCTCTGACATACCTATAGAACAACTATCCCTACTGAACTCTTATAGTTAGATCGTATTTACTTTCACGTTTCGCCTCAATCACGATCAAAATATACTTTAATCTCTGTACTTTTCTCATACTAATATAGTAAATTAATACTGTAAAAAAAAAAAAAAAAGTAAACAGATTGAGCTCAAAAAGAATATTTGTATTTTCTAAGAGACAAGACAAATGACAAGAATGCTGGCATGTGCTCATAAACAAGTTATAGTATTTAAGTGGATAGATTCAACAGTAATACCTCAGGGCATTAGAATTGAATGAGTAATGGGTTTGTAGTGTAGAGAACACGAGTTAAAGGAAGTATTTTTGCAGTTTTAAAATCAACATTTTTTTGGGTCAAATTAATCAAATATTTCTCCAGTAGAAACATATAAGAGTTTAATTTTCTTCACATGGTGACCTCAACACAAATTCTTGAATACCTTTCAGGAACCTTCTGGAATTTAATTACAACTGTTTTTCTTCATTTAAAAAAGTTTGTCATATAATGCCACTATTATAAATATTCGAAACCTATTAGTATCACCATGTGAAGAAAGTACAACTACATGCTTCTACTGGATCAGATTTTGGAGGGGGGGGGACAGAAATGTTTTGATATAAAAACTGCGTTCCCTACAATCTCACCTTAAGGGGGCCACCTCGGTTAGCGAGAAATTTCCCTGGAAATGTTCAGCTCTAACGTAATATTTAATTACACTATTTATTATTTAAAAAAATATTGTCGAAGTATGAAATTAGATCGTTTTCAACGTCTTTTTAAGCATGTTTGTAGAGCTATGAGAGTAGGTTGGATGAAAAAGAACTTTTGATTTAGTCTTCCTCTAGTAAAAACAGTAATTTTTTTATAGGCTCACAACAGAAAATGTTAAGAGATTTTGAGTACTAGCAGCGAGATTTCCTCTTTACCTTGAGATAAGAAGTTTTGTAGTGTTATTTACACCTCTTTCTTATTGACAAGACAAAGGGTGGTTGTAAGTGAAGAACGAAAGGTACTATAAACTTAGACAAAATAAATAAGTAATTCTATAAAACGACACAGACTATTTTATTTCAAGCCATGTGGCCTCCAGCGATTGATACTTTCTCTCACCGAGGCGGCTGCTTTAATATATTTTACTGTCAATAAACCATAAAACTGATGTTTTTATCATTAAAACGCTTTAATGCAAGTATTGGATATTAGTGACGCTAAGCTATATGATTATCAGTAGACCCACATCAGTAGGCAGATGGAATAAACGTCATTATTGTCTGGTCTGATTTGACGGTGATGTAGAGGTCAAAGTTCGAAGTCCGGATGAGTTATATTATTATTATTATTATTATTATTATTAGCACCGCGTCTTACTACCCGTTCGGGTTATACGCACTTACGCTAATGTGTAATGGTAGGGTGATTGTGAGATGAAATGAAGGACCTACAGCTTAACGTGGAATCCAACCACGGTGGCGGCCTGGCATTCCCCACATTCACAATACGTCTTGTCAGAGGTGAAGGAAGGGTTTGGTAATCAGATAAATCTTTGCCGGGACCGAGGATTGAACCCCGGCCGCCAGCATAGAAGTCTGACACCTTACCCCTAGACCACCAGGTCACCCGATGAGTATATTGAGGTTCAATTTTCTAGAAAATATTCCCACTTTACTTGCATACCATTTAAGCTACATTTACTCCAAAGTATACCTTCCTCATCCTTACCCCCTTTAGTAAAGTTAAATATGGATACTGACCCACTTCGGTGGCTGCATAGTCTAATGGGAGAATTTTGCATTAGATTGGGCTGCTGATGAATGGAATATCGTGATTAGATCGTGGTTGGGTGTATTTAGGGTGGTTTTTACTAAATGGTTTCTCACTCTCCCTCCCCGGAAATGCGGGTAAACTTTCACTAAATTCAACCTTCCTCATTCCAAACCAATTAGCGTAATTAGTAATTAAGCGTATATTCTGAATGGGTAGTAAGACGTGGTGCTAAAAAAAATTTACGGATACTCTGTACAGGTAGCTAGAAGTGGGGGTGGAAGGGGTAAGGGAGGGTAGTAGATAATATGATGCGGGGGTAATTTTAAAAAAGAAAATGATAAAATGAATGGTGGAACCACCATGCCAAATTAATAATAGTAATACTTAGTACCGCGTCTTACTAACAGCTCGGATTATACGCTTCTGCCAAATTAATTTAGTTAAAGTTAAGGACCGTATTTATAATTAGTCTCAGGAATCAAACATTTTCCCGGTTCAGGAATAACAAGCAGTTCATGTCAAATGGGGGAGTAAATTAACCAATTTCTACTAAGTATAAGGCGCTAAATTTGGATTCCTGTTAGAGCAACTCGCCCAACACTGAGGATGTATCAGTTTGTATGTCTTGCTATTTATTATTTGAGGTATTTAACCAACACTTTCTGAACCGACTGATTACATACCACCACAAGACATAAATTATAACACTCATGTCACCCCCGACAGTCAATTCATCACTGCCAAAGGGGAAACGCACATTTCACCAATAATAGATTTTTCAACTAGTCGGGAATTAAACCCAGGACCCTCAGTGCAGTGGGCAGACTCACTACCTACTGCGTTAAGGTGTTGGACTGTATGTCTTGTTAAAACACCATTGTGGCGAATCTATATAAAAAAATTGAGCGTAGCAGAATCTTATGGAATAAGAGTATACCATCGTTTTCTCTTATATCTCCCTATCCTTGTTCTTCCTATAATTTAATTTTCTCCTTTTTAGCCATATTTCTCTTTCTTTACAAGGATGGATACTTTTTTTTATGTGGCTGAAACTGACCAAAATAGAGTGGTTTTGTTCAGGACATGGAAACACAAAAGGTTCCGTGCATCTGTCTCATTAAAAATCCTTTTTCCGATTAAACCACACACTCACACACACACACACACACACACACACCACCAACACCACACACACAACACACACACATATAATATATATTTTTTTTTTCAGAGCCCTCTTTTATCTACTCTATTTTGATTTATTTTCTTTCTTTCAAACTCTTAACTAACCTGAGTTCTAGCGCCCATGACATTCTTGCCAATCTCAGTTAGTAATAAATCTTCTCTGGACGTATTTGGGATCGTACCCCTTACGACTCTCAATCAAAGGCGAATCAATGGCGATACTTTTAAGGTGGGGATGTAGGGAGCGTTAGTTAAAAGCCAGTGGTTCTTCTTTATTATGCTTTTTTTTTTACTAAAACAAATAAAATATTGCTCCAGTAAAAATACAGTTTAATTTTCTTCACATGGTGGGTATAAACGATATTGTTGAATATTTATTATGAGCATAGCGGCATTAGATGAGACAATTTTTTTAATTGAAGAGAAAAAGTTGTCTTTAAAATCCAGGACATCCTTGAAATATATTTAAGAATATTTCTATTATCATGTAAAGAATATTAAACTTTATGTTACTACTCGACTATTTTTTATTTTATTTTGTCCAATGTTTTTTTTTTCTTGTAAAAACTGCAAAAACGCTTACGTTTTCTCGCGTCCCCTACACTCCCACCTTAAGGCCGGGCTTCCTTCCTTTTATTACTTTAGCAACGAGTCATATTGAGGAGAAGGGTGGTGTTTTGGGGGTTCAATACCCCTCCTAAAATCTTATTAATTATGTTGTTTGTACTACTACTTACCCGCCTCGGTGGCGTAGTTGGCTAACGCGCTAGTCGTGTTGAGCCCGACTGCTGAGGACGGGGATATCGAGGTTCGAATCTCGGTCGGGTGAACTGGGGGTGGTTTTTCCTAAATGGTTTTCCACTCTCCCTCCACGACAAATGCGGGTTCACTTCCTCTAATTCAACCTTCCCAATTCCTAATCATTAGCGTAATTAGTACTTAAAGCGTATAACCTGAACGGGTAGTAAGACGCGGTGCTAATAAATATAATATGTACTACTACTTAATACCTAGACTGGTGGTGTGTTTGGTGTTCGTAATGTTATTATTATTATTATTATTATTATTATTATTATCACCACGTCTTACTACCCGTTCGGGTTATACGCACTTACGCTAATGTGTAATGGTTAGGGGATTGTTTAGATGAAATGAAGGACCTACAGTTTAACGTGGAATCCGAACCACGGTGTTCGTAATGCTCACCCCAAATACAAACTTTTTTTTTTAAAATTGCTTCATGGGGTACTAGAATTTAAAAAAAATAAAACACTTAGCATAGATGATGGGGTACCACCACGAGAAACCCTCTAATGATTTTGAGTACATTTCTGTTTTAATAGTAATATAATTTTATATTGAAATACGCTAAAAGCTCAGGATTTATAATGCAAATAATGAAATTATATGTCTAACAGATGGAGGAATGCTTGTCGGGTGTACGAAAGCTGTTTTTTTCTTAAATTATTTTTACACTATACCTCTATATACTTCCTATGAATTCAACTTTTGTCATTCCTAGCACGTTAGTATAGTTAGTTAACTTGCGTGTAACCCGAACGAATTATAGAATGCTCATACAAAAAATTAAAACAAAAATGTAGGAATAGGTTGAACTCTTTTTTTAAATGTTATTTGTTCTATTTAGGGAATAAAAACTATTACGCATTTACAGCTTTATAAAGACCGAAAGCATGACAATTTATATATATATTTATATATATATATAATATAATCAGTATCAGTAATATCTATTCAGGTTATACACATATAAGCTATGATATAATAACTACCCTAATGAGGTAGGAATAAGGAAGGAATAATTTTAGATAATTTCCCCGCATTTGCGTGGAAGGAGAATGAGAAAACCTATGTAGACCTGACCGGAATTTGAACCCCAATCTCTCCATCATCAACAGGTCAATTCAACACGAGAGTGACGCCTTAGAGTAGTGGTTCCTAAACTTTTTTCTCTCTTGAGCCGCACTTTTGAAATTAAAATTCGCGCCTGCCACATCCAATTTTTCTATTGGTAAGAAATACATTCAAAAACTAAAGATGAAATTTTAGCAGTGCTTTAGTTATAACATAGAACATAACTATTTTATATTATGATCATGAGATATCAAAAAACTATAAAACAAATGCAGTACATAAAAACATGGTTCATTTATAAAATTTACAAATTCAATTAGAGGTTTGAGTTTGTTTTTGTTTGGTCATCTCATTTACATTATTTGAGATAAACAAACTCTCATCTTCTCAATAAGGTGTTAAATATTTGTCAAATATAAAATCCCTGCTCACAGAAATATTTCTATTGAAGAAATGCGTTAATAATATTTATTGCTCTAAATCCGAAAGAGGCCCGTGGCATACTACGTGTTTCAATTTCAGAGCACAATCATTCAAAATGTCAGAACTGAACAGTTGGAATTAGAAAGGGATCTCTAAACCAATCTAATATTTTTGTATACAACGATGAGAAGTATTGATTAACTATTTATACTAGTATTGCAAGATTTTCCTGTATGAGGCCGTATAATTTATTGCTCGTTTTAAAACATTTGACACGTGAGGACATTTAGCACTTGGAACTGTAACCCCCCTTCATATGCTTTGATAGGTTCAAATTACAATAAATAAAAGGTAGGTAAGTTACAAGAGAGTTTATTTTATTCTACAAACAACTAGCAGACATACAAGAGCGAGGCACTCTAGGAAAGTCGAGTGACTGGCCGATAAGGGCCGAAGTAAACAATAAATAAAGGGGCAAGACCCCAAGTCGTTAAGAGAAAACAGAATGATTAATACCAACGTAGTCATAATTAAATTGACCCTCGCAGAAGGCGACTAACCTAGCAGGAAAATTAAATACAAGTAATAGGTATAGGTCTACACGACCTGGCGATGCCGACACTATATTGACATAAGTATGAAGTTTTATAATAGACTGCCATTGTAAGGAGCGACAGAGAAAATGATTTACCTAAACCTAACCTGTTACAATAGATCCCAATCAAATTAGTTCAATCTAATTATTATTATTGTAATAACCAATGTGCTGGGTGCACGGGCTCGCGCCCCCCGAGTTGAGTAACAATTTAAAAAGAATCACAATCGTAACAAATCTTTAACTTTTAGCAAGCAGAACAACTATTTCAAAATAAGTTACACGTTAAACAGAAATAATTAGCGCCCAAGATGGCGACATGCTAAAGTTCCATTAGCGCCCCAAGATGGCGCCATGCTAAAGTTCCAACCCGTCCGTGAGGCGGACACAACGTTAAGTACAAAGAAAAAAGCTAGCGCATAAACCATAATGGCTGACAGGCAAATCCTGCAGTCTCAGAGAAATATAGCTATTAGTAATCATGATTTATATTTAAAGTTGAAACTTAAATTTTGAACAATTTAACCCAAACATAATTTAGAAAACGTCGAACAACGACCTACGTCTAAATCTAAGACAAGTGTCTCACCTAATCGAGTGCAGAGAAATGAGTGACATCACTACACAGTCCAGCCGTTATATACTGTACAAAGTCAATCACGTGTTCACAAACGGCGGGAATCACACTGGGACGAAGGGAGAGGGGTGTACGTTGCTTCGACAGAATTCTCGATTATTCTCGTGATAATTTCAAATCACGCGCCGGTGGATGAGTCTTGTTTCACTCGAACACAACCGTCGGCGCATACGGGTTAGCGCATCTTGATGTTCAATTGTCCGAGTCTTGCTCTAATCGGGCCTCGAGCCACGGGCGGTCAGTAAGCCGCGTGATGTTGAGTGGAGTTGAGTGCGCGTGTTTCATGAAGTCGAGATCCAGCCCAGTCAAAGGGGACCAGATCAGGTGAGCCAGATCGTCCATGTTTGCATTATGTCTGTGACAACGTCACAGAACTAATCGCATTTAAAGGTTATGTTTTCCAAGCTTTCACTGAAGATTTAAAAAAAAAATATTCAGTTAGTTTTTCTGTATTTGTGAGGATAATGCCACAATGGACTTGCATATTGGGTTTTATGACATTCAACAAGGAAAATATATCGGAAAATTATACCAACCTTGCACACCATCCAGATAGGGTTACGATGGGTTACCACCTTATTCCGAAAATGCTATTAATCAGTTATTAAGTTTCAAAACCTGATTTAAAACGTTTCCGTGAGACATCCAGTAAACCTCAGTGTACACTATTAGACATTTATATTCTGATTGTGTGCCATTGAAGTGTTGAGCAAATAACCACACCCTTTATGGTTTTACTTTGATGTAGTTCACAACGCGTACGGTCTGATCTAGAATAAACTTCAAATCAGGTACAAGAGTCTTACAGACTATTGTCTCGTTCTATAAAAAAAAAAAAAAACAGAAAGTTGTTATTACATATGTAATTTTCTCGTTGATGAATGACACCACATTCCCTATCATAGATGGGTATCCACCAGTACAAATTACAATTCAAGAATCCGAAGATTTAGTTTTACGATATATTATGAACTGGAAGACATTAATCACGTGGTCACTAGACTGTGATGTTAATAATGAATCATAACTGTACAAGGTTCAAATGTGATGTTGATTACAGTGACGATTCCTTTTATAACGACATGTATTTGAAAGGGTGGATCTCAACCTTATGTTCGAGCAACACCGGACACTTTCAGTTAGTAACAGAATATAATGAAAAGTTTTAAGTTAACCATTTTATCGTTTAATATTTTTCATTAAAGAAGAAACAAATATGTTATCGATGTGAATGATTTCTGAATCAAGTCGGATTTATTTATATCCCAGCAAATGAAATAAAAATGGCTGAACAGGGTGAGGAAAGATGAAGTGTGAAGGACGGTAGAAGAAGAAAGGGGCATAATGAGGATGATAACAAAGAAAGAAAAAGTCTTGGTTGTTTAATTGAGTGGATCATGGAGGGGAAGAGAGAGGGAAAAAAGGGGAAGAAGAAGGTTTGGAATGCTAAGGTATATCAAGAAAGGAAGAAGCTACAAAAGTATGATTAAAGACCCTCATGATCGAGTAAAATGGAAGATGTCCACGTTGATACCTGTCGCAGGAGAGATTAGCAGAAGAAGAAGAAATGTACAGAGTATAAAGACAACTATGATATATTTCAACCAATTTGGATTTTATGTACAGTAAATATTGGCCAAAAACACCTACAGTACTTTACTAATTTTTATTTCAATTTTATATTCAAATTAAATTATGATCTTTAATGGAAATAATCCCTGTTATTTGTATTAGCAAACACATGCTTTAGTTAAAGGTCCTAATAGATATATGATAAAAGCGCTTGAGTAAAGTAGACAGTTACTTGAGTCTTAATTGTGACAATTTTACAAACTTGCTTTGGCTTAATAGGCAATTATTTAATTTAATATATTTAACTGTGCCAATATGATCTACGTGCTTTGGTTTAGTAGCCAATTAATCATTTAAAATAATTAACTGTACAAATTTGATAACAATCTTTAGTTTAGTTAAAAATGACCAAGTTTACTTAATTGTATCAATATTATAAATAATAAAATAAAAAACAACGTTATAATATGTTCTGGTAATATCTGAAATTCTGAATTAATGTAATGCTAAAATAAACTTATTATTCATAAAGTAAATATAATTTTCATGCACTTTAAAATACCACTACAGACTATATTATTTCCTGAAGTCATAAATTTATTTTTAATTGGGGATTTTACTTAACACCTGCCCTTTCAAAACTTTAGTAAGTTAGTAATGGATTTAAATTTAAGACTGTTTAAAGGACTCGTATTTCTACATTTTCACACCACTTTATATCTTTAATTCTATTCCGTTAGCTAGATCCATATTATACTCATAAAAGTACCAAAAAATAGAGTAAAAAATCCAGAAAGTTTGATTTATGAGGTGGAAGATGGAAAGGGGAATTAAAATAAAAATCTTCATAAAATGATTTCACCCTCATGAGGCACTGAAATATAATTCTTGAGGTTCCCTATGATATTTCCTCTTCATTCGAAGTAATTTCAATGGCGACGCTCCTTCGGGAATCATATCTTTTCTTTATTCTTTTCTCTCTTTATATTACAATTTAGGACACCGGATTAAGATACTGAATCCTTCCAGCGTCACGTCCTTTTCATTACCGGTCTATTGTCAAATTACTTGGGGCTTTCTCCTTTACCAAATAGATTCTATTATAAGTTTAGTCTTTTTCTTGTTATATGTAAAAGCGAAACTTAATAATTAAATAAGACATTCTATCCTTTATAACTTTTTAACTAATGGAATAATTTTAACCAAACTTGTAAAATAAAAAGTTGTCCATTGAGATACTCATAGATACTGCTAGAGGTAGAAGGGACCCTTTAGAAAATACAACCTATTTTTTGGGTTCAACATTAAAAATTTAGTTCGGATATCAAAGTAACTTTCTTATTAAATAGGAAAAATTCTAAAAAAAATAGTCGTCTAAGCCAAAGTTGCTGGTTA
The DNA here is from genome assembly GCA_039000515.1 of Timema cristinae. Lineage (NCBI taxonomy): Eukaryota > Metazoa > Arthropoda > Insecta > Phasmatodea > Timematidae > Timema > Timema cristinae. The sequence goes on along the minus strand of JBCFYV010000935.1, from coordinate 37,384,267 downwards.
AGTTTGAATGTTGGCAAAAAAAAAAGTTTTAGTGATCTTACTTATATTTTTATATATATATATATATATATATATTATAGCTTGATTACAACTGTCTACGTATACATATTTTTAATCTAAAAAAAATATGCAATTTTTTTTATCATTACTTATTAATTGCTAAATTTAAGATTTTTAAAATCATTGTTCAATATTTAAATTATTCTGCCCGTCCCGATAACTGAATGCAACAAAGCTCTAGACTATGGACAAAATAGTTTAATATATGTATTGGGAAGATACCATTGGGAAGACCTAGACGCAGAGGGGAGGATAACATAGTATGGACATGACAGTTAGGTTGTAATGAGGTGGACTGGATTGAACTAGCTCAAGATAGGGATAGGTGGATTACATTTGCAAGTGTGGTAATGAGCTTAGAGCCCCCAGTGCCAAAGATTAAGTATAGGGCCTACTAGTATTTAAGCATGTCCTTGCTATTTTTATATTATATGAAGTGATACTTATACAAATTTGCCAAATTTAAATTTTCTTCTGCACCAAAAGTTAGATTTTTATAAATGTTTTGGAGAAATTTCAAGCTACTGTTCATTCTCCCAACCCATTTAGGTTCCCAGATTTTCATTTTGAAGTTTTAGGACTTATTTAGATTCTGATTTGGTTTTTTACGTGCCTACCCAATTTAAATTTTCAACTACGCCGAGAATAGTGTTCTACATTAGTTTTTTTCAACACCGCGTTCTTACTATCCATTTGAGCTATACGCTTTTTTTTATTAATTATGCTAATGGTTTTAAGGATGAGGAAGGTTATATCTATAGGAAATGTACTGTAACAAACACTTTTTTTTTTGTTTTGAAAATTTTGAGGAAAACCTCTTTCCATTTAGGGTGCTTCATTTGTTATTTTAAAATGTTAAAACCTTCATTATGGTTTGGGGTGGTCTACAAATTTCAATCTTCTATCACACTGATAAGTAGTTTACTCTTTTAGTTTAAAAAATTGAAAACCCCCTTCCGTTTGACCCTCCCCTACTTATTAAGAGAAAATTCTTGACACTAATTTTATTATTTGGGTGTTCCTTTTCATTACTGAGGGTCAGTTGAGTCTAACTTCTAATAACAAACATATTATTGGTTACCAGCCTTGAAAACCTCCAGATATAAAAATTAAATGGGAAATACGAATTCTCAATTTTTTTTATTCCATTTAGGTATTTTTTAGGGTCCAAGGATTGATATTTAAACTAAAAAACAACAGTAGGGTTGTGTTTGGCAGTGTTAGAAACCCCAAAAAATCGACTTTTAGCGTGATAGAACAAACTTGATTATTTGGCCCATTGGACTTTTTAGGGCCACAAGTTCAACCCCTTTTCGATTTTTTCACATCATTCTCGGATTCTCAAAGAACTCCATATTTCAAATTCTAGCTCATCAGAAAATACGAATAAAGCTTCTGGAAGAAAAATAAAATAAATTTTTATATTTATTGAAACAGGGTTTGGTGCTTAGTGTGTTAAATCAAGTTGTGATTCTTATGCTGATATCTTTAGAAAGTACACATTAACTAATTAAATAAACAAATTCAATTAATTTATATCCTTCAACACTCATAGAAAATGGGGAGTTCTGTAATTCCATTTTATCTCGAATACTACTTATAATTTTTTTTTAACAAAACTGTTATCTTGGGAATTACTGTCACCTGAGAAACCCGCTTTCAAAGGGATTCATTAGTGACGAGTCATATTTATGGAAGTAGTTAATAATAGGTCGTGTAATTACGACCTTTGTAGTTTCACGCTTAAATCGTTTTACTAATTTACCCGTCTTTTAACACAAGCCACTGAACCCATTCTACTATAACAGGCCTCTCAGATGTTCTAATTATAAATTTAATGATAATTTATAAATAACCTAGTTATTCAATACTTTTGAAGATAACATGTGCTAAAAAAAAGTATGGAAAAAATTAGATTTATGAATTAGATGAGGACTTTTACAGATTAATTAGTTTACATTTATCTGTATTTTATTTATACTTTAAGAAATGTTTTGTATAGTATATGTATTATTTATTTTATTGTTTTCTTATTTATGTGAAAAATAAATATGCCCATTTTGTCCGCTGTGTCGTGCTTACCGACCTGATTAAATACAATTATTATTATTATTATTATTATTATTATTTATTATTAGCACCGCGTCTTACTACCCGTTCGGGTTATACGTACTTACGTAATGTGTAATGGTAGGGTGATTGTGAGATGAAATGAAGGACCTACAGTTTAACGTGGAATCCGAACCACGGTGGTAGGCCTGGCATTCCCCACATTCACAAGATGTCTTGTCACATTTTATTTTAGAACCGCGTCTTACTAACCGTTCGGGTTGTATACCTATGTACTAATTACTCTAATGTATTAGAGATGAGGATAGTTGTATTTATAGGGAGTTGTGTCCACATTTACTTGGAGGGAGAGTGGAAAACCGCTAGGAAAAAACTACGCTCAGTACACCCGACCGGGATTGAACCTCTATCTCCCCGTCATAGGCAGTATAGTCTATTATGAGAGTGATGCCTTAGCGCACGCAGCCATATAAACAAGTTATACTAACGGTGTAAGGTAAGTAAGGCAGAACTTGGAGGAAATGTACCCAGATTTGAGTGAAGGGAACGTGGGAAACCTATTAAGAAAACCACCTCCATAAAACACACTGCTAGGATTTGAACTCCAAGCTTCCTAACATCGAAAAACCAGACTTTGGTGAGTTTGACGTTTAGTCCACGTTCCCACCAATACAGGTATCTAATAATAGTTGAACCAGCATCGCTGGCATAGTTAAGCTAACGCGCTAGTTACGTGTTAAGCTAGACTGCCGAGGATGGAGCGATCAAGGTTTTGAATCTCGCTTGGATGAACTGGTGGTGGTTTTTCCTAAATGGTTTTCCACTCTACCTCCACGCAAATGCGGGTGTACTTCCTCTATATTCAACCTTCCCTATTCCTAGACCATTACCGTAACTAATACTTAAGCGTTTAACTCGAACGGGTAGTAAGACGCAGTGCTAAATATAATAAAAATTATTCAAAACTAAATATTATTTAGTTACTACTAGATAGCTAAGAACATTTTAATTTTATGCTCTCCCTTACCAAAATCATCACAATTTTAGATTACCTCAGTATTAACTTTTCAAAAGATTTGTTTGTAATCCTCAGATAATAAAATAATATTTCCTCATGGTTATAAGGTTTTTTATATCTCTTTGTCTTTTTACCTTGCGTGGTAGAGCTTTAACGGTGTCTACAAAGTTCCTCAACTAGTGTTTTCAAAGTGTGCCACATTGTAAATCTCTTCCCCTCTCTTACCCCTCAAGTACATTTCCCTCTTTGCTCAATTTCCTTCCACTTTCATTGATCAAAGCAGTGACGTGAGGGGTTTTCTGGATTCAAGGGAGGCTGTGTGTTGATCGACGCTGTCACGTGAGAGGTGTTCCGGGTTCAACGGGAGCTATGGTGATTATTCTACGTGGTCACGAAAGGGGTGTTCCGGATTCAAGGGAGGCTATGGAGAAGTGATCAGCACTGCCACATGTTCCTAATTCAAGGAGAGTTGTCACGTGATGTTCAACACTACCACGTGAGGGTTCTTTTTATTCGAGGGAAGATATGGTGAGTATTCTACACAGTCACGAGAGAGGTGTTTCAGATTCAAGGGAGGCTATAACGCATATTTTACCGGATCACTAACGGAGTGATCCTAATTCAAGGGAAGCTATAGAATTATTATTATTATTATTTTTAGCACCGCGTCTTACCACCAAGCTATAGAACATGTTCAACGTGGTTACTAAAGAGTGTTTTGGAATCAAGGGAGGCTATGACATCATATTTTACGTGGTCACGAGAGAGGTGTTTCAGATTCAAGGGAAGCCATGGCGTGGATTCTATGTAGTCACGATATGCATGTTTCAGATTCAAGGGAAGCTATGGTTAAGATTCAATGTGATCACGAGAGGGTGTTTCAGATTTAAGGGAAACCACGGCACGTAATCAAGGCTAGGACGCAAGAAGGGTTCCAGGTTCAAGGGAGGACTATGGTGCGTATTCACTGTAGTAACACAGTGTATTTTACGAATTTAATTCAACATTTTAATGGTATTAAGAGTCACAAAACTCTAGTCCGTCACCTTATCTCATTCGGTATTTTATTTATTTACTCAAATAAGGCTGTTGGGTACGTTTTAAAACATTGATAAAAAAATGTATTATCGCTGAATTTTGATTTTTCTCTCAAAAAGTGAGTAATTTATTTATTGTTCAATATAGTTAATTTAACTTTTAGCCCTTACATGGCTGAAAAAAATACTGCTTGTGGGATTACCTCGATCGGATCAGTTTAGTGTTATTGATTTTTAAGCGAGGAGATTTTTATTCAAACGCAGGCCGAGTGTATGTTCCCCCCCCCCCCTGTGGAATTTATCCTCTTAATGGCCCGACCACACAGAGCGCTACGCTAGCTATGTATGCTATGTTCCCTATGTTCCCTATGCGGGCGAAAAATAGCTCACTTTTTTGACAACGTAAGTGGCCATACAGATCTCTGTATGCTATGCATGCTATGTTCGCTATTTTAGCTACGTCTAGGTGTGTATGATTCTTGACTATATTTTAAAAACGTTGCTGACGATGGACATGCACAGTAGACCCGCCGTGGTATTCATCCCCGTTCAGTCGTCATTTTATTAGTGTGTTTAAAGTAAGAATGTGACGTTTCTGAAGCAATTAATTATAAGAGGTGAGGAAGTCTGTGAAATAAAACCAATGAAGAATACCGAAACCTGAACATACAAGACGATGATGAAATTCATCAAACTTTGTTATTTTAATGTGCACTTTGTGTACCCCCTTTGATTAGCGTTTATTATACAATGAAAGTAACAACAACAAAGTCTCGCCATCACTGTCTTCACTCTCCCAGGGCAAATTATACGCCAACATCTTGGACAAGACTGAAGAGTCTCGTATTAATCATAGCTTCCAGTGTGGCCGCTTGATTAGCGAACATAGCGTACATAGCGTTGAGTGTGAATAGTAGTGACACGACACATCCAGAGCACAGTCCTGTAAGTGTGAATAGTAGTGACACGACACATCCAGAGCACAGTCCTGTGAGTGTGAATGGTAGCAACACGACACAGCCGGCCCACAGTCCTGTGAGTACATAGCGTACTAATCGTAGCTTCCAGGGTGGCCTCTTGGTGTAACGAACACAGCGTACATAGCGTAGCACACTGTGTGGCCTCGGCCTAGCTCGTTCATTTCCTTAAAGTTCACACTCTTGTTCCTTGAACAAGATTTTTTTTTTTTTGTGTAATTTCGGGGATGCAACGAGACTTAGGTGCACAATCGAGTTGTCGACTGACCTTTTAGTAGGTTGTTGGTTAGATTCTAGTAGAGCAATATTTCTCAAATTGTGGATACGCGTACCCCCAGGAGTATTTGAAATACATCAGAGAGTACGTGACGCCTCAGTGAGATTATAATTTACAAAATATGTAATGACAATAGTAAATTAGATAAATAAATTAGAGAAGATATTTACGAGATGTACTTAACTTTTTATAAGTTTTCTTTCCCTTTATCAAGGATTTGTTTAGCTTACTCGTGGATCTTAATTCAAATTTTGATCAATCGTTTATAGTTCACTACATATCAGGTGTTTGGTTTCTTTCTGTTTTCAAGAATATATGGGAAGAATAAGGGGGGGGGGGGAATGTTATTTAGATCATGTCCCAGAAAAGGGTAAGCGATTCGTGAAATTTTTGGAATCACTGTAATAAAGGAATTGTTACAGGAATGGAACGAGGAAGTGAAAGATTGTGGAATGAAATTTATCAGGGCGAAGTGTAAAGTGATGGTAACGAAAAGGAAGAGGATAAAGCCTAGTAAAGCTATAAAGTTGGTTTAGGTAAAGCTGAGAATGGTACATAATGTAACATATCTTGGAAGCGTGATTAAGGCAAAGGTTGAGAGTAGAGAGGATCTAATAAGAAAAGGGAAGCAGGGGGAGTTGTTCTATAGGTAAGAGATCTGCCATAGAAAATAGAAGTGCCCTTAAAGTTTAAGGAAGGGTTGTACTTTGTACCCATTGTCATATATGCAGCAGAAACATGGACATTGAATGTAAGAGAGATTAGAAAAGTGGAGGCTATGGGAAGGATGTTTTGTGATGATGATGATGGAAAAGGAGACAATACCAGAGAGAATGAAGTATGTAGGGAAATTAACACAAAGGAGAACAAGAAAGTGAGGGAAGGAGTATACAATATAATGTGTGCAGGTGATACGAAAATAATGGAAAGGATCAAAGAAATAAGAATAGAGGAAGAATAGAGGAAGTTGGAGACATTTTACTAAACTGATCCTGCCACAGGCTGGAAACAGTCTATGATAAAGATGGTGCTGTAATAGAAGAGTAAACTTTAATTATGTAAGTAGTACAAATAAACTGATCCCCTAAATAGCTTCTAGTTATTCAACTACTTCCCTTGAACCAGTTTCCGGATCCTGTCATATATCAGATATTCCCCTCTCATACTCCCCTCCCTCTTCCCATACAAAACTTCGATATGTGAGCTCCAACTTTAAGTTCCCTCGTCGATAATATGGGAAGCCAGTAGTTATACCTTCAATGAAATCGGGAAAAGTTTCCTTTTGAAACTCTATCCTAAGCAGGAAATAAGAAAACTAGCTGTGGATTCAAAAGTTTGCCGAAAAGATAGAAGCAGAAACAAAAATTAATCCCATGACCAGCTTTAAGCCAATCACAAGAGTTCAACTTTATAAGCATTGTCGGTTTGGTGTGACTTGAAATAAATTCGATTTTCCTTTCGCTGTGCAACGACATTATCCTGGGATATTCAATCAAATTTTAAAACCAACAGATTCACTCAATGCAAATGCGTCTACAAAGTGAAATAATAGCAGACAGCTGTATCTATAGTTGTGAAATGGTTTTAAATAACTTATAAAATTGAGAGAGAGTTTGTGCAGTTCTTGTTCTGTTTTGATTTGTTTCACGACAAACTAGTCATTTGTAAAAATCCAGTGTGATAATAATCTTAACATTCTGTTTATCCACTAGAGAATAGAACATGTCGGTAATCAGCCGTCTATTATTTGTGTTGCAAGGCATCATGAGTACTTGTTTTTAGCACCACGTCTTACTACGCATTCGGGTTGTACGCATATGTACTGATTACGCTAATGTGGTAAGGATTAGGAAGGTTGGATTTTTAAGAAGTGCACCCGCAACTGCGTGAAGGAGAGTAGACAACCATTTATGAAAAACCACCCACAGTACACCCAACCGGGATTCGGACCCCGATCTCCCCATCATCGACAGAAAGTTTATTGTGAGAGTGACACCTTAGACCATGCAGCCATCTAAGAGGGTTATTATGAGTTGACACAAACTTCTGCTTGAGTTTAAATTGCAGGATCTTCTAAAGCAGATTCTGCATTTTTCGACGAACGTGAGATTCTAACTTTAGTCCTGTCTGCATTGAATTACTTCTGTAAGGGTTAAAAAATAAGCTTTAAGCCGAAAGTTTTGAATGATTAACGTACATTTCCTAAAAACGATTACAATTTAAAACTTAAAAAATATATATGTGCTACATTGTTTCACATGGGAGAAAAGGGGGAAAATCTCCTGATAATAAAAGTGAAAAAATGCTAATTAATAGGTTACGTGTACAGGCCAAACATTGCTATTTTTTTTTATTTGTTCAAGTCTCAGGCTTTGTATCAAAGCTTAGCATAAGTTCAGACATTGAGATTTTTGTGCAAATCTTTGGCGCAAGGCTATTTCTTAAAGCCTCAATAACTTTTTTTTATGGGATCGGAAACCCTGTCTTATAGACGTTCACATATTCACGGCTAACGTAAATTATGTGTAAATTAGAAAAACTTAACATTAATATTATATTCCTCGAAGTAAATGTTTTCATTTTTAATCAAAGAAAAGTAAATTCGGTTTGGGAAGATCTCACGAAACAGCTTTAAAAATGAATTATCCTCTTCTTAGACTGCAGATTTTTCATTATTATACAGTAGGGCCCTCGTATCCGCAGATTCAGTATTCGTGGTTTTACACATAGTCTTTTTGAGAGACTTATATTTAAATACGCTATGGCATTGGAGAATTATTGCGTTAAAACTTTAGTATCTCTTTACAACTAAAGCTAATAAAATTGTATCAATATATTTGCCAATATCTCAGAAACTGTTGGTTTTATAAAAATATATTACATATAAAAGTTTTTAATTTTTAATAGTACTATAATTTTGCAATGATAAGTTATTTAGTATGTACGCTTCTGTAAAATACCCCAAATTCATGAAAATAGCCAGCTTATTTATAATCTTAATCTTAATCAACACCTAGATACGAGTTTTAATAAATATCGTTAGAGCCAATTTTGAGAAAATCGATTTTTTTCTCTTTTCTCCTTTTATTAAACTACTATTAATTTTAAGTTTAAACAGACACACAAACAGATGGCATTGCAAAGACAATTTTTTAGGGTTCGGGGTTCATTAGACGTAGACATCCATCAACATTTCAGGTTAGATTTTGTTTTACGGTCGCAATACTTTACTTTTAGAGTTAGAAAAGTTTTATATATATTTGCATATAGCTTGAAAGTTATTGGTTTTATAAAAATATGTTCAGAATAAAATATTTGTATTATAAATAGATATATACATATTTGTAATGATAAGTAATTTCATATCTTAAATAGTTTCGGATAAAAAAAATATTATAATTTACGTATCAGACTCGACCCCTTAATTCATTTTGCCAAAATTTTGTGAGTAGTCATTTTGTTTTAATATTTATAAATGTTTTAAAATGAATTTAATCAAAATCGTTAGAGCCGATTTTGAGAAAATCGACTTTCTATTTTTGCCCTACATTAAGCTATCCTTAATTTTAGGGTTAGATATCCAATTCCAAAAACCTCTTGTGTAAACCCTATTAAAACCCTAGATACCAAGTTTTAGCCTGATTGGTAAAATAGTTTAAGCTCTAGTTGGAAATACAAATAGAAAGACAGAAATTCAAAAACCCTTTTTCGGATTCAGGGGGGTCATGAAACGTCAAGATTCACCAAAATCTCAAACTCGATTATTTTGACGATCACAACACTTTCTCTATCTGTAAGATAGCGAGAAAGTAAAAACAAGAGATTATAAATATAAAAGGAGGACATGAAATTATCGATATAATTAAAAATCAACAGGGTTTTGTTTTATTCACTCTGTCAGAGTTTTTATTTATAAAATAATAACGAGTTTATTCCTTTATCCATCCGATACACATTTTATATCCCGGGGTTGTTTGAGTGAAGTGGTTTGATACTTCAGTGTTGTAATCTTTTTAATCTTTTAAATTAACTACTCTTGAACTCGTTTTCATCCAACGATTTTTGACACTGTCCGCTAACGTCCTTTATGTCAATTCCATTCTCCGCGTCTTTCTTACTATTGTAGGATTCTGTAGGAAGGAACTCTTGGACAATACAAACATATTTGTTGTTGCCAACATTTATATTCTTTTATTATATATTTGTTGTGTAATTTTATAAGTATTTATATTATTGTCAAAAATGACAAATGATTACATTACCTAGCGTACAAAGATGTAAAAGTAGATCTAGTAACTTTTCTAGCAGCCAGATAAAGCTCTTCTTAATAAAATCGGGCTGTTCTTTTAGAGTGGATAAAGCCTTAGACTACGTTAAGACGCGGATTCATCCGCGTGGAAATTGGTAACTGGTCTGATGTCACGGAATCCGTGCGGAATATAAAAGGAAAGTTAAATAAAACATCGTTAATATTTAAAAACCATAACCTTGACATTTATAGTACGGATAATACAGAAGGCCAGATAGTCATGGACCTACTGTTTTTATATTATATAAATATTTGTGATAATAGATAATAAAAATATCTGTAATAAATACAAACCTACCAAGTAAATTATTTTTTCTATGGATTCCCGGTGACGGTGAATAGTTCTACCATTTATTCCAAGCTAGTTTTTTTTTTTTTTTTATCTTGTTGGACTATACTTCACAATTTATGTCCCGAATGGCATGCCCTTTCTCCACCTCTCCAACAAAAAGTTCTGTATCGAAACGCTCCATAATTCACTCCTCTGCCTACGTCCAAAACACGCCGAATCCGCTCGTCAACTGAACGCTTTAATTGAAATTCATAGAACTCGAGCCGCACGGAATACGCGCGGTATAGAGTTTCTGGCGGTCGATCAGCGGAGACCGTTCGGACGATTCCCCCGCTTCGCCTCGTGTGAACGAATGCATGGTGCTGAATACAATTCGATACCGTGCGGTTCCATCCAAACAGATGAAACACTAAGGACTCCTCCAGTATAAATTGTATCATCTTCTTCCTGGACAAGGAGACCTGGCTGATTTAAAATAATGAACAATTTTTGGCAGGGTGAAACAAATTATTTTGACATCGTATGAATAGACCTGATCTAATATAAGTTTACTTTTTTTTTTAATAAAAGAGGAAGATGGGGATTGTGCTAGGGGAAGGTGCGTAATTCATTTTTTTTAATTAAGAAAGGTGCATGGTGTAAGAGTTTGGGAACTTCGGTCCCAAGGAAAATCCAATAGCCTTTTTAAACCACAATTAATTGTAAATGTACAGTACTTTTAGAAACTGTGTAGTTAACTTTCGATGACAGACATAGTAAGAACCTGGTAAGAAAACAGTTTATAAAATACAACATTATTTTTTAGGTCAACATTGAATTTATTTTACTATATTCTTAATTTAAGTTTATTGATAATGATACTATATACCATAAATGGCAGCTATAGATCTCATGACATAAGGTATGAGTGTATTGAAAAAATGTAGGCTAATAGTTATGTAGTGGTCAGATACTGTCCTTTTAACGTCTTCTTACTAGAGTTATCTAAAAGTTTACCAAAGTTGCTCAAAACTAACTTCATATAATCTTACGTAAATTCATATGATATACGGCTGTCACTTGATTGATAGTATCAATGACGATAATACTTTTTTTTTAATGTTAAATACAAAATAAAATATGTGCATTGGTATTTTCTATACCTGTTTTTTTCCTACCGTGATTTCTCTCTATATAGAAGCAACCACATGATCCCCAGACTAAACCGCTATGATAAATAAAGAGAGTCAGCCCGACTGTAAGGTAAAGTTAATGTTATGGTTAGTTTCCCAAATCTCTGCCATCCCTTTTTTCAACGACATTTTTCTTTACATTTCTTTCTTTCTATCTTTCTCTAAAATTCTCTCTCTTTTTATCTTTACTAGAACTGTGCGTTTAACACAAAGGTTTTTTCCAAGGGTTAGATACTAACCGTAACGGTGGGTACACAGTCCAAGGCGTAAATCCATAAATAAACTAATTGGCGATAATGGGAAGGTTGAGGTTCAAATCTCTATTATATGATCTAAAGTGTTTTTTAGCACCACGTCTTGCTACCCATTCGGGTTGTACGCTATGTACTAATCACGCTAATTGGCTAGGGATGAATAAGTTTGAATCTAAAGAAATTGTACCCACATTTGCGTGGAGAAAGAGTGAAAAACCACGTTATCAATGTTTCTGAGAAAGTTTATATTATTTCATGTAGAATACAATTATGTTTTTCAACTATGTTTCTGTAACATTGGGCATTATTTCCTTTCACACATCTTATGAGATTGAAATATATATATATATATCAATTTTTATAGATAGGCCTATATATCAATTTTTAGATAAAGGAGCGAGAAAGTCTGTAGGGTGCACAGTACCATTTTTTTTTGTCGACCGGTTTGAAGAAATGCAATGTCTCTTTAAGATTAAAATTCGAGTAAAATTTGGAGTAAATTGATATAAAATTGTTTTTTTTTGGCAATTTGATATAAAAAGTTCATTTTTTATTATATACTCTACATAAAAAGAGTTGGGCAACGAAATAGCTTTTTTTTTATCTTATAGCTATTGTATATTAAATAGATTTTTTTAATACATCTTAAACTATATATATATATATATATATATATATATATATATATATATTAAAAATGAAAGTGGCGTGCCATTTTTCCCAAACATTTTAAATTATATTCAGCTCAAACTGTAAGATTGATTATTATATAGCGAACATTGTTTTTAAATTTCAAATTTAATTTTGAGGTAGATCATGTTTCCAAATGATAAACCAAACTAATGTAATACATCTGAACGTCTGCAATGCCCTTCAACCTTACAGAAGACAGAATCTTTTAATACCCATAAATCCCTGTCTTTGAACAGATTACAGCCAGTGAGTCAGACAGTGTGTAGGACGCATCCTTTGCTCATTTCTCAACCGGAGAGATAGGTCAACTCATTAGTTCAGTCATCGGACGAGGAAATGGCCCCACCGAACTAATGAAGTCTTCAATCTCCTTGCAAAACCTTCCGTCTTCTAATTCATCGTCCCCACCCCTCATCACCAGAATCCCACCCCCTTCCTTTCCCTCACCCTAAAGTGTCCCGGCGTGTTATGACCTGTATTATTGCTGCCCTTGTTTACAGTTCTCTCCATAGCTTTGAGTCAACAAACCACTTTATCTTTTGAGTATGTCTCGAAACCACAAACTAAAGGAGTGAGTTGAATAACAATTTCTCCTACTGGGCAACTTCCGACCCCTCCCTACTCCCCTTGCCACCCCCACGGATCGAACAGCCGGACGTTTCCAACGTTCAAACCATCTGATAGCAAGGGAAGTTATTCCGAACAAATATGTTGGTATACGTGGGTGTATGGGGTTCAAACTAAGGAATGTGAGACGGAGAATTTTTTTTCGAAAAAATTTTCCATTATTATTTGTCTAAAATAATTTCAACTGATTAAATGGAACTAATGTAATCGATATATAGCTATCCTAAATGTCAACGTTTATATTTAAGATTAATTTTCCTAAGGGCGTTAACACCAGAAACATCATCAAACAGGCTTCGATGGTCACATGGTCTAACGCACTACTCTTGCAAGACTAGACTGCCGATGACAGATAGATCGATTTTCAATCCCGGTCGGGTGGACTGAGGGAGGTTTCTCTTAAATGGTTTTCCAATATCATTCCACGCATACGTGGGTGCAATTCCTCTAAATTCAACCTTACTCATCCTTAGCACATTAGCGTAATTAGTAAATAGGCGTATAACCTGAACGGGTAGTAAGACGTGGTGCTAAACCAAAGTAGTAAAAAGATAAATGAATGCGAGCCTTTGTAGACCCGTTATTTTCATAAATCTTACTTCAAATTTTTATCATCAATAAATTAACTAAAATAATGTTAAGGTTGGCCCAAGATTTCTTTACCCCTATCCTCCGTGGTTCCCTATCTATCCCTCCCCCAACCCCTACGCTTTTCATAAAAAACACTAATCTCTTAACACATTATATTTTGAAGTAAAATAGGATCTAAGTGCCACCTCTACAATTAACCACTTCACCATAAGCTGCCACTGCAGATAAGTTTCTGGAAAATTTTCCTATTCAAAATTTCCTCTAAAATTTTCATCTCTAGATTTCAAACCCCATCCCTCCAACATTTTCCGAAGTTTTTAATATTAAACTTTAAGATGGCCTTGCATCAAACTTCAAACAATTTAGAGAAGCATTCACTTTTAAAAAAATTGCCAAAGAAGGACTATTACAAATAATTTCTGACACATTTCATTTTCATAAAATTTCCAGGTGAATATTTGTTACTCTTAATGGCTTCCAAGGGGATTCAATTTTTAAAAGAAATGCCCATAGGGGGCCACTCCATATAGCTTCTGTATTTATATACTATTTAAAAAATACAGGCAAGAACCAGCTCAATTAGCTTCCAAAAGAATTTAATTTTCAAAAATGTGTTGGGACTGGGAGAATAGTTTCTAAAGGCACCTAATTAAAAAATAAATATCCAAGATTCAAGCGAGGTCCATTTCAAATAACTTCTGGGGAGATTCAATTTTTAAAATCTGCTTGTGTAAGACCACTTTAAATAGCTTTTAAAGGCATCTATTTCCGAATATTTTTTTTATCAGGTTAAGAACAGTTTAAAGTTTAAGGTCTAAATACATTCTACGGTATTCCAAATTTACGAAAAATTCTGGGTGAAGACCACTTCAAATATATTCTAGAAAATCTCATCTATAAAATAAATTCTGGTGTGCCCTTCTTAAAATAACATTTAGTAACATCGAAATTTTCACAAATTTGCCTAAGGGGTACTCATACAAATAGTCTTTAGGAGTATCCAAACGAAGATCATCACCATAAACAACTTCTAGGAGCATCCCATTTTATAACACTAAATGGGTTAGAGGGTATAAAGTCCCTAAACATATTTTTGTTATTTGTAAACTCCTCTTACCCAAATAAAATTCTTAGTTCCACAACTAGACTTCTGTATAAAATAACCATGTTGTCATTTCTTATGGTTTAGTAGTCAAGTCATATATTTAAAATTTTGAAACCCCCCACCCACAATTATATTCTTCCTACGTCCATGCTGGTGTAGCTGTAAGATATCTAAATCTATGAATAATGTGTACTTTAATCAGGGAATGTATGAACGCTTCTATTAAAAGGCTGCCAACGTCACTTTAAAAAAAAATATGGTAAAATGCATTCGAATATTCTCGTTAATCATATATATATATAAATGGATATATAGATGGATTTCTACAAGCGAGTGAGAAAGAGCCTACAAAACTTTCCTGAAATGTAATTTCACATACCATCTATGAATCTTCTACATACCACAATTTGACATGAGACAGACTGATTTAACTCCCCTTCTAAGGAAGCTGTGCAACGGATTAATATCGCTCAGTAAAAATCCGTTGATCTTGGTTGGGTTTGATCCCACGAATATCGGGTCCCGAGGCTAACACTTTACCCCAAGATCATTGCTGTCAATCTATATATATATATTATATATATATATATATATATATATAATAGACTACGAAAGAAAATATATATATATATATAAATATATATATATATAATATTTTCTTCATAGTCTATTATTTATATATATATAAACACACACATTTATAAACTATATATATATATATAAAACATATATAAACACACATATATATATAAACACACATATATATATATAAACACACATATATATAATAAACACACATATATATAAACACACACATATATATATAATATATAAACACACATATATATATATAAACATATATAAACACACATATATAAACACACACATATATATATATATATAAACACATATATATACATAAACTATACTAGCTCAGCATCCGTCTACCAGTTTGAACTTTAGCCTAAACTAATTTATTAATTATGCTAATGTGTAAGGAATGAGGAAGGTTGAATGTATATAAAGTGTACCCGCACTTGTGTAGAGGTAGGCATTTATGAAAAGCCGTCCTTCAGTATACCCGACAGGGATTCAAACTCCGATCTCTCCATCATTTTTAGTCCAGTTTATTATGAGAGTAACTGACATTTTTGGCCATTTGACAAAAAAAAAAAAAGCAGGTAGTTAGTAGGCACCTGCTTCAGTTGCCGTATGGTATAAGGTGTCACTCTCGTAAAAGACTGTACTGCCTATGACAAGGATATCGGGGTTCGAATTCCGGTGTAATGTACTGAGGTTTGTTTTTCCCAAAATGGTTTTATACTTTCCCTTCATGCAAATACGGCCACACTTCCAGGAAATTCAACTTTTCTCAACCTTGACCCTTTAAGTTGAGTGTCTGGTGTATACCTTGTGGGTTACCTACGCCGAACAACGTATGTACAATTCGTTTACCCTGAAAAGTATCTTATTATAAGCTATACCATAGTGGAATAATGCAAGGAGAGCTCACTACCTTACAGAGTAGACAAACGGGCACATGATTGATATGGCTATCTATCCATTACAAGATAGCGGCCGTTCTAAAAGTTGGGTATTTTGTTTCTTTCAAATTATTTTAGTTTAAGTTAAAAGCAAAAGATTCAGTAACTAGACAGTTCTTTTTTATATATACTGAGAGACTGACATCTTAAACTACGTGAACAGTAGTTATTGTCTATGCATATAATACACTGTTGAAAATAGTATTAATTTATTTTTACTTTATTGTTATCTTACAGGTATAGAAAGTATTGTGATCGTCAAAAAAAATTGAAATCTTGATTTTGATGAAGGTCGAAGTTTCATGACTCCCTGAACCCTTAAAATTAAGAGTAGTTTGATAAAGGGCGAAAAGAGAAAAATAGATTCTCTCAAAATCAGCTCTAACGATTTTGATTAAAATTCGTAACTAGGTGTTGATTAAGATTATAAATAAACTGGCTATTTTCATTTATCCATGAAAATGAATTTTAGGGTACCTTTCAGAAGCAGAAACTTCCGTATCTCCGCAACTATTTAAGATACTAAATAACTTATCATTGCAAAATTGTAGTACTATTATAAATAAAAAAACTTTATATGAAATATTTTTTTTAAACCAACAGTTTCTGAGATATTGGAAAATATATTATTACAACTTTGTGAGCTTTAGTTGTAAAAAAATACTACTTAAGTTTTAACGCAATAATTCTCGAATTTCACAGAGTAATTAAATATAAGTGTCTCAAAAAGTTTATGTTGTTTTTCCTTAAACCTCTTAGGAGAAATGTTTGTACAACAATGACCTATATCCATTTTAGACTCAATAGTCCATATTTACATTTTTTATTGGTCAAAATTTATAAATGAGGAATTTAATAGTAATGCGATGGCATGCAGATTTGAAACACCTAATAAAATGTCGAAAATTTTAACCAGAAGTTGATATTTTAATACGAATTGTTGATCTTTGTGGACCCAATATTGATCTTTTTTTATCGGTCCAAACATCAAATGAGGACATTCATTCCTTAAAAATAAAATTATAAAATTTAAAACCAGACTAAAAAAAAGTTTTACGTAAGTATAGTGCAATTTATGCTTGTGTTTGCTAGTTTATATTATTTAGTTTCCCATATTTTACAAGTTTTGAGTAAATATCTCCATTTTCAAACAATAGCGCGAGAAAGTCCGTTCGGAATTCCGTATCATTTATTTCTGTCTAACTTGATCACCAAAGAAAAATGTCTACTTCAAATAAAAAGATAAATTTTGAGAGATATTTCAACTTGAAATCCAAAATCAATATTAAGACCATATTACCCACTCTAGTGGCCTCATGGTCTAAGGCGTTAACTCTTGCAATAGACTAGACTATCGGAGCCGGTCCCGGTCGGGTGCACTGAGGGTGGTGTTCCCTAAATATTTTTCCAATCTCCATCCACATAAATGCGGGTGCATTTCCTTTAAATTAAACATTCCTAATCCCTAACATATTAGTGTAAATTATTACATAGACGTGCAACATGAACGGTTAATAAGACGAGGTGCTTAAAATAGTAATATCATATTAACGTTAATAACATAAATGGAGTGAGCTATAAACTATTGATGACCTGGTGGTCTAGGGGTAAGGTGTCAGACTTCTATGCTGGCGGCCGGGTTCAATCCTCGGTCCCGGCACAGATTTATCTGATTTCCAAACCCTTCCTACACCTCTGACAAGATATCTTGTGAATGTGGGGAATGCCAGGCCACCACCGTGGTTCGGATTCCACGTTAAACTGTAGGTCCTCCATTTCATCTCACAATCACCCTACCATTACACATTAGCGTAAGTGCGTATAACCCGAACGGGTAGTAAGACGCGGTGCTAATAATAATAATATAAACTATTCACAGAAATACTTGTGTTAGTAAGGTTTAACAACTTCATTTAATATTAAAGTGGGCCTTAAGTGCATACGGTCTGAGAGCCCATCTTAGTTTACCCTATTAGTGAGTGTATCCCAAACGGGTAGTAAGAAGTCGAGTTTGGAAGATGAGGGGGGAAAAAAAAGTTATCAAAGCTCATTAAAATAATCTTCGGAGTGTTTTATACTCTTGAAGTAGAGACTTAATGGGGAAACTCAATGTAAAAATAATCACGGCACATTATAAACCCCCCATTTAAACACGTGATTATGTTAGGAACAATACAAACGGTCCGTTTTATAAGGCAACCCTTCAACATACAATTACTCTGATGGTCACCCGGCGTGTCTCCATTAATACCGGCGCTAAGAGCCCTCTTCTTCAAGAGTAGTGATTGTGCGTGGGCATGTTGGGATTTAATTAAAACTGTCTCTTTCTATATTGCATCCCCTTTATCCCCAACCAACCTCCCTCCCCTCTTTATCCTAACCCATCCTGTGAGTTGGGTCAAACTACATAAACTACGTACTGTATAGCATGATTTTGGTAGGAAGAACAGTAGACGTTAGTAACTAAAGTTACTAAAACGATTTTAAAATATTTATACGTCAAATCATGTGATCTGCAGCTGTCACTTTTGATAGATATTATCATTACTTATAAAATAACACAAATAAGAAAGTAAAGTGCTACCAATTTTGACCGCAAAGAAATATGTTAGAATTTTCTCTACTGTTCTTTCAACCAAAATCAGGGTATACATGGGTGGTCTTCATACTTTTCATTATGTGGATCAAAATTTGATTTTTGATTTGGTCGAACGCATGGGTCTCCAAAACTTTTGGTACGTGGGCCACATAATATATTTTACACATTTTCACGGGCGAAAGTTAAAAATAAAATATATTATTTATAAATGAATGAATAACATTTATTTAGATCTTTTTGACTAAATCATCGTTATATTATTTAGAACAAGAGTGAAATATAACAATTACAAAGAAGAAAGGCAGCAGGGCAAACATAATTTCAAGAAACAGAAACTCTTTTTATTTTCTCTAGGATAGCAACTGGAGATTTCAATCTTAATCAACAAACCATGGAGTTTTGCACAACAAGATCAATGTAAATATTGGAACTGAATTCTTAGTTTCAGAATATTACTGAACTTAGATCTCAAGACTGAAGTGCCCATTGTTATAATGAATTTCAAATAATGATCAGATAAATTTACTCAATAGTTGGACTTGATATATTTAATACTTCATTCTTGAGAATTTTGGTTCACACAGGTTGTTTAGCCAAAAACTGATAACTCAGCAAGCAAAACTCTTCAAAATCGGAAACTGCTCAGGTTGCATGAATGTATAAAAAGGGATCATATTTCCTTATTTATACTTGTGTTTCAGCATCTTATCTGATTCCAGATCAATAATTTTTATTTGAAACTGACTTGATAGTAATTCAGTGTTTCAACTTTACAGTCAAATGGATTTTAAACAGCATTATTTCATCTGTTTTTCCATCAAGATCAGAAGATTGTCCCCAAAATTGTTATTGTATGTCAGAAATGAATTATATTACACATAAGAAAGAAATTCTTCTTCACGTTTTTCATGGTATTATTCACAACATAGGAAATTAACCAAGCTATTAACGTTCGCCAGTTCTTCAAGTAGCATCATTTTTGACCTGAATGCTTTGGCATACTTAAATAAATCACAAATAAAACTGGTTTCAACTTAAATCTTTAGATTAAATTGATTAATATGGCCGGTCACATCGGCAAGAAACAAAAAAAAAATGCCACTTTCCAAAATCAGTCAGTGTTTGATTAAGTTGATTGAAGTTATTGAAGTTGATTCTTCTCTGTGAAAAATGAATTAATTTATATGTAATAATTTATATTTATAATAATAAATAGTCAATATAATTACTTATGTAAAAAATTATGTATCATCTTTCGTGAATTTCCTTCTATAGCCCTCTGCCAAGAGATTTGTAACTACCTAAAAATAATTAAAAGACATTTTGTTGTGGATATAGGAAGTGACACCAGCTGTCTCTAACACAGTGGTTTGAGGTCTTTAATCATATGGCGCCTGCGATTGAAATTGAAAGTTTGCAATTCTAACAGCACTCTAGCTTGGTGTTATGGAGGTAAGCACGCATGGGGACAGGAACTGGACCTGTCAAATGTATTGCGTGGTTAAGAAATAACGAGGGGAAACAATTAATTTGTGTTTTTGATACAATCTTGGAGCAAGCTGGATAATATCTTGTAGTGGACCGGATGTGGCCCGCGGGCGGTAGTTTGGAAACCCCCGGTCTAACGGACCAAATCTAAGCAAATAAGTACAGATATAGGTAGACCGAGAGTTTATTTGTATATATATATATACACAAATAAACTCTCACTCTACCTATATCTGTAATTATTTGCTTAGATTTGAGATATATATATATATATATATATATATATATATATGCATACACACATTGAGGTTATAAATATTATAAGTGTGAGAAGATAACTTTTTAAATGCGAAGCTAATTCAAAGAGAAGATTTAAACATGTGAAGCAATGATTTGAGGTCGATGTCTAAGATATGGTTTTTGTGGTTGTCACATGATAATATTTTACACTTTTAAGTTAACTATTAAAGTAGGGATGTATGGAACGTGAGAAAAGGGCAGTATTTTTGCAGCTTTTATATCAAAACTTTTTTTTTGTAGAGTCTTATTTGTGAAGAGTGGGATCAATAAAAATAATGTAGGTTTTTTTTCCTTCCATCCTAAGCCAAAGATTGTCTAAGGGCCGTTCCCTGGAATTATTTGTATGACTGGATGTCGTTAGAAGTTATTTTACGTGGTCCTCACCTGGATTTAAAAAAAATTATATTCCTCCAGAAGTTATTTGTGTAAACGTATGTAAACGTGCTTGTAGTTATCTTATCCTGGCCGATTATTTTTTTTCAAGCTGAGGTAACTTAGAAAAAAATAATTATTTATTCAAACTAAAACATAAAAATAACCTAAGTAAAAGTTCAGAATGAAAAAGGAGAGGCTTAAGTAACCATTTAGGCTTAAGTTGGAAGCATGTAGAGGGAACTAACCCCGGTGAGCCGAGTCCTCGGAGGGGGTTTGGACCATCCTTGATACGTCACTGCCTTATAAGTTATTTAAAGTGGTCATACTTTGGAAATATTTTGAAAATTAGATGCGTCTAAATCCTAATTGGAGTATGTTATTATTCGTATTATATTCGAAAATGTAAAAAGGAAGTGAAATAAATCAAGAGGGGTAGAATCCCCTAGACCTACCCAGTTTCAATATCACTGTTCAATACAAATTTGATAGCTTGATCGGTTAAGCAGTCACTTAATAATCCAAAAGTCAAGATATTATATCCGGTATAGTGTACACTGTTTTAATATTATCCCAAAACAGGTTATCCGAAACATATGAAATAAAAAAAAATTGAATAAAAAACTTTTTTGCCAGGAAGCACTAAAATCTCAAATTAAATTGTAGCTGATTTTGAGCTCTACGTTTAATTTAAATTTAACTATTAAGTAATGTATTATAATTATGATCCAAGACACTGTATTAAGTAATCAAGATTAAAGACTAAATGTAGTTTAATATGATAAATGGTAGATCTAATCAATATTATGGATTTTTTCAAGTTCTGCAGAAATCAATAATATCTATATTTTACTAAGTTAAAAAAAATGATATATATAGTAATATAATATTTTTTTTAATTGTTAGTGACCCTTCCATTTAAATGTATTAAAATTGTGTTGGAAAATCAACCAATAAATGTTCATTAGCATGCACAGGCACTACCACTATAAAGTATAGGGTAATTACTAACGAAGACATCACATGCATATTTAATCTCGAGTTCACTGTAAAACTAGATGACAAAAACATATTTTTCAACATCATTCTTCGTAGAAACGTCAATCTGTTTCTGTCTGATCAGATTTAGATGTGATGTTAAAATAAAATATACAAAGGGGGAAAACTTCTGGTTCTTTGTGGTGGAATGATCAATCATTTTCAGTACAATAAAAAAAACTTGTAATATACCTCTTCTTGGAACAGAAATTCAAGTAGCTCGGCATTAAATTAAATATCAACAACCCAACAACCACTGACAGGTGGTGAGACAGTAATTCTTCATATCGATCAAACCTTTTAGAGAAATAATTAAGAAAGAATAAAATAGATAAAAAAGATAATGAATGAAATGGAAAAAGACTTAGATAAGAGAAGGAGATTTCTATATGAATAGAGCGAAGGTATATATATGCCTCCGCGAAGGTGTTTGTATGTGTGTATGTGTGTATGTATGTATGTATGTATGTATATATATATATATAATATATATATATAAATAAATATATATATAGAGAAAGAGATTTCTATATGAATAGAGTGAAGGTGTATATATATATATATATATATATATATATATATATATATATATATACCTTCGCTCTATTCATATAGAAATATCTTTCTATTATATATATATATATATATTTATTTATTTAAAATACAGTCGTCAGGTTAGTCTAGACTAAGCTTCAAAAACAAATTTGATCAGTTGGTCTTGATAATTTAAAATAATTTTGTAATCTCTATCCGGTTCTGTTTACATATCAATTGAGATCCACTTGCCGTCTGGTTGCTCAAAATTGAGTGCGCGCCACCTGCTCAGTCTGGTCGAGAAACGAACTAAAATGTTATTTCAAGATTTGGTCGTTTAGTAATTGCACAATCTTAGGTTCGGCTGTTTCGAGACGGCTAAAGTCCGAAATTGAGTAGAACTTCGGGCTCTGGTCATTTTAAAACGTCCAATCCTAGGATTGAACAAAAAATCCGTACATCGGCCGTTTTAGGGCTTTGCACACATATATATATATATATATATATATATATATATATACCATATATACAATGAAAGGCAGAGTAATAATAAGAGATAAATTGACAAAACTTGAGGGAGATAGTAAAAAAAGGATCTAAAGATGTTGAGAGAAAGAGACAGAAAGTGGAATATCGGTGATTGGTCTCAAAATACATTAGTTTGAATTTCAGCTCCTCCCATTGGGACACTGCTGTGTCTGTCACAGTGACAAGTCACTGTTCGAGCTCACATCACATGCTACAGGAAAGTCACCTCTTAATATACATTAGTTTAAATAGGTAACTTCGGCACACCGGTGACGAACACGTGTATAATTCCGACAACTAACTATAGTAAGCTGGGTTTTTTCAACACTGCATCTTACTACCCGTTCGTGTTATACGTTTATGTACTAATGACTCTATAGTTTTAGGGATTAGGAAGGTTGTATTTAGAGGAATTGTACCCAAATTCGTATAGAGGGAGAGTGGAAATATATTTTGGAAAAATCACCCTCAGTACATCTTATAGAGATTCGAAACTTTTATCTCCTCGTCATCAGCAATCAATCTACTCTACTGAGAGAATATCGCATTAGAACATGAGACTCACCGAATCTGGTGAAATTGGTTGTTGATTCGACGTCAAACACACTAGAAAGTAGTAAGTTGCCTTGACATTTGGGATGCCTAAGATCTTCAAGTAGTGTGTAGGATAAACCTTTCCCCGGCCAATCTCGTAAGGAGGATTTGCGTATAAGTAATTTTTTCCTCTTCCTTCTTCTTCTTAGAAGCATTGATGACAATAGTTCCTCATCACTTTAGTCAATTTTAAATAATAGAATAGTGTCCCACCGGTGTCCTCCACAGAAAGCAGTGAACGTCACTGTTATCCTAGTGTATAAATATGCCCAGGGAAGCTTGTTGGATTCAACCCTCAAAACTCCTAAGTCGGAGGATATTAGTGATAATTTAATTACTGTGTAGCTATCGTAAACCTCGAAATACAGGGGGTTCCCGGATTAAACAGACAAAATTTGGGAGGTGACAGAGGATCGAAAAACTAACTCAAGTGTTCTTTGTAAATTAGCTCATTTTCGATTTCTTTTCGAGCAAACAACCCAAAAAAATCTAAACAAAATCAAAATAAGATAAATAAAACATTAACGCTATTATTTTATTTATTTTGTTCAAAATTATGTAATCCAACCCAGAGACAAGGATTGCAAATTTTTAACATGATAATTTTTATATTAATTTTAGTTAATGTTCTGAAACAGATAATAACGACATTTTTTTTTTTACCAGATTCCTCCTAAACTAGACAAAAGATCTAAAAGTATAAATATACATCTTAATGATAATTTAATATTGCCCAACTTTTTAAGAAGGTGATTTTTGATTAAAAAAAAATAATATTTTAAATCTTATTTTTATTTGTATGCAGAAAAATGTATTGTTATCTAAGTTTTTTTTCTTCTCGTTAAGTAAAAGAAAATAAGCTAATTTCCAAATAACAATTATATCTGGTTTCTCGATTCCCCACCACTTCTAACAACAGTTTCGCTGTTAACTCTGGGAATATCCTGTATATTTTGATGTCCAGACGTACATGTTTGTATTTACGTGCGTCAATCAAACCTTCTAGAAGTGCAATTACGTTAACAGCAAGCAAGCAAGCCGTTTGATTTAATACGAGCACGGAAGCAATCTGTTCCTAGAGTCCCGGTTCATTTCTATCCATTCACGAGATGAGAGTTTACACAAGGGGAGATAACAACTGATTGCTACCGACTCTTTGTTGAGAGAGATAATGAATCTTCACGTGGACTGAGCAAACAATTGAAGGGGAAATTAGATCCCTAGTCATTCTGTGTGGGATAGGGGGTTGAGGGAATAGTTTACTACCCTCAACGTTTATTTTGAAGTAGTGACGTAGAAGAGGCTAAACCATTATTGCTCTACGTTAAAAATATTTTTATTTTATATTGCATCTCACTGATCATTCACATTTAATCACGCTATATGAATAGAGATGAGGAAGGTATAATTTAGAGTAAATGTGCCCCCATTTGTATTTCCCCAATATAAATTTAACATTTAGTCCACGTGCCAACCGACACGGGTTAAATAAGTATTTTTAATAAAATAATTTTAACTATTACTATTAGTTACATTCATAATGATATAGTAAGGAGCATTATAATAATACTAATTAATTATCCAAGGAACACCCAAAAACAATACAAAGGATTAATTCTAAATGAAGATATATAATTGAAATGAAATATAAGGAAAAATGAAAATATAAATTTTAATTAGCAAAAGACAACTGGGATTATCAGAGTTGAGTGGATATATATATATAAACAGTCTGAATAAATATATATTACATTATTTAAAAGAAAAGTTACTGAATATAATAATGTCAAACCATTAGCAAGAAACCCTAAACTTGAAATTCTTATTAAGTTATGAAATCAGGTATAATACGAACAAGATAATATGGTAGGTTAAAATACAAAAAAATTCACTTTTCATTTCAATTATATATCTTCATTTAGAATTAATCATTTGTATTGTTTTTTGGGTGTTCCTTGGATAATTAATTAGTATTATTACTATTACATTTAATCTCATAGTGATTAACGAATTGACCTGAGCATTGTGGATAAGAAGGAAAGTTATAGATGAAGTGCATACACATTCGAATGAAAAGTCTATGGGAGAATAAGTATTTTAAAAACCAGCCCAACTAGCTCGAACCCTCAGTCATCATAAATCTAGTATATTACGAGTCTAACCTCTTGAACCATGTAACCACTAATGTGGGTTGATCCAGGATTTATGATTTTAACACCACGTCTTACTACCCATTCAGATTGTACGCTTATGTGCTAATTACGCTAATAAATTAGGGATGAGTTCGATTGAATTTCGAGGAAGTGTAGGCGTATTTGCATGGATAGAGAGTAGAAAACCATTTTGAAAAAAACTCAGTACACCTGACCGGAATTCTAAGCCCGATGTCTTAGTCATTGGCAGTCCAGCCTATTGCAAGAGTAACGCCTGAGACATTGCGGTTATCGAAGTGGGTAATAATTTAATTGAATATAAGTGGGGTAGAACTTAGAAAGTTTCGTATCCACTTGATGCACTTTCTGCCCATGCCACCCGTTTCAGCACACGCATATTTACAATAATGGGCTGGAGATGAGAAAGGTACGATTTAGAGGAAATGTACCTCTACTTTATTATAGGGATATTGGGAAAACATTTTTGGGGATGAACATATCGTACAGGAGGCCAGGATTTGAACCCTGAACACAATATCCTCAACAAACCATACTAAATAATATTGATCATTTTATTATGTGAGCACTGATGTTAGTTTTAATATATTGCCATCCATTGTTTAGTTTTGAAGTTAGCTAATAATACAATGGATATTTTTAATGTTTAAATAGATTATTAAAAGTCGAAACGACTAATTAATTTGCTGTATTTTTATAATGAATAAAATAAAACATTAGCATTTATAAATCGTATGTGAGATGAATTCATAAATAATTATTATAAATTCAAAAATAACAACTAAAATTTGAATTCGGTAAACAGGGTGTGTTCTTGAATAAGGCAGAAATTACATTAGCGGAATATTTAGTACAATCGTGGTTGCAAACCGGCATGACGCACGGTATGAATATTAATTCAGTGGAGATCATGTGTTGGCCATAAGCCGGTGGCAATTTAATTATTGGAGGGGAAGTTGTCTGATGAATGATTACTTTAGTCGGGTTATCAATATCGACAATGTTTGCGATACTGCTTGCGTTCACTAGATGTCTTAACTTGCGCTTTTCCTTCAAGGTTTACTTTTAGTACGATTCTGGTATTAAGAACGTTATCTGACAGTTACAAAAGTTACTATAACTTCCATAATATAATATATATAACGAGTAATGCAATATTCATCCATCTATTTTAATATACATTATTGACACCTATTAAAAAATGTTTTTAAGGTGAGATGAAAGGGGACGCGTGAAAAGACCGGTGTTTTTGAAGTTCTTATGGCAAAACATTTGTTTGGATAAAATAAATAAAATATTTAACCGGTATAAACGTAAATTTTAATTTTTTTCACATGTTGATACCAACAGTTCCTGAATATCTGTCATGAGCATGGTGATATTATCTAACAAACATTTTAGACTAAGAGAAAAAGTTGTCATTAAATTCCAGAACATCCTTGACAGATAGTCAAGAAATTTCGAGGTCACCATTTGAATAAAATTGAAGTCTATGTTTGTACTGGAGTAATATTTTATTTATATTGGCAAAAAAAAAGTTTTTCCATAAAAACTACAAAAACACATACCTTTTATCGCATTCCTTTCTATCTCACCTTAAGAGAACTCTCTGAAGGTTGGTTTGATGCAATTTCTATCCATCCGTGGCTGGGCATTCACTCCACCCTTTGGCTGGTTAGTACTGCCTGCACCATCTGGTAGCAATCTCATGTTCAAGTTCAAGAAGTATGGATTTTCCCCGTTGCCTTCCACTCTGAATTTCTATGATCAAGCGCTAAAAAGCCCTCCCAATTTTGCCGGGAAAGGTATTTTTACGTAATTTCCAGGATTTTTTTAATATGCCATGATTGGCACGGGACCAACGGCTTTACTACCCCTTGAAGGAGGTTGTTCTACGGATTTGTTGTGCTCAAGAAAAGCCCGTCGACCCCGGTTGGGTTTGAACACACAAACATCGGGACCTGAAAATAGCAATTTACTCCAAGACCACCGAGGTCGGCTATTTATAAAATAACACTAATAAAATGGTAAAATAATATTGTTGACTAAAAAAAAGTTCTAATTTTTTATAAGGTCCTTATCAAAATCCTACTATATACAATCACCATTACTTCACGTTCACAAGTAACCCTCCTTCATTGGTGATCACGTGGACCAAACGTTAATTTCCTCTAGTTTGATTTTCTGGAGACAGAAAGGTTGGAATTAATAATAATAATATTTAGCACTGCGTCTTACTACCCATTCGGATTATACGCTTTAAGTACTAATTACGCTAATGGATTAGAAATTGGGAAGGTTGAATTAGAGGAAGTGAACCCGCATTTGCGTGGAGGTAGAGTGGAAAACCATTTAGGAAAAACCACACCCAGTTCACCCGACCGAGATTCAAACCTCGATCTCCCCGTCCTCAGCAGTCGGGCCCAACACGACAAGCGCGTTAGCCAACTACGCCACTGAGGCGGGTAAGGTTGGAATTAAAATACGTACTGGTCGGGTGTTCCGATTTTTATTTTACCTAAATATAGTTTTACCACTTTCTTTCCATACAAATACGGGTACATTTACTCTGTATGTCACCCTTGTCCTACTCGTATATATTACAATAGTGTATTAGATGTATGGATTCTGGTGGGTAGTAAGACGCGTATCAGAAAAAAAAAATCAATTTTTCACTTAAGGAAATCTGGCCATCCTTCATATTTGACATTCAAATGGGTGGGGGAAGATACGATTTACCGTACATACTTGAGTACTTACTTTTAGTTTTAAAATAAATACTTAACAATTTTGTTTTATTTTTACAAAATATTATGAAACGGTTGCAATGGTCTTAATTTAACTGTTTTTTTTTTTCAATTTAGAATTTAAAAAAACCGCAACACGATGCGACGCCTGGTTCGAGCTGTATATAATTTTCTTTTAGCATCGCATCTTACTACCTGTTCAAGATATACGGATGTGTATGAATTACATTAATTATTTGGGGATGAGGAAGGTAGAAAACCATTTAAGAAAAAATCCTCAGTACACCCGACCAAGATTCGAAACCCAACTCCTCTGCCATTGGCGATTAAGTCTATTACGAGACCATGAGGCCGCCAAAGCAGATCCAAATGTATGATAAAACGAAAAGAAAGTATTTTTTTACCATAGTCATCAGGTTAAAATCTGGGCACTGAAACTTTAGAAATGCTTTGTAATAAATAGTGAATTTGTTAACTTTTATTTTGAATAAATCATGAAAAGTTAACAAGACTATAATTCTTCCAGATAATTAGCTCAGAAAACTTTTTTTGTAATCTAATGGGTGTACATTTAGCGTCGGCATATTCTATTAGGGTTTGAATAGTAGCTCCACTGTAAACGTTGCTATAATCAGATTATCTCAAGTTCCCATTGTACAAGAGGGTAATGGTAGGTCGGGCAAACTTTAACAGAACATACAGCCCAGAGGAACAACTTGGCATGTCTCGATTCCCGCTTTTCATTAAGGTACGAGTATAGTGAACGTGAGACACCGTTTTTGTAGCTTTAAAAAAAAACTTTTTTGTTGTTGTTGCCAATATAAATAAAATATTACTTCAGTAGAAGTATAGAGTTTAATTTTCTTCACATATTAATATCAACAGTTGTTTAATATTTGTTATAAGCATTGCGGCATTAGATGACAAACTTTTTAAATGAAGATGATGATTATTATTGTTATTATTATTATTATTATTATTATTATTAGCACCGCGTCTTACAACCCGTTCGGGTTATACGCACTTACGCTAATGTGTAATGGTAGGGTGATTGTGAGATGAAATGGTGGACCTACAGTTTAACGTGGAATCCGAACCACGGTGGAGGCCTGGTATTCTACACATTCATAAGTTGTGATTAATACACGTCTTGTCAGGGGTGAAGGGACCGAGGATTGAACCCCGGACCCCAGCACAGAATTCCAACACCTTACCCCTAGACCACCAGGTGACCCGTTTAAATGAAGAGAAAAAATTGTGAATAAATTTCTAGACACTGCCTTTAACTCACTTAAAAATTAAATATTATAAATTTCTCTATCTATTTTGGAATATGGGGATTTTTTTAAGTGTACAAAATGAATTAATATGTAACGTTGATAGACATCAACATTACAAGCATGAAAGATATACTGGCGAATGAACACTATTTCAACAACACCGAAGAATAAACAATATTGTACTCACCAAGAAGTGCCCCGTTTCTCGGCTAGTGTGTCTCGACTCTCGTTAAACAACATCCCTGTTCGCGAGCACTTTTATGCACCGAGTGTGAAAAAAGACTAAACGAGTGAAAGGTGTGGCACATTGAGCGTGAGGTCGCCCGTTGCCTCATGGGAATAACCTCGTGATAGACACGTGATGTTCTACGCGCCCCTCCAATGATCTAGTTGTTTCCTTTGGTGACTTACAACCCCTTCCCTCTGTTCCGTGTGATTGTTCTTTGATGTTCTTTTGTTTCCCCTATGTTCCCCTCCCCTCAGAGAATAACGGTTTATATACGGGTTCTGTTTGTATTGTAAACTCACTTCTTGAATCAACCGTGTCGCTAGACACTTGCTCTAGGATGGGATTTTTTCCCAAGGTATATACAAAATTAATTGTGGGCTTACTTTGTTATTTTGGGTTAAATCACTATTTTTTGTAAACATGATGAATTACGTAGCCCAACGTGTCGTAATATATTTTATTACAGGTTAAATGTATTATTGGGAGTTTTTGCCCTTCCGGCGTGGTAAATAATGGTTAAAACCATGAGGGACATTATCTCTTTGTATTTTTTTGATCTTACATCTTTAAAGGCGTAATGCCTGGATAATATGGGAAATGTTTATAGCCCTTAAGGCTAAATATTGTTTATACTTATTTTTTATGGCTAAGTCCATGATTTACTATCTCCTCTAAAGATAGATTTTGGTTGCCATAAATAGTTGTGTTTTTTAAATTGAATTTTCTAAGTCATATGATTGAATCCGATTTTGAAACGCGGATTGTTGGCCTGTGGCAGCTAGTTATTGTTATTATACTGAGGGTTGCCGCGGAGACCCATAGAGAAGTTATATATTAATCTTGGAAATAATTGTTAGGACAAATGTTGTAATGGCAACGGTACAACAGTATTATCATGGGCATAACCCTGTTTTCATATATCCATATAAATATATATATTTTTATTTATTGTTACCTATATTCATATATATATATATATATATATATATATATATATATATATATCTATTGTTATATTTTTCAAATAAATATTTATTTACTTCACATGCGATCTCTAATTTACTATTGCAGGTAAAAAAAGTCATTGTCTTTACTCTAAGGATTTTCGCCTCTTTTCCCCCCTTGACTGATAGTACAAAATAACGGGTGATGGTTGGGAAGGCTTCATGACAGCAAATTGTTGTATAGGTCAGACTGAAGACCTATTCGCATTTATGTGGTCCTACTGCTCTTCTGCAATTAATCATTTGCTATTTTTTTTAAGGCCCTCTTTAGTTTATGTATATGTGCGCGTGTCGTTATCCATTAGAGGAGAAGGAGGGCGGTACAAATAATAACAATTAAATGTTTAGTATAAATTATTATAATAAATTAAATAAAAATATATTAGGTGCTTGCAATCTTAGATATTTTTAGCACCGCGTCCTACTACCTTTCAGGTTAAACACATATGCACTGATTACGCTTGTAAGTCCTGGATGAGGAAGGTTCAATTTACAGGAAGTGTACCAAAATTTGGGTGGAAAGAGAGAGTGGGAAACTATCTTAAGGAAAAACCACACTCAGTATATCCGACAGGGATCAAACCCCGGCAGTCTAGTATATTGTGAGAGTGAAGGTCTAGGCCATGCGGCCAACGAAGTGAGCCTAGGTATTATTTTTGATTCTATTGAAAACTGATTTATTGCACCATAACTAAATAGACGGTATTTTATTATAAACATATTTGTAACAGAATTGTTTTTATAGTCGCAACTACTGCTTGGTGTAATCTTTACTTATTATTTACGTTAATCCTTTCGTCTCTTTCCTCTCCCGCTCCCAACCCCTTTAAATTATATTACGTTCTCGTTGAATTTGGCAATGAAAAATGAAAGTAAGGTCATACCATTTTTCTACACTAATACAAAAAAGATGAAGTCAATCCCGTAACTCTTTTCCAACCTATGAGAAAAGATTTATGACGCGGTTTCATGGCTAGGGGCTATTCCAATATATTTTATCCTCCCTAAAAATAGAAGAAGAATCATTTTATCAAAAGAGGTTCGAAGAAAGGAAATCTTACTCTAGAAGTAAGACGTGAAGGAAGTGGAAAAAAAAAAATCCTTTGTTTAGATGTGACCATACAATGTATGGGCATTCTTAAAAACTATCTGGTAAAAATAAAAAAAGGAAATATCTAAATAAATTACAATATTTTCAATATGAAGTTAGACCTAATTATGGAACAAAATTATAATTTGGGTAATTACTATATTAATAAATATAATAATAATAAAATATATTAATGCACCACGTCTTACTACCCGTTCGGGTTATACACTTTAAGTACTAATTACGCTAATGGATTAGTAATTGGGAAGATTGAATTAAAGGAAGTGAACCCGCATTTGCGTGGAGGAGAGTGGAAAACCATTCAGAACCCCCCCCCCCCAGTTCACCAGCCCTGAGATTCGAACCTCAATCTTCCCTCCTCAGCAATATAGCTCAACACGACTAGCGCGTTAGCCAACTACAGCCACCGAGGCTGGGTTGGTAATTCATACTGATATGTATTGTACTTACTCTGGTGATAAAAATAATATATTATATTTGTTTCTGGAAGTATTCTTTTTAAAAATGTAAATTTAATGTAGTTCTAATTTTTAATCTTTAACAAAATGTATTTTATCATTCAATTTAAACTTACAATTTAATATTGATATGATATATTTAAATTAGTTATTTTTTCTATTGATTTGGTCTAAATTTAAATTGAGCTCCCAGCTTCCACAAATTGCAGTATTGTTAATTTATAGGATTGTTAAATATTTACATACTTACAAACACATAGTCTGAATATTGTGAACAATACTTTTAAAAGAATCACAAAGCTCCCTAATACGCGTCTAGGTTACTCAATTTAGCTACGCTATTGGTGAATGAATGAGGAAGAAAAAGCTTAAAGAAACTGTACCCACTTTGTGTTATGGCATTTAGGGAACCAATTATGACCCAGTGGGACTTGAAACTCTACTTCCTCATCACGGGTCAAACTAGACTAGATGAGCTTGACATTCATTCCGTGTGATAGTATTAAAACTGTATGGGGGAGTCAGTTCTATAACTCCAAGACTATGGTCCTTATAGATTTGAAACTTGGCATTCTTAAAAAGGGACTCTACATATTTCTTTATTGTTAGTGTGTATATTGATTTCGAAAGGTCAAAAGTATTATTATCGTATATAGTTACATTTGATAACAAATAATTTATAGCTCAGGCTTGAACTTGCGACCCGCCTCGGTGGCGTAGTTGGCTAACGCGCTTGTCGTGTAAAGCTCGACTGCTGAGGACGGGGAGATCGAGGTTCAAATCTCGGTCGGGTGACCTGGGAGTGGTTTTTCCTAAATGGTTTTCCACTCTCCCTCCACGCAAATGCGGGTTCACTTCCTATAATTCAACCTTCCCAATTCCTAATCCATTAGCGTAATTAGTACTTAAAGTGTATAACCCGAACGGATAGTAAGACGCGGTGCTAATTATTATTATTATTATTATTGAACTTGCGGCCCGCGAGCCACTTGTGACCCCCGAGTACGTGGGGTGTGGATCGACAGATCAAATAGAAATACTTCAAGTTTCAAAAATATATAACAAACCAGGCTTTTGTTTTTATTATATTTGGGCATTAGGCCCTATTAATTTCATGTGTGTCATCAGGAAATGCTCTAAGAACTTATGCGGCCCTCGGTCGTGAAAGGGTTGGACAATAGACGTGCCTGCTGTTAACAGTAATCAAGATATTTCTTGAGAAATATTTTAACTATTTTTTTTTAATATTTGACCAAACAAGAGAATATGTATTTTAGAATATCACCTTTATAATAATTACTCATAAATACAGCCTGCTGTTGATTTGTGAGATCGAATATATTTTCTTTCCCATATGGTCATACTTATAATCTAGCTATTATCTAAAATCAGTTTTTTTAAACATCCATTACAAAGATGGGCAATTTAGGAGGTCATAAATAATGTATTTAATTATCAGTAGTGATTTTGTTATCAATAACATTTCACTAAAGGTATTTGTAAAGAAAGTACCCTGATAAAATATTTATTTTCTTAAATCTCGTAATATTAAATGACACCAAAATTATTTGCCTTAAAAGAATCAAATTTTAATTAAAACAGTGTTTGAGCTGCACAGCTTTAACAAGATTAGTTATAATACACCATTAACAACCGTTGTTGTAAAAGCTAAAAAAAAACCATGTATTTTATCAGAGTTTGTTCATAAAGCGTTGTTAAACAAGTTAATGGTTGTTAGAAACAAAAACCGCAGTGTTCTTAATGGCTCTAATTAAAACGTGTCTGACGTCTAAAAATATTTACAAACTTTAATCACACACACAATTTTTTTTTACAAAAGCACTCTAAAGATTAGAGAATCTTATAATCGTTCCACTATTTCTAAAGATTTTGTAATTTTTTTCTGTATCGAATTTAAAAGCAAGAAAATGTATTCCATCTTATTATATTTAGATATATGGCTTTAATTTGACACCTCTTTGATAAATACGTTGATCTTTTATCATTGTTGGTAATTGTTTGTAAAATAAATTTTACAAATGTTTTGATTCATTACGATCTTTATAAAGTCGGGATTCTAAAGTGTATAAATACGTTGTTGTTTACTATTTATTTTGAAAATGGTGGAATTTTTGAAGAAAAGATTAGTCATATTTAAAGAAACTCAGTATTATTTATAAAATGAAAATGTTTAATTTCATAATGATGTAATAAACTGGCTGCACTTAAGATAGTGAAAACGTAAAAAGTTCTTTATTTACTTTGTCCTTCAATAAACCATTTAGATCAGAGGTCTTCAATACATAGCACGCGGGCCACTTGCGGTCCGCCTTAACATTTTTTGCCCCCACCCCTGCTCATTAAAATTAGAAACTGTAAGTTAATACCTTTGGTTACTTAGGTAGAGATGTGAAAAAGGTATCGATACTTTACTAATATCTATATTTTTCTTTCGATACTAGTATTTTACTCGGTCATTTTCCTGATATTAGTACTCTCACTCCGGTATCGAAATAAACTTTTTTGTTATCTTCACTCATTTTGGGATTAAGTGTTTACTATGGTTAAAAAAGGGTATAAAATAGATTGAAAAATTTAATACTAATCATATTCAGCTATTAAATAACTTTCCATCAGCTACATTTTCATAGATATTTTGAAAGCTGGTATGGTAAAACCTTTTATAATATTCATTAAACAATACTATCTATCATACCCCCCAAGTTCTAACACATAACATAGACGCGATAGACCTAAATATACAATAAGATGGTTAAATCATAATTTTCAGCGTTTAAATAAATATGAAAATTCAATTACTATTATTCAAAAGTTGATTTAAAAAAAATATCTTTCCAGATTAAGATTTCGATGCTTTAGGTGGGATGAAAGGAAGCGTGGGTTTAGGCAATATGCTTTTCAGTGTTTATGTAAAGAAAAACTTTTTTTGAAAATAAATCAAATATTTAACTCAACATTTCTTGAATATTGGTTATAGGAATAATAGTATTTGAAGATAAACTTTATAATGTTGGAGGAAAATTCCTGTTCAATTTGTATTTAATTTACTTAAAAAAATATTCAAGAAATATTGAGAATACTAAGAGTAGAAAATGAAACCAACAAATCTATTGAGGCAATTTTTTTATTTTGGTTATGAAATTAGTAAAAGTACGGCTCTAAGCTCAAGTTTTCTTCGACCCATTTTTAAATGTTTTAATGCATCTAGCCACACATATGAAGGGTACCTACACAGAAAAAAGGGGTTAAGTCACATTAAACATCTTTTCCAGGACAATGTATTTTAAATTTCTAATCCCATAAAGACCTAAGCCTATATTTTTTTAAAATTAATTTAAATATGGCAGAAACCACTTTAAACCATGTAATGATACTGATTTGGACCCCTCTCGTATATTAAAAAGTCATGGATGAAATGCATTTTTCTTTAAAATATTGTATGTAAGATATCCTTTCAATACTTCATCCATGGAGAATCACGCGCTTTTCAGAAATAATGTTAAAGGTTTGCACCATTAAACTTATTATTTTCTTTCTTTCTTCCCAATAGGAAGATAGCCTTCACAACATTGTCGACAGGACTTTCTATTAGTTGATTTTGACATTGGTGACAAGAGGTCCAAGAGGCAAGGGGTAGGTCATATATAAGCCGCTTGTGGGTATGAATATATAGTAGTAACATAAATCTAAACAGCACATGGTACTCAAAACACAGAATGTGTAATGTCACAGAAAAATAAACTGTAGTTCAAATAAAACTGTATCAACTAATATTATATCTTCAGTGCCGAAGGTGAAATCATCTTAATAAATCGTGTGCAACATTGAAAGTCTTATTTATTTTATTAAAATAAAAATCATAAGTAATCAGATCGTATAACCGCGTGAGTGCGCAGTAAGGCATGCTCGCGTCGACATCATAGAAAAGAAATGACATAAAGAAATTAGCGTTCGATCACGGGGCTATAGATACCAATTATCTCATCAAACAACAAATATATTTAATTAGTTCTCGATCACGGGGCAATTATCAGCTAATTAAAACAACATATCCAAATCTTCATAATTAGCGCCCATCACGCACACAATTCCATAACGTTTTAATTGGCACACAATGCGGAATGATCAATTT
Organism: Timema cristinae; assembly: GCA_039000515.1. NCBI lineage: Eukaryota > Metazoa > Arthropoda > Insecta > Phasmatodea > Timematidae > Timema > Timema cristinae. Next base: position 37,347,635 of record JBCFYV010000935.1, on the reverse strand, counting down.
AATAACATTTTAATTGGCGCTCGATCACGCAGCTATAAATACCACTTATCTCACAATATAATTCAATAACGTTTTATTCGGTGCTCATCTCGGGATGAGAACACTATAATTGGAGCCCAATCGCGGGGAATAATAATTCCGTATCGTAATAATTGGCGCTCGATCACGGCGCTATAAATACCAACATAATTCCATAACACTTTAACTGACGCCCATCGCGGGCCAAGAACGTTTTAACCATAGTATAAAGCGCATTAGAAAGGTCCCAGGATTTTATAACAAATAGCACAACCAGCTCAGTTTGAATTAAAATTGAACCTTTCCCATTTCTCCCTATACTCTTCATATTAAAAGATAATCTTAAATTATATAGTGCTTTGAGTATTAAACTTTGTGACTTTCATAATTGAAGTGTAGTAAGTGTGTGAATATAAATAATGTGTGTAGCTAAATTCTTTTTGATAACATCTAAGGAAGGGTGAGAGGAACGCGAGACTAAGTTCCTACTTTTAACAAAGTGTTTATAAAATTATGTAACAATAAAATATATATATATAAACATATTTATGAATACCAACAATTATAAACATGAATTTTAATGAGATTAAATAAAAAGAATATGATAAAATACATTTTAATCAAGATGAATAATTAAGAAGCTACATTAAACTACTACAGATATTTAAAAAAATGAGTGTCTGAAACCAATTTAATATATTCTTTTCATTTCCAGAGTAAGTACAGTACGATATATATTATATATATTGTATATATAATATATATACAATATATATAATATAATATATACAAAATATATAATATATAATATATATACAATATATATCATATATATAATATATAACAATATATATATATATCTAACTAAGGTATTCACTTCTAATATTTATGAGGTTATTTTAAATAATATAAAAAATGATCTACTATAACTCTTACTCATTCAAGTTATTGTTTATTGATAACCGTGCGAGTCTCGTGTTTGGGCGGTAACCGGAAAACACGATTCCAGCCCAAATTAAAGTGAATCATAAATAACAAGATTACAACAGTTGGCAATAAATCGCAAATTATTTGGCTGCACAGCAATCAGGAGCTTAGAAATAAAATTTCCAGTACATCCATGCCAAATGTTTTATAAATTCCACATGCCCACGGGGTGACCTGGTGGTCTAGGGGTAAGGTGTTGGACCTCTATGCTGGGGTCCGGAGTTCAATCCTCGGTCCCGGCACATATTTATCTGATTCCCAAACCCTTCCTTCACCTCTGACAAGACATCTTGTGAATGTGGGGAATGCCAGGCCTCCACCGTGGTTCGGATTCCACGTTAAACTGTAGGTCCTCCATTTCATCTCAAAATCACCCTACCATTACACATTAGCGTAAGTGCGTACAGCCCGAACGGGTAGTAAGATGCGGTGATAATAATAATAATAATAACACATGCCCACATTGAGGTAGATATTTTTGCTCTTGAAGAATATACCCTTTGGCCTTTTCATCAATTTTATTCATGTAAGTAAACCTCTTTTTTAAACAAATTATTCTTATTTAATAATATTAAGCGTTTGTTTGAGTTATTTTTTAAACCGAATATAATTTGTGGGAAATAAAGTGCTCTAAGCAGGTTTATAATGTCATCAAATAAATATGATAAAATTGTAGATAAATGAGGAACAAATAAAATGGAAAATAACAAAAACATATTTAAAAAAAAAAAAAACTCAAAATTTACACAAGGAAGACTATATGTGCATAAAAATCTTTGTAAAAATATTTTTGGGTTTTTACTTTTATTTGTTTTTAATTTTTATACAATTCTATCATATTTATTCAATTAAATATTTTAAACTTATAAAAGTATGGAAAATATAAACAAAGATAATTAGGTCAAACCCGTACTGGTGGGCGTGCTGATGAAGACGTCGGTCTCATCTTGTGATGGAAAGGTCTGGGTTCAAAGATGCTTTTTTTCTTGAAATGGCTTCCCACTATACTTTCTTGAAAATGCGGGAACACCTCTTCTAAATTAAGTCCACCCAATAATCCTTACTTCACCAGTGTAAATATGCAGATAGACCAAACGGGTGGAAAGAAATAAGTGGTGATCAAAATAAATAGCACCCCTCCAAAGAGAAAGCCCGATAAAAAGCAGAATATAAAGTGTCTTGTCATGAACCTGTGACACCAAAAAACAAATCAACTATTTCTCCAGCAATGATTGTGAGGCAGAACGAATATATCTGCGGTCTGTACTTCTCGTATCTTCAGTTCCATTCCAGTGAACATCGCCAAGTTTTTATGTTAACAAGTCAGCATTCAGACAAAAAAAAAAGAAGAAAAATGGAAGGGAAACCCTTAGCCCAATGCTCTTTAAATATAGCGGGTATCTAGTAATACTTGAATATAGTAAAAAGAATATTTTAGAAAATGAAAACACATATTTTCGCTGTCATCATTGATCACATTTTTCTTAAACACAAGAACGGTTATAAAAGTATTTGTATATAATAGTTTTTAGGCCTGTCTATGACCGGTTGATTAAGATATTAACCAACATAGCAAACTCTAACCATCAATTTATTGCACAAGCAAGATTGACCTTTGTCTGTAAAAAAATATTAATTTTTTGTCAGTTATTAAGTAAGAGTGGCTTAAGCGAAGGGGGAATTAGAATAATTATTTTTTTATAGAATAAAAACAATTGAAAATCTGGCTCCGTTAGGTTCTGTCCCTTGATCCATACAATGAGTGTGCAAAGTTTCATCTTTATAATTACATCAAGGGGCTTCTGGAGGAAGTGGATACACATATTAGGAAATTAAATCCATTAGAGTCGCGATTATCCGGCCATAAAGGAGTGACGTTCCAGGCCTCCTAACGGAAAAGCCGGATAGTTTGGAATCCAAGTATAAATAATTTTCAGTATGGGTTAAAAAAAAATGCTCACAGAACATATCACTTTGTTTTAATATAATCTGCACACTTTCTATATAAAATTGGAATACGGTAATTGTAGGGGGAGAGGGGGGGCAGTACAGTTTTATTTTATTTTAGAACGAACTTGTTAACACCGAGAGCAGGGCCGGATAATTGCGGCTCTAGAGTATATATTATTATTATTATTATTATTAGCACCGCGTCTTACTACCCGTTCTGGTTGTATGCACTTACGTTAATGTGTAATGGTAGGGTGATTGTGAGATGAAATGGAGGACCTACATATTAACATGGGATCCGAACCACGGTGGAGGCCTGGCATTCCCCACATTCACAAGTTGTGATTAATACACGTCTTGTCAGAGGTGAAGGAAGGGTTTGGCAATCAGATACATTTGTGCCGGGACCGAGGATTGAAACCCCGGACCCCAGCAAAGAAGTCTGACACCCTTACCCTAGACCACCAGGTCATCTCTAGAGTATATAGGTTCATAGGTATTTATATTGTACCAGTGGATTGTTCAAGTGATGGTTGCAGATTATCGCGCTAGTATATATTCGAAACCTTTTATTGCTAAAAGTATCATAGATTGAGCCCTCACTCGACTTTCAAGTTAAAGCTTAACTCGTTAAAGGCAATCATTTTTAAATTAATTTTGAGCTTTTGATGTTTAATTTAAGCAAAATTTAGGTTATATTTTCCCCCTTCACACCACGATTAGAACTTTAAAACATCCCCTATTTCAGCTATCTAATTTACCGAGGAAAAAATTATCCAAATTAGAGTTTCCATGGTGATTTAAGCAAAAAATGATTGTACAGATGAGTTATTTCGCACACAGCATAAAAGCTAACAATTCACTAAGAAAATTTGGTTTTTGTTAAAAACTTCTATTCGATCCGCTATTCTGGACCATTAAACTTTAAAATGAGTGTTCGTCTGTCTAAATCGTTTCAGCCGTTTTCTCGTAATTCATTCACAGGAAATTGGCTATTGGAATTATTTAAATATTGGAAGTGACAGTATTTTTCATCACCAAGTTATACGATTATGTGCTAATTGTGCTAATCACGCTAATCACGCTAATGGGCTCAGGATGAAGAGGGATGAATTTAGAGGAAGTGTTCCGCATTTGCATGGCGAGAGATATTGCGAATACATTTAGGGAAAACCACCTTTACTACACACGACTGGAATCGAATCATAATCTCCCTGTGGGCAGCAGTTGTTACAGGCCTGTCCAACTGGCAGCCCTTGGTAGAATATTTTGGGACCCGCAATGCAATAGAATTTTTTTTTTAATGTAACTTCATCCAGGAGTTCCTTAAGCATGATCAGTCGTAAATTTTTTGAAATTTATTATATGTATTATTTGCTGTATTGTACTGTATATCCATTATTATTATACTTTTAATGTAATATATTAGTTATTAGTCTATAATAGGCCTATCATGTAGCATTTGTTTGTTTAATTTATTCGAAAATTGAAAATACCATATACTCTTGACAAATATTATATATTATTATACTATTATTATTAGCACCACCTCTTACTACCCATTCGGTTTAAACGCACTTACGCTAATGTGTAATGGTAGGTTGATTGTGATATGAAATGGAGGACCTACAGTTTAACGTGGAATCCGAACCACGGTGAGGCCTGGCATTCCACACATTCACAAGTTGTGATTAATACACATCTTGTCTCTTGACAATATTTCTATACTATATTAATTTTAAAAATATATTTTCACTTGGATTTTAGGTCATATCAATTATCAAAATAATTACAAAATATTAATTAGATTAGATTAAAAATTCAAACAATTAATCTCAAATCAAACAAAATAACTTAGTAAAAAAAATCATCAGATTTTCTGTTTAAGAATATCAACTAAAAAAATGAAGTTAATATTGTATGGACCTAATTTCCACGCGTGCACACTGTATAGGAATATAAAATGAGGCCCTTAGCTAACTTCAAGTTGGTCAGCCCTGGTCTAATCTATTGCAAGAGTAGTGCCTTAGATCATGCGACCACCGAAGTGGGTTAGACATATTAAATTTGATTTAGTAACTGTAAAAATGTCAAAAAAGTTGCTTCATACTAAATAGTACTGTACCAATACTAATGTGTATACGTTGCTTGATTGGTAGTTCATTTGTTTACTTGCTGGATAAAGGTGAGGATCTATAGAACGCGAAAGAAAGCAAGTGATTTTTCAATCTTTATATCAAAACTTCTTTTAGTCAAAATAAATAAAATATTGCTCTAGTAGAACCGGAGTTTAATTTTCTTTGCATGGTGAACTCAACAGTTTTAGAATATCTCTCAAAGGTGTACTGGAATTTAATAAAAACTTTTTCTCTTTATTTAAAATTTGGTCATCTAATGCCATGCTCATGATAGATATTTAACATTTATTGTTGATATCACCATGTGAAGAAAATTCAACTCTATGTATGTAATGAGGCAATATTTGATTATTTTGACCAAAAAAAAGTGTTTCTATAGAAAATTCTAAGGTGCTGGTCTTTTCTCGCGTTACCTACATCCCCATTTTTAGATTTCCTTGTAGGCTAGATTCCAGTTGGGGCTAAAAAATGATATACCACCAATGACCAATGGAGCTTGCTTCTTAACAGTAATGACAGGGCGTTATATCTTGTCATAAAATTAAGCTAGTTGATAAATCTTTCGATGATATAATCAGCTGGTTTAAAGATTGTATTAAATTCCCTTAGTGTAAAATATGTAAGCATTTATCAACAATCCTGACAAATAGTTTAGGAATTCTGTTTTGATACAAGACACATAATGAGGGTGTCTAAAAATAATGTTTAGGTGTTCGTTCTGATTGCCGTAATTTCTAGCTCATAGGGTGGTGTTACATTAAAGGCGTAGCTAGTTTGTAAGTCGTGCTATGATGTAATAGTAAATTTAGAAATCTCAAGCTAAATTCCTTGGTAGTATTATTATCATCAGTAGTGATATTTTATTTAGAGATTTCATTATTATTTTTTTATTTGGTACGAAGACGAACATGTGCATTTATTATATTTGTTAAGATTGAATGAGGTTTTCCACTACACAGTTGAAATATCTGCTAGTAAATTATATATACCATTTACACAATATTCTTGATTACATCACCCAGGGGGATGGGGAGTGAGCAATACATATGAATTAAAGGAAAAATTTACAAGCTGAAAACTCAGAAACTAAAATTAATATTTACTTTTATATAATAAATTAGTATATTTAGATAATCAAATTTAAATATACATGATAGCAAACTTTCAATGTATGTAAATAAATATTCCATAGTTCAAATTGTAATATTTTACTTTTAAAAACATCCCTGCAAAGACTGAAGTAGTATCTAAAGAGGCAAATATGGTAGTATATAAAAGTGTGTTGACGCCAGCATAGTTTTATGGATGTGAGTCGTGGGTTTGTCAGTAGAAACATAAGAGCAAGGTGAATGCGGTTGTAACGAGATATCTAAGAAATGTACAATATGTGGAAAAGCTCGTATGGACGGAATCAGTAATGAATGGGTGCTAAAGGAGTGCGGTTTGAAAGGGAATCCAATACGTCAATGTGAAAGAAGTGTATACGTTGGTTTGGACATGTTGAGAGGATGAGTGTGGATAGAATGACGAAGCAAATATATGAAGGTATAGTGTGTGGATCGATCAAAAGGAAGGAGCAAGACATTTAAGACGTGGCTAAATGTTTTAGATGAATGTATTAAGAAGAGAAACATTAAGAGTTTTAAGAATAAAAGAGCATGTCTGAATAGGGTGTGTGGATGTTGTTGAAGCGAAAGGAGTTGGCATGGATAGACACTTGTGGAGAAAGAATCAAACACAGCCTAGTTTTTTTTTTTTTAGATATGCACAGTTTCTTGCCTATCCCGTGAGATAATAGAGTATGTGTGTATGGATAGATACAATTTGGTTAATTAAAAGACAGTGCTGTATAATTTTTCAGTCTACATAAATATGTATAGTAGATTACATTAAATTTAGTTATTTATTTTTAAATTATTATTATATGATAAAATATGTTATTAAAAGAGGACAATTTTTTTCATGTTTGGTGCAACATGCACACGATCTTTCACGCTGGCTAAGATAATATATAGCTCATAACCAGCTTTAAAACTAGCTTAACTATGGGTTTCATAATCTATACATTAAAAAAAAATCTCTATTTTCTCTCTATAAGAACTTGGTATTAATTTTTATTCCTCATTGTCATGTTTTCAATATTAATTTCGTGTAATCTTGTTAATTAATCCCATTCAGTAAAGTGAATTATCTCAAAATAAAAAAAAATAAAAAAAGTATGAGAAGATGCCCTTTAAATACCACCTGGATGGAGGATGGGTTTGAAAAGGAACTTGGGGACCGTAAATCCATCGCTACTGATTTTGCTGTGGCGTTAATTTCACCCTCGCACATATTGCAAATTCGCTAAATCAATTAGATGGCTCCGGCACCTCGTTGGTAGTCTAACCAATAACTCAACCCCTGGGGTACCATCCGTCTTTCTCCCTCCCCCGTGTCCCTAACCCCAACCATCGCCCCTTTTACTAGCTTGGAGCGGATTAGGGCATATAATTTATTCATGACTTCTATTTTATTTCCGGTTCCAATAGCCCTAACTACTTGGTATTCTTTACTTTGTCAATTCTCAATTCTTGGTGGATTTTCTTGAGATTGAAAATTTCAAGACAAATGGATATAACCTTGGAGTTTGCGCTTGTGAATAATTAGATAATACGATCTGGAACATTATACATTTTTTAATTATATATATCGTAGATAAAAGGTGTAAGCTAATATAACTAAAGGTTTATTAAAAGTAACACATTTTTTCATTTGAACTGTGCATATTATGTTTACATTTTAATGAGCATTGTAGCAAAGCATAATTTGAAAATATAAATGAAAATCTTGGGAAATTTCATGCTATTTAGTATTAACAAATTTGTAAATGTGAAATATTAAAACTTAATGTTTTAAATAATAAATAATTCATAGACCCAAAAATTCCTTTGTTACCATACATTTATGAAAACTTAAAAATCATAATAAACGATCCGGTTGCTTTACTTAAAGAAGTTCACGAACACAATTAAAATTAATATTAACTGAAGCTCTTATAATTGTTGTAGCATATAGTACACTATTACTCCGAGCCCTTAATATAAAATGAAGTTAATGTTTATTAAACGATTGGTTTTTAAAGCAAATTTATTTTATATAGATGTTGGGAGCCAAAAAGGGACCAACAGTTATTATTTAAATGTATGCGGGCTCTCCCATCATCGATGAACTGGCGACATAACAGATAACATATTTTATTATAAAACTACATTATTACATTTTGATTTAATTCGAATTTTTAAGCTTGCTTGTTATTGTGCGTGAATCAAGCACCTATATACTTATAACACAATTACAATCAATTTTGTTTTTCAGAATTTCTCCTGTGTTTTTTTAAATCCTATATCTTACTACCTGTTCAGGTTATACGCACACTTTATTTTAAAATATTTACTTACTCTATGACATTAGAAACTCGAAAGTTAATTTGCTACAATTTCAAAAGTATGCCACCCATCCCTATATTGAGCTAGTTATATCCGGTCTCCCTCATTACACCTTATCTCTATCTTTAGCTAGCTCTATCCCAGTCCCCCTCATTACACCCTAATCTCTATCTTTAGCTAGCTCTATCCAGTCCCCTCATTACACCTATCTCTATCTTGAGCTATTCTATCGGTCCCCCTCATACCCTATCTCTATCTTGATAGCTCTATCCGTCCCCTCATACACTCTATCTTATTTTCTATCGGTCCCCTCTTCATTATCTTACTACTAGCTTTCCAGTCATTAGACCCTACCTTCTGAGATTCTATCGCACACTCTATCCTCAGCGTCCCCCCATCACCTACCTTCTTGAATTTCCTCATTACATTATTGCGTCTATCGGTCCTACCATCTTATACTAGTCTAATTCATCCCATCGTGATGTCCGGTAGGTCATTACCACTAGTTTTCTCAAACCAAAGTAAATTCAGGCTATTCTACTATCCTCTGTGAGCACACTAGTTCTAGTCATTCTACCTAACATTCGCACACCGAATCTACGAGACTTGATTAAACTACCTAACGCTTCTGTGGGAAATTTCCTCAACATTTATGACGTCATAATCTCCACCTCTTGAGTATAAATACTGAGGATAGCCGGAGGGGTAGTAAGACGTGGCAAAAAAAATCAAGCCATTATTATTTGTCGGCCAGATAGTCTCTTCTTTATTAAATTCTCAGACATTTAACTCAGTCGCTCGTGCGTCCCCTTTGATTTTTTTTAAAAATCTCGTCTTACTACTGTTCAGTTTACACGCCAATGTACTAATTACTCTAAAGGAAGGTTTAATTAAAAATAAGTATACCCGAATTTGCGTGGAGCAAGTGTGGAAAACAATTGAGGAAAAATCACCCCCGGTACACCCGACCGGGATTGAACCATGGTCTCCCAATCTTCAGTACTCTTTTATATTGCAAAAAGTAGTGCCTTAGATCATACGGCCACCAAAGTAGGTCCTTTAATCTTATAACCCCGGTTTCCTTCCTAGCATGGCAGATAAAAATACAATTTGTGAAATTCGGCATTTCCTTTTTATAGTGATACATTTATGGCCAGCGAACAAAAGGTTGTGTATGTCCTAGAATTAAATAAATTTGTAGGTCATATTTTAATAAAATCTTTTAAAAAAAGGCACTTTAAATATACTTAATTAAATAATGATACTTATATCGGGATGCATCTGAAAACTAATAAGTGACATGTAAGCCTATATGTATATGTATATTATACGTACGTGTGCCGCATTTCACTGCTCTGTGAGCTTTGCTGACATACCCGTTGAAGGTCATGGGGTAATAAAGATCAATAAATACAGTAGCAACCCCAAAAGCTTTGATGTTTACCTTTTAGTGGAAGAACAACACCATTATCCTTCTTTTGGCAAGAACGGCTCATGTATTTATTTATGTCTACCTGCTTTCATGCCCTAATGTAAATTATGTTGTCCTCATGTAACAAAAGTTTATACAAACAGTATTAAAAGTTAATTTAGATACATTCAAAGAGGCTGATGTGCCTCTCTGTTCTGGCAGCCTTCTTTCCTTCGCACTTGCACCGGCCGCTTCACCCTCCCTCCCTACTGCCGGTCCGGCCCACAGTCCATGTTGTCTGAGCCGTCCGTGACGCTCTTACCTCTATAATCAACTCCCTTCTTCCTATTGGCTCGCTTGGCGGCCAATAGCACTTTCGTTTTCCCGAACCAATGGGAAGCTCCCTCTTCTCTGATTGGACCAGGCCAGGCAGCAGCGGAGGGTATATAACCCGGTGAAATCTGGATTCGAGTGGAGTGGTGAGCCAACCTTGGGGAACCACACTCATACGAAAGAGCCAATAAATCGTCGTTTGCAGCAAGTGTCATCGCTATTCTCATTCCACCGCAATCTACCCTACCTCCCACCGCGACTTTACGTTGCCGGGACTCTACCCTACCTCCCACCGCGACTTTACGTTGCCGGGACGCTACCCTACCTCCCACCGCGACTTAACGTTGCCGGGACGCTATCCTACCTCCCACCGCGACTTTACGTTGCCGGGACTCTATCCTACCTCTCCACCCTCCCCATCCACTTGTCCTCGTCATCACGGGATGGTCTACACTCGCCGCGCCGGCAAAGCCCACCGACGGAAGACCCTGGAGAAAACAGCACCGACCAAACAGTACTCAACTCGTGGACCCATTCTCTACGTTCCCGTCTACAACCACCAGACCCCCGAACACCCACACACTGCGCCCACATCTCCCAGCATCCCTGCCGCCGAGTCATCTCAGGCCTCCCCTCGTCTTCCCCTCTCACCGACCACCCGACTCCCCCCTACTCCAATTTCCCCTTTAACCCCTGAGGGCTATCATTTACATCCCCTAGCCACCCCCCAACCCGCCTACGTTTTCTCCCCCATATCTCTCCCTTACCCCCACCCACAAGACCCACGAGACCGGTACCTAATCACAAAGGCCAGTCGGAAGCTGCAGTTCCAGTAAAACCAGCTACCTCCCTCGAAACCACAAGACATGGGATAACAGTTCTGGCGCCTAAACGTGGGGCAACTCAAGACACGGGACGGATGTCCAACGGACCGACTACACGACCCCAGAACACCACACAACACTTCCGGGAGTGAACAAAACCCGGTGGCGCCCAAACTACCTCACCAAAGAAGACTACCTCACCCAAGAAGACTACCTCACCAAAGAAGACTACCTCACCAAAGAAGACTACCTCACCAAAAAAAAAAAAACTACCTCACCAAAGAAGACTACCTCACCAAAGTAGACAAGATGGTTATGACTAGAAGTCAAAAGTGTAACAACCCATCGTGTACCCCAGGAGGGGACCGACATTATGTAACCTGCACAAACTGCCAAAAGCCCTACCACAACCTTTGCATTGGCTGGGCAGACGAGCCACGTGACATCAATGAACCAGCCTACCGGTGCACCACCTGCACCGAAGCACCAGTGGAAGTACGGTATTGCCCAGGGTTAACCTGTACTGGAGAATATGGCCGAGAGGTTGTCTGCGAGGACTGTAGGCAATACTACCACTACCAGTGCCTGGGCTGGAAAAATGAGCCTAGAGACCTCAGGGGCCTATTCTTCCGATGTCCGCCGTGCCAACGGTCCACCTCATCAACTGCCAGCGCACCACCATACCAGCCGCACCTGACTGCCACCTACCAACGCCAGTGCTCAAGCTCTTACCACCTACCAACTCTACCAGACTTTCACGGTCGAGGGCATGAAGACCCTACTACTTTTACCCAACGCTGTGAGGTTCAGCTCAGGACCGCTCGAGTAGACCCGCTAGAATGGGTACCTACCACCCAACGGCAGCTTAAAGACACCGCCGCTCAGTGGTGGAAGCTATATGGCGAATATATAACGACTTGGGAAGAGTTCAAGCAACGACTAACGCACCACTTCGCCAGTACAACCACCATAGCCTCTCTCCACGCAGAGCTATACGGAAAGGAACAAACACAGACTGAGCCCGTTGAGATATTCCTTCGGCACAAAGTACGGCTGTATCAACGCTTGGCCCCCACAGCCCCATCAGCAGAAATAATCCCCCTGTTAATCGAACTTGTCCGACCAGGACTGAGACCTTTTCTTCGAGCTCCACACCCTCAAGAGTTAGAAGAACTTATCACTAGGCCGTATCTGTGGAACGAGACCTGGCTAAAAACACTGCGCCAGTGACTACACGCCCCAGCAAGATCCCAGCAACCTCATCTGAACCGCGACCTCCAAAATGTTACCACTGTCCAGGGTACCATTTTCACCGTGACTGCCCAGTGCTAAACCAACGGCACCTAGAGAAAGAAAGACCGGGAAACGCCAAGCCAGAGGACAACAGGGCCCCGCCTCTGGTAAACAGGAATCAGGGCCGCCACCAGTAATAAACAGCGTCAATCCCTCAACATCCCAACCACTCCCAAGAGTTATGTGCGAAACTCCTCACGGTCCCCTACTAGCCCTATTAGATACCGGAGCTACTGCTAATTTCATCCAATACCAACAACTCACCCCTACAAACCTGAAGAACTTACTTCCTTTCCCCACACCAATCCACCTGGCCAAGGTTGGGAGTGACCTTACCATCCGAGGCCAGATAACTTTACCGCTAACCATGCAAACCCTAGAAGCCAACGTCACGTTCCTGGTGTCCGATGAACTCCGAGAACCACTTATTCTGGGACAACCATGGTTCACAGAACAGAAGGTAATCCTGGACTACGAGAACAGCCGAGTGCTTTTTGGAAACCAGGGCGTCATACTCTATACTGGATGCCAAGACTCAATGAGGATCCCCCGCCGGTTCCTCAAGACAAGATCAGACAACACGCCCCAATAGAACGTCAAGAACAACTCCTTAGACTACTAGACCAACACCGAGCCGTTTTCAACACTCAGGGACCTCTGCGAAGAACACGCAGCATCAACCATCAAATTCGACTCAAGGACAACCAACGGATTATGGTACGGCCTTACCGCTATTCCCCTGCGAAAAACGCGCTAATTGAAGACCAGGTTCAGGAGATGAAATCCCAGGGGATAATAGAACCTGGAAACTCGGAATATAATTCACCCATTGTAATTGTGGATAAAAAGGACAAAACTCCCCGTTTCTGCATTGATTTCCGACAACTGAACACCGCCACTATCGATGTCACTCCACCCGCCGTCAACGTACATGACACCCTTCGAGATCTGGGAGACGCAGAAATATTTACCACCCTCGATATGAAATCAGGCTACTGGCAGATTCCCCTACACCCCGATTCAAAACCACTGACTGCTTTCACCACCCCTACTGGAGAAACCTTGCAATTTACAGTTATGCCTTTTGGGTTAAAGGGAGCACCAAGTACCTTCCAGCGACTGATGAGCCAAGAAGTGTTAGCAGGGTACACCGGCCAGTTCTGTTTCGCCTACCTAGACGACGTGATAATCTACTCAAAGACATGGGGAGAGCACCTCACCCACTTGAGCAAGGTTTTAGAAAGATTTGAGCTCCACCAACTGACCTGCAATCTGGAAAAATGCCAGTTCGGCAAGACTGAGTTGGAATACCTTGGCCATATCGTTTCTAGCCAAGGAAACGCCCACAACCACAGACGATCAAAGCAATCACGGAAGCCCCAACACCAAGAAACCGTAAACAGCTCCGACAACTACTGGGCCTCTGCAACTGGTTACGAGAATTCGTGCCCCAAATGGCGGAACTAACAGCACCTCTCACCGAACTTCTAAGAACCAAATCCCGGTGGATGTGGAACTCCCAAACAGAAACCGCTCTACACACACTCAAAGAAGCCTTCAGAGACCTACCACCCTTAAGTCGTCCCGATCCATCACGAACCTTTACCCTACAAACTGACGCTAGCGGGATTGGACTAGGGGCAGTACTGTACCAAGAAGACGATGCGGGCAAACGAATCATCAGCCATGCCAGCGCGAAGCTAACCCCTACAGAGCAACGGTACCATAGCAACGAGCAGGAGTGCCTCGCTATCGTCTGGGCCATCAAGAAGTATAGACATTACCTGGAAGACAAACCCTTCATACTTCGCACGGATAACCGAGCTCTCACCTGGCTGAATACGATGAAAGACCAACGGACCAAGCTAACGCGATGGGCACTCTTGCTCCAAGAGTTCCAGTTTTCCCTGGAACACTGCCCGGGAAAACAGAACGATCTACCTGACGCGTTATCACGCCAACCCGACAGCGAGAACACCAGTTCAGAGACTCAAGACTGGGACCGGATGACCCCGCCCTCGGTCACAGGACTAGCACCACCCGAACCCGATGCACTACTAGTCCTACAGAACCAAGATGCACCTCTACATGAGCTAGTCAAGACGGAACAAAGACAGGATACAGAGATCCAAACTCAAGTTAACCGTTGGAAGGCTCTGGATACCCAAACTCGACCACCCACCAAAACAACCGACGCTCGGTTCTGGGATGAGCACTATGTCAAGGGAGACAATATCTGGAGACGCGAAGAAAGGGAAGGACCATGGAAACTCATCGTTCCAACTCAAATCCGACAACAGGTTATTTGGACATACCACGACCACCCTCAGGCAGGGCACCCGGGAGAAGACGAAACGACACGAGCCATTCAGCGAGGCTACACCTGGAAAGGCCTCCGAACGGAAGTCAACAACTACGTTCGAAACTGCATGCTCTGTGCCTGTCGTAAGACCGGGGGGTATCAAGGGGCAGAGCCACTAAGACCCCGTCAACCACAACGCCCCTGGAAAGTGGTAGCCTTAGACCTCATGGGGCCATACCCCCGAAGTCGCAGAGGAAAGAAGTTCATCCTAGTGATTACGGATCTCTTCTCAAGATGGGTAGAAATATTTCCACTCGCGTCAACAGAGGTCAGACAGATAATCCAGACGATGGAACAACAATTCTTCCCACGATGGGGCTATCCAAAACATCTCCTGTCCGACAATGGTCCACAGTTCATTAGCCGAGCTTGGGCGAACGCCTGTCAAAAATGGGATGTCGAAGCCTGGACAACCCCAATCTACCACCCCCAAGCCAACCCCACGGAAAGAAGGAACCAGGAACTAAAGAAGGGAATCCGACTCCAAATCTCGGAGAATCATCGAGAATGGGATACCTTCCTGCCTATGATCGCCTTCAATCTACGATGCCGCAAGAATGGGGCCACCGGAATGTCTCCGAGTGAACTACTACTTGGCCGAACGCTATACAGGCCCGGGGAGTGGAGATTTGAAACCTCAGTACGAGAGCAGGAAGACAACGAGAGCCCTAGCCAAGGAGCCCTCCAAAGAGAAGAACAGGCACGAGTCAATCAAGCCAATTACCAACAACGGTACACCCACTCTCCAGCACGGGCCGCCCAACCCTTTCAAAACGGTGATTTGGTACTGGTCCGCACCCAACCCCTCTCTAACGCAACAGAGGCCTACTACGCCGGCTTTGCCCCCAAATGGGAAGGACCCTACCCGGTGAGCAAACGAAGAGGAGGGGTCTACTGGGTTACCTACCCAAATGGTCGATCCAAGAAAATACACAGGGGACAACTACGTCCTGCACCCCCTGGTGAAAACACCGGGAAACCGCAGCTACCCAAACTACTCACAACCATGGACCCCGCACCCAATAACACCGAGGGAACAAAAGGACTGGACCCTCCCCTACCAAATAGTTCTGGATGGAGTACCAGACTGCGACCTCGACGACCTCCAATCCCTCCCAAGACAGGGTGAGGCCAAAGACCCGGGTACACGGCTACTCAAGCGCCGTGCGTGACACAGTGCGTGGTCACAACAACCAATGCGGGATGCGTAAAACGATGCGTGGGTGCGCCAACACAGGGCGTGGCCCCTCAACCCAGTGCGTGACGTGAACATAATGGTGCGTGGTTACACAACCAAGTGCGTGACGTGAACATAATGGTGCGTGGTTACACAACCAAGTGCGTGACGTGAACATAATGGTGCGTAGTTCCACAACCAAGTGCGTGACGCCAACATCACGGTGCGTGGTGAAAATCACACCCACTGTGGCTACCCCACTCAGTAAACACTGTCAAAGTGTGGCCCTGAAAAGGGCTGATTATGTGCGATAACTTGTTGGCCCTAGAAAGGGCCGTCTTATTTACTGTATTTGTTTGGCCCTGAAAAGGGCAGATTATGTGTTGATTTTTTTTTGTTGGCCCTATAAAGGGCCGATTTTTGACATATTTTATTGGCCCTAAAAAGGGCAGATTGTGTGTTGATTTTGTTACTGGTAACGCTAAGAAGGGCCGTCTTATTTACTGTATAGTTTTGGCCCTAAAAAGGGCCGTAGTGTATTTTCGTTATTATTATTTATTTGTCAAATATTTACGTTTTTTTTTTTTCTCTCTCTCTCTGTGTCCATCAGAACTATTGAATCTAATCAATGTTAAAATTAGTATTAAATTAGCCCTAAGATATATGTAAGATGTAAATAATTTGTTGATGTAAAATTTATGTAGACCAGAGGTCACCCGTGTGCAAGTGCGCAAGCCAGTGTGGGGGATTGATGTGCCTCTCTGTTCTGGCAGCCTTCTTTCCTTCGCACTTGCACCGGCCGCTTCACCCTCCCTCCCTACTGCCGGTCCGGCCCACAGTCCATGTTGTCTGAGCCGTCCGTGACGCTCTTACCTCTATAATCAACTCCCTTCTTCCTATTGGCTCGCTTGGCGGCCAATAGCACTTTCGTTTTCCCGAACCAATGGGAAGCTCCCTCTTCTCTGATTGGACCAGGCCAGGCAGCAGCGGAGGGTATATAACCCGGTGAAATCTGGATTCGAGTGGAGTGGTGAGCCAACCTTGGGGAACCACACTCATACGAAAGAGCCAATAAATCGTCGTTTGCAGCAAGTGTCATCGCTATTCTCATTCCACCGCAATCTACCCTACCTCCCACCGCGACTTTACGTTGCCGGGACTCTACCCTACCTCCCACCGCGACTTTACGTTGCCGGGACGCTACCCTACCTCCCACCGCGACTTAACGTTGCCGGGACGCTATCCTACCTCCCACCGCGACTTTACGTTGCCGGGACTCTATCCTACCTCTCCACCCTCCCCCATCCACTTGTCCTCGTCATCACGGGATGGTCTACACTCGCCGCGCCGGCAAAGCCCACCGACGGAAGACCCTGGAGAAAACAGCACCGACCAAACAGTACTCAACTCGTGGACCCATTCTCTACGTTCCCGTCTACAACCACCAGACCCCCGAACACCCACACACTGCGCCCACATCTCCCAGCATCCCTGCCGCCGAGTCATCTCAGGCCTCCCCTCGTCTTCCCCTCTCACCGACCACCCGACTCCCCCCTACTCCAATTTCCCCTTTAACCCCTGAGGGCTATCATTTACATCCCCTAGCCACCCCCCAACCCGCCTACGTTTTCTCCCCCATATCTCTCCCTTACCCCCACCCACAAGACCCACGAGACCGGTACCTAATCACAAAGGCCAGTCGGAAGCTGCAGTTCCAGTAAAACCAGCTACCTCCCTCGAAACCACAAGACATGGGATAACAAGGCTTTACAATTATCTTTATTGTTTTGAGCAATCTATAGGCTTCGGCCAAGCTTCGAAATTTGTCCAATAGGCCTGCGAATAGAGAAGCTTACCATTACAGCAGGGACGTCAGCGTGTCTCCCTACTTAGCTATGGGTCCCAGATTCGATTCCCGGCATGGCTGAATATTTTTATCATTGGTGAAATGTGAGTTATCTCTTTCACAGTGATGAATTAAATGTTGGGGGTTGCAATGTAATCGAAACCCGATATCTTTGGCCGAGCGCACCAATGATCTAACGCTGAGTTTATAAAGGAATCTTCCTGTACTTGGTCTTCACTCATAGTTTAAGGCAGAGTCTATGATGGACGTGTGAATTTTCTCACATATTGTAAATATCCTTAATCCTGTACAAAAGGATCGGCATCATAAACAATTAATCTGAGTTACCGCTGATTGTAGTTCATTAATAGATTCAATTAGCTGATAGAGGTTTGAGGTTTAGGTTTAGTTTAATAGAGACCAATTACATACATTTTCAAGGGTTAGAAGATTACAAATGCCAACATTATAGTTTTAAAATGTAAGTTTGAGCCTATTTATACATAAAAGAAGAAATAGCAACTGAAGGATGCAGGGAATTAGCTGATAGAATCCACTTGTTAGTCATAGACAGACTTAAACTATAAGTGAATAATGACCCTGAATGCGGAACTATTCCTGTATAGCTCAGCGGTAGAGGATGGGCGTGCTTAGCCAAAGGTCCATTGTACAAGTTCTCTGTTCCAGTGTAATTTTTCAATTAATTTAATTTATACTATTAAGGTGCGGCGCCACAGCCACCGGACTGGACTTTACTTGACATGACTGGAGTCCAGTGTGATTTTCCTTACTATGTTTATTTATTGTCTAGGCGCCACTGCGACCAGACTTGACTGGACTTGACATGATCTGCCGACCGGAGTCAGGTCGAGTACGGTCCCAATTGGAAAACTAACTTGAGTCTGTTTCCCCCACCACTCGTAACAACAATGTCTCCAGCACGTGATCAATTGTTTACCTACCGCACGTCTACCATTTTCATATTAATAATTTTATTTAAAGTACACATTTAAAGTACTTACAATTATATTTAAAGTGTCTCTATATTATTCTTAAAAATAAGTTCTCGAATATTAAAACTTGATTTTATAAACCGTTCTAATATTATTAAAACAATTTAAAATGTATTTGGAAGATCAACTTGTAGAGGCAGTCCGAGAGCACAGTGTATTGTATGACACAAGTAACAAGAATTTTTGCAATGCCAGGATGAAACACAAAATTTGGGATGAAATAGCAGCTAAACTGAACATTAAATTGGGAGAGTGAAATATTATTTGTATAACTTACATTTTTATTTCTATTTTGTACAGTAAAATAATTTTTCATAAAAATTTGTAAAAAGG
The DNA here is from genome assembly GCA_039000515.1 of Timema cristinae. NCBI lineage: Eukaryota > Metazoa > Arthropoda > Insecta > Phasmatodea > Timematidae > Timema > Timema cristinae. Next base: position 37,328,522 of record JBCFYV010000935.1, on the reverse strand, counting down.
AATCATCATTTTACTTTGCTTGCTTTAGTAACATGCATAATCTGAATAGTATAAATTACATCTTCTTGGTTGTTATTTATTCCCTTATTTGGTATAAGTTTTAGTCTTCCACTACGATGACATGTTTATGTGATGTTACACCCTCTTCAAATCTTATTTATAATAAAGATGATTAATTTAAATTCATACTATCGTAAAGTTTGTGAAATTTTGAAATGTTATTTGGAAGAAACTTTCTGTGGGATGATTTGGTTAGTCGAAAGTAGTTTTTAAACGGCTCATCTGTCAATGATTGTAATAATGTATGAAACTCGCCTAACAAATTTCTTTCTTCCACATATGTATTTATCCGTGTTCTCTTCCTTTTCGATAGCAGTAATGCACAACAATCCAAAACAGCTTCATCTGAATCGGATTCAAAACTTAAATCCAATAACTGCTGCCCGGAATTTATATTTTGCTGAGAGAAATACAGAATAAACTGATATTATTTAGACTACACAGTCAACTCAAGTCTGTTCACTGTGGCGCATATCCGCATTAGTCCGCAGAATGTTTGTATTATCTTCGCCAACAGTCGATATTAATCGATTGTGGGCTGATGCCATGGAGTTTTTAATAACAATATCCTAATTCTTCCTACTTTTGTGACATAAAATAATTGGGATGAGAAAGTTAGAATCTAGATTAAATGTGTGCGTATTTGCTTGTATAAAAAGTGGGAGGAAATTCAGGTAAACCATATTCAGTGCACCTGGACATAACTAGACTTCCAACCTCGCCTTTACCAGTAAACCAGACTAGATAATCCCAACGGATAATCCGCGTATCCACATATGCGGGTTTTATATGATATTTGCATGAGAAATATTCGCCAAAAAAATATCAAAACTCAATCAAGTTTATTTACAAAAGCTTATAATATTTTTGTTCAAAATATTGAAAAATCAACATAAACACCCACTAGGTGTACTCATAGTCTAAGACGTCACTCTCACAAAAGACTAGACTGCTAATGATGGGGAGATCGGGGTTCGAATTCCAGTTGGATATACGGTGGATAGTTTTTCCTAAAAGGCCTTACTCATCCCTAACACATTAGCATAATTATTACATATGCGTATAACCAAAACGGGTAGTACGATGCGGGGCTTATTTTTTAAAAATATAAACACTTTAAAAATGAATTTAAACTACAAATCATTAATTCTCATTATAATAATATACTGAAATTTCTTCGTGAAATTGGGAAGGTCTGATCATAAAAAAAAACGAATCAAGTGTGCTTTTGTTTAGTTTGTAAGGCGATTACACCCCAATCCCTTTCATTGCATGTTTACATGTTATGAACTCTTGTCGGTGATTAATAGACATACGTATATTCTCTTAGCACAAGTAGTACTTAGGAACTGCGTATAGTCATGTAAATCAATTTTGGTTCTGATAAGATTGTCACGGATTATAAATTCTCCATTGCTCTTATTATCAAATAGTGAATGAATATTTTGCATAACAAAAGGGTACCCCATACCCAAACTGCCCTATTTATTATGGGGATAGCAGCAGTGACGCGCCAAACCAAAATATCCTCAAATAACGTTTCGTGGGAGTGTGTTGAAAAGAGTTAAAGACATTTAGAAATCTCGGATTATTTATGAAGTGGTATTGTTTTCACCAAAGTGTAGGTGAAAATTATAACCAGTTAAAAAGTTTAAATTTAGTGTTTAGAGTGTTAAAGTGTATTATTTTATAGGTTTTATGTAAATTATAACAAATTTTTTAAGTTAAAAATTTATATTGTGACACTATCAAAACATGACTATTTGATTTAGCCAGAGTAAATCTTAACCTTTTTGCTTTAATTTAAAAAAACACAAATTTTTGCATATTTGATGTATTTATTTTAGCTAGGTAAGACTTACAGTCTATTTTGATAGTAAATGCATTTTATAAAATACAAATATGTTATTATGCGTCCTAAATTAATAACATTTTACCATGCTATTAGTGTTATATCATAGATATTAACAATTTATTATATCAAAAGTGACAGCTAAAGATCAAATGGGTTGATGTATTTATACATGAAAGTAGATCTTGAAGCTTTTTCTCGCTGTAAAATTCGAATAAAACTTTCCCTTTAATTTTTAAATTGATCTCAGAGAGCTGTAACAATTTGCGTAAAACGTAGTTGAAAAATAATAATGATTAAGAATTTATTATATGAATAAATTATTCTTATTTATAACCAAATTCGATAATATTTATCTAAATAGTTTATATTATTTAATAAATAGACAAATAGAATAAATAGAGCTCAACATTGTGTGTTTAGTATTATATCATCTTTATATCTTTTTTTTATTACCTCTCTGTATTTTATATTAGCTTTAGTTTTTAACCATGATTCAGTGTTATACTTAGATGTTACACCCTCTTCAAATCTTATTTAGGATGATGATATTCTTTTAAACACATATTTTCACTAACTTTCTGATAATATGTATTTAAAAGAATATAATCTTTTTCATAAATAAGACATATATATATATACATACATACATCAAAACATGTCATAGAAGACTAAGACTAATATCAAATACGGAGATGGAAATAAAAATAAATATAAAGATGATATAATTTTATCATTTTGTTTACCCTTTATCAATTCAAATATGTACCTTAAAATTTTAAAATTTTGTTTAGTTTAATTTTCTACATATTTTAATCTCAAAAATCATTGAATAATTTTCTTGGACATGATGGAATTCAAACAGAACATTTTCTCGCCATTTAAAAAGTTTATATTCAAATGTCAATTTATTTATGGCAATAACTGTTAAGATTATAATATATAGAAAATTAGGATTAAATGTTTAATATTATAAAGCAAAGTATATTTATTTTGGCCAATATTATATTTGCTATAAAAACTGGAAAATTACCGATATTTGCTCACTTTTCTTTCCGTCTAATTATAAGTCGGAAGCTTTACGCTCTCAACTATGGTGAAAAAGCTCTCTCTCTCTTTCTCTCTCTCTCTAACTAATACTTTCGTAAAGTACTCTTTTGTTAAACCCCAACTTACATTCTAACAGGAAAGATCCTTTTACCCCTGTTCGGCAGATACATTGAATTTTTCATCTACAAGGGGAGAAAGTAGAGTTCCACAAGCTATGCTAGGAATGTTAAGTGCGGCTTTATTGGTTTCTAAAAAGAAAGAAGAGGACTATTTGATGGAGTGGTTGTGTACGTTTCACTCAGAGAAGGTTGCAGATATATGTCTCAAGCTAACAACGGCGTCGACAAAAGAATAAGCCGCAAATAACAAGCAGGAGGATGACGATAGAAATATCTCAAAATTAGTTGAACGCCAATTTCTTCAGTTCAGACTGTCAAGACATGTAAGTAACTACTTTCCACCTGGCCGAGTGGTCAAGACGTCTAAAAGACTAAACGTGTATATATATACGTTTTTGAATTTATGATTAAAGTAACGTAACTTTCTCTGATCGATAAAATTAATATATTTTGAGACGAATTGACATTAATATATTTTCCAAATCTTTTGCTATGCTTTGCTTCAAGTATTGTATTATTTTATTGTTAACAAGTAGAGTTCTTGTTGACGCTTCCGGTTTTTGTGTCTAGATTCGATATTCCCGCGGGAGTTTGACTAAAGTCTTTTGGCCAAACTCTCCGTGTCATTTAAAATATCTGAGAGATATTTAATATTTATTTCAACGTTTTGAAGTCGCATTCAATGGAGTGAAACAGACACTTTGGTAACAATTTAAAGATGCCCATAAGGCTCTTATTTTGTCATTATATAATATCCTGATGGATATTATTTGCAATAATTGTTCTTATTATAATCAACATTATGGGCCGTACAGTCTCTTCAAGACTGACCCATTTGATTGTAGGATAGGTCACATGTTTTGTAACATACCCTCAATTTAACTGTGCGAAATAATATATTAAATTATTATTTAATTTTGATTTTTAACATAGCTCAGTTTGATTTTTGAGACCATGCAAAGTATTCTGTTCTGTTATTACTTTGAATAAACCATTCATATTGTTGTTTTTTAAATCTTGCAAATGTTTTACCTTTTAGTGTTGTTCCTTAGATTACCCCCACTCCCTTTTATATTATTTGTGGTCGTAATTAAAAGGAAGTAGAGTGGGTGTAACAGTGGATGCATTTATTCTTAAGTAAACTTTCTTAATCCCTAACACAGTAGCGTAATTCATATTTATGAATACAGCCAAAACGGGTTTTGAGATGCAGTGAAAACCATAAATAATCAAAAGTACTATATACAATTACAAAATTATTTTAATAGCTTTAGCTGCTCAGCCAAATAAATTATAAGGTTAGGTTCTAGAGCCCACTATCTTTTAATTAGTGAAAACTTAGCAATAATTATTGCTTCCATTTAATCTCATCTTCCAGGACTCTTTTTTAAAATTATATATATTATTACACTACTATTGCGCTGCTGTATTTAATTAGCTCGTATCACAGTCTCTTACTCACACTCTCTTTCACACACTTTCGTTTTCTCTAACACTCTTTCTCTCTCTCTCTCACTCACACTTTCTTTCTCTCTCACTCACACTCTCCTTCTCACTCACTCACACTCTCCTTCTCTCTCATCACACTATCTCTCACACACGCTATTTCTCTTTCACACATTTTTTCTCTCTCGCACATTCTCTTTCTTCTCCACACACAAAACACTCTCTTTCTCTCACACACATTCTCTTTCTCTCTCACAAACACACTCTCTTACTCTCTCACACACACACACTCTTACTCTCACACATACACACTCTCTTTCTCTCACACACACTCACTCTTTCTCTCACACTGACTCACTCTTTCTGTCACTCTCTTTCTTCGTTTAATAATTAATTAGTGATGCAGCGATTTAAGTATTCAACACCCTTTATTCTTACAAATGCTCTAGAACTGTTTTATAAAGGTGTCCAGATTAGGGATTTTCAATCTAAGATGGCGTAGAAAATTTATATTTACATATAAATTGTATTTATTTTTACAGTTACGTTTAGATATAAATTTGTTTCGTCTCATAGATTCATATTTATATCTTAAGATTTATTTTGCATGGATATTATATTAAGAATGAATATACAAAGTTTTATCCGAGATATATATACATAAAACAAAAAAACGAACTAATTTTATTAATTTATTTAAAATACAGATTAACATAGTTAATATACTTATCTCTTGCTGTATTCTTGGCTAAAGAGCCTCATGAGATGAAAAAAGTATCCCTTAGTATGTAAATTTTTTCAAGTGTAGTAAAGTATAATTTTAAGTTATCTGCAACAAAAGAAAGATTTGGAGCCTCTTCTCTATAGATAGAGCATTCAGACAAAATTTGCACTGACCTATAAAGTTACATTTAAATTATATTCAGCCTGTATTTTGTACAATTAAGTGTTAGTGACGCCAGGAATAAATAGCGGGAAGTATTAGTGATAGATACATACTATTAGTGTGGGATTGTAGGGGACGCGAGAAAAGGCCAGTGTTTTAGCAGGTTTTATGACAAACATTTTTTCATCATAATAAATCAATTAATATTGTTCAAGTAGAAATATAAAGTATAATTTTCTTCGTATGTTGATATCAGCAGATCCTGAATATCTGTAATGAGCATAGCGGCATTCTCTAACAAACTTTTTAAATGAAGTTAAAAAGTTGTCATTAAATTCCAAAATATCTTGGCAGATGTTTATTAAATTTTGAGGTCAATTTGAGCTTTTTCTCGCGTTCCCTACAATCCTACAGCTTGTTAAGTAAACTACAGCATAAGTTGGAGATGCCTCACCAGTTCTGTATATAGTCTATTTAAAAATACAGATTTTTCCTGGTAGCTCTAATGGAAAATTTAGGCTTCGCACCATTATGGAGGCACATTTAGTGTTTTGATGACTAACTTTACCATATATTATAAATCAGAGTAAATTATACCACCAAAGTGGAAATAAAGTAATATACATTCAATGAAAATAATTTCAAAAAATGTGTACATTAATTTTAATTGCTCTCACATTTAAATTATAATCTAGCCATGCAATGTAGACATTTGTAAATATAAATGAATGGTTAAATAGTTAAGTGTGATGTATTCTAACACCAAAAACAAATCCATTATTTTAAATGGATTTTTTTATTTCAAAATTAATGCAAATGCTGATAAAAACCTTAGTAGTAAAAAATGTTCAGATACTAGAGTACTATCTTCAATTAGTTGAACCACAGGATCCTAAATACCCTTTTTATTTTGTATGTTTGATTATATTTTAAATTAATCTATTCATTAACACTTTAAATTTCAGCTATGTGGTCTAAACATTTATCTACTTAAACACAAAATTTTTAACTGCTATTAATGTCTAGATATAGGCCCTATTTTATTTGAACAAGGCAATACTACTTCACTACTCAAACTTGTTAACTATTATCCACCATTTTAAAATTTTAATTCGTATCCCAACATTTTTAATTAAATGCAAATGGGAAAATATCTGTTTTTTTCTTCTTTATTTGTGTTCATATCTAAAATACCTGTTTGGTAACTTTTAAGGCAAGATATTTTTTTGGTATGGTAAATAATACCAACTATTCTCACAACTTTTTCCTACTTTAAAATTAATACACCCTTAAATGACTTTTGTATTAGTTTACATTTAATTGTTTACTATAAAGGTTCAGTTTATTTTTAGGTGATTTAATGTAACTTTGGTTATTTTACTGCACGGTAATGATTCCATTATTTATACAGAGGCAATAGAATTTTATTTTTTGAAATGAACACTCTTTATACCACTGGAATGTATCAACTAAACCCCAAGCTGTAGCACCGCTTGGATTCCCAGAAGGAGTTAGGATTTGAGACACTCCAGACAGTAGGCTGTCCCTACAAGCTCGAATGGCCAGCATCTTCTCACAACATGAATATTAATCACGAACAGGGAAATTCGAAATGCAAACTACTCACAATTAATTTCATTCTATCTGCCTCGGCTACCAAATGATCTAAGATAGGAATAGACAGACTTTTTGATCTAGAGATCTATTCCAGAGAAGGAAAATCCTTTGCGATTACTACGGAACCATAGGCTTATATGATTTTTTTCATTGGTAAAAAAATAATAACCAATTTTGTGGTGTTTTAGTAGTAAAATTATTTTGCATATAAGAACTTAAAAAGTCCTTTCACACACTGAAACTGAGTTTTCCATCTAACCACATAATATATAATTTCCTTTAAAAAAGTATTTTCAACACTTGACTTTGAAGTTGATGCATGACGCCGCATAATCTAAGGATAATTTGTTGAATGAGAGTTTATAAACTACTATGTTATAAATGAAGGAAGGATTGTTAATGGTCATCAGTCAGAAAACTTTGATATTTCGATTTTCTAATGTTGATTTCAGAAAAAATCTGCAAACCCTCTCTTTCATTTTCTTTCTCTCGATCTTTTTTTAAAAATCGATTGACTAGGCTATCAACAAAACTAGCGGCCGTAGTCGATTGGTTGATCGAACTCGACTGTTTGGCCACCTCTGCTTAGACCAATAGACTAGACTGCCGATGACAGGAAGATAGGGGGTTCTAATCCTGAATGAGTGTACTGAAGTTGGTTTTCCTTAAAGAGGTTTCCACTCTCCTTCTCAGCAAATACCAGTACACTTCCTTTAAATTCACTCTTACTCATGGCTAACTCACTAGCGTAATTTGTACATACCCGTAAAACTTGAAAAGGTAGTAAATAACAAATTTATCCTGTAACAAAATTTTCTGGTTTGACAATCGCAATTCTAATTTCCAAAGTGGATTAAATCAAAGTGTCATCTAATATAAATCACTTTATTCACAACCATTTTAAATTACAGTATTGATCCTAAATCGCTAAAAAAAAAAAGCTTATATGAAGAGTATTTAAATGTAAATTTACTCGTAAGAGTGGACACACAAACAGAAAAAAATCAGTCACCACTTTTAGTTTTGTTTTTTTGTCGTTTACAGAAAGGTCAGAGTTCCAATCCCAGCTGGGTTAACTGAGATGCTTTCTTCTTAAATGGTTTACAACTTACTCTCTCCTTATAAATGCGTGCACACTTCACATATCTTTCTCTTTTATAGAAGAAGTGCACCAACATTCTCGAGGAAGGAGAGTGGGAAACCATTTAAGGAAAACCACCCTCAGTTCACCCGATTGGGATTCAAGCCGCGATCTCCCCCTTACTGCATGTTTAATATATTGTGGCAGTGATGCCTTAGACCATTCAACCACCGAAGTGGGTGAATTAGTTTATACCTCATCACCACAGTGTACAATCGACAAAGCTAGTATCGATCCACAACACCCTTCAAAAAGAAGTAGAAATCGTATTAACAAATCCAGTGTTAGGAAATTATATATATTGAAAGTACAGTTAAATTAATAATCACATTGTCTTTTTTGTTCTCCCTTGCCTTTCACTGTCATTTTATTTATAGATAGCGATTGAGGAAACGTGTGTGTGTGTGTGTGAGAGAGAGAGAGAAGAGAGAGAGAAACAACAATGGAAAAATAAGGGCTGGCAATTATACGCTTCCATTTGCCTCTATTTTTTTTAATGTAAAAGTTTCGAAGGGGTTTGTCAAAATAAAAAAGGATTCTCCAATTAGCATCGTTAATTGTTTTTTATATATCAATATATAAATTGTATAAAAAACATAGCTACTGCTGATACAAAGTAAGAGAATATTAAATAAATGTGTACATTATCATTATGCCTAGGCTTAAAATTTGATGTATATTCTTATTTGTAGGTTATGTTTATTCTAGGAGACGCATTTTTTTTAGTAAGAAAGAAAGATTAATTTTGATTAAATGTTCTTTAACTTAGTACATTTTTATATTAGCACTTTGTCTTACTTCCCATTCGGGTTATACGCACTTACGCTAATGTGTAATGTTAGGGTGACTGTTAGATGAAGTAGAGGACCTACAATTTAACGTGGAATCCAAACCACGGTGGAAGCCTGGCACACATTCAAAAATTGTGATTAATACACGACTTGTCAGAGGTGAAGGGAGGGTTTGGTAATCAGATAAATCTGTGCCAGGACCGAGGATTGAAACCAGGACCCCCAGCACAGAAGTCTGACACTTTAGCACCAGGTCACCAGGTCACCTACAGTTCTTATACTTGTTTATATTGTGTACTAATGTGTAATAAAACGTGTTTAAATAATTTGGAACAAATTTCCTTGAATAAGAATTTGTAATATAGCTAAAATTACAAATTACTTTGAGTAATAACTAGATAAGTAAATAGTTTCAAATTACTATATTATCTTTGATTTTTCTGTGATACATATGTGTGACTATCAACCAGCTCATTTACAATGGTAAGTAATTTGAGCAATAAAAGATTGGCGAAATATGTGTTTTTAAGTCGTTTAGTTTCAAAATAGGATTTCTAAAGTCTGTGGAGTCTGGGACTGTAATTATAAAGGAGCTATGCAACTCTGACTCGCTTTCGTAACGGGATGAGAAGAAACTTCTATTCTAACCCAATGGGACTCAAAACCACGCTTCTAAGATCAAGTTGGGTAATTTGAAAGGAATTGAGATAATAGAAGCAACTTTTATGTTACTGGAGCTATACCCTCTTTTCTTTATGACACCAGGTTCCTCAAAAATAGTGCCCAATTTTCATATGAAGAGCCTTTTAGAAATTACAAAATTTGTGTGGTAAAAAATGATGAGAGATTTTTATTTATAATATCTATCAAAAGTAAAAACTTCATATCAAATAGCATGATGTATGAATATGTGAAGGTAGATTTAGTAACTTAAATAGCTATCAAACAAGGCCTTTTCTATTATGATTAGACCACAACCAAGTAAGCAATGAATTAAATTTGAAGTTTTAAATATGACTACAAGATTAAGATACTCATGTATGATATAATAAGACCATTGTGACTCATTCTTTACATCCTTTAATACACAATCTCATCGAACAACTCAAGACGATGGGTCAGTTTTGTAGTCAGATTGAGTACGCCTCAAGTGCGGTGCTATACTAAATATATGACGACACCTACTTAGATAAAAATTTAATGAGCTAGTTTCATATGTGAAACCAGCCCATTCCATTAGAGTTTAGGTAATTTTAGTCTTTTATTTAGTGTATTCCCGCACTTGAGGCGTTCTAAATCTGACTGTGGGACTTCCCCCATATTCATCCTTTAACAATAAAAATTTAAGTTGGACTTGGCTTGGTCGATGAAATATATTTCAACTGAGAGTAAAATAAATAAAATACAAACAAAAGAATCCAAAAAATAGTCTCAAATTAAATTATTTTCTTTTAACGATATTTATAGAAACACTTTTATAACCTGAATTATGTAATAACAAATCACCAACGAAATAAATAACTAGTTTATATCGCAGTAGACTAGAATTTGCGATAACGGAGTGATCAATGTTTTAATCCCAAAAGAGAAAATATTTTCCACTTTCCCTCCACGTGAATACGGGTACACTTCCTCTAAATTTAACCTTCCCCATCGCTAACACATTAGCGTAATTAGTACATATGTGTATAGCCTGGACGTGTAGTGAGATGCGGTGCTAAAAAAACTCATTTATACATCTAGGGTTATAAATGTCAATAGCTAAGGTCAGTGTTTCTTTATTTATGATGATGTAAAATTTACAATTCAGCCACACCTGCCTTGGAGATAATTTAAAATTTGCTATTTTAAGTAGACTTTCCTAAGAATCAATTGGTTCTTAACGCTTAGCTATGAATACGATTCATATAAAAAAATTGTATTTCCTTTTAAGTAAGTGTATATATAGCTTAGAAACAATATAATCGCAAAATTTAGCAAACAATTAGGACTATAGCAATGACTTTTAAACTTTTAAATAAATATATAGCTTATAATTTTTGTTTAAATATTCTTATACCAAAATTACAAACTGTTTGGCAAATAAATTCATTTTACTAATTTATTTGGTCATTTGAAATTATCGATGGGTTACTGTAATTTTAGCAGTCTTTGGTTGAATCAAAACACCTCTACAATTTTGGTATAGCTCTAAACTTAGTCCTTAGTTTCATTGTTCTAATTTTATTAATTGTTTAACATAATGAATAATTGCTAATAAGTTCTACATCCACAAGGTAATATTAGTGTAATAGTTTTATGTTCCTTTTAAAATTGAAAAATATATGACCTAGCAGTATTTAAAAAAAAACATTCTTTATTTGTGACCTACCTACTATGCTTCCAAATTGGCTTTTTAAATTGCTTTGGCAAAGGAAAGCTAGCTATAGCACTAACAGCAAATGGAAACGATGCCAGCTTTGTCATGTATTTCCCCCACACCAATGTCCAGAAAGCAATAAGGTTTACAAGTGATGTCGTCAGGTGATGCGACTGGGGAGTAGAAAGGGGTGGGGGTGGGGGGGGTTAGTTATTTGACTGATCTAGTACTGTGTATGTGGGCGGGATAAAAGAGTAAATAGAACAGTGTTTCTCTCCACCAGGAGTATACTCTCATAAACCTTTTTAACGAGACTGTTTCAGATAATTTAACCATAAACTAAACATTTTCATTAAAATACTTTCTGCCTTAAGGCGCAATACCTCAGTAGTCTTTCTTAGCCACAAAGCAGGATAAGAAAAAGTAGTTTCTATGCAATTATATTTTATGGAAATGATTGTGGGTTAATCTAGCATCTATATAGAGAATAGATAAATAGAATAAATGCTAAGAAGTAATCGTAAAAGAGTTTCCATATTGTCTATAGTAGGTTGGAACCAAGTTTTACAAAATTTATATTAAGTAAACTACGTCTAAGTAAGTTTTCATCAGAAAAAAACAACATATCTTGTTAATCATAATAAACACTCTTCATTATATAATTCTTTTCTCTAAACTCATCCCACCATTTTTTTTAAATTTAAACTTTCAAACAACATTCATTATTAAGCTACTCTGACACAGGCCACGAGTTGGAAACAGTAATGGATGTAAAGTAAGCTACTATTGAATTACTCTTTTGTAAAAAATAAAAATATATGATTATTTATTAGATAAAAGTTTACCTCAGTGGTCTTGGGGTTAAGAACTTACCTCAAGATCCAATGTTCTGGGTTCAAACCCATCCGATGTCGACGGATTTTCTTGAGCGTTAAAAATCTGTAGTACAATTTCCTTCGGAGGGGAAGCAAGCCACCGATCCCATGTCGATTGCGACGTGTAAAAGATGAAAATACCTTTTCGGCAAAATTGTTATCCCTGGTATTGGTATGGACAGTAAGACTTGGTGCATAAACAACAACACATGACTACATAAAATCAGATTTATGCAGTAACTTTTTGAACCATCATATAAAAAACAAATTTTTATGTTATGACATTGAGACTGGTTCTCCTTTCAGTTTTTTAAACAAGAGAGACCCGCCTCTGTGGCGTAGTTGGCTAACGCGCTAGTCGTGTTGAGCCCGACTGCTGAGGCCGGGGAGATCGAGGTTCGAATCTCAGTCGGGTGAACTGGGGGTGGTTTTTCCTAAATGGTTTTCCACTCTCCCTCCACGCAAATGCGGGTTCACTTCCTTTAATTCAACCTTCACAATTCCTTATCCATCAGCGTAATTAGTACTTAAGCGTATAACCCGAACGGGTAGTAAGACGCGGTGCTAAATAATAATAATAATAATAATTTAAACAAGAAACATGACAATTCACAATAAATATGGAAATGTTTAAGTGATGATGACTTTTTTTTAAATATCTAAGCCAATGAATGTTAATATTTTTTAAATAAACTGTAAACGGAAGTTATATTGGTCACCTCATGTGGTCGAATTGCCGTTGAAAAAATAACTTCATTGGTGGGTTCATAAAGTTAGTACATCTTATTTTACATATTAGTACACTTAACACTGACTGCAAAGATCTAGACATATGCACGATAAGCTTAACTACATTTTGTCAATATGGATTTATATATATTTATTTCCATTCTAAAAATTCTTCCAACGGCGATATGACCCTAGTTCATATACGTAGAATTCAAAGACTCCACACATAACAAAAAGCACACACACATTCACACATGATTTGAATGTGAAAGGTGAAAGATGAAGAATATATCCATGATATATATGGCTTCATTTTGATTATGTGACAAAATGGAAGATGTCTATCAATCATGTTTGATTATATTCCCTATTGTTAAGCTGAATTCTGATAAAAGGAATATGGTCGTTTAATATAAAAAAAAGATTAAGCCTAAATATTTTCTCAATAGTATATTTGTAGGGTATTTTTCTATATAAAGTTGAAAATCTGTTTTTAAAACTGAGCCTATACACTCAACACACTTTACGGTGAGAGTGTGGCTTACACGAGTTTGGGCAGTTTTTGTATTAAAACTTTTATTCTGGTCAAAAGAAATCAAATTTTCTCCACATGGTGATATAAACATTTCTTGAATATATAAAAAAGAGTGTCCTGGTATTTAATGAAAACTTTTTCTCTTAATTTAACTTATCTACATACCTCTAATATCAGCTCTTATGGGTTATATCTATTGTCTGCGCATGCGCCTGGTTTGTGCAAACCAGCACAAGTATTTGTGGCAACTTCAACTATAAAATCAAACACGGACAGATTTAACTCAAACCATATTTTTTGGTTTGCGCAAACTACAGACTAACGTTTTAACTACACAAATGTTTTCACAAGCCGCCAGTTTTGCAAATTAATTGAACGTGTAAACCCAGCATTACACCCTCAGTGAAACAATGTTGCTTTGTATTAAAATTCAACAAAATATCACATACCCTTCAGGAAATGTGACCCTAATCATCCACTCCGATATGAAGCCAGACATTTTAGATGGTAATGTCAATCAGTCAAAACATGAACATGATTTTATTTAGACGATTACGCATCTTACAACCTGCTCAGTTTACCCACAATATACACTGATTGACAAAGAAGAAAAAGAGACATTTTAAACAACTACACTCACCTGAATAAATGATATAAAATCGTTTTCAGAGTAAAAAAATTCATCTTGATGCCCACAGTCAAGATTTGAACTTCAGCTTTCCGGATCAGATAACTCTTCTGGTACAATACAAGGAAAGCAAACAATAATATGGATGTTAAAAATAAGCCTTGTTTTACACAAACTTGTAAACTTCTGATATTTCACAGTTACAGCGTTGTGTAAAAAATAAAAAATTGATAAAGTTTTCGTTCGCTGGAACGAATCTTTTGGTTTTTTGAATTCATAGGAGGAAGAAGTCAGAGGCTAAACGATAATAATATGAACTCATGATTGTATATAATATTAAAAACCAAATGTTGTGGACAAACTCTACTAGTGAATCACTTCTGAGATGGCTTCCGGACAACTCTGCAATGGTTTAAAAAATGTCATATACAAGACAAGAGACTTACCAGTAAATATCTATATACAATCCTATTTTAATAGAAATATCCTTATCTGACGGATAGAAAAGTTAATAAATCTGCTTTAACGTATTCATACGTCAAGTCATGTTATCTGCAGCTGTCCGTTTTGGTAATAATATTGACATATTCAAATAAAAACAATACTAATAATATGGTAAAATAGTTTCAATGATGGCCGAGTAGAAATTAAATGGTATTTTCTTAAATTCTTTTTATATGAAAATTGGGCTATACAAAGTATGCTCAGCTATAAAACACGTAGCTAAAGATATGTCCAAATATATTTATTTCGTAACTGAGCATCTTTCGTAACATGAGCATTTTCTGCATGTCTTAATACGTACTGAATTGCGTGCGCGCGCGCACACACACAAACACACACACACACATTTTTCTTATAATTTTGGTTAATGAACTTCCACTTTCTGAGCCTACTAATTCATTATAATTATATTATATTTCTTACAAAATAAACTAATTATTGAATAGACAAAACACCCAGTCCTTCAGTTTTTGATGAATCACTCAAAGAAGGAGCTCAAATTTCACCAATGTTAACTCTACACCCATGTCTGAAATTGAACCAAGGACCCTGAGTTTACAAGGCAGACGCGCTAATGTGTCAGACCACAAAATATTATAAATGGTTTACTTACTGTGTTCTAACTCTAATGAAAACTAAGAGTCAATGCATTTCGAAAAATTGAATAATCTAAAAATTAGATATGGTGTCTGAAGTTGGGGCCACTTTGTAATTTCACTCACCAACAAATTGAAGAGAAGAGCAGAGACCCCTCGTGGGGCTCTCCAGCCCAGATACGTCTTAATTAGGACGATGTTTTCTCACAGGATATGTGGTTCGCCAGGTGAGGTAGAAACATCGTGACCTGTTATAAAGGGGGCGGGGAGGGGGGCTGTGTTGTTCAGGGTATATCACTCTCTCTCGGCCCCCGAGTGCTTCTTATACACCAATTACGTCAATTAGTTTGATAATTATAAAGAAAACTCAGTGGCCGAGTGCGAGTGAAACACCCTGTACTTCATGTTAATAAAACTCCATGGTTTCAGCTCGCAAGCGAGCCATATCAACCGAGCGGTTGCCACAGTTGGCGATGATAATACCAACATTAGGGATAGAGGGTGTTATGTGGTCAGCACAACGACCCATCTAACCATTAATATCAGTTTTATAAACTAGAGCTGCTACTTATTTGTTCAAGTAGCTCTTCAGTTATCCCGGGGCCTCTTCTTAAGTAGTCAGGAGCCCTGACCACTAGAGCATGTTAATGGCTTTATAAAGAATTATTGAAATAAATATGTCAAGTGTCCCCATATGGGATTTAAACACGCTCCTCACAATCTGTTTGATTAGTTTCTAGCTCTCAGATAATAGTACAAACAAATCTCTTGGACGACCATTAGGGTGAATAATAATGGTGCCATCTTTGTTGTAATGATTCATTTCTCTCCTCCACAGCCAGGTTTCGTCATACACACTCTCGCCAGACGACCCGAGTCAGCCCGAGTGCGAGAATCAGGAAGGTGATCTCGCCTCGCCTTAACTCGCCTCACCTCGGCCACTCTCGGGTCCGTGTCGGTCTTTGTGTCCGAGCCAAAGGTTGTGAGACGCAGGTAAGAGTGCACCGCCAGTCAATGCTCAGTTAGAATCCGGAATATTGACCCTTAGCGCGCGTCATCGGATTTATTGCAGGTTTTATTTTTTTTACTTGGTAAATTCTTTTACAAAACATGAGTGACTGGACAAATGATACAATACAATTCTTGGAATTATATCAAGGCGAGCCCGTTTTGTGGGAACCAAAACATATGTACCACAAAGATAAGAAAAAACTGATCGATGCGTAGGTTCACATAAGTTGATGTTATATATCAAGTTCGACATCCTCCATCATAAACATCAAAATAACGACCTCACGCCATGTGACTGTAGGTGAGAGCAAGAGTGTAGAGACTAGCTCTCGTCCTCACTCGACTCGTACAGTGTCGACGAATGTCTCGTCCGAGTCGTTTTGGCGAGAGTGTGGATGGGGAAAAGTTTAAGAGTTGCTTACTTAAAGCGTTAAAAGGACTCTAAGTGTGTATTTACAATCTCCAGCTGTGTTTGAACTGAGTATTAACATAGATCCAACCACTGAGAAATCTCAGAATCATCTGAAGAATTTGTGACCAATACAGATATATTTAAGTGTTTTCGGAGGGTAAGGGGTTCTTGGAGAGCTCATATTGCTTCATTTACTAATTTTAAGCTCAACTGTGTAAGTGACAAATTTATAGTGCGCATGATTCCCTATATTAGGGCCTACTTGGTAAACTAGGAATTGCAGCCTAAACATTTAGCTCTAACGCAATATTTAATTCTACGATAAGTTATTTCAAGATATGGTTCACACCAAAATAAAGTCAAAAGATTCCAACAAGGCTCTTTTTCCTTAACAACCCTTTAGTTTGAATTTCATTCATAGAAATAAAGGTGTGAAAATGTGAAATTAGCTCTATTTCAACCACTCTTAAAACATATTTGTGGAGCTATTAGACTAGGTTTGATGAAAAATGTATCATGATTTAACCTTTCTCTTACATATATATATTAAAGGTTAACAACAGAAAATTTTAAGATATTTGAGAACTAGAAGTGATCGTTCCTCTTTAACTTGAGATAAGAAGTTTAGTTGGTTTTATTTACCCTCGTTCTCATTGACATGACAAATAGGGGATGTAGGTGAAGGACGAAAGGAAGTAAACGCTTAGACAGAATAGAGAAGTAGTTCCAACGAATTACAAATACCATTGTATATTAAACCAAGTGGCCTGGCAATGATCGATACTTTCTTGCTAATTCAGGCGAACACAAGAAAGTAAAAATATATTATCAAATTTAACAAAATGAATTTCAATAGCAGTATTATAAATTTAGTAAATAATTATAAAGAAGAAAGTTGAAATTGAAATGTCAACATCGACAAATATATTTGTTGGAGTGAACTTTGTGTCTAGCTGTGGTACCCTCCAACACTTTCTATTAGTCGATACAAGGAGTTCAAGAGACAGTAGGAAGAGGTGATAATGACGTCAGAGTTTGTTTGCAGAGAGCTGTTACAAAAATATCAGCTACTTCTCTTGAGTAGTTTTAGTAGTAGAAAGAGATACGGACAAATACACAGAAGAGATATGTGCGTGGATCTATTTGCCTTTCTTTTGATTTAATCTTTTTTATTATTCTTGAATCCATATCTTTACAAAAAGAGAAGTTCTTCTTAGGAAATATATATTTTATCCAGTCTAACACTTCACTCTCGTGTTATAGTGTATTGCTTATGACAGAAAGTTCTGGGCTACTGAATATTCACACGTTCACCGAAAAACTAACGCTGAACAGAAACATGGTCATGTGACGCTCTCTAAGTCATCAGATTTCCGTCTAATCGGCGTGAGCTGTTCTGCTGAAGTTCAACTCATCTCTACCTTTTCCGCTCTACCTGAGATGTTTGGCACAGGAGAATAAATCAAATCTCGTAATCGACCGTCTAAAAGTTTGACAACGCATGCGCTCTACAACCAGAAACAAGCAGACAGCTTCGTTGGCCGTTGTGAGGAGGTTTGAAATGACCCGTTAATGAAAATCTTGTGTATTAATGTATTGGAATATGCCACGACACAGCGTTATAATTAGAAAACATCCATCGGGAGAGTGATCTAAAATAAATGTTTATCCAATAGATAATAAAATATGTTGATAATTAGCTGTGTTAAGTTAGCGTTGCAATGCATCTTGGGTCAACATACAAGCGTGGAAATTGCTGCACCACTGAGTCAGATTCTGATTTCTATTTTCGGTGAATGAGTGAATCTACTTTAGGGTCCCAGTATGATTTACTGACTGTGTATTTTCCAAAATTATTTCCCGCACTCTCTCTTGATTATATAAAATGCCTTATAGGCCACATTTTACTAATAAAAACTTAAATTTACAAGTTGTTAAATATGGAATTAAAGCTCATCCCAAAGAGCGCCGAAAATAGAAGAGCCTCCACTCCAATCTTAGTTCAAATTATCCAAGTCACTTCCATCTGGAATAATTCAAAAGTATTCCAAAAATCCGAATAGAATTATTAAAGTATAAACTCCGGAAACTGTAAATAAAAATAGAATAACTAAAAGGAAAATAAAAAGTTGGAAGTAAAATATGAATGAAATGGTCAGAAAAATAAAGAAAATCAATGTAAAAATAAAGATAGCTGGCAATGACAGTTCTCTTGAAATATTCCGACCACATTACACCCTCTATCAGCAGAAGTTGTCATTATCTTGCAAAAAAAAAAAAAAAGGGCAGCATCTCGGTCGGTATGGCTTGGTTGTGGGTTGATGCCATGGATTATTATTAGCACAGCGTCTTACTACCCGTTCAGGTTATACGAAATTAAGCTAATGTGTAGTGGTAGGGTGATTGTGAGATGAAATGGAGGACCTACAATTTAAACGTGTGTTCCGAACCACGGTGGAAGCCTGGCATTCCCCACATTCACAAGATGTCTTGTCAGAGGTGAAGGAAGGGTTTTTCAATCAGATGACGCCATGGAGAGTTTGTTAGTGGCAAAACTTTTTCAATAGTCTTTCATAGTGTTTTTTTGAAAGTAGACACTAGAAAACCGCATTAAGATGTGAGGTCAAGTCTGGCTCGAGCTGTATTAACTACCTAAATTAAATACCATCTGGGGAATGTAACAGGTTCTTATGAATCAAATTCAATATTGCAATGTCACAGTACTTTTTATTATAAATTGTATCATGCTTTTCTAAGATCGCATTGTGTTTTACGGTCACTACACAGGACTGCACACAAATCCCATGTCCTCCCAAAAGTTAATGATAACTCTTGTCTGTCCATCTTGTATTCATTTCAAGATCTCCGAGCCTCTATCTGTCAACCCCATTACATGTATATGTGGAGTAAGTAACACGTCATTACTCTGATGTATCATTAGTAAATCAGTGCTGCCAATATACTGGTTGATCTGCCTAGAATTTGGGCTCACATTAAACACCATCAACTACATAACATGACGTGGAATCGATACTTTTGCTAGCTTTAGAGGACATTATTGCGACAAGTTAGATATAATATAAGTGAGAGCTTGCAATCGGTTTTAGGTGATGTTGCATGTGCGAGAAGAATTTTTTGTTTGTAACTTTTTCATTACTCTTTTGACAAATATAAAGAGCATTTTAGAAAACATTCTACTTAAGTTGAAAGTAAGGAGGAGGTTTGAATTAGAATTTAAGACTTAGATACATTGCTCAAAAATATATAGAAAGAATGTAATACTAAATTTGTTAAGTTAATTGATGGAATAAATTGAAATTGCAGATCAAAATGTATAATTAGGTTAACTTATGGTAATAACATCATTTGACAATATGTTATTATTTTAAGTTAACCTAATTATATATTTTGACCTGCAATTTCAATTTATTCCAACAATAAACTTATCAAATTTATTCATCAATTCTTTCTATATATTTTTGAGCAATATATCTAAGTCTTAAATTATAAATATAAAGAGATCATTGCTAAGATTTATTTTTTGTTTTATTCAGAGTATAAATGTTTTTAGCACTACTTCTTATTACTCGTTCAGGTTATACGCGTCTGTACTAATTACGCTAATGTGTTAGGGATGTGGAAGGTTGAATTTAGAGAAAGTGTACAGAAATTTTCGTAGAGGAAGAGTGGAAAACCATTTAAGAAAAACCACCCTCAGTACACCCGACCATTATTCCAACCCCGTTCTCCCCGTCATCGGCAGGCCAGTATATTGCTAAAGTTACACTTTAAGACCACTCGGCCACCAAAGCGATTAAACTAAGTGTTATATATCTGATTAATCTATATAGTAGCTATGAGAAGGGTAGTTATAATAAATGTGTACGTATTAGAGTGAAGTGGGTTCATCATGTTAGTTCAGTCGTCAGCCCGTTCCGTCTACTAGATTAAGCATCTGGAGTTTTATTCTTAGCTTTATTGAAAAATTTATCATCGGTGAAATTAGAGATTCTTCTTCACAATGATAAATTATTGAACAGGGTGCTGTGTCTGTTTTGTCGTCAAGTTTTTTTTTAAAGTCATGTGCTGATGTAATTTGTCGTTGCAAAAATGTAATTTTAACACCCCAATTAAAGAAATATATCTATATATAATAAATAGAGAAAGGAGGAGGTGGAAAAATTATTGTGATTAATCACATCTGTAGAAACTCTTCCCAATAAACGTGGTCGAGATTCGTATCTTGACCTTCTTGTCATTTGGCAAAAAATTGTCAGTGTTTTTTCAGTTTTTATAGCAACATTTTTTTTTGTAAAAGTAAACCGAATAATAATAATAATTATTATTATTAGCACCGCGTCTTACTACCCATTCGGGTTATACGCACTTACGCTAATGTGTAATGGTAGGGTGATTGTGAGATGAAATGAAGGACCTACAGTTTAACGTGGAATCCGAACCACGGTGGAGGCCTGGCATTCCCCACATTCACAAGTTGTGATTAATACACGTCTTGTCAGAGGTGAAGGAAGAGTTGGAAATCAGTTAAATCTGTGCCGGGACCGAGGACTGAACCCCGGCCGCCAGCATAGAAGTCTTACACCTTACCCCTAGACCACCAGGTCACCTAAACCGAATAATTAACCAGTAGAAAAATAGAGTTTAATAATCTTCAAATGGTGATATCAACGATATATCTAGGGTGTTTGCAGTTTTTATAGCAAAAGTTTTTAAGACATAATAAATCAAATACTGCTCCAGTACAAACATAGAGTTTAATTTTATTCACCTGATGATATTAACAGTTCTTGAATATCTGTCATGAGCATAACGACATTACATGACAAAACTTTTTAAATTAAGAGAAAAACGTTGTCATGAAATTCCAGGACACTCTTGACAGGTATTCATCATTTGAAGACAATTAAACTCTAGGTTTATACCTGAGCAATATTTTATTTTATTTTAGCCAAACAAATGTTTTGCTAAAAAAAAATTTCTTCTTCTCACGTCCCCTTCCATCTTACCTTAAAGATCCGATCTCACAGCTGATTAACCGGGATATTAGTTACAAGACTACGCTCGAATAAGGAATCACTTCAAAGTGCAGGTTTATACTTTACTCGGGATTCACGCGTTCCCTGAATAACAACACGTGTTGTGCCCTAAATCAATCACAAGAAATCGGCCCGAATGGCGTTTGTCATTCTCAATAATAGATATAATCTCAGCTCTATCCGCGTTTCTCCATCAAATCTGCGTAGAAGAATAAATCAAATTTCAAATACAAACGACTTAACTCAGTGTGCTTGCGCTGTACAGCTATAGAAAAGAAGACAGTGCCAGAGACTGTTATGAGGATATTGAAATAACTTGATAAATGGAAAACATGTATGTAGATGCTCTGAGCGTCATCACGACACAGAGCTGTGTTTTGAAACCATATATCCTGGTAATAATCTAAAAACATATATTTACCCACTGGTAAATAAAATAGTAATCAGATGTTTGAAGTTTGCGTTGCGATAATCATGGGAAAATATACATTTTTATCAGAGTTTGAATTGCTGCATCACCAATGAATCATGGGACAATATACATTTGTTCCAGAGTGTGAATTGCTGCATCACCAATGAATCATGGGACAATATACATTTCTTCCGTAGAATAAATTGCTGCATCATCAATGAATCATGGGACAATATATTTCTTCCGTAGAGTAAATTGCTGCATCATCAATGAATCATGGGAAATATACATTTCTTCCGTAGAGTAAATTGCTGCATCACCAATGAATCATGGGCAATATACATTTCTTCTGTAGAGTAAATTGCTGCATCACCAATGAATCATGGGACAATAACATTTCTTCCGTAAGTAAATTGCTGCATCACCAATGAATCATGGGACAATATACATTTCTTCCGTAGAGTAAATTGCTGCATCACCAATGAATCATGGGACAATACACATTTGTTCCAGAGTGTGAATTGCTGCATCACCAATGAATCATGGGACAATATACATTTCTTCCGTAGAGTAAATTGCTGCATCACCAATGAATCATGGGACAATATACATTTCTTCCGTAGAGTAAATTGCTGCATCACCAATGAATCATGGGGCAATATACATTTTTATCAGAGTTTGAATTGCTGCATCACCAATGAATCATGGGAAAATATACATTTTTATCAAAGTTTGAATTGCTGCATCACCAATGAATCATGGGACAATATACATTTCTTCCGTAGAGTAAATTGCTGCACCACCAATGAATCATGGGACAATATACATTTCTTCCGTAGAGTAAATTGCTGCATCACCAATGAATCATGGGACAATATACATTTTTATCAGAGTTTGAATTGCTGCATCACCAATGAATCATGGGACAATATACATTTGTTCCAGAGTGTGAATTGCTGCATCACCAATGAATCATGGGACAATATACATTTCTTCCGTAGAATAAATTGCTGCATTATCAATGAATCATGGGACAATATATATTTCTTCCGTAGAGTAAATTGCTGCATCATCAATGAATCATGGGAAATATACATTTCTTCCGTAGAGTAAATTGCTTCATCACCAATGAATCATGGGACAATATACATTTGTTCCAGAGTGTGAATTGCTGCATCACCAATGAATCATGGGACAGTATACATTTGTTCCATAGTATGATTTGCAGCACCACTAAAACAAATTTTATTTTCTGTTCAAGCGAACATATCAATCCAGCTTTAATCATTTTTACAACAGAACCATTGGAATCATTTTAATTGTCCTTTCATTTTAAAGTAATTATTTTTCATTTTTATTGTATTTTTAAATTAAATTAAAATAGTTTCTTTGGTCTTAATTGCACTACTTTCCAATGAAGAGAAGAAAGAAATGCACCAATTTGTGGCGCCCATTTTGAGCTAAATTACCTACCTACAGTAAATTAGGAGCTAACTGGTTGGTGAGACAGGCTCTAAAGCTCCGGTTGGATTGGATGATACTTAGAACAAATACATTTTCCTACAAATAGGTAAGAACATTTTCATAGGACCAAATGGTTATACATTGAATGCAAAGGCATTGTACAGATACTTAAAGAATCTTCAGTAGCTTTGTTGTTTCAACAATGGATGTATTGTATAAATTTTACTTTTTGGAAAGTACTGCGCTAAAGGTTCACTTGATGGACAAGAAACGTATGTGGTTGAATAGCTATTTTAGCCAAGGAATGAGAACGGGGAATTGACTAGATCGTTTGAAGAATTCATGAGTGCATTTTTTGAATACAGTCCAATCTACATTCAATTCATAGATATCTCCTTTATGCATTCAATGTGCTTAGTTCCTCACAGTCCATTTTGTAACATATTAAAAAAAAAATTGTTTCGTATAGAAAAATCTCAAGATTTCGTGCGAGCTCATAATAATATATTGGAATAACTATAGCCACACACATAATAATGCATATAGTTATTCGCATCTCATGACTTTATAGGATTCGTAAGAATTCCTACCAGTACTTTTTCGTAAGAATTCTTATCCGATTGGTGACCTGGTGGTCTAGGGGTAAGGTCACAGACTTCTGTGCTGGGAGTTCGGGGTTCAATCCTCAGTCCCGGCACAGATTTATCTGATTACCAAACCCTTCCTTCACCTCTGACAGACGTGTATTAATCACAACTTATGAATATGGGGAATGCCAGGCCTCCACCGTAGTTCGGATTCCACGTTAAACTGTAGGTCCTCCATTTCCTCTCACACTCACCCTACCATTACACATTAGCGTAAGTGCGTATAACCCGAACGGGTAGTATGACCCGGTGCTAATAATAATCTTTTCCGAATATAACCGCGGCCTAAATTTAAGTTCTACCCAACAACTATAGATGGTTACAACATCAATAATAGAGATGGTAGGATACATTTACCTAAAGAGACTGTTAATTTTAAAATCTATTCAAGAGTATTCCTAACTATTATTATTATTATTATTATTATTATTAGCACCGCGTCTTACTACCCGTTCGGGTTATACGCACTTACGCTAACGTGTAATAGTAGGGTATTGTGAGATGAAATGAAGGACCTACAGTTTAACGTGGAATCCGAACCACGGAGGAGGCCTGGCATTCCTCACATTCACAATATTCCTAACTAAACTAAAACAAATGTCTGCAACACGCTATAGACCTAAACTAAATATTTTTAGCACCACGTCTTACTACCCGTTTAAGTTGAACGCTTATGTACTAATTACGCTAGTGGTTTTAGGGATTAGGCAGGTTATATTAATAGGAAATGTACCCGAATTTGCGTGGAGAGTGGAAAAACATTTTGGGAAAAATCACTCTCAGTACACCCGACCATGATTCGAACCTCAATCTCCTCGTAATCGGCAGTCTAATCTACTGCAATAGTAGCGCGTTAGACCACGCCGACACCGAATCGGGTCTAAAGCATATTATTTAATTATGCTATACCTACCATTGTCAAACATTCAAACTAAGGTATATCTATGAATCACGAACTAACCTCTCGGTTCATCAATAGATAAACCGGCCCAATGGTGTAGTGGTCAATGAACCTAGCTGTGAGTCTAGAGGTCCCGGGATCGATAACCAGCTGGTGCCCTCGGTATTTTTCCCTTTAGGGGAATAGTTCCAATACCCCCCGAAGTTTTGTATAATTAAGCTTAAGTTAGGTTAATAATCACCCCGGCTCCACAAAATGAAATTGACTATCATCACATGATCTCATTGCGAGCACGACGTGTATACAGCCTCGTATGGTGTAATAATAATAATAATAATAATAATAAATTGACACCACGTCTTACTACCCGTTCGGGTTATACGCTTTAAGTACTAATTACGCTAATGGATTAGGAATTGTGAAGGTTGAATTAGAGGAAGTGAACCCGCATTCACGTGGAGGGAGAGTAGAAAACCATTTAGGAAAAACCACCCCCAGTTCACCCGACCGAGATTCGAACCTCAATTTCCCCGTCCTCAGCAGTCGAGCTCAACACGACTACGCGTTAGCCAACTACTTCACCAAGGCGGTCGTATGGTGTACCCTGGTCAACGTTCTGTGCCAACAGAGCAGCTAATAGTCTACTTAGAGGCGACCAAACCCTGACGTCAAAGTCCCTCCCAGTCAAATGTACCATACGATAAAAAAAGAAATCAATAGATCCAAATGACTCGAGGTAAATAAAGGCAACGTCATTGCAAAAGGTCTCATACATACCGGACTGAGCCGATTATCGTTACAGTGAGGATGAAGGGGGGGGGGGGGATTTCTAGTCGGAATAGTCAGGTGAACAATCAGATTACTAGAAGGTTGTGTTAGGGCGCGGGGATTAGGTCTCGCATTCACCAGGGATTAAATCCAATAACTCTCCTTTTACTCTTGTCGTTAATGATACGACGCATCTGTAGATAAAGCGTACGTTTTGATATAGTAATTCCTTTGCGTTTTCTTTGCAAGGGAATGTAAACTAATTTAATTCCAGGGCCTTTTTTTGATAAGTCTTACCGTTTAGCCACAAGAGTCCTCCAAAAAAAGGTCCGCACCGACTTTAAAGTTGCTCCAACATTTTGATTTTTTCGGGGATTAAAAATTTAATTTTGTAATTTTTGGTATTTTTTCGTTAGTTACAGGCTATAAGCTATAAGTTTGCCAACTTTCAAAGTTTTTATCTCATCTGGAAGAGGGTAAACATTAATGTCGGTGAGTGAGTGAGTCAGCCGTGTGGCTTTATAGTAGTATAATTTACACCATTATTATTGATTTTGTTTACTTTTGTCTGATTCCTAATCAGATTTCACAGAGCTTTTAGTTATAAACGAGACGAGAAATTAATATTTTATTTAAGTCATTATCACCTTATAAATGAGTATTTTTTTTCTTATTATTTCAATAAGTTTACAAGGTTATATTGACAATTTAATAGTAATATTTAATTGAAAATAAATTAGGTTTGATTCTCGTGTTTACTAAAGCTGAATCAATTTGAACGCTTCTTAGAGTACCGTATTGATAGAGCCTGAAGAATACAGGATATGTTGAATGATCATTTAAAATAAAATGTTTTAAAATAAATACTGCCTCTCATTTACTCTGCCCGCTTCCTACTATTTCACGCCCCATACCCAGCCCCGACCCCGACCCCCCGGCCACACAAACTATCTCTCTCTCTCTTTCTCTCTCTACCTCTTAAATTCAATGTAATATGAAATACCATGAATGTTTGAGGAGAGCTTTGAGTTATTTTTAATATTATTATGTAGCCTCTATATTAAACAAATTTGTTTTTATTATTTCTTACTAGCCTATAGATAGTAGTTAAATTTTACGCTATTGAATTTCTTATAAAGTTTGTTTAAAAATTTGTTTAGGTATTTAAATTAAAATGGGATTTAATAATATTTTAATAACAATGAAAATATTAGAGATATTATTTCAAATATATAAAAATAATCTCTCTCTTTCTCTCTCTCTCTCTCTCTCTCTCTCTCTATATATATATATATATATATATATATACCTTAAATCAATATATATATATAGTGCTTTAAGGCATGTAAAAAACTTATTAGAAAAAATTATAAAGGATAAATTAATCACTAGTTTAATTTTAAAGTGAGACATGGATATTCTTTCTACGACCCGTTTTTTCTCTCTCTCTCCTCTCTCTCTCTCCATAATTTGCATGATAAGAAATAATGTACTAATGTATTTATAGCAATTGGGTGGACTTTCCAGGTCCAAGATGCAATGTTAATGTAGGCAATTTACATATATCGAATACTAATGGTAGATATTTATATCTCTAATTTTAAACCAAAAACTGTACAATATTTTCTTCGTCTTTTCTTTCCCTACGTATATGTTTATAATTTAAAGAGATTAAAATTAATAAATAAACAAATATCCAAAATCTTTTAGAATATTTTAAAATTCGTTTTGGCTTAGTTTAGGATATGAAAAATTGATTTTTATCACAACTTCCTTGCAAATTTTTACGCTTAAGGTATACATTTAACTTAAAAAGTTGTTCATTTTTATTCACATAAATGTTTTATATTAAGGTGACTCTTCATACAAAGATTAAATTCCCTCTGTAACAAATAAATTTAATTTTAAAGCTGATTTTCAAGGTATTATTTTAGAAAATGAATGGTTTCATGTATGTTTTATTTTTCGGGCTGTATTGTAACTGAATCTTGGATGTGACTGTACCATACAGCTGGATAATGGAGATAGCAAGGCGAAAATCTCTTATTCATGATCTCTGCAACGTCTAGTTTGACCTCAGCTTATTTAAAAAAAGCAAAGTGGTTAAAGGATGATTGGAAGGGGAGGTTTCTCATTTTTAGTTAGTTTATTCTTCCTCACCACAAAGGGTTGGACATCATCCGTTTGATGTTGTCATATGTATCCTTAAGTACGTCTTCTTGTCTAAATTTTGTTTTTTTACACTGTTTGCTCCATTTTACCTTTTAAAATATAATTTTCACTTTCTAATGAGAGAACTAAATTTTAGAGACTTACATAATTCAACTTGGAAACAGGATATTTTAACCCGTACCGTTGTGCTCGTGGGAAAATGTGTCAGCCTAATATTTTCTAGATTATTGATGATTAGGTTCAAATCACGGCCAAGTGTATTGAGGTTTATTAAAAAGTCTTTTACACTCCACCCCCAAGCAATTGAGAGTACAGTGACATTTATATTATAGCTTTCTAATTATTACCCCATTAGTGTAAATATGCGGAAATATCGGATGGGTAGTAAGGCGTGGAGAGTTTGAAAAAAAATAGGTGTGTAGGTTTCAATTTTGGGGAGTTCAACAGTATTAGCCTTGAGTGAGTATCGAATCCCGCCCCCCCCCCCCCCCTTTCTCTTTCCAAGTCTATTTCTCTTTCAGTGATATATTAATGTTGGTATTTTTTAATTATTGTTTTTAGATGTTAAATACAAATTAGGTTATCAGTACCTTAGAGGCTTATACTATATATTATAATTACCTTCAAATCCCTATTACTTTACCTACTTTCATGTTACGGATATTACGATTTTTAAAATGTCATGAAATATATAATTTATATTACTATATAATATATAATTCATGATGATATTATGAACTCTTTCGCCTCTTTTATAATTTCCTAAAGTAAAGTTAGACAACCACCCCTATATATGCATATTATTTCTCTCTCTCTCTCTCTCTCTCTCTCTCATCTCATCTCTCTCTCTCTCTATATATATATATATATATATATATATATTATATATATATATATATTATATACACACACACACACACACACATATAGGCATCTTTTTCAGTACAGCCCTTCAATAAAGAAACCACTACAAGCTCTAACTTAGTATAACAATTTTTAAATTCTCAATACAATTGGGTATCTCGTTCAAAGGAATGACCTAATGACTAATTTGCAGTGTTAATATTAGAAGATTAGCTATTTTAATAGTAAACTAAAGAAAAGTATTAATTTTTAGGTGTACATAAATATTTATTAATGTTACAACTTAGTTAAAGTCAACATGTTAGACTATTTAATTTATTACAATCACAGAACTTGAAATGGATTTCATAACATTTAAATTGTTTATTTAATTTAATTACTTGCAATAAGAAAGCCAAGGCTTAACCTATATCATACAAGTTGGCTCTTGTCTTTCGAGGTAGATTTAATTATTGTTTGTCAAAGGGGAAGAAACCTTGTCGAGAAATTTGAGCGTAGATAAATAACCGTATACATCACATCTTTCTTGCCAGATGGTCTTATAAAAGTAGTAAGTTTCTCAGGGGTAAAAAAAAAAAGTTGTATTAAAAAAAGATACGCTAACAACAATATAATGCATACCAGACCGAAGATTTTTTGCAGATTTTCAGATATTTCACATTATTATTTAAGAACTGGTATATTATTTTAAAATATGGATCACGACAAAATAAAGGTGAAAATGATCGTTCTAAAAAAATTTAAATAGCTTACATTTGCAGTTTTATAGTATTAAAAATTGTATGAATATGTAAAATTATATTACTTTCAATTATTTTTAACGTAAACTGTCGCATGTTTGAGATAAATAGATAGAAAAACATATTTAGTCCACTTTAAAAAAATAAGAGACATTTGTCATTATTATAAGATGAGTTTATTTTTAGTGGTTTTGAAGCTTCACAACTTTTATTTTAATTTAAAGTATCACACCATAAGGATAGTTCTCTTTAATAAGATTCCACTGCTCTTAGTTCTAATTTACATAGACGCTTATCTTAAGTTAAGCTTTCAGCTACAGAGACCACAAGTTTAGTGAAATCCGGATCGTTGATATCGAAACAACATAAACATGTTTGTCAAAGTTTTACCGCAGTCTTTAAACTTCAGTTAACATGTTAAAGTAGGTTACATGACAGTGAACAAAATTTTGAAGCTCTCTCACGACTATTTAAGCTTCGTTTATGTTTGTGTTTGAAGAGCACAGTAATTTTACAACTAAAATAAAATATTTAAAATAGTGTTCTCCGTGCTTCTTGTCCTACTAATGGGTCCTGGATGATCACATATTTATTATTAATAGGAGAAAGATGATGACGGTTAATCCAATATAAAATGTACCCACATTTTAATTAAGGGAAATCACACCTCATTTCTTCGGTAGATCAAGAAAATATGAATGGGTTACCTTTGTTTATGATACACTAGTGTGGGTTCCAATATACTTAAAAAGTGGTATGGCTTGAACACAGATTTGATGCACCACCTTATGCTGGTGCTTTTCTATTCCCTCTTCATTCAAATCTTGTTCACTTCCTTACAATTTTCGATTTTCACCCTGTCTCATTATAATAGTTAGTATGAGTTCAAGAAAAAAAGGCACAACGCGTAGCACTCGAACAGATAAAAAGTTAAATCTTTCATTACATTATGTTGTTTTATAGTAAAGGAAATTAATCAAACTAAAAAAAAGTAAAAATAAACTATTAAGAGTAATTTGATGAAGTAAGCCGACCTAATTAAAGAGGGAAAATGTGGGAAGAATTTAGTGCACAAAAGTGACATCTTCTTCCTTTCTTCTGTCTTCTATAGTAGAATTAGTTACACACACACATTTTAACAATATAGAATAATATTTCGGCATTATTGCCTTTATCAAACACAAAGAAGAAAGAAGAGAGTAACACTGGATTACTCCATTTTGAATTATCAAGTGTTTGTGTTATTTGTACTCTATTCTTTGTGTTTGATAAAGGCAATAATGCCAAAATTTTATTCTATATGTGTTAAAATGTGTGCGTGACTACTTCTACTATAGAAGACAGAAGAAAGGAAGAATATGTCACCTTTTTGCATTGGATTCTTCCCACGTTTTTCCTCTTTCCCTAGATGGGCTTTCTTCATCAAATTTACTCTTAGTAGTTTATTTTTACTTTTTATTTAGTTTTTTCAGTTTCCTTTATTATAAAATTATTAAGCCATTGGGCCACTTTATTTCTAAACATATTACATTATGTTGGCAATGCAAATAATTACGTACAGTTTGATTGCAGCAAAATAACTTTAAAGAGCATGGAAAACTAGGTGTAGAGCAAATGATTGACAAAAGTCTCCTATATTTCACATCCTATCTCTACGAAAATGTGTCCTTAAAAATCTTAAGCGCTTTCATACCCTTAAGATTAAGCTTCGGTGGTTACATGGTAAAGTGCATCACTCTCATGTTAGACTAGACAGCCGATGACAGTAAGGTCGGTGTTTGAGTTCCTGTCAGGCGTACTGAGGATTGTTTCCAAAATAGATTTCCCCCTATATCCACGCAAATGCTGGTACATTTCCTCAGAATTCAACCCTCCTCATTCCTAACATAATAGCGTAATTAGTACATATGTGTATAACCTGAGCCGTTAGTAAGATGTAGTGCTTAAAAACAACATGGGTTGAATGTAATTATTGGGGGGGGGGGGGAATACGCTAGGGGTTGTACTATAGGCACCTACGAAGTGGCTTAAACAACAAATATAAAAAAAGAGCAATTTTTGGAAAAAAGGATCTTTCTGGTCCAAATAAAGTTTTAGCGGCTTGTTAAAGCCACACCCAACGTACCTAACCTAACTTTGACGAGAGAAAATCGTAAATGCGCATATTTTTACGAATTAAATTTCTTGGCAGTTTTAAATTAGTTCAGTTTATTGCTATAGTTGGTGTCGTTTAAAGGTATACAAACACAAATAAGTAATTAGTTCCTTCAAAGAGGCCGTTTACCGAAGTTCTGAGACGCGTTACAAACGTCCAAAAACCTCATGTTTTTTTAAAAAAATAATTGATTTATTGTTTCACGCCAAAATGAATATAAAACTTTTTAAAAAATTTCTATAAAATCGTTAACCTTCCTTTTTGAATTTTATAATTTAAAAATAGAAACATGAATAAAGCCTCCTTAAAACAGATAAAGTCAACTCTTAACACAACTAAAACATAACTTTATAAAATAATTGAAAAGTAGTGATTGTTATAGTTCAACACCTTAATTTAGTCGGTGGCGTGTCTGTCTACTGAGAAAAGGGTCCCGGTCTTGATTCCTGGCATAGTCGAAAATGTTATCATGGGTGAAGTGAGGGTTTCCCTTTCACCGTGATGAATTAATGGCAGAGGGCTGGATGTTGTGTTTATTCTAGGCGTAAGTAAGTTTATAAGTCTTGTGCTGATATAAACAGTCGATTCAGAAAGTACACGTTTAATATCTCAAATAAATGAAACTGATTGTTATGTTTTATGACAGCCATTCTCATAAGAAATAACGCACTGCAATATTTTCCTTCGGGTAGATGGCCCTCTTAAGTAGATTATAGTCTCACAAACCAAAGTCCTCAAAGCTGTAAAGTAGAATTGATCATTAATCCGTACATCAGATTAAATCTATACTTATAAAATAAACATGACCTGATTGATTGACTGACTGACTGACTGACTGATTCATCATCGCCGAGCGCAAACTATCAAGGCTACAAGCATGAAATTCGGACTGTATATTCATTTTGTTATGTAGGCACCCACTAAGAAAGGATTTTAGAAAATTCCACCCCAAAGCGGTCAAAATAGGGGATGATAATATGTACGATAATATGTATGAAAGTCCGTCATTTTGAAAGTTACATAAACAAAATTTTGTATTTCGGTTATTGACGTAAAATAAATAAATAGGTGTTTCAGGAATTTTGGAAATTTTATTTAATAAGGGATGAAAAAGGGGGTGAAAGTTTGTATCGGACTTGCATCTGAAGTCAAGTTATGGTCATCAACGTAACGTAATATTTTAAATTAATCTGTAAATACATATGTATATTTTCGTATTTGTATATAATCAACTTCCACGCGAGAAAAGCCGCGGGCAACAGCTATCTAGTTAGAAGATAAAAATCGACAAATAAATTTTTAAATGTGCTTAAAAGGCATAATTTCTAAAAAATGGTACGGTGCACCACCAGACTTTATTTTGCTTTAACTTAAAACACATTTACATTTACGTTTTTGTAGAAACACACAGAAAAAAATCATAAATGAAATAATATACATTGTTACTTACTATATGGCATTAGAAACTAGGAACACTGTTTACAGAAAAATTAAGAAAAAGAATAACATAGTAAAAGTATAAGAATCAAAATCATTTTCAGAGACCTGAATTTAAAATAATATATGTTTGTTTATAGCTAAGAAATTGTTGGTGCTACACAAATACAATCCGACTAAAAGCTTTTTAACTTTAGTAGTAGCTATAATTTTACAATAATAAATGATTATTTTATATCTGAAATAATTGAGAGGAATGATCAAAATTGAAAAAAATTCCCTTATGTTAAGTACCCTTAAAGTCATTTTAATTAGTAAATGAGAATCGCCATCTTGTTTATAATAATAAACAATGTCTAGATATAAAATTTAATCTAAATCATTAGAGCAAATTTTGAGATAAATCGATTTTTTCTCTTATTGCCCTTCAGTAAACTACCCTTAATTTTAGAATTAGATGTCTAATTACAGAAACAACTCGGGGGGACCTTATGTTATTATTATTATTAGTAGCACCACGTCTTACTACCCGTTCGGGTTATACGCTCTTATGCTAATGTGTAATGGTAGGGTGATTGTGAGATGAAATGAAGGACCTACAGTTTAACGTGGAATCCGAACCACGGTGGCAGCCTGGCATTCCCCACATTCACAAGATAACTTGTCAGAGGTGAAGGAAGGGTTTGGAAATAAGATAAATCTGTGCCAGGACCGAGGATTGAACCCCGGCCGCCAGGGGGGGGGGGGACCTTATGAATGTAAACCCTATATACCAAGTTTGAGCCCAATCGGTAAAATAGTTTCAGCTGTAGCCGTAGGTACAGACAGATGGACAGTATTGCGAAAACAACTTTTTTTTTTTTGTTCGGAGGATCATTCAACATCGACATTTATCAAAATCTTTGTTTCGATATTTTTTATGATCAAAATACTTCTCTCTCCGAGGTGTCGATAGAAAGTAAAGAGTGAGTATAAAATCATTAAAAAGGGACAAACGCTAATAGAAGAATTGGTGTTCTAGTTCATTATTACACCTCCGCACTCTTTCTACCTGAGCTTTGTTATTCCATTAGGCGCATGCGCAAGTAACGGCACAGCTCAATCATTACAAACAACCCTTATCTCTCCTAACAAGCCGTCGGCCTATTTTCGCTCGACTAACATAAGTACAGTAGAGCGCTGCGTGGATGTTTTTATTATTATTATTATAGCACCGCGTCTTACTACCCGTTCGGGTTTACGCACTTACGCTAATGTGTAAATGGTAGGGTGATTGTGAGATGAAATGGAGGACCTACATTTTAACGTGAATCCGAACCACGGTGGAGGCTGGCATTCCCCACATTCACAAGATGTCTTGTCAGAGGTGAAGGAAGGTTTGTAATCAGATAAATCTTTGCCGGGACCGAGGATTGAACCCCGGCCGCCAGCATAGAAGTCTGACACCTTACCCCTAGACCACCAGGTCACCTTGCGTGGATGTTGATATCCACAATAATATAAGCATTATTGATAAAACTGTGGATAGCACTACAAAAGAAAATCATTTAATTGTATTGTTAATTAAAATAAATGAAAACATAATCAGTAAAAAAAACAAATACATATTGCTAACGAATAACATTTATTTTGTCTGGAGCTGTGTGTGCAAACATGCTCTTGAATAAGCAATAAGAAAAATATCTAATCAACCAGATGTTTATGTTGATATAGCAAGAAAATATCTAATCAACCAGATGTTTATGTTGATTTAACAACAGAATATCTAATCAACCAGATGTTTATGTTGGTATAACAAGAGAACATCTAATCAACCAGTTGTTTATGTTTATATAACAAGAGAATATATAATCAACCAGATTTTTATGTTGATATAACAAGAGAATTTCTAATACTACCCTCATACGTTCAAATACTCAAATAAATTTATACAATAATATATTTTACTGATTACAGTTAGATTTAAATTAGTTTTACTTTATCTCGACCCCTCGGAGAGAGAAGTAGGCCTATTTTGATCATTACAATTATCGAACCGGATATTTTGATAAATTAATTATGTTTAATGATCCTTTGAAACCAAAAAGTTGTTTTTGAGGTTCTGTCTCTCTGTATTTCGAACTTTAGTCGAAACCATTTTATCGATCGGGTTAAAACTTGATATCTTGTGCTTTCATAAGGTCCCCCAGAGGGGGTTTTTAGAATTAGATATTCAACCCTAAGATTAAGTGTAGGTTGCCGAGTAGCAAAAGATAAAGAATCGATTTTCTCAAAATCCGCTGTAAATATTTACTTAAAATTTGTATCTGGATATTGTTTGACATTATAAAACAACATTTTTAAAAACAAAACACCATAAAAAAATCTATAAAAGCAAGAAAGTTTGTTTGTTAATATTCAGATTGACGGTTAAATTCTTCTTGTGGTGATCTGACCTTAATGTTAAGTGCCCAGACCTAGGGCCAGTTACATAGTCAAACTGAGTACGCCTTAAGTGCAATGCTATACCAAATGCAGGACAACACCTACCTGTAAACAAAACGGAATTCATGATTTCCCCATTAAATGACTACTAAGAGACTTTAAAAAAGCGAGAATTCCCAATTTTTATCATAACTCAACAACTATTTGAGACACGAAATAACTTAACATTGTAAATATATAATACTAATAAATATAAACTTATTATATATGAAACATATTTTTTAAATCCATTATTTTCTGAATCATAAGCAAATATGTATATTTTAATATTCAGGTCTTTGAAAATGAAGTCTTTATATTCTTCAGTGGACAGAGATGTTCCTCTTTTCTCAATATTTCTGTAGCAGTGTATATTATTTCATGTAGGATTTTGGTAGAATGTTTCTGCTACAATGATATTATTCAGTTTCACAAATATTACTAGCTTTTAGTAAATGTCTGTTTTAAGATAAGAAAGAGAGAGTCTGTGTAGTGCATAGTACCATTTATTTTATAAATATCTTCGGTTTGTGGTAATTAGGTAATGAGATATTACACTAGCTATGAATGTGTATATAAATTAGAGCTCTTGGGATTTTGTTTGTGGGCGGTGCGTATGACAAATTTAAAAAAAAATTTGTGTGTCACCTGTAATACAAATATTTTTTAAGGCCTGATTTCAACATTTCTCCCTAATCTGCAAGAAGACGTTTCTTAATTGGTTTTCCTCTTTAGTCTTGTGATTTAGATTTACGATCTTTTTTTAAAACTATTTTCGTGCTAACACTGTGTTGACAAAATAAGCAGCAGCTTGAAAATGTTTTGGCTGAATTCAACCACTTCATTAGATGAACATATTCGAGATATCACGTTTTACGTGTTGACGATGTTTAGGTCTATATGTGCCTGCGAAGCGGGATTCTCTGCAATGAACAGCATCAAAACAAATCTTCACAAGTTGAACCAAGAGCACTTACAAGACTCGCAACGAATTGCCTTTACCATTATAATTAATCTTGATTTTCACAAAAGAGTGAAAAATCATAGATGTAATTTTTCTCCTTATATTTAAATATGTAATTACTATTGATATCAATTTTTAATAATACTTATGAATAAATAAAAATGTTTATGAATGAGTCTTCTATTTAATATCTTAGTAGCTTTACTCGTTTAAGTAGGTATTTTAGGCTTTTGACAGAGACAGAATTGTTTGCGGGCCAGAAGAGCAGTGCATCTCTGGCCCGCGGGTCACCAATTGCCTACCACTAGTCTAAGAAGTTTTATCATGGTGAAATGAAGAAACAAAGTAATCATATAACTATTCTCTTGTTTTAGCAACGTATCTCTATGACATTACTTTGCCATATCGTTGATAATTTTAAAATTGGAGGAGTGGCAAAAATCGTGTAGTATCTCTTTTAATAAATTTGTGTGTTTTATACAACTTTAAACACGATAGAGGACAGTTTCATAGTCATACACGAAACTTTGGTTCCAGGTAGGTGTCGTCCTGCATTTGGTATAGCGTCGCACTTAAGGCGTACTCAGTTTGAGTATGTAACTGACCCTAAGTCTGGGCACTTAACATTAAGTTCAGATAACCACAGGAAGAATTTACCCGTCAATCTAAAAATAAACAAACTTTCATGCTTTTACATACTTTTTTATGTCGTTTTAGACTATATAAGTGTTCACATTTAAAACCATAATATTAAACCTAATATAATGTAACGCTTTTATAAATTTTGCTATGATAAACTAATTATTTGACATGAAACTAGGAGTTTCTCTAATAGCGATGCATTTAGATGTATTAAAAAAAATTACTTCTGTAAGTAATGCCTACGTTCAATAAAACTTATCTGTAAATTAATAATTATTCATTTAAAAAAAAGGGTTGACACAAAATCGTTAATCAATAAACGGTGGTAATAAAAAAACAACTAAAAATAGTGAAATATTCTTTAAATAAATATAAAAGCTAGGGCAATTGATTGCTCATGGCTGTGTGTGGGTAGTAGCAAACTGTTAATGAACAACTGAATACGTAATTAAATAATAAATAATTAACCCTCTCTAACTTGGTCAACTTAATTTGTCGCAAGCTCTCTAACGGAGGTACACTTAATGGCACACCCCTTCCTATCTCACCAGAGACTAGTGTGGGAGGTTGAGGGAGGGGTGCTAAGTAATAGAAGTACTCTGTACCAACAACACTCTGACCCACTTCTGTGGCCACAAGGACTGACGTCAAACTTGTCTGATCTGCTTTTCCAATGACGGGGAGATCGGGTTTCGAATCCACGGTGTATTTTACACTCTTCTATAAATCAAGTTACTGAACATTTCCTCTGAATTCCATCTTTCTTACACTAACTCTAGTAATCCAGGTGGATAATAAAACGCTGTGTAAATATTTTAATCAAAAAACCACCGTTTAGGACGGCTATTCGTAGTTTTACTCTTTTTTTTTACTTTTCTAATTATTGGCATACCTTTTAGTAGGTGTGGGCTTAGTGAGAGGAGATAAAATAAATTCAATAGATATTTAAAGCTGACGTGAATAAGTAGTACTTGGAAAACGTTCTTTTAACCTTAATTTAGCTTTAACGGCAATTAAAAAAACAACATACAAATTAGTTTATATTTATTGGCCAGGAATGTGACTAGAAAAGAGAAAAGGATGAAGAGCTGTACTGACGAGAAGAAAAACAATCCAGTTAAAAGAGGGGCTTTACTAGCGCTAAATGGGTATCGATTGGGGAGATGAGAGGTGAAGGACTACCCGGTTAAGTGGTTATAAAAAGAAGTGATCGTAAGCATAAAACATATAATAAAGAAAACGAAAACATAGTTAGGGAATAAAGTAAGAAATAAAGAAGGAACTTGTGTAGTAAAAAGTTCATAAATATATTAGACTATAATATTATTAGTAGATTTTGTATAATATTATATATAATCTAATTTGCATGGAAAAAATCTTGATTGACAGCTAAAAAAGCTACTAGATATACTTTTATATATTTACACAACATGTCTTGTGAAATGTATGTGCAACTTTTGATAGATATATTTATAAATACCTATAAAATAGCACTAATGTACATTAAAATTCGATATTTGTAAAGATAAATAAAATATTTTTGTACTTTTTAAAGTTCTTTCTTACTAAAATTCTAGTAAAAATAGATTGATAGATATGTTGGATATAAGGATAGGTGAACAGGTAAGTTATTAGCAACTATAGGTGCTATATGCACATGAACCTGCACATAGAATTGGTATATATATGCGTGTCTGGTATACTTGGCTCGTAGCCCAGTTTGCGGAAATATTAGCCAGTACTAATGTAATATTGCACAGGAGACGCCCGAATGTACTAATCGTACATCCTTTCCATAGGGGCTAATTTCATGTCCCGATGAGATGAGGTGATATTGATAATGAGGGTGTGGAACCAGTATAAATTCTAAAACTAAATTAAGCCTAATCAACCAGACCTTGGTGACTTTTGGGAAAATTCAGGAAAATTACTCATGGAAATTGAATCCAAGACCCAAAGGTTTGTAGCCAGGTGTATTGACCACAGTACCACATGTCTGCTTATCTAGAGTTGATCATCGTATTATATGGCACTGTGTGGATATAAAAGCTTGACCTAACCATGGTTCAAATCAGTCCCTCAAAGAGGGTTGGTTGACGTTTAAATTTCAATGTTTTATTGCAATCAACCATTGATGAAGCTATATTTAAAAGTTATAAATTAGGCTAGTTTTATATATTCTATTTTATATCACGGATTCTACTGTATATTCTAGTTAATCGCAGCTTAGACTCACTAACCACGAGGAGGGTTAATTTTAATAACGTTTGCTAGAATTTAGATTTAAAATGTCCTTGGAAACATAAGTCTATCTAGAACATGATATTTAAGGTATTTAACGTGCATTTTCTCTGAAATGATTGATTATATCAACACAAGATAATTTATATAATCGATTGTGAAAGAACCTATCAATTTTCAGCCTGGAAAGCTAGTTTCACATACCTTCCAGGGCAGTGGCGTAGCTAGGGCTGAAGCGCCCTGGAGTGGTTT
Organism: Timema cristinae; assembly: GCA_039000515.1. Taxonomy (NCBI): domain Eukaryota; kingdom Metazoa; phylum Arthropoda; class Insecta; order Phasmatodea; family Timematidae; genus Timema; species Timema cristinae. The sequence continues at coordinate 37,288,732 of JBCFYV010000935.1, read as the reverse complement.
AACTTGGGCCCCCCCCTCCCATTGTTTCCATCCAAAAATTAACTGAACCATAACACCATATACATTTAAGTAAACCTAACAGATTAAACTGACTTTAAAAGTAGCCTATGTTGGTGGTTTCTTATTATTCTTGTTCCATAAAGAAAAGAAATTAAAAATTTATTTTCTTTTTGTGCATGGATTTACATTTACTGAAATGTATGTTATATTGAAATGCAAATCTGCTTAGTTTTTTACTTTTACACAATATAACAACTAAAGTTTTGGAGTTTGGAACTAATAAAACAGAGTATTTTAATATAGATAACATTTGTCATTTATTGTTGATCACATAGAAGAAAAAAAACTAAACTAGCGTAACACTTATTAACAAACGACATAGTATTTTTAAAGAAAAGTTTATCATTTACGTTTTTTGGTCCTTACTTTTTTGTCAATAGGACAATAATTTGGGAAATACATCACAAATTAAAAGTGAAATTGTTTAACAAATGGGTTACCAACACAAAAGCCTTATAAAAAATAAAAATAAAATTTTAAAAGACAAAATTTTGTAGTGAAAATCTTCACAAATTGTCGAAGGAACTCAAAATTGCATATTAAATTTTCTTTCGTGATTTGGTACTTGCAAATTGTGAGATGGTGTCTTCTAAGTCTATATTTTTGCTCTGGCTTGCTCGATGGAGATCGTTGCTAGAGAACTCAGACGCTCCTGCGACATGGTGCTACGAAGATAGCTTTTGATAATTTTCAGTTTTGAAAAGGATTTCTCAGCACTTGCGGATGTAACGGGCATTGTCAAAAAGATGAGGCATGCACTCACAACATCCGGGAAGCTGGCTCCAACTTGAGCACGCACGATCGCAGTATTGGCAAGGTCTCTAATACTTTTAAGTTTTTCAATGTAGCTTGAAAAACAAGTTTTAAGTCTTACAAGCTGTTGGCATAAGTCAGGAGAGATGTCATCTGGACGAGTCTAGAATTACTTTGTCACCTGTCAAACATTTGAAACACGCACAAATCTCAGTTATTGACTCAAAACGCTCGGTTAGGTTGCGTAGTTATGGTATCCAGGCTACGATTGAATACCTCAACCTGGAAACGTTTTTCTGTGTCCATGATGGGATCATCTGCCTGTACTTCGTCGAACATCCTTTTTTTTCTTTCTTGATCTTGAGTCAGTGAAATTTGGCGCAACTTTCCATTTCAAACAAAGCTGAGTTGCATCACTTTTAATTGTTTCCCAGTTACTTCTTAGGTTAGCGATTTTTGTTTTGAGGTTTAACAGCATCCTTGTTGCATGTTCTAAGTATTTCTCGGTGCTTTGCAGTTTCTTGGAAATGATGTCCATTGTTTCAAGCAAAACACTTTGAACTACTATCAAAATTACCGTTTGAAACGGTTCGAAGTACTTCAAAAGACATTTTGTTTGATTAATTTCTTCTTGATTACTGCTCTCTAAGTTTATGACAGTTAATACTTTCATTATATCAAAGTAGCCACAATGAAGGGCGTCTATGGCTTTGTTTCTTGACGACCAACTTGTAGGGCACACTTTTTTTTAAATGTTATGTATGGTTTCTGTTAAGAAACTTTCTTCACCACCTTCTCCCTTGTTACACCCTACCATAACTGACGAGTGTTTTTACTAAAATAACTTTTTCATAGACTTGAGCTTAGCCTGAAAATATACATTTTCCAGTTCGTTCCGCCCCCCTTTGCCCGTCTGAGCCATGCCGCCCTGGAGCGACTGCTCCAGTCGCTCCTCTGTAGCTACCCCACTGTTCAGGGGTCTTTACATGCCACAATAGACATGAAACGACGACTTTATTTTCCCTCCAAAGGGATCTGTGCTAAGAATTTTTATCGCTAAAGAAAAATCCATTGACCCAGGCTGGGTTTGATCCAAGAACATCGGATCCAGAGGCAAGCACTTTACGTCAAGGCCACTGAGATTGACAGTAAATAATATAGGGAGTGTTTATACTTGTCAGATGAACAGGTGAAGTGATATCAGCATCCATACAAGAGGCCTTGTAGGTTAAGTGGTTTATTTTCTGCCCTCGGTTTCTATTTCGTCTAAGTGTGATAGCGCTCAGCGTTGTGCAGCGGTTGAGCGCATGAACTGAGGTAGAAGGGATAGCTAGTCTTTTCTTCTTAGAGCCATTATTTCATTATTACTTTTATTGTTTACCTGTTACTTGCTAAACCATTTAAAAATACTCTTAGAATACCATACAGATTCCATCGGGAGGTGATCTCTTTTGTAACACTTTTTTGTTTTCATTATAATATTTTTCATTGATGATTTGTCAGGTTAGGTTAGGCTAGGTTAGGTTAACAAAATACTGAGAACATGCTTAAGTGACTGCGTGATCTAATACGCCATCTCATGTTAGACTAGACTGCCAAAGACGGAAAAAAAATTGGGGTTTGATTCCGATCGGGTGCACTGAGGGTGGTTTTCTCTAAATGATTTTCCATTCCCCTTCCACGCAATTAATTTCAATTAAACCTTCCTAATCCCTAAACCATTAGTATCATTAGTACACAGGCGTATGAATCGAATGGGTAGTATGACGTGGAGCTGAAAAACATACTGAGAAGGTATTTTTGTTTACAGTTAATTGACCATCTAAGTCAAGCCTGGAAAATCACAATATTACTCTCCCCTCCACCAGAATTCTGCATTTCATGCTCAAGTGTTAGCGCGCTCAACTGCTACAGATTTGTTCTTAAGAGTGTTTAAGTGGATCACTTGTTTCACTAAATACCCTCAAACTCAACTCGCCAAGTAGTTTTATTCGGGTCTTTAATAAGATGAGACAACAAACATAACGCCGTGAGATATCTATAATACTACATTTCATACAATACTGTGTTGCGAGATGCATTTAAAAACTTAAGGTGGACACTCACTTTTCAATCAAACTATTGGCTGTTAGTTGGATTTAATGCTACTCTTTACACTTTTATACAATACAAGACGCATTATCAAATTATTACTGAAAGTAATAAACATCATATATCTATAATTATGTATTTTGGTAGATTTTACTAGTCTTTTTAATGTGATTTGGTTTTTACAAATACTATATAAATCTATTGTGTTGTAATGGACTAAAAAGTGTAGATGAATCTTAAAAATAAAATCTTTATATTCTAATTGGCTAGTGTTGGAAATTAAATTAACCAACATCTTTATTTTAATCATATACATATAGCGTATGTAAGGAAAATACAATATATATTTTATTGTTCACATTTGAAACATTGTGGGTTACAATACATCTCCTTTTTATTTAAATATGTATTTTAAATTAACAACATTTAAGTTTTAATTTGTGTGTGGACGTAAATTTAATAATTTGTCTATTCGATTATTTGTCTTCCGATTTATATTATAATTATGATAATGAAAAGAGATTAAGACTTGTCAATAGTTAGTAAAAGGAGAATAAACGCTGATTTGATAATTATTAATAAACGTCTATAATAGGATATTTTATATAAAATATAATGTAACTTATTTTATGTTACGGCACATACGTTCTCGTTCCTTTATATAAATTGTGTTTGTCCTGGAGCATATGTAGAATATACATTCTTACAGAAACATAATGGGTGGAAAAAAAAATGCCTTTCATCAAAAAGCATTTTATCCATTCAGCGTCGTATTATTTGTTCTGTTTATTTTCAACTCCCCATTTTACAAAGCTATATTTAAAAAAATGTATTAACCTATAACTAAGAAAATATTTTTTCAAATAAAATATTATTTTATTTAGTATTCTTACGTCTTTGTATCGACAAGCTATTTCATATTTCAAAGATCTATGAAAATATGACAAATGTTGTAAATGTACGCACTGGTAAAGTACCCTCAAAGTCATGTTACTGTAGTAATCAGATGCTTCATTTTTATAATAATGTTCAATAGTGCCTGTATACTAATAATGATCTAAGTCATTAGAGCTTCTTTCAATAAAGTTTATTTTTTCCTCTTTTTTTTCCTTGAAGTAAACTCTCCTTAATTTTATGATTAGATATATAATTAAAAATATTCTCTGGTGATCCTAATTATAGTCGTATAAGTCATACTAAGTTTTAGCCTAGTCATTAAAATTGTTTCGGCTTTAAAGTGATAGAAACAAGAAAATTTATATATAAATATTAAAATGGTTTCGGATTTAAACTTATGGCACCGTGATAACTGATAACATTTTTTCTGGGTTCAGGAAGATATCAAAACCTTGCGGTTGATTTCTTTGACGATCATAATACTTCCTTTTTTTCAAGCGGTTGTATGAAAGTAAAACTACTATAGCTATCGTCATATTTCGACATAGTTTTAGTTCAAATTTTGGTAGAGTAAAAAAAATTTAAGCTTGACTTTGTAATTTCATCACAATCTTTACACTAAACTATCATTGTTTATGCTATTTACTACCCGTTTGGGCTATAAGCATATACATTAATTACGCTAATAGCGTAAATATATTAAAGATGTAATTTTAAAGGAAATATACACGAATTTAAGTGAAGTGAAAGTGGGAAAACCATCTTGAAACAGACAAATCTCAGTGCACCCAACCGGGATTTTATGCCCGACCTCCCCTTCATCAGAAAACCAAATTAACTAGGTTGAAATGTATACCATGTTATTTTAAATATTATTAATTTAGTTAAAAATATGAATCTAGATAATTTAATTGAAAAAGGTTATTTGACAAAAAAAAAAAGTGTTCAACCAAGGTGGCAGAAACAAACAAATTAAATTAAATTCATGAAACGTTTCAAATGATAAAAAAAAAAATAAGGGTGTGAAAGTACAGGCGAATTACCCAAATGAAATACAATGGTGTAATAAAGAGAGTAATTCACAAGAGCACAAGAAACAAAGAATGAAATATAAAGGGGAAATGACCATGTTCTCATTTATATACAGCTCTGCTTGATCGTCCTGTAACATATTAAATTGTCTACAATGGAGGGATGTACAGAGTTCGTTTGTTTGTAAATAAAAATGGAATAGAGCTTTTAAATTTTACAAACATCAAACCTGCATCGGTGGGTAATCCGTGAATATTTCCATTATGTCCTTTCTTGAACATTTCTTCTTTGACAGAGTATATAGTAATAGGGCCCAAATTTTTATGATTTAAAATTTTCAAAAACTACCTATAAAATTACCTAGAAATACTTAAAAAAAATACCTAAAAGTATGAACAAAAACTTGCAATAAAAACACATGACTAAATCAAACACGTACTTTACAAAATAATGAAAACAACTTTACTTTTTCAATCTGCTGAATATAGTATTGATTTTAAAATATCTGGCTCAGAAGTAATAGCTACCCCCTCCTAATGCAACCCTCTCCATTCTAGTTGCAGTGTCTCACCAGAAATGTGTCTTTTACAACCAAACAAGCAAAGAGATTAGGCACAAAGTTAATTGACTAGATTATCTTCTCATTCCAACAACTGTGTAAGAAGCATTTATATTTGAGTATTTATACATTTATAAAATTTTCTTAATAGGCCTATTTCAAAATATTCTTATTCAACATGAATGTCTTAAAAACAATAATTTTTTTTATCTAAAATGATTTAAAAAATGACACAAACCAATAAAATATGCCTTTAAATTCCAAAATGATAAAATATTACCTATAAACTATACATTTATGCAACCAAGAGATCATGAACTGAATTTATGTGCACATGAGCATTGTCTGTAATCTACCAAAAAAATAGATGACATGTCATCAAAATCCGGGTCCTTATAATTAATATATTAGATTATTTGTGTGGGTGCCACCCTTGAATTTAAAATAATATAAGAGAATAAAATTTTAGCTCCCTCAGCTTCAGTGGTGTCACTATGATCCTCCTCTTTAAACACCATTGGGAGATTCAGTAGAGAAAGCAATTGACCAATACAAATTCACCTCACAGTATTAGCGCAACCGTTAGACATTTTTTTAGGGGACCTAATATCCTTATAAACAACAATCTCTCCTACCTTGTGCGCTTGGAATGCACAGATACAAGGAAATGAAAATAACACAAATGAGCATTGAATGTGGTTATAATTCAGTATCCCTTTGCCGCATTCTATAAACCATATTTACAAGGCTCTCTAGTGATCACAAAACTATTACTTGTATTAAATATTAATTGCTTAATTTAAAAATACAACAAAGATAAAGAAAATAATATTTTTTTGAAAATTCCACAGAATTAATTAAATAGAAAGCTTTCCTCAAAAGTTAACAATTTTACATTATTAAAAAAACACAATACTGTTGAGTTAGTTTTAGATTGAGTATTAAAGTAGTCTATTCTTGAAATAAAAATATCCTCAACAATCAAAAGTTATTTATATTTTATATTGTTCTGAAATAAAACTTTAGAGTCTATCATATAATACAAATAGTTTATCCAACACTTGTATAGGTTTCTTTAGACAATTTTAAAAATTGTGTTTTTATTTTTTATGTTTAGTATGATGCCAGATACTCTGAATATATTGGGCTGATCACACCCAAAAATTCTTCTTTTAATGAAACAAAAAAAGTCCAGGCAATATTTCCTTCTGGTACTTAAAATATCTTGGATTTTCCACAAAATATACAATAGATATCTCACTTGAGGATTAGGCCTTCCTTTTATAATAACTTTTAAAAGTCAATGTACTAATTTTACTTTCATTTAAGGTATTTAAAACTAGAATGGTCTAGGATTTCATCCCAGCCACTTTAAGAAAAAAAAGTCCTTAATTTTATTTAAAATATGTTCTAAATCCCTTTACTTTAGAACATATTTAAAAATGTCTAGATGAATTAAATTGATAAAAAAAAATACCCTTGTATCTTACAACCAAACAGTTTGTTTGGCAACCCATTCAACAAACAATAATAATTACAAAATACAATTAAAAATAATTTGGAGTGAACAAATCATTACAACTAAAATTAACATATGTTTGTAGAATCAAACATGCGTCACATTCAAATTCACCGCTAGTAATAAGCTGTATCCAAAATAAACACAGAACTTCCACTTCTTAGCTCAGTAAACAGTTTACATGATATAGATGGCGTTGGTGAAAGAATCGCTACCTATTACAAATAATACTATTGGTTCCGGAAACAACCGCTTGAAAAATCGTTCGTTTCTTCACCAGAATGAAAGATCGTGCTTATGGATCAAAGGTATTAAAACCCGTTTAGGCCAATTATAAATAAAAAAATATGAGGATTTACAGAAAATAAGAAATCAAAACGACTTTACAATATAGTATATTTAAAAATAAAAATAAAGGATATTATACATATCGTCAAAACGCAGAATGAATATCAAGTTCATCTAGTTTGAGTTACTGGTGACGGGGGTTTCAGCATTCAATCATTTGTGGGTACGTTTCTTAAAAAGTCTACCTTCCTCATTTATACCCCCAGAGAGTAGACAAAATATGTATAGCTAGGACATTTAGTAAGAGTGAGGTGGAAAAATAAATAGATTTAAACACATTTTTTAGTAACAGTTTAAATACAATTATTACTTACTTTATTTTATTTGAAAGGGTGGGGAAGACATTATACCAACTCCCTAGTGTACTCGGTGAGGTTTCAAACTCTGATCTTCCCTTTAACCATCAACCATGTGCATCCATAGTTTAACGTCTTAGACCTCTCGATCACCATTGTTTGTGATATTAAATAGTTTTTAGCACACATTTAGAGGTTATTAGCAACTGAAACCATAGTTTTGGTGAACTTAAAACCTCCGTTCTCTCAACAACTTTAGAAACAAAGTAAGATAAGACTATTAAACTTCAACCCCACCTGCGTTTGAATTCAGACATTCTTAGAAAGAGCAGCTACATAAATTAACAAGCTTTTAACGATTTTTACCACAATTGAGTTGGAGGTCTGTATGTTTTTACTGATATGCTTTAAATTTAAAGTATTGCTTATAAAATTATGTTTTTATTTATATATTGTTAATCCAAACCTGAGGGAACCTATAAATCTCATTGTCTCTAAACATTCACGTGCCTATCCAAATGTGCTGGGTTCAATTTTGTGCCATTTTTCTTTTAACTTTGATAAAAGTGTTTAGTTAAGTTAAAATACCTCTTGAGTGGTAATGGTTTTTTCTTTGTCCATTTAACAAAACGTCCTTTTGTTAAAGGGCAATATTTTTTTCAGGCAAAATATCTGACGTGACATTTTCTGGGACAGCTCTTTCAATTCCCCCTCGTTGAGCACGTATCGGACCATTATGTTATATTGGCAGTGAAAGGAATCAAAGAATGGCTCCTTGAGAAAAGAGGTCTTTGAATCTCGAGTGGAGTAGAAGAAGATTTTAAAAAAAGGGAGGAAAAGAAACGTATTTAATATAAAAATCTTCAATGTATGATCTATTCTAGTTAGAGGCCAATTAGAAACGTAATATATATTAAAGTATAGAGTCAGTTTAATTACTTCCTAGCTATCTATTTTTTTTAAAGTCAAAACCTTGAATGCGGTTCTATTTTCTTCCATTCTCGCTATATGTCCCTGCCCATCGTAGCAGGTAATGTCTTATTAGAGTACAGATTATGTATTTCATCATCATGTGGCTCTTAACTATCCATTTTCTTCATTCCTTTAAGGACAAAATATTTTCTTAAGTACTTTATTTACAAACATTCTACAATAAATTCTTATTATATAAGGTAAGAAACCATGTTTCACAACCATAAAGAACCGGTAAAACTATTGCATTGTACATTTGATTTTTATATTTATTGACAACAGGTGATATGATAATATAATATATGTTATTTTATTTTTAAATTTGTTTCGTAGTAAATATCAAGCTCATTTTCAGAATATTTTACATGCATCATAGGTTTTAGCCACTTTATAAATGTAAAACAATAATTCTACTTCACTGTCATAATTTGTAGTTTGTGTCTTTGCCTAGACAAAAGTTCTAGCTTAATTCCTAGTTTAAGAGTGTCTAAACATAGCAATGTAGTCTACAGGTTATTTTCATTTATTTCTCGGTTGTTAATGAAGGAGATACCGTATATAATTAAAAGCATTACAAATTAATTAACCCTCACACATACTTTAAACTGTTCGTGAACATCTTAGAGGAAGGTACCATTAAACATAATAATGATAATAATAGTTATATTATTAAAAGTTGCATTGTTATATTTATTCCCTCCTCATATTCATAAGCTATCACTTTTAATAATAATATATAAATTGTACATGAACATAAATAGGCAGGAATGAAAATATATGTTTATCGTTTTATGTAAGTTGCCACATTTTTAATGGATATAGTTGTAAAATAATAATTTTGACATTCATTTTATGAGCTTACGTACTTTTTGTATAGTGAAGCATTGTGGGGAATAACAAAATATGTATTAGGTAAATACTTGCAGTCTGATTTCATCAAACTTTAAAAAAGAAGTTTCAACTAATTTTGAAATTTATTTACATAAATGTAACTTGAGTTTGGAGTAATGTGTATTAGTTTAAAGGGTCAGCCCTTTATTTTATTTAGCACTCTCGCTCAAATATTCTTCGTCATAAGGTTATTTTTCTTCCTCATGTCAGTGGTATAGCCCTTTAAATAGTTTTGCTCTGTGAAGAAAAGATGAAAGAAATTTTTGTACACACCTTAAGATAAAAAAAAGTAAATAATTATTATCTTTTAACATTTAATCTAAGAACGTTTTTGAGGCAAGGAGAAAGCGTACTACACCATTTTAATATTACTCTGAGTTACAATTTAATTTTATTTTATATTTCTTATAAATTATATACGTTGATGAAAAGAGAAGATTTTTATTTGTAAGAAAAATCTACATCGTCAAGAATATTTTGTCTTGGATTAAAACGGAACTACCTCTTCATAATACAATGTAAAAAAATGTATACACAATATAAATAAACGACAAAAATAAAAGAGGTAGTTTGAGATTGTTTATGTATCTTAGTTAATTGGTATAGGGTTCTTATAGCAATACATCAAAATTAAGAATGAACGTTTTACTTTTAATTGAAACTTAACACCTTTACATAAATAATAATTATTATCTTAAGACTATCGATAATTAGGGTTCAAATACAGATAACTGATAATAATATTATTATCAGTTCTCTGTATTTGAACACTAATTATATTATATTATTATTATTATTATTATTATTATTATTATTAGCTCCACGTATTACAACTCGTTTGGTCTACACACAAAATATAATATAATTTTTTGGTAGATATAGCTAAATAGTAAAATACTGATTTGTAGATTTGTAGTTTATATATTTTGAATAGGGTTCTTCGAGTACTTGTATTTCGAGTTTCGAGACGAGCTCATCCTTTAAGCTCGAGATCGAGTAATATATCTTATTAACACAGCCACAAAACAAATAAACATAGTTTTATTAATATAGTTTGTTCTTTCAATACGTTATTAAAACGCCAACCATACAGTAATCCATAGGGAATTATTATTAGACTTGTTTGATAACCCTTTTTTTATTAATAATATAGTATTCGTAAGCAAATATTAATTATTTCGTAACATGTTGATATTAGTCACTTTCATGGTCAATAGAGAACCTTCTGCTGTCATATACCACCTTTCCAGCCATTCGATGCTTTATATTTTCATAATTTTTCTATTTGTTTATCCGTTTCAATATGGGGGCCGTTAGTTTGATAGCTCCTCTCAAAAGATTTGAATTTAAAATACAAAGCATTATATTTAGTACCTGAAGCATATTTTTTTTAAAATTTTGACATCTATTTCGAGACCGACAATGATCTTTAATTCGCTATTAATATTATTGAATATAGTATTAATTTGTAATCTGTCTAAATTGATCGCCAATGAATTGTATAAAGTTCAAATCCAAGGAGAAATTATGGAAGATATCTCAACTTGAAATCCAAAGATAAATCTAAGACTTAAATAATGATAAAAACATTACATAATGTTATTATAATGAGCGTTTTTTTATGGAGGTTGCGAGGTCTATGGTTCACAGAGTTAATAGTATTAATTAGTTTGAAGTTTAATTATTATTAACACCGCGTCTTACTACCCGTTCGGGTTATACGCACTTGAAGATTAAGGCACAATACTAAACACCATAACTTATTGTTATACGCTTAAGTACTAATTACTTTAGTAGGTTAGGAATTGGCAAGGTTGAATATAGAGGAAGTGAACCCGCATTCACGTGGAGGTAGAGTATAAAACATTTAGGAAAACCACCCCAAATGCACCCGAGCGAGTTTCAAACCTCGATCTCTCCTACCTCAGCAGTCTAGCTTATCAAGAAACTAGCGCGTTAGCTAACTATGCCACTGAGGTGGGTGTAAGGCACATATTAAATTGAAATATTTAGATATTGAATATGTTCATATGTATTGATATATTTTTTTAGATATCTATACTTATAAAATCCGACCGACCGACCGACAGACCGACAGACCGACAGACCGACAGACCGACAGACCGACAGACCGACAGACGACAGACCGACAGGACCGACAGACGACAGACGACAGACCGAAGACCGACGAAGACCGACAGACCGACAAAGACAGACCGAAAGGACGACAGACCGACAGACCGACGACGACCGACCGACCGACCGATCCGACCGACCGACCGGATCCGACCGACCGACGAACGACCGATCCGACCGACCGGAACCGACCGAAGACTGAAGGCTGACTAGATTCATCATCGCCGAGCGCAACTATCAAGGTACAAGCATGAAATTCGGACTGTATATTCATTTTGTTATGTAGGAAACACATAGAAGGATTTTAAAAATTCCACCCAAAGTGGTCAAAATAGGGATGATAATAATGTATGAAAGTCGTCATTTGAAAGTTACATAAACAAAATTTGTATTTCGGTTATTGACGTAAAACAAATAAATACTTGTTTCAGGAATTTTGGAAATTTCATTTAATAAGGATGAAAAAGGCTGAAAGTTTGTATCGGACTGACTGATGATTCATCATCTCCGAGCGCAAATATCAGGCTCAAGCATGAAATTCGGACTGTATATTCATTTTGTTATTGTAGGCACCATAAGAAAGGATTTTAGAAAATTTCACCCCAAAGGGTCAAAAAGGGATGATAATTGTATGAAAGTCCGTCATTTTGAAAGTTACATAAACAAAATTTTGTATTTCGGTTATTGACGTAAAACAAATAAATACGAGTTTCAGGAATTTTGGAAATTTTATTTAATAAGGGATGAAAAGGGGGGTGAAAGTTTCTATCGGACTTGCATTATTTTTGATCTGAGGTCAAGTTATGGTCATCAACGTAACGTAATATTTTAAATTAATCTGTAAATACATATGTATATTTTCGTATTTGTATATAATCAACTTCCACGCGAGCAAAGCCGCGGGCAACAGCTATCTAGTAGTGTATAATAATGTGAATGGATATTTTACTTTATTTAGAGCCAAATCAAATACAAAATAGTCCCATGATATCATTATTTATCGTAAGAAGTGATAATAAGTGTTGTTTATTTTTCCCAAGCTACTGATGGAAGTATCTGCTTGTATGTAGCGTAAACCAGCCTTATTATTACAATATGCCCTTAGACAAAGAGAAATAACTTTCTAGCGCTCGTAAGGATCACCTTGAAGGAATGATGCTTGCAAAAAACACTAGATATTTCATGAAATATTTGAAAACACCAGTAACTTTGGAAAAAATTATGATGGCAATTCAGATCCCACTGAAATAAAAATAAATTTTTTTTTTTGCTACCAGTTTAAATTAAAAAGATGTACACAAAAAAAATGTGTTATTGCGCTACTGGCATTGAAAATATTTTCTTTTTATATGTAAAAAAATTGGTCTAAACTTATTTAATAAATTATTAATATTTCACAGTTTGTAATTCTGTTTGGTAATTTGTTCTTATAGGTTGTCTAAATTAAGAGGGAATTTATGCAAACGACTTAAATCTAATAAATAATAATAATTATATATTTGTCAAAAAACACAGCAATACAACATCATAAGCTAAAAATATTGTATAGTTTTCGTATACAGTTAGTTATAGTCTAAATATATTTAGGTAAATGTCAAACAGCTTTTTATAACGTAGCTCATTGAAAATAATCCAGTTTACCAGAAATATATTATATTTTTTTTGCAATTATGTCGGGCTATCTAAATTCAACCAAACCAAAAGGGTAAGAGCGAGGTAGGTAGATTTTATATTACATGTATCAGAAGTTGCGTAAAGAAGTGTGGGAAACCACCTAGGAAAAAAAAAATCAACCTCATTACATCTGACCATAATTCAAACCTAGACCTCACATTTGGTGTCAAACCAGACTAAAATAGTTTGACATTTAGTCCACGTGCCCATTGATGCGGGAACAACATTAAATCTTAAAAAAAAAGGTATATATTTTGTACTGGTGATTTCAAAAACGAGATGCTTAGGAAGGAAGATATTTGGTCCAAAAATGGATGAGGATACTGGGGAGTGGATGGGGTTATATAATGATGAGTTACATATCCCGTGCTCATAACAAGATATATCTAGGATATTAAAGTATCATATATTACGGTGGTCAAGACGTGTAGAATGAATTGGAGATTCTATAACCATGTTCAGAGTATTGACCGGTAAACCCAATGGGAAGAGACCGTTGGGAAGACCTAGATGCAGATGGGAAGATAACATTAGAGTGGACCTGAAAGAGATAGGGTGGGATGAGGTGGACTGGAGAGAACTAGCTCAAGATAGGGATAGGTGGCAATGGACTTTCGAGTTCCTCATGCCATAGAGCAAGTAACTAAGTTTTCTCTAAAACTATTATCAAATGTCCATACCTTAGGGAACATTGATTTTAGTTTTATAATTTAATGAGAGTAACGATGTTTTGTTTTAATTTGGACATTTGGTATTTCATCCGTCTACCTGGATGCCCAGATCTTTGTCCCACGATAATTCTGAAATGCGTCAAATTATTCAATGAAATATGACAGGGACATTATTCGAACCTAGGCCAAACAACGTATGAAGTTTTAGAATTTGGGTATCCGTTTCAATATGAAAACCGCTTAAAATATTTATTGTTTAGTAGTTCTTCTCGAGGGATTTGAATGTAACATTCCAAGCACTCATTTTTTTTAAATATCTACATCTATTGCGAGACTAACATTCTAAACAATGCGAACAATGATATTACTAACTATGAATACAATATTATATTGACTAGAGTAGTCAATGGTTTTCTAACTTTATCACCAAGGGAAAATATTAACTTCAAATCAAAGTATAAATTACATGAATTATTTAAACTTGTATTGATGGCTAAATTACTATTAACCAAATGTTATCAATACTTTCTAAACAAAATACGGTTTAGCTAAAAATATGTCTGGATGAAAATGGAATTACTTTACTAACACTGCATTATTTAATAATATTTTTAGTTTTAAAACTATTTATTTGATTAAATTGCTAACTAAACTACTTGGTGACGTTATGGATGCTTTTAATAAGGTATTAAATCATATTATGTCCATCTATCAAAATTAGCCTATCATCTACTTGACCCTATTAATAAAACTATAAATATAATCAATGTACGACTTTCATTAAGAGATTAAGAGAGTTTGCTGCGTATCATATTCATTTTCATATCACGATATATTTCATAAATAAAATAATAATAATAATAATAATTTAATTTGACGTTCTGATTGTTCAACTTTAAGTGTGAGTCTCTTTACGCTTTTCAAGATAATTAACGAGTTTCGAACAAACTTTGTACAGAGAGAACTAACTCCAAATGGTATATACACGGGGGTTGATGAAGGGGGGCAAGGGAGACATGCCTCCCTTCCCGATTATCTACTTAAATGAAACACCCTTAGTACCGTTAAAAAAACAGGGAATACTTATTTTATTTTAAAAATTAGAATCCACGATTGAAGCAACACATAAATGATTTAGGTAATTTATTTAAATTACTTTTAGATTTAATTATATTATATTAATCATGATATTCATTTGGCCCAAAATATTTTTTAATTTCTTAATCTAATGTGAAATAGCCCTTGTCCCTTCAGACTAAATAGCTAATGGCAAGCAACGCCTATTGAAATAAGGACATTACCACTAGTCTTTTTTTCTTTTTTTTTAAATTCTAAGCAATGTGTCAAAATTAGTTTTTAAAACATAACATTATAAGTATTGTTTGTACGCTCAAAAGAGTAGTGTGCTAAGAACGTACCTAAATTATGTATTTTACTTTATTTTATGTAAGAAGATTGAATTGGAATAAAATGTATGCAGTTTCATTAAATAATTTTAAAATTTTGACAAAAATAAAAATGTTTTATTAATTTCCATTCAGTAAAATTATATAACGTATACTGTTATTTATTTTATTAGTTTTTAAGCCACGCGTTCGGGTTGTACGCTTATGTACTAATTACGATAGTGGTTCTATGGATTAAGAAGGTTATATTTATACGAGGTATACCCACATTTTCGTGGAGGGAGAGTGGAAAACCATTTTGTAAAAAGCACCCTCAGTACACCCGACTGAGGTTCGAACCTCGATATCCCAGTCACTGGCAGTCTAGTCTACTGCTAGACAAGCGCGTTAGACTATACGGCCTCCGAAGCGGATTGTACTGTTGTTCATTGTATATATTTAAAATGTTTCAATGAATATTCTTATTTCCATAGAGAAGGAAAACTTTCTATCTTTGACTATAACTTATGGTTTCTAATTATCAACCTTCATTTATTGGGTTAAGTAATATTGAAAGATCTGATCTAGATATTTTTTTACAACTATGGATCTTAAAGCATTGTTGAGAAATAGTAGAATGCAAAAGTTAATCAACACATCAGAATAATAATTCAAGGTTAATTACTAGGGTTTGGTTATTGGTTAATTTTTTAAGGTTTATTGTCAATACTAGAGGCATAATAAAATGTCTGCACATAACTCAGATTTTTTTAAAAATCTTTCATTACGTCTCACTATTATCATACATGAAATTACAAAAATTGAATAGGGATGAAAAGATAGAATTTAGATAAAATGTGCCACAATTAGATATGGAGAGTGGGAAACCATTTATTTAGAAAAATACCTCAATACACCCATAAACAAGCAATATTAATAAAACGAGAAGTTGTTTCTCAGTCATGAGCAATAAATGATATCTACCAAAGGAGAGGTATGAAATTTTAAAATTAGTAGCCCTTGTGCACAAACACGTGCATCTTGAAGCCAACATTTTAAAATTTTGATTATAATTTTTTTTAGTAATTAAAAACTGTGTAGGAAGCAAAAAAAGGCCATAGGTAATAAAGGGTTTAAAGGCATTAAATTAAAGTTACCTTCCACTTACAATCATTAAACTAAAAACCTTTCTCCCAGGCAATGGCAAGTACTTTAATTAGTAGCTTATAAGATAGGGTTATCGTGTGATCCGCCAAGTTAAGACCTTGCAGGGTAAACGGAGTGTACATGGATATCGAATCTCATAAGATGGGAATGATCTTTAGGATACGGATGTAGCCGTATTAATTATTATAATCATACATCGAAAAATTACACCTGGCTACGGGAATTAAGCCCGGACGCTAAACCAAGTGTGCTGGTTTCGATTCTCGTGTTCAGATGTTATTTATCAAATTTACAAATTTGCATCTTTAAATGTAAAGGCCTTTTATTCTAACTCCCCAAATAATTACATTTTCCTAAAATATAATCTTACTCTTAGGGGCTGTACACGTATCAGGGTTAGGGTGGAGGGGAGTCGTGCTCACCATGACCAGACTTGAGGAGGGTGAGTCCAAGAATGCGTGACGTCACATTACAATTAATCGTATCGGGAAACGTTCTGTGTTAATAGACTTGACTGCGCGCACGTATAAACAACGATCGACTTGGGGTACCTGGCGATCTAGGAGTAAAGTGTCGGACTTTTGTGCAAGGAGTCTGGGGTTCAAGCCTCGGTCCCAGCACAGATTTATCTGATTGCCAGACCCTTCCTTCACCTCTGACAAGACATCTTGTGAATGTGTTCAATGCCAGGTCTCCACCGTGGTTCGGATCCCACGTTAAACTGTAGGTCCTCCATTTTATCTAACAATCAATCTACCATTACACATTAGCGTAAGTGCGTACAAACCGAATGGGTATTAAAATGTGGTGCTAATAATAATAATAAAAATAGTAATAATCGAACGACTTATCTATTTCGATCGTCGAGCTTGACAAACACGTACGAACACGTTTCAACAAAAAGGTTATATAGGCTCTACAATTAAAATACTATTTAAATAGGAGGGGATGCGTGATATTGGGAAGTCATATTAGAAGGAGGCTCACAAAATTGTGTCTATGTGTGAAAAGGTGGTGGCGGATTAAAAAAAAAATGAGCTTTACTTAGTTAATGAATAGCCCCCTAGAAACAATTATGATAAATTGTGTTGAGTAGTGTCCACTTTATTTCGATAAATAGATTTGTGTCAAATACACCTTATAAAAATAGTTATTCTAACTAGATTAAAGCCAAAGTAAATTCTCATACGCTACGCTTAAGTGAGACTATTTATTTATTTTGGAGGTAGGGGGATATAATTTTCAATCGAAATTCTTATGTAAACAAAATTACCGGTTTGAGAAGTGAAATTGACTTTAAATGTAACCCTGAAAAGTTTTTCAACAACCCTACTTTTTTTTTTTTTTTCACACACGAATCTTACCCGTCGTTATGTCCTAACGTAAGCTAGCTCTAATGGACCGTTAAAGTTTGATGAGCGAAGGGATATTTTATGGCGCATATCCCAAGAGGATTTCCCTCAACTTTAGATATATATTTTACTACAGTTTTATGACACCGTCTCGTTTTATACATCTAACTCGCTTTGCTCGTTGGGGGCTACGCCCCCAAACCCCAGTGTGTTTTATTTGCGAGTGGATGTAAACTAATGTAATTCCAGAGCAGTTCTTTGATAGGTCTTACCGTTTAGCCACACGAGACCCCCAAAGAAATGTCCGCATCGACTTTGAAGTTACTACGTCATTTTTAATTTTTTTCGAAGGTTAAAAATTAAAATGTTTAACTTTCTAGAATTTTACCGTCGGTTACAGGCTAAAAAGCTATGATTTTGCCTATTTTCAAGCTTTTGGCTCATCTGGAAGTGGGTAAACATTAATGTCAGTGAGTCAGCCCCGTGGCTTTATAGTAGTTTAATAATATTATAATAATAATAATTGTGTTCCCACTAATTATTATTAGCACCGCGTCTTACTACCCGTTCGGGTTATACGCACTTACGCTAATGTGTAATGGTAGGGTGATTGTGAGATGAAAGGAAGGACCTACAGTTTAACGTGGAATACGAACCACGGTGGAGGTCTGGCATTCCACACATTCACAAGATGTCTTGTCAGAGGTGTAGGAAGGGTTTGGAAATCAGATAAATCTTTGCCGGGACCGAGGATTGAACCCCGGCCACCAGTACAGAAGTCTGACACATTATCCCTAGACCACCAGGTCACCATTCCCACTAATACTGGTTTCACAAGTTATACAGCTGTCTATATCTATTTAGAGTGTATTTGATTTTTAAATGTTCGAAGAGTTTTACATAATTAAACCCACTTTGGTGGTTCAAACTGTTTATGATGTCACTCTATAAAATATACTATAGTTCCGATGATGGGGATATCAGGGTTCGGATACCAGTCATATCTTCTGAGGATGGTTTTTTTTAAAAGGTTTTTCATTCAACCTCTACGAAAATGTGGGTACACTTCCTTTAAATCCAACCATCTTAATCCCTAACATATTTTAGTAATTAGTTCAAATGGGTATAAAATGAATTGGTAGTAAGATGCGGTGATATAAAAAGCAAAACTAAGAGTAATCATATTTTTGATTAAAATATCCACATTGGTGATAACTGAACTGAATGTCAGGGTCATCTAATCCATTTACTGGTAGGTTGGGGATAAAATTCCGGTACACTGTATCGAGGTATTTTACCCCAATTTTTTTTTCTCACTCCTCTTCCACGCAAATGTGAGTACATTTATATACATTTATTCCTTAGTAATCACTATCACCTTAACGAAGTTAATATAAGTATAAACCAGAAGAGTAGTAAGACGGGATGAAAAAAATTGATATTCTATCAACGACAACTTAAAGTAATTCTTGTAATTCGATCGATTTGTACCGTGGTCGCATACTACACCGCCACCACTTAGTTCGCCTGGCTACTCACCCTGCTTTACTGCCCTGTCGGAGAACACATTCGAGGCCGAAGGCGAGCTTTTTCGACCAGTACGATCCACTCACACAACAAAACAAACTCTATCTAACGTCCTGGAAGAACAACCTGTTGTTTCATCATCAAGATAGATGGCAGTGAATAAAGCGCGTGCGCGATCTGATAAACTTGGCTAGCTCTCAATCGTCGTGTACTCGTCACCCCCCCCCCCCCCCCAGTAATCCAAGACCAAGACTTCATGGCGTTCTGCGCAGGCGCCGATGAGGTCTTCTAGTCGCCGATTGGACAATATGATATCGAATTATGGCTATTCATTCCAACCCCCTTTTTTCCCCTCTGAATTCAAATGAATAAAGGCGAGTGTTTGACATGGGAAAAATCACTCTTTGATGCCACTAGCCGTTAGAGGAACTAATACTCCCAACAATGTAAGTTGACATAATGATGGCGAGCTAGTTAGAGATATGGCATCGTTAGACGGTAGACTGTAGGTTATAAATAGATTCTCCAGTATGTGAACAGTTTAGCAGAACTAAATGTAGTACTTTGGATACTTGTTGTACTATGATGTTTTGAGTAGATGTTTACTACGATTAACCTCCGATATGTTTATATACCTAGTTTCGCAGGTTAACCAAAATAGGTTTTTTAGAACTAAATTTAGTTGCTTAGATATTTGTCATAGTATAATGTTATGATTAGAAATTTAGGACAATTTTTTGTCAATATGTTTATATGTCTAATTCCGCAGGTTAATCAAAGTAGGTTTTGGAGAACTAAATTTAGTTGCTTAGATATTTGTCATATTATAATGTTTGATTAGAAATTTAGGACAATTTACTTTCAATATGTTTATATATCTAATTCCGCAGGTTAATCAAAGTAGGTTTTGGAAAACTAAGTTTAGTAATTTTAAATATTTGTTATGCTACATTGTTTTGATTAGCAATTTATTTCAAGTAACATTCAATATGTTTATATATTAACTTCTGTGGGTTAACAAATGTAGGGTATGCTAGTTTAGGACAACTAAGTATTGTACTTTAAGTAGTAGTCATGATATATTGTTTTGACTAGTTAATCAGGAATATCTGTGTTTTGATGACCAGAGCGAGTAAGAATGCGCCAAGCTTAAATTCTAAATATTATGTCATATATATATATTGTTATATTTTACATCTTGTTATAATGTTAAATAAACTGGCCAAGGCTTAGTATCTTGTTATCTCCTGTTTTGTTTTTGCGTGGTCCCTGCCTTAAATACAAGTCATTTACATAATCAAATAGGGAATATTTACTTAACATGAGCGGTGGTCAATAAGGATCCCTGTGATTTTACTAAAATATACCTAAACCATTTAGGGATGGTTGAGCTGCGCCACTCTGCTTCACAGGGTTTTATATTTATATTTATATTTATATTTATATCTTTTTGATCATTGCACTCATATTGTTGTTTGTTTGTTACAATCCTCGTTCTACGCCATGGATCGGACACCGCTGGACACTTCTGAAATACTTGGCAGTAAATCTCAAGTATACAAGCTAAACCGAGAGGCGTTAATTGCGGAGCTCGTGGGCCGAGGGATAGCTGTTAACCCCGAATCCACTGTTCGTGAATTGAGGACCATGCTGTCTCGGGAGTTGGGTGAGAAAAATCCAGTATTTTCTGACGTTGATAATAGTGATGTGTCCGGTCAGGTGGTCGGTAGGAATAGGGAGGTCCCTATGACCAGTGTTGAGAGGCAGGCCCCATTAGATCCTGTTGGTAACACATTATCTCCGCAGAACCCACTCTCTAACCATGTTATTGTTCGGTCAGACGGTTCACATGATAGTAGGACTCGGTCCAAAGTAGTCAGTGATTGGTTGAATCGCATTCCTGTGTGTGATGGACAGAATAGTTCCGCGTTATTCGCTTTCCTGCTGGAAGTAAACAAAGTCCATAAATTACGTCTGGTTGAGGACGCGGAAATATTAGTGTTATGTCTGGGGAAAACTTCAGGGTTCTTAACACACCTTATCTCCGAGGGGATAAGTCAGGGGACCCCCTGGGTTACTGTTATGGATAACATATTTGACTCTCTAGTTTCTAGGAGAGAGAGGGAACGTTTATGTTCAGAATTCGTGTACCGTTTCCAACTTCCACACGAGTCTCTTAGGATTTTTATTCTTTCTGTGTCAGAAGCAGCGAGCATCCTCAATTTAAAACTTAGTGAGCGACAAATCGTAGAAATTATTCTAGAGAATGTGTCGCCTCTTACTAGGAGACATTTTGTATTTTCCCAATTGCCGTGTTCCTTTTCAGAGTTGTACTCTCTGGCTTCCAAAATTGAGGGATCACTTTTGGGTGAACGGGAATATTTTGAGAAGCACCCTATTACAGTTTCTAAACCCTCCGCTTTATCAACCCCTTTTTACCCGAAGTCAAAAAACAGCTTGGGTCAGCTTACATATTCTCAGACGCCCCCCGTGATTAATAGACCTTATAATAATAAACCTACTGGACATCGAGGAGGGAATAATAGTCGCGACCTATCTCGAGTTAGATGTTTTGGTTGTAAGCAATTAGGGCACCTCCGGTACCAATGTCCGGCGGGAAACGTGTGACGTGTAACCTGAGGAGTGGTAAAGTTACACGACGCTTTACTAATATTAATAAACCACTCGAGACCCCTATCCCCATGGTCGAATTTTGTATTGGGTCAAATCACGGTGCCGCTTTAGTCGACACGGGCGCTAACGCATCGTTCATTAATGCTGAGTTTCTGAGTAGCATCCGGGGTAGTAAACTCAAATGTGACGTTCAAATAAATAAGTGTGCTCCTCGTACATTTGTTTTAGGGAATGGAAGTAGCATTATTATTGACAGATTTGTTTATCCGTCTCTCAAAATTAATCGTTTTTCTTGGAAAAGAAAGTTATATGTTGTAAGCAAACTAGTATGCGACGTCATATTAGGAATGGATTTTTTGTGGGATACTAGAGGTATTTTAGACTTAGGTTTGGGACATTTAAGTTTTGGGTTTAATTCCCAGATTAAAGTGCCATTGTGTCTACGTTCTAGACCCATGTGGTGTAGTCACTTAGGAAGCGATGAAGATCGCGTTAATACCTTGATTAAGAAGTACTCGGATGTCATAACACCCGTCTGGGGAAAATGTGACATACTCCCCTATGATATTGTAGTCACGGACGAGATTCCGGTTAGGTCAGGTCCCTATTCATGTAACCCACCCAAAATGAAAATATTTCGCGAGTTGATAATGGACTTAGAACAGAAGGGGGTGATTAGGCCCTCTAAATCCCCGTACGCTAGTCCGGCATTTATTATTCCGAGAAAAGGACAAGGACACAGGTTGATTGTAGACTATAGGAAGGTAAATAAAAAAATCCAGTTTGATCCCTACCCCATGCCTAGTGTGGAGAGTGCGTTCCAACATCTAGGGGGCGCTAAAGTGTATAGTCTCATTGACTTGAATGCCAGTTTTTTACAATGCGCTCTCACAGAGCGGTCAAAGAAGTTCACGGCGTTTGTTACCCCTTGGCAATTATACAAATTTAATCGTGTGCCGTTGGGCGCTAGTATCGGTGGCCAGGCATTAAGCCGTGTTCTGGATCACATCTTCTCAGACTTAAAATATAAGTTCGTCTTTAATTACCTTGATGACATCTGTGTATACAGTAATTCTCTTGATGAACATCTTGAACATTTAGACATTGTACTGAGCCGTTTGCGTCTGGCGGGTTTGACTGTTAACCCCGACAAGGTCACGTGGGCCAAGCAATCTATCAAGTATCTTGGGTATATTATTTCCAATGGGAATATGCTGGTCGACCCCGAAAGGGTGAAACCCATTGTCGATTACCCACAACCAAAAAACATAAAGGGTGTGATGCGTTTCATTGGCATGTGCGCTTACTACGCACGCTTTATCCCGCATTTCTCTGAAATTGCTGCCCCCTTAAATTACTTAAAGAAAAAAGGTGTCTCATTTGTCTGGGGAGAGGAACAATCCCGTGCTTTCAAAACTCTCAAGAGCAAACTGATCAGCCCCGAGGTCTTGCACATGCCCGATTTCACTTGCCCTTTTCTTCTTCATGTCGACGCTTCTTCTGTCGCCCTTGGCGCGGTTTTGTCCCAGAGAACTGCGGACGGTGTTCGTCCCGTGGCCTTTGCGAGCAGAACCTTGTCTCAGGCGGAACAGAAATATAGTGCTTTCGAGAAAGAATGTCTGTCATGTGTTGTGGGCGTTGAGAAATTCTCTGACTATCTAGAACAGCGCGAATTCGAACTATACACTGACAACATGGCGTTGTCATAGATGTGGCGACACCCAAAGCAGTTAGGAAAGATCGGGAGGTGGGTGCTACGCCTTTCGAAATACAAATTCAGCACGCATCACGTTCCTGGAAGGGATAACGTGACTGCTGATGCCCTATCTCGGATGGCGGAAGATCTGGAGCCGATTGAGACCCAAAATATTGTACAGCCTTTTAATGTAATTCATTCCATCCCGGAGTCATTCATCTCGATTCGAGATCATCAAGGGAGTGACTCGTGGTGCTTGGAACTAATAGATAAAATAAATAAGGGAGAGGAGGTGGGTCCTTATTCTCTTTTCAAAGGACTTCTTGTGATATCTAGTGGGAAAGGGAAAGGAAGGAAGATTGTTGTCCCGACTGTGGTACGCAAAATGTTGTTGCGTTATTTCCATCATTCTATTGTTGGTGGTCACCTGGGTATACTTAAAACTTATCGTAAAATTTCTAGGGAGTTCTTTTGGCCAGGGATGTACAGAGATGTGAAACTGCACGTTAAGCAGTGTGAAGATTGCCAAAAAGCAAAACCGGCGCAGAACACGAAAGTTGGGCTTCATTCGGCCGATGTGGCTCAACTTCCGTGGGAAAAGGTGTTCGTCGACTATGTTGGCCCCCTGCCCCGATCCTCCTTAGGAAATACTTGTATACTCATTGTGTTGGATGCTTTCTCTAAATTTGTGATTATTTTACCGTTGAGGGACATGAAAGCAAAGACCACTGCTAACGCGCTTGCTAGACGCGTGTGGGCGATATTTGGTGCCCCCCGAAGTTTAGTGAGCGATAATGGGCCCTGTTTTAGGTCTGCACTTTCAAGACTTGTGCTTTGGATGGGCATTAAACACATAACCACCGCCCCCACTATCCTTGCCTAACCACGTGAGCGCTTCAATAGGAATCTTAAGGTGGCCTTAACCATTTTCCACTCGGTTGATCAAGCTAGATGGATCGTGATATTGAGTTCTTAAATGTCGCATTAATTCCGCGTTTCCATGAGTCGAACAATGCCTCTCCGGCTTCGTGTCCTGGTAGAGAACTCAACCACCGCTTGTTTAACGGTAGGGATGTGGACCCTCTTGCTGGGGGGATAGAAGTTCTCGCATAAAGATAGGTGCCAAAAGGCCTTCGAAGCTTTAAAAAGGGCCCATAAAAAGGTGGCGGATAGGTATAACCTTGGACGTGCCCCTGTTTCGGTTGCTATTGGAGACCTGGTCCTCAATAAAAGTTATCCACAGAGCTCCGCAATTGACAAAATCTCAGCAAAACTCAGTCCGAAGTGGAATGGTCCATGGCGAGTGGAGCGCTTCCTCACCCTGTAACTGTACTGATTAGTGATGTTGGTGACCCCTCAATCACCAGGCGGGCCCACGTATCTCAAATTAAATCCTGTGGCATCAAAGAGTCCTCATCCCTGGTCCAGGGATGAGTATGTGTGTGAGTCCGTGCTGTAAAAGTGTAAGTGTTAGTATGTAAGTTATTTATCATCTCCGGGAAAGCCCGCAGATTAACAACAGAGATAATTACCAGATTTTGTTAACTTAAGATTATAAGATGGAATCTCCTAGTTGAAGCAATGTTAACTCCAATAAATGGATGATACCCTCGCAGGAGACATCATGATCTGGTATAGTCCCAGTGTTATAGCAAAGTAAAATTACTAGAGAAATCTTTACTACAGGTTATATAATGACTGTTTTTTTTTTAATTGTGACATTGAATGCTAGGTTAGATTTTTGCTTGCGATTGTAATGCTTTATATTATATCAGGTTGTGTACGGCTAGTGGGGAGATAAAATTCTGGTGGTGTTCGTTGGGTACTCGCTTTGTGTTTATTTGTTCAGTGGGATCCTTCATCCCTCCTTCATTCCTGTCGTCGAGCCAAAGAACAGAAGAGCCCGAAATGCCTTCGGTTTGGTACAGCGCAGTTGCTGGGGTGGCGAGGACAGGCTGAAAGGCGTGGAGCTCTTGCCAGATTGACGGAGAGCGGTGTTGACCAGCTGCTGATACTGAGATCAAGGAAGACGTCTCTTGGATCGCTGTGTCAAAAGCTTGGACCACCCGAATTCCTGAGTACGGAAGAGGCTGCCTCGTGTAGGGGCGGAGGATTTGTACCGTGGTCGCATACTACACCGCCACCACTTAGTTCGCCTGGCTACTCACCCTGCTTTACTGCCCTGTCGGAGAACACATTCGAGGCCGAAGGCGAGCTTTTTCGACCAGTACGATCCACTCACACAACAAAACAAACTCTATCTAACGTCCTGGAAGAACAACCTGTTGTTTCATCATCAAGATAGATGGCAGTGAATAAAGCGCGTGCGCGATCTGATAAACTTGGCTAGCTCTCAATCGTCGTGTACTCGTCACCCCCCCCCCCCCCAGTAATCCAAGACCAAGACTTCATGGCGTTCTGCGCAGGCGCCGATGAGGTCTTCTAGTCGCCGATTGGACAATATGATATCGAATTATGGCTATTCATTCCAACCCCCTTTTTTCCCTCTGAATTCAAATGAATAAAGGCGAGTGTTTGACATGGGAAAAATCACTCTTTGATGCCACTAGCCGTTAGAGGAACTAATACTCCCAACAATGTAAGTTGACATAATGATGGCGAGCTAGTTAGAGATATGGCATCGTTAGACGGTAGACTGTAGGTTATAAATAGATTCTCCAGTATGTGAACAGTTTAGCAGAACTAAATGTAGTACTTTGGATACTTGTTGTACTATGATGTTTTGAGTAGATGTTTACTACGATTAACCTCCGATATGTTTATATACCTAGTTTCGCAGGTTAACCAAAATAGGTTTTTTAGAACTAAATTTAGTTGCTTAGATATTTGTCATAGTATAATGTTATGATTAGAAATTTAGGACAATTTTTTGTCAATATGTTTATATGTCTAATTCCGCAGGTTAATCAAAGTAGGTTTTGGAGAACTAAATTTAGTTGCTTAGATATTTGTCATATTATAATGTTTGATTAGAAATTTAGGACAATTTACTTTCAATATGTTTATATATCTAATTCCGCAGGTTAATCAAAGTAGGTTTTGGAAAACTAAGTTTAGTAATTTTAAATATTTGTTATGCTACATTGTTTTGATTAGCAATTTATTTCAAGTAACATTCAATATGTTTATATATTAACTTCTGTGGGTTAACAAATGTAGGGTATGCTAGTTTAGGACAACTAAGTATTGTACTTTAAGTAGTAGTCATGATATATTGTTTTGACTAGTTAATCAGGAATATCTGTGTTTTGATGACCAGAGCGAGTAAGAATGCGCCAAGCTTAAATTCTAAATATTATGTCATATATATATATTGTTATATTTTACATCTTGTTATAATGTTAAATAAACTGGCCAAGGCTTAGTATCTTGTTATCTCCTGTTTTGTTTTTGCGTGGTCCCTGCCTTAAATACAAGTCATTTACATAATCAAATAGGGAATATTTACTTAACATGAGCGGTGGTCAATAAGGATCCCTGTGATTTTACTAAAATATACCTAAACCATTTAGGGATGGTTGACATTTATCTAGCTTAATATTATTACTATCCCTCCGTGCAGTCTTGACTTTTAACAACAGAGGTACACAATGTGTTCGCGGATGCACAATTTACATGTTAAAAATATAAAGCACATGTTTATAATCATTTTAAATTATGAATAATATTGAACAAGTAACGCTACAAATATAAATAAGTTTTATTGAAATTATTTTGTATTTTACTTATGTAGATGCACCCTAAATACTTAATTAATTTAGCTTTATTTTAATTCTAATTATTAATCAAATTAACATTTAAATATTCTGCTAAAATAAACGGAAAATATTTAGTAAATCATTGCATTTTCATGGAATTCAAAATACATAAAATACGAATAAAGTCATAATGTTTATAACTTATCAAATCGTAATATAAACAAACTAAAAATTGCACGGATGGAAATAAAACCTTTATATATGTTTATAAAAGTCTACGGTAGAAAGATAACAAGTAAAACTAATCTCTTTCACTACTGCCAGTATAATTTGATTTCTGTAATCAAGTTTTCTCCCAAACAAAATATTCTGTTTCGCAACCTCATTACAAAAAAAAAAAAGATTGAACTATGCTCTCTTTTTAACTATAGAGGCGAAGAGTTTTAAAGATCAACCACATTACAAAACTGTGGCACAAAAAAAAATTGAGTTTGAGTAATTTTTATTTCGTCCGTTAGCCAAGGCGTGTAAGCGAAAATCATAAAAATTGCATAAGTTGTCTATGATTCAGTTATTTTTCCTGATATAATTTCCCTCAAGAGCTGAAATGAAAGCTTGCTTGTTGATGAGTTAAGTCACTTAAGAATTCCCTGCGATTCAATTCGTTCATTTGTCGGTGACCTGGTGGTCTAGGGGTAAGGTGCCAGACTTCTGTGCTGGGGGTCCGGGGTTCAATCCTCGGTCACGGCACAATTTATCTGATTGCCCAAACCCTTCCTTCACCTCTGGCAAGACATCTTGTGAATTGGGGAATGCCAGGCCTCCACCACGGTTCGGATTCCACGTTAAACTGTAGGTCCTTCATTTTCATCTCACAATCACACTACCATTACACATTAGCGTAAGTGCGTATAACCCGAACGGATAGTAAGACGCGGTGCTAGTAATAATAATCATAATAATAATAATAATTCGTTCATTTGATAGGTTACCTGGAGGTCTAGAAGTAAGGTGTCAAACTTCTGTGCTGGGGGTCCGGAGTTCAATCCTCAGTCCCGGCACAAATTTATCTGATTACCAAACCTTTCCTTCACCTCTGACAAGACATCTTGTGAATGTGGGGAATGCCAGGCCTCCACCGTGGTTCGGATTCCACGTTAAAGTGTAGGTCCTCTATTTCATCTCACAATCACCCTAACATTACATATTAGTGTAGTAGGTGACCTGGTGGTCTAGGGTTAAGGTGTCAGACTTCTGTGCTGGCGGCCGGGGTTCAATCCTCGGTCCCGGCACAGATTTATCTGATTACCAAACCCTTCCTTCACCTCTGACAAGACATCTTGTGAATGTGGGGAATGCCAGGCCACCACCGTGGTTCGGATTCCACGTTAAACTGTAGGTCCTTCAT
Organism: Timema cristinae; assembly: GCA_039000515.1. Lineage (NCBI taxonomy): Eukaryota > Metazoa > Arthropoda > Insecta > Phasmatodea > Timematidae > Timema > Timema cristinae. The sequence goes on along the minus strand of JBCFYV010000935.1, from coordinate 37,259,945 downwards.
TTCATCTCACAATCACCTACCATTACACATTAGCGTAAGTGCGTATAACCCGAACGGGTAGTAAGAAGCAGTGCTGACAAACACTGTACACATTTAACAGTTTGAATATATGTTTGAAGTGGTAAAAAATAAGCTCAAAATTAAAAAATAAACTCTTTTACGTATGTATCCCATTAACAAAACATCCAAGAATAAGTATTATTACCGTTCCAGTGCCACTTTAATTTAGTAACAAAGATATTTCATTACTCTATTCAGAGTTATTGATTAAAACGATACCTTTAAAATCAGGAACTAATCTAATCTGGAAACAAATAGAAAGTTACTCATTAAAAATTATATTATTTTTATATGTTGATGAGCTTCAAAATTAAAAGAAGATTTCTATTGAAATTTGTTGTCAATCAATTTCAATCGATTTTGGTACTTTGAGCACAAACATTGTAAAAGACTTAATTTTTCATTTAAAAAATATTATTTGAGATATTTAAACGTGCAATTTCTGAACCTACTGATTATATCAGCACATGACTTATAGAATAATTTAAATCTAGACCAGACACAATATCCAGCTCCCAGCCATTGATCTACCACTGTTAAAGGAGAAACCCACATACATTTTTCGGGCATACCAGGAAATTAACCCGGGACCCTTAACTTAATAGGCATACACGATACCAACTGAGCTAAGCTGTCAGACAAACACCTTAATACAAAGAGTAGGGATGAAGAGGGCATATTGGATAAAATGCACCCAAATCAGCGTTTATGATGAGGAAACACACAGGGAAAATCATGAGCGAAATCGACATATAGTTAGTGCACTTTGCCGGGATTCAAACCTCTACCTCCAAATAAACAAACAAGATTAGACGGATGTTCTTATCCGCAACTATTAAAATTCTTTGAAAAAGTTTTTTTAACGCGGTTTATACCATGGCCGATTTATTTTAGTGCATCGCGTCTTAATACTCACTCAGTCTATCCGAATATTTACACAAAATAATTTGGGATGAGGAGATTATAATTAATAGTAAGTGTACCCACGTTTTCATCAGGGGAAATTAGTAAAAACTACTTCTATACACCCTAATATTCGAACCATGACCACCCCGTCACCGATAAAAAGATAATGACGTCATCGTACACGTGCCCACCAGTGTAGTTAGAGTTTAATGACATTTTTGTATCTTCATTTAAAAAGTTTCACAACTAATTCAGCTATGCTCATGACAGATATCCAACAACTGTTTATAAATTTTTATGTTAAGAAAACTTGACTCTATATGTTTCTACTGGAGCAACCTTTTATTTATTTTAGCAAAAAAAAAAAAAGTTTTGCTATACAAATTGCAAAAAAGACTGCCCTTAACTTGCGTTACCTCCCACCCTAACATCTCCATTTCCAGCACTCCAGTATCATGTGAGACTGGCACCTTAGACCACGTGGATTATTCCAAGATAACTCTAAAAAGTCTATATAATCATCCTTATCGACGCACTGCCTTAAATTACGTGTATACACTGCACATTGGGCGAGCCTACATAGCTCACATTTCGTTTTATATTTCGTATCCAGGTGTCATTTTTACCACATAAATATGAATCTTTAAAATAATCATTTAATCTAAACATTGTGCCAAACGAATTAAGTCCACTGACATTTCTGGAATTAGTAAAAAATTGTTTATTTTAAACCAAATAAAAACCCTGTCAGTGTTTGAAAAGCGTTTATATATATATATATATATAAGTGTTTGAAAAGCGTTTATATATATATATATATATAAGTGTTTGAAAAGCGTTTATATATATATATATATATATATATATATATATATATATATATATATATATGAGAGTGTGTTATGTATCTTATTGTAAAATATGAGAACCACACAGTTAAATTTTCCAGTTTATTACCACTCACGTTTCATTCCGTTTTATTTTTACAAATATAACAATGGAATAGCATCCAGTATTGTTATATTTTTAAAAAATGTCGGTTGATTGCCATATCGGTGGGGAAAGATACATGAATGAGTTTTTATTTATGTTTAATACACTACAGTGTTTTTAAGCGCGTGAAATACAGTTCAAACAATATGACTAATGGTTGACGTTATTTACAAATTCACCTGATTGGGAAACGTGTACAGGGGGTGCAAAAGTAGGTATACAGTATAGAGGTTTTAGCTAGTATATAAATGATGTTAATTAATTCATTAAGAAGTACAACATTTTAGAAAACATTCTAAAAGAATCTTCCGTAAGGAGTGTATGATATATTGAAACTAAAGACTTAGATAGTGAATGATAATAAAGATGAATGAGAAAGAATAGGCTAAAAAGTTAAATTAAAGCTAAGTGATAATTAATGCGTTAAAAACATTTTATAATGAGAATAATAGCATTAAATAAAAACATATACAATAATATGAGTCAAAGGGGGTAAGCTAATAGAGTGAAATACATATATATGGTTGGCAATATTTATAAATAAACCTGCAAGTCAAAAATATAACAAAACAATAGGTGTAACATGGTAATACCAATTAGAATGAAAGTTTGATTAATTAAAAATAAATAAGCTAAATATAAACAATTGATACAGTTTAAAAAGAGTTAAATATAAAGTAAATAAGAGCATAAGTAAAATAATTACATGAGATATAACGTGATTGAAAAAGGTAGTTACGAGATGGTCAAATAATATTAATTGGTATAAGTGGAACAAAGTAGCAGAATAATAAATTAAAAAGTTAAATTTTAAATCATTAACATAGAGTGAGATTGAGTAGTTAAAAAGTTAAATAGGGTGATATGATATACTGAGAATGGACAATTATTTAAATTAAGGTGACTGATTACATGAATATTAAAAATAAGTTAAAGGGGAGTGGGTAAAATAGATCAAACCAGTTGAAAACAAAATTGGAAGAGATAAAATAAACTAATATAATGGAGGCTAAATTGATTAGAAACCTTTTTAATTTTCAAGAGATTATAAAGAATTCATATAAACAGGTATCTAAGTCTTGTCTAGAAGAATTTAACGTCCCTTACTCCTTTAACAGTGTTCCTGTGTTGATGTTGGTTACAGGAACTCTAAATTTCCGACATGTTTCGGTGCTAATATCAGCGCACCATAATCATGGAGTTGAAATTAAAATTAAAGGACTTGCTATAAAGTAGTGAAATAATAGAACGTTAAGACTGAGAAAGGGAAAAAACCAAAAACTATAACAAGTAAAGTGACATAATTTGAAACAAACAGACTTACTTCGGTAGGTGTTGAGACAAGCTGTGTTGATGTTGAGACACGATGTGTAACGAACTAGGATGTAAACTGACAGGTGTGGAGTGAGGCAGAGATATATAAAGTAAAAGCATTGTAGCCAACCTAATTGGAGATTCAGTTGAATAAATTAGTGTAAAAATGTTGGTTGGAGACAGAGAGAGAAAAGTCCCTACATGTATAAACAGAAAATGGAGAAACAATGGATGGGATTAAGGAGGAGAAATTGGTTCAAATCTTCTCGGCACCGGCTCGGACGGGCCATTTAACTACGACGGAGGGTAAAGCTGGAAAAAATGGATTAAAGAATTTTTGTGTGCTTAGGTAAACGTTTAATAGTGTTAATTAAAATTTGATTGGACGATTGAAGTTGTTCATTAAGAATGAGTTTTTTCTGAAGAATAGCTTCATGAATAAAAAAAATTCTCTGCAATGTTTAACTTGGTTCCTTTGTGAGCGAAATATAGGGGTTTGAGACATTGTTCGATAGGTCTTGGTTGGTGGTTTGAATATTTGAGGTGTTCGGCAAATTTTGATTTGGTTCTATTATATTTGAAATCCGAAAAGTGTTCTTTGTAACGTGCTCTAAAGTTTTAACCAGTTTTACCAATGTAAATGCTGTTGCATTCACAAGCGAGTTGATAAATGCCATTCTTCTTATAAATATCACATGTGTTTAGGTTGCTGTTGGTGAGGTTCTTCTTAATATTATTATTGGTTATGAAAGCGATATTGGGATTGTGTTTTTTAAGGATGTTGGTTATGCGATATGTTTCAGGGCCAATGTAGTTGAATTTGAGCCATTTTCTTCGTTCAGTGGTGTTTTTGTTATCATTGTTAAGGGTAGTGGAGAAATTATCCGAATGAAGTTTCTTTTTTTGGTTTTGTAAAATCTTATAGATGGTAGAATGGGAATATCCATTGTTTGTTGCGATTTGTTTGATGATGTTAAGTTCAATTTTATAGTTAGTTTTGTTGAGAGGGATGTGAAGTAAACGATAGATTAAACTGTTAAAAGCAGCAAGTTTATGGGAGATAGGATAGTTTGAATTGTGAGGTATTATTGCATCAGTGTGATTAGGTTTTCTGAAAATTTTGTACACAAGTTTGTTGTGACAACTTTTAGTGATGTTGAGGTCTAAATAGTTAATGCTGCTATTGTTCTCTTTTTCAATAGTAAAGGAAAGTTTCGGGTGGATGATGTTGATTAAGTTGGTAATGGAAGGGATGTCGTATTCATTATCGAAAACGATAAGAATGTCATCTACATATCTGCAGAATAATTGTATGTTGAGTAAATTATTTAAGCTGTTGAATATGATAGGATCATATTTCTGTAAATTTTTTTTGACATTATGCAAGAAATAGGGGAGCCCATTGCTAGTCCATCCTTTTGCAAGTAGTATTTGTTGTCAAACTGGAAAAAGTTTTGTTCAGTCACTATTTGTACGAGCTTAGAAATTTGGTCATATACTGTTTATTGAAGTTTTTTGCTATTAGGTTTCATTAATTATATTAATGGTTTCGGAAACAGGTATGTTGGTGTAGAGATTGGATATGTCCAGGACATGAATTTAGAATTTTGGTTGAAGGGGATGGATTTAAGCTTTTCAGTAAGATGGATGGAGCTTTTGATATTAAATTGATCGAGAAGTTCTAGATTTACAGATAGTATTTTGGATAAACTTTTTTGCGAGCTTGTATGCGGGTGCATTTTGGTAAAATAACAAGTGGTCTGATCGGGATGTTGGGTTTATGGATTTTTGGTAATGAAGTGAAGGTCGGGGCATTAGGATTCATATTAATGAGTTTAAAGGAATCGTGTGGTTGAATTATTAGAGGGTTTTTCTTCAGGATATTTTTTAGATTCCTCTGATACTTATTTGTAGGGTCATTTTTAATTTCAATAATATTGTTCGTATGAATGAAATCCAGGGTTTTGGAAATATAATCATCCTAGTTTATGAGCACTATGGTGTTGCCTTTATAACCTTAACATTGATTATTTCATTTGAGTCAAGTTTTTGTTTAAGGGTTAAAATAGAGTGATTTGAAGGTTTAATAGCTTGCTTATGGTTAGTAATAATCTTATGTAATTGATTGCATCTTCACTGTCAATAATCAATTATTGGAGTTTTTGTTTAATAGAAGGCTTTTCGAGATTAAATTTGTATCCCTTATGAAGAGTTTCCTTATCATTAAGAAGTGTCAATTAATTCCTGAGGTGTTCAAACTATTTACCCCAACTATTAACACATTCTGCTATATAAAGGTACATATCACTATCATGAAACCGGCCCCATGGTGTAGTGGTCAGTGCACGCTACGAGCCTTGAAGTCCCAGTTTATATTCCCAGCTGGTACTTTGAGAATTTTTTTTCCCTTTAGGGGATTTACTTCAGCGGTCACCAGGGTTTGGTTGATTAGGCTTAATTATGTTTAAGTGTTTCCACTGATACCACACCTTTATACTCACCATCATCTCATCTCATTTCATTGGGGCACGTCAAGAGCCTCCACGGAAAGGATGTACAATTAGTACATCCGGGCATCCTCTGGGCAGCGGTACATTAGTACTGGATAATCTTACCACTGCTGGGCTATGAATGATGTAGCACAGACGTGCAATGTTATTATTTATATTACCAAGTATGTATAAAAATATCAGTATTTTATTTTGTATATACTTATTTTTTCATCCCGCTGTATATATAGGCTCGTGATAATAAAATTGAAACCAACATTTTTGTATTTTTATAAACAAAATTGCTATAGTCGGTATTCTCTGAAGTTACCCTTTTTTTGACAGTTTAAAAGTTAAAAAAAAAAAGTTTCACATTCATTCATTTCATAATTAATATCGATTTGATAAGTGATATTTGTCAAAGTTATGTATGTATAATTGGAGGGTGGATGAATACGTACCTGTTTTAATCAAGTTTTCAACTGTAGTAAAATAGGTGACCTGGTGGTCTAGGGGTAAGGTGTCAGACTTCTGTGCTGGTGGCCGGGCTTCAATGCTCGGTCCCGGCACAGATTTATCTGATTTCCAAACCCTTCCTACACCTCTGACAAGACATCTTGTGAATGTGTGGAATGCCAGGCCGCCACCGTGGTTCGGATTCCACGCTAAACTGTAGGTCCTTCATTTCATCTCACAATCACCCTACCATTACACATTAGCGTAAGTGCGTATAACCCGAATGGGTATTAAGACGCGGTGCTAATAATAATAACTGTAGCAAAAAAGCAAAATATTATCGTGTACTAAGTATACTTTTATATAAATAAATATTATTATTCATATAATTGTTATATTTTTTGTACTAGTTTTATTATAATTATTAATTAAAACTATATGTATGTTTTAATGAAAAGGTGACCTGGCGGTTTAGGGGTAAGGTGTCAGACTTCTGTGTTGGAGGTCCGGGATTCAATCCTCGCTCCCGGCACAGATTTATCTGATTATCCAAACCTTTCCTTCACCTCTGACAAGACATCTTGTGAATGTAGGGAATGCCAGTCCTCCACCGTGGTTCGGATCCCACGTTAAACTGTAGGTCCTCCATTACATCTCGCAATCAACCTACCATTACACATTAACGTAAGTGCGTATAACCCGAACGGGTAGTAATACGTGGTTATAATTTCAATTTCCTTTAATATAGTATAATAATAATTTAATGAACAATTAATTTTTTTACTGAGTCTTTACTCGTCCATGTTTAACTAAGTTATAGGAATATGAATAGGGGATATTAGAATTTAAAAGAAATGTACTGAACTGTCGTGGAGAGAGGATGAGAAATTTCTTAGAAGAAAATACTTTCAAATACACCCAACCATGATTTGAACCTCATCATCTCCATCATCGTAAAATCGGACTAAGAGCCTGACATTTAATTTGTGTACTCGATTGTACGGGTATTTAGGTCTACATTTTAATAAAACAAAGCAGAAAAGAAATTCTCTTTATATTGAAAAAAAAAATAACTTTCTCAAATTTGATTTAATTTATTTAATCATAACTTTCTGTTCAGTAAATTATTTTGATTTAAACTAAATATTGAAAGTAAAGGCTAATTAAAATATTTTTTTCCGACAGGGGCTAAAGATACAACAGACACCTTTTCAACTCTTGTTTTAACCATGTCTCAGTGGCGTGACATGGCTTGTATCCAGGATAAGCAGTATTTGTTCATAACGAATAGTATTGTTCTTATCCCTAAATAAAAACCGGCTCTGTGATGTACTGGTAAGTGCATCTGACTACGAGTCTTGGGGTCCCAGGTTCGATTCCCGGCTGGTTCATTGGGTATTTTTTTTACCAAAAGGGGAACTACCTCAACGGTCACCAGGGTTTGGTTAGTTGGGGGTAGGTTGGTTTTAAATATTTCCACACTCTCATACTATCACCATCATCTCATCTCATCTCATCTCATCTCAGCGGGACATAGAAAGATCCTTCACGGAAAGTATATACTATTAGTACATTCAGGTGTCCTCTGGGTCACATCACATTAGTACTTGCTAATCTTTCCAATATTGGGCTACGAATGATGCGGGTACACTTAATCTAAATTCAACTTTTCTTATCCTTAACTCACTAACGTAATTATTACATATGCATATAGCCTAGACAATTAATAAGAGGTGGAACTCAAAAAACAACAATAACAAAACAAGCTTTTAATGTCGTTATAAATGTGAGGCATCTAAAACAAAAATACTGTTCAACTGGACGTTATAAGGAAGTCCTCCGTCTCTCGTGTGAACTACAGGAAGAGGAAACTTGTATTTCTTACGAGGACCGTGCTTCCTTTATGTTCGATCAGTCGGGCACAGAATTCCAACTCCGCTTCATCAAATCGAGTTAAACCTTTTGAACCTTTGATCACAAATAAAAGCAATTTGAACTCAAACCTTTGAGAACGTGTGAGGTGAAAGATTACACATAAAAAAAATTTTTGTTTGTGATTTGATTTTTGGAGCTTACACGTTCATTTATAAGAGCTGATAAATGATTAATAAGATTTACAAAATAAATAAAATTATTATTTTGTTTATCTAAGCTAGGTCGTGCTTCGCGTCTTACTACCCGGACCCGGATTACCCACATATTATAGTCTTTATAAGGGATATTGATGTGGAAGGTAAAGTTTATAAAAAATTGTACCTTCATTTGCGTGGAAAAAGAATTGGAAACTATTTAGATAAAACCATTTACGTAGGCTCTAATATGCTTGTATTTGAACACCGACTTCCACATTACAGGTGAGAATGACGTCTTTGTCGAGTGACATCTTGGTCCACGTCCATACCAGCGTGGGTAGATCAGGTATAATAAACAACTCCCGTACATATATTATAATAAAATCACACCTTTAAGTTCATCACCAAAGCAATTTGACTTTTCCAATTATTGATTCAATTGTGATATAATAAAGTAATAATAATTGCTTCATGGCGTTTAAGTGCACGAATCTGATTTTTTTTAGTACCGAGTCTAGTTTATACGTTTACACCGAGGCAGGTGTCAATTTGAAGACCTCTGCATGGTTCAAGAATATAGTACAAATAGGGTGGTTTATCCATGAACAGATATCATGTATCAAGTATCGTCTTTTTTAAATAATTGTATATTTTATATTCAAAGTTATTAAACTAGTTAGTTTGTTACGTTTCGTGTTCCGGCAAGTGTTAATAGTTGCATATTAACCCCCACGTTGTGTCGCCATTTGCTATACTTCTCTTTTTATTGACGTATAATAGCCCCGTGATTGGGAGTCATTTGTTATACTTCTTTTCAGCCCCTCGTTGGAAGTCATTTGTTATATTTCTCCTCCCCACGTTAGAATGCTATTTGTTATATTACATAACAGAATCATTTAAGAGTCACTCCGTAAATCATCGTTTCTATTACGCAACTATGTGCTTTACTTATAATGCCTCGTTCCTTATCATTAGACTTTAATAAATGATAATATATCACATAAAGTTTGATATCTATTTATTCCTTAAATTGAAAACATATTGTTATTAATATTCTAATCGAAACACGATCATGTCGAGGGCCTAGCAACTTATAATCACCGATCGCTTAAAGCACGTCCATTCAAGACCACGACTGATTGCACAGTCAAATACGAAGTTTCAAAAAGTCACATATATCTGAGTTCAATAGAAGCTTCTCGAAGGAACCTTTCTAACGGTAAATTACACACCTACAAACTCAGAACAAAAATACCTATTGCGTGTGGAATCTTCTCGAAGAGGAAATACTTTAAAAGATCTTAACTTGTCTGGATTACGTTAAAAGACGTTAACATTTCTTAAGTTTAGCTCCAGTAGATGCTGCCATCGTACCACGAGGCGCGAACTAACTAGTAAATAATTTAGAGGAAGACGTGATTTAAGCGCCACGTAATAGGTTGTAAAATTTAAATAAAGTAAAATATGTTTAATTATATGTAAAATATTTTTGAATATATAAATAATTAGAATGATAAATGGTCAATGCTTTCAAATACTCCTTAGGGTCAAATCTATTGCATTACAAGTTATAGATTAGTAAACATTTATTGTATTATTTAAATATGTGCATGAGCTCCCATCCTCTATGCACTGGTGACCGGTCATAACAAATTTAACAACATTCTGACGTGTCTCTCCTACCCCACTCAATCAATACATAATTCCCAAAGAATGACCCGAACCCTTGAACCATGACACCTTGTTTGGACAGTGAAGGTGTAATCACTCCTCCTCTGACACAGGTCCAGTTTCATAGTCAAACTGGGCACGCTTCAAATACGACGCTATAGAATATACATTACACCCGCTTCGGTGGTCGCGTGGGCTAAAGCGCTACTTTCGCAGTATACTAGATTGCTGATAACGTGGAGGTTGAGGTTAAAATCTCGGCCGGGTGTACTGAGAGTTGTTACTTCAAAATGATTTTCTACACTTCCTCTAAATATAAATTTCTTAATCCCTAAAGCCATCAGAGTAATTAGTACATAAGCGTATAACCCAAAAGGCAGTAAGAACGTGATGCTAAAAAATAAATAAATTACATTACACCTACCTAAACTCGCATGGAATGCCCCAGTTTCGCATATGAAACAAATCCATTCCATTCTTATCTAAGTATGTGTCGTCCTGTGTTTAGTGTAGCGCTGAGAGGCGCGCTAAGTCTGGCTATGTTTTATTATTTAGCACCGCGTCTTACTACCCGTTCGGGTTATACACTTTAAATACTAATTATGCTAATAGATTTGGAATTGGGAAGGTCGAATAAGAGGAAGTGAACACGCATTTGCGTGGAGGAAAAGTGGAAAACCATTTAGGAATAACCACCCCCAGTTCACCCGACCGAGATTCGAACCTCTATCTCCCCGTCCTCGGCAGTCGAGCTCAACATGACTAGCGCGTTAGCTAACTAAGCCACCGAGGCGGGTGTCTGACTATTAAACTGTCTCTTAGTTGAGGGAGATAAATAATTATTTCATAGAAACAATGTGTGTGTATTGACTCACTGTAACCCAATAAAACTTTGTATTGTTTTGGATTTACTTTTTTTAGCAAGTGAATTCAACACTAGGGCTGTTAACTACTTATTTACCCGCTTTGGCGGCTACATGGTCTGAGGAGTCACTCTCACGATAGACTTGACTGCCGATGATGGGGAGATAGGGGTTAGAGTCCCGGTTGGGTCTACTGATGAGGGTTTTCCCTAAATATTTTCCCACTCTCCTTCCAAGCAAATGTAGGTATATTATACCTAAAATGCTTCCTTCTTCATCTCTATCTCATTAGAGTAATTATCATATATGCGTATTACCTAAATACTTGGTAAAACGCGTTGATAAAAAAAAGTTTATGGATTAGTAAGTTTTGTTTGAGGAAGTGCACCCACATTATTATAAAGAAGTGATGGGAAAATCACAGTGAAAAATCATTTGTGGGAAACAAATCCAGGATATTCTGATCAAGATTTTAACCTTGACCTATTCGTCATCGACAATCCCGTTTGTTGCGAATCTGACGCCTTAGACCATGCAACCACCAGTGTTCTCAGCCCCGTATTATTATTATTATATTATTATTATTATTATTATTATTATTATTATTATTATTATATTATTATTATTATTATTATTATTATTAGCACCGCGTTTTACTACCCGTTAGGGCTGTACGCACGCTAATGGTAGGGTGATTGTGAGATGAAATGGAGGACCTACAGTTTAATGTGGGATCCGAACCACGATGGAGGCCTGGCATTCCACACATTCACAAGTTGTGATTAATACACGTCTTGTAAGAGGTGAAGGAAGGGTTTGGCATCAGATAAATCTGTGCAAGGACCGAGGATTAAACCCCTGACCTCCAGCACAGAAGTCTGAGACCTTACTTACCCTTAGACCAACAGGTCACCATGACTTTTGCTAATGTAAGTATAATAGATTAGGGAGGGACGAGGGTATTTCACTAGCATTGCGTTGGAGGAAGGTTGGGGAAGCTTTTAATAAACATAATAGCGGAAAAATATTTGTTATGACCCTATCGGGATTTGAGCCTTAATTAATTCTTCCTGCCAATAGTGACCAAGTGTAAGGTGAGTCTAATGCCTAATACCACTGGGAAATAGGTTGGCAAAAATATTTTGTGGAAGGTGTATGGGTTAAATTAAACCATTTTCGGTAGTCCAAAATATATTTCCAAAATTAACAGTATACACACAAATAAAACAATTACTATTAACTTAATAAAATAAAATGTCCAGTGCTTAAGACGACACTTAATTATTTTCAATTTACTTCCTCACAATTTGGTACATTAACCAAAATAATTATATTAGAAAAGTTTGATGTAATGTTCTCGTGTTTGAAAGGTATTATAAAAAAATATGTTAGGGAATTTATAACTATTCTGCTATTTAAGATTGGATCTCAGATATAAAAATAAACCACTATTGTTATTTTATTCAGTCAATACTCATAATTGTTTGCAAAGTCAGGTATTTGATTTATTTTGACTATGTTAGATATGGTAAGGTAGAACTACTTTCTATAAATATATACATAAATACACAAATATCGTACTCATAAAGCATACAAAAAAGAATACTTTTCAAAACATTTGTATGATTTTATACACATCACATCAAACATTTAAGATTTTAAACAATCTAAAGAAACTTTATTTTATTTTCAAAATGTTTGACAGAATCTACTTAAGCCAAAAGAGGTATTCAAATAAGGTTCGATATAGTATCAGGTTCAAATATTTATTGAAATTATCAAAGCGTTTAAGTTCTACCATTTCTTTTGAATTGTAATAATTTAAATATCAAAGAAGCTTTTCTAAAGAAAAAACTTATTTCAGTGTAGACGGTATTTCCGAATATGTATCACAAAGCCTTTAAAATAGAGGTACGTGATAGAATATGTAGGCCTATATTTAATGAGTGAAAAAGGTTTTATTTACCACTGCATCTTACTGAACGTTTGGTTATATGCTTAGGTACTAATTATACTAATAGTTTTTAGGGATTAGGAAGGTAGTTTTTATAGGAAGTTTACCTGCATTTTCGTGGAGGCAGATTGGAAAACCATTTTGCGAAAACCAACCTCAGTACACCCGCCCGGGATTCGAACCCCGATCTCACCGTCATCAGCAGGTCAGTGCACGAGAATGACTGCTTAGACCATTCAGCCATTGAAGTGGGTTCTAAGCATTTTAATTACGTTAGTTGGATAGGGAACATATAGGTATAATCTAACTTAAATTTACCCGCATTTGCGTAGATAAAGAGGGATTAACTATTTCATAATAAATCTCAGTACACCCGGCTGGGATTTAAACCCAAACCTTTCTATCATTTCCAGACCAAGCTATATGGTTGTGAAATTCCCGGCTGGAATTGAAACTCAAACCTTTCTATCATTGGCAGACCCAGCTATATGGTTGTGAAATTCCCGGCTGGGATTGAAACCCAAACCTTTCTATCATTTCCAGACCAAGCTATATGGTTGTGAAATTCCCGGCTGGAATTGAAACTCAAACCTTTCTATCATTGGCAGACCCAGCTATATGGTTGTGAAATTCCCGGCTGGAATTGAAACTCAAACCTTTCTATCATTGGCAGACCCAGCTATATGGTTGTGAAATTCCCGGCTGGAATTGAAACCCTAACCTTTCTATCATTGACAGACCCAGCTATATTGTTGTGAAATTCCCGGCTGGAACTGAAACCCTAACCTTTCTATCATTGGCAGACCCAGCTATATGGTTGTGAAATTCCCGGCTGGAATTGAAACCCTAACCTTTATATCATTGGCAGACCCAGCTATATGGTCGTGAAATTCCCGTCTGGAATTGAAACCCTAACCTTTCTATCATTGGCAGAACCAGCTATATGGTTGTGAAATTCTCGGCTGGAATTGAAACCCTAACCTTTCTATCATTGGCAGATCCAGCTATATGGTTGTGAAATTCCCGGCTGGAATTGAAACTCAAACCTTTCTATCATTGGCAGACCCAGCTATATGGTTGTGAAATTCCCGGCTGGAATTGAAACCCTAACCTTTCTATCATTGGCAGACCCAGCTATATGGTTGTGAAATTCCCGGCTGGAATTGAAACCCTAACCTTTATATCATTGGCAGACCCAGCTATATGGTTGTGAAATTCCCGGCTGGAATTGAAACCCAAACCTTTCTATCATTGGCAGACCCAGCTATATGGTTGTGAAATTCCGGCTGGAATTGAAACCAAACCTTTCTATCATTGGCAGACCCAGCTATATGGTTGTGAAATTCCCGGCTGGAATTGAAACCCTAACCTTTCAATTATTGACAGACCCAGCTATATGGTTGTGAAATTCCCGGCTGGAATTGAAACCCTAACCTTTCTATCATTGGCAGACCCAGCTATATGGTTGTGAAATTCCCGGCTGGAATTGAAATCCTAACCTTTCTATCATTGGCAGACCCAGCTATATGGTTGTGAAATTCCCGGCTGGAATTGAAACCCTAACCTTTCTATCATTGGCAGACCCAGCTATATGGTTGTGAAATTCCCGGCTGGAATTGAAACTCAAACCTTTCTATCATTGGCAGACCCAGCTATATGGTTGTGAAATTCCCGGCTGGAATTGAAACCCTAACCTTTCTATCATTGGCAGACCCAGCTAAATGGTTGTGAAATTCCCGGCTGGAATTGAAACCCTAACCTTTCTATCATTGGCAGACCCAGCTATATGGTTGTAAAATTCCCGGCTGGAATTGAAACCCTAACCTTTCTATCATTGGCAGACCCAGCTATATGGTTGTGAAATTCCCGGCTGGAATTGAAACCCTAACCTTTCTATCATTGGCAGACCCAGCTATATGGTTGTGAAATTCCCGGCTGGAATTGAAACCCTAACCTTTCTATAATTGGCAGACCCAGCTAAATGGTTGCAAAATTTAGTCCGTGCATCCACAAATATGAATTTTCAAATGATCTAATTGGTTAAAGTGTGAATTTTAGGTGAGTGCACTATCATTCGAACTTATAGAGGTTGGAAAGGCATATCTTTCTCTTGACGAGGTGGCCGATACGGTTGAACAAAAGTAACTGTGTTACTGTTATTATTATTATTATTATTATTATTATTATTATTATTATTATTATCATCATCATTATTATCATCACGTATTACCACCCGTTCGGGTTATACACACTTACGCTAATGTGTAATGGTAGGGTGATTGCGAGATGAAATGGAGGACCTAGGGTCTAACGTGAGATCCAAACGACGGTGAAGCCCCTGAATTCCACACATTCTCAAGTTGTGATTATTAAACGTCTTTTCAGAGGTGAAGGAAGGGTTTGGCAATCAGATATATTTGTGCTGGGACCGAGGATTGAGCCACAGACCCCTAACACATAAGTATGAATATAACAAGTTAAAATCACCATAAAAAAAACCTCAAGCACATACAAATTTTCATAGGAAGAGCCTCATCTAATAACTAGAAAATCTACTAGATCACCCTTCACGTTTTATGCAGACAGATGTAAGTTTTGATAGTTATTAACCCGTTTCGGTGGCCGAATAAACTAGGTTGACACCTCTTGCAATATACTGAAACACTGATTATGCAGTAATAATAAAAATATATACATCAATATTGTCCATACCGATGAAATTATAACTAACTAATTAATTTAATTTTTTTTTAATCAATTTTGACCGAAAAAAAAAGGATTTTATTCTTTAAAAGTTTCCTCCTATGAAAATTGACTTGTATTTTAATTTTTATTGTCTTTTTACCCATGTGTTTACATAATTGGAGTAGAGATAAAGAAATTATAATGTTAAAGGAAATATACCCACACTAGCCTCCTTCCCCGTAAAAAAATATTGTACAGAATCCTGTAAAAAAAAGCTTCAAATCATCAACCCTTAGTCGTTAACAACAATGGTTTCAAATGAACTAATTACAATAAAAAAAAGGGTAGGGTTAAGTTTAACACGAGTGAAAGTAATTTTTTTTTGCAGTCTTATTAACAAAAAGCCTTTTTTATGGCCAAAATAAATACACTTATTTACTCAAGCAATATATTATTTATTTTGGCCAAAATATATATAGACCTACACCACTTTCTCACCTTAATATTGTGTATTAACGCACACTTTCTAAACCAACCCAATATATAAGCACAAAACTTAGTTAAATATTTAAAATAATTAAGGGATAAGAGAGGATACAAACCAGCCCCTAAGAATAAACTTATAGAGTTGAAACATCAATGCCATTTTGATCTCTCAGATGTACAGTATTGTAATTCAATTTATTTGATTTTTTTCCTAGAATTCATTTTTTTTTTTTTTTTTTTTTTGTTAAGAGATGAAAAGCAAATAACACTTTTCTCCCTCCACGAAGGGGGAAGATAAATCCGTTTTAAAATGTAATTCCCATCTATCGCGTCTCCAAGACGACACGTAGGAGGTGGTGCAATGAAAGGAAGGTTGGAGACGGTAAGAGAGGCATGATCTAATTCTCCAAAGGGGAGAGATATTCTTTATCATAGCTTGACTTCTTGGTCCGTGACGTCCCTTCACGCTCTGCTCTGCAATTCCTTGAAACCCACATCACCTACCGCCCCCTCTACACACCCCCATTGATGGAAATCAGGGACACTCTAGAACAGGAGTGAATCAAGTGCTTCCTATTTCATGTATGTGTCGAATAAAACTATAAACTCCAGTCTAATTATAAAAGGAAAGGTTTTGACTGAAAACTAGAAAAAATTTACTAGATCTACTTTCACATATATAGACCTACACTTCAGGGAATTTTATGATCTGACCTGCTTTGATGGCTGCATGGTTTAACATTCTAATCTCGCATTAGACTCAACCAATGATAGGGGAATCAAGGTTCTAATCTCAGTCAGGTGTACTGAGGTTTGTTTTTCAAAAATAGTTTTTCACTCTCCATCTCCATGCAAGCGTACGTATACTTCCTCTAAATATAATCTTCCTAATCCCTAGCTAGCACATAATCTTATAGCTTGAACTGGTATTATTAAGACGTGTTGCTAAAAAAATATATACACTACATCATATGCAGCTGTCAATTTTGATAAACACCTATAAAATAACATTTTGCAACGGCTAACTTCCTTAAAATGCTACGTCTGTCTGGAATTGTAAGTCTAGGATCATTGGTCACGCTTTCAACGTCAATTGTTCGTATCGCTAACCATTAGGTGTTCACCTTTAGCTTGGGTAAACTGTCGAGTGGTCATTAAGGTATTTTGCGACCCACTGGCTCATGAACAAAATAAAATTATTTAAAGAGAAAAAAATGACAAATAGAGATATATATTTTACTAGCCACCTTCCCGTAAAAAAATATTGTAAAGAACCCTGTAAAACAAAGCTTCAAATCATCCATCATGTCAATATAAAAACAAAACTTTTTTTTACTTATTAATTTAAAAAAAAAATACAATCCTACAATCACTTTATAGCCCCCTCCTTCTTTTTATCCTCCCTCCTATTTTCATCTCATTTCTCTTTCCTCACCCCTACCCCTCCGCCCCCTTCACCAACCCCACTTTCCCTTCAACAACTTTTTTTTTCCAACGACTATATAATATACTATCGACATTTTTATGAGGAATAAATTAAATTTTCAAAATAAAATATAGCCTATGCTACTCGCTGATAATGTAGCTTTATATTGGTGAAAGAATTTTTAAAATCGGTCCAGTAGTTTTTGAGTTTATTCATTAAAAAAAAATATATTTCCTCTTTATAATATTATTAGTATAGTAGATACAATCAACTTAAAATAAATGCATTTTTTACGTTATTTTATAAACAACTTTTGCTTTTTACGTGAAAAACGGTATTATATTTTTTATACAAATGTACTTTGAAACGACAAATGACAACTCTAGTATACAAGACAAATCGTGCTTCCTTTTGCTATGAAAAATCTAAATAAATGAAAAAAAAACAAGATAATACACTTAACGAGAAATCCTAGATTTCACCTGTCGGAGACAGACCTAGTCCCTAGTCTGAGTATAAGTGTATAAGAATGAGCTGATACGAATATTTTAATATGTACTTAATCCAAATAGTGTCGGTGCAGTATTGTGGACCGCGAGCCAACAAAAGACAAAAACTTTGGCCCTTGGACATAAAAAGGTTGGAGATCCCTGGACTGTTAGGGAAGGGCGTAGGATATGACTGAATTAGACGAGAATAGCTTGAGTTTGATGTTTATTGGGCGGTAAGTATAAAGGTATTAAAATGACAGTAATGTGATGGTAGGCCATGCAAAGTGTAATTTAAGAGGGAACAGCTCTGTTTGACCATCATATAAACTACCGACACTAAGGCCTGGAACACACGAGCGTTGTATTAACGGACGTTGTGGCGTCCGTTGAAACGTCCTTTATTGTATGATATTGAATTAAATGCAGCCAGTCACACGAACAACGTCCGTACAATTTAACGTCCACACAACGCTCTTGACGGACGAGACATGCTACAACGTACGTTGAACAGTGGCACAGGACGTTGTAGCATATTATGTGACAGTACTGATCCAGACACACGACCGTCAATTTGACGTCCGTTGAGACCATTTTAAGAGGCAATATTTTTGAAGTAGATTATTATAATGGATATAGAACATTTGATATCAGAGATTGAAAAACGTCCTGTTTTGTGGGCTGTAACTAGCAGCGAGTATAAAGACCGTAATAAAAAAATGAAGAGTGGTTGAATGTTTCCGAAGCAGTAACCGAAGATTTCTTTGCTTCCTTTTTTTTTTTTTTTACGCATTCTGAATGCAGCATAAATGATAACCGCGGCTTCAACATCGTCCATTTTTCTTATCTATTGGTTATTCGGCGTATACTAACGTTCTGTGTGACCAAGGTAATAACGTCAGTCAAAAATAACGTCCGTTACAACGTCCGTTGATACAACGCTCGTGTGTTCCCGGCTTAGTGTCGGTAGTTTATATGATGGTCAAACGAGGGCGGCCTACCCAGACACATTTCGAATGGGTGACAAACAGAGCACCAACCCTGACCTAACGTATCCTGGAGTAATAGCGGACTTGCTAAGCATAGAAATCGTTAACTTGTTGATACTAACAGAAGATTTGACGTTATTTCTATAGTTTTTGTTATTATTATTAGCACGCGTCTTACTATCCGTTCGGGTTATACGCACTTACGCTAATGTGTAATGGTAGGGTGATTGTGAGATGAAATGAAGGACCTACAGTTTAACGTGGAATCCGAACCACGGTGGCGGCCTGGCATTATAGTTTTTGTGGTAGATTTTATTTTATTTAGCACCGCATCTTACTAACCGTTCGGGTTATACGCTATAAGTACTAATTACGCTAATGGATTAGGAATTGGGAAGGTTGAATTAGAGGAAGTGAACCCGCATTTGCGTGGAGGGAGAGTGGAAAACCATTTAGGAAAAAAAAAAAGTTCACCTGCCCAAGATTCGAACCTCAGCAGTCGAGCTCAACATGACAAGCGCGTTAGTCAACTACGCCACCGAGGCGGGTTTTTGAGGTAGATAAAATATAATATAGTACGCCTACCATTCTTAAAAAGTAATTTTTACATCCTCTATCTTGGAAAATCAAGCCCTAAAACGGTGATTTTGCAATTATCTCGTAAATCGTTCCTTATATCAAAGTGTTTGTTATAGTAAATAAATAAATAAATATGAGAGCATTGTATACCAAACATGTTCTCATAATTTTATTTTGAGAACCGTTTTCGTACAATCTTGCAGTGAAACGTACTTAGAAAGTATGGACTGTATGTAAAAAGATACTAAGCACGGCTGAAGTACATGTGAAGTAGATGTGTTTGGACTTGTTAGCCAGGACGATCGAGCGGCCCAATTACAAGAAATGACTCAACACAGTTTGTCGTGGAGAATTCAAGCAGCATTCTGGTCCCAAGCAAGCCTCGACTGTACTTTAATCATGCTTCGATGATATTTCCTCAAGATGGCGCGACGGGACGTGAATGGACTACCAAGACAAGCACGTGAGAGTATTTCGATATTGCTTTGTTTTCACGACAACATATGACGGCGTTAGATTATCTAGATTTCGATAAGTCAACTATTCAATTAATATACATAGGTGTAACATAACAAATCCAAATGAAAGGTCTATTATACACTGATTAAACCTTTAGAAATTGTCGGTAGGGTTAAAATATTTCTGGTTATTTCTCCCTACGCTCTTTCGTTTGTTATTGTCCCAAATTAGGTTTTTATATTTTTTCTAATAGTATGATTATTGATCCGTTCCAATAGATTCTATATTCCACACTGAAATACGTGTTTTTTCACCATTTTAACAAATCTCATTTCGTTTATGATCAATTTCGTCGACTTTAAGAGCCAAATCGTCATAATAGAAGGCAGTGGATGTAGATAATTTGCATATGCCACCGAGATTTCGTAGCTCTGTGTCAGAGTTCATCACGTGACTGCTAGCTAGACGTCATCTGATAAACCTGACTTGGAATTTCCTTCAACCTTACTAGTACTTGACTGGTACTTCAGCCGTACTTAGCATTGTTCTTGCATACCGCTCTAAGAACTTGAACTGTATGTACAAACGTACTCACAAGAGACTGAAGTCACAATTCACTACTCACTTGATAGTGGCGATAAAAAAACAACAACGGGAAATCCTCATCAAAATATTTTGATATGGATTATAAAGCGGGGAATTACCTGTAGGAATACCACTTTTAAATAGTAGTAGAACCA
Source organism: Timema cristinae (assembly GCA_039000515.1). Classification (NCBI taxonomy): domain Eukaryota; kingdom Metazoa; phylum Arthropoda; class Insecta; order Phasmatodea; family Timematidae; genus Timema; species Timema cristinae. The sequence continues at coordinate 37,239,315 of JBCFYV010000935.1, read as the reverse complement.
CTAATTCAAAGATTAATTGGATTTATATATGTTACACTTAGTTAGATTCATACAAACAAAATATAAACAAATTTAAATAAAGAAGTTACGTTTTCCACTAGAACGTTTGATTTAAAAAAAAAAAAGCCTCGTTTGATCATTTTAAACGCCAGACTAATTCTGAAATAGCTATATCTTGTGGGAAAACTAAAGTACTAAGACCCCTAAATACCTCTTAGTTTACATGTTTAACACTCAAAAAAGGAGGCTGCTTCACTTGCAGGCTGTATTTAGCAATGAGATCAAGGCATAATATGTGTGTTAAGGATTTGAATTACTAAACGATACCCATCTTTCAGAAATGTCAAATGATTTTTTTTTCTACTCAACCTTCTTTGTGAGTGAATACAAATTAAGTCTGAGTTATGATATCAATGATTTTTTTTAGAGTAAAATCTATTTAAGTACTGTACATTGAGCTTGGTAAAGTATCCTTACATTTTTTTGTTATCATTAGCTCAGGGAATAATCTATGATTCAAACATTTATAAATGCCAACTATGTAGAAGAAAAACTAAATTAGTTTGAACTTTGTAAATATGAACACAATATGTATTCTTTTGTTATTTACCTTCTATAAATGAATCAAATTTAATCAAAATCGTTTTAGGGTCTCTTTTGTGGTTTTAAAGGGAGGAAAATAACCTTATTATGTTTGTTACTAAAATAAGTAGAGTTTTTTATAAGCTCATTTTGATAATCAGACTATATTGATACTCATACATTTCTAAAGAAAGGATATACGGAAAATTGGAGAAACATAAATATCGCGGTATTATAGTGTTGTTGACATTTGACTTAGGAACTTTTTACTTTGTAATGTAAGCCTACGTATTCTCCTTGAGGGCTAAATGAGAGATATTTAATAAACATTATTTTTTATTAAGTTCTCGGATAAATTGAGCTTTGGTATTCCTTACTTCAAGTAAATTATACCTGCACTTGGGAACATGACGTGATATGACATGACATGCTAAACTAAAATAACTTTATGAAAATATAGAAAAATAACACCCTTTCACGTATATGAACACTAGACGACCGAGAACTAGCCGTGGACAGTTTTATCATCTTAGCTATCCGGAATCTCTTCCATTAGAGTTAATCATTAAAATAGATTAACTAACAAATAATCCATCAAAATATAATCTTAAAAATCATGTTTGCTTAAAATAATCTTGCTTACAAATTGAATTTATTCTGCCTTTAACGGAGCATTCAATATAGAACCACCCGCTTCATTGGTCACATGGTCTAAGGCATCAGTCTCGCAGTAGTTTAGATTGTCGATGAAGGGAAGGTTGGGGTTAGAATCTTGATATGATGTATCGAGCGTGGTTTTCCTAGATTATTTTTCAATCTCCTTGCATACAAATGCGGGTACCCTTCCTCTAAATTCAACCTTACTCATCTATAACACAATCGCGTAATTATTACATATGCGTACAGCCCAAACGGGTAATAAATAAGATGCGGTGCTAATATGACAAATTGTAAACTTGATTTAAGATGTTATGCATTAATGCGTAGACTAATTATTATTTCTTTGTTAATATTAATGTTATTTCCGGTAATGGAATTATTATTTCACCCAAGAACCTGACTCCAATACTCTATAGATAATTCGCAATGCCCTAATTTAACATATAAGTTCAAATTTCGAAACTATTATCACATACTTATTCAAACATGGGGCGCAATTCAACACAAAGATATTTCATAATTTAATGCTAACTAATATTTGACGGTATAATTAAAATCATTCAAAATATTTTCTGCCGATTTAACTCTTAACGGTATAGTATAAAGTCAAACAAACTATCGTATTCTAAAATAATATAAATATCATATGCAAACATAAACTGTCGTACTGAGCATATTATATATGCCTATATGATTGTTATTGCCGCTGACTTATGGAAAATGTTGGGGGTGCTGGGCCTAATGGTTTAAATTATTGCAAAAAATATTACATTTTTAAAGTCATAAGAGATAAAAACACTTCATCTATATTTTAAAGTTTTTATTGCATTAAAAAAAGCTAATTTAATAATATCACCTAACATTCTGCAGTAATATACGTTTAATTACACAAACTTATTCATAATAAATATAGACAAATAAAATATTTTATAGAATTTGAACTCATCTTTTCTTATGAACGGGTTTCGCAGTATTAAACTTCTGTCACTGTGGGATCTTAGGAAACGATTATGCAAGATCTTAAAAAGTTGAATTAAAAAAATATTAATTTATAAAAAAAAGTTGCAGTAAAAACTTTAAATCCTGATCAAACCCTCAAGGGTTAACAGAAAATTCATTAATACTGTGTGTACATTAACATACTTTTTTTTTTTTGTAATTCGGAAAGCTACTACAAATTTAAGTTCCTTTACTTTTTTACAATAAAAATGTTTGACAATGATTAAAATACAGTAATTATTATATCCTAAAATATTAAGACTGAATATTTTTTTTATAAAAAAAGATAAAGTTTGTATTGTGAATGTCTAGGCTTATACAATGTTAAATAAATACTGTTCACCTTAGGAAGAGGTTTCTGGGGAAAATGCTTTGAAGAAATTCTAAGAAACTTAGTGATCAATTAGTTTTAAATCTTTACAATCACAAGGAATTTAATGTTTACTTCACGTATCAGAATAAAATTTTAGTAAAATATAATCCTACTATGGAGTAACCTAACTTGTGGAGCAACAAGAAGACCACCCCAGAAAACACTTCTTACTGTGAGCAGTCTATAGTACTTACACCCTGCCAAGCACCACATGGATTTATTTATATCACCTGTAAGGGATATATTTTTAGTAGGGTTATCACCTGTAAATGATGGATTCACATCGTAGTCGATATAAATTAAGTATGTAAAGCCAGAAAAAAGTAAAAAAATTAACAATTTAATTTTTAAGGAGACCAAGCCACCTCATGACAATTATTGGGAGGAGGGGCCAAAACACTCTGGTCTCTTATGATGGTTATTGCACAAAGGATATTAGGTCAAGGATCGCAATGGATAGGTAAGTTTTCAACCAGATGTTATTGCTAACCAGCAAGTAGATTCGTGAACTGAGGAAGAAACTGGTGAAATGATACATTTGGAGCATCGCAATGGATAAGTAAGTTTTCAACCAGATGTTACTGCTAACCAGTAAGTTGATTCGTGAACCGAGGAGGAAACTGTGAAATGATACATTTGGAGCATCGCAATGGATAAGTAAGTTTTCAACCAGATGTTACTGCTAACCAGTAAGTAGATTCGTGAACTGAGGAAGAAACTGGTGAAATGATACATTTGGAGCATCGCAATGGATAAGTAAGTTTTCAACCAGATGTTACTGCTAACCAGTAAGTTGATTCGTGAACCGAGGAGGAAACTGATGAAATGATACATTTGGAGCATCGCCATGGATAAGTAAGTTTTAACCAGATGTTACTGCTAACCAGCAAGTTGAGTCGTGAACTGAGGAAGAAACTGTGAAATAATACATTTGGAGCATCGCAATGGATAAGTAAGTTTTCAACCAGATGTTACTGCTAACCAGTAAGTTGATTCGTGAACCGAGGAGGAAACTGATGAAATGATACATTTGGAGCATTGCCATGGATAAGTAAGTTTTAACCAGATGTTACTGCTAACCAGCAAGTTGATTCGTGACCTGAGGAGGAAACTGATGAAATGATACATTTGGAGCATCGCAATGGATAAGTAAGTTTTCAACCAGATGTTACTGCTAACCAGCAAGTTGATTCGTGAACTGAGGAAGAAACTGATGAAATGATACATTTGGAGCATCACAATGGATAAGTAAGTTTTCAACCAGATGTTACTGCTAACCAGCAAGTTGATTCGTGAACTGAGGAAGAAACTGATGAAATGATACATTTGGAGCATCGCAATGGATAAGTAAGTCTTCAATCAGATGTCACTGCTAACCAGCAAGTTGATTCGTGAACTGAGGAGGAAACTGATGAAATGATACATTTGGAGCATCGCAATGGTTGGAGCACAAGCTTGGACTCTTAGAAAGATGGAAAAGAAATACTTGAAGGGATTTTAAATAAGGTGCTGGAGAAGGCTTGAGAAGATCAAGTGGAAAGACAAATGGAGAAGTTTTAAGAAGATTGGGTTAGAAGAGAATCATTTTAGGCATGATTCTTTGGTACAAAGCAAACTGAATTTAACACATTCTTAGGCGGAACTGTCTTTTGCACGATATCATAGAAGAAAAGGTTGAGGGAAAGAGGAGGTTAGGTAGAAGGATGATTCAAACATTGGATAATTTGAAGGAAAGAAGAACATATTGGGAGCTGAAGGAGGAGGCAGAGGAAAGTGCACATTGGCTGTCTAAGTTCACAGACAAAAGGACTGGACCTGTCGTAAGACCAAACACGCAATAATAAATAATGTGATTATCATTTTCATTGTTTTATTAGTTTACAAAGATAAGATTCTTAATACATAAATATAATTGTTGTTATGTTTTAATACATTAGAAACCCCTATGTATTTTAGAAAATATTTAAAACATTTTAAAATTAGGTTATCCTTTCCCAGGAGTCACTTCTTATCCCATTAAGAAATAATCATATACTCATCTGAGGTACGGTTGGGGTATTAGATTTATCCCTGTGTTTTATTTATACTTTCTTATCCATACTAATGAGGATGCACTTATTCTAAAACCATCCTTCTCATCCTTTTAGATGAGTGCTTCTCGAACTTTTTAGAACCACGAACCTATTTTAGAATGAACAATTCTCGTGACCCTACCTAGCTTTAATGGTCATTAGGTAAGAGGGGTCTATTTTTAATTGATTTTTTTTCATAGCGGCTTTTCTTTTCAAATTCATTACTGAATATAATTTTACAAAAAAATGAGTGAAGGGTGGTATTGTTTCCAGTTTCTGTTGATGACGGTATTGACGTCCACGCCAGAGGCACGAACATACAACTTGATTATCGTTTCCATATTTTATGCATTTTTTTAATCATTTTCTCTTTTCAAATAATTACAAAATGTTCACAAGTTGTTCGAGAGACTTCTACTGACGAGACTGACCCGACATGTTCGCTAGGCGGGCATCTTGGTGGACGAGCAGTTCAGCTTTCGGACGGAACACGCAACGTCTCACCGACTCTTCCGGTTCTTGGAGCAGGTCACGAGGAACTTCAACATCATCAGGCTGACTGGTGCTGTCTTTCTTGACGTGGCAAAGGCCTTCGACCGTGCTTGGCATGTAGGTCTGCTTTTCAAACTCTTCTTTCTGAGCCCTACTCTTCTACCTAGTTAAGGTTGTACCATTCAACTTTATATTCTGGTTACCTGGCGGTCTAAGGGTAAGGTGTCAGACTTCTGTGCTGGGGGTCCGGGGTTTAATCCTCGGTCCCGGCACAGATTTATCTGATTGCCAAACCCTGCCTTCACCTCTGACAAGTCGTGTATTAATCACAACTCGTGAATGTGTGGAATTTCAGGCCTCCACCGTGGTTCGGATTCCACGTTAAACTGTAGTTCCTCCATTTCATATCACAATCACCTACCATTACACATTAGCGTAAGTGCGTATAACCCGAACGGGTAGTAAGACACGGTGATAATAATAATAATAATAATAATAATAATAAACTTTATATTCATTTATCGATGACTAACACCACCCGTCGCCAGCCAGAGTCTATCGTTAAAACTTATAAGAGTCGTGGTCACGATGATGGTTACGTCGGACTCTCCCGCCAGACGCAGATATATAAAGTAATATCAACACTAATTGTCGGCTTCAAGAATGTCACTGTATGTATGTATATTGTTACCTCAACTTAAGAGTGAGCGTCACTCTCTAATTAGTTAATTTCATGCCTGAGGATGTGTGTTTAGTTTTGTCCTTTTAATTTAATGATGCCATTCTTATACTGGCTATATAATGAGTTATTTCTTAATGAATAGCCCATACCTTTCTACTCGGTCCTTATGGCTGGTATTTTCAATAGAGTGTATCCCACTTTCTGGCCTGTGTGATCTTGTTTCGGTCTAGTATACCACCAGTATGAAAATAATGAGTTTAGATTATCCAAGGCCTAATGTCTCGACCTAACTGTATGTTACATCTATGAAAATTTGATTATTGTAGTTCACCCCGATTGGGGTGCGCAGCTTGTGGGCATGCCTCTACCTTGAGGTGTGGTCCGCGCCTAGTTATATCGTACTGATGTTCGGCCACTTTTTGGCGTCACTCGCGAATAAAACAGAGCTTTGTTCTTGTTTATAATGTATGGTAGGAGATACGTTCTATAATTCGAACAGTACTAATTAATAACAAGCCTGTCTTGATTGTTTAAGGAGAGTAGAAACCTAAATAACTTATTTCTATTCAAAATTCTCCATGTGTTCCAATAGTAGAGACTGGTTAACTGTTACCAGTTACTCTTATCAAGGTCTACTCATTCTGGCTAGCACCGCTAGTACTTATTTGCCCTCACTTCTTAAAACAAGATCGTACGGTTATTTGTATTCGTGATCCATTTATTCAGATCATTTATAGCCAGTCAGTCTCCTAACTCTTAGATGTTTGTTGCTGCAGTTTTTCTATTGCTGTTTTACTATATCCACCATTTAATTCTACTGATTAGGGTGTATAATGGATTTGTATCTTTGACAGTCCTTTGTTTTAGTAAAATATAATGTTTCTTCTTTTAAGAATGGAGTGATAATCTATATATTTCTAACCAAGGGCCGTTGTCTTGGTAGATATTGGTTGATTGGAGCCTCACGCCAAGCTATTACTGGGAGTAGCTTAGTTGGTTAACTGATAGTTAATGTCAGCTTATGTGAAAGCTACTTTTTGCTCATTAGCAGGTATATTATGGAAAGTACGGATTGTCCTATTGCTAGTAATATTGTAATTGTTATGCCTTGTTTGGATAATTCAACTTGCATTTCACTCTTATGTCTTGCGTGTTTTAATCTTTCCATTAATATTTCCTTGTAATTAGTGTCGACGCTTCTACTGCTAAATAGGAGCGCCGCTGTAATATATATCATGGTCTGTGCAAATTGTACAGGAAAAATTTAACTTTACCATCATAAATCCTTCTAGGTGATAGGTAAAGAACTATTAATCTTGAGAATTCTTTATCATAATTTTGATATTGAATACGTATAGTACAGTACCTAACTTCTTAACAGTTGATAACCGGAGAACATATTATTTTAATGGATCATTGGTGTGTGTGTGTGGGGGGGGGGGGGGTATCCTTTGCTGGTAGTAAGATAAGGTGATGAAAAATATATTACTGAAGAGATGATAGATATAGAAAAATAAACAAGTAATTTGTAGTGAATTACATATGGTATCGTATTTGTTTATCTATGTAGTGATGGACAAACAAACCTGATGGTAGTTACACGAATTAACATTTTAGAAAACATTATAAAAATAATCTTTCGTAAGGAGTTTAGAGTATGTTATAATAACAAAGACTACAATAAGAATTGAAATGAATATTAAAAGTTGAATAGACGAAAATGATGTAAATGTGTAATCAGTTTAATACAAGAGATTGAGCAATATACTAAAGTAAACAATGATATGGGATAGAAAGTGGACTAAAAATACTGTGTACAAACATAGTTGGCATATTTAAATGAAATGCAGGTCAGATTAAAAGTATAAAAAAGTATAAATAAATATAGTTAATAGGAAATACATATAAGTGTTGACTAATTAAAATACACTTAAAATTAGTTTAATAGAATTATAAACTTTAAACTCATTTAATTTAAAATATCTAAATCTAAGTTCATAAAAACATTAATAACATGAAATGAATATAAATAAATGTAAAAATTATCACAGTCTTGTTGGGAATTAAGTTGCCCAACATTGAAACAAACGCGGAGAATTTATAATTATACTTGCTTCTGAACTACACACTAATTGCGTGTGTGTGCATTTATATAAAAAAAACATGTTTTACAATTTGTAGGTGATGTATTTAGATATATTTTTACTTTTTTAAAAGTGCAAACTTTCCTTTATAATTTTCAAGGATTTTTTATTTTTTAAAGGAAAAAAAGTGGGTATGGATGTCGATCGGAGTTGATTTATATATATTTAGAAAGTGGAGTTTATATATATATATATATATATATATATATATTATAATATATAAATTATATATATATCATAAATATATGTATAAATCAACTCCACCTCTAGGCCATTCTTTCATAAGTTTAAATGTCTCGATTTATATATTTTTTTTTTGTGTGTGTTTAATTGATGAGTGATATCCATAGAGCAACCAAGATTCAACCGATTTTTGTTGGATTGAACTTTATGAATATCACTGACAATATTGTCCTAGTCAACAATAAGGATCTATCGAAATAGACTAGACTGCCGGTGACGGGGAGATAGAGGTTTGAATCTCGAACGAGTGTCCTGAGTGTGGTTTTACGCTCTCTCTCCACGCAAATGTGGGTACCCTTCCTATAATATAACCCTACTTCCACCCTAATTTTCCTCTTAACATTCCTCATAGTTAGTATATAAGAATATAGCCCGAACGGGTAGTAAGACGTGGTGTTAAAAAAAAAGGATTTTAAAGAGGTTAGAAAAAAGGTTAATCTGTGTTTTTTTTTAAAAAAAACTCTTCAGATTAACTTGAAGAGAATTGAATGATATCACGATTGTGTATTAGTTGACGAAATCAGTATGGAATTCTTCTTCCTTCAAGGTATTTTTGGAAAATACGTTTTATACCATCTAGTGATAATATAAACACATTTATTATTTTCCCCTTCCCAAACGTTAAATTATTTTGCCCTTCTTCCAGCCACTGTTTAGGATCTATCAATAGAGTCCATCAAGGTATGCTCTTATCTGATAGCGAGAAATGTTACTAGAGCTTATTTTACGTTAATAAACGTCAATTCGTTTTAGCTGCAGCTATTAACTATAGGATAATAATAATAAAATAAAAAATGTCATTAATGTTGGCGTGGTGACCTGGTGGTCTAGGGGTAAGGTGTCGGACTTCTATGCTGGCGGCCGGGGTTCAATCCTCAGTCCCGGCACAGATTTATCTGATTACCAAACCCTTCCTTCACCTCTGACAAGACATCTTGTGAATGTGGGGAATGCCAGGCCTCCACCGTGGTTCGGATTCCACGTTAAACTGTAGGTCCTTCATTTCATCTCACAATCACCCTACCATTTACACATTAGCGTAAGTGCGTATAACCCGAACGGGTAGTAAGACGCGGTGGTAATAATAATAATAATAATTAATGTTGGCCTCAAAAAATATATGTTTGTGTTTTCTAAATTACCCTTTCTATAAAAATTGGACCATGAATCAGATTCTTCAACGTCGCGTAATATTATTTTCTTTTTTAGTGAAATTTTCAAGTTTTCCTAAAATGAAAACGCGACAGATTGGCGGATCTTCTCTTCTATCGATACATTCTCTGCTACCCCGTATTTTTATTTTCTAATTTCACATTTTAATTAACTCATCATTGCACCTATGTTGCCATTATGTCGCGTTTTGTTGAAAAATAAAATCTTTTTTTTTTAATTCACAGAACACTGAATAATTTAAATATTAAATGGATAAACTAAATTGAAAACATTTTTAAAACTTCAATTTAAAAATAAAATAAAATGGAGATACAGTGATCCCAGTGTATCCTCAGAAAATAAAACACTGATAATTTGTAGTGATGTGTGTTTTACTTTTTTCTTAATCCCAACAAAAATTATTGTAAATGTAGTTCTGTTGAAGTTCCTTTTTCTAAATACAAGAAACAGTTTTATATCAAATTTAAATTTTCGAAACACTTTTAAAGTTTAGTAAGACGATATATAGGCTCTATTATTTATAGATCAATCAATTTTAATGACTAATTTGTCAATTTGTAGCTCCTCATACAACACCGCAACCTAAGGAGAAAGGAAATTACTACAAATAATCATCACTCGTATACTCCAACCTTTTTATTTTATTAATTAATTCAATCTTCACCAGTAACTATTATACAAAATTATATAGATAACAATCTATTTCACCATTGTTCACGAGCCTGACAATTTTAAATGCAATATCTCTTTTTTTTTTTTTTGTACCAGGGCTCTTAAGATATAGTTGTTTATTTTTACTATTATTCTATAATAATGTTTAATGTATATCTTCCAATTTTGTTTAGTTTGAATTCAACTCTCTTTGATACTTGTTATAATTTAAATAAATAAAACATTGATTGATTCATAAATAATCAGATATATAAATGTTTTCTAAGTACCATAGTTAATAACTTTATGATTTGTATGTATCTCCAAACATAATAAGGAAAATAAAGGCGCTCAGGATGAGGTAAGGTGGTCATGTGGATCTTATGGTTAGTGTACACAAAATGTTAGTTGGGAAACCTGACGGGCTGTGACGTCATTGGGAGGATAATGTAAAAATATATTTGAAGGAGGATGGATGTGCATCTAAGGATTGGACGGCCATATCTCGGGATAGGATTAAGTGATAAGATTACGTTCCGGCAGCGAACTTTCACGGAGGTTAGGGCTCAAAACTTGGCTATGTTTACTGAAAGTAGTTTTCATAAATGGTTTCCCCCATCTTTCCTTTACGGAAACGTAGGTACACCTATTCTAGATTTCATCTTCCTTATTCATAGTTTAGTGTAAATATGCTAATATCACCGACGAGTATTAAGACGCGAAACTTGTTTTCTCCTTACGTCTTACAACACGTCCGGGCTGTATATATTTTAATCACTTTAGTAAAGTAGGGGGATATATATATATATATATATATATATATATATATATATATATATATATATATATATATAGTTTAGTGGAAAAGATCCACATTCTGTGTAGGAATGGTAAATAATTTATGAAAAACCATCCTGAGTACTGCTGGGGGATTCGAGAATCAGCAAATCATGAGCTTGGCGTTTAGTACGCGTGTCCACCGATTCGGGTGACACATTTCACGAAGGTTAATATTAATTTTTTTTCCCCTCGTCTTAATATTAGTTTGAGCTATACATATCATTAATTGTTATGCTAAGGATAGAGTGGAGTAATTTAGAATTTTCAGAGAAAATGTAGCCGTATTTACGTGTAGGGAGAGTAGGAAACACTTAAGGAAAAATGCACCCTCAGTACACTCGGCCGGAATTAGAACCCCGGTTCGGGTTATTGACAGTTATTATAATGAGAGTAGTTAAACAAGTAACATACACTTAGGGACTTATATGAATCTAGTATCGTGTCGTGTAGTGTGGCCATGGTTAGCATACTTGTTAGATTATTATTATTATTATTATTATTATTATTATTATTATTATTATTATTATTTATCACCGCGTCTTATTACCGTTCGTGTTATACGCTTTAAGTACTAATTACGCTAATGGATTGGGAATTGAGAAGGTTGAATTAGAGGAAGTGAACCCGCATTTGCATGGAGGGAGAGTGGAAAACCATTAGGAAACCCCCCCTCCCAGTTCACCCAACCGAGATTCGAACCTCAATCTCCCCGTCCTCGGCGGTTGAGCTCAACACTACTGGCGCGTTAGCCAACTACGCCACCGAGGCGGGTAACTTGTTAGAACTGTAAGTGTCATTATTATTTTTACCACCGCGGTTGACTACCTGATCAGATTTTACACATATGTACTAATTACTTTAATGAGGTACGGATGAGGAAGGAAGCATTTTAGAGGTAATCTACCCGCATTTGCGAGGAAGGAAAGTGGAAAACCATTTTAAGGAAAAAACACCCTCATTAGACCGACTGGGATTCTAGCCCCAATCTCTCCATCATCAGCAGACCAATCTACCACGGGAGTGACGCCTTAAACTATTCGGAAACTGAAGCGGGTTGTCATATGTTCGTACCTACTAAGTCCACCCATTTGACAAAACATACAAAAGCACTGACTTCTCTATTCATACAAACCTCCCACGGTGAGATATATACAAAGATATCTTACCAAACCCGCCTCGGTGGCGTAGTTAGCTAACACGCTTGTCATGTTGAGCTAGACTGCCGAGGACGGGGAGATCGAGGTTTGAATCTCGGTCCGGTGAACGTAGGGGAGATTTTCCTTAAATATTTTTCCCACTCTCCCCCACGCAAACGCGGGTTCACTTCCTCTAAATTCAACCTTTCCCAATTCCTAATCCAGTAGAGTAATTAGTACTTAAGCGTGTAAGGCGCGTTGCTTAGTAATAATAATAGTAAGAATAATAATAGTAATAATAATAATAATATTTATATCTGACCATTGAGTTTTCTACACAGTTTAAACTAGCTCTACTTAACCTAGCAACATTCCCCGACATGCCATTGATGTAATCCTATAAAAATGTGTTACATACTCACCGTTTCTGACTCCTCCATGACAATGAACGCAGGTATCTTCAGTAGAAATAGAGGTTTCTTGCAAATTTTAGTTCACTTAATAAAAAGTCACCAAAACAAAACTTTAAGAACAACTACGAGTCTCACTCTTCAAACGAATATTTGACGGTCGTCAGCGAGTATTTTGTGAACGGTGAAAATGTTATATTGGCGAATGTTGTCGTTTCAAATTGTGACGTGAGCTTGTGCCTTTCGTCACGGGATAGTAAAAAAAAAAACTCCAGTCACGGTTAGTGATCCGTCTTTGTCGACGATCGAGCCGACAATGTGATGGTTACGGAGCGATGCTGTTTGCTCCTGTGAATTTGAAACCATGGAACAGTGCAGTTAGGAAGAAGCTGCTCCTTGCTTTCAAGTTTCTTGGTAATAACAGCTTCAGAGGTACTACAAAATAATATAAAGAGAATAGAAGCTAACGTCAGATGGAGACAGGCATCTTATTGGCTCAACTTGTGACGTCGCTTGGTAAACAAGCCAGTGCGTTAAATACACAAAGTTATATGAAAGACCGATTGAGTTAAAAAATTAAGTCCCATTTTGGAACTTTAAATAATATATAATACTTTAAGATCCACACCAATGTCCATTTAACGTTATTAGTCTATTTAAATATATATGTATATATGTATATATGTATGTATATGTATATATGTATATATATATGTATATATATATATATAATATATATATATATATATATTTGGTTGTCTTCGTGTACTTCTGTGCACTATGGTTTTAGGGTTATATTTAAGGGAAGTGTACCCACATGGACGTGAAGGGAGAGTGGAGAACCATTGTGGAAAACCCCCATCAGTACACACAACCAAGTTTCGAACCTCGATCTCTCCGTTATCGGTGGTCTAGTCTACTGCGAGAGTAGCGCCTTAGACCATGCGACCACCGAAGCAGGTAATGACATAATCAAATTCCTCCAAGAGGTGTTACCTTTATATTCTTTTTACAATGTTTCAAAGAACCTTTATAGAGAATGCGTATAATTTTTATTATCTATTCAAATACTTTGAGGTTGAGTATAAAATAATTCAAAACAATTAAAGGTCAGTCATTTTCAGAAAGTAAGAAACTTTTTAACAGTTTCTAAACATTATTTTGATTTATTTCTAGGTAATGTAATGTGATCTGTGAATGAAACTTTCAATAAATATGATATTATTATTATTATACTATAAAGCCACGTGGCTGACTCACTCACTGACATTAATGTTTACCCACTTCCAGATGATCTAAAAACTTGAAATTTGGCAAACTTATATCTTTTAACCTGTAACCGAGGGGTAGATTCCAAAAATAAAAAAAATAAAAAATTTAACCCCCGAAAAAAATTCAAAATAGCGCAGCAAATTTAAAGTCGGTGTGGACCTTTCTTTGGAGGTAGGCATATCTTGTGGCTAAACGGTAAGACCTATCAAAAAACGGCTCTGGAATTACATTAGTTTACATCCACTTGCAAATAAAACTCACTGGGGGTTAGGGGCGTAGCCCCCAACGAGCAAAGCGAGTATACCATTAAAATGACACTAATGATATATTATTATTATTATTATTTGCGTATAACCCGAACGGGTAGTAAGACGCGGTGCTAATAATAATAATAATAATAATATTATTATTATTATTAGCACCACGTCTTACTACCCGTTCGGGTTATACGCACTTACGCTAATGTGTAATGGTAGGGTGATTGTGAGATGAAATGAAGGACCTACAGTTTAACGTGGAATCCAAACCACGGTGGAGACCTGGCATTCCCCACATTCACAAGAATTATTGTCAGAGGTGAAGGAAGGGTTTGGTAAACTAATGATTTAGAACATGTTTCATGGTTAACCGTCAAATAGTATGTTTGTATTTTCTAAAAGTCCATTTTTACCATAATCCTACTATATGTGTCTTACAAGGCAAAGAAGTTACGATTGCTTATATTTTCACAACGTTTTAGGCAAATACCCGTCCGGACTTTCTGCTTTTTTTCACTTAAGTGGTAGGAATGGGAAAAACAAAATTGAAGGAAATGTACCCGAACTTTCTTGGGAGGTGAGTGGGAAACCATTTAGAAAAAAACTTTTCAATACATCCAGCCAGGATTCGCACCTCAACCTTCGGCCACCTGAAAAACGGACTAGACGAGCTAACTAATTTCTCTACGTGAACACCGATGTGGGTAGTAAGCACAATAGTTATTTAATTTTAATAAAATATACTCAAGGCAATATAGTTTAAAATAATAAACAGGGTTCATAAATTAATCACCCCATTAAAAGCCCAAAATAACAAATTTATTAAGGCTTTTTAAAATGTAGTTGATAATTTATGGACACACGTGTAATATATTATTATTATAGGACTTTGAAAGTAAAATTTTAAATCCAATATTAATATTTAAAATAAGTGCTATTTTTTAGAAATTTATGTAGTTTAAAAAAATAATTTAATACTTCCTGTTGACTTATGAGTTTTTTATTTAGCACTGCGTATTACTACCCGTTCGGGTTATACGCTTTACGTACTAATGACGCTAATGGATTGGAAATTGGGAAGGTTGAATTAGAGGAAGTGAACCCGCATTTGCGTGGAGGGAGAGTGGAAAACCATTTAGGAAAAACCACCCCCAGCTCACCCGACCGCGATTAGAATCTCGATCTCACCGTCCTCGGCGGTCGAGCCCAACACGACTAGCGCGTTAGCCAACTACACCACCGAGGCGGGTTATCATTTGTTAATTGACCATAATTTTGACTTTTTTATTTTGAGTGTAACATTGACTTATTCAATAATAACCTATTTTAAGTGTAATCTTCAAATATTTTTATTGTATATTTACACTTTGTTTTTTACGTGTATCATAAAAAATAATTAAATTTTTTAGAAAAAAAATTAGCCAGTTAGGTGGATGCATGGTCTAACGCGTCACTCTCACGATAGACTGGACTACCGATGACGGAGAGATCAAGTTTCTATCCCGATTGGGTGCACTAAGAGTGGCTCATCCTAAATGGTTTTCCAGTCTTCCTGCAAGCAAATATGGGCACACGTCCTCTAAATTAAACCGTCCTCATCCCTACCCCCTAACACATTAGTGTAATTAGTACATAGACGTATAGCCCAAACGGGCACTAAGACACGGTGCTGAAATTAAAATTTTAAAAAATAACATTATTTTTATTGGTTAATATTATTGTATTAAATTACTACAAAAAAGATTCACAAATATTAATTTTTTCTAAGCTTTTTAATTTTGGCTTATGTAGTATGATTAAATACTGTAAAATCTAAAATTCACCAAACATAAGACTTTTAACTTAAATTTTAAAACATCAAAGTATGATACTTTGCAACTATTGTATTTATGCTTATTTTCTAAGGAGTTTTGTTATTTTAACTGTATCTTGAATTTTAATTCCAAAAAATGTCTTAAACATTTTTAACTTACTGTTTTCAGTCTATATTTAACTATTTTTTCAATCCTTATTTTTAAATCTGATGATTATTTAATGTTTTCTTACATCTGTATGACTCAAAAAAAATTTCAAATTTCTTTTTCAAGCCCTATCTTATGTATCGCTACTTACTTACAAACCATTTTTGAATCTTTTTTAAAATGTCAATCATACGTAGTCTCGGGTCCACTCACCTCATATGGGAGTTTATTTTCATTGATATACCTGTAGAAAGAGTAATGAAGAGATTCACAAGTGAAGTCTAATCTAGTTCTACCTACCCCTGGTGACACTACACAACACGCCATATCACTTGTTATTACAAAACATGAATTCTGGGTGGGATAAATCAACCGACTCCTGTATTTGTTTGTAATTAGATCATTATGTCTCTGACGGCTGAATTTCCCAACCATGCACTTCTAACATTATCGTGAGTTATGTTTATGGAACGGATAGTATCACATTATTCTGATAGGAAGAATATTTTAGAAATACTAACGAGTGTATTTCTGTCAACAATGTTAATTTATCATATTATTAGTATTATTTTATAGGTACTGAAACTTTATATATTTTAAGTAGTTCTGCGAATAGTGGACCTTCAAAAAATTATAAGTACATCATATTATATAATATGTTTTTTTTTTCGTTACTTCAATCTCAAGATTTCTCTTTGGATATTAAGTTGAAATCTCTTTTGTAATTCCTCCTTGGATTTGAAGATTTTTCCTTGGCGAGCAAGTTATAGCTTATAGAAAACAAATTAACACTATATTAAATAATACTTTGTATTCATAGAAAATAACCATTGCTCACATGGTTTAAGATGTCAGTGTTGCAATTTCAACATTAAAAAAAATCCTTAGGTATTTGATCGATTGTTTTGAATTTTAAACTCATATCCCTTAATTTCTAATAATGTTAATATTTGACTTGGTCAGGAGTAATAAATGACAAAATTAAATTTTCTTTATTTATATTCCCTTATCCTTACTACAGTAGCTCCATGGCTTCTTTGGTGTTGACTGACAGGTCACAGCTGACTTCTGACAGTCAACATTGAGGTATATACATACATTTTGACTGTCAGAAGTGACAGCTGCTAAACACATGTTTTTAAATGTCATATGGTTCGGCGTAGGGACACATAATTTGGTCTGGTAACTTTTCAAAGCCGTCAGCTGTGAGCTGTCAGTCAGCACCAAAAAAGTCATGAGGTTACTGTACTATTAAATAAAACGGGAATAAAAATAAAGATGTTATAATTGTGTCAAATCACTTAGATAAGCTATCAAACGTAAAAACCTTTTAGCGGCCGCCATATTTAAACGTATGGACATACATGTTTCAGTATAGGTTCAAAAATGTCTCTGTACAATTTCGTTAAAATTGGTCCACCCCTTTGGAAGTTATCGCTGAACAAATACCGGATGGACAGTCGAATTGACAAATGGGCAAGCTAAAACAGGATCTTGCTAAACTTGCTCAATTATAAATGACAGCTGAAGATCACATGTCCGGCACCTAAGCTCAGTCGGTAGCATGTCTGTCTACTGAGTTAAGGGTACCAAATTCGATTCCTGGTATTGTCGAAACATTTATAATTGATGAAATGTTAATTTACTCTTTCGCAGTGATAAATTAACGGCCGGAGACTGGATGTTTTGACTGTCATAGTCTTAAGTTGATTATAAAGCATACGAAATTACGACAGACCAAGCAAGCCGGTAACGGATAATAAATGGCTTGAATAAAACAAGCTAGAAACCGTAATGGTTGTGAAAAAGCTGCTGATGACATTACTAAAGGTAATTTAATTGTCAAATAATATTCTCTACCAGATAAGAGTTTTATTACACATTTAGAGCGGTACTCGCCAGTTTCGAAGAT
This sequence comes from Timema cristinae, assembly GCA_039000515.1. Taxonomy (NCBI): domain Eukaryota; kingdom Metazoa; phylum Arthropoda; class Insecta; order Phasmatodea; family Timematidae; genus Timema; species Timema cristinae. Next base: position 37,221,456 of record JBCFYV010000935.1, on the reverse strand, counting down.
AGTTTGAAGCTATGAGTCTTGTTTACCATTGTTCCATGACAGAGATAAGGACAGATGAGTGATGCGCATGTGCGAACGGTGTAGGTCTGGGGAACGTGACGTAAAAAGGGGGAGGGGTGAGTTTGATAACCTCATGGTTTTGATATTGTTTCAGTTCAGTAGCCATAAAATAGAGTTTCTTTCATTTCCACGTAATATCTACATTTCGAACAATTTTCAACTCCGTTATGGTTTCCGTAAATAAATGGTGTAAATATCCTCAAAAGTGAAATTAATAATTTGTGCTGTTTATTATTTGCTATTGATGGTTTATTCTGCAGGGGAATAGATGAAGGAGATCTATAGTAGGGTTCTGGTACGAAGGAACATAATATTTTGTGGTCAACATTAATGACATTTTACCTTTTTTTTTTATTCGCACCACATCGTACCATCCGTTCGGGTAATATACCTGTTTACTACAGTAGTCCCATGAATTATTTGGTGCTGACTGACAGCTCTCAGCTGACAGCTAAAAGCTTTGAAAAGTTACCAGACCAAATTATGTATCCCTACGCCGAACCATATGATCTGCAAAAACATGTGTTTATCAGCTGTCATTTCTGACAATCAAAATTTAGGTATATACCTAAATGTTGACTGTCAGAAGTCAGCTGTGAGCTCTCATCAGCACTAAAGAAGCAATGGGGCTACTGTAATTACACTAATGTATAAATGGATTAGAAAGGTTAAATTTAGAGGAAGTGTATCCCCGTTTGCGTGGAAAGAGAGTGGAAAACCATTTAGGAAAACCTCCCTCAGTGTATCCAAACGGGATCTCCGGCAGTCTAGTTTATTGCGAGACTAGCGCCTTAGACCATGCGGTCGCCAAAGAGGGTTTTATTTTATTATTAGTGTTATTTCTTAGATTTCGATAAAAATTTATTACATTTGATGGATACGGAAGACTTTCATAAACGTCAAAAAACAGTTTCTTTCTATCTAAATAGGATTGTACGTTAATGTTTATGTCTGACTCTGACCTAGGAGGCTGAAGTTCATTTCCGACAAGAGGTACATTTATATCCTCGAAATAGTTTATATTAACAACACGTCTTACTACCCATTTGGGGGGGGGGGGGGTTGAATGCATTTCCCCCCTATACCCCCCGCCAATGTGATGGGTATTGTGAAGGTTGAATTAAGACGAAATGTACCCGCATTTGCGTGGAAACGAGATTGGAAATTAGGAAAAATTCATCCTCAATACACTCAACCGGTGTTCAAACCACAATCTCCCCATCATAAGCAGTCCAGTCTATCGTGAGAGTGACAACGTGACAACTTAGAGTTAGACCATTTGTACTCCGAAGTGGGTTCGAAATGGGTGCTATTGTCTATTTACCGTAAATTTGGCATTTTATAACAGTTGCAATTTTTTTTTTGCGCCATGTCTTACTAGCCGCCCGTGATATTCGCAAATTTAAACTTCTGGAGTAAGAATGAACATTATATAAATTAGAGGAAATAAATCCCTATTTACGTAGAAGGAGAGTGGAACACCATTTAAGGAAAAAAACAAACTTAAGTATAGCCAGCGTCGATTCGAACTCTGAGATCCCTGTAATTACTAATAAAAACCATATGACCTTGACGCCCTAGTCCACGTGCCTACCAATTCGGATCACCTATTCAATAATAAAAGTTTATATTTATGTATATATCAAAGTATTTATGTTTTTAAAGTTAAATATGTGGGTTTCCCAAATGAGTCAACATTTCGCAAACGGATAGTACAACTTCGTGAGAGAGAGAAAAAAAATATTGCGATACAAAACAATCTAAATAAACTGTAACACAAATAGTACCATTGATATGACGACCACTGGCCAGCACTAAAATAGAAAATTATACATGGCACGTTTCCCGCGTGGGTAAACACGCTGTTTTATGGTTAGGGAGGGATGGTTGGTGAGGAAGGGGGGGGGTTGATTTGACCACTCCACCACCTCCCGGGGAGCTACGGACATTCATTTCCTGTGGTGACTTAATCCCATCTCCGGACTATTCTAGCAGCGTTTTTCAAACTGTGTTCCGCGAAACCCTTGAGCTCGGCCATAGTTATCTAGAAATAGGAGCAAGGCTGTAGAAAGTTGGGGGTTCGGAGCCGTCTGGGATCAACTGGAGCCTCCTGAAATTGTTTTTACCCCTTAAAGGAGGTTCACAAGTACATATACAAACCTAATGTTTAAGTGTTTTACTATTACCACAGTTTTAATTATATATGTCACCAACCAAATACTGTATTAGTTAATGAATATTTTAATATTCACCTTAAAAAATACACCTTATAAGACTTCCTATTGTAAAATTAGCTCGGTCAACGTTTCAAATTCTGTACTTTCTAATACATTCATATGGTATTGAAAAACAAGGAACGTTTTTTGGAATGAGTCCATTAAGAGGTGTTTGAGAAAATGAAACAAAGATTTTTGCTCTTACCTGTAAGTAGTGGATTATTATTAGCACCTGCGCCTTACTGCCCGTTCGGGCTATACGCACTTACGCTAATGTGTAATGGTAGGGTGATTGTGAGATGAAATGGAGGACCTACAGTTTAACGTGGGATCCGAACCACGGTGGAGGCCTGGCATTCTACACATTCACAAGTTATGATTAAAACACGTTTTGTCAGAGGTGAAGGAAGGGTTTGGAAATCAGACACATATGTGCTGGGACTGAGGATTGAACTCCGGACCCCCAGACAGAAGTCTTTACACAAAACATTATTTACTAATAGGTTTAATAATTCTCCCCCTAGAAAAAATGAGCTCTCTGCGCCCTTGCCTATGAGGTTATTTTATAAATTGTCTATTTTTTCACACTAAGCAATAGCATCAGTAATTAAAATTGCCAATTTTTTCAAATCTGAATAAAAAACATTGGCCTTTATGTCAACGAATTGTCTTGAAAAGAGAAATTTCAAAGAATTAGGTGACCTGGCGATCTAGGAGTAAGGTGTCGGATTTTTCTACTGGGGGTCTGCAGTTCAATCCCCGGTACCGGCACAGATTTATCTGATTGCAAACCCTTCCTTCACCTCTGACAAGACGTGTATTAATCACACTTGTGAATGTATGGAATTCCAGGCTAAATATTGAAGCTCTCTGCGATCAAAATCAATCCCACCCGAGCCACTTATAAACAAAGAAGTTGTGAAGTGTATTTTTTTAATATATCTATTCAGGTATTAAGTTCTAAGACTTCTCAAGTTAAACTGCCATTACGGCGGGAGTTTAGGGAACGAATTTTTTTGGCGGTAATTTTGCAGTTTTTATATAAAGTTTGATATTCTTCGCATGGTTACCTCAACGATTCTTGAATATCTGTAAAGGTTTTCTGGAATTTAATGACAACTTTATCTCTTCATTAAAAAAGTTGCTAATCTAACTGCCTCTATAATCATGAAATATATTCAAGAACTGCTGATTTCAGCATAGGAAGAAAATTAAAATGTTTCTACTGGAGCAGTATTTTAATTATTATGGCCAGTAAAATATTTTGCGACAAAAACACTCCCACATTAATACTAGTAAAAATTTATGACGGCATATGTATTTTTTTTTCTGATGCAAGGGGGTTTAGAGCATCAGGTGTTATAAAAGGATATGAAAGTGTGGGCTTTATATATAACCAGGGCTGTATCGTCAATTATTTTAACCACTGTGACAGCGCAATTTATTTAAATTGTGCTCTGTGAGACAATTTTAGAATATGCTTTGTTTTCCACATTATAACATAGCATAAGTAATTATGATTACTATTTTTTTTTTTCAAATTTGAGTAAACGACATTCGTCAAAGGTGCAGCCAAAACATGTGATATATTCCGTTTTTTAAAAAACTTTTAAATTTCTAAAATTTAAATGTCGTTAGTAAATTTTCATATTAGTTTTTTTTTACAGGGGCTCAAACATGGTTTTTTTTCTGTTAGAGGGCTCCCCTCGAAAATATTTGGGAGCCCTTACACTGGGATAGTGTATCGTGACCTTACTGCAAAAAGTGTCTAAGTCCAGAAATAAGATTATCTGAAACTTATTTCGGTGATCGAATGGCACCAATTGTAATAATTAAAACGTTAGCCTGATAAGAAATGTCTTTACGCCATCGTAAGGGTTATATTATTTTATAATTAAATTCTGTTTTTTTTTATTTGTCTTTTATTTTAATTTTAAATGAATAAACTGTTTACTTTTAGCTAGATATCACACGCAATTTTATATTTTGATAAAAGCCCGACTATTGCGTTAAATGAATCTTAGCTATACGTGTTCTTGTCGAGAAGGAAGGATCACCAGCAGTGAGATGTGCGCATTTGAAGGGGTATATCAAGCGACATTTCCTTCTCGAAGCTTCCTAGAAGAAAAGGGGTGAGGTCATCCAGGTGCGTCTCTTTCCACGGAAAGTGCGTTGTCTTTTTAAATAGAGACTAGAAGGATTTCACCACACCTTACAACTCGACAGTTCTACACAAATAAATCTTACAGCCCGCTCGAATATTAAATATCGTAATTTTGAATATAATTTAAATAATACATTATTGATATGTATAATTTCATATCATTACACAATCTCATAATAAACAAGACTGCTTATGACAGGATATTTGGGTTTGAATACCTGTTGAGTGTACTAAGGGTGGTTTTACCCAAACGATTGTCCACACTCATACAGTGTTTTCTAGTAAACTTGTATTTTCCTGAGCAAGTTTCTTACTCACTTTAATAATGCAGAGAGAAATGACCAATATGCAATTGCTTAGTTTAACTGGACAAATTTTATGTGTGAGACTTACAGCCCTTTTGAAATATAACAAATTTCTTTTTTAAAAAAAAATAGAGAAACTAAATGATACAACCAGTTAATATAAGAAAATGTGTATTATTGGTATTTTATTATGATGGTTCTCTATCTATGCACTTAGTCCAATTTTCAAAGGAAGAACCTTAAACGACAACTATAAAAGTTTCTTAATATACTTTCATAGCTTCCATATTCATATGTAGAATCTTGTGATCTACTTACCTAATCTATTACATTAATAACTCGAGAATTCATTATCACACTTACAAAAGTACACCACCCATGTCCTGAACTAATTTTATACAGTTCACCTCATTACGTCCTTCTAATATAGTATCTGGTTGTCACTTTTGACAGATAGTACTGCACCTATAAAATAACTCTAATAATAAAGCAAAAATGTCATCAATTTGGACGGAAATAAAAAAAGTTTTTTTTCTTATTTATTCTTCCTACCAAAATTCTGCTGTACACATAGAATGGTTTGAACCAAAACCAAAACATCACAGATTTATTTACTTTTAAGGTTTCACCATGTTAAAGTAATTTAGCATAAGTTCTTATAGAAAGGTAATTCTCATATAGAGGTAAACTCTAAACATAGAACCATCAAATTTTCTAAAAATGTGTTTAAATTATCACTGTGTATATCTTTTGTGTGAGTAAAAAGTTTAGTGTGCATCTTTAAAATGGATTTAAAAAAAAAACACTAGCAGATGCATTAGTTTAGTAGGTTCTGTAGCGTCATTCTGAGCTACAAGGAGTTATTATTAAGAACAGACACTATTTGCTGGTATAAAACTTTCAACTCACCAAAACTGCCCCATTTAATCCATCTTTTTGCTGCCAATCTCATTGACCCATGCTTACGCCATGACTAGACGCAGCCCGACGCATCAACAAACATCAACCAACTGGAATACAAGACTCGGTGGGGGCCGAAACAAAAGTTCTCAAAGTATAGTATGTATGGCCAAAAGTGGCCTTAAGTTTCACTCTTTATGGATTATCAACTAAGAGAAGGTAGCTAGCGTCAGAGCTATATTAATAGTAACCATTCTATTAAAAAGTATATGTTGCATTTGTAGGGAAACTGCGTAATAAAATTATTTCAAAACTTTAAATTTGTATTGGAAAGTGTTATTAATAGTTGAGAATACATTTGATGAAAGGTTTAATCATGTTGCTTGAACATTTGAACTTAGGGAATTATGCTTGTATTCTTACTTTATTGTTCTTCGAAACCATGCCAATTCATTCTGGTTTTTCTAATTTTTTTTTTCCTTGTCTTGCTTACCTTTATTTGGTATAAGATAGGAGAGCTACATTGTTTCTTCAAGACATCCAATTAAACTTAAGTACATTGTTTATTCAGCCTAAACAATTTTATAAAATTATTCTCATTTTGCTCTAAAGTCTTTTCACACACATGAAAATATATGTGGCATTTTATCAAATTCATTTTATCTTATTACCAAATAATTTATGCAAGTTTCCACTCTCTTTAAAAAAATTGTCTAAAAAATAATTTCGAACTATCTGTTGCTAGAGTGAGAGGTTGAACCCCAGCAAGAACTATTAAAAAAAAAACTTATTTTCTAGTAAAGTTTTGTTCAACGATAACTACAAAGAAAAGCTTCCAATAAATTAGACCAGTTTCATAGTCGGAGGTAGTACGTCTCAAGTACCTAAACTTGAATGCAATGAGCTGGTTTCCCATTCCATTGTGGTCTAGGTAGATGTCATCCTGCAGTTAGTATATCGGCACTAGAGCCATAATCAGTCTATTCAACTGGTCTATTGTGCCATGTGATTGCTCCATTTCACAAGAGAATAATCTCATATCATCTTGAGAATATGTCAGCAGGTCTTTTGTTCAAAGGTGTTTATTTTCTTACTGACAAGAATTCTCCTCGGACTCAACACACCAGCAGAAATTGGATGTAGTGTCGGTTGTTGGTTCCCATCCTCTTTCATCTGCTTAAACCAGTGATTCCAAAACTGTGGTAGGGACAATAATTACTGGTGGTGCACCCCAGCAGTTGTGAGAAACCAAACAAGCATACATAAGTCGTAAATAAATGAGGCCTCATCAAATCCTATATAGTACGACCCAGTCCAACCACATAACTATAAATAAATTTAATCCAGAACCAGATCTTCGCTTAAATCTAAATAACAATGAACCATATATTAACAAACTATGCAAAAATATTTGAGCACACCCTTATCACTAAATACTTTATTTATGCATATGTTACAACTGGTTTTTTTTCCACTCTTAATTTTGTTTTAGTTCCAACTACTAACAGATAATTTTCATTTAACATCCATCATATATATTAATCTGTATTATATTTATTTGATGCGTGTGCACTAATATACGATATATTGATTGAGTAGAAATGTTAAATAATAATAAATAAAAAACTATTAATGTATATTATATCCCTAGGCACCATTAAAAATGTATCAAAATGTTCAAAATTATCTTCGTAGTACTCCTAATTACAGAAATTGTAGTAGTACGCCATTTAAAAAGTTTGTCAACCGCTGGTTTAAACTATTAAAAAATTTCTCAGAGACAAGGTTCTAACTTGATCAAATGAACAGATTGTGATTTTATGTCTTTACTTCAGGTGTATACCAGTGTGTTTCCTTAAAATTAATCCTCATATTCTAGGATTAAAACAAGTTGCAAACAAACCAACCAAGCATCAATAAAATTTTATGTACTACATACAATGCTAGAAAAATAAAAACTTATCATTTAACATAAAATATATTGGTGCATCTTCTACAGACACCATATTAAAAAAATTGAAAGGTTAGATCCAAATATATATATATATATAAAAACCAGACAGGTAGCAAACAAAGTGTGAAAAAAATCCAACGTAAATCACATATGAAATGTCAACAGACAGAAAGAAAATCTCATTTTATTTCTTTCGACCCAAATTTGATTTAATTTAATTTAAAAATTCCCATTTTGAGGTGCACATGTTCGTGCACAGGGGCTATCAATTTTTAAATTTCAAACCCCTGCTTGTGATAGATATCACACATTGCTCACATATATAAAAACTCTTCATTTTATTAATCAAAAACAACATATTACTATGAAGGTTTTTATGAATAGTTAGCTACTTACCTGAATAAAAAGAGTATTGAATTAAATGCAGTTTATCTTTCAATGTGTGTGATGCTAAAAGTCAACAATTCTTCATCACCGGCTTTGGATATCACAGTGGGAGAAATAATAATCGTAAAATAGTTTCACAAAAAGAAGTATTGTTAATAAGTTTGACACAAAAGTAAAATTTATTTTTAATATATTTTAATTTTGATTTAAACAGTTTTATATAGGAAGACCACTTCCTCAGATATATATTAAGGAATTTTTTTTTTTAATTCTAGAGATACCAAAATCTTCACATAGAATTTTTTCTAAGCACCTTCAAACTTGTCACTCCAGCTTATTAATGTACATAACATATCACTTTTCCCTTAATGGTGTCTTAGTATAAAAATAAGGTGACAGAAAGGTAATAAATTACACACTTATTTGCAAACACAAGTAAAAATAAATATCTAAAATCAATACCGGCAAATACAAAATAATAAAAGTTATGGCAATTTTAAAAATGATCTGTTCTAACTATTTCTACAAAGAAAACTTTGATTCGAGAAATATGTTTGAATACGTTATCATTTGTGTTTATTATGTCTTGCAATTTTTCTTCTTCTAAAAGCAAATGTTCTTTTCTTTGTGTCTTCCATATTTTTACACTACTACAGTCCATTAACTACTTCTCTTTTTATTTATGGGTGTTTTTAGTATTCCATGAAACTAAATAAAATATTACAATTTTAATTTTACAATCATTTCAAGTAAAATAATCAAAAATTTACTAGGAATGTGTACATTCATTACATACTCTACTTGTTTAAGATATTAACTTCTCATTTATATATAAGAGACTAAAATAGTAAATACAAAAAACAGAATTAACTGTTCCGAGTTTAAAAAAAAAACAATATTGCAATACAATCTAAGGTAGGATTTATCACTTTTGACATTTGAAACATATATTTTAGTATTAAGCTATACTGAAATGTTTGTCTGGTAATGGAAACCATGCAAGTAATTATTTTTTATGTTTGACTAAACAAGTACGGTACTACAAAATAAAAACTTTTAACTATAGCTTAACTAAAATCACCTCTTGAAATAACATTAAAATACATGAAAAAAAGAAAAGTTTTAGGTCCAAGAAGGCAATATCACACCTAAGTTTGACACAGAAAAAAAAAAAATCTAAATACTTGAGAGTTGACATGCACAAAAATTGTTTGTTAAACAAAATAGCTTCTTTATAAATGTGGAAATTAAAATTATGAAGCAAAGCATATTAATTACATATAAAAATATAATTAATCTTAATTTAACTATTTAATAAAACATTATTTTGAATGTATTAAACATTATAAGAAATATTCAATCAAATAACAAAGGTCAAATCTTTGAGTATTAATTAAATAAAGTGGGTCAAGCACAAAACATTGTCTTTAAATAATCATGTAAAATTTTTAATAATATATAAATTAAAGTAAAAATTCTGTGTATCACTAGCACTATAGTACTTCAATCTCAACCTACACTTTTATTTGTGCATTATCTAACAGTTTCTCTTGTTTATTTATGAAAAGAAAAGCCTCTTAAAATGAGTTAATAAAAACTAATATTGACTAGAGGTCACTCATTATATTTATCTTAAAATGTGAAAAATAATAGCTAAAGAACACACAGTTTGTTTTGTGAATGAGTCATAAATATGGATTTTAGGAAATTTTAAGGGGAGCCTAGCTTTCCTGTTTGGAGGTTTGCTAATCTAGAATACACAATATTTTCACAAACTGACATTTTCTCAAAGCGTTCATCGACACATATCTGTTTCATTTACTTAGTTTTATAATGTTTTGGTGAGGCGAACGGTGGAAGTAGAGAGGATATGAGAAGAGGATTGCAGGGAAAGTTCCACAGGTGTGTAAGAGACATGCTATGGAGAAGATAAGTGCCCTTAAAGTGTAAGGGAGTGTTGTACAGAGTGTACTTTGTACCTATAGTCATAAATGCAGCAGAAACATGAATACTGAATGTAAGAGAGACCAGGAAAGTGGTGGCCACGGGAATGAAGTTTTTGAAGAGCATATTAACTGTAACGAGGAGAAATAAGATTAGGAATGAAGTTAGCCGGGAAATAGTGGGAGTTTATGAGATAGTAAAAGATGCCAAAGAAAATAAAGGAAATGAAGTATGTAGGAAAAAGACCGTAAGGGAAGCCAAGAACCAGATAAAAGCAAGTGAGAGTAAAATAACAGAAGCGATTAAAGGAGGAAGAATAGGGGAAGAGAGAGGCATTTTACTAAACTGACCCAGCCACAGGCTACACACAGGTGGTGATGATTGAGGTTTATAAACCAGTGGTTATCAAATAGGATCTTCAGATCGCATGGTCCTGTTAGAGTTGCTGTGAAAATGTTTAACTTTATTAAATCTACAAGTTTTGCACCAAAAATATTTTTTAAATTTAATGTTACTGCAATGTTCCTACAAATCATTCAAATCCATAAGTACATTAGACATTCGAGACCAAAAAAAACAACCGTTTTAGAACTCTTATACTGTTTATTGGTGGGTAGAACCATTTAGAAGTATCGGATGAACTTAACTAGTCCCCAGACAATTGATTTAACACTTAAATGAATGAATATATTATAAGAAAGAATGCTAACATTTAATTACTATTTCTATTTTATATTATTGCATTGGATTTATTTTTTCTTGTTTATGTTCATAATTTTTTTACAAGATTCGGATTCAAATGTAAAATGAAGATTTGAATTTGTAAAATAGTGAATTCGACCCTAACTCTAAATTTAAGTATGTCCAATAATTTTAGTTTCCTTAACTCATAAAAAAAAAAGTTTGTATCAGGGTGCCGCAAAAGAAAAAGTAGGCCTATGTATTATTCACCATTGTCTTGGTAGAATGTTGAAAAATAATTAAAGAGTCCAGCCATATGCAGCAATGGAAATTTAAAGAGATTGTTTCTGTGTAAATATTATAATTTTTTATATATATATAATAATAATTTTCAATAGTAGTGAACTCTACAAAGTCAAGCTGCACCATCTTCTTTCAATCATTTTAAATAATTTAACCTAGGTTTTTTTTTTAAAGCAGTCATTACTACTAGTTCGAGTTATATGTTTATTTAATAATGACACTTAATAGTCTTAGTCGAGAATGGCTATATTTATATGATTTGTACACACATCTGCATGGAAGGAGTGTGTAAAACCATTTAGGAAAACGACCCTTGCCTCGATCTCATCATTGACAGTCTAGTCTAACATGAGAGTAGCCAATTAGACCATAAGGCCACCGGAAGTGGGTCTAGGGTATTTAAGATTGTGAAAGCAGATTAGCGGCTTTTGCAGGGGTTGTCACTAATTGGTTAATACAAAATTCCCTTGTTTTCAAGAAGGAATTATACCTTTTCCCAGACGCTTTAGTAAATAATAGAGGAATAAAATTTTATTTTCATGAAAAAAATTACTCGTGGAAGTAGAGGGGGAAAGGTGTATTCAAATCGGCTTGCATATTTCTTAAGTTGCTATATTTTATATGCAAAGGTCAGCTCTTTAAATCTTTCATTTAAAGTCTCAAATTTACACATTTTCATTTTTGTTTAATTTTTTTATGAAACTAGCAGAAGAACTTTTGTTTACCATGCAATGCATTGCATGGTTACCCTGAGCAACACTTTCTTTGCTTCAAAGAAACAGAAGAAAAAACTATTTTATTTATTTCGAGCATGTTTTTAAATATTAATTTTAAAAAATAATTTTATTGTTTAGAGTTACATAAATTAGCACAATTTAGTTTTTAAAGCATAAAATAACTAACAAAAAATATTCAAGCTTCAATTCAGCTTCGAGAATATTTCAAATATTTAATTTGAAGCAAAGTGGATTTCGCACACCTAGAGTAGAAAGTATAAACAATAGTCAACTAGGGCTGGGTTGATCAACCCTTTCACCGATCTTACCAATCGATCACCAATGCTGATCATTCGAGTTATTTTTTTTTACAAAATTACATAGATATTCTGCAAAACAAACATACTTTTTTGAATAAACAAATTTTTTGTTGACTAAATTCTTAGCAAAACTGTAACATAAATAAAAAATCATGGTAAAAAACTTAAATATGCTTTGGCAACTAATTGAAAAGGGGGAAGGGGCAAGTAAGTACAAGAGGTAGTCAAATCTTTAGGCCTTTTTGATTTAAATCAGAGCTGCTCAACTTTTCATCTTACAAAGTGTTGACCTTGAAATCTATCCTCTAGCACAGTGGTTCCCAACTACCCACCGGTCAAGGACCCTCCAAGAGGCTCTTTGAGATCTAATCTAATCTACATATAGAAAATAGCCAACCTCACCCCATATTAATAATTCATGTTATAAAAACTAGAAAACTGGGAATTTGGCAAAGTAAATCTGAGTTAAATGTGTGTTTATATACTTTTTTTTTACACTAACTCTAGTTGTAATAGTAATAATGAATATAATAGTAATAAGTAACACAAAAAAGGTTAGTTAGAACTACATGACAATTTTTTAACTATGAAAAAGTTCAAATTTATTAATTAGGGTCTAGTATTAGTGAGATAAGTGAAACCTCTTCTTTTTATCCCCATCACTTCTTGAAGATCAATTTGAAGGATGGACACTGACTCGAAACTCCAAATGCATGTCAAGTCTATTGTTATACTTGTTCTTCATGTAGCACTGCTCAGGTGGGTGAGGAGGGGAGGCTTTTTTTTATTAAGATTAGGCCTACTGTTGTTTAATTACTGTTTTAACCTTTCATTTTGTTGAATTTTGGTCAGTCATCGCTGACCACCTTTTGGGAACCACTGCTCTAACAATATCCGCTCACTCTGTCTCACTTGCAAGCTGTAAGTATGAGTCACCACAGACAGTACTTTAAAACATAACTGGCTCCTTACAAGACACCTTCCCCACCATCAAGCAATAGTACAAAGGACCATGTTGTCTGTTACCCAGCTTAAAGCTTATGAGTCAGCACTACCTAATTTTGAGCCTACACAGTTCAAAAAATCAATGGCACAATTAACCATTATCAGTCAGATTGTTACACAACATTTGTGTGACTGCCCTCACACAAGGCCAGCCTAACAATGACAGCTGGACAATCTCAGTTGATTGCCCTGGCCAAGGTAGGGTGTACGCCAGAAGGGGTAGTTCACCCCCCCCCCCCCACCTCACCCAGAGAGTTCAGTGAAAACAAACTAAACTAAAGACACAAACAAAAGACAGAAAACTGTTTTCCTAAAGTGTAGCGATGTATATGTAAATAGTTATATACACTAAAATAACAAATTAGCATGTAAGGATAGTTTTAAATACATTATAAATAAGACAACCCAGACTTAAGAATTTTATGATAGGAAAAACAATGTAGTCTCGACAAGAAAAAAAGAGTTCTGGCGCGGTTTTACCATTTGGAGACTGCACAAATAAAGCACACCCAATCAAAGTAAAATTCTGACTTCTCTGAATCTTGTTATTTGGCGTTTTGTATTCTAAACTTTTCCTTTCTCTCCAGCACCCAAAAACCATCCGAGTAGCTCCCCCCCACTCTAGCACCCAAGAAACATCCGGGTAGCTCTCCCCTCTTCCTCGCAAAGAATAACCGTTGCCCAGTAAATGAATCCCACAACCGCCTGCACATGGAGGCCCCGAGGCAGCAAAGGAAGTAAAGAAGCACAAAAACTTTGCGCCTCCAACTACGCCACCTTCAGAGACCTCTGGATCCCATGGAACAAGATCGAACCTACCTACAGCTCACCACCCCTCCATCTCATCCTCCTCTAAACGCTCCTTCCACACCGTCCTCTATTTACCTACCAAAACTGTGCCCCACATCTCCCCCCGACTATACCGGAAAGTAGATTACACCAAACTTCTCAGAAGATTCTAACAACTCAAACTCCTTGCCCTGGGGTTAGATACTTCTCCCCCTCCTCTCAACAAAATAAACCTTGCTCCCCCTTTGCCCCACTACACACCTCACCAACACCACTCCCCCCGCTCCCTAGTAACTAAAAGAAACATACCTAGACAAGTCCAAGTCGACAATGACGAGAGAAAAGGTAGTCAGGATCAGTATGTTCAGCTCTACTGTCAACCACTTAGTTTACTAACTAGCTGATAAAACTGTCTGTGGCAATGAAAGCTTCAAGATAGATATTTGTATGCATTTTGAAAATAGTTTTTTTTTTTGCTGGATTTTAAAGACCAGTGAACTTTCACTAATGTAAGCTGACTATGTCCTTATTCTTTAATTTCAATTAAATACAAAAATTTGGAAAATAAAGATACCGGAACACTGATAATTGAATTTAAAGTACTGCAAATTAAAATTTAACTATATAATATTTTAGTTTGTTTTTGTGAGAATTATATGGTACAATTAATGTGATGTATTTTAGCTTTCATATTGTATTTTGCAATACCAAAACAATTACCTTCAAAGTAATAGATTATTTTACTCCAAAGAGATTGCATTACAAATTACAAATCAATGCTGAAAATGAAATCAGGGGTGTGTGAAGCTTTGAAACTATGACTTCTCTTTAAAGGCCTCAAAAACATATCAGCTTCAGTTTAGCTTTGGAAAAAAAGTTCTGGTTTCGACAATTGTGAAGCTTTTACAATTTAAAATAATTGGCATTTCATATAGTACTCATGTTATATTCAATTATTTTCATTCTAAGGTGTTAAAATATGTGTTGTGATCATAATACCTCAATGAAACTAAGATTATTTATAATAATAGAATCAATAAAGTATTACAAACAACATCAGCTATTTCCAGCTTGTTGCAGAATCTGATTAGTAAAATACTTCCATCTATCTGCTCCCAATATCACTTTCTTGGTTTCCCTTGCTGTTAAATTAGCTTAAGTTATGATGTTAAAAAAAAACAAGTTACACATTAAAAACAACATTAGATTAGCTTTGGACCCAAGTCCTATAAGTTCTTCAACATGTTAACACGATAAAGAGAACCTTTCTGTTGTGATTATAAACTATTTCGATACAGTATATCTTCAGTCCTCAAAACTAGCACATTTGTTATGTATTAGCTAATGGTGCGATTATAAGCTTTGCAAAGGTTTTATAAAGGTTGTTTTGATAGAAAAAAAATAAAATGCATTTCCCTTGGTCAATATGGCTAAAATTAATGAATATTTACTTAACATCACAAGAATTGTTATTAAAAGTATGTTAACATATTTTAGACAAATCTTGGGATTTTCTATGGCTTTAGCCACTATCAATTATTTTCTATATTGGTTTGATTCAAGTTATCAAATCATATAAAATAAGAATCAACATCAATATTATTGAAGCTTTGCAGATCCCTAATAATAACAGCTCTACTATATTATTTTTGTTGCTTGTTCGAAGTTTGAAGCCACTTGTTTCGTTTTTCTTCCCTCTATTCCTAACAAGGAAAATGTCATATCTTTATATCAATTTGAGTATTCCATTTTATAACAAGTAACAACTCTTCAGTTTATATTGTGATGCTTTTTAATATATTCACCAGCGCCATATAAATGAATGCATGGGTACAAAGTATGCCCTGTACAGCACTTTCTTAAGCTTCAAGGACACTTCTATTTTCCATAGCAGGTCTCTTACATACCTATAGAAATATATTTCAAACAATCGTGCCATAAATAATTTTCTAAATGATTTTAAACAGTGCATACAAATAAGCACAATATAATATTTATTTAAAGCATAAAACTAGTTGAATATATCCACTTTTCAATTTGGCTTCAAGAATATTTAATATATTAGAATCAGGATAACTTTTGATTGAAAAAGTAGACTTTGCCTACCGATGGCATGTAGTAATATTTGAAAATGAGATACTAAAAAAACAAGTGGATCGTGATTTTAACAAGGATAGTAAAACTAACATTTGTAATGATATCGATGCAGGATGATTTTCTACAACTTATTTTTAATGGACGGTATGATCCTAGAAATAGCACTATTAGTGAATATCTTCATAAGTTCGTTAATCAGGCAAAATATTTGAGATATAGATATAGAGAGATATTAGAAGAGCATAGGCTGATAGGACACTTAACTCATCATTTTCCCATCCCAGTTCAAGATTTATTGATAGGTACCAACATGACGAACCTAAAGAAAATGGAAAGAATATTAGTAGCGTTTGACGATAGGAGAAATCGAAATAAAGAGTGGGAAAATAAAAATAGCTCACCAAGGGAACAATTTGATAGATTCAGACAGGAACAGGTTCCACATAACGATGGGAACAGAGAAAGGAACAGTAGGCCTTATAGACCCCCTCCTTTTAAGCCTCAAGGTCAGGGACAAGGACAGTATATCCCCCATCAACAATGGAAGAGAGAAGGGAATCAAAGACCTCCTAACACAATGAATCCAAATCGGTCAAACAACAATAATGTAGGTCAAACTAATGTAATAACTGCACAAGTTAATCAACCAGCAAATTTAAATCGGATACAGTCATTCCAAGGGATAGCATGTCAAGGAAACTGATTGGTCAATCATGTGATAGTCAGTACGTGGGTGGATAGTGCCAATGGTTCCTTGCTTGTAAGAGAATAGTACAGAAAAGTATTGTAATAAATTCAATGTGATTAACATGAATGAATCAGGTGGTCTTTCACAACTGAAAGGATGTTTCATGAAACTGCTGTCATTGATCAGTTAGGCTGTATCACTTTTGGATAGGACACAAAACGGGTTATAATTTGTTGTAAAGAATGTACTATATTATGTAAGCAAATCTAAAAAACTACGTTATATTCAAGATAAATAAATGTTGTATAAAAAAAATCATTCATGGGTAAAATATCATACTTTTATGAGAAAAGCATAATCGTTAGATTTGAAAAAATCATCTGTTTTGGTATTTAATCTGATACATTTTCATAGTAAAATAGGTAGGATGGAGATTCTATGTTGAATAAGTTTTCAAACACTAAAAGTAGATGTGTATTGATTCCATAAGGGATAATATAGATTTAGGGTTAAAAAATTTTGAAATATCCAAGTACCAGGGTTTGAGTTTTGACAGAGGTCAACTTCATGTTTTCATAAGTTTGAGAGATTTGAAAGTAAACAGTGATTCTCAATAGACTAAAAATGTAACTACATCGATTAAAGTAGAAAATAATTTCATACTTTAAAATAAATTTCAAATGTGAAGAGATTTGTGTTTTTACTTAAAGGCTTAATCATAGCAATAATAAACAAAAATAGATAGTTGTTGAAATATAAAAGTTTGTAAAAGCAAGAGAGTTGGTTGATAAAAAAGGAAGCGGTTGTTTTCTTTTGATGTGTGAAGTTTAGATGTTAAATCAAACGGTGCCTTAAGATGACACGAGTAAGAAGTTTTGCATGATTGTGCACATTTAAGAATTGGTGAGGTTAGAGAGAGATGTGTTGGTTGAAATGACAACTAATTGAAGTTTAAGGTGTTGTGAAGAAGATTTTGTGGAGGTAAAGAGATGAGGTTATAAGTTCTGTGAGGAGATATTTTAGTTGAGAATAATAATTTCAAAAGAGGTTAATTCGCAAGCAATCAATTTGTAATAAATAAAAGGCAGAGTGGAGTCAAAAGGTATTTGAATGATACAGTAGAATCAAATTGAAAGTTGAAATCGTAATTTAAAGTTGTATTAAACTTTAAGTTTATATAATTGAAGCAATGATGTTTAAAATTGAAGGAATATGTAGAATCAAATTGAAGTTGACAAATGCAAAGATAAATTAAAATTTCAAGTTATCAACATAAGTAGAGGTGAAAACGAATTAAAAATAAGAAAACAATGGTACATATGCTATGTAATATCAGAATGTCAGTTTTAATACCAACAGTAATTGAGTAGTGTGTAAATGATTTGAGAATATCAAGGTATAGAGATAATAATATTAAGGTGAGGTAAGCACATTACAAATAACAAGTAACTAAGACAAGTTTTGAGTTGATATTTGGTTTCTCTCTGTTGTTTACAGGTGTAAAGTAATTTTCGTTCATTAAGTGATAGTTTTTAAGAACAGTATATTTTAAGAGTTATTTTGTGACAAGACAAAAAACATTATATGATGTGACACTATTATGCATCAAGAGCATATTTAAATAATTGTAACGTTTGAGTTCAAAACTCCTTTTAACTTTATAATGCTATCTTAGAATTTTATCGGAAATATAAGGATGACTTTCATACATTTCAAGATTCATGTCTAGTAAGTAAGAATGGTTATTTAAGATGTAAGTGAAGATTGTGTTGCTTGCTGTCGAAGATCATTGCATTTCTATTCATCCAGCAACCAGGGGAAGTACTGTAATGATATAGATTTTCCTGTCTTTATTAATATTTGAGATAATATTTTAGAGTAAATATTTTCATATTTCTTCTTTTCAGTTAATTTAAATTAAACTCATCTTTTCTAAACTACAGCCATGTTTCTTTTTTTAATTTCGTTCAGCTGCACATGTCAGAAGCATGGTTTATTTCTGGGTTGTATTACGCAGTAATTAATAGCAGGTGCGGAGTAAAGCCGCGTCTGCTTTTAGTTTTCGCGCTCATAGAAAATAACCTCATTGGTCAATGGAAAGAAATCAAGAAGTGATCTGGGTTCGAGAGTATGAAACTACAGGATTGACAGTCCTCAGCTCAGCAAGACGATAGTCATGTAGTAGGACTCCCACGTTTGGATTGCTAATGGAGTAGACGTGTTTCGGACGATCATATCAAAATGTATGAATATATGGGCACACTGTCTATTTAATGTATATTATGTACAATGTTTACACGTTTGACAAAACTGGCTAGACTGTAAAGTTAAATTCATGTGAAAATAAACTAATTACACTCTAAAGCATATGAAGAAGTTATTAGTATCTATAAACTAGCACCCATTCATATTGTTGTAAAGAAATGTGGAGTGTTAAGACATTATTATTATTAGCACCACGTCTTACTACCCATTTGAGTTATAGCAATTATGCTAATGTGTGATGGTAGGGTGATTGTGAATTGAAATGGAGGACCTACAGCTTAACGTGGGATCCGAACCACGGTGGAGGCCTGGCATTCCACATATTCACAAGTTGTGATTAATAGACATCTTGTCAGAGGTGAAGAAAGTGTTTGGTAAAATAAAACTAACAGTATGTAATTAAATTGAATCTTGTCTTGAATTCAAATGAAATAAATAATTGGAAATAAACATGAGGTCAACAATAATTTGTCTTAGCTATTTTATAAATAGAACAAAAATGTAAAACAAACTTTCAATTTAGTGTAGATACTAGGTGTAGGCACAACTTTTTAAATGCACAAACTAGAATTTAATATATGAAATATTCATAAAGCTGAATCAAAGTACACATTTTTTCCACCCTAAGTATTTATGCTTGTAAAATAAATTATTATTATTATTATTACCATAAATAAATGTGTTGTCAAAATATAATGCAATCAATTCCCGATATTTATTAGTAAACAAAGAATATATGTTGTTAGTAAAATGATAGAATTGTAGAAAAATAAAGAACACAAATAGTCAGTCTTACTTCTATTACTTCCAAAGGAAGATTCAATAAGAGCTTCGAAATATTCAAGTGTGTGTAAAGATGTGTTGGTGTTTTTACTCTTACTTGTAGTTTATTTTTCTACAATTCTATCATTCTATTTATCACATTATATTTTGCTTAATGCACTTTATTTCATACCTATAATAATTAAAGATTATGAAATACCTGTTCTTTTCAGACATAGAGCTTGTTTAGGCTGGTAACACCATGGTTAGCACTATATAATTATAGGGAATTCCATTCCACTTGTGCATAGAAGAGAATTGAATCAGTGTTTTTAGAAGCTGGAGGTTCCTTCCCCCCTCCCCCCACATAATTATAATTTAGTCTCAGTGTGTGGGTATTTATTGACATAATCTTTTTATTTCTAATCTAGAGGCATAGGAGAAATTTTAATGAAATGCATCTGCAATTTCTTTGAGGGGAAATGTAAAACCATTGCATGGGGGAAAACAGTGAGGGACCAAATAAAATACCTTTCATGCCAAAGTCAAGCATACCAATACAAAAGTTAGGCAAGGATGACATATAATACGAATATTGAGGTACAGTAGTCTCTCGGAAACTTGACCTAATGAGGACTGAGATGGTAGTGAATTATTGACATATCTAGTTTTACGAATAAGCTTACTTAAGATCATGTTTACTTAACAAGGATGAATAACAATACAGTATTGGATATTATAAGTACTGTTGTACTGTACTGTAGTATTGTATGGTACAATAATAAACGTACAGTACAATATAGTATATGTTAATATACTGCAGGACAATACTGCACATATAATATTGTATTGATTCAAACAACACGTCACTGAATTGGAAAACTAACAAACACAGCACTTGTAAAAACACCATGGCACGAATGTTCCACTCGAGTTACACAAACAAATTGAGAGGTTGTACAGTTGAATGACCTTGGGATTGTGATGAGTGGCGCCAACAACTGTGCGCATGTGTGTGTGTCAAGTTAGACAGAAATGTCGAGTTTCTGAGACTCTACTGTACAATATTTTTCACAAAGAATACAAGGTAAAATAATGGATGTGTTTGTCCCTTTTACATGTCCCTGTCCCTATAATCATGGCCTACTTCCTAATTAAAAATGTTACTAATTATTCATAGAAAGCTCTAATTATTGCCAAAGCTAGCATCTGTATAAGATAAATATCATACTGGAAGGTTCAGAGAAATAATTTTAATCTGAGATAGAACATGCACTATTCCCTTTCAACTAAATAGCTATTATTTGTTTCAATGGAATGTTTTAGATAATAGTACCAAACATCCAGTTTTGGTATAATTAAAAACTCTCAGCCTACATAACATATTGAAATTAAATAATAACTCACCTCCTGAGAGAGATTAAAACTTACAGCTGACTCTCTCAGAACTTCATAATCACTTGCATGGTTTCCCCAACACAACATAATAATTCAAGAGGCAACAATTTCGCTGATATAACGTAGTCAAACAAAGATCATCCATCTTACGACCACAACACAAGAGAATTCAGTCAACGCTTCCCTTATGTGAATCAGGAGACCTCGCATAAAACAAGAGGTATGGCGTCAGGGCAGACACTTTGGAAGGTTTTGGGGCAAGTACATCTTCAAACTCTTTCTTGGTGAGGAGCCGCACAGTCTCGTCATCGCATTCCATCCAGATCGATTCCCGTGTGGAGGAAGAGACATCATCTGCAGTGCCGTTAATCTTTACCGAGGTTGGTGGCGGGGCGTAACTGTCGCGAGTGTTTCCGTAACTGTGGTAGTGTTGGTTTGAAGGCTCCGCTGCACCCCCATTGGCGTGGAGGTCCAGCACAGAGTTGTTCAGTTTCACTCCACAGCAGTCCATGCTCCGACACGTATACCTAAAGACCGGCAGCATTCAGTTAAGTCAAATAAAAGTGGCAAACTGAAATTGTACCCAAGCAACCAACTGTATTTAAATTTACTTATAGTTTTCTAAGTCATCAATTTGTTTTAAGATGATGGTAGGAGTGTGCCAAGTCCACTTTTTCAATTCAAAGCGAAGTCAAATCTAATAATATGAGAGTTAAGGTTCGAATATTTAAAACAATGTTTATTGGATAGTAATTTTATACTTTGCATAACTATAGATGTAGCTCTTAAATACAATTTACAAAATGCTATATTCCAAACTTAATATTTTTGGTCTTAAAATGGATGGGTTACATTATGAAAAGAAATAGCTTAATGAAAATGTCAAAGAAGGAAAAGTGGAAGGGAGAATGGGATCAAGAGAACAAATTATTGATGACCTTTAAACAAGATGAGATTAATTTTCAGGATATAAAACAAGGAAGCTGTTAATAGGACATGCTGGAGGACTCAATTTGGGCCAGGCAACGGATCTGTCGAAAGACTGAACCCATAGTGATTATGTTATTTGCAATGAGAGCAGACAGATTGTGGAATAATAAACAAATATCTTTTAAATGCAGATTATAAAATATTGGAGTCTAAGGTTGGGTTTTGATTGTAATCTTGAGCTAAAATTAAAATTTAAGCACCGAGAAGCCCCTAGAATATATGTATATTTTTTTCACCTTAAATAAGCATTGGCTGTGCTAAGTTTGGCGGCAGCATCCAGCTGACCAGTACTCGACTTGGGCCGACTGAGAAATTTGAACAGGCCACCCATTTTATCACCGGATGTACGTTCATTAGATGAAGGTTTGTTTCCAGCACCCGCCGACGAAGATGACAAACTGAGAGCCTTGCGCTTGTCTCGATCGCAGTGGAGGTAGTCCGGTTTGTTGTCCGATGCCTTTACGTATGCCACATAGTGGCCAGAAGCAATGGTTGCGCCAAGGTGCATAATTACACCGTACAAATCATAGTAATGCAGCCGTTCATCTTCAGGCAAGTGGCAGCACTGGTCACAGAAACAGGCTAACCGAAGTGGAGTAGGCATGTAATCATTCACTTTAGACATGCACACCATTGATCTAAAAGCAAGACATTATTTAAAATGAGCACCCTCAAATAAATAGACATATGCTAGTCAAAAAAAAGATTAATGACGAGGCTAATGGCTAAATAATGTTATGATTAGAGTTGGGTTGAATCCACCATTTTATGAATCCAAATTCTCCAATTTATCTTCGAATCTCGAATCTTAATCTTGAAAAAATTATGAACCTAAGAGGAAATATAAATATAATATAAAAAAAGTAATTAAATATTAACTATCTTTCTTATAACCCATTCATTAACTTATGACATTAATACATTTGGTAAGTGTTATATTAATGGTCTGGTTCATACTATAATAATTATAAATGGAACTGAACCAACAATAAGCAGTATTAGAGCTCTAAAACAAAGTTCACTTGGAAAATTGAAAACAATGCGTTTTTTTTGAGGATTTGTGACTCAAATCCAATATTTTTTTGGATCCTCAAATCTTGAATATCTTTTGAGGTCCCATCCCTATTATGATACATTGAAATTGATAAAATAAGTCAAGGAAAATGAAGCTAAGGAGTGAAAATTGAAAGCCCACATATGGAATAAGGAAAAAAAGTGGGTATAACCCAATGCACAAAAGGTGACAGCTTATGCCTTTCTTCTGTAGCATAAATCACACACACATTTAAACTCAAAAAGTATTTTAAATTTCAGTAATAATGGTTTTATAAAACAAATAGAGAAGGGAAAAAAATAAAACCACTTGGAATAAGCCCTAACTAATCCATTTATAACGCAAACAAAATCAAATATTGCACTTTTTGCCACTGTTTGAAGCAACTCTAGCATAAAATACAAGGGGCTGTTATTATTTCAAGGCCATTTTGCTGTATTTCCTAAAATCATTCTTTCCTCAATGTCTAGACTCTCACCCAAATGTTGAAGAGAACCTCTTGAGTTGCAGCACCAGCAAACGAGGGAGTCTCTCGTAGCGGACTGAGCGCCTGGCCTCATTGTAGCGCAAGCACTGCTCACACCAGTACTTGTTGCCATCACGAAGGTGTTCACTCGTCACTATGGCAGCCTGATACTGCTCACTCACACGCTGTGGGTTTTCACCGGCTGTGAAACAGCAAGATTGACTTTGACAAGTATTTGAACAGTGTACTTATATAAAAATATAACTTACAAATGAAACTTGAATGCATTATATTGTTCAGTAAAGGAGAGAAGTCACAAAATCTGCTTTTCTTTAACTTTTACTATTTCACTATTTTTCCAAGCATTTAACCTCACATGAAATTATCTTTATTCAACTTCATAGCACATCAAAAAGAACTAAAAATATAAATCGTAATAGGAAAACAAATGCCAACAAATAAAAATATCCATTTGACAAAGTATTAAAGCATATCATACATGATTAAAAAATAATTATGAATTACAATATTAAGCATGTGTTTTAACCTACAAATAAAGCATCATGGAGTTAAACATTTATAAATAGTTAAAAAATTATATAAAAACAAATGTCAAAAACATAAGTCTCTTAAATTCACCAAATGGGGTCGTTAACTGAACCAATATATATATATATATTATAAAATAATGTTAGATAAAAATATTATAATTTTCATAAATATGTGAATTTATGTAACAAATATAATTAACAAAATATTTCACACAAGATTAATATATTTAGTCTTAAAACAATAAATCAAGGTATCATAAAATGTACTATAAATAAAGATTTGTTTTATACTAACACTAATTATTTGTGGTACAAATAACAGCAGAAAATTTAAATATATATATATATATATTTTTAACTTTAATTCTTTGTAAATATTAATTCCGGAATTCTACTCTCGAATTGAAGTTTAAGTAAACAAATAACAAATATTTGAAGCAAAGTTGAAGGTTTCTAAGCTTCACACATACCCTTATTCTATTTTCTAGAAAGTTGTGTTGCACATTTCACATGTGAAAAGTTCCGATAGTTTGAAAGGTAGGTCAAGAAATTGATCAATAAATGTTACCTCTTTGTCCATGAGCAGCAGTGTCAAGTGTGTTTTTTTAAATGATAAAAGCCATAGTGTTTCAGTCACTCTTATTTGTTCATAGTCGAGGTGACACATTCCTCTTTTTCTCAATTTAGATCATTTAATTTTAATCTCTATTTATTGATTCACAATTTTGATCCCTCAACATTTACAATATCAATCCTTTTCCTTTATACTCAGCCCACAGGCAACAATTTACCATATCCTCTGCCTTACAGAAGTTTTGCTGCACTCCTTTAGCCAGGTTGAGTCCATCAACACTGGGGTTCCCTAAAGTAAATGTTCAGTGATAAAAACCTTTACAAATGTGCAATTGTTAAATGACACATTTAATATGTTCATCATAAAGAGACTGTATTATTATTATTATTATTATTATTATTATTATTATTATTATTAGCACCGCGTCTTACTACCCGTTTGGGTTATACGCACTTACGCTAATGTGTAATGGTAGGGTGATTGTGAGATGAAATGAAGGACCTACAGTTTAACGTGGAATCCGAACCACGTGGAGGCCTAGCATTCCTCACATTCACAAGATGTCTTGTCAGAGGTGAAGGAAGGGTTTGGTAATCAGATAAATCTGTGCTGGGACTGAGGATTGAACCTCGGCCGCCAGCATAGAAGTCTGACACCTTACCCCTAGACCACCAGGCCACCGAGAGACTGTTGTAATCATAATGCGCAGTCTGCAAAAGTTCTTTGTGAGAGAGGATAATGTGAAGAGAGGGTTAGGTCACTCTACCTGAATTTAGCTTTCTGGAAGCGGGCTGATTGACTCTAGATAGATATTTGTGTGCTTTCTCTAGAGAAACAATGTTTAAAATTAGCTTTTTAAACCTTTGATGGTACCTAGTAATACTGTATTGAAGGACTCAAGCTATTCCACGAAGCACAGTCATTTTAACCTGGAGGCTATGGGTCTAGTGTATACCTAATCTGTGACCCAACCTCATATTAAAAATATGTACTATTTACATATAATGTATGTAATATTGATTTAAAAAAGCTGTAGATAAAAAGAAGATTAAAGGCCGAATCCACTATTATACGAATCCAAATATATTTACCTTCAAATCCTGATACTTGAAAAAAATTATGGCGATAAGAGGAAATATTAATACAATAGAATAATAGAAAATTCAAATAGTAACTAAATGTTATGCATCCATTTAAGTGTTAAATAACTGGTCTGGGAACTGATTTTTAAGTTCATACAAATATTATTATAAATGGTCCTGAACCAACAATAAGCAGTAGTAACGCTCTTAATCCTAATTTCAATTGAAAAATTGAAAAAAAAAAAAATATATATATATATATATATTTTCTAAGGATTTGATTTGTGAATCAGAAGTTCACTCAAATATCTTTGAGAATTCAAAGGCACATCCCTACAAAATAGCCATGCTTAATTTGCGAAGTGAAAAATTCTTAACTCTGAATATTGCCTTTTCATTTGAATGTCAAAAAGTCAACTTATTTGATAGCTAAGCAAAGTTATATTGAAATTATGACATTAAGATTGATTTGTGATTCTTTTGATACTAGCAAGAATCGAGTTTGGAATTGTCTTCCCTGCATCGCCTTCCATGTATAAAATTAAGATTATTAAAATAATAGATTCCTCATCTATATTTACCATCGTCACATGAAGGAGCGGCAGTGTCTGTGGTGATAGGAACACATATGTCACAAAAAGTTTCTTTCCTTTCTGTCACATGTTCACATTCTAAACAAGTGGTCCGCAAGACCGTCACACCTTCAAAATCAGCGGATACAAAATTGTACCCCACGCGTTTCCTGGATCCTCCAGTCCTTTCCCCGTCTGTTCCGACCCCCATTGCTGCTGCGTCACTCTTGCAAGATTCCACTCCAACTGGGTTTGAAGGGAGACCCACCTCCGATATTCCTGTAATACAAGTTGAATCGCTCCATTACTTATTTTCCATTCAAAACTCCCTACTCCTAGAAGTGAAGAGATGAAAATAATTGTATTCGAGAATTAATAATAGATGTATTCTAAGTAAAACAAACAGCATAAGATTTTATTATATTTGAAATTCCAACTCACAAGAGTACTTATTATAAAAAGGCATGGTGGATCTTTTTGTTTTGTGAATCAGTTTCATTAAGCCAACTAGACATGGCGAAATCAGTAAATGATTTTTTTTTTAAATACAAGAAAACCCTACCTGATAAATGCTGACCGCCGTTGAGCATGGCATGCAAGTGTTCTGTCTCTTTGGATCGCACTACGCTGCCATTACTCATCAGTCCATTGTTCTTGCCGCCGGCAGATGAGGACGAGCCACAACCATTTCCCTTTTTTGACTTCCAGCTCTTGCGCATGGCCCAAGAGAGCTTGCTCCCTGTGCTATTCCCGCTTGACGAGGCGAGGGAAGTAGAGCTTGTGGGGTTAGAAGAGTAATGGGACTGACTGTCAAAGTCTGCCAGACCATTTATGGATTCGCTGAGGATCTGCGACGCCTGCACTTGGGACGCAAGGAGCCGACACGTCTCGCGGATGTTGTCCAGCAGACAAACCAGCAGCTCGTGTGCGTCATGTTGCTGGTTACCCTCAAATATAGGATTCACATCTCTAAACAGAAAAAGTGAGAGGAATTAAATATGATAATAAAGAAATCGTGCATCAGTATTGATAGCATGACACTTGGTGATTTTATTAAATTGTCACATGATGTGATAGTTGGGTAATCTAGCCTTGTGAAAGTGTACTGTAGCCTATTATAACATTAAAAAAAAAGGAAAATAATGCAGAAACACTATTTGGTGTGTAGAGAAATGTACAGCATCACCTAAAATGAAAATTTATATCCACAACAGTATTTATCAGAGTGGTTTTCTTGTTCACTTTCTGAGCCAATAGGAATTAATTTCTTTTAACAATCCATCTCATTCTTATCTCATTAGATCTAACACTATAAGAACTTTCGGTTGTGTATCTGCCTCAGCAATATGTCCCAGGTTTGATTACCAATCTTGGCCAGGTGAATAGTGAAGGGTTTACATAAAATGGTTTCCCACTCTCCCTCCATGCAAATGTAAGTACAGTTCCTTGATAAATCTACCTTCCTTATCCCTGCTAAATTAGCATAATTAGGGTACACAAACTGTTACTCAGAAGTGGTTAGAATAAACTGTATTAAATGTTAATCAATGCCATGTTCTTACATCTACAATTTATGGGGAGATTAAAAAATCTTTTACATTATGTAACCATAATAAATAAGAAAAAAAAAGTTTGTGGTATTCTGCCTGATTGTTTTTTTACAGGGTTGTTACATTGTTTTTTACAGGGTTGTTACATAACATATTTTACAAAATTCCCAACTTTTCCAGGTTTTCCAGGCAACATTTTTCAATTTTCCCTGACTATTTTTTTTCCCAGTTTTAATGGTGGATTATGACTTTTGTTTTATCATTGATTAAAAATTAAAAAAGTTTGTATCTACTAAACATAAACAGTTTTATCAGTTATTTTAAAAATAAAATTTTATTTTATTTAGGTATTTTTAACTTTTGTTTTAGTGTTTAGCTGGGAAATTAATGGGCTATTTTAGACATATTTTTAATTCCCTGATTTTTCCTAATTTTTAGTTAAGCTCCCTGTTTTCCCTGTAATCCAAGAATTCCCCGACTTTTTCAAGTTTTCCCTGTATGTAGCCACCATTTGTTATTCTTTGTTTTGACTTACCAAGATGAATCAGTTATCTTTGAATTAGATAGTTACTATTTATGAATAATATTTATGTCAAATCTCAGAGATCTTTGAGAAATCACCATACCTAGAAATCATTAAAATGAGACCATGGAAAAACTGATTTTTTATTAATAATCAGAGATGTCATAATCCTGATCTTTCTCGATTATGATTCTTATATTTTAGCCAATATTTTCCAGTCCTCAACAAAATATGTAAGATCTGATCCACAACAATGTAGTTCACATCCTGTATCCTGAATCATGTGACCGCACCAACTAATAAGAAAGTCCAAATAAACTCTTTGAAAAAAAAATTGTCTCTTGAGCAAAGCACAAGGAGAGGTTATAAAGAATCTAATAGGAAGTTAAACCTACTAAAAAATCACCACTCTTTTAGAGATCTTGGTATTTCTCAGATTTTTTTTATATGAGATGCCACATTTGCCGAGGGTTTTAAATTTAAAAAAAATCTGAAACAGCTCAGTTTGTAAAACTATAATTTTATTTTGTATTTGTTTCCATAGCAACAGATCCTTTTGCTGCCATTGGTGCTTTTATTTGATGAGCGCATACATATCTACTTTGCGCTGATTGGTAGCTTCCTTAGCAGTCCACTAATGACTAGTCCTTAGAAAGTAAAAACTGATCCAATTTCTCCAAAGTGTTAAGGACTCAGGACTTAAAGATCATGACTCTATGGAGAGAGTGATCTGTTAATGTGAGGTCAATCTCTTGCATACTACTACACACCTTATGGATACGGAGTCTGTATACAGGGTTTTAAAGTTTCACTCTTCTTTATGCATTCAACCTTATATCAAAAAGTTGTTTTTTATTTTTATAATCCAATGTATTTTCACCAAAAAAAAAGTGTGTATAATAAGGGGTGTGCGAGAAGACATTTTTCACTTTTATTAAAGTTTGAATTAAAGTTATTTTCAAGTAAGAGTAAAAGCAATATGTGTACTAGGATTATTTCTATTTTAATTTATTTAATAAATACATTTATAAAACATACTACAAACTGATATCTTAGAATTAATTTTTTTGTGAAAAAAAATATTACAATCACACAAATTTTGATTTTTAAATATAATTAATATAATCAAACATTTTTTAATTTGATAAAATAAAACATCGAGGGACTCTAATATTTGTTATGAAATAATTAAACTCTGTATTTTCTAGAAAAAATCAAAATTCCATGTAGGTACCCAAATTTTTTGAGTTTTGTAACCGATCTTCGAGTAGAGTTTGTGCAGCCACTAAGACTTGACCTGAACTCTACAAAAAAAAACAAAAAAAACCGCTGCAGATATCATGACTCAATGTATGCATATATTAAATTGTTTTAGTAACTTTAATAACTACCATATGCTGTTCTTTCTAACAAAATATGGGTGTACCAGAGGATTTGTGCTGCATTGGTTGAAAGCTACTAATGTCTTATATGTAAATATTAATTATTTTCTTGCTACTATTAAATTATCAATAGGTGTTATCTAACAAATCTAATAACACTTCCCCGAGGATTAATGTATAGTTGGCTTTTTTTTTTGT
The DNA here is from genome assembly GCA_039000515.1 of Timema cristinae. Classification (NCBI taxonomy): domain Eukaryota; kingdom Metazoa; phylum Arthropoda; class Insecta; order Phasmatodea; family Timematidae; genus Timema; species Timema cristinae. The sequence goes on along the minus strand of JBCFYV010000935.1, from coordinate 37,191,560 downwards.
AACTAATTGAAAGAAGAGAAACCATTAATAAAACTACTTAAGTTTCATTTTGTGGTTAAGAGGTACTATAGTGAATTAAATGATTAATAAAAATATTATATATACACTTTTATCTTCTTATAAATTGAATTCTATAAATTATAAAATACATATTTTGTATAACTTAAGAGAAGAAAGAGCCATACAAAATATTAGTTATAAAACAAAAGTTGTTATTAAGTAAACACTTGCTTATCAACCGAATATGATGTGTATAATATTATCAAGTCTAATTAATTTATCTAGTTATTTATTTATTAAAACAAAGAGAAAGCAGCCTTTTAGAAGAAAGAAGTAATTTTTAAAGAATATTTAAGTGAACTACGGGCACTACTTTCAATCAAAGTTAAATATCTACACGGTTATTTTCAAACGTTAGTATGTCAATAATGTAGAAACACTTAAAAGAAAATATTTACTAAGACATAATGTTTGTTGCTAAAGTTTTTACTTCCAAAAGTGACAGCAGCTCAAAATATGATCTTGCGAATGGATACATGAAAGTAAATATGATATCTTTTACTAGAAGTCAGTCCTACACTGGAGGGACTGTATGTAATACAACCTACACCGTTTATGTAGAAAATTTGAGTGTTAAAACCTTAGTGCGTGCAGGAAGACATCTGGCTGGAAGGGCTCGCTAGTGTCCTTTAGCTCAGAGCTATGCAGCGACTCATACAGCTCATGCAGCCTCTCGGTGGCCATCTGAATGCGAGACTTGCCGTGCAGGTCACCCAGGCCAGACCCAATGGATAGCAGGTCCTTGGTGCTCCAGCTCTTGCTGCTACTGCTGCTAATGTTCCGACCAAGAGATGATGACTTGATCTGGAGGAGTTTATTTAGGCATAAGCCTACCATTTCAAAATGCTAGTGAATAGACTTAAAACCTACAAACTAAGCTCTTAGATATATCAGTAAACCTACCCATGGAAAATTATTTTACACCCTATTAGTATAGGAAAGTGGTTTCTGAGCTAGGTGTCACAACTATTTGGGGTTGTGGCGTGTTTTGAGTGGAGTCGCAATGTTTTTCAAGTTTGTACAGATTGTCCCTCAAACTCTATAATAAGATTCCAGTTTAATTCTCGGTTTCCCTGGCAAAATAAAATAATTTTCCAGATTTTTTAAAAGGCTCTTCCTCTGCTTGTGAAACTTTGAACAAATGATTCCGAATGAAAATGTTCTGTTAGTAGTGTATTGAACACTCCACTCATTTTAGAAGCTCAGTAAGTATTAATAATAAATAGTTTTACCCACTACCTAAGCTAATAAATTATTGGAGTCTGACCCGGTGGTCTAAGAGTAAGTTGTCAGACTTCTGTATGGGGGTCCAAGGTTTAAGCCTCGGTCTCGGTAAATTGTAGGTCCTCCATTTCATCTCACAATCACCCTAGCATAACACATTAGCATAAGTGTGTATAGCCCGAATGCGTAATAAGACATGGTGCTGATAATAATAATAATATTGGAGTCTACCAAATTAATCACAGTTCAACCTGAATTATGTTCTAAAACACATTAGATTATTTCAAGATAGATCTTTGTTAGGAGATAAAAAAAAACCTTACTATCTCCTACTATAGTCCATTCACGATAAGTTTTTACCTGGATGACAGTTTGAAAATCATATGTTTAGGTTTTGGGTTGCCAACACTTGTAAAAGATCACAGTTTTGTTATAAATGTAAAAATCTTTAATTACCTAAAGTTTTCTCATACTATTTCATTTTTTAAATAATTTCTTTTTATCCAACTACATCAATATACTTTACTACAGGAATCGTATTTACTTGGAAAAGAGAAAATTGTTGTCATTTGTTTACATACAATAAATTATTTTATGATTATTTTATTGTATTTTGAAATATTGAACTAAATAAAATATTTTCATCAACTGCGTGTCTGTATCATTGTAAAAAACTTGTTTACAGTTATGTTCAATCATATGGTTTAGATTCATCAAACACCATTTTGAAGCTATGTTCGTTAGAAGTTTTTGTGAAAGTGGTGTTAATATTTTTTTAAGGGGAATAAAACTATAAATAAACTTTGTGTCCAACCTCAAATAAATATATAAATAATATTGGCCTAAATTACTGTGGTTAATTATCACATTAATATATTACCATCTGTTTTCATTACAGTGATCCAAAGTGATAGATATCAGCTGTTGACGTAGTGATATATTAGGGATTACTTCTAGTAACATTTCGAGCTGTCATCCAGGTAAACTTAGCTCGTGAATGCCTTATAGGAGATTTTGCCACATAATACCATAGAGAAAACCCCTTCCTCTATCCACCCTAAGGGTCTCAGAGACAGAAATTGGAGTCATACCCTGAAAAAGGTTGGAAACCACCGGTATATGAACAATTTTATATTTACATATACAAGGTGTAAGGAAAATGTTGTCCAATAATCGCATGCCATAATAAAGGGGTTCAACACATGTACAATTAAGATACAAGCCAACCCTCTAAATCACAATTTTCACCCCAAGTCAAATGGGGTAATTTAACATAGTTTTAGGCAAGCTAGACAACCTAAGTATTACTGTATATACACCAAAGGAGCCCCTATGCATGCTTTCTTAAATTACTTTTGTGTTAACGGTACCAGTAAAAGCTACCATCAAATACAATCAGATGCGTTGGGCAACCAAGGATGCATTGAGCAAGGACATGCCTTGAGATGGGTGGTGGACAGTTAGAGTAGCTGTTTAAATAGAGACAAGTTGTCCATATTGTGTATCAAATCTTAATGTCGTCGTAATTATTAATCATCTTTCATTTGTTTTGGCAATGTGCTCCAATCGCTCGACCAATTCTCTGTCAAGATTGAGCAGTTTTTAATTTAAATATAAATAATAAAAGACTTATTAAAAAAAAATTAGCACAGCATCTTACTTACAAATTGTTCAGGTTAAACACACAGTTTAATTCTAAAATAATATGGTAAGAGGGCAGTTTAAAATTTAAAATACAAAGTTTTAAAAGGGGAAAAAAATAGATGCAGACCATCACGAGTGGTAGTAATGATTGCCAAAAAGTTTAATAGGGCTTGGTAAACATTTAATTCTGAATATATTTTTTTACGCTCTTAGCACAAGTTAAGTGTCATTAGAACCTGGAATTGTAATTGAATAAAAACCCAAATCACCTGTTTCTTTAGAGCATGTGAAAGCTAAAAAAAATTCAAAATCAAAACTATCAAGTTTGAAATAAAATCTCTAAGAAATATTTAAAGCATTAAGATTAACTATTCTGCCCACGGTCAGAGTTTTGAAGCTGAGGTGTTGACTTAATTCATTTAAGCTTTAAAACTAAAGATTAGTTGGATCAGGAAACTAGAAGCATGGAAAACTAACTTGTGAATAAAGGAATGTACCTTGATGAGCTGGTTCTTGTTGTTCACCTCTGCCAAGTCCACCACCAAGTGATGCAGGTTGTGGACGAACATGGGGGCAAACCTAAGTGTATAAATTACGCTGTTAAGGAAGCAGGTATTTCCAAGGTTGCAGAGGGGCGCTATGGGTGACCCCCCTGCTCCAACATCGCTCCCGGGACTGTCGTCCGTCGAGCTCTTGTGGCTGTCACCGGTCAGGTAGCCGTTCATCATCACGTCTGTGAAAAAGTGCTCAAGAGGTCACTATTATAAGTTCTCACAATAAGTTTTGAAAAACATTAAGTATGCAATTTCTCAACAAATAATGAGATGTAAGATTATAAAATACCTAGGGCATATTGTTTCTAAGTAACTAATGTTACTTTAATTTGCAAGTATAATGATTGATTACAGAAATAATAAACCAAATTTTATATTTCCTTTAATTAATAAGAACAATATAATCATCATTTGCTTCCTCTTTTGTGCAGTGTAAATAGCCAAACAAGTCTCTAGGTGGTATTTTCCTAAATCCAAAGATTTTGGTCGCATTCAAATCCTTCAGATTGCAAATTACTAGAGTTCTCGAGTTTAATTCTGTGCCACAATAAATATATCTAAATTACATTGTGAAGACTTGCCCCAATGGTTAAGTAGTCTAAAGCATTAGTCATTAATTGTGACTGGTCGTTGTCAGTGTGGATGCACTAGTTTTGAATCCCAAATATGTACAGTTAAGATGGTTTTATGATTTATCATTTCCAATTCCATTTTACCATACTTTCTCTAGGAAATTGCTGGTGATTTTCCTTAAACCTGAACTTTATCAATGTGTAATTTCAGAAGTATAAAGCTGCTCATATGCTAGTGGAAATATTGATACATGATACTTTGCAACACAAACAATAAACTTCTGATTCCCAAAAGATTTTATTTTCTAATGGAGAAATAGATTTTTAAGATGGATATCAAAATGGATAGAGTTTGTGCAAAGATTCGAAAATTTTGAATTAATTTCAAAAATTGTTTGTCTACTTTTTATAAATTTTCTAGTTATTTACTTCAAAAATTAGTGTTAAGTGTAAAAAATCAGGGATAGTTATCTTACATTTTGTTATAATTTAATTTATCATTGTAAGACAAAATATATTAATTACGTTTGAAATATAGCATTTTGTAGATTATATTTGATACTTTAATTTGCATATTTATACAAAGTATAGCATTTGTATCAAACATTTTTTTCAAACAGTCAAACTTCGATTTGGCTTCAGAAATACCTCATACTATTCTATTCAACTTCACTTCGAATTGAAAAAGTGGACTTCACACACTTCTAAAAATGGATTTTTCAAATTATTGTATTGTATGAAACAGAAAAACACACAATTTCCATTAAATGAGCCATTTCCATACATTTCCCAACAGTAGATGCAGCTGTCTGCTAGTATTTTGCTTAATAGGCACATTAGCACTGATTGAGTCTATTGATTTTGAAATGTGATTGGGTCTCCCAAACTGATGTAGTCTTACAGAAAAAGGAAAGGTGAAGTTATTTCAAGTCAGGCTGAGCAGAAAACGCTGAACTATAGTGATTGATTTACAGTAGTCCATGGTTAAACCATGCAAGCAGTAATAGGTATAGCCAAATAGAAGCTTTCCATAGTTAATAAATCATTGTTGGCATAAACTAAACATAATTTTAGTTTAATATAAATTTGCTTAAGTAAAAAGATTTATTTTTATACAATGTATGAATTTTATCCATGGAGAAGCCAATTCAGGATATTTATGAGGTAAAGTATTACATGGGTTTATTTTAGTGTGTTTCAACCAGTGTTTTATTTTCTAATGGTTTGCCAATCTCAACAAGTTTTTAAATAAACTATAGAAAGACATAACATTGAAATGTATATAAAAAAAACCTGTGGCACCAAAACAGGACCAGTCATTTCCTTAACCATATTGGTATGACGACGTACGATGATAATGATGATGATGATAGTAATAATAACAATAATATTATTGTTCTTGGATATTGGTGATCAAAAATTCGACTTGTTTCATTATACCGTAATTATTACATTTTAATTGTATTTGTGGATGACTACGTTCACAGCCTTATACATATATGACCGTGAGTCATGTGATTTTGAACCACACTGGGTTATAACATTAATTCAAAATGTGTTGATATTATGACTTTTGAAATACAAATAAATCTGAAAATATAATGGTTTCCACCTTACACAACGACTGAACAACCATATAAAAAAATTTAGTTACTTTTAGGTGTCCAATCCCCTAGTCCCTAGACAAGTGTCAAAAGAAAAAGAGCATATTTTTACTAAGTGTACATACATAACAAGAACTATTTTGTTAATGAAAAAAGCTTAATAGTTTTTACAAGTTTTTATTTCCCCGCATCACATCTTACTACTCGTTCGGGTTATACGCTTACCAAGTAATTGGATATTCAAATAAATCTAACTTCTCACAATAAAATTATATCGTGGCTGATAAAGCAATTTTTTTATTTTTTGTACCCCATGTCTAAATATTTTTTGAGTACCATGTCTTACTACTCATTTGGGTTATTTGCCTCTGTACCAATTACACTAATGTGTTGGATTAGGAAAGTTTAATTTAAAGGGAGTGAATCCGCATTTGTGTGGAAATAGAGTGAAAAACTTTTTCAGGAAAACCACATTCAATGCACCAGACCAGGATCAAACCTCGATTTCCCCGTCTTCCAACAGTCTAGTCTATTGCAATAAGAGCACTTTAAACCACCGAACCGGGTGTCTTTACTATTATATATTCATGCAAGGTATTTAACATACACTAACTGAACTGACTGATTATATATCAGCACATAAGAATTTCTATGAGTGATAGTGAAAGGGCCTACCAATTTTGTTGGCAAAGATATTTTCACATACCTTACAGGATTCTTTTACAAGCCACAATCGAGTTGAGATGGATGTCTTAACATCCCCTCTGAAGGAATTTGTGCTATGGATTTTTATCACCCAAGAAAATCTGTCAACCTCGGCTGTGTTTGGACCCACAGGCCTCGAGTCCTGAGGCGAGCGAGCACTTTACCCCAAGACCACCAAGGTTGACAATTGATTGTCTTTACTTGTGTCAATAGAAAGATTATGCAGATATGGTGAAGAAACAAGACGCGATGCAGAGATACAAACTTTGCGCTAACATTAACCGCGTGTATTGTAAGTTTAAGGCTGGTGTGCAGGAACAAAGCTGTGTGGGCCCATAATGTGAATTTGAGTTTATTTCATAGAAGTGTGAGAAGAGTAGTGTCAAGGCTTAGTGTTGGCAGGTATACACTATTGCAACACTCACACTATGTCATATCTTGGGGAGGAGGAGGGGAAGGGGGTGAACACTGTGCTTAGCTAATCGGTCACTCAGCTTCATTATTGCATACAGTTCTTAGGCCCTAAATTGAACGGCCACAAGCGCTGGTAAATGAGAGCATTGATTTAGGCTATATTATTGTGTATAACTAAGTGCATTAATTATCTAATAAGTAATAATCTAGATTTTAAAATAAATTACTTAGGCGTGTGTGAATAGGCTTTCAAATTGAGTTTGAATGAAAGAATAGGGTTTTTTTTTAGTTTTAGTAATATAGAGTAGAATTTGTATAACATATTTTAAGATTATTTTTTTTAAAGCTCCATGCATAAATCACTACTACTTTAAATATTTTTAATGAGATTTTTTATGAAATCACAAAAATTCAAGTTTTTAAATAAATATAATAAATTTGTACAAAATATATATTTTTAAATCAGATGAAAGGAAATATTGAGTAGTTATATTTGCCATGAAATAATATCTAGATTGAATCAACAATTAAACTTTGAGTTTTCTGTAAAACCTGTTAAAATTCATTAAAAAAAAGAACTAATTCATAAACAAAAGCTGCACATGACCATCCACACATGCCTATATTTTTATGCAAAATGATAAGGAGTAAAATAAATCCCGTTGATTTTGTTCCAAAAATAAAATTAATTTAAGCAAGACCATCAAAATCTTACACACATTGCATATTTTAGAAGATTGTTACACAAATTTAACACACTACTAATTTGTTGAATTTAAAAATGTGACAACCACAAAATGCATCATTTGAATAGTGAGTTTATAAACTTATGCTGTTGTCATACTGTACACAATGATGTAGCGCCCATATCAGATCAAGATAACACAAATACAAAGTTTCTTAATAGTACTTTCAAATGATTGGATGTAAATGTTAATTTCTCGATGTGGCTACCAGAAATTTAATGGCTAGATAAGATAAATGATTACTAAAAGAGGCAATGTTTACCTAGTGGTCAAATATATTAAGGTGAGGATATACTACAAGGGCCGATTACCCTTAGGTACAGTTTCATAGTCAGACTTAGTACCTCAAGTGAGGCTCGATACCAAACACAAGACAAAACCTACCTAGACTAGAATGGAATGGGACAGTTTAATATGTGAAATTGACCTATTCCATTCTAGTTTAGGTAGGTGTTCTTTATTTGATTTTGAGCCACACTTGAGGTACACTAAGCCTGACAATGAATTTTACCCTTGGTTCTAATTTAGAAACGTATAATAATATTATGAACGTTCAAAAAAAGGTAAATAGAGGTGACCTGGTGTCTAGGGTAAGGTGTCAGACTTCTATGCTGGCGGCCGGGTTCAATTCTCGGTCCCGGCACAGATTTATCTGATTACCAAACCCTTCCTTCACCTCTGACAAGGCATCTTGTGAATGTGGGAATGCCAGGCCACCACCGTGGTTCGGATTCCACGTTAAACTGTAGGTCCTTCATTTCATCTCACAATCACCCTACCATTACACATTAGCGTAAGTGCGTATAACTCGAATGGGTAGTAAGACGTGTGCTAATAATAATAATAAAAAAGGTAAATATATGAAAATCTTGTAGACCTGCATGGGGGAATTATACTCTGAAATTAGAAAATACATCAAGTGATCTTTTGGGCCAAAAAAGTAGATAATTGAGCTAATATGGTGCAATCTTCTACTACATGTGTGTTATACACCATAAAATAAAAGGTTTAATTAAACTGGAAAATTATATATGAAAATTTATGTAACTTTATGAGAGGGGCAAGCTCTGGAGAGAAAGTCAATTTCAACAGAGTGTAAGCAAACTATATAAACACATGATGGTACTACTTTCTTATAAAATGATTTGTTAGGCCTAGAAACGGTTATTTCAGACCAATGAAGTTTGATACGCTAAAAATAACACCACCATTAAGTAAACCAATTTGGAATTAAATACTTTTTTTCAGATGTAAAATAATAAAGTTGTTGAGATACAACCTAGTTCTCTCCCACTTCATATGTTTATTCAGATGGCTAAGATAAAAACATGTTATATATAATACAAATAAATGATGCGTGTGTCCCACATATACTTTCTTGGGTCTTTCTTTATCTAAAACTGAAGACATTTACTTAAAACTTGTAAGGCATGTGAAGCAAAATAATTGACGTAACAAAACATAATGTAAAAAAAATATATATATATATATATATATATATATATATATATATATATATATATATATATATATATATATATATAAAAATCGTTCACCTGAATTTTATGGTTGTGAAAGTTATACTAAAAGACAGAGTGAAACAAAAAAGAGTTTGGGTTAAAAAAAAAATCAGTATTAGAACTTAGCAACAACAGAGGTCAAAAAAAGTTTCTAATTTCTATGCCAATTTATTTCATTAAGTCTTAGTATCCATTTAGGTTATCAACATACATTATACAATGCCAACGGGATAAGGATGAGGAAGGTAGAATTTAATAAATGTGCCTACATTTGTATAGTAAAGTGGTAAATCATTTCGTAAAAACCACTCTTAGTGCATCCAATTACCTGGGATTCAAACCCCAATCTACCTGTCACGGGCAGCCCAATCTAAGATGAGAGTGAGGTATTTAGACCATGCAACCACCAATACTGGTTAAATACCAATTTGATTTGGTTTGGTAATCATGATAGAGAGATTACCTAAATAGAATAAAAGAAAAACGCCATACCTCCTTCCAAAGGGTTCAGTAAATTTTTGTCCTTGGTGTTTAAGTTACAAGGACGTCTTGAGGAAGGTGAAGAAAATGACAAATCTTGATACTCCTCAGTGAAACGTAACTGGTCTGTTACAAGATGGTGCCTATCATAAAGGCCTCTTCTCACATGAGTCAACTCGTTATGGACTCCTCTCACCAATTTGTTACCACGTCCCGAAAGGGAAAGACAGACTCTCTTCCTAGGTGGAGCGCTGCTAGACTCTCCCACGGCATTCTCTTCCGAAAGAACTGTCATCTTCTCTACACCTTAAAATTTGATCACAACAGTTATCTTAAAACTCTAAATGACAAACACAGTTTTGATAAGTGGGGTCTTGATAAGACATATTCCATGACGTTACATTTTAATAGTAAATAATATATGTTATATTTATTTAGTATTATTTAGGTAATGTACTAATTTTTTGCATGTTTGAAATCCTTCACATTTTAAGTGTGTGGTTTAATGGAAAACCTTAATTGTCACATTTAGGTTGATTAAAAATTAATTTGCAGGGACTTTTAAAGGATTTTAAAGACTGAAAAAGCGCATCATTACAATAAAATACTGTTTTAAAAGTGACGTCAAAATAAAAATATTACCGGGGTTAAATATTTTCTTGTGTAACAATTTTAGCTATATGTTTTAAACTTATTGTTTTATTGAATGTTTTTTCTGAGTAGCCAATTTTACTTCTTTTTACTAAATTACAAAAAAAAAAATAATCAAGAAATATTATGACACATTGGCACTTCAATGGTCCATTAAGGTGCGGCAGAAGGGAGCATAAGTATTTTTACAGTTTTTATATAATATAAATATTTTGGCAAAAATAAATCAAATATTTCTCCAGTAGCAACATATTATTATTATTAGCACCGCGTCTTACTACCCATTCAGGCTATACGCAAGCAGCAACATAGAATTTACTTTTCTGCACATTCTAATATCAACAGATCTTGAATATCTGTCAAGGGTGTCCTGGAATTTTGTCAAAACTTTTTCTATTTATTTAAAAAGTTTTGAAAAAATTCCAGGACACCCTTGACAGATATTCAAGATCTGTTGATATTAGAATGTGCAGAAAAGTAAATTCTATGTTGCTACTGGAGAAATGTTTGATCTATTTTGGCCAAAGAAATTTAATGCTATAAAATTACTCATGCTCCTTTCTGTTGCAGCTTAAGAAACTTACAAAACAAAATTGTTATTTTAAACTGCCTCGAGTGCTTCCCAATTTGAAAAATGAACCCATCACTAATCTATAAAAAGAAAAACAATCTTATGTGTAGCAGAGTAAAAAAAATCTGAATTAAAAAAGAGTTTTAGGATTAGAACAACATGTAACACTCCAGGGATTTTTTTTTCCACTATGCTATTGTTTTGCCAACTAAATTGTTGGTAATTAATACATAATTATGTTGGAGTAGTTTAAATATAAAGTAAGCGAGCCCAATCATTTGTGTCAGTTTGTAATGTCTGGGTTTGCCCTTCAATAAAATATATATATTATTTAATTTTTGACTGTGTGTGAGACTTTTGAGAAAATTGTAGGATTACAGTTCCAAAGGTTTGCTGTTGGTTTTAAAGTCTGGCAAACATTACATGCTATTTTTCTAAATATGCCTTTTTTTTTTTTTAAGGAAATGCAAATTTGGGATGCACTGGGATATTACATTTAATACTAAATTGGGTTATCTTGTTTTTCGAATAGCCGTGCTACTTCTACTTTGATATAAATTAGTAGTTTATTTTTTTGTTTAATTCTTCTTAATTTTATAACTTCACACTTTTACTTCGCTTTGGAGCATTCCAGCCATCTTTTAATTTACTTCCCACTTCCCTCCCCCGTATCATGCGGCTATCAAATAAACAGGCTGATTCAGGACTGCATCTTCATGAAAGAGAGCAATAGTTTTAAAAAAATTTTAATATCAATTTTGTCAAATTAATTGTGCACTCAAATACTATGGTGAATCCGTCATTTTTTTTAAGTTGAGAATATAGGTTGGTTAAGTCAACAGCAATTTATTATAAAATTGGCCTCGAAAATATTCAAACCTATTTTTTTTAACAATAGCTGGGTAGCAAAAAAAACTTGACACACACACCTGTTTTTGTACACCGTCCTTGAAATGTGTTTAAGTGGTTATATTTAGCATAAATTTGTGTTGTGTCATCAACCATAATTTAATTTCATTATATTAGCATACAATACAATGTAGTATTCAAGTATAGGCCCGAGTCTAGAGCGGCAAACATTCTTGTGATGGAGAAGCAAAGAGACAGTCTTTTTAATCATACAAATGAGAAAGAAGGCACAAGTTGGTGAAACATCAAACCGAGTCAAAACATTTATCAAGCAGTGTGAACATGTACGGGGACTTTACTATCAAACATTTATAAAAAAATAATATATATCTCCAATATTAAACAAAAAAATACATATTTTAAGACTCTGGATGTAAAAAAAAAAAGGAATGTGTATTAATATTATTTATTATTATTATTAGCACCGCGTCTTACTACCCGTTCAGGTTATACGCACTTACGCTAATGTGTAATGGTAGGGTGATTGTGAGATGAAATGAAGGACCTACAGTTTAACGTGGAATCCGAACCACGGTGGAGGCCTAGCATTCCTCACATTCACAAGATGTCTTGTCAGAGGTGAAGGAAGGGTTTGGAAATCAGATGAATCTGTGCCGGGACCGAGGATTGAACCCCGGCCGCCAGCACAGAAGTCTGACACTTACCCCTAGACCACCAGGTCACCTTTTCTAAATATTTCCATATCAAAGAACATTATTGTGAAAAGTAATTGCTTCTAGATTCCTTGCTGATTGATATAAAAAGATGTCATACAAACTTACTGGATGTCAGGACAAAGGCGCAGATTGTGATTCAAAACACTACTTGGTAGTAAGAAACGTCTTGTCACCTTAAAAAAAAAAAAAAAAGGAGAAAAGGGAGGGCGGGGGGGGGAATCAAGCAGGCAAGAGAGATATTATGTAGAGAAACAGAGATGTAAAGTTTAGGAATGGATATTAAATTATGCTACCAGAGAAACAGTGGGAAATTGTTCAGGAATAATTTTTAAAGATGCAGCGAAAAGTAATTAATGTTTATACAAAAAGAGTAGTAAAAAGCCATGGTGTGACAACAAATGTTCAAAATTAAAGAAGAGAAGCAAAACTACATTGGCTAGAAAGTCCTAGTGAAATGAGCTTAAACACATTCAGCAATGTAAAAAGGAATGCCGATATATTCAAAAACAAAAATAGAGTATTTAAAAGCTAAAGCTAAAGCTAATGAGAAAGAACAACATAGTGAACATAAGAATAACAGGTAGCTTCATTTAGGTATTAACGGATATAAGAAAAGTTTCAGGCTAAGGCCAATTTACTGAATGATGTGAATGGCAAGCTGATGGCAGATACGAGTGATGTTTTGAGTAAATGGAATTACTAATTTAGTCATATTTTGAATGTTTATCAAGGATTCAAATTGGGTGAGGCTATTAAAATCAATAATGCGGAATCAATAGTCCCAGAGCCAGTGTTAGTGAAGTCAAAGGAGCTAAACTACTTTATTCCATATGGAACCACAAGGTATCCCGATGAGAATGGAAGGAAAGAATAACAATACCTATTTTCAAAAAGGAAGATAAGCCAAAGTGTAATAACCATAGAGGTTATCTCACAACTGCTAACAGGCTACACAAATTTATCTAACATAATTTTAATGACAGTGACGCCATATGCAACAAGAAATAATTGGGGGATCAGCAGTGTAGATTTCGACGAAACATATCAACATAAGATTTAGATTTTTTACTATTTGGCAAACATGAAAAAACATTAAAACATAGCCAAATTAAGTAATATGTTTCTTATGGTATCATAACAAGCAGTAATATTAGGATAGGCCTAATAATATAGAGAAATAGTAAAATGTGTTTAATGTGTTGCCTAGTGTTATTTAACTGCTTAGCTGAAGAGATGTATAAAAAAGATGAAATGGAAGGTGAAATTGCAGAATATATTTATATAAAATGTTTTATTTCTCAATTAAACCCCAATACATTTCAAAAACATATATTTTAACGTTTTAAAAATAATAAATAAAACTTGAACAATATGATGTGATATTTGTTTCAAATATGCTATCATTTACACCATATCTGTCAAGATGTGTTTTTAATTCTACCAATTCTACTATAATACTATTCTGCCAATAGTTTAATACCATTAGAGATTACAAACATGGTTTAATTGATTGAGTGATTTATGGCAAGTTTTCTAAACCCTTTAGCCTACTAATGTAAATAAATACTTTTATTTCCAGTTTGAATTATTCTAAAATATTGTTAAGAACTTAAACTATAACAAATAAATGATGTTAAACACTATGAGTTTTAACTTTTAAGAGTCATCAAGTTTTCTCCTCACTTTCACAACTGCCCCACAGATTATAACTTTAATTGCTCGGTAAAAGGTCAAGTAGAAGTAAGCTACTATGCCTGTATATTTTTTCGCTTGGGAATTAAAGAAATATTTTTGATAAGCTTAATGGTATAGCTTTTGAATGGAAGGTAATCCTTGTCTTAAAATTTAGTTTATGCATTCAACACATTTGTATGGCTCTAATTTATTATTATATTGAATACAATTCAATGTTTTATTAAAATTATTTCCTGATTATTGTGGGAGAAGAATGGTTAAAAATGATTTAAGAAAATGTTCTGTTTACAAAATAAATAAACTAATTGAGTCACAACAATAATAGTTTTTTGTGTTATAATTACTAAATACATCCTTATAAAAATCATCAAGCTTAAATTTTTCTAAATAATTATTTTTTATTTTTTTTGTTACAGCTATTTAGAGAACATACATAAGCTTAACAAAGACTTCTTCACTCAAATGTTTATTCCCGTCAGCGAATTCTAGACACTGGTTTCTTTATTGGTCGAAGCTCAATCCCAAATAATCCCCCCCCTCCACACACACATTTTATTTTATCTCACCTTTCCCCTCTCCAAAACCCAACATAATCCTGAAAACTAAAAAAATAGAATACTATTAGAATACAAAAATATATCATGAATACAGGTTTAGCGCAAGCAATAAATATATTCCACTGTCAAAATCCTTAAATTGTCTCTCCCTATCTATGACTAGGTGAATTAACAGTTAAAGGAGGGGTGAGATGTCACAATATTCAAATCCCATGACAAGGGTAAATTAACATTAACTAAAAAAATAAAAATTTCACTATTGAATGATAACTTTTAAAGAGCATTTTTTTTTTAACTTAAATAATTAATTACAGTTTATTACATTATTATGTAGGTTAGATGGTTACTCACTCAAATACAATATTTTTTAAAAAAAAGTTGTTATTTTACTTTGCCTTAACGTTTTAAAATGCTAAAAGTCAACTTATATTTTCAATGGTGAGCAATGCAAAAAATATCTTGTCTTCAATATTGCTGGATCTTTCTATAAAAGTATATATTATTATTATAGCGTCGTGTCTTACTACCCATTCGGGTTATACACACTTACGCTAATGTGTAATGGTTGGGTGATTGTGAGATGAAATGGAGGACCTACAGTTTAACGTGGAATCCAAACCACAGTGGAGGCCTGGCAATCCCCACATTCACAAGAGGTGATTAATACACGTCGTCAGAGGTGAAGGAAGGGTTTGGTAATCAGATAAATCTGTGCCGGACCGAGGATTGAACCTCGGCCCCCAGCACAGAAGTCCGACACCTTACCCCTAAACCACCAGGTCACCTACATAAATAAAAATATATAGTTTGTTGACACTTGACAAAAACTTTGGCTTTCTTAGCCTACACTGGTGGTTGAAAATCCACATGTTCTCAAACAACTAACAATCATTTTGTCAGGAAGGCATTTGTATAACAAAGCATTCTCATCCCCATTACAGTAAACACATTGTAGGGTTCATAGGCAGGGTAGCCAGTCAAACTTTACGAATAAAATTCCAGAATAATTTTTCTGGTGAAAAAAAACCACAATTTTTGTACAAGGGTGTTCCTCCAATTGTAATTGTGGATTCTCATGTAGCCGGAAAACTAAGGCAGAACAAAAAATGTAGTCATGTTACGACTCTAAGCCAATCACAAGATGTCTACCTTATTGGCGCGAGCTGTTTTGCTAGAGTTCAAATCATCTCTACTTTGTCTGCTCTACCTGAGAAGTTCAGCACAGGAGGACCAATTAAATTTCAGAACAAACCATCTCAATTCAATGTGTGCACGCATTTGACAACGGATGTGCTCTACAGCCAGAAGATAACAGACAGCTTCATTGGCCTTTGGGAGGAGATTTGAAATAACTCGTTAATGTAAAGCTTGTGTATTGATGTATTGGAATGTGCCACGACACAGCGTTATAATTTGAAAACATCTATTGAAAGAATGATCTAAATAATGTGCAACCACTAGAAAAAAAATATATTGATAATCAGCTGTTTTAAGTTTGCTTTTCCTGCAATGCATCATGGGTCAACATAAAGTATAAAGTTGCTTTGCCACTCGAGCAAATTCTGCTTTCTATTTTCGGCAAATGTGTGTATCAAGCTTAAGCCTCTAACAAAATTATTCTGAGTGAAAATGTTTTGCAAGAGGTGTATTTGAATACTCTGCCATATTTTAATACCTAAGCAAGTATCAATAATAAGTATTCTACCCAATGCCAAAGTTAATAAATTATATGAGCCTAAGCAAATTCATAATAAAACCTCTATTATGTTTTTGTAAACAATTTAAATTACTTCTAAATGTGTCTTTGTTTAGAAAAAATCCTTACTGTCTACTGTTGGGAGACTTCGCCACAAGCCACCACAGATAGGACTATTCCCTAACCCCTTAAAAATAATGGGTGCATTATAGAATTACTTTACGGTGTTACTTGTTATTGTATTGCACTTTTGTAAGGTATGGATCAGAAAGTTACTATTTCATTTGTGGTGTGTGCTCAGCCACAAGTAGAGAGTAGAAAAGCTAAAATAAGTATCTATACACAATTAATGTGCTACACCTAGTAGTGGCTGAACCTTATTTGTGAAGATGAGGAAATAAGCAAAAATAACGGTTGTTAAGAAAAAAAAACCTTCCCCATGCCCCGTAAAACAGAGAGGATAGGCGGGGTGACCAGTAACATTGATGTCTCTGCATTGTTTAAACCATTTTAATAAGGACTATTTGAGGTAAGTAAATTCTGCATCTCTCTTTCTCTCACGATCTAATATACCTGCAGAAGATATAGTTACCTTGATTTTTCAGGATTGTTGAGTGTGCTAGAGAGAATTCTAAATTTGTCAGCAATGTATTTCTTCTTTCTTCGATCAATCTTCGCTGCTTCAATCACTTTCAGATTTTCCCCAACACTTAACAATTTGAGATTTTGTTTGGAACTCATTTTAGCGTACACTACTGTACCACTAATAAGCATGAATGTAACCTCCGCTGTGCTAAGTATATGATTTAATTAGAGTGGCATACATATATACTCTTAAGAGAGCAGTGACTCGGAATAAATCATCCAATTGACTGGTAAACAATAGCTTGAGGCAAGTTTACAGAGGGAATGCAGATTGTGACATGATTTTGCTTCAAGTTATAGATGTCAAAGTATTAAAACTTTGAGTTATAAAGGTATCATTTAACCTATAAAGGTCCGGTTTCTCTTAATTTGAGTTGTATGGGTAAAAGAATGCAGCTAAACACCTTGCAAGAACTTTGAGTTATGTTTATACTTTTAATCAAAGAGGTGTTCACAGAGTAATAGACTAAATTATAGACTTAGAGGTTTTCGATTTATAGAGGTTTAACTAAGAGTCTTGAGTAAATTAAGAAGTATTCCTTTTTTTTAACATATTATGCTCGGTCTGTTTAATAACAATTATTTTGATGAATTTTACAATATCACACTTGCATCTGACAAGCAAAAGAGTATGTTATGTTAATTTAAAGAATCCATTCAATAGCCACACAATGGCACATCATAATAGTTATAAGATGTCTAAAATAGAGTCTTTATTTAGCAATCAATTAAAGGAAAGTCTCAATCTGTAAACGACATGCCCTAAGAGCAAGATATGATACTTTTAAATATACCTATACTCAAGAAAACGCCGGCTTCTTCATCAGTGCCTAGTTAAGTAGACTACAATCCAAGTTTCATTTGAAGAGCTAGAAAAGTTGCTAGATCTACTTTCATGTCTTCATACATCAGCTCTGAAGCTGTCATCTTTGATAGATATTATCAATACTAATAATTAATTAGCACTAATAAAATAGTAGAATGTTATCAATTTTGACTGCGAATTTTCTGAAAATCACTTCTAATGAAAATTTGACTGTTTTATTCCTTCTTTGTCTGTAGAGGTGGTTAAAAAAGGGCCTAGCTCTTGATTTTTTTGTTTCTAAACTTATAACATGACTATTTAAGAAAATTAGCACATGTGAAAGATTAAAGTTTCAATTTTTAAAATATTATTTGAAATGAAAAACAAGTATTTGTAGTGTTGGAAAATAATTTTATGTATCATTTTCACAAGAATCCAACAAGAAAATAATACAAGTACCCCTAAATATAGGCTATTGTAACTTATATTTAATAGCACCTTATTATATACATTCATTTAAAAATTATTTTCTTTATTTTGTTACAATATATGGTATATTAAAAAGACAGCAATCAAATAATACCAGGATTTACAAAGTTTGATAATTTTGGATAATTATACAATTAAAACAGAATTAACTAAAAACATAAGAGTAATGTAGAAACTTAAATAATGACTATCCTCAGTGTTGACTTACATTCTTTGCATTATAATATATACCCATGATCTTTGCGGTGTCTGACGTCACTGTTTTTTATAGAGATTAAATTGTTTAAATACTTAATCAATAGGTCTACTATTCAAAGTGTTAATTTAAATTAACACATGAAAGGTTAGGTTAAAATAGGTTGAGTAGGTATAAACTATAATAATAATAATAATAATAATAATATAATGTAAATTGTCAAAGATTTGAAAGCTACGTTTGTTTCGTAATAATTATAATTAACATTAATTTGGGTTTTTATAGTTGTGATTTCATCCGACGGCTAAGACAGTTGTTAGTGATCTGATTCCAGTTTAGTTTTGGTCCATTCTTGAGTGAGTATACTTAATGGGATTTCATTAGTAGATGTTCATGATTTTTTAGCAGCACATATTATAATCTGTTCTGGGTAACACATATGTACTAATTGTGGTAATGAGTTAGGGCTGAGGAAGGTTGGATTTAGAGAAAGTTTAGAGGATGCTGTCCAAGTTTATTGACAAAAGGAATAAATCTATTGTAAGACAAAACACCTAATAATAAATAATAATAATAGTAATAGTAACATGCATTTGCATGGAGGGATAGTGGAAAATTATTTTTGGAAGAAAAAAACTCAATACACCCGATCTGGATTTGAGCCCTAATCTCCTTATCATCAGCAGTATAGTCTAACACGAGAGTGACGCCTTAAACCATGAAGCCACCAAAGCGGGTTTCATGATTCATCCAAACAAGATAAAAATATAATTGTCTCATTTGTAAGAGTAGAATACACCATGAAAAAAAGTGAAATGTGGTCAATGTAAACATTAGGTGCCTACTAAGTGTCTGTAAAAACTAGGCCTATAATTCGCCGGGATAGGTATATTTTTAGTTACGCCACATGTCTCAAAAACATGGCCGACAGATACCCTATTTCTTAAGTGTGCTAATTTATTATGCTTTAAAACTTTAGATTTTTGTAGTAGGTAATTGATTTGCCATAAAAATAGCCATCATATTGATACTTTGGTAATAAAAAAATATTCTATAAGTTTACACCTTTGATTATGGGTAAGCTTACCATCCAACTTTTACCATACCAAACTTGTTCATATTATTAATGGTTGGTCAATTTTTAAAATAAAAATAAAATGTTTTTTGACAATTTGAGTTTTAAAAAAATGTGTTAAATGTTGGGGAACTTTTAAACAAAATTAAAATCTACCCTAACTTATATGTAAAAAAAAAGACAACAAATCTAAGTTCAAACAGATACACTCATTGATGAGTAAAAGTTTTAATACCTAATAAAATGTTTGAGACCTTAAAACTACAAATGGGGGGGAAAAAAAAAAGAAAAAAAAAACATTAACTGCAATGCCATTCATAAGTGTATGGAAAAAAAAGTAAGTTCAAAGAAGTGCCGAAGAAGCAAGAAATTTGACATGTTCAAATGTGCACCCCTCTTCAATGTATTGAATTATTATTATTATTATTAGCACCGCGTCTTACTACCCATTCGGGTTATACGCACTTACGCTAATGTGTAATGGTAAGGTGATTGTGAGATGAAAGGGAAGGACCTACAGTTTAACGTGGAATCCGAACCACGGTGGAGGCCTGGCATTCCCCACATTCACAAGATGTCTTGTCAGAGGTGAAGGAAGGGTTTGGTAATCAGATAAATCTTTGCCGGGACCGAGGATTGAACCCCGGCCGCCAGCATAGAAGTCTGACACCTTACCCCTAGACCACCAGGTCACCCAATGTATTGAAGGACTACAGTTTTAAAGGTGAGCTTCGAGTTTCTTGTTTAACCATTTTTGACTAACAAACTTTTTTTTATCCAAAAATAAATGTCATTGGGGATCTTAATAAACTTCACTACAGTAAGATTAGTAAGATTAAATATTATGGTGTCAATAACATTTATGCTTTCTTTTAAAAAAAAGTAAAAAATTAATGCCTATAATTTTTACCTACTAAGCATTATTATAGTAAGTATTAGATATAAAAAAGTCCATCATCTATATATTGCTAAGTGTTCCATATACATTATGTAATTCATAAGTTAAAAAATATAATCTCGGCTAGCCTATTTTACAGAGTAGGCTTAATGTAAGACGCAAAAGTCTACATACAGCAACGATGTCTTGAACATTTTGCTTTTTCCGTAGCAAACTCAAATCTTGCATATGATATATAATTTTTTAATTCTCTTTACCCAACACAGATTGTAGTTCTTTTAGTGAATCGACATTAATTAAAATCCGACATAGGTATAGATTTATTCATCCTTCTTATATACACTCAATTAGTAGTTTTACACAACAACTTCATGAAATAGGCCTAGTTACAGAATTGTTAACTTAAAAAAAAAACCTAATACACAAAAAAAATCTATTATATTATTCAATCATAATAATTGGATACAAATATTTTGTGATAAACTTATAGTAAAACTAATTAATCATCCAGTCTTAATTTAGCCTTCCAAGTATATTAAAATTCAATTAAGATAGAATTTTAGACAAACAAGTTAATGCATTATTTAGAGACTAGTTATTTCCATGCAAAGTTGTATTGTGTGTTGTTTTGGCAAGGAGTAACCAAGAGGCTATGAATCTGATGAGTTATCAATTGATAAAAATAATCTTTATGTGTAATATACATCTTTATTTTTTAATTAACCAACCGTATCCAAGCCTATGAAAATTAAACTACCTATAGTAAAAATTTGCAGGATTAATAGCTTTAAAAGATCTTAGTTATTTCCTTGCAAAGTTGTCATGTGTATATTCTGAGAGAAACATTTTAATTAATGGTAGGCTTATGATCATTATTTAACCAACCAATCAAAATATTTTAATTGCTGACTTTTTTTTAGTCTTATGTACGACTAGTTAATAATGGCATAAGCCATGTTTTTTTTTAGTTTATAAAAAAAAGTTGAAATTGTTTGTTATATAGAAAAGAGTATGTTTCAAGAAAGTAATTTAAATAGTTTCCTGTAAAAAAAAAGTTCTAAGTTTAAAACTTTTTCGACAATTATAAATATATTTTAAAGGCCACCTCCATGAGATATAAAGGCGAGTGTATTTATCAGTGCAACCTAAAACGCCCCGAAAGCGTTTTAAAATATGTTGCTGGTCGCCAAGTGTGACCACCCTCATAAAAATCAATGTAATACACTACTGCGACCTAGTCGTGGCGTCCTGGTCACGACGACCATGTCGCAAGCATGGCCGTAGCCTAATTCAAAACAAACAAGGCAACCAACTTAGAGGAAATAGAACAAAGTTCAAAATAATTAGGGTAAGCGCATATATACAATTTTTGTCACGACTACCAACTTACCAACTTTTAGAATGTTTTCTAAAATGATTGACGACTAAACAGTTTAGTCCTGACATTTGTGTTTCACGATTTCACCACGATTAAACAGTTAAATCTTGGACCCATGCATACCAACGATAGTCGAGGCTCAAATATTTTTAAACACTAAAATTTGGAAAGTGGCAGGCCTCATAGCATATTTTGGGGGTCAAAAAGTAGGAAAAGTATGACTGCCAATTTGATAAAAAGTAGGACATGTGCCAAAATAAAATGTATTATTATTATTATTATCACCTCGTCTTACTACCCGTTCGGGTTATACGCACTTACGCTAATGTGTAATGGTAGGGTGATTGTGAGATGAAATGGGGGACCTACAGTTTAACGTGGAATCCGAACCACAGTGGAGGTCTGGCATTACACACATTCACAAGTTGTGATTAATAAATTAATACACGTCTTGTCAGAAGTGAAGGAAGGGTTTGGCAATCAGATAAATCTGTGTCGGGACAGAGGATTGAACCCCGAACGCCCATCACAGAAGTCAGACACCTTACCCTTAGACAGGCAGGTCACCAATAAACTATTAAAAACAATGTTTTTATGTTATTGCACCTGTAGTAAAAATAGGAAAAAGTATTTTACAAAATAAGGAGGAATGCTCAGCCAACATCAACCCCTTGCAATCCACCTTTTACCCCCCCCCCCCCCCCATTACACCCCTGAGCCAATTTAATTTATTCTCTCTTTAGTACAGTAATTATTTTACTTTGTCATTTCATTACAAATCCAAATTTGGAAATAATGATAGTGAAACAAAATAGTAATAATAATGATAATTATTACAATAGTGATGTTCATTTTCATCAAAAGCTGACATAGATTAAAATAAACTGTCTTCAATCTAAAAATAAAATATATTTTAAAAATAATTTCTGAAACATCATATTGAAAAATATATTTTTTTACCCCCGTGTCTTGCTAACTAACCGTTTGGGTTATTGAAAAAATAAAAAAAAAAATGAATCACTCATTCAGTTGTTTTTGGGTTTCTTTGATTCATATAGACTTGCACAAAAGTTGTCCAACATTGTGGTCTTCCTCTTTTGAATTTGCTTTTGTTTGTTTCTTATTTTCTCAAAAGCAAAGTCACTTTCTTCCAAAGTTTTGCCCGGAGCTTCTAGCGTAGTTTGAGTTATTTGCAAACATTTCTGATCATTGATTTTCATTGCATTATTAATACTTTCATTCGCTTCTACCACTATGACTTGTAAAATTGATTCTTATTTCTTACTTACTTTCTTACTTCTTATTTAGCTTCTGATTTTTGATTTTGTAACAGGTTCTCTTTTTGCATTGCCTCTTTAGTTTCCTGCGATTTCTTTTCCAAAACTTTCCTATGTGCTTTATACCCTTCACTTTGTTTTTATTTTCTCTTTATCTTCTTGCTCTTGTTTCTTCCAATCAGCCTCAATTCTCTCTCTTCTTCAAGTCCAGCCAAGTACAACTTATGGGCCCCACGTCCTTTCTTGATGAAATTATTTGTGAATGATACTGTGTTACACTGATAGTTGTAATATTTAAGACCATCTTTGGTTGACTGCATGCCTCTGATGGATGACTCAAAGAGACAGGTCCTGTTGTCAGTAAGATAGTTTGACGTTTGTGAGAACCCTCGCTCAACATCAGCATTTTCATGGGTAACACAAGAATAGATTTAACAAGCCTTTTAATTTAGCCTATTCTAGTTGGAAATAGTTCATTATAACACAATCTCCAAAAACAATTTTATAACCATTGAATTTCAAAACACTGTACAAGCTTTCGAGCATACAATTCAAATTTATTCAAACTGTGTGAAACATTATGATGCAAAATTTTGTTTTGCTAACTTACAATCAAAAAGG
The DNA here is from genome assembly GCA_039000515.1 of Timema cristinae. Taxonomy (NCBI): domain Eukaryota; kingdom Metazoa; phylum Arthropoda; class Insecta; order Phasmatodea; family Timematidae; genus Timema; species Timema cristinae. Next base: position 37,167,897 of record JBCFYV010000935.1, on the reverse strand, counting down.
AAGATCCACACTTCAACCTCTAAAAACCAAACAGTTTCTTTCTTTTGGAGGTCAAAAAGTAGGAAAAGTAGGACAAAATGAGTCCTGAAAACGATTTCAAGAAAATAAGTTCAACATGGTTGTGGAAAATATTGCCTAGTGATGAAGATGGGAAAATAATGCCTTTCTATGAAGTAACCAATGAAGCTTTTGGATTGATAGATAATATTTTGCAGCCCTTTGCGGGGAAAAACTAATCGTACAGCAAACAAAATATTTAATTACAGGCATACAAGAACCAGCCACATGGTGGGATGCACATTTGGTATATTGGTCTACAAATGGTGTATATTCCATAGGCCACTTGATGTTAATGTAAACTTTTGTGTATCTATTATAAAACATTTTATATTTTACATAATTATATACGCACAAAGGACGAAATTAAATTTTCAGTTACACTTTATGAGTGTCCACTCAAAAATGTTACATGTGAAAATGATTTATGGATACTGTATATGTATGATATACAATTATTTATTTATATTGGGCTTGAAAAATTTCCATGCACATACAAATAATAATAATAATAAGAGATTTAACTTCAATTTGACCTTTACTTTCTGAATTTAGTTCTACCCAACCAAAAACAACTTCGGCACCAACTTTCCTCACATTTTTTTTTTTCTTTACGTTAATGTTGGAATACTCCTTCATAATTTTTAAATAGAGAGCAGTTCGCTTCTCTTATTACTTCAATGAAGTTTTCAGTTTCATCTGTAATTACTCCTTTCATTGCACAGGAAATTGGTTGGGACCTTTCCGTGTGACTATCAGACATTAACTGAACAGTGGACCCATGACTGTTTAATCGCAAGTATGCGCATGCCAATACAAGCCCATGGATATAGTGCTGTCTAACAATAAATGTTCGACTGCTTAATCATAAAACCTTATTAATAATATTTAGCACCGCGTCTTACTACCTGTTCGGGTTATACGCTTTAAGTACTAATTACACTAATGGATTAGGAATTGGGAAGGTTTAATTAGAGGAAGTGAGCCCACATTTGCGTGGAGATAGAGTGGAAAACCATTTAGGAAGAACCACCCCCAGTTCACCCAACCGAGATTCGAACCTCGATCTCCCTGTCCTCAGCAGTCGGGCTAAACACGACAAGCGCGTTAGCCAACTACGCCACAGAGGCGGGTATAAAACCTTATTAACCAACTTTTGAATTTCTGTTGTGTTACAATCCTATTGCTAGTATGCGCACTCCCATATGATTCCGTAATATTTTGAAGAACGACTAAATAGTCAAATAATTAAAAATTGTATGCATGTGCTTACCCTTAGTTCCTTGGTACAGGTACTGTAATAATAGTTTAGAAGTTATATAACTTTTCTCTTGAAATTCTCCAGAGGTACTAAATATGTTCCAGAACATTATGAGCTTTATGGCTGCTGTTCCAATGATTATGTAGAGGGCCTACAGTATTTCTTAGAGATGTTGAACAACATAGGTTAAATCATTTTCAAACTATTGCCTACTAGAAAATGTATGTAGTGGCCATTTCTTGTTTATTAAAAATAATTGTGAAGCTGTCACAATTTGGTGGAATTGAATACAATTTGTATTTAAGACCCAAGAAAATTAATTAATCATTATATATAATCTTTTCAAGGCCAGAATAACAAAAATTAAACGTATTTCTGAAAAAAGTACAAGATACAGTGTTGCCTTTGATGTTTGATTAATGATCATGCCAGGTATGCTTTCCTAGATTTCTATAGGGGCTATGCCAACGTTCTTCCATGAGAAATCAATATCGTTGAAATTTTATCTGCCGGACGACATCTTTCAAGAAATACAAAATAATCATAAATATACTTATTTTATTAAAGAAACAGCAGTAGTAATGCTATGTGAAGACTGTCTCAGCCAAGGTGTGTTTTAACCCGACAGGATATATATATTATCTTCAAATTATAAAATTAAACACTCCATCAAGTAACATTTACATACTTACGTATTAATGATGTAAGAATTCATGGAAGTAAGTATGTTCTTAGATCTCAAACTTAAACAAGCGATTGCCCATTACTTTCAACCGGGCAAAACTACTTTATAAAACAGAATCAATTGCTATCGTCCATTTTCATTCACTTTACAACTCACAGCCTTCTACTTTGTAGTAACCTACCTTTTCCATTCTCACAAAATGGTTTCCATCGGTTTTCAACCATTCTTTACAAAAAAAGGACAAATTAAGAAATTACATTGTATTAAAGTAGAATGCTTTCAATTATTAGTGTGCTAAATAATTTTCCTTTTGATTGATCTATTATCTTAATAAATCTCTTTAATCTTCGAGAACGCAAAATGTAAATTTTATTGCTGGTAAAAATAATTGAGATAAAAAGATCGTCTATTTTAGTAACTTTTAAAGATAGATAGTATATTTCATAATTGCTAATTACATTAATACAAATAATTTTTACCTCCAGAAATATTTAGGCTATTATTAGAAAATTTGTGTGTGTATATCTAGGAAAATACAATAAAAAATATCATGTCACCATTTTTTATGTATAGGTTTTGTGTTTAGGAGTAAAGCGCGAAACTTACTATGTTTCATAATGTTTTAGTGAAGAGAATAATATGACCCTAATCATTCATTTGATACAGCACAGTTGATGCATGCAAAAATTATAATTAACTTAAAACAAAACATGAGACTTATCAAATTAATATCGAAATAGTTTTCGTATCTGCTCAGAGATGGCAGTAGAGTCTCGAAAGTATCATTGTTGTACTGCATATAAAATGCTAGATAATAGCTCTTTCAGTTATGGAAAGGCTATCTACTGATTTGCCTAAGATTGCACATGGTATTGCTGTAATGTCGAAGCAAAGGAAGTGTTTTAACATCCGAACCATTTTTAATGCGTGTGGGATAAATTTACAACAAAAACTCCTAGGAAGTAAATTTTTAGACTTAACACAAATAAATTAATGGCATTTTTGGAATCAGCACGTATCATTTTCTTTATAATCGGCCAACTATGTCCAGGAGATATGCTTTGTTGTTGTTGTTGGCTAGTGTTATTTACTTATGTATACTATTTGCAGTATTTTTTGACATACGTTATTTGGTTATTTTAAAATAAGGCTTGAAATAAGTGTATATAATATGTACGTATATATAGGATATATATATATATATATATATATATATTATATATATATATGTGTGTGTGTGTAGGTTATAAAACAAAAACTGAAGAATCGCCATATACTGGTGCTAGCTTAGAAGTAATATACTATAGTAAGCAATACAACCAGTTCAATTCAAAGAAGAAAACAATTCTATTTCAAAAGGAAATATTTAATATATCGTCAATACTTTATTATATTAAAGATTGTTATCATATTTTAAGAAAGTTAAAAACAGTACAATACCCTAATTTTATGTATTGTCAGTTTTAAAAATCAGTTTGAATAAATTTGATAAAATTAAATATGAGACCAATCTCATCTCATCTGTTCATTTTCACAAGTATCCGTTCTTATGCCGATATCACGAGCAACTTTTTAACTTAACGTAGCGTTCACTATAGTTCACTTATCGTAAAGAAACCAGTGGGCTATCACGATTCACATAACAGCTTGAGCCAACATTAGTAATCGAGAGCATAGATGTTGATCTATGATATGCATTATTTGTTAACAGTGTTATCTGTAAATACATATTATGTATTCTTTACTTTTGATATATTTAATTACATTGCAATAAAATATTTATCATTCAAACTAATTGCATGGTCTACTTTTCTTATTTTAGTGTTATGTTAAACTCGTCGTCAATCCTGATTTAAAAGTAAACTATAGCTTGCATACACTATAAACAAATGAAGCAGTGATACTTGCAAAACAGATGAAGTACTAAATAGCAGTGAAAGCGTGATTGTCTGGCTAGATCACATAATACCCTTCACTTATAGTTCACGTAAAGCCAGCTCCATACGTTGGTTGGGTCCCAGCGTTAGCCCCAATTCCACTCATCCAACGTGTGGATCGAGAAAATAGCATTGGCCCCAACGTTGGCGCGAGCGTTGGTAGTTGGCTGGCGTGTGTCGGTTTTATCAAAGGAATCTGCGCCAACGTTCGTGCCAGCCATCCACACGTATGCGCTTTGCTCAGTCTTGTTGCGACACGCATCGAGTGCGTACGTTAATCTCCGTCATATGTAATAGAGTTCTGTGACGTTAATACTTAATACGTGCACGCGTTAAGATGTCCTCCCCATCCATGTGGATAAATGAAAAAGTTGTAGAATTTATTGAACTTTACCAGGCACATCGAGTTATATGGAACGCAATTCGGAAAGATCATAAAAATAAAAATTTAGTAGCTGATGCGTGGATAACCATTCAAAGGAATATGGGAATGATTTTCTCGATTGATGAATTAAAAAAAAAAAGGAGAATCGTTTATGAGTACATATCGCTTGTATAGAAAGAAAATTAATGATTCTACTTGCGCTGGATCATCAGCAGACGATGTTTTTAAACCGAATTGTTTCACATATGAGTGGAAGGACAGTTTTCTTGCTCCGATTTATGATAAAACGGATACGATTACAATTAACACATAGGTAAGTGAAACATTTTTAAACACAATATTACTTTTATTTATTTAATAGCATTTTGATACACAAAAAAAACTAAGATATTAATAAAATAATATGATGATTGATTGATGATAAAATGAATGTTGTTCTGTAGTCATTGTGGAAAATTAAATAGGTACCTACCTAATCATAATACCAGTTTTTTTTATGATAGGTATTAACTCAAATTAATGTGAATAAAAATATGCTGCAAATTCATTTCGTATTTCTCTAGCATTTTCTGTTGTCCTTATTGGTATTTGATCTAGTGATCTTAAAGGTTGCCTTTCTGAGACATTCTCTACGTCACCCTCTGGCATGTACATTCGCCGAGAGTGCAGGCTTTTTATTTAATGTGAGTGTTATAATAGATGCTTTATTGGGTTGTAGAAGCATATTGGTTTTTAACACTCTAAACACAGATGTCATTTTTCCAAATGCACATTCAATCACAACACGAGCACGTGAAAGTCGTTGGTTTAAAATTATATTTTGTGAGCCAGCTGCCGGTGTACCAGGAAAAGGTTTCAAAATTATTTTAGACCATGCAAAAGCTCCCCGTCTGCTACAAACACATAGGGCATAGGAATATGTCGATCAGGTAAAGGAGTGTCTTCCGGAAAAATCGAATCAGGCCCATATATTTTCTCATAAAGTATGCTATCATTAAAAACTCCACCATCACTCATACGTCCATATGTTCCTAGATCAGCAAACAAAAAGTTATAGTCACTATCAGCTACCACTATTAATTTTATACTGAAACTGTGTTTGTAATTATGAAACTCTGATCCATTATTAATAGGTGACTGCATATTGATTTGTTTGCCATCCATTGCACCCAAGCAATGTGGGAATCGCCACTTTGTTTCAAAACCTCTAGCAACTGCAATCAAATCATGTTCAGATTGAGGTATCTGAAACAAAAAAAATATATATTTATATTAGTTTTACATTTTCGGTAGTTTCGCACCAATTAACTGTATAATTCCAATATGTAAATTAACTATTGGTGCTTTAATTTTAGGCTATGATGTTTCCTGACGAGGATAGCATACAAGACAACAGTAATTTGTCAACTATTAGTCCTTCATCAACTTCTACAACGGCCAAGAAACGGCGAGATTAAGTTATCTCGGAAGTACGAACACAAATGAACACATCTTTAAACGTTCTTAAAAATATATCGAAACGATCACCAACTGAAGTGGACGAGGTGGATTTATTTTGCCAACTACTGGCCAAATTTTTTTTAAAAATTTGATGAGCAACAAAGAGAGAATATAATGCACGATATAGATGAACTTATTTACCAGAAGCTAAATGTTTCTCTATCAAATATTAGTATCCCTTCTAGCACGAGCATATACGCGATGTCTACCCCAAATTCCGTGCGTTATGCACCTACATATGCCCCTTCAACTCAGATTTTGCCAAGCCTGTATATCAAACTACTGATTATTATAGTAATTATACATATGTACAATCACATTGTAGTAGTCAAACGGAATATGTGACAAGTCCATCAACCACAACTCAGAATGTGGCCATTCTGTCAAATGATATTGTTTCACAGGCATTTTTACTCTCAGAGGCACAAACAAATAAATAAATGCACTATATCACCTGACACCTAATAATTAGGTTTACAATAAAAATGTTTTTGACTATTTTTGAGGGTTTTATTTTACAACCAACTATTGCCCACAGCTTTGTTCACGCGGACCTGATAAATTTAGCCTACGTCCTTATCAGGAATCAAGTTATTTCCACATCTATATCTAGTATATACGTTACGGTTAATTTGATAAATTGAGAATTATTAATAATAACTGGTTATCATTAATAATGGTGTGGTTATTAATAATAACCGGTTATCATTAAAAATTGTGTGGTTATTACTAATACTAACCGGTTATTATTAATACAAACCGCATTTATCACTTTGGCCGTAACATATACATACATAAAATACTTAAACTTACCTTAACAAAAGAATACAATGCCCACACAGCGCTTTACATACTTCCGGCACGATCAATGATATAACTTGAGAAATTTTAAATAGGTAATGAAGACTTTTGAATGAATCTCCAGTCGCTAGAAATCTAAGTGTCACAGCGAGGCGTACTTTGGCCGGTATTGAATCTCTGAATACAGTTTTTTTTTCATTCTTTCCAATCAGCAGTAGAAGGTATTCAAAATCTATTGAAGACATACGACAAAAGTTATCAAACTCTCCTGAAGGCTCTTGAATCAAATTATTTAATAATCGGTTTCCATCGTATCTGAAAAAGAAAATTTTATAGTTTATTTACAGATAATTAGCACATAAAGAATATTATTTGAGTGCCTTGTAAACCGCTGTAGACTAAATTATTTATTCTCAAAATTATTAAAATGAAATGTCTATAGGTACTCACTGTTTCCGTGTTTTATGATGTGTCGTCACCCACAATCTTCTTCTGCGTGGCTGTTTCTTTTTTTTTTCAAGCAAGAAAATAATAATTAATAATAATTAATAATAATTAATAATATTATGCACTCAATAACGTAAAAGAGTCTACAGCAATTTCTATATCATACATCTTTACATTGGCTCTGACTGCACTAAACTAAATAGAATTGCCAACGTGTGGACGTCGAGCAAATTAACCAGCCAACACTGGAACCAGTGTTGGGAGTAACGTGTGGAGCCGGAATAACATGAAAGACAATTCTTACTTCAAGTGAACGTAAGTTAACCACATCGTGATGGCTTCCATTTAAAAACACGAGGATAACCTTTACGTTAAGTGAAAGTTAAGTTAACATTGAGTTGATCGCGATTCCGGCATTAAGGACAGAGTAAAGTTAAATAAATACAATACCAATATACTATTATGTAATTATTTATGGAAGTATAAATAATATTTTTTTTAGAGAAACATGAAAAGCTAGTAGACATAATTATGTAAATGTGGTATCTACACAGGGAGGCTTTGAACCTTCTACTTAAGCACTGTTGCTTGCAAAAGTAATACAATATTTAAAAAGGAGATGCAACAGGGCTACTTAAAAATTTAAGAAGGGGTTAAATGTAGTAACTGTGTAAAGGGACTAAATTAATTATTGAGGCAAGATAAAAGGCGATTATGTATAGCAATAGTCAAATTAAAGATACCATGTACAATCGGCTATGGCTAATATCAATGTGCTGTAACAGAATTTACAGTCATAATAAAAGAAAGTGTATTAAGGAGGTAAGGATGGATCAGAATCAGTGACAACAATGGTTTGTACCTTTGAGTCTTCGATAAATCAGAACAGGACGAAATCGTTATACATATAATTTAAGAGCATATTAATTGAAAATAAAACCAGATATAGTTATTTAAAAGCTCAAAGGCGATATCAGGTAAAATAACCGATTCAGAAGGCAAAGGACTAATAATAGTACATTCTGAGGGTGTTGGTGTCTGGAATAGCTAAGATGAACTCTCATGGTGTAGCAAATAAGATCCTAAATGTACTCTCACAACAAATCTTGTTTAAAGATCTACAACTACAAGAAAGATAGAAATAAAATTGGAAAGGGGCGTCGATATAACCGATTTTGAATTCAAAAGAAGATAAGAATAGGGCAAGAGGATGTATACTGATAATAAAGGTGGTATTAATGGTATTATGGAATAGATTATGCCCGAGAGGGTGACGCTATGTTTAAATAGTTTAAAAATATGCCTTTATTATGATGTACAAAGAAGGGGTACAAATAATAACAAAGGTGATTGGAGTCGATACAATATTGAAGTGTGTAAATTATTATTTGAATAACAGGGCTCAAATGTTTAAGGTAGTTTGGAGGATTATTCCGGTATGGTCTCGTTCACACTGGACGGGATTGTATTATAGCCCTTTCTATTTGTTACATTGCATTGTTAAACATGAAAATAGAAGAGGATACAATTCATCGAATGGTGCCTTAAGGGAATCTTAGGACTTAAGGTTGGGTGGGCATGAATGGAATGATAATCAACGTTTCAAAAATTAATTATATTATATGTTCAACTAGACATAGTGAAAATGTTCATTGTTGGTATGGAATGAATGGTATGAATAACTTGAGATTATGGAATTAGTTTGGAGTTATACTAAACATAAAGATTAATTGGGTAAAGAAGTTTAAGAGAATTATAAACAGTTCATAGGCGCATTAAAATCTAGTAAAGTGAAACTTTTTCAAATCTAGAGAAATAAATTTTTGACAGTAATCAGACTGGCCATTGGTATAGTAGTTCGGCCTAAGACCGCCCGTATAGTAGAAGTGAAAGAGTCAAGCAAATATATAAGAAAGGATGGATTTCTAAACGTGGATGTGGAATACAGTAAACTCTCGATTCTACGACCTTTCACGGTTCCCTGGAAAAGGTTCGTTATTTCGAAGGGGTCGTTATTGGAATTTTAACAGATTTTATTCCACCCCTGACCTTCATACGAAAAAATTGCATTTTTTAGACAACAGATAGCGTGGGTCATCAAAAATCGTTCACAAACTCCAACCAAAAACGTAACCAAATCAAAATAACAATGTTAAACAATAGCATGGGTCGTCAAAAATTGTTCACTAAATCAAACCAAAATAGTAACCAAATCGAGAATAGAAATAACAATGGCAAAAGCAAGCCTGGCGCGTGATGTAGCGGCAGTCGCGCGCGGGGAAACATTGTCTTGCTTGTGGGAGGGGGTGGACAGAGTCAAGTGCTATTGGCTGGCATTGATGAGGTGGTGTCTATTTTTATACCTGACCCACCCCAGTTACTAGTAATACAGCGCACATAAAGATAATTGCAACGCAGCGACCTAAATAAATGCAACAAACACATTTTACAGCTGATTTCCTTAAACTTTTCAACCTTTTTTCCCACATTTTTCACGGTTCCTCAAAAAAGGGTCGTTACTTCGAGAGGGACGCGATTCCCGGAGTCTTAGAATCAAGAGTTGACTGTAGTTCAAAAGTTAGACCTCTAACCAATGGCAATATTTTTACTGAATGAAAAAAAAAATGAAAAAAAAAAATAGTACTTTCTACTATTTAATTCCGACAAGTTTATTAATAGACATGCAAACCCCAATCATCTGATAAACCACCGTTAATTGTTGTACTCGTGAGAAGAAACAAAAAATCAGTCAAAATCTTCCTTTATTTATGTGGTAAAGTGGATCACTGTGCCAACTCAAATTACTAAAATACCGCTAGATTTGATCAAAATGATCAAATTCCCGTAAGTTTGATTTCCAGAATCTTCAAAAAAAACTTTTAAAAAATATTGCTTTGAGGGCCAATAATGGAGAAAGTATAATATTAATATATTGTAGTTTAGTCAGTATCTGTTCCTAGATCTTGGACACAAAATCTTTAATAATACTGTGTATCCTAGTTACAAGTACAGTAAAAACAAGATAGATAATATTCAATCCTTTTCGAATTGTTTCAAAATGTCTGTGAAACAAGTAAAATTAGATTATAATTTATAAAATGCTGTGAGAGTTTACACCTTCATTTATCGCGAAAGGACCCGCCTCGGTGGCGTAGTTGGCTAACACGCTAGTCGTGTTGAGCTAGACTTCTGAGTACGGGGAGATCGAGGTTCGAATCTCGGTCGGGTGAACTGGGGGTGGTCTTTCCTAAATGGTTTTCCACTCTCCCTCCACGCAAATGCGGGTTCACTTCCTATAATTCAACCTTCCTTGACTCTGGAAATGAAACTTTTTGCCAGAGTAATGATTTCGACTAAATGCAATTATCTTATTTAGAATTTATTGTTTTAGCGTTCACCGACCAACCTCATTGAAGGAATTGACTATAAATGTATATATTATATATATTTAAGGATTTCAAATTGTTTTATTAAATATTGGTATGTTTAATAAGTTCGTTTAACTCTGACTTTAAACATATTTATTTTATTTTCGTTTGTTATAAGTTATAACGTATACCCAAACCAAATAAAATCATGCGTTTTCGCTCTGAATAATATTGACATTGATCATATTATATAGAATGTAATTTTAAATTTGTATTTTAAGAAAAGTCTACTAAGCAGAGCTATATGAATCTTAAATTTTACCAAAATTATGTATGTATATATATATTATATATATATATTTCATTCTCCAATTCACCTTCATTGTGTTATACATTTATATCTTAGCTTCATTTTTAACTATCATCTTTCGTATTTTGTATTGTTATCTTTCAAAGAGTCACTACCTATTTATCTGTCTCACCTGCAAGCTGTTCCCGGGAATGCGGACCTCGGAAGCCGGTATTGTTGTACGAAAGGTGAGTCCATTGTTGACTAGGTACAGTAAAGGTATATTTTTTCCTCCAACATGACCCAGAGGTTCTGATAGAGTCTCGTGTTCGATTGTATGTATTATTATTATTATTATTATTATTATTATTGTTATTTTAAGTTTTACCCTGAGATAGTAAGTTTCCTTGTTGTTAAATGTAAATGTTGGTTTTGAACCCTAAGTATTGTATTCATTTTAAATCTGAGCTAGCCCACCATTCTTTTATCATCTATTTTATATACTATTTATTTAATGACGTCACTGGACTTAAAGTTAATAAATAATATAGATGCCTTTTTTTAAATATATATTTACCCTTCTTTCCTATAAAATACATTACACTCATTATTATTATAAACATAGTAAAGTTTATTTTATTTTATTTAAAAGATATAGTCCAGCAAGTACTTAACTCTAAATGATACAAAATATATTATTTTGACACAAGACCTAAATTTATATAGATATACTTCAATTGTAATATTAAAACTAACATTATTTTTTTAATTAAAAATCTTGATCTCGGCATTATAATCGTATATTTATCTTTTATTTAATCGAAACGATAAAATAGAGTGTATTATTATCGTAGCACGTATCGGTGGTCACGAAGAATAGACGTTAAGTTCGTTTAGCTTGGTTTGATGGGTCGTTTCGAGCTAGTAGCCCGGACAGGTGTATTGAGAGTGTTTTTGCATAAATTGTCTCCTATCTGTTGCCATCCTTACAATAGCTTACATTATACACAAGTTGTACGAATTACGAAACTAACAAAGATTAAAACAGCCAATATAATACTCTACAACCAGTTATATATCCATTAATGTTATGTAAAGGGTAAAGACACGAAATTACCAACATCTTCGTCTAGACCAGGGGTCAGCAAGCCAGTGGGCCACATGAGGCCCACACGTATACTTTTGGCAGCCCATAAATGGTTGACCATACTTACATAGCAGATGGCTCGTATTATTGTTACGACGTGTTTTTATACATTTGTAAAATTGTATGAATAAAATAATAATAATTAGGAATGTGCGTAGCATCGAAATCTATAATATTTTCGAATACTTAATGGCTGCGTATTTGATTCGAAACTTTGAATAACAAGCTCGAGTAATATAATTATAAGTCTTTATATTCAAATGTGTTGTACTGCTAATGCGGCAGGACAGTTGGTGTGAGCAAGCAGGTAGTTGGGTAATCTTTTGTGATTCAGAGTTACTTACCCTTGCGTTTTGCTGTTCTATTAAAATTTTGTTGCTGTTCAGAATGGCTGTTTGTGTGTGTAGGACTTCTGGTAAGGCTAGCATAATCACTTTTTCCAGCTTATTTTTCTTCAACCAGTATCCGACTCCTTTTTTACCTTATCGGGAGATTCAGCGGCCACACACCTAGGGTGACGATCAGGGCATCTGTCACCACACTCCAATAGGCCCCCGACAACCTCGTAAGAAATTTTCATCTGAATCCCCGGAGGGCTATAGCCAGTACTACGTTGTTCAGTCTGTGGGCCAATATACAAGCTCCATAGACGACAGTGGAGAGTAATATTGTTTGGGGGTACATCTTGATTATCCACATAGGTAAGTAGAATCTCCACTGACCTATGCTTATAAACTTGTTCATACCATTTTTGGCTTTGCCCACCACCTCCTCCATATGAGCCGTGAAGTTCCTCTTATTATTATTAGCACCGCGTCTTACTACCCGTTCGGGTTATACGCACTTACGCTAATGTGCAATGGTAGGGTGATTGTGAGATGAAATGAAGGACCTACAGTTTATCGTGGAATCCGAACCACGGTGGAGGCTAGGCATTCCCCACATGAAGTTCCTTTTCTCGTCCAGTGTGACTCCCAGGTATCTGACAGATGGCTTCTCCTGATTACCTTGCCGTCGATTTTAATGCTAGGATTCCGAATTAGCTTTCCCCCAAACAACAAGAGCGTCATCTTCAGTGGTGCCATCTTCAGTCTGACACTTTTACACCAGGTGTCTATCTAAACCCTCTAGCACCTGGTTGCTCTTTTCTTCTATGTTCATCCTAGAGCCACTTTCCACAATTATCAGAAGGTCGTCTGCGAATGCGACTACTCCATGTGTCTCAGGGAATGTTTCTAGCAGCGATAATCCGGGTTCTAATCCGATGTCCCAGAAGACTAGGGCAGTGGACACGCACAACATCCAGTACCCGATATTAATTCATCACTGTGAAAAGGTAAACCAACATTTCGCCAATGATACATTTTTCAGCCATGCCAGGAATCGAACCCGGACCCTTAGTTCACTAGAGAGACACACTATCGACTAAGCTAAGGTGTCGGATCAACATATTTTATGTACTAGCTATACTAATGTGTGAGACCTATTACTTTTTTTTTTGTTTCGAGTATTGAAAAAATTATCGAGTAGAATGTTGACCCTATTTGAATCTGGAGTGTAAATGAAAATCTTGAATTTAGAATAAGGTCCAAATATACATAATATTTTGTTTAAGACGAGTATTAATTGGGTATTCCTAGATTATGTTTTGATTATGTGATATAGTGATAAACAGGGCTTGGATTTTGATGACTTTTTTCCCCCATCACATACAAAGCTCCACATAAACTCTGTTCATGATCTCCTTATAATAGAGAAGATGCGGGTATTATGGAATAGTCGGGAAATACGGAATACCATCGTTTCTCCTCTGTTAAGCAACACAATCGATCGTTAACTATTTAAACTATTACAGAAAACAATGTTGAACCACTAGTGACTCCTTCACTTCGACAAATCAACTGATTGTTTTGCGAAAGAAATCTTAAAAATGTATTCCTGTTGCTAGGTATCTTAAGGTCAACCCTAAGCTCTCTTCGACAGAAATACAATTTATCATATTCGTAATATTTCTCTCTAAAAAGGGACTCATCTTGTCTGCTAAAATATTGAAAGTTTCCGAACTCATCCTAAAGTAATTCTGGAAATCACTGGCACGGGTAATTTGTATCTCACTTAATAAATTTATATGTGAGTATTGATCGCGTTTTTTTTAGCCATTCCTTCACCCAACACTTACGTTTCACAGTCCTCTTCGTACTTGGACATAATAGATAGTTAAACACGTTTTTTCATGTTATTCATTTTTAAAAAGTGTAAAAACGTAGACTTTTTTTCAAGAAATAATAATGTTTTCCTAATCTAGTTGGACCTCCACTGAGTTGTTTACAACTTGAGTTCGAATAAGTTCGGTCAGTATTACTGAAACACTAACCGAGTTGTTGAGAATACAATCAACGTTATTATAGACTAAGATGTCCCCTTTAATAATGGCACTGTGATGTAGGGCTTAACTAAATCATTGGACGGGTAAAACTATCGCACGCTCTTATTCTCGTGAATTAATTTAACAGTAATATTATGTAAGCGAATTTTAGCGAGAATAAAAATAAGAGTTAGGTTGGGCCACCAATTAGAAAATGTAAGAACATATTAATGTACTAGCCCCCTTCACCGTAAAAAAATATTGTAAGTATCCTGTAAAACAAAGCTTCAAATCATCCATCATGTCAATATAAAAACAAAACTCTTTTACTTTTTTTTTAAAAAAAATACAGTCCTACCATCACTGTATAGACCCCTCCCTCTTTTTATCATCCCTCCTATTTTCATCTCATTCCTCTTTCCTCACCCCCCCCCCACCCTTTCGCCAACCCCACTTTCTCTTCGACACATTTTTTTTTCCAACGACTATATAATATACTATCGACATTTTAATGAGGAATAAATTAAATTTTTAAAATAAAATATAGCCTATGTTACTCGCTGATAATGTAGCTTTATATTGGTGAAAGAATTTTTAAAATCGGTCCAGTAGTTTTTGAGTTTATCCATTACAAACAAAAAAAAAACAAAAAAAATTAAATCTTTCCTCTTTTTTAATATTAGTATAGATGAACATGTTTCTGTTTAGACATGTGCTTAAGAAATGGATCAACATTAAATTATATATAATAGTCCATAATAACTGACGGGTCGTGTGTGGTTGGTTTGGTTTTCTTTTTTCCTGAATTCGGGCCTGACTCGAATCAATTATTATGAGCAGACTCCACAGTGGAAGGACCCTAGTTTTAGTAATAGCGTCTGAAATGTTGACTTCCTCATTCCAAGATACTCATAAAACTTTGCTTCATCATCCTTAAAATGAGGATAGCAAATTACTTTGTTCCATCATCCATCAATTGAGGATTTAAAGTCACAAACTCCCCTTCCACTTGTCAAAATTTCCATGGAGTTTGAACCCATGTCCATCTTTTCAATATTTGAACTCTTTTACCCTCAACCTCGGATACACATCAGTTGACCTAAAGTCATTTGACTTAAAGTGAGAGTATAGCCCTAACGGGTTGTAAGATGCGGTGCTAAAAAAAAAACATTGTGATAAAATTGATGTTATTTAAGGATGGGCGATTATAATCGATACATGACATGTCTATCGATCAGAGGAACGAAATTTAGCGGATGAATTGATCATATTTTCAACGATAATCGAATTAAATAATTGTTTTTCTGTTGATGAATTGAAAATAACTAAATCACTTATGAGTTGTTTTGAATGTCATAAAGTTACATTCAGAATCACATGCTAATAATCTTAAAAAAAAACCTTATTATTTATATTCCTTAAATTAAAAAATTACCCCTGGACACGGAAGTCGAACCCGGGACATTTAACTTAGTAAGTCAATGCTCTAACCACTGAGCAATCCAGGAACAAGCCCCTATTTAGAGTCATTCTTCACTCATATTTTAAGGCAGAGTCTTTGATGGACGTGTGGTAAATGGTCGGCTACAAACGTCTGATCAATTAAGATCATGAGTATCAAATAATGTAGCCCCCCATCAATTCGGTGGTTGGATTTTTTCTGCAATTACAACTAACTCAATGAGCATATCATAATTGAATAAATAGATAAGCTATTATATTTGTTAGTTACGGCTATAATTGCATCTAAATATCATATTTTTTAAATTAAAATGTGATTGGAGAATGACCTTGGACACGGGACGATTCTTAGATCGTTCAATGGTTAGAGCATTGACATACTAAATCAAAGGTCCCAGGCTTAATTCCAATGTTCAGGTATCGTTTTTCAATTTAAATAATATATCTAGATGCAGCTACATCCGTAAATATCAAATAAATTATAATAACATAACTATTTAATCCATCACCTATTATTTAGTTCTACTTTTTCCCATTATTTGATTTGATATGATTGTACCCATGCTGATCTCAATATTTTTAGCGCTTACTACGCCAATAATACACATGTATATTAATTTGAACTGGAACATTTTGTTTAATGGCTTACTGATCCAAACTAAATAACAACGTTATATATAAATGTACATTTTTACAAATGGTAATGGGGGTAAGGTGAAGGGGAAAAGGGGTTGGGTAGGAGAGAATGGTAAAAAAAAAAAAGTCAAGCGTATTCTGTGTGCACATCATACACAACAACGTTTATTAAAAATACAAAATAATATGGTAGGTTCGATTTTCAGATATTTAATACAAATTATGATCTGTGTATAGCCACATCTCTAAATTAACATACATTTATTATTCGTAGTTATGTTTAGGATTAAAAATAATTTTACATTCGAATGCCAACATTTTATTTCCAGTTACTATTTTTAAATGTAGATTTAAACCTCACCTTTGGGGTAGTTTATTCTAAAGTACAGTAGCCCCGTGGCTTCTTTGGTGCTGACTGACAGTTTACAGCTGACTGTCAGAAGTGACAACTGCTAAACACATGTTTTTGAAGATAATATGGTTTGGCGAAGGGTTACATAATTTGGTCTGGTAACTTTTCAAAGCCGTCAGCTGTCAGCTGTGAGCTGTCACTAAGCACCAAAGAAGCCATGGGGCTACTGTATGTGAGGCTCACTACCTCCAAGTTAGTGGGTGTGTCCTCTATGGTAACTTATACAACAAATTCTCAGCCTCGCCTACGACCTAAACGCGTTCTGCCAGAAGTTTGGTGAAATTCTTGTAGTGAGCTTTATGCCACTTGTTGCTCACCATCACACTTTCGATGGACTGGTTCACCGAACGTTGGGATTGCTTCAAATACTCGCCATTTTTCTCTATGAAACTCATGTACTGAAAAAATTAAAACAATATCAGATATTAAAGAAGAAAATTCTGTGAGCTAAAGGAGTAGGTAGAGGACAGGGTTAATTGGCGGTCTAAGTTTGCTGACAATATGAATGGACCTGTTGTAAGACAGAACACATAATGATAATAATAATAAAATAATAATAATAACAATAATAATCAGCTATGAAATACTACACCACTTAAATTAATAATGAAAGAACATTTTTGTCATATTTGATATAATAATTTACATTTTTTAAAATTCAGCTATCACTTTTGATAGGTAGTATCAATACATATAAAATAATACTTAAAGTATATTAAAATTTATCAATGATGATAACAAAAAAATTAGGTTTGTACTCGCTAACGTTTTCTTCCTACCAGTATCATTTTGATTGTTGGTGTCATAGGTTGTGTCTGTAAGTCATGTATTGTTATAATGTGTGTTAAAGAAACTCCCTGTCAAAAACACTTCAAACAAGCACCACATTTTATGAGTGTGTAGTTTTTAAATCGTCCTATCTGAGATACAAACGTTTGCAATACCCCTTGATATCAACAAGATTCTTCCTTGTCGCGTCCTTTCAATTAATGACCACTTATAGAGGGACCTCCCCTTCTCATAATTTTACTGGTGAGCCTTTCCACGGATCCCAAGGTACTTGCCCCCTCTCGATGTCAATGATTATTGGTTGTTTACAAGCGAGGTGGCAAGAGACAACCTATAAAGTCCATTCTTGTTTGTGCTGTGTCTTATTTTCCCGCACAAACCTTTCTTGGTTGTATTTGCAATCAATAGCTATATAATAGTACTGCCTATATATATATTAGAACAAACCAAACTAGTTGGTTTCAGTATGAATGGGTTTCCAAACAAGTAGTCCAATTGGGGGATGTTTACGAAACTCACCTCTTGCAATTCGTTGTCGCTGAACATCTGGTCTCCAAGGACAGTCAGATATCGTGATAGCCTGCTAGCCTTAACACCGTGGCTAAAAGAAAATAGAAAGAGTTAAGTGAATAACTATTTCACATTAAAAAAAAAACTAGTCAAATTCATCACGTAGGCTCAGTTCTACCATCTCCAGATAAGGTCTACCAGATGAGTTCCATCTTGTTCATGCGACAGGTCAATTAAACATTGTTGAAATATTCTAAACGTTGAGCTATCGGACGAGTAAAAATAAAGACTTACTAAGAAATGGTAGAACTCTGCTTTAGTTGATACAAATGTCAGATATACATTTTACTTGTGCACCCGTCTGGTCTATCCGACGATTTACAATAAATAAGTAGGGATGAGGAAGTTAAAATTGAGAGGAAATATACCCAAATTTTAGCGTTAGGAGAGCGGGTAACCCTTCAGGGGAAAAACACCCTCAGTTAATCTGACCGGGATTCAAACCCCAATCTACCCATCACCAGCAGTTTTGTCTATTGCTAGAGTAATACTTTATATTAGACCATTCAACCACTAATGTGATCATTCCTAGGATCATTTGATTACAAAAGTATAACAAAATTTTATTTGATACACGTTATGGCTAGCACCTTATCTCAGTTGGTAGCGTGTCAACCGGTTCAACTAAGGTTCATGGGTTCGAATTGTGGCACAGCCAAAAACATGTATAAATAGATAAATTAGGATATGAAGCTGATTCTACAATGGATAACGAATGATCATCTAGTTAATTGTTCCACTCTTACAGGCATTTTAACCCATATCTTTTAGAATGCTAGAGCAAATGGAAAATCTCTAGTATGTTGACCATTAGCAACCAACCAACCAACACCCCGTTCCCCACTCACCTGTTTAAGAAACCTATTAAAATAATGTATAATAATATTTATTAAAACTTAACCACCCATTAAAAAAATATGAATAACCCCCTGGATGAAGAAGGGCTTCTAGAAGCAACACAATATAAAAGTGCTTCAACAAAGTGTGATTTACAGTAACCAAAAAATTCACGTTATCGTGTTGAATTTAACATAGACCCCCATCTAGAGGTCAATATAACAAAAGTTGCCAACTATCGTCTATAGAGATATAACATAAACCTGAAAATGTATTGTACTTTACTCTGCAAGATACTACTTTTGTTTTTAGGATTTAATGTAAAACAACAACATGTGACATTAGTTCATAGGGCCACTATTATATTTTATTCTAAATAAATACAAAACTATTTTTAATTTTTACCTCACTATGAATCAAACCCAAATATTTTGTGGTTGAAGGGGGAATCACTTCTCTTATACCATTTAGACTCTAATTAATTAAGTCTCAACAACTGGCATTCACCAAATTACCACAATTATAGATTCGTCACAAACGACTATTTTAAAAATACCATTAACTCGCCACACTCCATTTTTAGAAGAAATTATAAATTTCAGTGATACAAATTAAGACGTAATACATTTATAAATAAGTAAATAAATTATGCATCAATTTATTTCAATGATTTCAAATTGTATTTTTTAACAGTAAACTTTTTGTCAGTAATTTTTAAAAATCGTTACAAATTAATCACAGCTTATTTTACAAATTCTGTCATAGAGATCTCATTACTTTAATACTTGCCAAGAATCCATTTTGTAGGTGACCTGGTGGTCTAGGGTAAGGTGTCAGACTTCTGTGCTGGCGGCCGGGTTCAATCCTCGGTCCCGGCACAGATTTATCTGATTACCAAACCCTTCCTTCACCTCTGGCAAGACATCTTGCGAATGTGGGGAATGCCAGGCCACCACCGTGGTTCGGATTCCACGTTAAACTGTAGGTCCTTCATTTCATCTCATAATCACCCTACCATTACACATTAGCGTAAGTGCGTACAACCCGAACGGGTAGTAAGACGCGATGCTAATAATAATAATAAGAATCCATTTTATTCGTTAGAAGAAACTCCGGTAGATCTACTTCACTCTGAAGGTTGATCCTTGTTTCCCCCTGCATTACTTTCAGTACTTTCCCCACGCATGTGAATACTCTCAACAATACTGATCAATCGGCCTATTTTTAATAAACAATTAACTATATTGTTACTGTATACTATATATCGTGGGATTGTATAGGTGTTACACGTAGTATTCATATCGTACAGTTGTCAACACTGAATAAAACTTACAAGTCGTGGATTTGTTTGATGTTGCTGATGAAGAAATTTCTAGCAATCTCCAGACCCACTTCGTTCCTGGCGATGCTGGCAAACAAAGTGTGGCTGTCCTGTTTCCTGATGTCCGTATCATCCTTATGAGCCAAGTCTAGAAGCCTGAAAAAAAAAAAAATTACAATACACATTTTGTAATTCCGATATAACTAAATAAGATTGTTATGAGCGTGTTGTAGAAGGGAGTGGTGGCAGAGGGGTGTCATGTCGGCTCAATATTCCTTGATGCCCTGCGCTGATGCGGTTATTCGTAGATATCTGTTATAATGTTAGCGAGGCGTATACAGACTGGGCACATGCACGTATTATGGATGTATGTACAAACTAGCTTTGCTCGTTTTGGGCTCCACCCCCAAACCCTAAAGTGAGTGTAAACTAATGTAATTCCAGCGTTGTTTTTAACGTTGATCTATTTTTATAATTTTATGATTCTAGCTCTCCCATGAGTGTGTCAATTTTTTTTTTAAATGTGCAAAATTTACCTAAAATCAAAAAAATCTAGCTCTGGTGCAATCCGTTTTTTGATAGGTCTTACCGTTTAGCCACAAGAGGCCTCAAAAGAAAGGTCCGCACTGACTTTAAAGTTGCTCCGCAATTTTGAAATATTTTTTTTCGGGGGCTACAAATTATTATTGTTTTCTTTTTGGAATTTCCCGTTGGTTACAGGCTAGAAGCTAGAAGTTTGACAAACTTAAAGTTTTTATCTCATCTGGGAGTGGGTAAAAATTAATGACAATGAGTGAGTGAGTGAGTCAGCCATGTGGCTTTATAGTATAGTGACAGCTACTTACATAGTTTTATTATTTTACTAATAATCAGCAAAAAAAAAAAAGTGCATCTAAATAATATTTATTTTAAGTCATAGTTATCGGAAAATTACACCTGCACACGGAAATCAAACACCGGAACCTGGTACTGTGTACGCATTATTACGTACATATTTATGTGAGTTATCCTCAAGAGTTATAA
The DNA here is from genome assembly GCA_039000515.1 of Timema cristinae. Taxonomy (NCBI): domain Eukaryota; kingdom Metazoa; phylum Arthropoda; class Insecta; order Phasmatodea; family Timematidae; genus Timema; species Timema cristinae. The sequence goes on along the minus strand of JBCFYV010000935.1, from coordinate 37,146,606 downwards.
TTCAAGACATAGGGTCAATTTTTTTTTTGCAGTAATGAATCACTATCCCTTATAAATTGATCATCTTCACAGAATATATTAATTACCATTTATAGGTTTAAAAAATACTATGTCACATTTAATGGCTGTGGAATAGATAATAATTATAAAAAAAAAAGTGTCTGTTTACATAACAACAGCAGCAGATCTCATGGAGAAAAGCCTTATCTTTGCTTTCTCTCGGTTAACTCTTGTCAAATATCCTGGCTTTTAGCTACTTCAGAACGGGGTTGGTGGGGTAATAATGAGCTACTGAAAACCTAGACAAACCAGCGTTGCGAAATTTATCTCATATTTAAGGGGAAATTAACCACACGAAAACAAGAGAATGGCAACACTGCTTCCTAAAAGTAGCCATGCAGTTCCTTGAATAATACGGAACCTCAAATAATCGGGTCTCTTACAATGAAATATCTGTGAAATCAGCTAATTGGGACCTTGCTTTCAAGGCTATAGCCAGCCAGTAATTTCAGGGGGAGGGAGGTGTTTGGTGGGCACAATCCCCCCCAATTGCTGGAGGCTAGAAAACATTATAAATGATAAACAGTTCTAGAAGCTATTTGAAATGTTTTTATGGTAACATAACCTCTAAATGATGAAGGCTATAAAAAATTCTAAATATTAAACACCTTTAGAAGCTCTGAAGTGTTTTTATATCAACATATCACCATAATTGCTGAAGGCTAGAAAAAATTCTAGATATTAAACAATTATAAAAGCTATGGAGTGCTTTTTATGGTAACACAGCCCCCTAATTTGTACTTGTATCTTAATTTTTATATGGTTTGAACCATAAATAAAGCCATATCAATTTTGTTCATACAATTTCGTGGGGAGGGAGGGGTTTGAACCACCAAACCCACCCCCCCCTACTACGACCTTGCTTGATTGTGTTGTTTTGGTAATTCACGCAGGTCTATAATAAAATGACTGCTGTCACTATCCTTCCTTCTTCATCAACGGACTGACCTGTACAGCAGCCATGTCTCCCTGGTACAGCCCAGAGCTGACAGTAAGGTCATCTTCTCAGCTGCGACGTTGGCCTTCTTGTATCTCTTCCACGCGAAGCTCCATTCCTCCTCACCGCCGTACTTCAGAGCACTACAGTAGACATTAGATCGCACGTCTTGGGGGATCCTGTGAAGTAGAACTCACGCGCTTAAAGGGTCTGACTAAACCTTCAACAGTACACGAGTTTGGTGTTTACCGTAATTAACACGAAAGTAATCTCTACGATCCTGTACATTGGCTTTATGTAAACATCTAAAGATAGTTTAAAAGTTAGACTATTCCCCAATGAAACATAAAAAAAAAATAACAATTCCTCAGGATAACACCTAAATGCATTCTAAATTTACATATGATACATTTTATATATTTTATTTGAGGATTGTTTTGGGGTTTTAAGTATTATAACTACCTTTACCAAAGTAAATCACTCAGGGTGAATAACTTTACCGTCAGTTAAGACAAAAGTAATAGGTTTCTTTTTTAAAATGTTATGGTCTGCATGCATATTTTCTTAAGCTAAAACGAAGAGAGGGTCATTGAAGGTGCGATGACTGTATCGCCCATTGATGATGGGTGAACGAGGTGTGAACTCACGGATTATTGTTGTCTGGATCACTGCTCTCCATCCACTCGTGGAAGAGTTCCCTCGCCTGAGTCCTACAGTTGCCCATGTCCAGACGACTGGCCCACGACACGATTAAGCTGTGCAGTTTGATTGCCTGGTTACCATTCGGGACCTTCTTTATGTCGCCCATCTTTTCAACCAAAGGGGTTAGTAGACTTTTCATGAAGGTCTGGCAGAAACAGAAGCGTTAAAAGAATTACAACCATAAGAACATGCCTTTATTGATAAAACAATCAACCAAACTAATATGTATATATATATATATAACAAATATCTTAGGAAAGGCCTAATCTGACAACTGAAAAGTTACTAGATATACTTTTACGTATTCATACGTCAAGCTATGTGATATGAAGCCATCACTATTGATAGATAATATCAATAACCATAAAATTGCACTATTAAAATTGTATAATTCTACCAATTTTAGCTACAAAAATATGTTTGTATTTTATAAAAGGGCTTTTCTATCAAATTGGATTGTAGCCTCGAAAACATATAGTTTATTTAATTTATGACACAAATTAGTGTGCACGCGGACAAAGGAGTTAGTCTCATGATTGATATAAATTCCTGTGACAGGGAAGTCTAGGTTTGAATCTCGACGTAAATTACAATATGGCGTGGAACTAACGAACAGAGGGGAGTGTCTTGAATAGTAGCGCGCAGTTAAATATGGACCTGATTCGTAACAATTGCCGTTGACAGGGCTATGTGGAGACCACTACAGGATTTTGCCCCTCGACACCAGACACTCCCAAACTTCCGACAAATAGCATCACATATACCTGTAACAGGAACCTGTATATTTTCTGTAATAACTCCCATCCTTGCGGCAATAAATAAGGGTACCAGGGAAAAAAGTGGAACGTCACATTAAATTCATTTTGCATGACAACAAATTTTAAATCTCAAACCTTATGAGGAACCCAGCAAATATATTTCAAAACCAAACATTACAAAAGCTGTAAACATGTGGATGTTAGCTCCCTTTCCCGTCATCCACACTCTAAAGTTTACTTATTTGGTTTAACCATGAACTAGGGTTTTTACCCTGAAGTCTCCGTAAGCAAGGGTCCTCCTGAGAAGCCTGTTGATGACGTTGAGGTTGCTAAGTGCCGTTCTCCAAGGTAGGTACTCGGTTTCTTGGGTTAGGTAATCCAGCATATCCAGGGCTATCTTGTAGTCCAAATCCTTAGTCCATGCCAAGTGCATCACGTCATCGATCAGTGCCACTCTGTTGATCACATCTATAGATTCGTGCTTTCCGCCATTCAGGACCTTGGTGAGAAGATCCCAGTTCTTCTCATCATAGTTTACTCTCAGTGCAGCTGAGGGGATGGTAAATGTAAATTAAATACTTGTCATAACTTACACTCAATACAGATGGATAAATTATATAATCTAAAGTAAATACATAGCTCAGAGAATGTTGGTGAAAAGAACAAATGTGGCTAAGTCCACATTTTCCACAATGATTGCTCTATACGTAAATTCCACTAAGCCCAAAGTATCTACTTACAAACAAATATTTACTATAATGGCAAAAAATACCCTTTTAGAAAATTAAAAATTAATATAGAGCAGAAAAATGTACACAGTTGTTAAAATCGACACTATATCTCCAAAAAGAACGATACAATTACGTATGGCATGGCTTATGAATAAATTAAATTATATTTAGCTTTTTTTTCTTAAATTTCAGTTAATTTTCTTCTGGTGAACAAATATTACCAATCAACGTTATTTTGTATTTTTACATCTAGCTGGACTAGTGTTAGGCTAGATTTCAATGGCTACCTAATGTGGAGGTTATATTTACGTATGTATTTAGTAATAAGGCTAGATTTCCATGGTTATCTGGTGCGGATGCTAGATTTTTATTGCTACCTAGTGTGGAGGCTAGATTTTTATCTAGCTAGACTATGTTGTGTGAAGGCTATATTTCCATAGCTACTTAGTGCGAAGGCTATATTTCCATGGCTACCTAGTGCGAAGGCTATGATTTTATCGCTACCTAGTGTGGAGGCTATATTTCCATAGCTACTAGTGCAAAGGCTAGATTTCCATGGCTACCTAGTGCGAAGGACTAGATTTTTATCGCTACCTAGTGTGGAGGCTATATTTCCATGGCTATCTAGTTGAGAAGGCTAGATTTCCATGGCTACCAGTGCGAAGCCTTGATTTAACGCTGCCTATGTGGAGGTTATATTTCCATGGCACCTAGTGGAAGCTCGTTCCATGTCCTATGCGAAGGCTAGATTTCCATAGCTACCTAGTGCGAAGGCTAGATTTTTATCGCTACCTAGTGTGGAGGCTATATTTCCATGGCTATCTATTGTGGAGATTAGGACGAATGGAACGAACAATACCCGTCGCCTTGATATTGAAGATGACCCACTGGTCAGCACTCGGCATCTCGGAGACCTGGGTCTCGGTCTTGTTGCAAGCGACCCACGTCTTGGCCTTGGTGTTGTTAAAATCTACCTCCTTTTCATTCGTGTGGCTCAGCGGGACGATCCAGCACGACTCGTCTGATGAGGAGACCTCATCGTCGTCATCAGTCTTCACATCCGCCAGGAAGCGCTTCTGCTCGAAAAGGTGTCAAATACATTTAAATAACAAATTACTCAGTTTTTAAAATTAAATTAATAAAATATGTAAAAACTCTTTTAATTTACATTATTACAAAATTAATGTCTACATATAGTTATGCTAAATCGACTAATACCTAAAACAATGGGTACACAGTCAGTTTCATTTAGTCTAGTTTGCCGATAATTGGGGGATTGACCTCGAATTTCAGCAGGGGCTTTCCTAAACAGTTCCTCTCTCCCACACCATGAAAATACAAGGGCTATCCTCTAACTCATCGCACCTTTCTCCTTCTTATCCCATTACTTTGGTTAAACTCTGATATTAAAGACGAGTAGTAAGATACGGTGAAAAGAAAAAGCCTAATGGCTTGGCCTTGTTAGAACAACCCGATTTAGAAACAATTTTTACTCTTCATCTTATTACCCGCGTCAAGGCAATGCCGATTTAACTACACTGAATATCAAGACCATGATCGAAGATAGTAGTCAAAATAAGATAAGAAATGAATTTCGGTAATGCTGGCAATAAGTAAGATAGTATTAGTGTAGTATTAAACAAGTATTTTTAAAGTTAGTTTAGTTTAATTTAGGTAAGGGTCCAAGTGGTTTCTAGAAGCAGGGGAGCACTACCTCCTACAGGGTGCCTCCCCAGGTGGCAGATAAGGTGATGCTCTCCACCACGGGAGAGTGCCTGGAGAATCTCAGAGAGGGGGTGAAACAGGAGTGTCAGAGGTGGAGGTTCCTGGGAAATAAAATACCTGGGGTGGACAAAATAGCCAAGAAGCATAACATATGGAGAAGAAGACCAACTAATATAAGAGTCTAGACTAGATGGGAAAACTAGAATCAATAAAATAATAAGAGAAAATTATTGAGAAAAAAAAATAAGGGAAAAAGTACCCGTGTTACCATCAGGAAACAGGTTATTAATATCTCGTGATGGGGGGGTGAGGGGGGGGGAGCGGGAACTGAATAAGTAGAAGTGGGTAAGGTAGACATGAGAGGAGATGTACCCAATTTGCGTAGATAAAGGGAGAGAAGGAAACAATTTAGAAATAAAAGATCTTAGGACACTCAAATGGTATTTGAGCCCCAATCTCACCGCCGCAGGCAAACCGGACTAGATGAGCTTGACATTATTACACGTGCCATCGGGGAGGGTTTTGATACAGTTGGAAAATATATAATAATTAAATAAGGCATCGCTTACTGAGGTTTGAGTTTTGAGTTTTAATCAATCTTACAGTATACGAATAACGTGCAGTTTAGATCGAATGGGGGATTGGCTGACATCCGAATTTTGTCTCGTGTGTGTGTTGTGTGTGGATGTATACCATGTTTCGTAATTCATGGCGAAACTCAAAGAAGTAGTAGGATTGATACAAGCAACCTGGTGGTAGAAACGCTTCATTCCAACCACCCCCCTTACCCCCAAACGTGAGAGAAGTCACATTCGCAGGTCTACCCACGCGATCAACACTGCCAGCAGTAGGTAGTGGCCGGCCCGATCCCCAGACCTGTCTCTCATGGACTTCTTCTTATGGGGAAATTTAAATCACTGATTATAAAAGGTGTGTCGCAGAAGACTTGATCACACGTGTTATAGTGGCTTGTATGAGACGGTGCCAAGAATTCTTGAACGGCATGGATTGTGCTGGACACCATTTCCAACAAATGTTATAATATTTATGTGGTGCTGTAAATAAAAGGTTGTGTGCATGCGGTCCAGACTTTCAAACATGCTTTGTTCACTACACATGTAACAGGGTGTCAATACCACGAACCTGTCGTGTTTCACTGCTACCACTGATGTGTGTTGCCAACCTACCCCTGTGGCTTCTCTCATTGGGGTGGTTGTATGTTGGGGTAGGAGGAGAGAGGGCTTCCACCAGTAGGCTGCTCACATCAATCCACTACTTTTGTAACCCCCTACTACCTATATGATTTACGTACACGAATTATGAGTATATATAAATATGGCCCTTAGTCAAATCATATCAATTACAGAATCTTAAGCACTTCTCCAAGCTACATTTAAAACTGACCTCACAATGGTTGTTTCTATTTATTCCTCCCATATAAAATAATCCATCTCTTCATACGGAATTTCTCTGCCTGAAGACACTTCTTTACCTGTGTGACGGTGGCCGTGCCGTGCTCGTAGTCTCTCACAGCGGTGATCACGGGAAATCCGGTCTGCAAGGTCCACGTGTCCATGATGACCTTTATGGTGAGGTCCTTGGGTAAGGCCCCCGCTATGTGCGCCTGAGTAGTTAGCATCTCCCAGAGGTCATCCTGCTTAGCGTTGCCATACAGGTTGTCCTTGATGTACTGGTTCACCCCCTTCCTGAAAACGTCCTCACCAAGGAACAGGTACATCATGCGCAGGATGTACATCCCTGGTAGCACGAAGATATGATTTAAAGCCCCATTTCAGAATATGGAATCATCCAACCATCATGTTCTCAAAATGTCTCCCATCCTCTCCCTAAATTAATATCAATATTTTGTTGTTGTATTTGTGTAAATATAGTATATTATTGTAGTCTTGTAAAAACCATAGCAACTTTAACCCCAATTGTGTTTTAAAACCTTGTTAGATAACATCAAATCAATGAAATATTCCCTTCAGAGCCCGTAAGCAATTAATAGGAAAATTGGATTCGTTTTACATTCGAACCAGAAAATTAATCCCATCGAAATGGTGTTTTCTGCATTATTAATTTGAAAGCAAGGAGATTTGGCAACAGTTCGCATAGAGAGAGCGAAGCTAAATCTTTTCTCCATAAGATCTGCAGTTCCTTCAGAGGTATATAGGGTGAAGTCTAAATTCCACTGTTTTCATCAGTAAAATAGAGATAATCCGCAACACGATGCAACAGCTGGTTTGGGCTTTATTACCTATATAGATTAGATGCTATTCTAAGAGTGAAACGGGTTCATAATTGCTTGATATATTACCATATTCACACCTATGTGTTTAAGTCATTTAAGGAGTAGATACAGATTTGAAAATAGTTTCATAAAGGATTTATCTTTAGATTATCAAGGTTAATGAGAGTAATTACCGGCAGGCGAACTAGGTATTAAAATATTTGATGGAAGAAGGGTGCATGTAGTTTCTTTAACAGTGTTACTACATTTGATCACAAACAAAATTATAGTAAAAACATTACGTTTGAAAACTTTTTTACTCTCTCGCATATATCGGGTAGAAATAGTATTGTGATCGTCAAAAAAAAATCCAAATAAAGAGTTTGATGTTGACGTTGAACCCCCTCAAAAGAGTATATATTTTTTCAATGTTGTCTGTCTCTCCGTTACTGGGGCTAGAGCCGAAATCATTTTACCAACTGGGATAAAAATTGGTATCCAGGATTTTAATAAGATTCCTCAAAGGGGGAATTATTTGAATTTTATATATATATATATATATAACCATAGATTTGAGAGTAATTTTACTAGGTGTAAAAATATCAATAAAATGGGTTTTCTCAAAATATAGTCTTAAATTTTGATTAAATCTCGTATCTAGGCATTGTTTAAAATTACAAACAAAATGAAATCTCATTTTTCCGTGAAAAGACTTTGAAGGCATTTTACAAGCGGACATTTCCAATTTTGATGATAGCTTATTTTCGCAACTATTAGAGATACGAAATAACTTATTGTTGCAAAGTTGTAGTAGGACCTACTATTAAAAAAAAAAAAAAAAACTCAATTTGAAATATATTTGTTATAAAACCAATAGATTCTGATATAAATTTCTGTAACGGCGTATACTATTCCATTTATGCACTTTGGTGGAAAGATTCTGCAATATTTTACGAGTTTTAAGTAAATATCTCGATTTTTAAGCAAAGGAACAGTCTGTGCGGGCAAAGTGCCATTTATTTTAATTAATAAGTTGAACATAAGGGTTACTTGGGATGACAAGTGTAGTGTCAGAGAAAGTTCAGCCGAATTCCTATCGAGAGATGATGGAAAGATCAAAGTGACAGATCGTTTTGTGAAGTACCACCTCCATTACAACCGGCTGGGATTCGAATATCGGTCTTGCCGTAAAAATGGCAAAAGGCCATGTGAGACTGACGCCTACAGTAGTAATCAACTCTTTTTTGTTAACGTACCCAAAGATAATTTATTATTAACCTTATAAAGTACTTCAAAACAGACTTCGTGGTATAGTGGAAAGACTGCTGACTTTAAGGTACCGGTTTTTATTCCCGGCTGTTACCGGGGATTTCCCCCACCTCCCCCCCCTTGGAAGGGGAATAATTGCCATGGTCACCAAGGCTAAGTTAATCAAGCTTAAGTTAGGCTAAGATCTTCATTGACTTTACACCACCATATGCACTATCGCCATCCCCTCATCTTATCGGGACATGGAAAGTGTCTCCACTGAAAGGATGTACGATCAGTACATTCGGACATCCCCTGGGTAAAGGCGCATTAGTTCTGGCTCATCTTTCTGCAAACTGGGCTACGAGTGATGTAGTCCAAACAGGCGAGTAAAGTAGCCCAGACAGGCTATAATGATCACTATAGTAAACCTACTCCTAAAGCTATTGGTGCATAATGTAAGTTACATATTTTAAGTACATTCTATAATCTGCATATAGGAGAGAGAGAGAGAGAGAGAAAGAGAGAAAGAGAGAGAGAGAGAAAGAATGGTGCTCCCAGATCGCTTGTTGTTACGTCTCTTGTGGCATCCTATTTATAATTTAATTTTGTAGTGTAACAGATTCTATTGTCAAAGTTTTATATTGAAAAACAATATTTATAACCAAAACATTTCTTAATGAAGGCTTTTTTATTGGGGAGGGGGAGGAATGCGGCCTATTTTGGGGTTACTATGGTATTATTGGAAATAATATATTATCGGTTTGATTTTATAATTTATTAGGACCATTATTTGCTCTTTTTTATTTCTCGAATTTTCGAGATTCATTTTTTTAACTTTCGAGACGAGATTGAGATAATTTTTTTCTAGAATTTTCGAGATAATTTTGAGTCTCGCACGTTCTTAATTTTTTAGGTTTTTTTTTTGTAAACTTTAATTAATACTTTAGAATTTTTCGATAATTTTTAGGTCATCAAAATCCTGGCATTGTTCACTAATGTTACCTTTCTTATACGAGATGGTGTCAAAGATCTGATTGATGTCACTTGGGTATCGGACAGGTACCGAGACCGGGTGAGAAGACTTCAGAGAATCAGCGTTCATAAGAATCAAGAAGTTTTCTGTACTGTCTATGTCGAACACTTTCCATTCTGGGTGTACCTGCAAAGAGAAGAATAACTTTTAGTTTTCTATGCACTTTATTTGGCAGAACAATGTTTTCTATGACGTAGTTGATTCTGTTTTATTAGTAAGGTTAACACATCTCAGCACTATTGTGTTTAATTAGACTCAAGAAGCTGGGTTCGAATCTTGGATGGACTATATTAGTGCTGATTTTTACACGAGGTCGTTTCTCATCTTTTCGCCAGGCGGACTCGTAGAGATTATGATTGGATTTACTTTCCACATCCTGTGCCTTTAGGGCTGCTTAGTATAAATTACTGACAATCCTGACGCCATTAAAGGTGTACAAAGGAGTTGTGAATCATTTGTTGCACTTTTAGGGGGGGGGGGGGGTGGAGGGAGGGGGGCACGGTATTTAACGTACACTTTCTGAACCAATTGATTATATCAGCACACAACTTAAAGAATAACTTAAATTTAGAACAGATACAACACTAGTCGTTAATTCCTCACCGTGAAAGGAAAAACCCACATTTCATCAATTCTAGCTATTACACTGAGTAGTTTATACATTTTTGAAAATTCATAAATCTTTGAAAAGTGGTTCCAAAGCTTTTGTTTGAAATGCATATCCGGTAAGTGTTTTCTATTAAAAAAAAGAAACTTAATACTATTTTTTGTATCAGAAATTTGGATTAATGATTGCTTACTGTTGACCTTTTTTTTGAATTTTGTTTTTCTAAAGTGGTTTTACTTAACGCTTTTGTTCAAAATGAGTGGTTTTGGTTTTGTTTGTTTTTTATGATAGAAATAATTTTTTTTGTATAATAAAAAAAATTGACGTTGGTTTACTTATTATTGATTTTTGAAAATGTTGTCACATATTATAATAGAAATTTTGTCAGATTGTGTTGAACCATTTATTTTAGAGTAGAATACGAACAATTGTACCAAGAATGCGACGTCAGATTTGAGCTGTATTACCTAAGTTAGGTGTAATCCGTTGGACGAGCTGGCTCCCAACCTCACCATCAGCAGAATTTACTCACATGATTGACGCCAAGGATCGCGACGTAGGTGGCGAACCCCTCGTTTAGCCACAGGTCGGTCCACCAAGACATGGTGACCAGGTTCCCGAACCACTGGTGGGCTAGCTCGTGCGCAATCACGCTCGCCACGCTCTGCTTGCTGGTTGCCGAGGAGAACTTGGGGTCGTACAGCAGGGCGGTCTCTCTGGAACAACGGATGGAGGAGACTCCCGGTTATTCGTCTCAGTCGGTAGAGCGTCTGTTTAGAGATACAAGGGTTCCACGCTCCATTCCCGGTAATTTTTCGCGTAAAACGAGTAGTTTCCGAGTAAATAATACATAGAGACCGTGATAGGCAAGTATTTGACAGTGCGCTATAGTTTAACCTTGTCTTAGAACCGCATTTGTGAAAGTAATATTCATAGCACGCAAAACATGAATAGAACATTTCTTGTTGTAAATTGTATTTAGATTTTTTTTAATACCAGCATATTTGTCTATAATTGAACGGTTCAGCAGATAAATTAGCTTAATCTTATTTGGGGGTGGTTTTTTTTTACAATTTTAAGGGTGAGAAATGCTACAGTGAGTTAGAAAACTTTCTTTTATTTCATTTCTAACACCTTCAACATGTTCCTGCCAAGTTTCAAACATTATGAATTTTTACATTAGTAAAACCTATATGCTGGCGGCCGGGTTCAATCCTCATCCCGGCAAAGATTATCTGATTACCAAACCCTTCCTTCACCTCTGACAAGACATCTTGTGAATGTGGGGAATGCCAGGCCTCCACCGTGGTTCGGATCCACGTTAAACTGTAGGTCCTTCATTTAATCTCACAATCACCCTACCCATTACACATTAGCGTAAGAGCGTATAAACCCGAACGGTAGTAAGACGCGGTGGTAATAATATAATAATAATAATAATAGTAAAACCTAATTTCACTGGACTAAAGGGATTAGGAAGGTTTAACTTAAAAGGAAGTGTATCTGCACTTGGTAAGGGGGGGGGGGGTTAGTGGAAAACACTTTAGGAAACCCCCTTTAATACATCCAACTGGGATTTAATCCTGATCTCCTAGTCTTTGGCAATCTAGTCTAAGATAGCACCTTAAACCATGCGGCCACCAAAGTGGTTAGGATTAACTTAATATACTGTTTATATACTTGTAGGAAACATACTAAGCCCTTGTAAATGTAAATTTAATCTTTTTTAACTTTCTTTTTTCCTTTTGAAAATATTACTGGGGTGCCTTGCAGTACTTGTAGACCGTTTATAAAATCTGCATTCGACCCTGGATATAATGGTAGATTGCATTAATTACTTAGTATTATAGCTGTAGTTTATATATTTATGCAACTACTCCCTTCCATCAACCTGGATTATCAAGAGACTACTTTATTGGCAACGGGGATAACCAGTTCTAATCCCGAGTAGGTGTTCTGAGGGTGATTTTTCATAAATGGCTTCCCTTTCTCTTTCTCTCCATGAAAAAATGCTGGTATATTTCCTCCAAGACAGTGATACCTTCCTCATCATAACCCTATTAGTTAAAATATGCGGATAACCCAAACGGGTAGTAAACACTAGGTGTAAAAAATAAAAGCAGCTAGGTAAGACCTGTATGTGACAAGCCCCCAGTTCTCCATGGCCCCGGAGTTGAAGTCCGGGAGGGCGATCATGTCCATCTTGGGCAGGGGGTAGTCGTAGTCGAAGTACTTCTCGTAGTACTGGAGGATCTTAGGGCCCACCTCGAGGGCGTAGTCTGTCTGGTTGATGGCGTCCGGCCTGGCCCAGATGCGATATTCCACCGGGTGTTTGCCCTCCGTCATAGCCGACTTGTACTCGAAGTCACACACGATGTAGGCCACTAGATAGGTGGACATATTCTTGCTCTCTTCGAACCGGTCCCAGAACCAACCAGGAGAATCCTTCCTGAAAATTATTGTTGAGAGGTTTTACTTATAATATTGTTTTAACAATACCTGAAACTGAGATGAAACGGAATCATTAGTTTGTCGTAAAACACGAGTACTAAAAACGTGGGCTTGGTCTCTTTTATGGATATGTTGCATTAGATGTTCGTACAAAGAGCCCTACTCATTTAGATTTCTTCTCACTTGTGGAGATGCTACACTGGATAGAATCAGGGCGTGTAGTGGAATAATGCCATGGTGACAGGGCTTGTTTGAACTATACATAATTTACATCCATTACTGTTTTCAGCCTATGATCTTGGTCAGTTTTTTATTCAAGCCATATATTTTCCACTAACGGCTTTCTAGGCCTGTCGTAGCTTCATATGCCATATAATATAACTTAAGACTAGGATAGGCATAGCATCCAATCCCCGACCGTTAATTTATCACTTTGAAAAGGTAAACCCATATTTAACCAATGACAAATTTTCGACTATGCCGGAACTTGAACCAGAGATCCTTAGCTCAGTAGACATATATGATATTGACTGAGCTAAGGTGTCGGATAGCTTGTGGGATCTGTGATATGTCAATCCCCACTTGAACCCCATTTTACTACTTATACACAGGAATATTTTCAGAGTTAAACTTAGTACGCCTCAAATGCGGTGCTATACTAGATGTATGGTGACACCTACCTAGACCAGAAAGGAATAATTAGCTAGTTTCATTCTGGTCTTGATATATATTGTCTTGTATTTAGTATAGCATAGAACTTGAGGTGTGCTAAGTTTGCCTATGAAACTGTCCCATAGTCTCTGCTAGACACTCACCGGTGTCCGAAAATGATCGTTAAAACCTTTATTCAATATTGCTTTTATTATTTTATTACTATTATTATTTCCTTTAAATACCGATGGGAAGCATCCGCATTAATTCTTCGTTACTCCGGTTATTACTTGTTGCAGTTTCTGTGAGAGGTTAATTTCAGGTAGAGAGGGTTATCGCCCATTCACCACATGGATATTTGCGTGCAAGCGAGAAAGAGCCTACACATTTTGACAGGAAAGATACTTTAACATACATGTTACAATCGAAATGGAACCGATGGTTTTATTTCCTCTAATAAGGAAGTTGTTCTACGAATTTTGATCACTCAGTAATAATCCTTCGACCTTAGCTGGGTTTGAACCCACTAGTATTGGGTTCTGGAGCGAGTACTTTACCCCCAAGAACACTGAGGTTGACGCCTGAAGACTTTTCGAAGCACTAATAATGCTAATATTGAAATTTTGTAGTTTTGTAACGTTAAAAAAATAATTAAGGTTTTCTGTATCTATATTTTTTTGATCGGTAATTGTATTATTTATTTAATTGATATTAAATCTGGTATCAAAGTTGTACAGATAACTTTTGTACATATACATATATATATATATATGTACAAAAATTATCTGTACAACTTTGATACTAGATTTAATATCAGCTAACTATATATATGTTAGTACTTGGCCAATGGATTAACTATGTTTGAGTTATAAGAGCAATTCACAGGTAAAGCATTAACTAATTCTGGTGTGACCTGGAGGTCTAGGGGTAAGGTGACAGAATGCTGTACTGGGATCCGGGGCTCAATTCTCGGTCCCGGCACAGATTTATCTGATTACCAAACTCTTCCTTCTCACCTCTGACAAGATATCTTGTGAATGTGGGGAATGCCAGGCCTCCACCGTGGTTCGGATTCCACGTTAAACTGTAAGTCCTCCATTTCATCTAACAATCACCCTACCATTACACATTAGCGTGAGTATAACCCGAATGGGTTGTAAGACGCGGTGCTAATAATAATAACAATAATAATAAAACTAATTCTGACTACTCTAACAACGGGCCAAGCCACGCCACTGGTTAGTATTACTAACGTGGGCTTTGCCTTGATGATGGGAATGGTATATCAGTCCGGTTACTCACATGGGCTCAGTCTTGGCGATAGGCATGTTGCTGATAGACTTGTATTTCTCCATCCTTCCCAAATTCACCTGGAATTTGGCCTTCATCGCCGGCTCGTCCATACAAGGGAACGCTCTCCTTGCGTCCGATGGCTCGAACTGCGTCACTGCCACCCATCTGTGTGTTTGATTGTTAAAAATGCTCAATTTAACCTCATGAAGTTATACAAAACATTCTTCGTTTCATTTACAAAACTCTCTCTTGAGAATGGTACTTTAGATGCCAGAATATATCAATACAAATCTACTAGTTGACCGCAAACCCCTAGGTCCCAAGGAACAAGGGATATATATATTACATAAATATATATATATATATAAATATATACATATATTTATATATATATATAATATATATATAATATATACTATATTTATATATACATATTATATATATATCATATATTATATAACTATAATACACATATATATATACCACACACATATATTACATAGCTTCACCAGATAACAATTTAGAAAATATTCTAAAGATAGTTGAGAGTAAGGAGTGTTTATAATTAAAAGTTAAGATTTAAATAGATTGCGCAAGAAACATATATAAGGTATTTACTTTAATAAATTAAACTGTTACGAAGTTTTAGATGTATTAAGTGAAATTAAAAGTCAAAAAATATGATTAGGTTGAATTCTGGTGAAAAACATATTGTCACACAAGAATATTTTAACATAAAATTAATCAAGAACCATCATCTGGACTAAACACAAGTTGATGAAAAGTTTAAAAATAAGTGTATTACACGTTAAACAATGTGTTACAAAAACTTACATATATATACAATAAAGTAAGAACAAAAACAATGTTTAAGTTCAGATATGTTATGAAGTAAAAAAGTATAAATTCAAATTAAGAGGTTAACATCTGACAAACGAATTTAAATGAAGTGATAGAGTGTTGTTATTATACCACTCACCATACTCACCATTCACCTGATAAGACTTTGGATGATTATATACCCCATTATTAATAATGTTTACTAAATAATTTCCATTTATAGTTAAAAAAAATCTTTTCTCTTGTCATTGGCTGTTAATCTGTTTGGCAGCAAAGAACCAACTATCGGCCCGGAGAGGGCTACGACATCTTATAGTTCTTGATCTTAATCATTCATATGTAGATGAATATATCCACACGTCCATCACAGACTATGTCTTAAAATATGAGTGAAGGATGACCATAGGAACGGGAAGATTCCTGAATAACTCAGTGGTTAGAGCATCGGCGTACTAAGCTAGAGGTCCCGGGTCCGGTTCCCGTGTCAAAGTGTCATTTTTCAATCGAAGAACATATATATATATATATATAATGCTACTATAAAGCCACATGGCTGACTCACTCACTAAAATTAATGTTTACCCACTTTCATATGAGCTAGAAACTTGAAATTTGGCAAACTATAGCCTTTAGCCTGTAACCGATGGAAAATTATAAAAAAGTTTAAAAAAAAAAAATTTTAACCCTGAAAAATATTCAAAATTTCGGAGCTACTTTAAAGTCGTTGCGGACTTTTCTTTGGCGGTCTCTTGTGGCTAGGCAGTAAGACCTATCAAAAAACTCTTCTGTAATTACGTTAGCTTACATCTACTTGCAAAGAGCAAACGAGTATATATATATATATATACACACACAACTAGTTATATATATATATACACTCGTATATAATTGGTAGCCGTGCTATTTAATCTATCATGTTGTTTAATTTACAATTTTTATCCACAATAATCTATGCAATCAATATCTCTCCTAACTACTTCCACAAAAAGTTAATTAATGTTTTCATTACTTCTTTTTATAAAATATTTTATATGTTATATTACCAAAAACCTTAAAATAACTATTTTACGTGGGTTTTTTACCAATAATTTTCTTTAATCGGTGCTATATGCTTACATTGTTTTTGTATTTAATAACTTTAAAAAAATTATGTCAATTTAACCCTGTTTATATTTTATATTCTTTAATTTATTTACACTTATTATATTATTGACTGCCTCTGTAGTCTAATAGTAATAGTTCCAGGCTACAGATCCAAAGGTCCCAGGCTCGATCCCTGGCGCTTCACATATTTATCTGTGAAGCAGTGGTTCTGGAACGGGGTCGAACCCAGTTTGTTGAGTACAAATGAGGAAATATTTGAATAAATAGGTAGCGTCTCCGATCTGAGATTAAGGTCGGAGGGTTCGTTGTGCTGACCACATGACACATTCTATCCGCAAATGTTGGCACTATCATCGCTAATAGTGGTGGCCGCTCTGTCGGTATGACTCTATCACGGGCTCAAGATATAAATATGTTTATATTACAATTTGATTCATACTTAGCTACTTACCATTAGAGCCCAACCTTTTCTCTTATCCCATTTTTATCTTATATTAAACAACGCTCCTTACTTTTTTTTTTCTAAAATGTTAAATTATATACCAAGTTTTTTGTTTGGTTAATTTAACTATTTTTAGTGTCTAAGTCACTTTCTAATACCCTTGTCCACTGGACAATAAACAGAGTGTTTAGTGTAAACATGAGATGGTGTGGCACAATACAGTTTTTTTTTTTTGTGTGTGAAAACGATATGTTTGTTTATACTTTAAACAGTGTTGTTAAAACCGATTTCAAAGGTTCACAAATTATTTGTGTAGGTGAAGGTTAATTAAAAACATTAAGGAACAAAATGGAGAAGATTTCAGGTAGTGTGAACTTATGTTCAAGAATTGATTTATATTTTAAGAAACACAAAGTGAATTCGCAAGGTAAACAAAATGGCACCTAAAATTGTCAAGGCACACCGTATTAGTTTTTAAAGGAGAGATTCTATCATTAAAAGACTATTACTAAGATTGTGTTTAAAATATAATAGCTAAATCTCTAGTAATAACATGTATATATAATGTTAATCATGGATTTGAAAAAAAAAAAAAAAAAATGTATTCATAAAAATTGTTCTTGCTTTTTTTTTTTTTTTTTTACCTTTCCCCAAACTCCCGCAGCACATCTGTTAATCCTTAGTGGCACACTGGTTTAAAACACGCTGGCCTAAGGTGTCTCTTTCGTGGTAGACTGGCCTGCTGATAATGGGGAAATCGAGATTCGAATCCTGGTTGGGTCTACCGAGGGTGATATTTCCTCAATGTTTTCCCAATCTCCTTCCCAGCAAATGTGGGTATGTTAACTCTAAAATGTTTGCTTTCCTTATCCCTATATCATTACAGTAATTATCATGTAGACGTATAGCCCGGACAAGTAGTAAGATGCAGTGATAATAAAAAAAACATAAAACATTTTAAAAATTGCTATAAAATGTCTAAAACACTTACAGAAACTTTTAACAATGTTTTCCCGTTCAGCTTGAAATAGCTCT
Organism: Timema cristinae; assembly: GCA_039000515.1. Lineage (NCBI taxonomy): Eukaryota > Metazoa > Arthropoda > Insecta > Phasmatodea > Timematidae > Timema > Timema cristinae. The sequence continues at coordinate 37,128,753 of JBCFYV010000935.1, read as the reverse complement.
ATTACACATTTTAAAACTATAAGTATTGTAGTTAATTTAATTTAGATATCACTGTGTAGTTGACATTGAATTTACTTTAATTATTATTTCTTGTTGCAAATAGTTTATGGATTATATTACAGTTTGTCAGATTTACCGATAATATTGATTACATCTACTCTACCTACGGTCTTCCAACAACTTAGCTTATTCAGTAGCATTTCTGTTTACTAAGCTAGTGGCTCCGAGATCAAAATTTATTCTTAAAATTTTCCTGCTGCAAATTTGTCTTTCTCTGAGCTATAGCCGAAACGGTTTATTGAATTTTGTTTGAACTTGGTATTTAAGTGCTGGTCATGCCCCAAGAAATACTATTTTTATTTCGAGTATAGCTCTCAAATTTATAGTAATTTGCTATGGACTGGTTTTTGAACATTCAAAGATGCTATACCTACAGTTTTTTTATTTAACCCCCCCTCCCCCCTCCTCCTCTATCTTTACTCGTATTTCTACACAATCTAGCTTAACCTAGAAACGTCATTTTGGCACCCTGTATCCTTTGTCTCTCTCTCCCCCCCCCCCCCAAGTGTTTTTTTAACTCAGCCTGGAAATAACATCACTATGCCCTCTCCCCCCTTGGGCAAAAAACGTTCCGGCCCCCTTGTAGCCCATGTAACTGTATACACATTAAGAGAAAGTATTAACACAAATAGTAGGCTAGTCAGTAATCACTGTCTCAAACTTTATATTATTAAGATAAAGAAACAAGACATTTAGTTTAGTTCTACGAACCTATACGGTCTGAAATATAAGGAAACAAGATGTGTACTTTTAGGAAATGTAATAAAATTGACCTCAATAAGGACAGCAAACCATATTATAAAATCAGGAACATTAAAACCGGTTAGGACCAAAACGTGGCTTTACTGTGAATTCCCGCGTTCGCCGGAAAACAAGAGCAAAGCAGAAACGTAATCACATGACGAGTTCTAAACCAATCAAAAGATTTCAGTCTCATCAGCGTTGTCCGTCCAGCGCGACTTATTGTAGCTTTAACTTCCCTTTTTCTGCGTGACATCAGCTTGAGAGAACTAGTGAAATTTCCAAAATAACCTGAACATGGACCTACAAAACGAGATACTAGCAGACATCTGTATCTACTGCTGGGAAATAATTTGAAATAACTTGTTAAATAGAAAGCGCGTGTACAAAGCATCACTACGTTTGTAATATGTGATTTGCTGCTATCATACAACCAATTATGCTCTCTATTTAGGCGAAAGTGTAAAAATACGTTTTACTGGTCAAACAGGATAGTAATATTAATACTGTCACTTATTCAATCTCTTACTTACCTGCATCAGTGGGCACGCTGTCTAAGCATTTGACTAATCTGGTCTGGTTTTCTGGAGAAGTAAAGGTTTGGTGTTAGAATCCCGGCCGAGTGTATGGAGAATGATTTTCCTAGATGGTTTCCTCTTCTCTCCCTCCCAGCTGAGTGCGGGTACATTTCTTCTAAGTTCTACCTTATTCCTTCTTATAAATTAGTGTAGACATGTGGATAGCTTAAACGGATTTTTTTTTTAAACACGTCTTCCTACCTGTTAAGGTTTTACGCGTATGTACTAATTACAATAATATGTTAGGGATAAGGCAGGTTGAATTTAGTGAAGGTGTAGCTTCATTTGCGTGGATAGAGAGTGGGAAACCAACTAGGAAAAACCACCCTCAGTACACCCGAACAGGATTTGAACTCCGATACCTCCGTCATTGGCAGTCTAATCGATAGTGTGAGTGACGTCTTAGACCATGCAGCCACCGAAGTGGATTAAGCGGGTATTATAATGGTGGTATATACATAATTATATTACAGAATATCTCTTACTTACCCGCCTCGGTGGCTTAGTTAGCTAACGCGCTAGTCGTGTTGAGCTCGACCGCTGAGGACGGGGAGATCGAGGTTCGAATCTCGGTCGGGTGAACTGGGGGTGGCTTTTCCTAAATGATTTTCCACTCTCCCTCCATGCAAATGCAGGTTCACTTCCTCTAATTCAACCTTCCCAATTCCTAATCCATTAGCGTAATTAGTACTTAAAGCGTATAACCCGTACGGTAGTAAGACGCGGTGCTAGATAGTAATAATAATAATAATAATACTCTTACTTGGTCTCCCCTGTGCGGCGGTCCTGATAACTGCTCCTGTAATACCCGGCCAACCCCTGGGTGAGGTTTCCTCTGTAAGGGATGTACACCACGTACGGTTTCCGGCTAAGAGTTTCTCTGAAAGCTCTATCACGAAGAAGTTGACCTTTTTGACGTAGTGAGTCCCGTTCACCAGGTTCTTTCCCTCCTCGTCACCTTCCACTGTCACTTTCGTGAGCGCGCTGTCGATGTCGAGGTCCACGCTGTGGAGGGTGATGGAGTCTGTGGGCTCGACCGCCAATACCTGCGACAGAGATCTTAATTCTTTTAGTTAGTTAAGGGGAAATCATAGGATTCCCACAATATCTGTTTGAATTCCATTTGTTTTCTAGGTTTTTCTAAAACAATTCCCATTTTTCAATATAATACAGAGCAGGGATCACGTGATTTTCTGTTCCGAATACCCATAGATTTTCATTTTTGTTAAAACATAATTCCCACAAATTTTTGAATATAATTAGGTCTAGGTTCTAAAACTTTTCCGATTTTCTTATCAATAGCAGTTCTTATCTTTTTACGATTTTCTGTTTGAATTCCATTTATTTTCCAGGTTTTCTAAAACAATTACCATTTTTCAATATAATATAGAGCAGGGTTTCTAAACCTTTTTACGATTTTCTATTTAATTCCATTTGTTTTTCAGGTTTTTCTAAAACAATTCCCATTTTTTAATATAATATAAAGCAGGGTCTCTAAACCTTTTTACGATTTTCTGTTTGAATTCCATCTGTTTTCTAGGTTTTTCTAAAACAATTCCCATTTTTCAATATAATATAGAGCAGGGTCTCTAAACCTTTTTACGATTTTCTGTTCGAATACCATTTGTTTTCCAGGTTTTTCTAAAACAATTCCCATTTTTCAATATAATATAGAGCAGGGTCTCTAAACCTTTTTACGATTTTTTGTTCGAATACCATTTGTTTTACAGGTTTTTCTAAAACAATTCCCATTTTTCAAGATAATTTAGAGCAAATTTCTAAACGTTTTGAGATTAATAGTCATAAACACTGCCCACTAGACCAAAATAATTGCCAACATTTTTACCATTACATACTCCTAATGGATTACCCAATATGTCCTCATACCTCTTTTGCCAAACTGTCAAATTATTATCATCATCACGAGTCTTATAAAGGGAGCATTATGGTTTCAAAAGATGTCAATAACTTGGTTTTACCTCACAAATGTATAGCTAGAAACAGAACAGTTCGATAAAATCATACATATTTTATAGTTTCTTAAAACTGGTAGGCTCTAATAAATCTTTGTTGATGCCAACATTGTTTTAAGGATGTGAAGTGTGAGTTTGTCAGAAGAAACGCAAAAGAAGTTGAATGGAGTCGGAATAAGATATCTAGGAAATGTATGTGGATAAACTCGTATGGGAAAGTCAGTAATGAATGGATTCTGAAGGAGTGCGGTTTGAAAAGGAATCCAATAGGTAATTGTGAAAGAAGCGTCTACGTTGGTTTGGGCATGTTGATAGGACGAGTGTGGAGTGAGTTACGAAGCATAGATATAAAGGTAGTGTGTGTGGACCAAAAGTAAGGGGTAGGCCAAAATGTTTTAGGTGAATGTGCGGAAAAGAGAAACATAAAGATTTTAAGAATAAAAGAGTATACATGACTCTGTGTATGTGTGTTGTTGAAGCGATGGGAGTATGCAAGAATAGGGAAGTGTGGAGAAATTCAGTGAGAATGGATAAAGTACGAAGTTGTTTTTTGACCTATATACACAACGGCGTGATTAGGTATGTAGGCAATGTAGAAAATCACAAATTTACAAGCTAGCTACAGCTTAATGAATTTTTTAATGTTGTTAGATCGAATCTTATGCCCCCATTATTTTGTTCCCATACGCTGCAAGGAATAAGAATACCCCCAGTTAAGATCCTCTGATTTAGAGATTAGTTTAGAGGAGTTAAATTTAATTTTCCCCATAATTGACTCGTTTTAAGTCACTTCATTGGTGTTTAGAAGAGGTTTATTTTACCTGGATGGGGAAATGTATGCAGTTGTTTCTTTTCAACCTCATGTATAAAGGTGAAAATAAAAAGGTAGGATTGGAGGGGGGAAGACAAATGTTTGAGTCATCATGCTTGCTTTTTCATTTCTCTTTATCTTTTATGGTAGGATATATTATTTAAAGTTTAGAGTGGAATGTCCCAAATTCACAAATATTCAAGCTTTTTAGAATTCTTATCTTTTAGTTTTTTGTGTGAGATTCCCTATATTTTCCCGATTTTTTTACAAATACAATTTTTTTATTTGTTATTTCACTGTTTTCCAGGGGCGTAGTAACCTTTAAATTAATGTTGGGGCCGAAACAATCTCCTTTGGATACATCTTTCAATAAAATTAATAAATTTAAAATATGACATCTGGACATGGGAATCGAACCCCATATGGATCAGTTGTAAAGAATTGTCATGATAATTCAAAGGTCCTGGGACCGATCCCCGTGTCGTGGTCTCATTTTTCAGCAAATCATTCTAAAAATTAATGAAAATATAATAAGGTGCGTTATTTAATTCAAGATAAAACTTAGGGCTTAACATATGAAGTATAAACAATGGAAAATGAAATTTTGAAACAAGTGAAAAATAATTAAAATTTACAAAATAGATTTAAAAATTAAACTTATGAAAATAATATTAATTTAAATGATTAACAAAAAGTTAAAGAAGTATAATAGTGGAACAGTTAAAATAACATGAAACAATTTAAAACAAGTCATATAAAAATCGGATCTAAAAAGGAGCATTTTTAAGAATCAAATTAATAGATTATGAATAATTTTAAACTTACAACATTATTGATGCTTATGAAATACATTGTAGATCTTTAATAAATGTTAGAAAAAATAAATAAAAGAATTTAAGATAAAAATTACTTTTATTAAGTTATATGAGTTATGTGAACCAATAAAAATGTAAATTTAAAACCGTATTTCATATAATAAATAAATAAATATTCAAGATTTCATAGGAACACAAAAACAAGTTACTAGATCTACTTTCACATATTCATGCGTCAGACCAATTAATATGCAGCTGTCATATTTGTTAGACAATATCAATACTTATAAATTAACCCTAATAATCTAGTGAAATGTTATGAATTTTTACTGTAAAAAAAATATGTATTTACTAGCTGGCTCATCCTATTAAAATTGGACAACAGTCAAACTTTAGACACTTACATGGATCCAGACTTTGCCGTCAAAGGAAAAGTTCTGACCGTGGTCGCCGAGGCTAGTGATGATCTCGAGGGTGTACTTCTCCGGTAGGACGTTTTTCGGGAGCCGATAGCAATTAACAGTGGACAGCGTAAGCACCAACAAGAGGGGCACTAGCGCCCAAAAGGACCCCATAATTTCCACAGTGTCAATTCTGTAAAGAAATGCTGTTAAGATTAGTGTTGTACAACTAAGTACCAGTTTCATATGTTAGACTTGGTACGTCTCAAGTGCGGCTCGATACCAAACTAGACACCTAACTAGACCAGAATGGAATAGGCCAGTTTCATAGTCAGAGGTACGCCTCAAGTGAGGCGCCATACTAAATAAAATAATTAATATTTAGCACCGCGTATTACTACCAGTTCGGGTTATACGCTTTAAGTAATAATTACGCTAATGGATTAGGAATTAGGAATGTTGAATTAGAGGAAGTGAACCCGAATTTGCGTGGAGGGAGAGTGGAAAACCATTTAGGAAAAACCACCCCCAGTTCATCCGACCGAGTTTCGAAACTCGATCTCCCCGCCCTCAGCAGTCGAGCTCAACACGACAAGCGCGTTAGCCAACTACGCCACCTAGGCGGATTACTAAATAAATAAAAGATGACAGCTACCTAAACCAGATTGTAACGGGCCGGACTCAAATATGAAGCTGGCCCAAAGGATATCGTTTTATAAAATTGACCATAATAATCCTAATTCTGTAAGTCCCTGTCTATATACAGCTTATCTAAGGTGAGAGTGTAGGTAAGTGAAACCTAGCAGAAGTGTCTACATAACAAACATTGTCTGAAAATATTATTAGAAACGTTTGATAACACTATTTATTGATAGTAAAGTAATTTATTATAAAAAAAAAATCCTAAGTGGTTGATTTAGTCACTTTCAACCAATGTTTGCAATAAAGAACTTCCTTACCCAGACTCCCACTGTAGATGAGCTGTACTTCAAGGTCATTAGTCCGTTAGAAGGGAGTGACTCGACACCAAAGACCATGTGTACACAGACAACAAATTGTCTAGACAATTGTTGTCGTTATATTTCTGACTAGCAACTGCACAAAAACAGATGAATGACGAAACAGTCGCGTCGTTGGTGTGCCTGTTCACAGGGCACATATTTGTTGTCAGGAAAAACAAAAGTCCCAGAAACTTATATTATGCTCAGAATCATCAAGAACATAGTAGAAGTAGGTGCTATTTTTTTCTTCTGTAGCCTTCAATAGAAAACGAAGCCGACGTGATAGTCAAGTCCCATTTACAGTGAAAGACTTTAAATAATAATAATATTTAGCACTGCGTCTTACTACCCGTTCGGGTTATACGCTTTAATTACTAATTACGCTAATGTATTAGGAGTTGGGAAGGTTAAATTAGAGGAAGTGAACCGCATTTGCGAGGAGGGAGAGTGGAAAACCATTTAGGAAAAAATTTAGTTCACCCGACCGAGATTCGAACCTCGATCTCCCCATCCTCAGCAGTCGAGCTCAACACGACAAGCGCGTTAGCCAACTACGCCACCGAGGCAGGTGTGAAAGATTTTAATTTGGAAAGTTTTATACAAGTTTTGGGTATTATAGGAATAATTCCGATAATTTTTTCTTACTATGGATTAAGTGTTTACAGTTTTGAAGAACATTTGGCTCTAATTGGACAATTATTATTATTATATCACCGCGTCTTACTACCCGTTCGGGTTATACGCACTTACGCTAATGTGTAATGGTAGGGTGATTGTGAGATGAAATGAAGGACCTACAGTTTAACGTGGAATCCGAACCACGGTGGAGGCCTGGCACTCCCCACATTCACAAGATGTCTTGTCAGAGGTGAAGGAAGGGTTTGGTAATCAGATAAATCTTTGCCGGGACCTAGGATTGAACCCCGGCCGCCAGCACAGAAGTCTGACACCTTACCCCTAGACCACCAGGTCACCCGTAGGGTATGTAGAAACAATTAAATGAACAGTACAAAGTAATGAGAGATCATGAACCAATTAGTTACAATTTATAATTTAGTTTACTTAGGCTAGACTATACATTTACATGTTTTGTCTTCATACAACCCACATCTTCAATTTCCACCATGTAATAGTATTGTACCGCAAAATGATTGGTTATGGCAACAACAAAACACAACAGTTCTATAGTGTTGTTTTGCCAACAAACGGGTCACTTGCTGTTTATTAAATGCCACAATGACGTCACGTATAAAAGTGTTACATACAACGAAAAAACCAAACATTTAAATTAAATACATGGACAAAACCACCATAAGTTAAATTTATCAAAAATTATAGAGTATCTAAAATGTTTTCTTATTTTTGAAAAGCTTACTCTTTTTCTGCCGTGTGATATAGCTGTTGGAGGAAATACACACATTTTAATATGCTAATGTTTTATGGATGAGTAAGCTATAATTTTAGAGGACATGCATCCACATTTGCGTGATTAAAGTGTGGGATTTTTTTAAAGGGAAAAAAACGAGCCTAAGTACACCTAGCGTGGATTCCTGTCATCAAAAAACCATGGATGAACCTTTCATTAATAAGCTTTTCTCTCTTTTTTTTAGAACCACATTGTACTACCCATTAAGGTTGTAAGAATACGTACTAACTACCTATAATTGGCCTAATATGTTATTAGGGAATATGACGGTTGAATTTAGGAAAAACCATCCTTAGTACACCGATCGGGATTCAAACTCCGATATCTCGGGCATCGACAGTCTAAGACCTAGTCTTGAAAGCTCATTGTTCTAGAACTTAGATACCACTCTTTTTAAAGTTCAGTTCAATTCAATTCAAAAAAATATAATAAATCCAGATACCCTGAAACAAACTATATTTAAACTATTTATTACCCGTGTCGGCGGGCACGCATAAAAAGGCATAGTTGGTTCACCACTGACCGGGGGAAGGGATTGAGGTTCGAATTCCAGCTGGGTGTATTGATATGATTAATCTTAAACATTCTATCTCTCTCCTTCCACAAAAATTAGAATACACTTCCTCTAAATTCCACCGGGTAGTAAGACGTGGATCACGGAAAAGTAAAATATATATATATATTATATATGTTACTTTAATTATTTTTAGAAACCCGCTCCAGCAGCCGCATGGTCTAATGCGCTACTCTCGTCGTAGACTAGACTGCCGATGACGGGAAGATCGAGGTTCAAATCTCGGCCGGGTATACTGAGGGTGGTTATTTCAAAAACAGTTTCCTACTCTCCCTTCACCGCAAATGCGTATACATTTCCCATAAATATAGCCTTACTAGTCCCTAAAACCATTTACTTAATTAGTACATAATCGAATAACCCAAACGTGTTGTAACACGCGGCGCAAACATTTGTTCTCAGAATACGTTTTTTTCCCATAGGTTGAGTGGACTAAAAAACTAATTGAGAAGTAGTCTAACTTCCGGGATTAACTTACTCTTCCGCGTCGTTACATATTATGCTAATTGGTCCTCTGTATAAGAAACTGCTTCCCCGCTGACATAAACGGGTTTGTTTGGCGAACGTTAGTAGGATTATTCTAAAGAGGACCGAATCTGACATTTACATAAGTTTCTAAAACTATCTAATAACCACTTCACCCACCTCGGTGGCGTAGTTAGCTAACGCGCTAGTCGTGTTGAGCTAAACTCCCAAGGACGGGGAGATCGAGGTTCGAATCTCAGTAGGGTGAACTGGGGGTGATTTTCCTTAATCGGTTTTCCACTCTCTCTCTCCCTCCACGCAAATACGGGTTCACTTCCTCTAAATTCAATCTTACCAATTCTTAATCCATTAGTGTAATTAGTACGCAGTCGTATAGCCCGAACGGATAGTGAGACGCGGTGCTAAATAAAATAAAAAAATACCCGCTTTGGTGGCCACGTGGTCTAACGTGCTACACTCGAAGTAGGCCAGACTACCAATGACGGGGAAATCAAGGTTATAATCTCGGCCGATGTACTGATGTTTTGTTCCAATATGGTTTTCCACTATCTTTCTCTCTCTTCAAGCAAATGCAGGTTCACTTCTATAAATGAAGCATGAATTAAAATCACTATCGTATTTAGTACATAGTATAGCACAAACGAGTGGTAAGATGTGATGTTAACAAAAAATAAATTATAATAAAGGTGAGGTAGGTGACCTGGTGGTCTAGGGGTAAGGTGTCAGACTTCTATGCTGGCGGCCGGGGTTCAATCCTCGGTCCTGGCACAGATTTATCTGATTACCAAACCCTTCCTTCACCTCTGACAAGACATCTTGTGAATGTGAGGAATGCCAGGCCTCCACCGTGGTTCGGATTCCACGTTAAACTGTAGGTCCTTCATTTCATCTCACAATCAACCTACCATTACACATTAGCGTAAGTGCGTATAACCCGAACGGGTAGTAAGACGCGGTGCTAATAATAATAATAAAGGTGAGAAATATATTTTAGCAGTTGTTAATTTAGGTTCTACAAAGGTTCACTGACATGCCCAATAAAATAGTAAAAATAATATAATATTATTTAAATTTAAAGACCAAGGCCCAGTTTCATAGTCAAATTTAGTACGCCTCAAGTGCGGCGCTACACTAAGTTACATGACGGCACCTACCTAAACCAGAATGGAATGGGCCAGTTTCCTATGCGAGAACGGCCCATTCCATTCTGGTTTAGGTAGGTGTCGTCATGTATTTAGTGTAGCGCCGCACTTGAGGCGTACTAAATTTGACTATGAAACTGGCCTAAACCTTGACTCGAACCTGAGACTTTGGCTTAGCACACCAATGCTCTAACCTCTGAGCTATTCAGGAGGGGGGTCCGTTCTCAGGGTCATTCTTCACTAATATCTTAAGACAGAGTCAGTGATGAACATACGTAACTGTATATTATTGTTTGTTTTAGCACCGCGTCTTACTACCTGTTCAGTTTATACACATACATGACCATTACTCTAATGAGGCAGGGATGAGGAAGGAAGTATTTTAAAGGTAATCTACCCGCATTTGCGTGGAAGGATGGTGGTAAATCATTTAGGAAAAAAACACCCTTGTCAGACCCTATCGGGATTCAAACCCCAATCTCCCCATCATCAGCAATCCAGTATAGCATTATATAGACGCCTTAGACTATTCGGCCATAAAATCGGGTGGAAATAATATTTATAGTCTATATTGTAGTGTTCAAAGTTGTCTAAAATATTCTAAATGTTTATCCTTCCTATCATAATCTTATTAGAGACTAGATAGCTGTTGCCCGCGGCTTTGCTCGCGTGGAAGTTGATTATATACAAATACGAAAATATACATATGTATTTACAGATTAATTTAAAATATTACGTTACGTTGATGACCATAACTTGACCTCAGATCAAAAATAATGCAAGTCCGATACAAACTTTCACCCCCTTTTACATCCCTTATTAAATAAAATTTCCAAAATTCCTGAAACACGTATTTAATTGTTTTACGTCAATAACAGAAATACAAAATTTTATTTATGTAACTTTCAAAATGACGGACTTTCATACATATTATCATACATATTATCATCCCCTATTTTGACCCCTTTGGGGTGGAATTTTCTAAAATCCTTTCTTAGTGGGTGCCTACATAACAAAATGAATATACAGTCCGAATTTCATGCTTGTAGCCTTGATAGTTTGCGCTCGGCGATGATGAATCAGTCAGTCAGTCAGTCAATCAATCAGGACATGTTATTTTATAAGTATAGATTTAAATTCTATTTGCTAGATATTATTAGATCCATTATAAATTATAAGATGTACTACCACCACCACACCGGTGGCCATGTGGGGGGCAAATACGTCAGACTAGTAATAACAGGAAGTTGGAGGCTATAACCCGGCCATAATACACTGGATGTGGTTTCTCACATGTGATCTATACCCATTGTTCTATCGCAACCTTTCCTCACGCTAATGTGGATGCACTCGGTTTAAACCACCCTCCCCAACCTTAAAACTTAGATTAACCCATTTAATAACTTTTTTTAAAAACCTATGTTTTATTTTCTATTTCTAATCTAGTGTAAACTTAGATTTACGCGGACGTATGTGCTAATTTTAATAGATGTGTGACACTCTGCTTGGCGTATGCATACATTAACGCATGTCTATAACCTTTTAAGAGGTGTCATAATATGGTGATTAGACTGAAGATGAAATTAGTTCCAGCAACCAATATATTAGTCGGATATATTCAGTAGGTCGCAAATCACTGTAGTATGACGTGACATTTTGTTTGGCAAGAGGTTCTCATCGTGTGTCTGTTCTCGTGACCTAGTGATGGCCTACTAGAGATCAAGAAGACCCAGGTTCTACCTCAGACAGGCTCCAAATTATTTATATTTTCATTTTGTATGGACACGTTATTATTATTATTATTATTATTATTTATTATTATATTATTATTATTATTATTATTATTATTAGCACCACGTCTTACTACCTGTTAGGGTTATACGCAATTACGCTAATGTGTAATGGTAGGGTGATTGCGAGATGAAATGAAGGACCTACAGTTTAACGTGGAATCCGAACCACGGTGGAGGCCTGGCATTCCCCACATTCACAAGTTGTGATTAATACACGTCTTGTCAGAGGTGAAGGAAGGGTTTGGCAATCAGATAAATCTGTGCCGAGACCGAGGAGTGAAACCAGATCCCCAGCACAGAAGTCCGACATCTTACCCCTAGACAACCAGGTCACCCTCACTACTTATTACCCAGCCGGTTATTCTCGTGATAGCCTGGTGGTGACGGGGAAATTGTGGTTCGATTCCTGTTTGGGTGTACTGAGCATGTTTTATTTCTTACATGGTTTCCCACTTTACCTCCACTCAAAGTCGGGTACATTTTCTTTAAGATTCAACCATTAATTCCTATTACATTAAAGTATGCATATATGCCAAACGGGTACTAAAGTTTGTAATTCGTATACAGATGTTTTGAAAGAACCTAGTTAATAACCTAATTAAAATAAGTAGGTACAGCCTGGCTTGATCCATTAAACGTTTGAACTTGACAGTGAATATTTTTCTATAATGTTTGGCTTGTTATCGCTCATTGTCTTAGAAATAATAATAAAACAATATATGTAAGAGAATACAATGAATAATTGTACTAAAACAAACCAATAAAAGGCTTAATCTCAATCAAATATATTTTAAAATTAAGCAAAAACAAATAATTAATACATGTATTTTATAGCTAACGAAACAATGAACAATGAGAAATATATAACATTAAAAAACTGATAAAAGATTTTAGGATTATTTTCTTTTCTATTTTCTGCCTTTCCCTATCGTTTTGTCTATCCAGTGGTACTCCACTGTTTGTGTTTTTATAACACATTTGATAGGAATTGTTTACTTATGGAATTGTATTATATTTTTAAGAAGGTAGACCCGCCTCGGTGGCGTAGTTGGCTAACACGCTTGTCGTGTTGAGCTCGACTGCTGAGGACGGTGAGATCGAGGTTCGAATCTCGGTCGGGTGAACTGGGGGTGGTTTTTCCTAAATGGTTTTCCACTCTCCCTCCACGCAAATGCGGGCCCACTTCCTCTAATTCAACCTTCCCAATTCCTAAATCCATTAGCGTAATTAGTACTTAAAGCGTATAACCCGAACGGTTAGTAAGACGCGGTGCTAAATATTAAATTAAATTATGTAAGAAGGTAGGAAAGTTGGATAAAAACATTATAAAAGGAATTAACACAATATGGCTTTTACAGTTCACACTTAACATTGCTGCCGTTGGAAAAAGAGGTAATGGCTCTCGCTTGAAGAAAATCGACCGTTACCGCTAAACCCACGACCTAGGTTTCATTCATCGGAACTTATCAGAGGAGAGTTTGAAACGCATAACACAACTTCCTAAAAGAGTAAAAAAAAAACACACACACACAAGGGCAGTAATGTAAAGTGTGAACTGTGTTCTTCTTTTCATAGTAAAAATCATATTGTGTTTATTCTTTCTATATGTTTCTATCCACATTTCCTATACCTTTTTACAAATACAATACCATTTTTAGGCCCTAGCTCATAAAGCGAAAGGAGGTTTTCCTTACATTACTTGTGAAATTGTAATTTTTATTTATTTTTGTTACTTTTTTTTTTTTGAAAGTAATCAATTAAAAAGAATGTGTTACGATAAAACAAATGTAATTATATTGGTATCTATTGAAAATAGATATATAATGTATGAAAGTGTTATTTGCTTGTTTTTTAATTTGTGCGCTCACCGTATTGGTTATTTATGAGTCGACCTAATTAGTAAAATAGATTAGAAGAGTAAATAAATCAATATTAAAGTGGATACAGAATAGTAAAACTACAGTGAGAAACACAGTTGAAAAAAACACTTTGTGCACTATACAGTGATCCATATATAACACCAAACTCTCCGCCAAAGGTAAGAGAAAATACGAGGCTAACGTCTGATACAGCTACTATCAATCTCACTATGTGCAACCAGTCTGGTCTTACGTGATGGCGAAGTCGTGGTTTAAAACCCAGCCGGGTGTACGAGGCTTTTTTTCTCTCTCTCTTAATTTGTTCTCTTCACTCAATGCATTCAAATGAGAGTACATATCCTATAAAGTCTACAATTTTGGTATTACGTGATGGTAAAGTCGTGGTTTTAAACCTGGCTGGGTGTACTGAGGAACTTTTTCCTTTCGTAAAATATTCTCCTCACTCATTTAATTCGAATGAAGGTACATTTCCATAAATTCTACCCTCCATATTTGTGTGAATATTAGAATATCCCGGACGAGTAGTGAAAACCAGTGAATGATTAATAAAAAAAAGAAATAATTGTAGGTATGTATGGAAGTTGAGAATGAATAGTGAAGTTTCAGTGGCCGCATGGTCTAAGGCGCCTCTCCCTCAATATGCCGGTAACGGGGACATCGGTGTTCAAATCCCGGTTGGCAGTAATGAGAGTTTTTACTACATGGTTTTCCACGCCCCCACGCAAATACGGGTACACTTAAAATTTGACCTTCCTAGTCCCTGACACAGTAACGTAGTTAATACATAAGAGACCGTAGCGGGTACGGTGACCTGGTGGTCTAGGGGTAAGGTGTCGGACTTTTGTGCTGAGGTCCGGGGTTCAATCCTCGGTCCGGCACAGATTTATCTGATTACCAAACCTTCCTTCACCTCTGACAAGACGTTATTAATCCAACTTGTGAATGTGGGGAATGCCAGGCCTCCACCGTGGTTTGGATCCACGCTAAACTGTGGTCCTTCCATTTCATTCACAATCACCCTACCATTACACATTAGCTAAGTCGTATAACCCGAACGGGTAGTAAGACGCGGTGCTAATATAATAATAATAATATAATAACCTAGCGGGTAACAAGACACGGTGCTTTAAAGAATTAGTAATAGTTATCAGAGATATTTAATACCTTTATATAATGTAGTGTCGATCTCAAAAGTTCTTCGCTAGGTATACAACACACGACGTTAGTCCTGCTACTCAGCAGCGGACCAGTTCCCGGTCTGCACTGATATACCACAAGTGTCTCTCACGTCCTTTCTCTCTTGTACGTCACAACATCCCCTCCCCTTCACGGCTCAATCAATGTCCCTTAGGGGCTTGAAAACATTTTCATCATCTGATGTTTCTGTCTGGAGCTCATTTAGACACCACGCGATAACATATTGGTGATCGGATAACACATTGATGATCGGTGAGTGTTTCCGTCTGAGAAACAGGTGGTGTTTTCGAAAATAGACTCATTATGTTCTGAGGATTATCATCTCTTCAGCAAACAAATTAAAGGAACACACACAAAAAAAAACACCTTTATTTAGTAATTTATATTCTTTTTATATATTTTCAGTTGTCACTGCATCTTAATACCCATTCGAGTTGTACGCAAATGTACAGTACTTGTTACGCCAATGAGGAAGATTTAATTTAAAAAAGAATGTACGTGTAATTGCGTGGATGGAGAGTGGGAAAACCTCAAGGAGATACCACCCTTTGAAGACCCAGACCTCGATCTCCTCGTCATTGTCAGACAAGTATATTGCGGAAGTGACGTATTATGAACCATCCTAGCACCGAATCAGCCTTTGGATCTAATTAATCAAATAAATAATTAAGCATACGGAAAGTTGGACCAGCAGTACAAGGCGTTAGACCCACTCTGTACCTGGTTATCAGCTAACTACTTGGTGGCTAGACTTCGAATCCCGATGAGGTGGGCCGAAACCATGAAGCTCACTCGAAAAAACAACAGTTCTCTGCCTGCATTATAATCTTTATGCATCTAAGAACTGTTGTCAATCATGTTGTAATTCGATTCGAACGCTAACGGTTAACTCCTACATCGTCACCCGAGAATGCAAGTGTTCTATCTTCAAAATGGTTAAATTTGAGATATTTGGTGTTTACGTTTATTTAAAATGCATATGATTCACCTGCGGTGAAATTGAGACTCCTATATAATTACTTAAGAAGATAAAAACTCGAGTTGTCATCCAGTAACATTGTTTTTATACACAAGGTCAAACTTCAATGCTCTTGTAGACAAAAGTGAACACTTGCATTCTCGGGTGACAACATATTAATCTCTATGTACCTAAGAAATGTTGTCACTCGCTGTTGTCGTTCGAATGACAACAGTTCACACTCTGCATGTTAATCTATTTACATTTAAGAAGTATCATTCGAATCACATTGTCATCCTCTAACTTACTAGCTTATCTTCTTTCACATACTACAAAAGGTTTATTTTTTAAATAGATTACCACATGTTTCAGGAAGAAAAGTTTATTCAAATCACTACCACAAATTCCCACACAGTTATGTCAGTTACTACCATCGTCGAATGCCTTAGGCGCACCAACACTAAACCTGTAAGGTTTTATCTAATAGCCTACAACTTTCTAACAATACCATATTAGCAAACAACGATCAATAATCAATCATTCCCACTGAACTAACCATTTTCATTATGGGACGACATGATCGTTTCATTGCCCCACGGATAAACAGAGCTAAGGATAGCCTACTTCGTATCGTCACAGTCAAATATGTAGATGGCAGCACAAGGAAATTATATTTAGAGCTACCTGAATTTCCTCTTAGAAAACGTTTATATACAGTTGAATTCTGGAATTTGGAAGTACAAACAAATTATTTTCATAACTCTTTTGTAATTTTTCGTTTATTTTATCTCTTTGTGGATAAATGTAGGTGTTTTAATGGTAAATAGTATATTATGTGGTTCCCCCTTTCAAAAGACCTTCCTTAAATTCGTAAGTATTTTGTTTTTTATAAATATTGAATCTCCCTCTATCTTATGTATGATTTGGTAGATTAAATTATTTAAATCACTTAGTTATTTTTAACTTTTTTTCTTTTTTAGCATTTGGCATTACTGACCAAGAGGGCTATGACATCCAGTTCATTCATCCATATGTAGACTATTGACCCATCGGGGCACACAGGGTACAGCTATGGAAGTTGTCTACACGTACCCGCAATTAGATGATTAAATGATAATGAATATATTATTATATATTTATATTATGTTCTTCTTACTACCCGTTCGGGCTGTACGCACTTACGCTAATGTGTAATGGTAGGGTGATTGTGAGATGAAATGGAGGATCTACAGCTTAACGTGGAATCCGAACCACGGTGGAGGCCTGGCATTCCACACATTCACAAGTTGTGATAATGAATATAGAGGTGTGGGCCAGTGAATGTCTTAAACCTAACTGTAAACCTAATTTACTAGCCCCCTGGTGACCGTTGAGATAATTTCCCGCGAAAGAAAATTACCCAAGGTACCAACCGGGAATCGTACCCATGAACCCTATGTTTATAGCCAGGTGCATTGACCACTACACTACGGGGCAGGATATTTGTCTAGACATAAGGGTTGGTAACAAAGCGAGTGTTATGAAAACTTTACAATACTTCAGTTGCGGTATAATTAAGTGTATCACATCAGATTCAAATGAGATATAAGTGAAATTTTATAATTAATATTATAGCTATTTTCTGACAAAATCTTTTTAGATTTTTAGATTTTGTTTCATCATAAGCATTAATAAATAAAACCTTAAATAAAATTGATTATAAAAACCTATACTTATAAATATAATAACAACCCAAACCTACCCCGAAAAAAAAAAGCCTTTCACAATTTAAGGGCATCCCCAATGATAGAAGGGCTGTCAATATGCGTATCCTATTCCTTACGGCCAGTAGGTGATGAAGAGGGTTTTTATTCAATTTTCTCGCCCCATTCCACTGTATCCACTGCATTACAGGGTCGATATGAATGAAAAATGCATGTTTTTGTTTATATAGGGAGGGCCCACTTCGAGATCTCTCTGGGACTGGTGTGGGGAGGTGTATCACGGTTGGTATATGTGTCTTGTACAACGTAATATGGATGTTTTTTTATTGTTGAATAAATATTCTTGAAACTGAACTGATGCAACATTAATATTAGTACTATTTTAATTATATTTGATTAATATTATTCCTATCTAAATCAAATCGTTACTCATTTGAATGAAGGCGCTTAGGCTTGTAGTAAACAGAATTATATGTGATAGGAAGGTCCGGGTTTGAATCTCGGATGAGTTTTCTAAGGGGAGTTTTCCACATATGATTTATCACAAATTTTATCATTCCCTTTTAATTTTATCATAGATTATTATCCTTAAGTGGCCTTAGAATATAAATGCATAAAATATTTTACCAACATTTTGAGGATCTAACAATATGGGCATACAATCTTTTTTTTAGCACCGCATCTTACTACCCGTTACGGCTAAACGCATATGTACGAATTACGCTGATGTAATAGTGATGAATAAGGCTGAATTTAGAGGAAGTGTAGGAATAACGGGAAACCATTTAATATAAACCACCCTTAATACATCCAACCCAGATTTGAACCAGGGAGTCAAACCGATACAAAACTCACAATCAAAATTATAAGTTATTTTCAAGTAACCAGAACAGTAACCTTAAAAATAAATTTCTTAAGAACCACTTACGGAATTGAAATCGATATATATATTTAGGTACATAATAGTTCTTATTGGTTCTTAAAGGTTCTAAAAATTATTTTTTTATATTTGCATTTTATCTTATTCTTTCTTTAACTTGATTTATCCTTTTATCAGAATTTTTTTCCAAGTTATAATGTACTTAAAATAACCAGAGCCAGAATTGGAACTTAATTAAGAACCTAAAAGAACAGAGACCTATATTTTTCTCCTAACGAAATCAGTAACGGAACCTTAAAATTTTTGATTATGGAACTGGAATAAGAACAACAACAGATAAATATTTTTGTTTGACTCCCTGGTTTGAACCCCATCATCGGAACTTTAGTCCAATGTGATAGTGATTCCTTAGAAGGCTTAGACCATAAGGTCACTGGTGCGGGTGTCTGTTGCACTGTTCATATGTGATATTATTATCCTTACTTCCCTCCAAAACTAACATAAATTAACTAGAAATAACACACAATTATGAACTCTTTAGTAACCATTCCTGTAATCATTGCAAACATTAAGTTAATGAACTTATGCAAACTTACGGTTAATACCAAATTTATTTTATCGATGCACTTAATTAAGGTTTGCCTGTTAGGTTAATAAGGAATGCTATGACGTCACACATACACGATGCCTTAAATGTGTGTGCTCATAGAATTTAGGTTATTCTAATTAAGATTGTTGTAAAAGTTCGGTAATGATGTCTTGTTTCCACAAAATTATTTCACTTATCAACAAGCAAAGTAAAATGAAAATGTTTTTGTGTAAGTTTTAAATGTTACACAATTAACTCATTAAAATATTAACCTTGACAATTTGTGAAAGATCATCAAAAGGTTGATTCCATATTTTACTGTGTTTTGATTTAATAAAATTCGTTTAAACATAAGCTATCATCTATACTTATAAAATAACATGTCCTGACTGACTGACTGACTGACTGACTAGCTGACTGACTGACTGATTCATCATCGCCGAGCGCAAACTATCAAGGCTACAAGCATGAAATTCGAACTGTATATTCATTTTGTTATGTAGGCACCCACTAAGAAAGGATTTTAGAAAATTCCACCCCAAAGGGGTCAAAATAGGGGATGATAATATGTATGAAAGTCCGTCATTTTGAAAGTTACATAAACAAAATTTTGTATTTCGGTTATTGACGTAAAACAAATAAATACGTGTTTCAAGAATTTTGGAAATTTTATTTAATAAGGGATGAAAAAGGGGGTGAAAGTTTGTATCGGACTTGCATTATTTTTGATCTGAGGTCAAGTTATGGTCATCAACGTAACGTAATATTTTAAATTAATCTGTAAATACATATGTATATTTTCGTATTTGTATATAATCAACTTCCACGCGAGCAAAGCCACGGGCAACAGCTATCTAGTTTTATCATATATGTATGAGTGTCTCTGGGTTACATTACTCGTACCCAATTTTTGGAAAGGTTAGCCGTTACAAAATTACCGCTGTCCAGCAGACGCCCGAAAGTATTAATCATACATCCTTTTCATTGAGGCTTTTTCCATGCCCCGATGAGATGAGGGGATGATGAAATAGTGAGTATGAGGGTGGATAACCTGTGGAAAATCTTAAACTTAACTTAAGCTTAATCAACTAAACTCCGGTGATGGTTGGGATAAATACCCTTACGGGAAAAATACTCACGATACCAGGCGGGAATTGAACCCCGAACCTTTAGCCTTGCAGCCAGGTTACATTGACCACTACACCATGGATCCGGTTATAGTTTCGGTTAATTTTTTTATTTTTCGATGCGTCTGGAGGAACATCAAGTCCACATCGTTGAGTACGCAGGCTAAGACTTCATCAATCTCATCTAGTCTGATTTACCCGTGACGGTAAGGTTGGAACCAGAATTCTGTCTGGGTGATTTCCCCCCTCCCCCCTACCCCCCCGACCCCCTCTGTCTGGTAAAATACTCTCCTTACACGCAAATTCGAGTAGTATACATTTACACCTACTATAAAATTCTACAGTCCTTCTACCTATCCCGTTGGGGAAAACCCGGACGGGTAGGAAGTAATATGTGGTGCACACAAAACAAAATGTAGCCAAAGGCTACTTTTGCCAAACATTAAATAATGAATTACATGTTTTACTTTCTAAGACTCCTTGTTTAGATTTATTTTTAGTATCTAATCATTTATTTAAGCCTTGTCAATTTTGCCTACAAGCTTACTGTACTGTACATACTGCACGACTTAAAACAAAGAAATTTACTCCATCAAAAATCTCTCGGCTTCATCGATATATTTTGATAGGTCTTTGTTTCAAAATAAATGGATACGACTCAAGTAGGTCTATATTTTGCTTATAGGATGTTTTAAGCTTGCACAATTTTGATCACCCTTTTGTTTATCATACTATTAAAGCCTCTTCTTATGGCTATCCAACTATAATATATAGACTGATTTTGAATAGGAGGAACAGTATCTGGTAGTTACTAAAGTTACTAAAACTATTTTAATATATTCATACATCAAGTCATGTTATATGAAGATGCCACTTTTGATAGATATTATCAACATCTATAAAATAAAACAATTAATTCGGTAAAATGTTATCAATGTAGTCTGCAAATAAAAATATATGATTCTTACTGTGTAGTCACATTAGCATTTTATTAACATTTCTAATGTTTAAATATTTAAATGTAAATTAATTAAATTTTCAGTTGTTTATTTATAATGGCTGGACTTATTCGTTAAAATCTCCATTGCCGTCATATAAGAGTACACTACTTTGACTATAAATTATTATAATGCCTATATATTTTTAATCACTGAGCCTTATTACCTGTTCAGGCTATACGCATTTAGTGATAATTACACTAATGGGGTAGAGATGAGGAAGGTATCATTCCAGAGTAGGTATATTCGCATTTGCATGGAAGAAGAGTGGGAAACAGTTTAGGGGAAAACCTCTTCAGTAGACCCAACTGGGATTCAAACCCCAGCTCCCCGTCTTCAGGAGGTTAGTCTAACAAGAGAGTGACGCCTTATACATTCATACACTAAAGTATATATAATGCCTATACCTAATAATTTATTATAAATATGTTTAAAAAAAACTATATACATTTTTCAAAACGTATTCATTTCAATTGTAACGTCATTTTGTCTAAAAAAATTGAATATGTTATGGTCCTTTTCAACAAATTTACTCCCTAAATCAGCCATTTCTTTTGAGAATTTGAGAGTTTGAGATTTGTTTTCGTGTCTTTGAATAAGGTCTATGTTTAAATATTTACTATATTTTAAATGAATATTTATATCACTCATGAAAAACATAAATCATACCAAAAAAAAGGTTCAAAAATTTTACAAAACAAAATGTATCTGTGCCACAGATTAAAAAAAAAAGAGTTTTTAACACGACGTTTCTTTGTGCACTTTAAATTTGATATTAATAAATATTTACAGACCGCCTCTCTGATCTAGTGGTCCTATTTGTTGGCCACACACCCAAAGGTTCCAAGCTCAATCCCTGGTGCTTCCACTTATTTATCTATGAATTAGTGGGTCTGAAACGGGGTCAGACTCGTCCTTATGAGGACAAATAAGGAGATACTTGAATAAATATGTAGCAGCTCCGGTCTAGAAAACTGAGATCAATGCCCGTAGGTTTTGTTATGCCTACCATATGACACATTTTAGCTGCAGAGGTTGGCACTATCTTCGCAAGCAGACGGTGACAGTTCGGTCAGTTATATTTCCATGATAATATTATAAACCTATTATCGCAAGTAATAAAGACCCTCATCAGTGAGAGCACGGACTAGGGCTAGCTGATGACGTAGAGGTCAGTGTTCGAAAAATGGCTGGGTGGACTGAAGTTATTTTTTTCCTAAATGGTTTCCCCCTACCCTCCCTCCACGAAGATATGGTACGTTTCCTATAAATTTCATATTTTCCATCCCTACCTCATTAGCATAATTAAATGCATACAGTCTTGACAGTTAGTAAGGGAAAATACCTTGATGTTTAAACGCAGATGATTATTATTATTATTATTATTATTATTATTATTATTATTATTTATTATTATTATCACCGCGTCTTACTACCCGTTCGGGTTATACGCACTTACGCTAATGTGTAATGGTACGGTGATTGTGAGATGAAATGAAGGACCTACAGTTTAACGTGGAATCCGAACCACGGTGGAGGCCTGGCATTCCCCACATTCACAAGATGTCTTGTCAGAGGTGTAGGAAGGGTTTGGAAATCAGATAAATCTGTGCCGGGACCGAGGATTGAACCCCGGCCGCTTGCACAGAAGTCTGACACCTTACCCCTAGACCACCAGGTCACCTTAAACGCAGAGGAACTAGTGTGAACAAGTGGAGTGTAGTTTATTTAATAAGGAAATTCTTTTTTACATTTATTGAAGTTACTAATACAACTGGCATGTATTTAAACACCAATTCGTATGATCTACTAATGTCAATTTTATAGCTAATATCAATACTCATTAACTAATAAAGTAAAATAATCGTGATGTCAAATTAAAAAAAAAAAAGTTTTGTAACTAAGTTCCTTCCAAACAGAATCCTACTAAAGATGATAAAGCTATACCATGTTTTAGGAACACATAAAAAAATACTCCTTCCCGTGCACCTATTACTCATACGGTTAAGGCGGCCGCCTAGCGGAGCCATGGGACGTGTTTTGGGACGTCCATAAATACTTTTTTTTTTGTAAATTGGTTTGTTATAATAAAATACGGTTTAGGCTAAAATGGAGTAGTCCTTATAGGGTTAAAATGCTTACATTTAAAATCATAAATATGTTTTTAAATATCAAAATGTGAAAAAAGCTCATTTTAAATTAAGTTTCACAGTTCTGAGATCAAAGTAATTGGTTATAAACAGATAAATCTCTTCTCAATTAAATAAGTTCTTTTTTTTTAATATTATAACAAAAATTCTAAGATAATTGAGGATGGTTTTAGTAGTTTTTAAGCTTCGGAACTTCCATAGCTAAAATAATTATTTCATTGTGAGGATATTTCCTTTCAAGTAGGCAGCGCCTTTGTGTCGAGACTATCTTATACGGAGTATTGTCTGTCAACTGGCTTCACACTTCTCGTTCGTCGAGCCATTTAGTGATAGGCTGATAGTTGCGACCCAACCAACCGACGTTGAACTTGACCATCTCGTTAGCTTGCTGCAAGGAGCGGCTCTCAGTCCTCAGGGTGTCCAGACGTTCGTTCTGGAAGTCCTCCAACTGGAAAGATTGGAACAACTCGGTCAAATATGGCGGGAATCGCACATAAAGATTACTATCTTTTGTATAATTTGTAATTTTATCAGATAGAGAGAGTAATATGAGAGCAACAATTTTTTTTTACTTTTGAGGTTATGACGGAGGAGCTTGATGTTTTGTTTTCCCTCAAACACAAAAACGTGGGCCTTATAATTGTGTCTGTGTGTCCCTGTGGCTACAATCGAAACGTTTTGATGGCTTTTGTCCCAAATTTATAATTTATATGTTCTATATTCATACCTCAAGGCTAGGTCGTGATTTTGATTCTATCTCTAAGACGAAGGGTAATTTAGTGATGGAAATTTTTGAAAAATGTTATATTTAAAAAAAAATGATTTAACCATTTTGTTCATATTGGATATCTGGTGAGTGTTTTAAATGTTAGCTAGTATTATGCATTTGTTTTATTTGAAGGAGGAAAATTTATTTGAGGTTTTTTAAATGATAATGGATTTTGGAAAGTTTTAACTTTTTTAAATAAAAGCTTTAGCAATTTTGTTTAAAATAGGTATCTGGGGAGCTTTTAAGATTGTAAATAATAATTCACACTTGTTTTTTAAAGATAAATTCATTTAAAAATTGTATACTGACTACAGATTTATGAAAATTTAAGTTTTTTTTAATAAATAAGAATATACGTTTTGGTCGTAGACTGTCATTTATTTATTGATATAATAATAGATTTTTATTTATAGTGCTTCATGTAAAATGAAATGAGGGCAGGGGAAAAGGGGGGAATATTTGAGTAATAAATGAACTACATAATCATTTACCGGTATCTCACATCAGTGGACATGTGGATTAAGGTGTCATTATCATCTGGTCGAGCTTATTGCTTATGAGGAAGTAAGGGTTCGAATCCCTGTTTAGTGTATTCAGGGTGATTTTTATTATATAGTTTCTAACTCATCCATCACGTAAGTATGGATACATTATATAACCTTACTCATTTAAGATACGCCATCATAGTAAATGATGGTAAGCCAGATTGTAGTTAGACTCAATACAAAAACATAATTAGTTGTGACTTAAAGTGACTTTATATAATATGTCCTAGGAATTTAGCTAACTAAAAGTTCGTAAATTTAAAAATAAATTAATATACAAGCTTCACCTAATTGTGAAATATTACTTTAATAATTTTCTTCACATAATTTGAAAAGGAGTTCTAGTTTGAAAACAATAGATAATCGATCATATCTGTTTGTAAGATTTTGTTATTGAAACTACACTAGTAGTAAATTATATTATATAATAGAACTTTTATTCATATCATTCGATACATGCTTAGTTTCACACATGATAAGTATTAAGTAACTATAGATTTATGCTTGAAATAGTTCTAATTCTAATTACTCAATAAATATCATTAAACAATGTGCAATAAAAATATATAAAAACTTGCTTTAATCTAAATAACCTTTTAAAAATGTGAAACCCTTTTCGGTGGCCTCATGGTCTAAGGCACTACTCTCACAGTAGACTAGAATACCGATGACGGGGAGATCAAGGATCGAATCTTGGTCGGGTGTACTGAGGGTGGTTTTTCCAAAATTGTTTTCCACTCTCCCTCCACGTAAATATGGGTACACTTCCTTTAAATATAAATGCCCTCATCCTTAAAACCATTAGTGTAATTAGTGTACGACCGTAGAACCCGAACGGATGGTCAGACGCGTTGCTAATAAAAAAAAGAAGTGAAAATATTATTATCATCATCAGCACCGCGTCTTACTACCCATTCGGGTTATACGCACTTATGCTAATGTGTAATGGTAGGGTGATTGTGAGATGAAATGAAGGACCTACAGTTTAACGTGGAATCCGAACTACGGTGGCGGCCTGGCATTCTCAAGATGTCTTGTCAGAGGTGTAGGAAGGGTTTGGAAATCAGATAAATCTGTGCCGGGACCGAGGATTGAAACCCGGCCGCCAGCATAGAAGTCTGACACCTTATCCCTAGACCACCAGGTCACCCTAATAATCTTATTATACCTTTCCTGAAAATATGGTTCTTCCGACAGGACAATTAATAGTTATGTTTATATTTCGCTCAAAGTTTCGAATGTAAATTATTTCACAAATACGTACCTCTTTTAAATGTGTAGGCGTGTTCATTCTTGAAGCAAGAACTTCGAGAAGTTTGGAAACATGGAAAGGATCGGATCCAGCACTACAAGAAAAACAAATAAAATTAATCAAGAATTAAAAAAAATAATAGTTTAAGACCAACCCCCAACTGACTCGTACCTAAAGGCTTACACAAAAATTAACGTGACCATTGAATTACTCGTATTCATAATTATTTAAAATCTCAGGAAGATTCGCATTTACCGAGATTCGAACAAACTCTTCTTTTTTTTAATTATAATTTTTAGTAAGGAACGTTTTGATAAGCTGAGTCAAGAAAATGTAATTCAATTTTTAAATATAATTTAAAAAAGTTAATATGAGCTATACACACTGTACAACATAGAAAATATTATTTAATTGGAATATTACTGAACACCAAATTGCATAATTATAAAATTACTAACAAGGCAATGTAAAAGTTTGAAAAAATGTGGAGATCGTTTTCTACATTGCACATTATACGCCACTCATATTTTTTTCTTTTTTCCATTATATTTAATAACTTAATCATATTTTCTTGACTTAACTTACCATTTTTCTAAGAAATACCATTTTTGTTCATTGTCTTGAGGCATAAATTATCAACGTCGTTAACCAATGATGAAGTCTGTAAATACATTTTATATTCTGCTTCAAAAAGTTTTAACATTCACGTAAGGCCCACATCGGTGGGCATGCAGGCCAAGGTGACATCCAAACATATAGTTTGGTTTCTCGGTGATTGAGAGTTCATGATTCGAAATCCTAATGGATGTTCTAAAGGTGGATTTTGGTAAATAGTTTTAAACCATCCCTCTACGCAACTGTTGAGACATTTAATTTAAAATTATGTAGTCCTCATACTCATTAGTATAAATATTCAGATAGTTTGGACGGGTATTAAAATGGGACTCACCAAAAACAGATAAAAACTATTGGCTTAAATTATATCAACTTGGTCAGTTCTACAAACCAAATTAATTAATGGTTTTACTATTCATATAAAAATAATCACAGCTAGCTGGATCAGTAGCGTGTAGTGGTTTAGAACTCCCTCATTAGATTTCAATAACTGGTAGCCCAAATGTAACTTAAAAATGAAACATTACGGGAAAAATTACAATATATCATTAATTTTTTTACTTTAATTACTGTTTTCAGCCTGTGGCCTGGGTAAGTTTCTTATTCAAGCCATATATTTTCCACTATCAGCTAGCTAGGTTCATGTACCATATAATCTTCTTAAAACAAGGTCTGACACAACATCCTGCCCGAGCCATTTATTAATCACTGTGAAAGTGTAAACCCATATTTCACCAATGTTACATTTTTTCGACCTCACCGTGACTCGAACCCGGGACCTTTAGCTCAGTAAACAGACACGCTACTGACTGAGCCTAAAGTGTCGGATAACAAAACTTTAATCTCTTTCACAAATAAAGACTAAGCCTGTGTGCCAGTGGAAAATTTAAAGATCGTTAAGTCATTGTATTGTGTTTTTTTTTCAGGGACGATTTTGATATTCACTGTCTAGACTAAGGTACAGTCAGATTGCCTTATATAGGACCTTATATAATACATAACCATACTATTTTTTAAACACCACGTCTTACTACTTTTTCAGGTTACACACATACATGATAAAAATTACTATAATGGGGTGGAATGAGGAAGGAAGCATTTTAGAAGTAATATAACTAAAATTAAGTAGTGATAGAATGGTAAACCAATTATAAAAAACACCTGATTAGAAAAAACACCTGATTAGACCCAAAAGGGATTCGCGCCCCTGTTTCCCTGTCTTCCTCAGGTTAGTCTAACACAAGAGTGACGCTTTAGACCATTCAGCCACTGAAGCCGGGGATAAAATAATAAGTGCATTTTTACAGAAATATATTGTGTGTCTTAAGGCTGTTAAAATTAAAACCCACATTAAAAAAGCGAAATTTACATAATCCTCGGCTTAGTGTACGAATATAAAAGGCTATACTCAATAAAGGTTTGACCTCTCAGAAAAAGTTCTTCCTGATATTCTATAGTAAAATGTTGGTATAAAAGAACATTCATAAAACAACCTTTTTTTTCAGTCAACATTGATAATATTTTACTTTGTCATTTGTACTATTTTAAAATGTGACGTTTGCATTTCACATGACTTTACGTGTATATATTTATATAAAAATTGCTTAAATACATTTTATAGGTTAGAAAGAAACCCACTCCTATTCGAATCGTACCAGTGCCTGTCTAGCTCTCAGATTATAAAACAGTTTCAAAAGAGTTCATTATAAGATGGGCAACATTAGAGGTTGGCAATTTTAATAACCTAAAACTGCGATTACACCCTGTTTACCCTTTAAGGTAGCAACCTACCTTAGCCGAGTACAGTATGATCCTATCTTATAAGCCTCATCATAGTGTAAACTGTTAAGGTAAGTTTACCACCTTTCAGGGTAAACAGAAGGTACATATTTAACTCACTAGATGAAGATGTCTTGTGTTTTTTCTTTAAGAAATGCTTTAGCAATCTCATGTCCTTCGTCTCTTCTTGCCACAGCTTTGAACAAAACAGTGCTGTCCTCCTTACGTATAGATCCTCGTTGGATGGACCAGTTTAACAGCCTGCTCAAAACAATGAGAATAGAAGCTGTAATAAGGCATGGGCACTGACTGTTATATCAAAAACCAAACGGTTTTATCTTCATTACATACAAAGCTTTGTTAGACATACCATTTTAGTTTACTGTGCTGGTTTATTTCTTCCAGTGTACAAGATAGTTAAGTACACTTCGCTTACCATGAAAGGTAGCAGAGCTACCTTGACATACCCCACTTTAGCCCAATCATATATCAACGTAAACGGTGTAAGCATGTTAAATTATCCCATAATACTAATCTTATGAACTCCCTTTGTCCTCAAATAACAGTGCGAACTCACGTTTTGAGCTTGGAGGCGTCCCTGCTGCAAGCCATAGCTGATAGGAGACGAGATGTCTCCCCGGAGAAGTTGGCACGCTCGTATCTGTTCCTCAGGAACCTCCACTCGACCTCTCCCCATTCTCCACAGCCGTGCAGTACACTAAGGACCGTAGATCTCCAGGGATACTGCGAGAAGAAGATAGAGATTACTTGGAGAGGATCAGCAAAGAGGACCAGCTTGGGCTTCAGAGAAGATACCATATTTTTTAAGGTGGTTGTCTAGATAGCTGAGATAGTGACAATCGAATGTTGCACTTAGATTAAATAATGCAAGGTCCTACTAATCCGAACCTGCGCTAGTCCGGAATACGTGGTGATCTTAACCTCTCGTAGCTTTGTTCCCTTCAACTTCATTCAAGGACATAATTGTGTTAGCTCTCTATCTCACCGCAATAACTGGCTGTTGACTTTTCTTATTGCTAGTATGCTTGTGTTTTTTCGTGAATTTATTGCTCAATCTTGTTGAATAAAAGAAAACAGAGCGCACTAAGTTTAAAACAGAAATGTTTTGGGTTTTAGACAGATTTGAGAAAAACCACCTAGACCTATCTTCGTAGTGTAGTGGGGGTATCCATGCCATTTTTTATATAAAGAAAAAAATTAAAACTCTGCAAAGATACTAGAATGTGTTTCAAAGTCAAACTAAGAAGACATTAGATAATAACTCTACTTACGCATTAACACTATGGCATCAGGAACTTGGAAGTTTGCTGCCACACTTACAAAGGTACGCCACCTATTCCTATCTGGAGCTAGTTCTATCCAGTCCACCTCATTACAGCCTATTTCTTTCAAGTCCAGCTAGTGTTATACTCCCATCTGCGTCCAGGTCTTCCAAATGGTATCTTCCCATTGGCTCTACCAGTAAGTACCCTAATCTAGGTTCTAGAATCTTCCATTTGCACTGAATGCCCTGCCCACCATAATCTACAAGACTTGATTACTCTGACAATGTCTTGTGATGAGTACAGGGTATGCAACTTATCATTATATAACTTCCTCCACTGTCCAATAGCCTCATACCTTTATGGACCAAATATCTTGCTAAACACCTCGTTTTTGAAAACCCTAAATTTTGTTATATTTACATTTAAGTGTAAATGTACTAATAATTATGTATCGTTAAATTAGTAGATAATGGTGTAGTTCATTTTGTTTATTCATCCTTTAATAATACGAAAGTCCTTGAACATTTTTGGTTAGAATTAGCAAGACCTGTTGTATTGATAAATCTTTTAACAGTGCACAAGTTTTGTATTTATTAAAATAATACAAAATTTGTATTTATTAAAATTAATACAAAACTATTTTATATGACATTATACATACACAGACTCGTAAACATAATTTAAAATCTTCCAACCTGAAAAAAAAACAGTAAAAAAACACACACACATACCACACCTAAACACAACCAGTTTATGTACACTAGGTCAGGATTGAACTCTTGATTTGCGAGTAAAAGTTGTCCTGACCCACTCGAATGACACCGTTAATTACCTCGTTTAGAGGAGGAGCGTGTCATCTTGACATTCTAGAAGCTATACAGCCTCATTCCATCTGAATTCTGATCCAAGGCATTATAGAGACAGCTGCTGACTAACTAGTGAAGAATACCGTTGCTGTACTCACGGGTTATTCTTTCCGGGTCTCCCTCCACCATCCAACTCCGAACTTGTCGACGGCCTCTTTGATGCACGGGCCGTGGCCTGCGCTGCAAGCCCAACGCGAGATCTGACGACGTTGAGGGTCTCCAGTAGGGTCTCACCCTTTTTTGATTCCAGCCCTAGTTTGTCGAACTGAGGGGCTACGAGTCTCCGGAGAAAATTCTGTCGAAAAAAAAAAAAGTTTCGTAAAATGTAGTACCATAAACAAATATACATAGAATGTACTCTTTTTCTCAGCACGTCCTAATATCCGTTCGGGCTATACTACTGTATCGACCTAATAGAAGATGAGGAAGGTAGATTTTAAATAAATGTATCCGAGTTTACGTGGGGGAAGAGTGAGAAACCTTTTATAAAAAAAATAACCCTAGGTACACCCAAAAAGGATTCGAAACCTTACCTATACATCACCAGCAAGCCAAACTAAATGAGCTCGACATTTAGTCAACATATTCACAACTTCACTAGCGCAGGTAGCTCATTCATCTTAATGTCAACATTTACTATAGTTTCCTATAATTATCGTATCCGTCACTTTATCTTAGTTATGTATCTGAAAATTATTTAACTAAGAGTCCCGAGCTCAGCTCCATGAATTTATAAAACGCGATTAAATCCATTATCTGCTTCGGTGGCGGCATGGTCTATGGAGTCACTCTCGTGTTAAACTAGACTGCCAATGACAGTGAGATCGTGGTTTTAACCCTGATCGAGTGTACCAAGATGGGTTTACAAGCAAATGCATGTGCACTTTCTGTAAATTAGATCCTCCTCATCCCTAACTCATTAACGTAATGAACACATATGTGTATAACCTGAACAGAAAATAAGACACGATGCTTAAAAAAATAATCACTCTTCACAATATGATTTCCCGATTTCCCTCAAGGGTACATTTTATATTAGTTCTTTCTACCTTCCTCGTACCAACTTAAATGGTTTTAAAAAAAAATGTGGATAGCCTTTACTGGGGGAAAATAATGACTGGAGAATATAATTTTATTCAAGGGGTAAGGATGATAAGATTTTATTTCAAAGTTGTGCACGTGCACCGAATTCATCTTTGAGAGGGAATGGGGAAATTATCACATCACTGACAAACTATTCTATTGCGAACAAGACGTTTTGGATTGCGTGATCACAAGGGCGGTGAGGATACACCGTAACAGGAATATAAACACTAGTTTTTTTTTTAAATTAAACTATTTTGAGCCAGAAAATAATCACAGAAATATTTTTTATTTTGGCACCGCGTCTTACAGCTCACACGCACATGTACTAACTATGCTAATATGTTTGGGATGATTAAGGTTGAATTTAGACAAAATGTACCCGCATTTACTTGGATGAAAATAGAGCTAGGGGAATAACCATTTAAGAAAAACCAACCACCTTCAATACAATGTACCGTGTTTCGAACCCCAATCTTCTCGTCATATGTGTCCAAGTCTATTGAAAGAGTAACGTATTATATAACATGAGACCACGGGTATAAACTCAGAAATAACGTTTACCTTAAATTTATCTCCTGAATCCGTACCCCTGATCATTCTGCTGATGTAGCCAAGGTTGCTCAGGGCAGCCTTCCACGGCAAGTAATGGTTCTCCCTGTACAAATAGTTGGTGATATCCAAGGCGACAGGATAATCGAGCTGTCCCGCCCGGGCAAAGTCCAGGACGTCATCCAGTAGATGAGCGCGGTTTATAAAGTGAATCTTGTAGAAGGATGGACTGTCCAAGAACTGAGAAATTAGCTTCCAGTTCTTCTCGTCATATTTTATTCTGTAGAGACCTGAGGAGAACAACAGATTTTAAAGGTTTCTTATCCTAAAACACACTATCCGCGTATTTATATTAATGAACTAAGAATGAGTAAGCTATAACCTATTATGAATGTACTATTATTTTCGAGGAGATAGAATGAGAAACTATTTAGTAAAAAATCTTGAATACACCCAATCTCACCATCCTCATCAGCCACATCTGCTCCGGCGAAAGTGAAGCCATAGTGCATGCGATTGCCAAAGTTGGTACATTTTGAATCTATTTCCAAAGTGGACCCAATATAGTTCCTTCACAATAATCTCAACTTTATTTAGCAAGTAAGAACGGAACCACAAACCGAATTATATAGGATTTTTTTTCGGACAGTTTTAAAAGTTACTGAAACAATTTTATTTTACTTCAAGTTATGTGTTTTTGGTGGTAACTTTTAACAAATTGTGTTAAGATTAAATCTTGACATCTTCTGATGAGGTAACTTCACCACAAGAAAAAAATAAAACGGGTTATAGCCCTGAAAAAGTTTGTTGTACTTCATATTTTGTGCTTATTATAGATTACGCAGGGGAAAATCTCCCACTCGCCAAGGAATAAAAATAGTGCACTATATCTCACTGGAAGCCTTCAGGTTAAACATGACCCATTTGTCATCTCCAGGCATCTCATCCAAGGTGGTGTATTCCTGGCTGGGGTCAAGCCATCTCCTCGGAGATGTCGCGTCAAAATCTAGCTCCTCTTCGGAGGTGAATGTTAGAGGGATCCACCAGGAGGTACTGTTAATATCACTCGATTTTATCCGGCTCTCCACGTCTTCTTTGGGCCTCAGGAATCTGGTCTAGGAATACAACAGGGATAAAAACAACCTTCTTTAGAGAACACAATATATTTAAAAGCAATATATAATCCTATTTTAATAGGTAGGGCCTTATATGACATCTAGGAACGTTATTAGAACTAGTTTTACGTATTTATACATCACATAACTTGACCTGTGACTATTTTAAAGTGGATCTAGTAGCTTTTATAGCTGTCGAATAAGGGTTTTCCTATTAAAATTTGGTTGCATACCTTAACTTCAAACCATAGAATGTCCATTGAATGGATACAAATATACACTTGACAGCTGTTTAACAAACCATAGCTCCTTTTCTTACGTATATATCACATTCCACCCCATTTAATTCACAAGGAAAGATGAAGGAATAGGATTAGCCATATCTTGACTAACACGTTCACAAAAATTAGAAAGCAAAATAACCTTGATTGGTGCACCAAGCTACAGGCTAGCCACAACACAATATGTTTATAGACACTACTGAGATTACATCTCAGCCTAGTCCAACCCTATATTTAAGGGTAGTTTACTGAAGGAGAAAAAAGAGAAAAAAAAATGATTTTCTCAAAATTTGTTCTAATTATTTTGATTTGATTTTATATTTAGACACGGTTTATCATTATATTCAAGATGGCAATTCTCATTTTCTCATTAAAATAACTTTGAGACTACTTTACTTGGGGGAAATTTTCCAAATTTCATACTTTATTTGCAACTATTCCTAAACTAATTCCAAATAACCTTTTAGGGGACCTTAAGAAACCCCCAGATACCAAGTGTTAACCAAACAAGTAAAATGGTTTTGGCTCTAGCCCAAGGTACAGACAGACGGACAGACATATAGCATTGTGAAAACAACTTTTTTTTTCAGGGTCACCAAACGTAGACATTTATCAAAATTTTGAGTTTAACTTTTTGACAACACAATACATTATCTCCAAGGTGTCGAGAGAAAGTAATAATTTATGTCATATATATATATATAAATCGCTGCCACCCGGAATTAAGTTCGCCATTTTAAGGCAAACCCTTTTCTTAGCACTGTGTCTTACTACCTGTTCAGGTTGTAAAGTACTAATTACGCTAATGAGTTAGGGATGAGGAAGGAAATATTTAAGAGTAAGTGTGGGCCTTACCCAAATTTCTGTGAGAGAGAGAGAGAGGAGAGTGGAAAACCATCTTCAGTACAACCGGCCAGGATTGTAACCCCAATCTCCCTGTCATCTGCAGTCTAGTCTAACACGAGAGCGATGCCTTAGACCATGCGGCCACCTAAACGGGTTACTCTACTGATATGTCAATCCAGTAGTGTTAATATTAGGATAACCCAGAAGACATGGTACGCAAAATAAAAATGGATACAATGGTTTACAAATAAGGGAATCGCTGACCCCGATACCTGCGTAATTTGTGCAGTCCCATCGCTGTAGTTCCTCGTCACCGTTATGACGGGATATCCTGTCTCTCTAGTCCACGACCTCATGACGTCACTAAGCTGCATGTCGTCAGGTAGAGCACCATCTTCGTGGGCTTGCACCGTGAGGTGTTCCCACAGTTCATCCTGGCTGGGGTTCGAGTACTGGTGATACTTCAAGTAGCGGGTACAGCCTTTCTTGAAGGTGGATTCACCTAGCGTGTGGTTGAGCATGCGCAGAATGTAGTAGCCTGAAAAACATTCGATACAACAACAGTGATTAAGTCTCGCAGTAGACTAGACTGCCGATGACGGGGTGACCGTGGTTCGAATATCAATTGGATGTATGAGAGTTTCTAAATTGTTCTTCACCCTCCCCCCACGAAAATGTGGCACACTCCCTATTGGCGTAATTAGTACAAAAGCGTATGACCCAATCGGGTAGTAAGATGCGGTGCTAAACAAAAGGTGATTAAGCTCTGGTGGATGCATAGTTTAAGGTATCACTCTCGCAATAGACTATAGTGACAGGCAGATCTAGGTTCGAATCTCAGTCGGGTGTACCGAGGTATTTTTTCAAACTGGTTTTCCACTCTCCTTCCACGCAAATTCAGGTAAATTTCCTCTACATTCAACCTATCTCATATATAACTCATTAGAGTAATTAGTACATAGGCGTATAAGTTGAACATATAGTAAAACGTGGTGTTAAGAAAAAATTAACACTTAGTAAAATGGTGGGTACATACGTGTTCCTATAAGAACTCCGCGTTTTGATATTCATTCAGACTATCCGCATTTAACTACACTAATGAGATAGGGAGGAAGAAGATAGAATTTAAAGGATATTCATCCAAATTTTCGTGAAGTGGGAGTGAGAAACCATGAAGTAAACACAACCCTCAATACACTGACTCGGGATTTTAATTCCGACATCTCCATCAGCAAGCTACTCATGTAGTTAGTTACACAAAGTTACTTTCACTTTTAACAATCTCAATAATATTAGTTAATATCTTATTTGGAATAGCTATTTTTATATAATGTCGTGTATTAATTAATAAAAAATCTATTGATTCAGACTGTTAATAAACAATTATTAGAAAGTTTTTTTTTTTTGTGAAATTTTAATATTGTTTCAATAGCATTATTGAGCTCGTGGACAAAGTAATTTAAATAATTTATTATTTATTGTTTATGTGCATCTGCTGCCAAGTGCTATAAAAAAGGTTTTCAACTTAACAGCCGTTGACGAAACGGTTAGGTTTCGAACCTTGGCCAGGTGAACTGGTGGCAGTTATCCAATTGTTATCCTATCCGGTTTCCAAGTGAATGCGGTTGAATTTCTGTTATTTTCTATCCTCCTATATACGCCTTAGATTAAGCCAAGCCATGTTTAAGAATATTTTATTAGTGTCAATTTTGATAGCCATAAGGTAGAAAATTTTAACCATTAATGTTAGCTAATCTGTTTGTTTGCCTGCTTTAAAACGGTTCTTACTAATAAGCAACTCGCACTATAGTAAGTGTTGATATCATATGCTACGCTTATAATTCACGTGGTGATATAGGTCAGTGTTTATAAAATTTAAGCTAAATATCTATATAGATAAAAAGAAAAGTCTCGACACACTGACTGACTCATCAACGCCCAGCCCAAACCCTTGGACCTAGAAAGCTGAAATTTTGCACTGAGGTTCCCTTTATGATGTAGCCAAAATTAAGGCCGGATTTTTTGAAATTCCCACGGGATAGGGACCAAAGAGTATTTATAATTAATGTTTAGTTTCAAAGATATGAGCGAAGCCAAGGGCAAATGCTAATTCTCAAGTTTAATAAATCCAATTTGAATTCGAATCAAATCAAGGTTCGTATTCCATATGAAATTCCAAATATTAATATTTTTGAAACATTTGAATTAGATTCTAAAGTTCGTATTCAAATATTCTCAGAATAAGATTCTATGAAATGTACTTCTAAATTAAAATCTAAAAGCCAAATTTTTCATTGATTTAACTTTCTATGAAAACTAAATCAATTAGCAATAGAAATGTAGATAACATTTCAGATAGGAATTATGGCCATATTTTGCTTTTATTTTTACGGATCATTCCAAATTATCCAATTTTTACTTCAACATATAAACTTACAAATTGTGTAATATTGCTCATCAATTAATTGTTTGGACACATTTTTTATAAGGTGGCTATGATTATTTATTGCATTTAGGCCCAAAGCAAATATAATTAATATATTTGTTTTGATTTAAATTTAAAACCAATCTTGGATTCGTATTCGATTTGAGTTAGTAAGCAAAGATTTGGATTCGATTCTAAATTGAAAACCTGGGATTGACACAGTCTTAGGACTGTACCTTTGAAGTAAGTGATGGCATCAAATATCTGGTGAAGGTCACTTGGTGTGTCGGCTGACGGAATGAGAGGATGTGAGGTGTGCAGAGCATCCACAGAGAACACTTTCAAGAAGGAGTTGACAGCGTACAGGGAGTGGATGTCCCACTCGGGTCTCACCTGTCAGGAACAGAACAACAGATGTGAACACAATGCCTATCAGTGACGTCATTAAGCTTAAACCTCTTCGACAGCTTTCTGAGTGCCGCTAACTTGTCCTGAACCCATCCTCTGTAAACGGTTTGAAGTAGATTCCATCCCGAAGACTTTAAAATCCCAAGATCCTGTGTAAATTTTGTCACACCATTAACAAAAGCGCTGTAAATTTCCATCTAGTATTAAATTGATTTTTCAAAACATTTCATTATTATTTTAACAAAGCTTGGTTGCTATAAAACTTGTACTCTATTTATGGATACAAAATTATTTTGAAATTATTGAAGCTTGTTATTCTAATATTTTTCTGATATCCTTAAACGAATTCTTGTCACTAATTTAATTCAAAACTGAATAGGCTCAAACATGATCCCCACCTCAATATTGACATATTTGTGGAATTGTTCAAAGACGTACAAAGTGAAACACACATTCATCTACGAAGCAGCCAAACAAATAAATTAAAGGCAATCCTTGGTTGATAAAATGAACGGGAATATTGTATTATATTATTATTAGCACCGCGTCTTACTACCCGTTCGGGTTATACGCACTTACGCTAATGTGAAATGGTAGGGTGATTGTGAGATGAAATGAAAGACCTACAGTTTAACGTGGAATCCGAACCACGGTGAAGGCCTGGCATTCCCCACATTCACAAGATGTCGGGAATATTGTAGAGAAATATTGATGTTTGCTTTTGTCAAAGAGGTTTCATGTACATTTTTACCGATATAATTTTTCGGTGAGTATAAAGTGTTCTAAGATAACAATAAATTGGGATATTGTGTGTATTAAAAAAATTAAAATGAAATAGATTATATAATATGTTCGATTAGGTGCTATACAACGCGCAGGAGGAACTGATCACAACGACCAATGTGGTGCCTTGGATTCAAATGAACTCGTTCAGTCTGCAAGAAACATTGTTGGAAATCAGATGTGTACCATTAGTTTCTACACAGATAAAATTATTTTGAAAATTGAATCTCATGTTCTCGTTTAGCCCCCCACCCCTTGCCCCCACTTTCAAGTCTCTTGTAGACCAAGTTGCCAGCGAATGGTAAACAGTGCGTATAGGGCCTAAGACTTTTCTTTTCTTACCGAAAATTGAAGTTACTATAAACAAATCATGCTAAAGCATCAAACAGACATCAAAGAATTGTTTCTGTATCTGCGTTGTTGACATTAGTTTTTTTGGGTAGTTTTGACCTCTATACTTGAGTCGAAAAATGTGGCTATGTTGAAATAAATGTTTTAACTATAACTAAATTGTCTTCACTTTTATATTTTATTTACTATCATTTATTATATTCATTATTTTTTTATCCAAGGAAGGATTAGGGAAGGATGCAATTTACATATCACTCTTATAATGACATAACCAAATTTATACAAGAGCTTATAAATGATAAGACAGAATGTACCAAAACCGCTGTAAACAGGTCAATACTTCAACAAGTCCCCAATACTAACGTAGTTGACGGCGAGGGTTGAGAAGTAGGTGGCGAACCCCTCGTTGAGCCAAATGTCGTCCCACCACCTCATGGTGACCAAGTTTCCGAACCAGTTGTGCGCCAGTTCATGCCCTAGTATGGTGGCGATCTTCTGTTGCGAGTTGGACGATGACACCCCTGGCTGATACAACAGGTACTTTTCTCTGAACGGGATAAACAAAGGTGCGGCATTAGAGCGCTCGTACCAGCAAGTATATTTGTTCAGAACACTTTATTTTTGATAAAGCTATGAGTTTTTTTTGTTTCCATCCATCTCCTTAGCCGTTATTTTTCCTTTAGGGATATTTTAATGTCGGAATCACGATCGACTTAACGTCCATGTCCCAGTGTGTTATATTGGATAGCACGAGCATGTGATAGGCCTACACTCTACGTTAATTGAACATTAATTTGATCGTGATCCCATCAGGACAATCACAGAGAAGGGAAAAAAATCTCTGGCACAAGGAACTAAACTCGATATTTTAAGCCAAACTTTTTTTTTTTGCACCACGTCTTACTACCTGTTCAGGTTATTTTCATGTGTACTAACTACGCTTGTAAGTTAGGGCTGAAGAAGTTTGAATTTAGAGGAAGTGTAGCCGCTACAGTGGGGAACCTTTTGGAAAAAAACCTTCAGCATACCTGATTGAGCCTCGAACCTCAATCTCCCTGTCATAAGCAGTCTATTCTAACACGAGGGTGACGCCTTATACCTTGGGGCCAACGAAGCGAGTAGCTGTTTATCACAATCCAGCAGATAGTTCAAGGTGAGTGTTCTACCCCACCTCCCCTCCTTCTCACCCGAAAGAGATTAGTCCCCAATTCTCCAGAGCGTCGCTGATGAAGTTGGCAGGGCCAGTACATCCTGTTTCGGCAGGGGGTTGTCGACGCCAATGTAGTCGCCGAGGAAACGGAGCATCTCGGGGCCCATGCTGAGGGCGAACCTTGTCTGTTCCGTGGCACACTGGTCTCGCCCACACCTTGAAAGGTGTTCCTCCTTCGGCAAGGGTCCTCTCGACGCTCTGCAAGTTCCCTACGTAGAACGAGACGAGGTATGTCGACATGAGAGGAGACTCCTCGTAGTGGTCCCACACCCAGCCGGGCTTCTTCTCGCTGAAATACACACACAGGCGTTTGGGAGTAGACCGGTAGACTTACTGTAGATTCACACGTTCACCATAAACAATAGCAGAACATAAATGTGGTCACGTGATGAACTCTGAACCAATCCCAATAAGTCAGTGCGTTGGTCTCTCTGCTCTAGTAGAAATAATTTCAGCCTGGTCCACGCTGCTCCATAAAATCTGTTTAGGAGAATTATTAATCCAATTTCAAAACATACCGACTCAATAAGTGTGTACGGGTCTACAAAGCAAAATACAAGTAGAAAGCTTTGTCTACTGTTGTGTGTGGACTTGAAACAACACGTTAAGTGTAAAGAAGGGAGCGTTCTCGATCTGTTTTAATTTGTTTCATAACACAACAAAATAATATGAAAACATTGATTGTTGCAATACTCTTAAAGAGCTGCTTATCCTCTTGAAGATGAAACACTTTGAAAGCTGTTTCTAGTTTATGCTGCAAAGCATCTTGGGCCAACGTACAGTACATTCCTGCTATATTGTGAACTGCCAAGCCACTCAATTAGATTCTGCGAATCAAGCTTTATCGTAAAATTTTGGTAAGAAGAACCCTTTAAAATATATATAAACATATCTTTTGTGATTAAAGTTGTTAACGTTTTACTAAATTATTAGTTTTATTTTATAGGTATTGATACTGTGTTATAAAAGTTGATAATGTATGATAAAAGTAACTGGTACAGATCACATGATTTGATGTATGAATACGTGAAAGAAGATATAGTTACTTTTCTAGCACTCAAATAAGGTTCTTCCTATGCACGTTGAATTGTAGGTATCCGTTAACATGGAAATTTGCATCTTTGAGGTCAGGGTTCATTCCAAGTCCCAGTAAACTATATATATCCCCTCCTCAAATATTGTTACAAATCATATTGCCAAATATGATATTCCTCCATTATTGTAAAGGGCCTTTGTATTTGACAGACAAGCCTTCAAAAAATAATCACAATTAGCACTAGCGTTATCTAAAAGAAAACCTAAAAGTTGAGCTCGGCGATACAGGAACACTTGTTTAAAAACTGTAAGCTTTGTTTTAATTATTGGATGTTAATTATCTACTATTGCTTCTATGTTCTTTAGCGGATCTTAAAGATTACACAGGAAGGTTTAGGCAAATAAGGTACCTACGCAACTGCGACGCTTCTTAGAGGCATATTGAACAATGTTATGAAGTACCTCAACCTATTTATATGTTTGTCTAACTTTACAGATGAAGGTACTTACTCAGCTGTGGTGATTCTCAGCGGCATGTTGGACAATGTTCTGAGGCTGTGAGGTCGAGCCAGGTTGATCTGGAAGCGAGCTTTGAAGATGGGTTCGTCAAAGCACGGGAACGCTCGTCGAGCCTCGGTGGGTTCAAAGGTCGTCGTCGCCAGCCAACTGAACAAGGTTGAGAGTTCGATCAGTTTGGGAAGGTTGGCAAATAAATTTTAAGAACTTGTGTTATTCCTGGTTCGCTGTTATGTGCAATATTTGATCCTAGCATAAGCTATTAACACAAATTTGACAGTTTACATTTGTGTATTTTGTTTGGTATTAGCCTTGTATACTATAAATTAATAAAGTCTTCAGATAATAGGTGTGTAGATGATAAAGTAACATTCAAGGGAAAATTTGAATTTTGGTCTAGAATTTTTTTTTCAAAGTAATTATAGCTTTGCATTTGGACTAGCCCGCTCATTACTTTATCAATATAGAACTATTCAGTTTATTATCTATATTCAAGACACACGTATCACTTTATATACTAAGACTCTCATTCAACCTTGATGGTCTTGGAGTAAAGTGCTTGCCTCATGAACCGGTGATTATAGGTTCAAAACCAGCCGAGATTGACCGATTTTTATTGATCGATAAAAATCCTTAGCACACCTTCCATCGGAGAGGAAGTAAAGACGTCGGTCCCATGTCGATTGTAGCATGTAAAAGAACCCTAGAGTGTATGTGAAAATACCTTCCCCGGTAAATTGGTAGGACATTTCACTCTCACTCGTAGAAATTCTCTTGTGCTGATTATAGCCTAATCAATTGGTTCAGAATGTGTACGTTAAATACCTCAAATAAATAAATCAAAAATGTAAACATATAAGTTGTTCAGCCAAGAATTATTTAAAATTGTATTTTACAACCTTTTCAGGTTATGCACACATATGATAATTAACTCTGGTGGGGTAGCGATGATAAAGGAAGAATTTTAGAGTTAATCTATCCGCATTTACTTGGAAGGCGATTGGAAAACCATTTAGGGAAAACCAGCCGCAATAGACCCATTTGGGATTCGAACCCTGATCACTTCATCATTAACAGACCAGTCCAACACTAGAGTGACACATTATAACATTCGGTTACTGAAGCGATAAATGGTCACGTTAAAACAGAATCTCGCTACGCTCAGCCAACATATATTACATGTGGAAAACTACTCTGGCTGAGATTCTAACTTGATTTTCCCTCACACAAGACTGACACCTTAAGATGAGAGAGGAGGGATTGCGAGTTAAGGGCAGTGTTTTTACAGTTATTATTGCAAAACATTTATTTGTTCTAAATAAATCAAATATTGCAACAGTAGAAACATATTATAATTTTCTTTACGTGATAATATCAACAGTTCTTGAATATCTGTTATTAGCATTGTGGCATTAGATGAAAATTAAAATCAAACGAAGAGAGAAAGTTGTAATTTAATTCCAGAACGACACTTGACATATTAAAAAGCAGCTGAGTTCACCATACGAAGAAAATTAAACTTTTTGTTTATACTGGAAACATGTTTGGTTTCTTTTGATAAAAAAAAAGTTTTTCTATAAAATTTGCAAGAACACTGCCCTTAACTCACGTTCTCTACACTCCCATCTTAAACGGTGCCCTTAATTCGAGTCTGTGACCACCATAAACCCACCTAGTAATGTTGGCCTTGTCAGTATAGGACACCCTGTAGAACCCGGACAACGCCTTGGACAATTGCCCCTTGTACTTGAGATGAAGGCGGTATCGGCCCCCTTCTTGGAGGGGTTCTCCAGGTGTAAAGTCAGCAGGTCCAGTCTCCTCTCCGTCGTGCGGTTCTTCAAAGATCGGGTGACCTCAACTCCGGAACTCATGGAGGCGATGCTCATCATTGAAATGTCTTCGCTAGCATTCATGCCTGGGGAAGGGAAAATAGTTTTGTATTATTTTTTTTAGCACCATATTTTACTAATTGTTCAGGTTATACGCATATGTACTAATTACTCTAGTGAGCTAGGGATGAGGCAGGTTGATTTTAGACGAAGAGTACTCAAATTTGCATGGAAGGAGAATGGAAAACAATTTGGTCAAAAAACACCCTTAGGACACCCGACCGGTACTTGAATCCAAATTGTCCTGTCATCGGTAGTCTAGTTCAACATTAGAGTGACGCCTTAGACCATGCGTTCACTGATGCAGGTGTTATATTATTAACAAAAATATACACATAGTAAGACAAAATATCCGATTCCATAATAATTGTGTCTCTTTTCCTGTTATATTTTTATATCTTGTGATCTTAAAAATGACGTGTTTTAATTTCGGTCTGTGTTAGATAGGAATAAATATTTTAAAATTATAAAAGTTACTAAAACATTTTTTATGTATTTATACAAAACAAAAAAAGTAGCCCCATGGCTTCTTTGGTGCTGATTGACAGCTCACAGCTGACTTCTGACAGTCAACATTTAGGTATATACCTATATTTTGACTGTCATAAGTGACAGCTGCTAAACACATGTTTTTGCAGATCATATGGTTCAGCGTAGGGATACATAATTTGGTCTGGTAGCTTTTCAAAGCCGTCAGCTGTGAGCTGTGAGGTGTCAGTCAGCACCAAATAAGCCATGGGACTACTGTACTTCAAGTCATGTTATGTAAAACTGTCACTTTTCATAAATACTATTAATACTAACGAAATAATAATAACATTAAATAAAATATTATACCTATTAGTGTTAATTCCAAAAAAATATGTTTTGTATGGTTAAAGTTTATTTTTAA
The DNA here is from genome assembly GCA_039000515.1 of Timema cristinae. Lineage (NCBI taxonomy): Eukaryota > Metazoa > Arthropoda > Insecta > Phasmatodea > Timematidae > Timema > Timema cristinae. Next base: position 37,084,972 of record JBCFYV010000935.1, on the reverse strand, counting down.
TAGAATCATATTATCATAAAATATAATAAAAAGGGGTTATTACATATTTTCACCTTCTATAGGCCTCTATAATATATAAATAAATAATGAAATTAGAGTGTATGGAACAAATTTACAGCCTCATAATTTTAAATTGTTGTTATATTTGAATTGTTATATTTTGACATCAAATATATGCAATGTTTATCACCATGTAAAACGGTGAACAGTTTTTTTCTCACATAAAAAAATACGCAGCTAAAGAGATCACGGCTTGTGTAAAGGCTGTCATGAAAGTGACCTTAACATAAGACTGCAAAAAAAAAAGCTTCTAATTTCTGGGAAATAAGTAAACGAGTAAGTCTTAAAATATTTTAATTAATCCTATGTTTCTTGTCCCCGGCGCTTCCAGATTTCCTATGAAGCAGTGGGTCTGGAACGAGGTCAATCTAGTCCTCGTGGGGAAAAATGATGAGCTACTTGAATAAATAATAAACAGTTACGGTCTAGAAAACTGAGATTGACGTCCGGAAAGTTCGTTGGGCTGACCACATGACACCATCTATCCACAGATTTTGGTACTATATTCGTCAACAAACTGTTGGCACGATTGTGGGCTGACACCATGAATATTTTTTGTAATAATAAATTATGTTTAAGGAAATTTTTTCCCTTAAAGAGGATGACAAAATTGAATTTTCTGAAATGCGGCCCCCTTAGTATCTTCAACTTCCAATATGGTCCTTTTTAATCCACTTCGGTGACCGCGTGGTCTAATTCGCTAATTTCGTAGTGTACTAGACTGCCAATGACAGGGAAATCGAGGTTCGAATATCGGTCGGGTGTACTGAGGGGTTTTTCCAAATTGTTTTCCACTCTCCCTCCACGCAAATGCAGCTACACTTCCTATAAATATAGCATTCCTAATCCCTAAAACCACTAGTTAAAAGAAATGCCCTTTTGACTGAAAGAATTTGACACGCCCACCTTAGACAGTAATTCATGAAGTTTCTACATAACAGAAAATCATATAAAAATATGAAAGCCCAAATATTGATTAAAGTAGCCATTAAAGTACTTACTTGGAGGCAAGGAAAATAAAGTGGTACTGTTTTCGAAAATATCTAGATCTTTACAATGTAAAGTTAGATGTTCCGTTGCTTCTGTCACGTTCAGATCAATCCATACCTGGAATATCCCCAAAAACACTTTAAAAACTAGAAAATTGCTTATGATTAATAAATAGTAAAATGACCCATTATTATGATTGACATATATTAAAGTAGTTTTTTCATAGATCTGTTGCAATAATAATATATTTGAAAATCATTTAGTCTAAAAAAAAAAAAAACTTATGGCGAGTCGAGATGATATGTTTGAAAAATATATACTTAAAAACGATTAAAGAATCTTTAATGCTCTACCTTCTTAGCTATATTATTGGCCGTATCCAAGACCTTTGGGTTCGTCGCCTGTTTATTCTTTTAAAGTCAAAGGGAGATTATTTCAATATTAAAGTCTTGATATGAAAAGCTTTTGTATTTTTTTTAAATATTAATTTGAGGTGTTTATCGTGAACTATCTAAACAGATAATTTTCTTTGAGTGAGCGCAAAAGGTTCCACAAATTTTGCCGTGGAAGGTAGTCTTACTTACTTACCTTCCAGGGTTCTTTTACATGCCACAATCAACATGAGGCTTTACTTCCCCTCCGAAGGAAGTTGTGCTACGGATTTTTATTGCTCAAGAAAAACCATCGATCCCGGTTGGATTTGAAACCCCAAACATCGGGTCTTGAGGCGTGAAATTTACCACAAGACATAAGAGATATGGTGAGAGGGAAGATTAGTCTAAATGCCCAGAGTTCTAATCACTTTGAAACATATAATTTATATTTCGAAACTCACTACTAATTATATTACATCGAAATTAATTTCGATTTTCCTTTACAATAATTAACTTTCTATATTATTTTGGCTACTGTACCGGACCTGATGAACTTAAAAAAATCTGAACTAATTTAAATATCATAACTTTGTAGACTAAATAGAACAATACTAGATTGCTCTGGATGGTAAGAGAATTGAAATATTCCGTTTAAACCAATCAATAAGTATTTATTATTCAATTTAATAATTGAGTTTGTTTAGTAATAATACAATAGAGCTTACCTCCCCATAAAAAGTGAAGTTGTCATCCTGGAAATGTGTTTCTAGGTCAATTCTATACCTAGTTGGTAGAACTGCTTTGACAGTCTGTATATCTGTAGTTCCCCATGGGACTACAGAATATAATACAAGAAGACAGCTTAAGGCTACCAACTGCTTCATATTGAAAAACCGCTTGCCTGAAACAAATGAACTGTTGTAGGTTTTTTTCTCTCTCTCTCTATGATTTGGACGGTATTCAATCAAATAAATACGCCAAATTTTGAATAAGTTTTTTAGATGTACTGTTCCTGGGATACTATGGAGGGCAATTATAATATATTTTATTTCCTATTGCACCTTTTTAAAACTTATATATATTTTAGTAGGCCTACATAAGACTTTTTGCTAAACTAATGGTAAAACCTCTTCCCCTGAAAATTCTTAGCCCATTATCTTCCAAGTCATCATTTTAGGCATAGTAGATTTTCAAATAACGTGTTGACCAGATTTACTATGACTTGGTGGCAGTCTGTCCAATATTACGCATTCGTTCTTTAAACGCTTTAGCTTCTGAGGCCATTTTTTGCTGTCGTATTTCTAATTCTACGGCCGTAAGGAATTTGATGTACAAAAAGTCCGAAATAAAGTTTACAATAATTGATAATTTAATGTATTTTTTTTACAATCTACCATTTTTTAAGGTTATTTTAGGGTTATCTTTCATTATTATTTGTATGTTTATACATTGCTGAGGCCACACGAAGAAGAAAAATATTATTATCTAGCTTAACCCAACGTAAGAGAAGACCAAGGGGTTTAAAAAATAAAATAAACCTTAAATATGATAATTTAACCTAGCCAGCATGGATACAAAAACACTAATTTATTTGATCAAATTTCGCATTTCAAACAAATCTTTCAAATTGCTCATCTTGAGCTCAACGTCTTTCAAGCACTCGAACACGGCTCTTGTTAATTATTTGTCTGCATTTGAAATGCTTTAGACAGGAATTGAGCGGTAAAATTATCTCAATGACGGGTTTATCAATCACTCTCTGTATGGGTTGCTAGACTACATCGAACCTTTTTTTATTATTTGGCTGTTGGAGTATTTATACGCAGGCGACTTATAACAAGATACAGATGAATATGTACTGAGATAGTAAAATATCTTCTTTATAATCACCTGGAATCGAACCAAGATAATCTTAACATGTGGTTAAATACTTATTTATCCAAGGAGATGGTCTCCTGAAAGCGATTGGACAGCGCTGTTTTAGTAGTCCCTGAATCATAACAAGGATGTTGCACCCAATATCATTGCTGAGGGAACTGAAGGTCTTATGTAGGAAAGATTTATCTTCGCACTCTCTTAGTTAACTGTTGCCAAATCTCCTCACTTTCAGTTATGTCTAAAGTTGGTGTGCTGGGATAAGAAGGAGCTACTGTCAACCTCGACTAATCAACATTGCGAACGAAACCTGTCTTATATTTGAAGGGAACGAAAAGGAGATAATGACAACACTGTTTCCCAGTAGTAACCACATAGTTATCTCAGCGATGATATCTAGTGTAGGGCTCATTGTGACAAGCTGACCTGGGTATGTTGTTCCTAATCTCTATCCAATCAAATCCCCCCTATATTTCTCAGTTTAAATATCTAGCTGTGTTATAATATACATTTAAATTACCGGAACCATCATTGAATCTGATTAAGACCTCACTTACCTCGTGTAGTGTTGAGTACCTCATCCGTCACCTTCGGGAACTACAGTACCAAGCTCGCCCAGTTGACACGTTTAGGACTGACTGAAGAACTCGAGTAAGAGGTATTAATTGGTCATCTATATGGCTTGCCACGAGTTCCGTTACAATATAGCGGTCACCTGCTTTCGCGAATACGTTCAACCTGATGGGCGTTTTGCCAGAACACATCGGGCCGATAACTACTGGACGAGAATACGTTTTTAAAAAAGAGTATTTTAATGTTCCCTCCCCCTCCTCTCTTTTACGACAAGGTTTCCGGTACACCCTCAGGCTTTCTCTCTTCTAATCCTTCGTATGTACGGTACAATGACCCGACACTAGCCGTCCTCGTGGTTGAGGGTTCATATAGGTTGACTTTTGATCTAGAGTGAGCCCCTTGTTCGAGTTCATCGAATACAATATTCGATTATATATGTATATATATAATTAAGAGGGGCTATTACATATTTTCATCTTCTATAGTTATATTTGTCATCAAATATGTGCAATGTTTGTCACCATGTAAAAGGGTGAACAGTTTTTATCTCACATAAAAAAATACGCCCCTAAAGAGATCACGGATTGTGTAAAGGCTGTCATGAAAGTGACCTTAACATAAGACTGCAAAAAAAAAAAAGCTTATAATTTCTGGGAAATAAATAACGAGTAAGTCTTAAAATATTGTATTTAATTCTATGTTTCTTGTCCCCGGTGCTTCCAGATTTCCTGTGAAGCAGTGGGTCTGGAATGAGGTCAAGCTAGTATTCGTGGGGGAAAATGAAGAGCTATTTGAATAAATCATAAACAGTTACGGTCTAGAAAACTGAGAATGACGTCCGAAAAGTTTGTTGGGCTGACCACATGACACCATCTATCCACACAAGTATATATATAATATTTAAAGCTGTTAAGAAATTAAGTTGAAAAATTATGCTGCTTATTGGTAACTTTTTTTAACATAGTTCTAGGATAAACCTAAAGGCTAAACCCCAGGGCTCTAATTTATTATTTAAAGGAATGTGTGTGAACGAACCTAAGTAACTTTGGACTCACAAAGTAACAAAATCAAATGAATACTTAGTAGTTATTTAAATTTTTATGGTAATTTAAGGATTGTTAATAAATTAGTTAATAGGTTAGATTAGTAGATAATTAGTTAGTAAAGTAATAACTAATGGAAGAAAAACTAAACTAATAGGTATGCAGCTGTAAGAAAGTTAACCACTTAAGTATAGCTTGATTTATATTATTCATATTCTAAATTATTATATAAAATTAAGATTAACAGTGGAAAAATAAACTTGAATTAATCCGATTTCTCTATTGTGATATTTTTGTTAGTAATTAAGTTTTAATAAAAAAGGGTTATTTAATGGGTTATGTTTAGTGAAGATACCGGTAGTTGGAGTAAATAAATGTCCCTACACCCTTGACAGATATTCAACATCTGTTGTCACTATGCGAAGAAAATTAAACTCTATGTTTCTACTGAAACATTTTTATTTATTTTAGTCCAAAAAAGTTTTGCTATAAAAACTGCAAAGACTCTGGCCTTTTCTAAATTCCCTTATGCTTCCACCTTAAGTTGCCCATTCATATTTCTCACGTCCTTTATACTTCCTCCTTAAGTTGCCCACTCATATTTAACTTTTGGGACTAGTCGTTAGTAACTATGGTGCTGAACTAACTAGTGAGAATATACTTTGATACATAAGTGTGGTATCAATATAATTAGAATTTGTTTCGGTGGCCGCATGGTCTAAGGCGTCTATCTTGGAATAGATTAGACCGCCAGTGATAGGAATGTTAGGGCTCGAATCACGTGCGGGTGTACTGAAGGCGTTTTTTTTTCTTCAAAATAGCTTTCCACTTTGCTTACACACAAATGAGGGTACACTTGATCTAAATTAAATCTTCCTCATCCCTGATTCTTTACCGTAAATAGTATATATACGTACTTCACCTCTGACAAGACATCTTGTGATTGTGAGGAATGCCAGGTCTCCACCGTGGTGCGGATTCCACGTTAAACTGTAGGTCCTCCATTTCATCTCACAATCACCCTATCATTACACATTAGCGTAAGTGCGTATAACCCGAACGGGTAGTAAGACGCGGTGCTAATAATAATAATAGTATATATACGTATAACATGAATAGGTAGTAAGACGCGATGCTAAAAAAAATCTAGTTAAACTATGTTTTAAAATAGTCTTGTGGTTTATAAAATGTTCCGTTAAAATGTTGGAATAAAACTAATTAAAATAAAATATCACAATATAATTGAAATTGCTATTATTTGTAATTAAAAAAACTCGTTTGTCCAATTGCAGCTACTGCACTGGTATTTCTTCTTATATTTTCGCACTAGTTAGTGGTTGAATGGTTTAAGGCAGTGGTATGAAACTCTAGGGTCGCAGTCCCAGTTAGGGTTTCAAGATTTTTTTTTTTTAGTTCTGGTTATACGCCTCTATACTAATTACTCTAACGTATTATGGATTAAGAAGGTTTAATTAATAGAAAGGAAACCTGCATTTGCGTGGAGGGAGAGTGAAAAACCATTTAGGGAAAACCACCCTCAGTGCACTCAACCGGGATTGATCCCCGATCTCCCAGTATTCGGCAATCTAGTCTCTAGTCTACTGCAAGAATAGCGCTTTGGACCACGTGGTCACAGATGTGAGTTTCCGAGTTATTAAGGCTGTCACAGATTTTTTTTTATGGATGTCAGAGATTATGTGAAAAAAAACCTGTAACACTTTAATCCTGTAAGCAAATGAAGGGTGGGGGGTAAAAGGGTGAACGTCACAATACACATATTTTCCAGAACAAATTTTTTTTTAAACTCACATCCCATAAAGACTCCTGCAATTACTTTTTAAATTAATTTAAATATCACAGATTTTAACCATACTCTAAAGACATTAGAAAGGTCTCGTGATTGTATAACAGATGGAGCACTATCTTTATATGAGTTAAAATTGGACTTCCCCCTTTTCCCTTGTACCCTTCAAATATCCATCAAACTACTGTTTCCAGCCTATAGCCTGGGTCAGATTATTTTTATTCAACCCATGCATGTATTTTCAACTACCGGCTTGTTAGGCCTGTCGTAGCATAGTCGGTAGAGTGTATGTCTACTGAGCTACGGGTCTCGTGTTTGATTCCAGGTATGGTTGAAAAATGTATCATTGGTTAAATGTGGTTTTACCCTTACTGCTTGATAAATTAACGGCTGAGAACTGGGTGTTGTGCCTTTCCTAGTCTTAAGATCGATTATAAGGTATATGAAGCCTAGCAAGCCGGTAGTGGAAAATATATGGCTTGAAAAATAAAACACTTTCACGGTAGGAATTACTCTCTGAAAGGTCTTTTTTCCTACCAATATCCTACTATATAATAGATTTATGGTAGGGAAAAAGGCCTTTCAGAAGTCAATTCCTACCGTGAACAGACATTAAATGTAATATGCAATAAAATGACTTTGGCTATAGACATTTGAAAGCCTTAGAGACATTGTAGGTCACCAAAAGTTCACCGTAAATGTAAGACGTGAGAATAGAAGGCCTCACTCACGTTTATTTTATTTATATGGTGTCATGGGGTGTAAAATGATACTCCAGTTGGGTGGCAATCACAAAAGAGATTTCGCACCACCGCTCTAAAGTATCACTCTCGCAATTGATTAGACTGCTGATGACAGGAAGATCGGGGTATGGATACCAGTTAGGTGTACTAAGGGTGGTTTTTCTTTAATGGTTTTCCACTCATCTTCCAAGCAAATTTGGGTACACTTCCTCTATATTCAACCTTACTTGTCTGTAACACTTTAACGTAACGGGTAGTAAGACGCGGTGCTAATAATAATAATAATAATAATTTAACGAAATTAGTACTTATACGTCTAACCCAAATGGATAGTAGGTCGAGGTGCTAATAAAATACAATTATTATAATAAACACAAATCATAATATCAAAATACAATTTAAAAACACATTTACTTAACTAACAGATTCGTTATTATTTCACTTACCTTTTATCATGTCAATAATTTTCACTCTCCAATTTGATGAATTAAATCATTTATATAGTTACTTTTATAATATATTACGTGTTTTAATAATGATCCACGATAAACTAAATCTAATTTATGTTCTAACTTCCTTTATTTGCAGCCTAAGAGGGCCACCATCTGATGCGTTGAAACGTATTACATATGTTCAACTGTCTCAAGATATTTAAAAAAAATTGGCTTGTTAATTCAAAATATGATTTACCCCAAAATGAAGTTGAAACTTACCAAAATATATTTCAGTGTGAGGATATTTTCTCTCAGAAAGACTGCGCCCTTAAATATTACACAAAATATGAAAGAGGTTCATAAGATGAGTGTCTGGTTATGTAGATTTTTACCAAGCAGTTAACGACATTGACGCAAATTGTGGTCAGACAGCCTAGCTGACTACCAGTCACATGTTCCTTTGCTTTTGTTTGCCATCCATTTCCTGGACTGGTTTTGATATAAAAATAAATCAACAAAGAATAGCTACAAGGAAACGTGTGTGTATAATCCTGTAGCGAAATGTTCTTGCTTTAATATAGAAAATATTGCAAAACTTCATTTACAATATCTTTACTTTATTATAAGGAAATTGTTCAAAGATGTTTTATTATGTTGATGAGTTTAACCGATTTTAATAGCGAGTCAGCCCAATGTCTTCCGACATCTTGGTTCAGTTGGAATCTTTTATGCATCCTAAGATAAGGGTCCTGGGTTCGATTTCTAGCATAGCTGAAATAATAATTATTATTGATGAATTGTAGGTTTCCACCATTCACAGTGGTAAATTAACGACCGGGGGCTGGGTGTTGTGTATGTTTTAAATTTAAGTTAGTTTATCCGTCTTGTGATGATATAATCAGTCAGTTCAGAAACAACACGTTAAATAGACCTCAAATAAAAAACTACGTTGTCTATGACGTTAGTCTCGCACTTCTTTTGATAGTAGTTGATGGTGAGGCTTTTGTTTGAATCCCGGATGGTTGCACTGGTATAGGCTTTCAATTTGTAACTTTCAGAGTGGTTGGTTTATTCTTTCATAAAGCCCCGTTCATACTGATGTATTTCTTCGAAATTAATATTACACACCCTATCGTAGTAAAAAAAAAATACATTTCAGAAAATGCAAACTTTTTTTGTGATACACAATTATAACATATTACTTTTTGTTAGTATTATTTCATTCGTACTGATATTATCTATGAAAAGTGACAGTTTCAGGTCAAAACACTTGAAATACGAAAATGTTTCTAGTATCTACTAAAATTATATATAAAAAGAACCTTCTTATCTAAGTTTGACATCAGATCGGTATAGCTAATCTAAAACTCCTGTGCTTAGAGTATCAATTTATTTTAAAGGGAAACATTCATTAGGTTAACTGAATGGTAACCTGATTTATTTTTATGATCTTAAAAGACAGAGAGGGATGTATTAAAAAAATTGATGCAATGAGAGTAGGATTGATTCCCACATTGAGGCTCCACACAATATTTTTAGTTGACCATATGGTCTAAGGAGTCAATATTACAACATAAAATCAGCGGTTCCGAAAGTGGGGTACGTGCCAGGAAGTTTGGGCGTACGTGAAAATATTCGAATATTTGCGGAAAGAGCTGCATTTGCCAGCAGTGTAATACAAAAGATCAGTCGGAAGGTAAGAAATTAACTCAACGATATTGTGAGGGGAAGTCCGGGCTTTCTTCTATATTTGACCTTGAGAAAATGTTTCAATTTCCAAACATAAAATAGTTTTTTTTAATTATTAATAAATGAATAAATAAATTAGATGTGTTAATTTTTATTGTAACTTTTGCTTTTTGAATGTAAAAATATATTTCACCTTATTATTACATTATTTTTTAAATTCGTTTATTAGACCATTTATTTTCAGTTGCAACAAATAAATGAGATATAACTACTAGCGTAGTAATTAAATATTTTGTTAAAACTAAGGGCACTTATTTATGAAAATGGGCTGCCAAGGTGTACGCACGCGTAAAAAAGATTGGGAATCGCTGACCTAAATGATTGTCATTAACAAGGAAGTCACTCAACTGTGTTCAATGTTGTTGTTTATTTACCGTGGTCCTCCTTTCCAATCTTAAATATATTACCTTAATAACCATGAAAGGGAGCAATTGTGGTCGAAACACTATTAAATTATATCTCCACAAAACATACAGCTATTATTGGAACACACTCACTGTACACTAGAACCTCGTTGATTCAAACTAATTGGAACCGAGGCTTGTTTGGATTAGCGAGAACTCAGATTAAGTTCTATAGTTTATTTTTCAAATATGCATTACGAGTAACTATTTAAAGAGGTACAGAGGTAAAGAGGTATTGGAACTCCATGCCTTCTTATAATAAAGTGTATTGTACTATCCAATGTTTATAAGAAGGGTCTTATCTGACAGCTTGAAAATTATCATGTTTATATTTACGTTTATGCATCAATACGTATGATCGTGTGATTTAAAGTGGTAGCTTTGGATAAAACACATAAATAATATCAATAAAACAGTAAGCTATTATATCAATTTTGACCACCAAAAATTATGTTTTGTATTTTCTAAAAAAACAACAAGAACTTAGCCTATATGGTTTGGTAAGATATAACATCAAAAGTGGTCCCCAAACATTTGGTAACGCTTTATGATAGTGATTTTGAAAAATGGCAGGCTTAATTAAGCGGAATAAGCATGCTTGACTCTTGTCCATTCTTTAAAGGCCACATTTAGTTTGTATTTTGTACACATTATGGTTTACTATCTTCTCTCAATATACATACTGTTACAGTTCTTATCTAAATACTAACACTAAAGTGACCCAGTAATAGCAATAAAGTGACCCAGTGCTAATACTTAAGTGACCCAGTGCTAGCACTAAAGTGACCCAGGCCACAGGGGGGAAACAGTAAAATGGATGTAAAAAAAGTGCTACCCTAAACTTGCACGAATATATTACCATTTTATTGAAATGTTTAAGTGTTCCTGTCTTTAACTCCTGAGGGAATTAAATTTCTGAAAACTTGTTTCATTGAATATTGAGATTTCAATTTAAGGGGCTAACAATATTTTGATTAGTGGAGGGTAAATAAATTTGCTTATAGTCCCAATAAAAAATATTTTCTTACCTATTTGTCAAGCCTGTCCAGTTTTATCGTTTACTAATTATGTAATATAATTTATAAGTAATCATGAAGATATGATTTAATATTATCTAGATGTGTCATTAAAAAATGATCACTGAAGACATATGGAAACAAATTTCCTACTTTAAGTGGACTTTTTTCACACTAAAGTATTCTAAAGCAACTATAGGTTTAGATGTTTTGAATATTTGTAAAATAGATAGTAGGCATACATCAAAAACTGAATTAATCATATATAAAGTCATGAAATATTTAAATGGTCTTTTCACTATTTCTATTATCTTTCACTGTTTCTATTTTATTCTGAATTTTCTTCTGAATTTTAAGTATCAGCTGTGTAAACAGAAAATCAAGTATTCAATAACACTGTGAAAAATGTTTGGTATAAAACATCAACATTTCAAATTATTCTTTAGCCAGGATCAACATGAATTATTTTTAAAAACACGTCTTACTATCCATTCGGGTTATACGCTTATGTAATGATTATATTAATGGTTCTAGTAACTAGGGAGGTTATATTTATAGGAAGTATACCCACATTTGCGTGAAGGTAAAGTGGAAAACAATTTTGTAAAAACCACCCTCAGTACACCTGACCGAGATTTGAACCCCAATCTTTCCGTCATTGGCAGTCTAGTCTAATGCGAGAGTAGCGAATTAGGCCACGTGGCCACAGAAACGTGTAAACAAAAGTAATTCAAAATAGAAATAAAACTACTTTTAATTTTAGAATTTTGTTTTATTCTCGACCTTTTCTGATATTGTTTTACCAACTTTTTTTTTTGGTTGATCACACTTGAACAGTAACAATAACCAACATTTCATACATGTATAGAAGTCACATAAAATAGGCCAACAAATTATTGACCAAAGCAAACAATAATTATCAGAATAAAAATGTCTTGTCCACTATTTATTATAAAATTGACTATATGTTTACATTTGTTTAATATTTTTTCTATTTCAAATAATTAATTATATTAAATTTTAATTAAAATATGGTCACTTATAAAACATATTTTGTTTGTGTAAAATATATGATTTTCGCTAATTATTAATTTATACATTACTTTGTAACTGCTCGTGTAAAACTGTCTTTCACAAACTGAATACTACCTTGATTAGTTTACACATGGGTCCATATATAATTATTACAATTATTCAGAGCTACATTATTTTATATTATAAAATAAGCTATAAATCTATATTTATTAATATACTGGTAAGTTTCACCTGATAAACATTCAAATAAACTTTGAATGTTTTTAGATCTTTAGCTTTATTATTTCCTTAATTTATAATTTAAATTATCTTATAAATAATCAAATAAGAATAAAATTAAATTTTTAACATTTTACTACCATTTTCATATCCTAGGGAGTTGACATAAAATAAATATTTTAAACGGAAAAAACATTTTCCAAATCAAAATTAATCAAACATTTAATAAATTATACACTCTAATATGTGCAGTGCACTTTTTAATATTTGATCATATTAGATTGTTAAAAAAAAAATTATACACATCAAATCAAATTTTTATTGATTTAATTTTGGCTTGCTTTACAAATGTTTTAAAATCAATGTCAAAAATATACATGGGGATAGTATCTATTTTTACTATTATCAAATGATTTTGTTGAGCTTCTGCATTACATTGCATAATAGTCAACCTATTGATTAGTTTCAAGCATTTAAAATTACTACCTAGTGATTGAATAAGCTACTTTCAGTTTGTTATGTTTTTATTATAATAGGTCATAGAATAGCGATTTAAATACATCTAGGTTTGAGTAAAATGGTATTATAATTGAAGCAAAAGTTGCAGAAAAATGTTTTATTATTTTGGAATGATTTTTTTTTTAATATTCAGCGTTGGCTAATGGTACAATTTTAGGTGTTGAAGAAGCCTAATAAAAGTTTTTATTTAGTTGTCAATAGTGCTACATGTTTTTAAGAGTGTTATTACAGCTAATATCCAATAATCAGTAGTTTATATACTATTCAAGCTGTAGGTAAAGTGCATTTGAATAATACTCGTACATTACTTGGAATACAGAATCAGTAAAAGCTTGCTCACATATAATGTTTCACTAATTAATCCACCAGTAACATATTTCACGAATCACTACATTTTTTCAAACATTGTACTTAGTTTGTATGATTAATAAATCTCACAATTTTTACTGTTGATAATATGTGAATATTTATTTTAAAATTATATTTATATAATTTTTATGAAATGCTACGTGTTGCATTTTTTGTTTTAAATACACAATAATGGCATTAAATAACAAGGATATGTCGTTGTTAGTTAACGTTTGGTCAAGTCCTTCCCTGGCAACGAATGACTTCATTAAAATATCTTATAAAATAAATACAAAATGGTTAAGGGTTAGATATAATGAGTGAGTAAGGTGGACAAACTTAACGTACTGTTCACAGAATGGTCCTTTATCCTAGAAGGGCTAGGCGAATGGTTATCACGCCTGACTAAGAAAAAACAGGATTTTATTCCCTTAAGCTATATTACTTAATTGTTTATTTAAAATATTGTTGTTCTCTTCTCAAGTAATGTTCAGACTGGTCACATTCTTTAAGTTTCTTTATAAGGACCTAAAAATACCAGCAGTAGATATTAAATTTAAATTTTAGAAAAATAAATGTAGGTGGATGTATAAAAAAAGTGTTTAAACTCGTTTTATATATTCGGACCTTCTAAACGTTAATACTCTTCCAACTGTCTAAGGACGTGTTAAAGTTTGAAGCACGTTCCTTCGGATATCATTCTCTCAAAACTCCATCCATACGACGAAATCATCATTACTTTCAGTGGAATATTTCCCGAGAAAATGTACCATTTTTATACAGAATTATATATTTAATATAGGAAAGTTTTGCTTCGGTGGATGCGTGGTCTAAGGCGTAACTTCTGCAAAGATAGACTAGACTTCCGACTAGAGGTATATTGGGGTTAGATTCTTAGTCAGGTTTACTAAGGGGGGACTTTTATATATTGTTTTCCACTACCTCTCTTCGCAAATACAGGTAGACTACACTTCTTCTGAATTCAACCCTATTCACACCTAACACATGAATGTAATGAATGTATCCATACGCGCACAACCTGAACGGTTAATAAGGCGTGGAGCTTAAAAAATGATTTTAGACATGTTAATTTGTTGTTGTTGGTGGTGGTGGTTGGAATTTGTGCCTATAGTAACAGCATGAGGGTGCAAATAATTATTGGAGAAAACTCAGGATGGTCATGCACAAAGAAGAAGAACATGTAAAAAGGCATATAATCCGAAAGGATAGTAAGACCTGGTGGTAAGAAAAAATCCTGTAAAACAACTACACATTTTTAATGTGCCAACTAATAGGCCTGTATCTGGTAGACACGGCTGTGTCAAGAGGGAGTATTTTAGATTTTCAAACACTCCCTATAAATTATTATTGTATTATTATTAATATTATAAGTGTAATTTTGTATTCCTTCTCAATGTCTTTAATAGGAATTAATTGGATAATTTATAAAATTCATAGCACCTACAACTCTGTTTACGTTGAAATCACATTTTAAATTGCTTCAATAGGGATATAATTTTAAACACACTTTTATATCTCTCATTTGGTACACATCACCTCAAGGCCTCGCCCTCCACCACCCAAACCTTTTTTCTAATATATTTTTGAGTACGTCCTTAATTGTAAGCTTATTGTAATAGAATATTATTTTAAAGCTAATTCTGGAAAATTGTTAATCCATGCTTGTATATTTCCTTGGAAGTCTAACAGTGTCGGGTTAACATCCTGTTTAGAATTATATTATATCCTGTCGACAAGCAAGCATCGTGCGGCCGATGGACCTTGACTGATGGAAATATAGAGATAAGTGTGTTTCAACTAACAACTAGAAAAACCTTCTTAAGTGATTGTTTGTCTAAATAGTAGAGGCGTAGCATCATGTCTATTAAATATAAAGAAGTGTAATTCAGAAGAGTGCATTAACAACCATCAACGAGGACACATGTGTAAACCGCTAACTCGTGTCTCACACCACGTGGGGGGTCGAACTCGGTTCTTTTAGCAGCTCGCGAGGACCCTCGCCATCGTTAATGTCCTCGCGTCACCCGATACTAATCCTTGTTATCTGTGTGTAGTAGTTTAGATATTATCATAAATAAATATGAGCTTGTTTTAAAATAATTTTTTTCTTCACTACCACGCACCACCCAATCACCCAGGATTTCAACCGCTTACCACTTGGGGTGCATCCAGACAAGGTAGCTCCCGTGGTGTCACGGTAGTGTTGTAGTTAGGAGTAGCTATCATGAACTGTAAATAAGGGATTTAACAATATTTAAATAAAAATATATATGATACATATTTGAATAATAAAAAAAAAACTTGTATTGTGTCTTGTTACTCGTCCGGGTTATACGAATAATTTAAACACAATGGGAAAGGGATGAGGAAGATAAAATTTAGAGGAAACGTACTTGAATTTTCTTGGAGGGAGAATGGGAAACATATAAGTAAAAGCTATATTCAGTATTACTGGATGGACTTCTAGCCCTGACCTAACCATCATTGGCAAAGCCGACTTTACGAGCTTTACGTTTAATCTGCATGCCCACTAATGCAGGTCTCATATGAATTTAAAATAAAACAACAGTCATCCTCTTAAGGTTTCTGTTTATTTAAAAATAGTGTACACAGTGTGTATGTGTTGATTAATTATTTTTAAAAAAGAAACAAATTTATCTTCTTTATTGTAATTTGTGGACAAGTCAATGTAAAGAGTTCGAGTTAAAATATTGTAGAGTAAGAAATTATTTTGTTTTCTTATATAAAACATAAATTGGCTTAGACTGTCTTATATAAAACATAAACAGGCTTAGACTGAAAAAAAAAGAATAATTTTATGATTTCTAGCACTCAACAAATTACATATATTAACTATCAAATGTTACAAAAATTTAGCCATTCGTTGCTCTAGAAGGTGTTGAAAAAGGTGTATAATCTTAACATCAAAATTGCACTCAAGATTTTATTTGATTGAATATTATTATAGACGACACATTTCCATGTATATAAAATTTAAGTTGCTGCTCATTAATAGTGTATTAACAATCCATTTTATCGTTTAAAAAATCGCCCGATAAAATTAATTCAACATTTAAAAACAAATGACACTGCTCATATAGCTTACATATTGTATTTAAAAGCATTATATATAATAATTTTATTCAAACAAGTGTCACAACAAAATTACCCATCATACAAGACTAATTATAATTAACATGTTATTGTTAATTTTAGTCAACCAGGGGAGTGTTTTTAATACAGTACACTTTATTAAATAGGTAACATTAATTTAGTAGTAAATTTGAGGACCAAATTAAAAAAAATAATAAACAGCAATTGTATTTGTTTGTAGTTACCTTGCACAATTCAAGCACTCACAGAATAATAAAAATTAAGTTTTGATTAAATAAACATATAGGCAGCCGATGTTGTAGTAACTGTAGGTTTAGCAAGTAAATAGTTGTTTTACTTTTGGTACATTTTGATCTAATTTTCTATTTTATTAAATTTAGTTAAGAGAAGAAATATAATTTTCCAAACAATTTACAGGGATATTTTTTTTAATCACTGAACACGCAATGGATTTTTCCTTATACCCCATAACAAATAAAATTTAAATTGCAAACTAATTTTTTTTTAACTTTTCATTGAAATTTTAACTTTCACCGATGACGCTGAACGCTAGTGTGCTTGACTTATGTACGAACGGTTCGAATTCAGGTCGAGTACATTTCCTCTGAATTACCTTATTATCTTATCTAGATCCTCAAATTAAGTTGTCACTTTCACTTATTTTAAACATATCACTAAGAAATCTTTTAATGATTTAATTTGGACGTTTGTAGTTTATTTAATTAAAACTAATAATCACACTATTGTTTTCCCGCCGCGTCTTATTACCTGACTTGGATATACGCATTTTAGCTACGCTAATGTGGTTTGGATGAGTAAAGTAGAATTTAGATGACATACTTGATCTTAATCAGAGTGGGTAATCAATAAGGTAATACCACCCTCAGTATACCTTGCTGGTATTCGAACCTCAACTTTACTGCCACCAGGAAAAAAAAATACCCGTTTAGTTTGCGTGCCCACCTATGCGAGAAATCACACAATTTTGTATTTTAATACGGTTGTCATAGCTCATATCATGATTTCTTCTCTTGATATATAAACAAAAACTTATTTTATAAGATGCACTATAATTATTGAATGACCCACTTCAGTGGCCAAATGGTCTAAGGCGTCACTCCAGACTGGCCTGCTGAAGATAGGGAGACAAAGGTTTGAATCTCGGTCGGGTCTACTGAGGATAGTTTTTCCAAAATGTTTTTATACCCTTCCTCCACGAAACTGCAAATACGAGAACACTACTTCTAAATATAACCTTATTAATCCCTCAATCCATTAACGTAGTTAGTACACAGGTGTATAAACCAAATGGGTAGTAAGACGCGGTACTAAATATACCAGAAGCTCGGAGGAGAAAGGGCGAATGTGAAAAATAGTTGTTTTTGTTTTGACTGATATTCGCATTTGGTATCGTAAAAAAACGCATTTAAACGCATATTATCAAAACAAAATAGGTACGTATAGTGGAGAACTAACTGGGGGGGAACAAGGGCGAATGTGAAATCTCCTTTCTCATGTTTATTGCTCTGGGACAGCTTATCGCCCTTTCTCCTTGGCGGGGGGTGATAATTTCAGGCTTCAACAACACGTACGCTGTAAGTTTCTTTATCCTGTCGTACTCATTTGCAGTTAGTATTTTGCCGTGTCCAGGTCGTTCTTTCTCTGATGGGATTTTGAATAGTTGTGATTGTGTGTAATAAGAGAAATATACAGTGGAAGGTGAATATACATCAAGAAAGAGACAAAGAAACAAATGAAAGTGTAAAATAAAACGAAATTCTGGTAAGGCTTATGTTTCAAGAAAAACTAAAAGTGAGGTACCTGCTCGATAAATTGGACAGCCCTGTAAATGTAGTCGTAAATGTTTTGAAAAATTGGGAATGAATGTCGTGGAACAAATTTTTTGCAATTTTTGGGATATTGGTGGTATAATTTACAGAACTCTTATCTATCAAAGCTTTTTGGGATAACTGTAAGGTTACAGCCGGGCAAAAAGCCCCCTCATGAAGTATATACCTCTAGGTTCATCGATCAAAGGTGCCTATCATGCCTATGAAGAATAGCTGAAGGAAACTGTGTCCTGAGGAAGGACCAGTCAAGAAGGACTACTATCATCGAGTATTTGTTAATGAGTACAATATTGGTATCGAGCTTTCATCCGTTGATGACTGCAATACTTGCTCAAATCTGAAAATAGAAATTAATGAACTAAAGAAAATTGATCCCAATTCAGCAAAGCTTTCCCCACTGGGACAAAAACTGAAGCTTCTTCTGAAGAAGTATCAAGCCGCCTAAGATATAATGAAGAGCTATGAAGTAAATAGAGATGATAGTCTTGCCGTAATAGCTGTCGACCTACAACAAGCTTTACCAACTTCTCGACTGAAATGCAATTTTCATTACTGCAAAAGAAAGATGTGGACATATCATTTTGACGTTCACAACATCAAAACACGAGCGTACACTATGTATGTATGTATGTATGTATTTATGTATGTATGGATGAAACTATAGGCAAACGTGGATCTTGTAAAATAGCTAGCTTCATCAGTCACTGCCTTGAAAATGTTGTCGGTGAAAACGTCAAATTGGTAATTAAATTAGTGATAACTGCCCCGGTCAAAATAAGAATTTGAATGTGGTTTTAGGGTATTGGCGTCTCATTCATAAAGAGCGGTTCGAAAATATTAATGTTTTATTTTTATGTCAGGGTATTTATTGATGGGGTGTGACAGGGAGTTCAGACACATAAAGCTTAAAATCTTTAACTGTGAGGCATTTTAAAATGACCATCGCATACGTTTAATCGAAAATACCAGACAAAGAAACAAATTTCAAGTAGTTTCTGTTACAGGCTAGATTATTAAAGACTTTAAAATACTTCTCGATAAAGTAACGCAAAGGACAGCTACTGGGATCAAAATTCAAGGATGGGAAGAACTTTACATTTTCAAAGAACCTCAAGAAAGGTTTTTAAATCGCTCCACAAAGTCCAGTTACAAAAGAGGAAAGTGCAACAGATACAATGATGATCAATTCAACCTAGGCTCAGTTGATCTTCCATCAAAGTATCATGGACCTCTCAAACTCACAGAAGCAAAACAAAATGACCTAAAAGAACTGCTACCTTTCGTACCAATGCCATTCAAATCGGTTTTTGGAGGAAGCAATAAGAGAGGACGGTACGAGAAAGTTGCAGAGTTCGAGGATGCAGCTGATGGCATTGTCGACTTCAACTAAAGTATGATCTGTGACTATAGTAATGCAGTTTGGTAGAATTGTTTTATCTATATTTATATTAATATTTTTCTTTGTTTATTTATTCTTATAAATATTAATTTTAAATTTTATAAAAGACTAGAAACACAAATTATTAAAGGGAATTTTCCATACTAAACATTATATTATGATTGTTCAAACATCTTGTGAATGTGGGGAATGCCAGGCTCCAGCGTGGTTCGGATTCCACGTTAAACTGTAGGTCCTTCATTTCATCTCATAATCACCCTATCATTACACATTAGCGTAAGTGCCTATAACCCGAATGGGTATTAAGACGCGGTGCTAATAAATTATATAATAATAATAATAATAATAATAATAATATAAATTGATTGTTTAAGATGAAAATAAGCAGTAACTAACATGTTTATCAAATTTTAATTCAATTATTAGTGTAGAAATTTGTTTTCAATAAAGGAAGATACAGTAAAATTCGGTCTATTTTAATAATTTTGAGATAAAAAAGTTTTTATTCGAGATAATCGTTTTTAATGCTAATTTAAATATTCATCCTTTCTATTTTGAGAGCATTTTCCAACACCATGTTTTCTGCATTCGCCCTTTCTCCTCCGAGCTCCTGATATATATATGAATTTATATCCTCAAAGGCATAGAATGTATTAGTGTTGCAACCATTGTTCAATAAGTAAAGTTGAATAAAATTAATAATATAATGTTCCTTAACACAGGCTATGTAATGTAATAAGATTTTTTTGAATTTGTCTCATAATCAATCTATCTCTTAAAATAAGATATAATGTGTATATAAAATGTACTCCAATACTTTTTCCCGATTGAATAATATTTTTTTTTTAAGTATGTATATGAAAATGATTGAAAACATACTCTAAACACTCTATTCCATAAAGTTCTTATTATAGAGAAGAAAAAAGTAGCAGATGGGTAGTTTGAGAAAACTAACTAAGCTATGCTATCTTACGATGAAATCTAGTACTCATACTTATAACAAACATTAACAATTTTTAACAATAATTATTTAATAATAATTTTTATAGTAGACAATTATCCTATACATTGCTACATTCACAACAATTCAATAAGAGCACCTTCCGCGTAATATTGCCGCTAACAATTTAAAATGTCTAGTGATTATATACTTTGATACTCACCTCCTTTTCTTACAATCAAATAAGGGAGTTTCATTCTAAAGTAAAACATATTTTTGTTGGGTTGACTTTGTCAATATAGTATACACAATATATACTAACACTACAGGTCTTGATTTTTTTTCTTCAATATATTACACACGGGTTCTAATAATATCTGTCCAAATTAAACAATAACTAAACTAGTTAATTTCACATCTTCATTATAATTAATTATAATCTTAAATTATATTCACATCCAAACAAAAATATTCTCAAAAGTTAATATGATAAAGAGCATTAAGTAATGTTAACACGTTAAATAGTCATTAAAGTCGGCATAATTACATAATCTATATTTTAAAATATTACAAGTCAATAAATCAGCTTACAAAGAAATATTCGAAAATAGAGTTATTGAATAAACTATTAACATTTCGATTTTATTTTTAAATCAAAGTAATTTAAATTCAGCACAAGGAAAAGCATGCAACATATATCTTCATTTCCTGGAATCAAAAACAATCTATAATAAGGCTAAACCTTTATAAGACATAATATAGGTGTAAATAATTACTACGCCTCATACAACAATACATAAAAATAACTAGTTAAAGGGCTGGTTGTATAAAAATTGTTCATGTTTTTTAAGTTAATTCATCTAACAATATAATTTTTTTTAACCAAAGCACACATTATAAATAATATAATTTAGAAAATCTTCTTTAATTAACGCCTAGAATAAACTCCTTAATCAAAGTGAATAAAGATTAATACAGTATTTCAGGGCCATACCGGGGAGGTGGGGAGAGGTCAGGGGGTTCATACCCCTCCAGTATTAATATACAATTTTATGTTTGATATTGCTCCTCACTGTCTTGGCTAGCAGCTTATTGGAGTCACGTAAAATCCATAGCATATACAACAGGGCTATTCAATGGGCAGATCGTGGGCCACATCCGGCTCACCAAGCTCCGCAGATTAGCCCGTGACATCACTGGCGATGCTTTGTATAGTTCAGACGGTATGTAGAGGTGCCTGACCTTGAACGGTCAGGGAGAAACTGCAAGCCTGGTGTTACTCGTTTCTTTGGAGCCACCAACATCGTGTGCTTACAAGAAAGTGCGAGCTTACCCTCGTGCGTCCCTTACTCTAGATCCGGTATCAGGGATGTGAAAAAAAGTATCGATACTTTACTAATAATAATGTTTTCCTTTCGATACTAGTATTATTTTACTCGTATTTTTTTTACGATACTTTTACTGATATTAGTACTCACACTTCGGTATTGGATTGGTATCGAAAGAAACAACTTTTTTGTCATCTTAACCCATGCTTGAATTAAATGTTTACTATGGTTAAAGAAGGATACAAAATAGACTGAAAAAATATATCACTAATCATATTTAGCTTTTAAATAACTTTCCATCAGCTAAATTTTCTTAGACATTTTGAAAGCTGGTATGGTAAAAACCTTTCATAATATTCATTATGCAATGCCCACTATCTATCATACCTTCCAAGTTCTAACATATAACATAGACGTGATGGACATAAATATATTATAATATGGTTTAACCATTATATTCTCCAGTCTTTAT
Organism: Timema cristinae; assembly: GCA_039000515.1. NCBI lineage: Eukaryota > Metazoa > Arthropoda > Insecta > Phasmatodea > Timematidae > Timema > Timema cristinae. Next base: position 37,062,662 of record JBCFYV010000935.1, on the reverse strand, counting down.
ATAAATGTGAAACTACAATTAATTATTATTATTATTACTATGCAAAAGTTGAAATTATTACTTGATTAAAAAAATATTTTTCCAGAATAATATTTTGATACTGATACTTACTGTTATTGATACTTTTATTTCGATACTTGTATGGTATCGATAGTTTTTTTCCATATTTTAAATGAGTACAGTATCGATACTTTTCTATCGATACCACATCCCTAGCCGTTATCTCTCCCTCCAAGTGTCGCCGCATAACGGCTAAGCTATATTCTTGCTTTTGACCTTGAACAATTCAGGTGGTCAGGAGACAGGGTGGCTGAGAGTGACTCACACTTCTTCTCCCCTCCAACCAACAGCAGCCGATGTCTCGCCAGTTGATATTTGCCTGGATTATTGTTCGTGCGTTATTTATAGTAATAGTGGAGTGCTTCACTTGTAATTAGTCTTATTGTAAGTTTTATAGAATGGCACTTTCTACTTTGAGTAGTATGTAAAGAAAGTTTGATTATGAAAATTGTCTTCTTTTTTTTACATTTTTCTAATTTAGATGAAATATATCAATATTATATGTATCAAATTACGTTTCACTCCTTCCTCCCTCCCCTTTTAAACTACAAACGTATAACATAATAACGTTCCAAATTACTGCCAGATTAAATTAAATGTCTGGTCTATCAAATATTTTGATTTTTTGGATAACTTATTGAATAACCCTGATCTACAGCCTCAATTTTATATATATATATATATATATATATATTGTGATAGACTTCCGCATTGAAGGTAAGCCCCTCTTCTACCCTCATTTTATGAAAATAACTATGGGTACGGCCTTTCAGTATGCTCTGTATCATGTGTATGCAGTGGTTTTCTTTTTCTACACGCTTTATATGATCGATTGTGACTCTCAAAAACTAAGTCATGATTAAACAACTAAACAATACAAATAAAACTAAAGCCATAAAAAATAATGTTATAACTAAAAACTGTGATGCATAACTAAAATACTGACATCCTTAACGTATCACAATATTTTTTCAATGTGTCATTGTTCCAATTTATAATCATAGGTATCAGAAGGTTGCCAGATTCAGCGCATTAATATCACGTGGCTTGGAATTTCACTTTGGATTTTTCAAAAAATGATAGTTTCATTAGGAGATTTGAAATAACCCGTTAATGTAAAGCGTGTTTATCCATGTAATGGATTGTGCCACGACACAGCATTTAAATTTGAAAACATCCATACGGAGACTGATCTAATATACATCTACTAGAAAGTAAAATATGTTAATATTCAGCTGTTTTAAGTTAACGTTGCAATGAATCATACAGCGAATGAATTTCTGCGCCAATCAAGCAGATTTTGTTCTCTATTTTCGCCGAAAGTGTGGATCAAGCTTTATCCAGGATAAACTATGTATTCGTCTGGGGAGTATCCTACAAACGTTCCAAAGGCCTTCTAGGATAAGTGAGACACTGATCATCATGGCCCGGATTTTGGCGACAAGTGATATTTTTTTTGGTACACCCCAGATAATGCTAATGTGTACATAGATTCTGTTCATGATCCCCTAATTGTAAAAATGTACATTTTAGAAGTCCTGTTTAGATAATTACTTGTCATTTTGGAATTTTAGATAATATTTTCTTGACTTGCGTCATTTTTTATTTATTTTCAAGAGTTTTTATCTTGCACAAGAATATTTTTAATAGCATTAATATTTTATATATGCGTGATAACTCAACATAATGTTCCCAACAAAGAGTTGTCAGAATGAAAAGCTAATATAGGCGATTAACTTTGTATCCTCTTTGTTCGTACGTGTGTAAAATACACATTCCTGGTGAGACACTGCAACTAGGCTGGAATGGATTGCATTGGTAGGGGGAACATATTTTATAAAATGTATGTTATATTCATCAGAATGCAAGAGTTTAGATGTTTCATTGCATGGATAATTTTTTAGTTTCTATTTGTATAGTGAGTGTTTGGTTTAGTCATGTGCAGTCATTACGAGTTTTGTACATAGGTCATTTTTGCAAGTTTGAAGTAATTTTATAGGCCATTTTTTTATGTCATCAGTGAATGGGCCCTGCTGATTACTATTAGTTCACGAGAGACTATCACACAGTCTTCTATAGAGTAATGGGGAAGTTTATACACCTCTAAAAAATGTGTTGGTTGAATCCCCTTTGATTATTGTTTGTGTACCAATCCGTTATTTTAGAGGAATATTCCTTAATAAAGATCATTCATAATCAAGGTGTGACCTATTGTATCTGGAAATAATTTAAGAAAATTCTCGTGATTCACTTCCAGAATCATCAAAACATCTATTCGAGACTCAAACTCAACATTCGAAATATAATAATTTTTATTTTGAATATAAATCAGCTAATAAAGAACATCATTGTATATCAATGGAGACTTCCTTATATGTTTTCCAAAAACTTCGGGGTAACATTTTCCATAGATTATGTAAATTCTATTTTTAAAGGATGCATTATTTTGTTATTTGCAAGCGTGTAAAAAAAGTAATGTACATGAATCTTAAATACATTTAATGTAAGATACCCCTTTCTTTGGAAATATTATTTGAGAATAATTAATAAAAGTAAGTTTCAATAGTTGATTTCACGCAATCTGCTTAGTAATGATGATAATATTTACCAATGTAACAATGATTATTTGGGTGGAGTAATTACGACATAAATTTCATTATAAGGTGAGACAAATTATTGAATATCATAGCTTTGAACATTTATAGGCATATTCATTAAGAAGTCACAAACTTATCGAATACGGCTGATTCTTTTTATTACTAACGAATATGTCTTCACAATGACCGCTTGTGTTTTCTAGCCCTAATAAATGTTTCTCTGAAGGTCTTCAAGCAAATATGCGACTATTTTAAATTAATTTTGCTGAATTTAATTTAATTTGTGTGTAAGATGCCTCTGATATGTAAGGTCACTTTTCAAGGGAGAATAGCAAGGGTAGTGGAGCGTTTCAAGTATTTAAAATCTAGCCTAACCTAACCTAACCAAACTTAACCAAATTTAACCTAACATTACCTAACCTAACTCACCATTTAACTTATACTAACTGAAATTTTGACGTGCTCACAGCTATCTAATATTCAGTAATGAACCTTGCTTGCACACATTAGCTCTTTTTTTAGGCTAAATAGATATGTGGTGTCATTTGTCGCATAGTAAGTATTTTGAAGTAATTAGTAGACCCTTTTCAGGTAGGGTGGTACGAAATGTCATGAAAAATTGAGTGGTACGAAATGTCACTTTTACCATTTGTCGGGCACCCTCTAAGATTTTGTATCTCCACCCTCTTGACAAATAGGTTAATTTAAGTAAAGCAAGAATAAAAAATATTGTACTCACTCACCAACCTCAGTCACACATTCGTAGCAGTGTTTTCTAGTGGTGAAATGTAGAGCTAATTTTTAGTGTTCAACTTCCGTATGGGATTTTTTTTTTCCATTATCTAGCGTGATATTCGAATATATACAGGTAGGTTATAAAGTGTTGACACATTTAATAACAATATATCTTTATTATTTTAACTACTAAATGCTTCGAATTAAACTTAAAATAGCAACAACAAAAATCTTGAATTTAAAGAAAAACAATGTCCGTGAGATGGCCACCATTATATGCAATACATTGTTGTATGTGCTCCTTAAAACTTGACATGACTTTACGCAATGTCTTTTATAGAATTGTTTCAACTTCAACCACAATTCTTTAAGTTCCTTATTGTTCTTGGGTGAGTCGCGTAAACAGGACTCTTTCAACATGCCCCAAAATATTAAGTCCAAGGTGGTTACGTCTGATGAGTGTGGTGTCAAGGCGATGTTCCCAAATCGGGAAACGAGGTACCCAGGAAACATTTGGGCTTTGTGGGCCGCTTCCCCATCTTGCTAGAACTACATGCTGTCGTTATCCAAGCCCTTATGTTGAAGTCCAGGGGGTAGAAAGGTCAAATATTATCTATTTCACCATTTGGAGACATAACCTGGTCACCAGAATTAACAGCACCAGACTTTTTCTTGTGCGATATGTCAAAGAGTCATATTTACGCGAATCACCCAAGAACAATTCAGTAACTTAAGGAAAGAATTGTTATGGAAGTTGATACAACTCAACAATGTGTTACATGTAATTGTGGCCATTTTAAGGACATTGTTTTTTTTTAAATAAATGATCATTACTATTCAAGAGTATGGATAAAGTTGTATTTTTTTAATTTTAAGCTTAATTTGAAACACTTAGTAGTTGAAATAGTACATATATTGCGTTATTAAATGTGTCAACAACTTATTCCCCGCCCTGTGTATTCAATGGTTGTTGTACCTTAAATATATATATTTTTTTGTGAGAACTTCTAGCAAACATATCTTCATGACGCTAGTCTGGCAACCTTCGAACATTTCTTAGTAACATTAACGTCAGGGCTATTTAAAAGGCCCATCTAATCATAATTTTCAGACTCTTGCTGCACCAGTTTGAACCGACGAGGACTTTTGACGCACATGGAACCTCCCTGCCCATCCAATAGGAACCGCCCTTTCATGCTGAGATAGTGTTTGATGTAGCGGGATATTAACTTCTGGGGGCGAAGCTGCCATTCGTCCAGGACCTCCTTCGGAGCATGTATCTGGAGAGAAAGACACAGTCAGGGCCTTAAGAGCGTGCATTACATGCCAATAAACTCTGAGTTGGCTAGAGATCGTAAATTTACACGAACACTATTAAACGTGGATCATCTATGATTAAAAATTAATGGAGATAAAGCGTTAGTAGTAGTTCCTATTACTGAGCATTTCTGAAATATTAAATGATATTGGGATGAAAACGGCATTGAAAAAAGGCTGGTATTTTTACCATTTTAGAATGGCTTCACAGCTGATCAATATGCACAAATCTTCATTCTGTCATAATAGGGACATACTGTAGTTATTAACAAGAAACTTTGTCGCTTTGTCCCCCATCGTCACCAAGGAAAGTTTCGAGTAGGCCTATTAATTCAATACGAATGCATTGTACACATTTCTGGCATGTATATTAGTATTTTCTTTTCCCTTTGACTCCCATACCTTGTGCGCGCACACACAAACATAGAAGTGAGCCAGGAACTGAGTTTGGGCAGCTATTATGAACGCTCTTAGACATGAACTTATTTCAAAACGGGGGGAGGGGGGAGGGAGAGATTTCCACCTGGGGTAGCTTATAATTAAACAATTAGATTATAATACTAACAAAATAAATAGGTACACGAAAAAAACTAAACGCCCAACGTTTATTTCTATTCTTCTATCAGCCTTTTTTTTTAGGATCACCACTTTGCACCAAAACTGTGATTTGGGCAAAATAGATAGATCGATCGATCGATACTTGTGTTTTCAAGAATCTCCCATCGCGACAAGACATCCTTGTAGGGGAACACCTGTGCCACCTCATATCAACTGACCTGATCTCCTAACAGTCTGTTTACGATGGTCACGCACACCACAGCGGCCTTGATACCGGCGTGATGAGTGAGAGCAGCGAACGCCAAGCTTTCCATCTCGATGTTCTTCACGCCGTGCGCGCAGATGTTCTGCAAGTACTCCATCTTTTCAGACTCGGAAAACTCGCAAAACGCTCCATCTGTCCTGCCTTGACCTAAAAAAAGCATAAAAAAATTAACCGGTTTTTCTACATTTGGGCTAAAAGTACACCTTAGTTTGCTAGTGGAATAGGTGTGAGGAAGCTAGAATAGAAGAAGAAATGTACCCTTATTTGAATGGAAGAAAATGGAAAACCACTTGGCAAAAAAAATAATCCTCAGTATACCTAGCCCGTTTTTCCTTTCATCGGTAATCCAGTATAGCAAGAGAATGACGTGCTAGACCATGCGACCACCGATGCTGGTTGAACGATTTAGTAAAATTAAAAAAAAAATATCTTGATGTTTTGCGTAGCTGTGACAGGGCTTCATCTATATATGTATATGCGTTGATTCTATTGGCTTTAAATATCTATGAACATTTTGGTGCAATTTCTATAGATCTCGAGCATTCTTTCATGATGTTGGCCCAGAGTTAAATCCAACCAAACATATCCCCCTGCAACCTAATCAGGTGATATCAAGCTATGTACTCAATTACACATATTCTATCTTATAAGGGAAAGGCTATAACTTCCTACATTTTATATTAAATTTATATTAGAAAAGTAATAAAAACTTACAGAATATGCATAGTTAGTTTAAAGTTAAAAATAAATGGTATGGAACTTCGCTCGGACTTTCTAACTCAATTGTATAAAAAATTGAGATATTTATTTAAAATTCGTAATATATGTGAAACGAAATAATATACACTAGCAAACCAGAGCAAAAATTGAATTATACTTACGTTAAACATTTTATGACTCCCGGATTTAAATGTTATAATTTTCTTTTTAAATAATTAAAGTCCTCCTATTATATTAGGACAATAAAAAGATCGATAGTGAGTCCACCATAGTCAATACTTCGTATTAAAATTTTGACTTCTGTTTATTTATAAATTTAGACCAATAAAAAAGGTAGATATTGAATATTAAGTTTAAAATGATAGAGATATATCATTGCTGTACAAACAATTTCCCTAAGAGATTAAAGAAAAAATGGTACAGAACTCCGCACGGACTTTCTCACTCTATTGTTTAAAAATGGAAATATTTACACAAAACTCGTAATATATGTGGAATAAAATAATATACGCTAGCAAGACCAGCATAAATTGCACTATATTTATATAGAAATTATTTTTAGTCCCGGTTGTAAATTTTATAATTTTGTTTTTAAAGAATTAATGTCCTCATTTTTATGTTTAGACCGATTAAAAAATATCAATTTTGGGTCCACAGGGGTCAACGCTTTGTATTAAAATTTCTACTCCGGTTACAATTTTCGACATTTTATTAGGTGTTGAGCATCTTCATGTTATTGCATTGCTATTAAATTCCTCATTTATAAATTTTGACCCATAAAAAATATAAATATTTACTATTGTGTCTAAAATGGAGATAGATCATTGTTGTACAAACATTCCTCCTAAGAGGTTTGAGGAAAAATAACATAAACTTAAGTTAACTTTAAGTGAACGCGTTAAGTTAACGTTAAGTTTATTGTGATCTCGGCATAAGGATATAGGTTTGTAGAAAGTATTATTATATTATCTGTTTAAAAAAAAAAGTTGGCTCATATCTTGTATATTGCTTTCAGAAACCATATTATGTTGAAATTTCGATAACTATAAACAAATACGTTTGCTAAAAACTGTATTATATTTGTTTAAATGATATACTTTGTGTATAAGTCTTACTTTAAAAAATAATTTAGGTTATAGGCTTGTAGTAGGCACGGTATATACTAAACCCTGAGTTTAGTAGGAATCCCAATATGTAAAGCTTTATTTCGTACCAGAATACTATAATATATTAGTATTTTGGTAGGATAAACAGCCATCTAGACCGGAAGTAGAGATTCCCTTCTAGAAGGTATTTTATCCTACCGAACACTACTATAGGGTAGGATTATGATACGAGATAAATCCTTCCAAACGAGCTTCCTTCAAAAACTATAGTATATATTAGCCTCCATCAAGAAAAAAACTCACCAGTTTTGAACTTTGTTATGCTTTTCAAAGCTTTTTACCAAAAAAAAATATTTCATTTAACTAAGCACACGTTATTGTATCTCATATTTCAATCAAATTAATAAGCTATGTCAAAATGTCACATTGCCTTGTATGGGTGTAAGAGAGAATGAGTTACCCGAAAATTTCAACCACAAATGTCCATCCAATTATATAATAGAGATTAATGAGTTATACAGAGATCAATGAGTAACCTTGTGTAAAAGGGCCCATCAAGATAACCAAATAAATCTTAAAATTTGAAACTTTTCAGTGGGAGGCGGGATGGAGTGGAATGGGTAGCTCAATATTTCCAAAACTATTACATTAAATTATCTCTGTGTGGTAAACAAATTAAATTCGCTAAGCAGATATGGTAACCAATACAAATAAACATTTAAATAATACTAATAATTTAAAATAATATACTGAAAAATAGTGATGATGAACTATAATAGAAAAAAACCTTTTGAGATGAGATATAAAATTAAAAAAATCAGTTAGGTAGAGATAAATCAAACTCCAAAAAGCCAAAATAATATTAGACTCTAAATTTATCAAAGTGAGTTGGGAAAAGGGGGTTGAGGGATGGGGACTTTCTAAATCTACAAAACCAATAGAAACAACATCTCAATGCAATGTGATATAAGATTGAAATTTGGGAGGCTGGTAAATGCACACTTCCAAATAACTATTTGAGTCTGAACATTTAAAATTGAACTCCAAGAAATTAAGGGGGGAGGGAAGAATATATAAAATAAATTGTTAGATGTAGTAGAAAATTGAAATTTGGCTGGCAGGTAGAACTACAACTAATAGATAACGAAATAAGTCTTAAAACTCTAGGTGTTTAAATGGGATTTAGAGAAATAATTGAGGGGGGTGGGAATTTCCTAAACTAATAGAAACCATTACTAACAGAACAATTTGTTGGATAAGCTAAGGTGCTTACTTGAGTGATTCTTTCAAATTAATTAATTTTTAAATAGTAAATTTAAACTATTTCTATTGGTGTTCATTGCAACAATGCCTTCACGTAAAAGAGCCATTGTTATCGTGCTAGCAGTTGAGCTCTAAATGTAGGTATTTTTTCAACTATTTAGATTTAGTTTGGTTTATTAGATAGTAAATGATAATTATTTATTTTGGTGTTCATTTCAACAATTTCTCCGCGTAAGCGAACAAATATTGATGCAAAGACTGCAAATATTAAAAAATATATATATTTTGGCTCCTTCTTATAGGTACTATGTGAGTGGCTTCATCGACATACAAAGTTCTCGCGTCACATGTGTCTGAAATTGTGTTTTTGGTAGCTTAGATGAGAGTTTATCAAACTTCGAGGCGCGAGGGGATTTCAGGTGAGGCGCAGCATAGTTTTATTTGTGAACCAATCGTTCACTTCCTTCGACTTGCTACATTCTGATTGATTGTAAAAAAATTAATATTCTGTTTGACTTATGAAGCATAAACATTAATTTTGATCTACATATATTTGTATGAAAGTAATTTCTCAACCAGTATAATAATTTAAATTACAAAAATCGACTGGCAGTTAAAAAAGGCCTTCCTTTGTGCGTTATATAAACATAAGCTGACATGAACCATCTCTGTGATATGAAAAAAAACACTAATTCTTTCAAATGACATGTACATATTTTTCCTTAATATTATTTCCGTCATAATATGTTAAAACAAACGTTATATTTTATGAATATTTTACAAAACTTTACTTTTCTTAATAAACTTCTATAAAGTTCCTATCAGAAAATAAAGAAATCAATGAAATAATAAATGCCTTATTTTTGTATTTTAGCGTAAAGAAGTTATTTTTATTCCAAGAAAGAGAGGCTTAACATTAATTACTTTTAATGTTACTTTTAATGTTCATGTAAGACTCAAGTGCATTGAATTTGAGAAAACTGGTTTAGATGATTCGCTAGAAATGAGTTAATTTACCCAAAATATATGCATAAAGAGAGATAAAATAAGTTCAAAATTCAAAATAATACAAAATTATTAACATGGAGTGGCCCCATTTATATGTCAATTACTCAAAACGGGTACGGGTATAAAACTTTTCATTTGTGGTACAAAATGGTACAAGACTAATTCAAAGATTTGGCATTGAAAAAGGTTCAAAATTCAAAATAAAACAAAATAATTAAAATAGAGTGGCCACATGTATATGGTAATTAATCAAAAAAGGGTACGGGTACAACACGTTTTATTTGTGGTACAATAAGGTGCAAAAACTAATACAAAACATTGGCATTGCAAAAAGTGGTACTGCAGGTTAATGGACGTGCTGCTATATATACCTTGGGAAGTAATAAATTGAGAAAAGACAAATGTATTTTGAAACGGTAGTATATACTATTTAACTAAACATTACACACCTCGCCATCTAGTACAGTAGCTCCATGGCTTCTTTGGTGCTGACTGACAGCTCACAGCTGACTTATGACAGTCAACATTTAGGTATATAACTAAATGTCGACTGTCAAAAGTGACAACTGCTAAACACATGTTTTTGCAGATCATATGGTTTGGCGTAGGGATACATAATTTTGTCTGGTAACTTTTCAAAGCCGTCAGCTGTAAGCTGTGAACTGTCAGTCAGCACCAAAGAAGTCATGGGGCTACTGTAGCATCACTACAACACATAATGAAAGTTTCCGGAGACAACATAAACATATTTTTAAATAAATGGTCTAAAAATTAATTTTACAAAAATTCATTTGACCTAAAAATTAACTTGGTAACAGTCATTTGACCTACAGTTGTTTGGCCTAAAGTCGTTTGAACTAAAAGTCATTTGGCCTAAAGTCATTTGGCCAAATGGCGGGTACCCGATAGATTTCATTTAGAAGGTTTTTTTATTTATAATAGTCCTATAATTTTGCAATGATAAGTTATTTAGTGTCACAAATAGTTACGGAGATAAGGAAATTTCCGCTTCTGAAAAGTACCCTTAAAATAATTTTCATAGAAAAATGAAAATAGCCATTTTGTTTATAATCTTAATTAATGCCTAGATACTAATTTTAATCAAAAACGTTAAAAGCCGATTTTGAGAAAATTGATTTTTTCTCTTTTCACGCTTTATTAAACTACTCTTAATTTTAGGGTTATATATTCAATTCTAAAAATACATTGGGGCAGCCCAATGAAAACGCTATACTCCATTCACGGTAGGAATTACTCTCTGAAAGGTTTTTTTCCTACAAATATTCTACTATACAATAGATTTCTGGTAGAAAAAAGGGCCTTTCAGAAAACAATTCCTACGGTGAACGGACTTTAGATACAAAGTTTTAGCCCGATCGTTAAAATAGTTTAGGCTCTAGTTCGAGGTACAGTCAAAATTTTAATACGAGGTGTTGACCCTTGGGGACCCAATATCGATATTTTTTATTGGTCCAACTCTACAAATCAAGGGCGTTAATTCTTTAAAAATAAAATTATAGAAGTTAAAACCGCGAGTCAAAAAATCTTTTAAGTATGTATAGAACAATTTGTTCTCGGGCTTGCTAATATATATAATGTTACAAATTTTGAGTAAATATCTTCAATTTTAAACAATAGACCGAAAAAGTTCTTACAGAGTTCCGTACCATTTATTTTAACACAAGCTACACCATAATAGTTATTGAAAGTTAATTCCTTCTTCTGATATATTGATGAAGGTTCAATGCTCAATAATGACTTTTTTTTAATTTGATGAGAATTTTACAAATAAAAAACCTATTTCCCAGATAATAAGAAACTTCTTATGGTTCGTACTAACACTACAAAGAGATAAAAGCCACCAATGTTAGTCTTAACTTTTGTCAAACCTAACAATCTTTCAACGTGAATTGTTGAAAGTATAGTGAAGTATAGTATAGTGAAAATACAAGTGTTTCAAATTTTTATTTGAAGTACAAAAAAATTACTTAACCATATAGTACTTTTGATTTGATTTTTAATAGCCGTGAAGAAAAGGTATAAAATAGGTTTTGCTTTTCTTCAAATATAAATACTACTTCTATTCATACCTTTTTTTTTCCTGTTTCCTGGGACATTTAACCAAAGCGGTGCCCATCCGAACCTTGCGTCGTCAGTAGACAGTCATGTTAGCTACAGTTTACAAAGACATTATAACGAACAACTGTATGCAAGAGGTAGACTGACCTTCGTAGAAGTCAATGGCACACATGGTCTTGCCGGTGACGATGTCGTACGGGTCGTTGGGATCCGCCAGGGACTTGAGATCCCTAACGAGCCTCTTGTCTAACTTGGAGGGCCGCTGCATGATCTTGCCGAGGACAGGCTGAAACAGCGATCGGCGCAATGGTTTGACTCAATTTTATTTTCCCCTCCAAGTGTCAGTCATCTAGCTGAGGGTGGATGGTCACTCAGATACGTCGGGATAAGAGCTGTATCTTATAACTCACTTTGCTCATTGGGGGCTCCATCCCCAAGCCATTAGTGAATTATCTTTGCAATTTTATGTAAACTAATGTAATTCCAGAGCCGTATTTTGATAGATCTTACCGTTTAGCCACAAGAGATCTACAAAGAAAGATCCGCACTGACTTTAAAGCTGCTCCACAATTTTGATTTTTTCGAGGATTGAACTTTTTTTTTTTTAACTTTTTGGAATTTTCCCGTCAGTTACAGGCTAAAATCTTTAAGTTTGCCAAATTTCAAGTTTCTAGCTCATCTGGAAGTGGGTAAACATTAATGTCAGTGAGTGAGTGAGTCAGCCGTGTGGCTTTATAGTAGTATAATTCAAATTTGGACGTCAGCCAATCCCCCATTCGACCTGAACTGCATGTATTTCGTACACTGAGATATTGAATGACTTCTGACACAAAACTGTATATGCTAGTTTTGAGAATCAATATCTCAATGTACGAATAACAAGCAGTTCAGGTCTAATAGGGGATTGGTTGATGTCCGAATATCGACTAAATATACGGCTCTCAGAATCGTACTTACTGTATGTTCTTGGAAGTCAACAAATAGCCCAGTATCCCACACTAATATCAAGCGGTTCAAGTTTTTTTAAACACCACATCCTATTACCCGTTCGGGTTATACTCTTATGTACTAATTATGATTATGGTTTTAAGGATTAGAAATTAATATTTATAGGAAGCGTATCAACATTTGCGTGGAGGGAGAGGGGGAAACAATTTTGGAAAAACCACCCTCAGTACACCAGACTGTGATTAAAACCTCGATCTCTCCCATCTTCAGCAGGTTAGTTTAACACGAGAGTGACACCTTAGACCATTCGACCACTGAAACACATGAAATAATACTAATAATGAAATAATATTTCATCAATTTTGATCGAGTGGTTTCTAAAAGTTCCTTCCTAACAAAATCCTATAGTAATAAGTCTATTGGATGAACAGATATAAATTTAGTTCATTACCATGTAAATTGTTGTTTTAAATGACAATGGGGGTGCAAATAATTATCTTTGATCTAATTGACTCTACAAGTAGAAATACGTGTTTTCAGAGTGGATGAAACTATTTCAACTAGCGCCGAGTGGATATCGCCGATATCTTGTAATTTAGAGACCATCGTGTAGGTTTACCATACCTACCCTTTTCCCCACACATGTCCTCTTTTTGAGACTTAAAATATATATGTAGGCTATATACGGGCGAACTTTTTTAAATAAGTGAAAATTTCCAGGATTTTTAGCAGTGATGTTGCCAAAAAGAAAAAAAATATCAGATCAGAGATTAAATAATAAATTTGATTAAATAGGTATCTTATTTGGTTACATTAAAAATTATGTCATCCTTTGTAGATTAACTATGATTGTTTTCCGAATAGATAATCGTGTTTTTGGATTGGTCAATGAAAGAAAATGGAGAGGAAAAGGCTGTCCGCTAAATATATAAAGGGAATTTTAACGGTGCAATTTAATTTTTAAAATATCTCGTGTGAGTGATTTTATCATTATTATCTCAGCGGTAATCCTGACCATTTCAAGTAAAAACTACCCCTGGGTACAAACAATGTTTTTTTTTTAATGTGCCGTGTGAATGTTTGTTTTAAGTTATATTTATACATTTGAAAAGTACAGGAGAAAAAATATGAGAGTCCAATTTGAACTCAAATTTATTTAGTGCTTCATCTGTTATAAAATCATAAGACTTTTCTAATACACTTTGTGTTATATTTAAAAGAAGTATCTGTAATATTTAAAAAAAATGTATTTGCTAAGGTACTTTTGAGGTTTGATATATAAAAGTTGTACCGAAAAATGTGTGTAAATATACTTCCACCTTTTTTTTTTTTGTGCCCTTCTTTATCTATGCTTATTTAACTCATTTTCCCTCCTTAAGGTGTATGTATCCATTTGAAAAATGTATTTTTTTTTTTAATTCCAAAAATATGGTAACCCTGCCGTAGTGCTTCCACTTTTCCATTCTGCTCTTTCTTTATTCATTTATTTTCGTTGACCGTTTTAACCAACAGTGATCCGACTGACTATGAAATTGGCTCCAGATACTCACGATCTCCATGAAAGGCTGCAGCATACCGTCGACGGCCTCCTCAGAGATGACGACGGTCCCTCCTTCGAGCCCCACCCCACCAGAGGTGCCAATGCGGAAGAAGACGGGCTCCTTCACCCTGGCGTGGTACATCAGCTTAATAACCTCGTGAAGAAGGATTCCTATGGATGACATTCCCATGCCATGCTGGAAATAAAAACATCCGCACGTCTAATCAACTATGTGCGTTAAAAAAAAACCAATACATCAGAACCAGTTGGTTTATTCTAGGCTATCTAGGCTAGTTGCGAGGCCAGGGAATTCAAAAATAGTTTTGAAAATCTTATTTTTGAAAAAACATTTTTAATAATTTTAGTAAGGAACATTTTGATAGTAAGTTTATATAAATAAATTATAGACTCAATATATTATATATACTACTCATGTTTGTGTAAATTTAGGTAAAAATTATCAATAGGGTTCTGACTAGTTAAAAGGTTTACATTTTGGGTTTAAAGTTTTTAGTAAAATTCAATGACGCTTTAAGCATAAAATTATACTTCTTAGATTGAAGTGAAAACTAGATCTAAGCTTCCTGTATCGATTAAAATTATGTGTTGATAGGGTCTCAACAGAACATTTTAAGAAAATGTGGGATTGTTATATAGGGCTGTATGTAAGTTTTTTTTAAACATTTTAAACTTAAAATGAGTGGTTCATTTATCTAGTTCAATAATTCAGTCGTTCCCGATTTATAGCTTGTAATTAATTCGTTTATCAGTTGGGGTCGTCCCATGACCAGGATCATTCTTCACACATATTTTTGGCAGAGTCTGTAAATGACGTGCGTAAACCGCCTGCTACATATGTGTTATTAAAACTCGAGAGCTATCAGATAACGCAGCCACCTTCGACTCTGGGGGGCTTTATGCTGCCAAAAGTACACGGAACGACTGATGGATGGTTCAGTGTTAAGATCTTTGGCATACTAAGTCAAAGGCCCCGGGTCTGATTCCCATGTCTAGGTGTCCCTTTTCTATTTAAAAAATTACTTATGATGAGTTAAATAGTTAAACTATTATATTTATTGATTACGGTTATAATAGCACCTAAACATTACATTCCTTAAATTGAAAAACTGACACCTGCACACGGAAATGAAATCACGTATCAAGTGTAATTTTTCAATTTAAAGATATTTTATATATTTTTAAATTCGTTAAAAACTTCTATAATCACTTATTATTTGTGTATCTGTGTATTTGCTTATATGTCCAGACTTTATGGACATCCTGTATAATAATAGATAGTGGGATGGTGATGATTATTACTTGGAACTGTGAGGCCACGTAGAAGGGGTAGTTTTCTGAACCAGGGAACAATTAATTTCCTTTTAACTCAAACAAGCCTGCCATAGTAGCGAAATCTACGAGAGAAGCTCAGTTTTTTCATCTTCTTTTTCTTTTCATTGCTTCCTTTTTGGGTAAAAGACATGTAGAAAAATCACTCCGATTATTAACTGTAACAGCACTTTGTAATTTTATTTGAGCAAGATATATTCGAAAGGGTGAACTAGTTCATCTAATTAAGTTGGAATAATTGTTAAATTTGAACTATTCTTATTATTTGACTATACATCTATAGTTCAGTGACTTTATGAAATGTTATCTAAGTTTCTTCCTATGGTGGTCCGAATAGAGCACAAGTCACTGGAAAGAAGACGATAGTTCATAATCGGAAGAAAAACCGTTAATAGTTCATTCAGTAGGTCGAGGTTAAAATCATAGATTTTCTAAGTCAAGAGTTCCCTTAACTATTCGCGTGACCAACAATTCTGCTTATAAAATAGTTTGCAGAGTCCAACCATTTAGCAATTTGTGAAGGTAATTTAAGTTATTATCAACAGTCGTTAATTTCAGAGCTATTAATATTAACTTGAAGTAAATTGATTTGCTACTTCAATACGAATTAAATACCCGCACTGATGGATGCACGGAATATTCGCCAAGCTAATATATTGTGGTTTTCTGGCCAAGGAGGTGTGAGGGTTTGATTCCCATCCGGATGTAATGAGGTTTTTTTAATTCCCTAAATATTTCTCCTTTCATCTCTACACAAATGCAGGATCATTTCTTAAACAATAGTATAATTAAATGAGTATAGCCCGGACTGGTAATAAAACTTGGAGCAAAAAGAATTAGGTAAACTATCTTAAGTGTATACAAAACGTTTTTTATTTGTTTGGATGACTCGTAATTAAATAAAACTAAGAAATAAGTACCAAAAAACAATAATTTTGTCTTCAGTCCCCTCTTTATTGTGCATGTTATACATTTAATATATTTTTAATTTTCCCCTGTTAGTATATATATATATATATATATAATATATATATATAATAATATAATATATAACATAATATAATTAATTAATATATGCGTATAATCCGAACGTGTATATAATTATTAATATAATATTAAATATTATTATTATTATTATTATTATTATATTATTATTATTAATAGCACCGCGTCTTACTACCCGTTCGGGTTATACGCACTTACGCTAATGTGTAATGGTAGGGTGATTGTGAGATGAAATGAAGGACCTACAGTTTTTAACGTGGAATCCGAACCACGGTGGAGGCCTGGCATTCCCCACATTCACAAGATGTCTTGTCAGAGGTGAAGGAAGGGTTTGGTAATCAGATAAATCTGTGCCGGGACCGAGGATTGAACCCCGTCCGCCAGCACAGAAGTCTGACACCTTACCCCTAGACCACCAGGTCACCTATAAATATATAGCTATATATAATTATATACACATATATTTTTATATATATATATTATACACGTTCGGATTATATCATATATTAAGCCTTTTGACAAGAGGTTAGTAAATTGAGACAGTTGCCGTCATGAATAAAACCATTTTGATGTGTAATAGTGTGACAATAGCGCTACCTTGGCAGTACCCTCAACTACCGCAGTCACTTGCACTGTTGTGTACAGGTTTGAAACCTACTGACATTACAGTGTGACAGTGAGCCACTTCTACCATTTCGCACTTCCATTCATACCACTGTCATAACAGTGTTCGGAGAAATGGTTGAGCTGATATCAGAAGTGGAGGAGCCTCTTTATTTTAGCTGTTACTATATTCGTGTCAACTGAAATATCTCTCTCGCTCTTCTTGACGTTTACGAATAAAACATGCAATGTTCTGGTTTGGCGAAACTGCGATAACACGCCGAGAAATGTTGAGATATTTGATATGAAGGGGGGCGGAGGGGTGGATGGATTATGGACATCGTTTGGGACGAAACTATCTGAATATTATTCCTTTACTCTTAAGATGGGAATGTAAGGGGCGTGAGTAAAAATATTTTTATAGTTTCTACAGTAAAACATTTGTTTGCCAAAAATAAAACCAAATATTGCTTCAGTAGAGTTATATAATTTAATTTTCTTCTCATGGTGACCTCAACAGTTCTTGAATATCTGTCAAGAACGACCCGAAATTTAAAGGCAACTTTTTCTTCTTTTAAAATGTTTGTCATCTAATGCCGCAATGCTCATGGCAGATTGTCATGTACTGTTGATATCACCGTGTGAAGAAAATTAATCTATATGTTTCTACTAGAACAATATTTTATTTATTTTGTCCAAAAAAATGTTTTCTATAAAAACTGATTAAACACTTCTTGGGGTCCCTACATATTTACCGACGATTGACCCTTTTCATTTGGCGTGGAAATGTAGAGCCATAGCAACAAACGGTTATCTTCAAGATTTTTTTTATTGTTTTGCAATTTTCTTTTCGGAAACGGTTTGTTCAAGAATAGAAGCATGTTGGTTAAGTTATACTTTTTATACACACACCTCCTCTATAATTTTAACAGTGATCCAATATAATAATATTTGAAATTTTTCAATAGAAACTGCCTACCGCATAACAAAAAATAAGAAAATGTAACACCTAATAAATATTGATCCATTATCTTGGAAGAGGTGTTGAAATTATTACTATAGAAATTTCACTCATTCTCGAGAAAACTGGTAAGACCTGTCCGGTAGCTAGCACCATCTACTGTTTCCGTGATCCTTCTGTTCTTGTTGGTGCGGAAGGATATTTTGGTCAGTTGTGAAGCCACGCCACGCCTTTCACCCTCCCACCCTCCTTGCCACAAAATAGGTTTTAGACTTGCACACGACAGCGCCAAGGGCCTTAAATTAGAATGTTCGTCTCCTTGAGGGAAAAACAATACATCCGTGTGAATGCGTTAATTTCGTCTGTCCAGGTTTACCGATGATGGGGAGATCAGGCTTCGAATCCCCTCTGGGTAGCGTGAGATGTGTTTTTAGTTAATGGTTTCTTAGTCTTACTCCATGTAAATGAGGGTAAATTTCCTCTCTAATTTTACCTCCATTGTACCTATCCCATTAGTGGAAATATGTGGATAGCCCGTACGAATATAAATACGTAGTGAAGTAGTGTGTATGTGTATATATATATATATATACAATTATTATTTTTATTAAATTGTTGACCTTGGTGGTCTTGGGTAAAATGCTTGCCTCAGAACCTGATGCTTATAGATTCAAACCCAGCTGAGGTCAGAGGATTTTCTTGGGTAATAAAAATCTGTAGCACAACTTCCTTCGCAGGAGAGGTAAATCCGTCAGTCCCATATCAATTGTGACTTGTAAAATAGCTTTGGAAGTTATTAGAAAATACTATCCCGTCAAAATTTGGTGGATCCTTTCACACTCGGAGACCACTACATTTCCTGAACTCCTCTAGTAGGGCCTACATGGGATTTCTACCAGATGGTGCAGAAGCCAGCCGAAGGGCTGAATGCAAGTCCAACTACGGATGGATAAAAATCCCATCTACCCAACCTTCGGCTGGTTGACTTAAAAAGAATATTAAATTATAATTAATATATTAAATATCCGTTTTGGTAGTCAGAATATTTATGCTAATGGGATAAGGATTAGGAAGGCATATTTTAAGAGGTAATGTACCCTCATATTCATGGAGGAAAATTGAGAGAACATTCGGTAAAAAAAAAAAAACTCAGTCCACATGGTGAGGATGTAAGCTCCGACATTATGGATAGCTCTTTAAAAACAAGAAGAAGAACATTTTACTTATTAAATAAGCATTTATTTATCTTAACTACTAATTCAGGAGGAGCTTTTAACTTTAAACAAGTGAGGCGTATAGCTTGATTGGTTATTTGTACAGTAGGGCTCACGTATACGCTGATTCAGTTAACCACGGTTTCAGTTATCCGCGATTTACCGCTGCGCAATTTTATTTATTTTTAATTAAGGATAAAAAGATGTATAAGTCAGAATGCCTACACCATCACCCTACTTCTTCTCTTCATCTTGGACATTGTGCTATCTTATCACCGTCACCGTCATCAAAGTCATCATCATCATCATCAGTGATCGTCGCAACAAGATGAATGGAGAATTAATTAATTAATATTTAGCACCACGTCTTACTACCCGTTCGGGTTATACGCTTTAAGTACTAAGTACGCTAATGTATTAGGAATTGGGAAGGTTAAATAGAGGAAGTGAACCCGCATTTGCGTGGAGGGAGAGTGGAAAACCATTTAGGAAAAATCACTCTCAGTTCACCCGACCGAGATTCGAACCTCGATCTCCCCGTCCTCAGCAGTCGAGCTTAACACGACAAGCACGTTAGCCAACTACGCCACCGAGGCGGGTGAATGGAGAATAGTAAGTACACGTTATTATTACTTTATTTAATGTTGGTAATGTCTTACTGTGAAAAATCTATCAATTAAACTTGACCATATATATGTATGTTATTATTATTATTATTATTAGCACCGCGTCTTACTACCCGTTCGGGTTATACGCACTTACGCTAATGTGTAATGGTTGGGTGATTGTGAGATGAAATGAAGGACCTACAGTTTAACGTGGAATCCGAACCACGGTGGAGGCCTGGCATTCCTCACATTCACAAGTTGTGATTAATACACGTCTTGTCAGAGGTGAAGGAAGGGTTTGGTAATCAGATAAATCTTTGCCGGGACCGAGGATTGAACCCCGGCCGCCAGCATAGAAGTCCGACACCTTACCCCTAGACCACCAGGTCACCACTATATATATATGTATGTTACATGAATATAATGCTATATAATAGTTAGATACTATCCACGGTTTAACGTCATCACATTCGATCTAGGAAAGTACTACCCTTGGATATGGGGGCCATGTTGTTTATGTGTTTGCCCTGGCATCTAAATATTGTAATTCATGACGTTAATCTGGACGTTTTACAATAAGATTTGTGTAATTTTTTCATAAGTAGTATTTTGATATAGCTTTGTCTTTAGAAAACATATGCAAGATAAACTAAATAAAAAGCTACCCAACACTAGAGTTTAATTATGTGGTATGGAGTTTATGTGTTTAGAATGCGATTGTGTGTCACAGTGAAATTAAACAGTATTTGTTATTTTAACAAATTAACAAGAATAATTTATTCAATAAGACCTACAAATACAAGTTTGTTTCGTGTTTACAAATATAACTTTAATTGAATACCAACATTTATTTTCCCACGTTGAGTATTCACAGCCATTTGTAAAGAAATTATTTTCGTAGAAATATGAACAAAAAGCAGTGACGTGCGACATCGGTTATAGATAGATAAAAATAAGATTTTAGGCCTGAGTATTGGTTTTATAACCTATATTACTTATAAATACTTAAAAGAATTGAATATGATTTGCAAATTACAGGTTGCTAAAAAATAATTAAAGTACAACAATTAGTCTATAGTGTACAACAATTCGAACTTTTTTTTTACAAGCAATTAATCTTGTAGAATTTATCAAATATAAATTCCTATAGTGCATAAATAATGCTCTATTACAATTGATTATTATTACATATCATTACAAAAAATACTAATCATATAGTCAGATGAGACAAGTACTATTTTAGCCCCATCTGATCCTGCATTCTCTAATGTACCCTTTCTTCCAGCCATGACCTACCTTATTAAAAAAAAAATATATATATATATATAGAGAGAGAGAGAGAGAGAGAGAGAGAGCTTGTCTGGACTACATCTATGCTGGACGAATTTGTGGAAATATTAGCCAATACTAATATTCCGTTGTCCAGGAGACACCCGAACGTATTAATCGTACATCCTTTCTATGGAGGCTCTTTCCATGTCCCGATGAGATGAGATGATGGTGAGTGTGAGGGTGTGAAACTAGTGGAAACACTACTCCTCATACTCCTCCTCCTACTACTACTACCACCACCACCACCACCGATACGTGCTAGTACACTTGAAGCCAGCCTGGCTTGCACAGCATCCCTGGACATCAAGGCCCAGGGTAGTTCCTAGGTCGGTAGCTAAAAAGCTCCAACCCCCAACCCCGAAGGGTGGATGATCCGGATCAAGCTGGATACCCAGGGAGGCGAGAATTAACTACTCTCCCCCTAACAGTATGCACTGGTATGAACGGCACCGGACCTCGTACCTACCCACCTGTTCAGGATGGTACCCGGAGCTGTTTACTTCCACTCACAGAAGTGACCTTACGATCTCCACTCTTTTCCCCTGTGTAGGGAATGTGGTTACGCCATTGCACGTGGGAAAATAATTTTCCACTACTCTTGCGTACGAGTTGAGGAGCCCATGTTCTAGCTCAGACACTACTAACTGTCTAGGTTAGCAACGGAGCTCTAAAACGGCTCACCGCATGAATGGAGAGGCCCAGGGCCCTCAGGCCCAGAACCCAAGCACCGAGGCCGCGAGGCCCAAAACACAAGGATCCCGGACCCCATCGCTCTGCCAACTCCATCACTCTTCTGCGATTAAACTAGTGGGGACACTTAAACCTAATTAACCAAATCCTGGTGACCATTGGTGTAATTCCCTTTTCTTGAAAAAAAAAAAAAAACACCTCGCGATACCAGTCGGTGCACTAACCACTATACCACGGCGCAGGTTGCTTTATTCAAGTAATGAAGGGGCTACTTACACTGATGGAGAGGACTGGGCCCACTTTGTACATCGAGTAGCGGTAAGAGTACTGGCTGATGTCTAGAAGGGTTGTACCCGTGGGTAGTTTGTGACCTAGTTCCTCCATGATGAAATGTGCGAATTGTTCCATTCTCTTTGGAGTTCCACCCAGACACACGAACTAGGAGGAAACAAAGTATTTTATCACAATACCACTGGAAACTATTTTTTTAATGATGAAAGAATTATATTTGATATCGATAAATAATGTTTACTGAAACAAAATAACCCGCTTCGGTGGCCGCATGGTCTAAGGATCGGGGTTCGAATACCAGTGTTGTGTATTAAGGATTGTTTTTTCATAAATTGCCTTTCACTCTCCCACCACGCAAATACGGATACACGTACTAAAATTTCAACCTTCCTCAACCCAAACACGTTAATGTAATTGGTACAGGATGGGGAAGAAAGTGTTGAAGCCTTTAATAACACCATATCTTTACTATTTTACTTACTAAATGTTTCAAATTAAACTTAAAATAACAACAAAAGATAGACAATTTTCTACATACCCTTTGAATTATTCATTTTTTAGAAACAATGTCCTTAAAATGGCCACCAATATATACAATAACTTTTTGTATGCACTTAACTTGACATGACTTTTTAGGATGTCTCATGTTGAATTGCTTAAACTTCCACCACAATTCTTTACTTAAGTTCCTGAATTGTTCTTGGGTGAGTCACGTATTACTATTATTATTACTTACTTAAGCTAGATGCTATCCGGTGGGTGAGAATTTAGGGTATAAGTTATTTGAAAATTATATATATATAATTTTGTTAAACTTTCAAACTTAAAATGTAAGATTTTAAAATCCATAGGTACTGTACATATTGAAACCTTTCACCTCCATTTTGGCATGTGCCATATCTTAAAATGACAATCCTACTTTTAAATAAAGACGAGTTTCTGAGTGTCTACGATGCGTCTTAGCGCTGCGGTAGAACTCCCCCTCAAAACCACGTAAAAATGACAGAGGTGGGGGAAGGTAGATGGCTAGAAGATATTTTTGTGTATTTTTGGTGTTAAGTGAACTGACCTTGACATCTCCGAACATGGCAATGAGATCGTGTGACTCGCTGCCCAGTGCTAGATGGTACAGTATATCCTGGTCCATAAGCTCAATGTGTGGATTGCGCAGGCGCACCGTTCCATCCGCATACCTGGAAACACGGACCACAAATTAAGACGAGGTAACAAACTGAGATTATACTTCGAATGTAACTGAAATAAAGATCACATTTACTGGTGGATAATTATTTATTAATAGCTTGCCGGAACGTTTTTTAACTTACAATTGTGTGAATGACTTTTGACCCAAGAAGTTGGCAATTGATCCTAACGCAACTATTTTATTCGAGTTACGCGGATTCACAGATACACGGTTGTGGTAATGTGACTCAAGACTAGCAACGTCATCTATCGAGTTTCACTCTAAACATATTAGATGACGTTAGTAGTAGCAGTTGCACAGCTGATACGATCATCTTAATTTTGTGTATAAAACAAGTTTGTAAAGTTTACTTTCCAAAAGCAGTACCTGTTTAGCTTTAGTTTCCCTTTGAAACAAACATACATGTCAGAAATAATCAGGCCTATGTATAAACACCATTTGACTTAAGTGGTTTCTTAGCTTACGAAGAAACTCTCGTTAAGAATTAACAGCGTAAGTTGGGGAGCTACTGCATAGTAGTAGATTTCCCACAATTTTTACCATTTCCTATTTAATAATAAATTACTCGCCTCGGTGGCGTAGTTGGCTAACGCGCTAGTCGTGTTGAGCTCGACTACTGAGGCGAAGAGGTTGAGGTTCGAATCTCGGTCGGCTGAACTGTGGGTGGATTTTCCTAAATGGTTTTCTACTCTCCCTCTACGCAAATGGGGTTCACTTCCTTTAATTCAACCTTCCCAATTCCTAATCCATTAGCGTACTTAAAGCGTACTTAAAGCGTCCTACAATACATGCACCCTGAGACACACCCACCCTGAAACATAATTATTACTTTGTAATACAAGCCGAAGGAAATATAAAAGGTTCCGTGGCGTATACAATTCATGTGTGCCTTGCAATTAAAATGTAAATATACCCTACAATCCGGCATGTTTCACTGGCACTGCTGATGAGGACATGATGGCTTGTTAGAACATCTTGTGAAGCTAACATAGTAATAATACTGCTCAACAATAAATTTGGAATAATTTTGTGATCATGTTTAGATTATTTTCAATTTATTTTAGAAATTATAAAATCCTTAAATTTTACTTAAGATTAATTTGGATTTATTTTGCGTACTTAAAGCGTATAACCCAAACGGGTAATAAGACGCGGTGCTAAATAATAATAAAAAAATACAATTCTGATATTTTTTTCTAGATTTGTATTAAGTCGTGAATAGTTTTGTGGTAAACAATTAAAAACATAAACGTAATATTTTTTACAACACGTACGGGCTGTACGCATATTTTTTTTTAGCATTTCGTCTTACTACTCATTCGGGCTATAGGCATATGTAACAATTACGCTAATGGCTAGGGATGAGGAAGTTTGAATTTAGAGGAGTTTACCCACAGTTTCTTGGAGAAAGTGTAGACCCTTTGGGAAAAAACAGCCTCACTACACCCGACCGGGATCGAACCATGATATCCCTGCCATCGGCAGTCTTGTCTGCTGTGACAGTAGCGCCTTAGACCATGCAACCGCCGAAGTGGGGTGTACACACTTTAATTACGCTAAAAGTGTAGAAATAAAGAAACTAGAACTTAGAGGAATTAATGTACTTTCTATTGCTGTAGAAAACGTAGAGGGGTGAGGATGTTGGATAGAACTATTTAGGAAAATCACCTTCAATATACTTGGCTGTGATTCGTCTAAAAATACTAGATTAATTTCACATCTAGTCCTCGGACCCACTGATGCAAATATCTAACACGGTAATCTTCCTCAACAGTAAACTACAATAAATGTGTATAGTGAGTAATTTAATAAAAATTTACATCAACCTGTATATAATTAAATATTATTATAATTTTTAACCGTATTTATCTTACACTTTCTGATCACAAAGATTAAATCAGCACATGCCTTACAAACTAATCTGATAAAACAGACTCACAGCAACCAGTTCACCAGTTGCCTACTTAACAATAACCAAGCTTTCGATCATGTTGGTAATCGATCTACAAATCCCTGGCCCATTGCTTAGACTCATGATAAAACTATTGAGAATATTATTATGTATGACTGGAGATTCTTTCGTCCTTTCTTCACGAATAAGTAATAAATAAACATAGATTATTATTATTATTATTATTATTATTATTATTATTAGCACCGCGTCTTACTACCCGTTCGGGTTACACGCACTTACGCTAATGTGTAATGGTAGGGTGATTGTGAGATGAAATGAAGGACCTACAGTTTAACGTGGAATCCGACCACGGTGGCGGCCTGGCATTCCACACATTCACAAACATAGGTAATAACTCACTAGTAATAAATAATATCCTAATTGCCACCATTACTGCACACTACTATAACTAATGCAACCTATTTCCGTGCACCTGTTGAGGTCGCTAGATTGAGGATCATGTTCTTGTGTGGAGATGACGGACTTGCTCGAGGATAACGTTTCAGGAACGGAGTTGGCGTTGGAAGGTGTGTTGAAGGTAAGTACCTCTCTTTGCTGGAGGCGGGAATGGTCTTGCATGGTTCCTATCATACCATCTTAGTGGAAGAGCACAAGACCATGAATCACTAGATGTTACGTTAGTTAGGAATAGATTTGGATTATGTCCATAAATGTAAAAGAAAAAAGTCAGTAAAACATAGATAGAAGAGAACATTTTTGACAATTTAATGGTACAGGGAAGAAAGAAAAGAGGTCAAATTTTAACTAAAATGATTGTGCTAATGTTATTTGTTAGACCAGTAGTTCTCAAACTAATTTATACGGAGCCCTATAAAAGTTACGAAAACCACAAAGGAACCCTATGTGTTTATGTTCCATCCATTTTCCCTCTAGAACTATACTACCATATTTGAGCTTTAACAAAAAGTATATATTTGAGTAGGTCTAGTAAACTTATGTTATAAATTAAGTCTAAAACAAAATGTAATTATTTCTTACATTTATGTGACTTGTGTCGATCGTGGCATGTAAAAGAACACTGGAAGGTATGTTAAAATACCTTTCCTGACAAAATTGGTAGGCTCTTTCGCTCCCACTCATAGAAATTCTCGTGTGATGATATAATCAGTCGGTTAAGAAAGTGAAAGTTGTATATATCAAATTAATAATAAAAATAATATAATAAATACAGGACGAGCCCTAGCTAAACCAGAATGGAATTAGCCAGTTTCATATGTAAAATTGGTCCATTCCATTCAAGTTTAGGTAGGTGTCGTCCTGTATCTTGTATTTAGTATAGCACCACACTTGAGGCGTACTAAGTCTGACTACGAAACTGGCCCTAGTTATTTGCTTGGCCTTAGTGAGACGGTGACCTGGTGGTCTAGGGGTAAGGTGTCAGACTTCTGTGCTGGCGGCCGGGGTTCAATCCTCGGTCCCGGCACAGATTTATCTGATTACCAAACCCTTCCTTCACCTCTGACAAAACATCTTGTGAATGTGGGGAATGCCAGGCCTCCACCGTGGTTCGGATTCCACGTTAAACTGTAGGTCCTCCATTTCACCTCACAATCACCCTACCATTACACATTAGCGTAAGTGCGTATTACCCGAATAGGTAGTAAGACGCGGTGCTAATAATAATAACTTAGTGGGACTGTATTTTGATAATGCTACCTCAACAATCTCAACAGATGTTCCAGGATTGCCATTACTTCCTGGGGCTTCTGCTTGTTAGCTGAGATTGGATGAATCCCGACCTAATTTCCTCTTCCATCTACCACTTTTTAGCCACTTATTCATGACCAAATGGCACACAACAGAACACGCCCTATTAAGGAATGCTAACTGTGTACACCCCGTGACAAAACTAAAGTGACCGAGTGAAGAACATGCGAGAAGGTGCGTAAATAGGTGGAGGGGCGCATGTGCACAACTAGCTGCGCTATTATATAGCTGATGGGTTGTTTCACCACTAGTTGTTTAGAACTATTAAGTTGAGTTGTATGTAGTGCGTGTTTTTAATTTGGTGACGTGTGAGATACCATAAAAATTTAAATTACATTACTATTTTTTATACATTTTTAACATAAGATTTAGAAGCATTAATAATTTTCTCACGTAACTTCTGACAACCATTCGCAGAACCATGTTTGAGAAGCACTGTGTTATATAATCATATGACCTTTCTAATATACTTTAAATTATGATTAAAATTGATCTTTGTCATATTTAATTAGTTTTAAATAAAATAATTTGCTGGGGTACTTATGGGGTTTGAGATTTAAAAAAAAAAGTTGTCCTGGAAAATGTGGGTAGTGTGATTGTTCCCCTTTTTCCCTTGTACCCTATAGTTATTAAAGTTTTGAAAACCACTTTAACTATATATTTTCCATGTCCACTTACCCGTTAGGGCTATGCGCATATTTTAGTTAGGCTAATGGGATGAAGATGAAAAAGGCAGAATTTAAAAGTAAATATAAACAAATTAGTGTAGAGGGAGAAATGAAAATCATTTAGGAGAGAAAACACCCTCAATACACTCCAATGGGATTCACACCCCTATCTCCCTGTCATTAGCCATACAATCTAACAGGGGAGCTATGAGTTAGACCATTTGACCAATAATTTTGTTTACATATAGGCCTACGTTAATTTATTTGAGATGCTACTGTTATTTTTATAGATAGTATAAATCACTATTAAACAATACTAACAAAAAAGTTTAAAGTCATTAATGCTTTTTTTTATATCACCGCGTCTTACTATCTGTTCAGGTTACACGCATATATTATAAAAATTAATCTAATGGGGTAGGGATGAGGAAGGAGTTATTTTATATACATATATTGCGCATGGGGGCTACATCACTCGTAGCCCAGTTTGCGCAAAAATTATCCAGTACTAATGTACTGTGGTCCAGGCGACGCCCAAATGTACTAACTTAATCTTACATCTTTTCCATGGAGGCTCTTTACATGTCTCGATGAGATGAGATGATGGTGATAGTGAGTACTAATTAAACCAAACCCTAGTGCCCGTCGGGAAAAATACCCAAGGTACCAGAAGGTAATTGAACACGAGATCTCATAACCAAGCGTGCCGATCACTAAACCACGGGGGCCAGTTATTTTAGAGGTAGTCTACCTGCATTTACTTGGAAGGAAAGTGAGAAATAGGTAAAACTATCCTCAGCAGGCAAGTCTAACACGGGGATGATGCTTTTTAGACCATTCGGCCCTTGAAGCGGGTGGACATTATCAATGTGAACAGCAAAAAAATATATATTGTATTAGATAAGGATAGATATCAAATTAAAAGATATGAAAAAGATAGAAATTAGATTATTAAAATAAATTATATTGACAATATTAATTAAGTGTATTATTTATGAAGAGTCAATGGACTGAGTGGCAGAGTTGTTTACAACAGAAAATCAATTACAATCAATAATTTTGAGTGAAAATAAATTATGTAATGAGAAAATGTTTTTAATTAGGTTAAAAGTAATAAATTAGAAACATTAAAAACACATTAAAAATGTGAGTCGAAAAAGTACATATACAATAAAACAATAAAACATATTAAAATACATGTGTTATAGACAATTAGTTAAAATAAAATAGGATGTATAATATTGATAAACAAGATAAAATTATGGTTAGAAATAGAGTTCCATAGAGAATTGAGCCTAGGCTTTGCATAAAAGTTTTTAGTTGGTTTGTTATAAAAAAAATTAAAAATTATTCTATTCAGGATTTTATGTAATTACATTTAAACAACCCATAAATATATTAAGACAAGTGTAGATGAAATATGGGATAGTATAAATGAAACTTATAATATAGTGTAATAAGATAAAAGTCAAATGACACAGATTGGAATTTTGTGAAAACAAAGAATTTTTTTTTTATATATATAAGTTGAAATCTATTCTTATCTGGGAGAATTGAAATTCCCTTGTTCCTTGAGAATGAGGGTTGTTTAATCACAATTCCGACATGTTTCGGCGCTCGATGGCACCATCCTCAGGTCATAGATGAATCCTGAAATGAGTTCTTTGCACGAAGAATCAAGTAGAATAATTATGTATTTTATGAAAAAAATATATATTGTATTTTCTTAAAGTTCCTTTTTACCAGAATCTTACAATGGATTAGTCCTAGACATGCTTCTGCAGTATCCCGCTTGAAAGGAGGTGGACAATTGTTACATTGTTCCCACTAAACACCACACAACCTATTTGGCGGAAATTAAATGCATTTCGCATTGAAACGAATAACTTTACGAAATTATTATTGTTATTTTAATAGTTTAGCAAGGAAACATACATCGCAATTTTTATCAACTAATTTTGTGACATTCTATCAAATTTAGTTTGATGGAGAAATGTAAACAATTCTTGTTCATAATATTATTACTACTTCATATGTATAATAACATTTGCTTGAAAAACACTCATTGATACATCAATGTCCATCGAAGCCAGATGATAATATTACATAATTTACTTTCAAGTACAACAAGTCTAAAGACTTAACTTGTCACAGAATGTTGGTTAAAAGGTTGCAAAGATTTACCCCCAAATTTTGAACTTATCCCGAGTTACGTGCCTCAATCAATCTCTTGTGAATTAAAACTAAATGGTATGGTGCACCGCACACACTTTATCTATCTTGTATCTTAATATAGATACATTTATTAAAGACTAGTAAGATTAAGTGGTAGGAAATAATATACATTGTTGCAGAAATATTCCATCAAAACCATAAATTAAATCATATTTAATATTACAGAAACAATGAGAAGAGAGGAGTATCTCTATCTAACAAAGAGCACAACAATCAATTTCAATAATTTTGAATTCCTTCCATATCTATAATATACAAATAGTTCAGAACCTATAAGTTTTATAAATAAAGGGTACGGAACTCCGCACGGACTTTCTCGTTCTATTGTTTAAAAATTGAGATATTTACTTAAAACTCATAATATATGTGAAACGAAATAATATACACTAAAAACCCAAGCATAAATTGCACTATATTTATATAAAACATTTTATAAAGTCACGGTCATAAATTTTATAATTTTATTTTTAAGGAATTAATGTCCTCATTTGTGTGTTTGGACCGATGAAAAATATATTGGGTCAACAAGGGTCAACACTTCGTATTAAAATTTTGACTTCAATTTAAAATTTTCGACATTTTATTAGGTGTTGCACATCTTCATGTCATTGCATTGCTATTAAATTCCTTATTTATAAATTTTGAAAATTAAAAAATTTAAATATTGACTATTGAGTCTAAAATGAAGGCGATAGATCATTGTTGTATAAAAAAAAATTCCTAAGAGGTTTAAGGAAACATAACAAACTTTTTGAGAGAGTTACTTATATCTAATTACTCTATGGCATTGGAGAATTATTGCGTTAGTACTTAAGTAGTATATCTTTACAACTAAAGCTCACAAAATTGTATTAATATATTTTCCAATATCTCAGAAACTTTTGGTTTAAAAAAATATATTTCATATAACAGTTTTTATTTTTAATAGTACTACAATTCTGCAATGGTAAGCTATTTAGTATTTCAAATAGTTACGGAGATACGGAAATTTCAGCTTCTGTAAAGTACCCTAAAATTAATTTTCATGGCAAAATGAAAACATCCAGTTTATTTATAATCTTAAACAACGCCTAGATACGAAATTTAATCAAATTCGTTAGAGCCGATTTTGAGAAAATCGATTTTTTCTCTTTTCGCCCTTTATTAAACTACTCTTAATTTTAAGTTTAAACACACAAATATACGGGATTTAAAAGACCATTTTTAGGGTTCGGGGGGTCATGAAACGTCGATATCCATCAACTTTCCAGTTTCGATTATTTTTTACCGTCGCAATACTTTACCTTTTGTGTTGGAAAAGTTTAAAAAATGTAAATATTTACATATATCTTGAAAGTTATTGGTTTTTCACAAAATATGCTTCAAATAAAATATTTGTATTATAAATAGATCTACATATTTGTAATGATAAGTAATTTCATATCTCAAATAGGTTTGGAGATATGATAAAAAATTATATTATTATTATTATTATTATTATTATTATTTGCACCGCGTCTTACTACCCGTTCGGGTTATACGCACTTACGCTAATGTGTAATGGTAGGGTGATTGTGAGATGAAATGAAGAACCTACAGTTTAACGTGGAATCCGAACCACGGTGGCGGCCTGGCATTCCACACATTCACAAGATGTCTTGTCAGAGGTGAAGGAAGGGTTTGGTAATCAGATAAATCTGTGCCGGGACCGAGTATTGAACCCCGGCCGCCAGCACAGAAGTCTGACACTTTACCCCTAGACCACCAAGTCACCTAACCCTTCAGTAAACTACCCTTAACTTTAGGGTTTGGTAAATAATTCCAAAAAATTCCTCTAAGGAACCTTATTAAAATCTAGATACCAAATATTAGTCCGATTGGTAAAATTGTTTCGTCTTTAGTTTGAAATACAGACAGCCAAATGGTATCGAAAAAACTTTCTTTTTCGGTTTCAGGGGGCCATAAAACGTCAACATTTACAAAAAAATTCGATATATATATATATATATATATATATTTTTACATTCACAATACTTCTCTCTTCAATGGGTCGAGAGGAATTAGAAACACAGAACCACCTCAAAAATGGTAAATGTAAGAATAGCTGTCTTTTGTGCAATGTATCAACCAATGACAAGGAATTTACTTCAACGTTGATATAGCTCTGGTAGCAATAATGACCTTGTTCCACAATATAAAGGAGTTGGAAATATAATAAATTTTGGAAGTTACCTTTGACATTTTATAAGGTCACATATTACCATTAAGTATACAAATTATTTTATCATAGTTTACATTTGATGTAGGTATCCATAGAAATTGAAAAGCATCAACAATATTCACCAATGTTATAAGTATTTTGTATTATAAATAACACTAAACTTACTCTATGATATTAGGAACTCGAAAGTTTATTGTTACACCTACAAGAGTAGGCCAACTATTCCTATCTTGAGCTAGTTCTATCCAGACCCCCTCATTACACCCAATCTCTTTCAGGTCAATTTTAATGTTATCCTCCCATATGCATCTAGGTCTTTCTAATGGTAATAAATTATTTAGTTTACTCCAAGTCAATAATCTTACTATCAAAAAATTGTGTTTAGAACATTGTACTATTTTAAGTTCAACAATGAGCTTTCGAGTTCCTAATGCGTAAAGAAAGTACTTATTAAACGAGGCTAGTGATACATTTTCAAATGTGACACAATTGTATTTTCCTTTTTCGGTTTTAATATTTTTTATATTCTTGGGGTGCGAATTATAAAACAATATAGGGCTATTACATCATGTAATGCTATCAAAGATTCTGTATTCATCTCGTCATACCATCGCACCAAATATCCTGTATTCTCCTCGCGATATCATACAGACAATCACTCTGTACTCGCCTCTAGTCCCCCAATCGCATTATACATCCATTACCCATCTCATTAAACTATATTACCAAACCTTCTGTACTCACGACCTTATGCCATACTGTCAAACGGAATGTATTCATCTCGACATACCATTGCATCACACATCCTGTACTCTCCACCTCATACCATACTGCCAAACATCCTGTACCAGCCTCATCATACCATCGTATCCTATAAAATATACTGTACCCCCTTAATAATACCATCTTATCCTATCAAACATACTCTACTAAACCCATCATACCATCGTATCTTAAAAAAATATGCTGTACCCACCTCATTATACCATCGTATCCTATAAAATATACTGTACCCCCTTAATCATACCATCGTACTCTATCAAATATACTGTACCCCACCTCATCATACCATCTTATCCTATCAAACATACTCTACTAAACCCATCATACCATCGTATCTTAAAAAAATATGCTGTACCCACCTCATCATACCATCTTATCCTATCAAACATACTCTACTAAACCCATCATACCATCGTATCTTAAAAAAATATGCTGTACCCACCTCATCATACCATCTTATCCTATCAAACATACTCTACTAAACCCATCATACCATCGTATCTTAAAAAAATATGCTGTACCTACCTCATCATACCATCTTATCCTATCAAACATACTCTAATAAACCCATCATACCATCGTGTCTTAAAAACATATACTGTACCCACCTCATCATACTATCTTATCCTATCAAATATACTCTACTCACCCCATCATACCATCGTACTCTATCAAATATACTGTACCCCACCTCATGATACCATATTATCCTATCAAATATACTCTATTCACCCCTTCATACCATTGAATCCAATCAAATATACTATACCCACCTTAACATACCATCTTATACTATCAAACATACTCTACTTACCCCATAATACCATCGTACCCTATCAAATATACTATACCCACCTTATCATATCATCATATTATATCAAATATACTCTACTTATCCCATCATACCATCGTATTCTATCAAATATACTCTACTTACTCCATCGTATCCTATCAAATATACTGTAGCCACCTCATCATATCATCTTACCACAATAAATATACTCTACTCACCCTATTATACCACCGTTTCCTATCAAATATACTGTACCCACCTCATCATATCATCTTATCCTAACAAATATACTCTACTAACTACATTATACTATCGTGTACTATCAAATATACTGTACCCACCTCATCATATCATCTTATCTTATCAAATATACTCAACTCACTCCATTATACCATCGTGTACTATCAAATATACTGTAAAACCTCATCATATAAACGTATCTATTCAAACATGTACTCGCCTCGTTAAACTATCGAGCTTACATGCGATACTCACTTTGTCTCCGAATCAATTTTTTGTTGGTTCTGCTCATCCTCTTGAATTTGTAAACATTCATCATGTTCACAAATATCAATATTCTCCACAGTATCTACACCAATTGTCTCTGGCATAGTGATTTGATTTATTTTGCTCACTTAAAGAGTTTTGTTTTATCACTTATGTACACAGCTAACACTTTAAAATATTATAGTTATAATTTGTTGCCGTCACTGTATAAAAACACGAAACTCACTATGAAAAACACAATTTGTTATGATCCTCTTTGTATTTCATTTGTAATAATAATGTTTGTTTACGTGCTTGTTAGCGTTATGACGTTGTTATTTAATGTATATTAGCAACGATTGTGGCTGTGGGCTAGTAATATACTACACACATAAAAATGTATGATTTTAATTAACATAAAACTACTTTTAGACCATAACACTTTATCGCCAAACAATGAATTATTTGATGGAAACACGTAATATTTTAATAAAATAATATTTATCTTTTATTAGACTTGTTACTGGGTTAATAAAATTACAATGTTTTTTCTATATTACTAAAAATCGCTATTAGTTACCATGGTTTTTGCTAACGTATTTTTTGTTATATGTAATTACATTACAACCAATTGCTATTAAACTTACTTTTGACTTTATTGCTAATTATTTATTTATTTTTAGGTGCTCCATGTTTCCTTTCTCGTCCATAAATACTCATATTTACAGATAAAAGACTAGCCTGTAGTATTTAGAGGAAATATATACGTAGTTGAGTGAAGGTTAGTAATTTATGTATTATTCTCTAAATACAATAATTGTTCTATTAAAATATGTAGGATATTAACATAACATGAACAAGTTTTAAAACACTGTGAAATAGATGAGTTAATATTATACATTCATTTTATTTTAACTAAGCATCATGATGATTCTTCACTCGACACGTCAGTTAAATGTTGTACGTCCCTCAATACAACTCCTGAGACCCGTATGTCTCTCAATAAACTCCTGAGACCCGTATGTCTCTCAATACAACTCCTGAGACCCGTATGTCTCTCAATACAACCTCTGAGACCCGTATGTCTCTCAATGCAACTCCTGAGACCCGTATGTCACTCAATACAACTCCTGAGACCCGTATGTCACTCAATGCAACTCCTGAGACGCGTATGCCACTCAATACAACTCCTGAGACCCGTATGTCACTCAATGCAACTCCTGAAACCCGTATGTCACTCAATACAACTCCTGAAACCCGTATGTCACTCAATACAACTCCTGAAACCCGTATGTCACTCAATACAACTCCTGAAACCCGTATGTCACTCAATACAACTCCTGAAACCCGTATGTCACTCAATACAACTCCTGAAACCCGTATGTCACTCAATACAACTCCTGAGACCCGTATGTCTCTCAATACAACTCCTGAGACCCGTATGTCACTCAATACAACTCCTGAAACCCGTATGTCACTCAATACAACTCCTGAAACCCGTATGTCACTCAACGCAACTACTGAGACCCGTATGTCACTCAATACAACTCCTGAAACCCGTATGTCTCTCAATACAACTCCTGAGACCCGTATGTCACTCAATACAACTCCTGAAACCCGTATGTCACTCAATACAACTACTGAGACCCGTATGTCACTCAATACAACTCCTGAAACCCGTATGTCACTCAACGCAACTACTGAGACCCGTCTTTTACTCAACACGTCCCAAGTACAACTGATCAAGGTTACTTGTCGAATAGTACACGACGTTGAGTAATTCGCCAGGTAATACAGCCTCACGTGGGCAAGCCCTGGGGCCAGGTGTAACTGAGTACGGAGGTGAGCAATGAGAGAAATTAAAGTTAAAGGGGGTTATGAGAATTAAGTGGCAACCGTTAGTACAGTCTCTTATAAAAGTGAATAGAGATGGCGGACCCCACTGGGATAACCGACTAGGTCAAACTTCTAGCCAGAGAATAACGCTGGCGCCACTGTCGGCCCCAGATGGGGAATGGATATGTAACCATCCGCGCCAAACCTATTCCCTACAGTCAAGCTAAACCATTCGATCCACCTCCCGGAAATCGACTCACAAATCACTCACAACTCACCATCATACCTTAAACACACCTACCCACATCCCAAGAAAAGAAAATCCTCCCCAATTCCCGAGACCCAGCGCAATCACTCACAACTCACCACATACCTTAAACACACCTACCCACATCCCAAGAAAAGAAAATCCTCCCCAATTCCCGAGACTCAGCGCAATCACTCACAACTCACCACATACCTGAAACACACCTCCCACATCCCAAGAAAGAAAATCCTCCCAAATTTCCACGACCCAACACAATCACAATTCCACCTCAAAGGGTCATTTACTAATACACGTGAAATTCTCTTACAGCCTCATTTCATCTGTTTCATTTCATAGGTATTAATTTCATTCACGAGGTTAAGAGTCACGACAGTGACTCGGTACTCAAACAACAAATCAGCCCTTTCATAGACAACCTGGTGTGGCATAACTGTCAAGTCAGATGTTCTATGTCGGGCAACAGCCGTACGGCAGACATGTACGGGGACGTTAGTCAGAAAAAGTTTGAGGTTAATATCATACTAGCATTTAACGCGCACTTTACAAGTGCAGGGTTTTATCATCATACTTCCTATGAAGTAAGTACACCCAAAATTGCACCCCTAACTCTAACACAAATAATTGTAGTTTTTTTTTAATAGGGTTCATATACTAATATACATATACTAATCTATACTTATAAATTATTATAAGGATGAAACTTTTAGAAAATACTAAAATTTTGTTGCTGCCAATATTTATAGTTTTTATTATCCTATATTTTATTTCCGCTATCAACATCCCTTTTTCTCGACTAATACAAAGCCAACAGCGATGAATAAGGTATCAGTGGATAGGGTATTTTTACCGACGTCTGACATAGCATACTCAGTTTACGTTAAAACATATTGTTTGTTTGAAATTTAAATTAAAAGAAAACATATATTATTTCTGTTGTCAATATACCTTTTTCTCAACTAATACAAATCCTACAGTGAGCTTACAACTGAGTATTTAATTTCAACAAGTCAAGAAAAGACTACATTTGGGGGGGGGGGGGGGGGGGGGGAGGTAGAATGTGGTAAAGTTTCACACGAGTTTACTGGTAACATATTATTTGTATTATTTTATGGTTATTGATAATGCTACTATCTATACTGAGCTGCATATCACAGGACTCAACGTCTAGATAGTAAAGATAGGTTTTGTTATATTATTTAACAATCACAAAGCTATAACTTCAGTGGCCAAATGGCCTACAGCATCATTCGGGTGTAAGATAGACCTGCTGATTACTAGAAGATCGGAGTTCGAATCCCAGTTGGGTGCACTAGGAGTGTTTTTTTTCTTCTAAACGGTTTACAACTTTTCTTCCACGAAATTGCTGTCAGATTACCTTTAAAATTCTTCCGTTATCATACCTACTCCATTGTCGTAATTACCACATGTGCGTTTTCACCTGCATGTAAATGTGGATACACTTCCTCTAAATATCACCTTTCTAGTCCATACATTTATTACCGTAATTAGTACATAAGATTAAACCTGAAAGGATAGGAGGAAACGGTGATTAAAAGAAAAACGTATATTTTCTATCTAAATCAGACTGTACTTCGGACGTCACACATGATAAAACCAGTCTCCTAGCCCTGGAATAGATTCCCTCAACCAACCACTGCGAAAAGAGTGCTATGTAAATGGAAAAAATAAATCTTTTGATAAATTGTCTCCATTATTGGCGAGTGCTATTTATTTTTCTAAGAAAGCGAAAAACAAGCAGATCTTTGAAAAAAT
Source organism: Timema cristinae (assembly GCA_039000515.1). Taxonomy (NCBI): domain Eukaryota; kingdom Metazoa; phylum Arthropoda; class Insecta; order Phasmatodea; family Timematidae; genus Timema; species Timema cristinae. The sequence continues at coordinate 37,024,484 of JBCFYV010000935.1, read as the reverse complement.
AAATTAAACAACCAACATTTATTTAAATATATTCGCAGACGAAGGGAAGCAACCTTGAATGTCGATGTGAAAAATTTATCAAACTCATGTGTTTGATCATCCTTCAATTTCTGACGGTAATGTTTAATTCAAAAGAATATCTAGATCAAGATAATGTAGTTTTCTCTTTTCCTCCATCTATCTATTCTAAATGGGAAAATGTGACTAGCAGCACTGTATATAAATCTACGCTTTTTATATTAAAAATCTACATAAAGATTAGATTTGATTTTTATACACAAAATTTACTGGGGTAATTGATAAGAAACATTAAATACGACTAGTGTTTTTAAAGGACGCAAGATATATTCAGTGAAACAATTCAACAAAGAACATGGAAGGCTGATTGTAATTGGCTTAGTGAATTCTCGTAAAAAAAATAAAAAGGAAAATATATTTACACGTATGATGAACCCTTTTGCTTAAAGAATTTTATAACGTACTACTAACAACAGTGGCTGTATGGGTGACCTGGTGGTCTAGGGGTAAGGTGTTGGACTTTGCTGAGGGTCTGGGGTTCAATCCTCGGTCCCAGCAAAGATTTATCTGATCACCAAAACCTTCCTTCACCTCTGACAAGACATGTATTAATCACAACTTGTGAATGTGGGGAGTGCCAGGCTTCCACCGTGGTTCGGATTCCACGTTAAACTGTAGGTCCTCCATTTCATCTCACAATCACCCTACCATTACACATTAGCGTAAGTACGTATAACCCAAACGGGTAGGAAGATGTGGTGCTGATAATAATAATTATAATAACAGTGGCTGTATCTGATTACAGGTTTAAGTGAGCTCCATTTTGGCTCAAGGCAGCGGCTCACGTGCTCTAGTTTTTATTTTAAATATGCCTTAAACCCCACTAAACGTGAATACTTTAATCTATATTTAAAAAAAAAGCATGAATCGATTACATTTGACAATGGACCCAGAAGCTAGCTCTGCTCAACCAATTATCATAAAAAAAAAGCTTACTTTTATCTTATTGATCAAGAATGTGGCTTGAAATTTCAAAAATATTCAAAAGGGAGAGCTGAAATTTAAAAAAAAAAGGTATTTTCTTTCGACAGAAATCAATAAATTTCTATTAAACAGATTGAAAATTTAAAAAAATATTTTGAAGATTATCATCTCAAACTTTCAATAGTGAATCCTAAATAAATATATATATCACATCAGTCGATTAAAACAGGGGTTCCAGATGTCGAATAAGCAGTTATTTAGGTCTCTAAAAAAGATTCAAGTTGTTGATTTGCATAAAAGTTCCAAAACGTTTGAACTGTCACTTAGATTTTACTGATATGTGTCTTGAACAAAAATAAATTTGACTCAGGTGATTTTTCACCTAGCCACGATTATTAAATTCTTATATTTACTTAGAGAAACCACAATAGCTTATTATTCAATATCTAATAATGGATCAAATGTTTACTGGCTACGTACACTTTTCTCAAGACAATATAAACACCCTGAAATGGATGAAACGTGAACTGATATTAATATTCCGCGAGAAAGTTTAAATGACACCTGCACCAACTGGTGATATAACGAAGCAGTAAGTAAGTTTGTTTATGACACGCTCCTACTGTGTTCAAGGTCTTGGCTCTAGACCTACAACAGACAGAGAAAAACAAACCTGTTTTTAAAATATTGGCTCATATTTCACGAGAAATGTGAGCCTTCTAGATTATATTTCATTGCTTTATGGTAGAAATGTAGGGGACAAGCAAAATGGCCACTGTTGTAGTTTTTAAAGCAAATATTTTTTTTGCCTAAATAAATAAAATATTTATTCGGTCTTAACATATAAATTAATTTTAGTCACCTGGTGATATCAACAATTGTTGAATAGCAGTCAAAGGTGTCCTGTAATTTAATAACAACGTTTTATTTTCATTTAAAAAGTTTCTCATCTAATGCCGCTATGCTTATGACAGATATTCAACAACTGTTGATATCACAATGAGAATAAAATTAATCTCTATGTTTCTACTGGATAAATATTTCATTTATTTTAGCCAAATAATGTTTTGCTATAAAAAAAACTGCAAAAATACCGCCGTTAACTCGCGTTCCAAACATTACCGCCTTAAGAGTGTATGATAATATTGTAAACATAGTGGGTAATAAAGCAAGATAAAGAAGGATTGAACTTTATTTTAGAAATAACCATGAATTCAGAAGAAGTAAAGGACTAGAACTAGCTATAAAATAAAGGCAACTAAACCATCTTTCGGTTCCATAAAATAGGCATTATCAAACAACGGAAGAGACTAAAGTTACTAAACATGAAAGGGACGCTGTTTTGTATGCTCTAATGTTGGTTTAACCCCCTAATGCTATAAAACCTAAAGGATTAAAGATATTAAAGGTACAGGGAAAGAGGATGAATATTACACTACACATATTTTTTTCAGGGTAACAACTTTTACACATCAACCCTCAAAAAGACTTCAGCCAATATTATGTGGATTAATTTTCAAATTATTTGAAATGTGACAGAGATTTCTTATAACCGTAATTTAAAGTGCATTAGAAAGGTCTAGTGATTGTCTAACAGATGGCAGCACTAACTCAATTTGAGTGAAGATTGGATCTTCCCCCTTTTACCCTTGTAGCCTTATTTATATTTCAGTTCTCAAAACGTCGTAGCTGTGTCATCACAGGAAAAAAAATGCTGTATACATTGTTTATAATGTGTATTTATTACTTTCTCATAAAGACAAAATATCGTGGTTGTGAATATTTTCAACTTTTAAATAATGAATTTTAACGTTTTATGTACCTTCTGAAATAAAAAAGGGTGTGTCTTACAATTCTGTCTGTCCCAGGTCTGTCTGTACTTTTGTTTATACTTAGGGCTACAGCCGAAATGGTTTTTGGATTTAGCTCAAACTTGATATTTAAATTTTATACGGTGATGCTTCCGAGGTTAAATTGAGATCTTTCTTAAGTCTGTTTTTTTTAATTCAAAATTTCACAAAAACATTTAAAATTATATTGTTTAAAACTGATATGTTGGGGATGTTTTACATATTAAATAATACTTTGTTATTATTATTATTATATTATTATTTTTATTATTATTATTATTATTAGCACCCCGTCTTATTACCCGTTCGGGTTATACGCACTTACGCTAATGTGTAATGTTAGGGTGATTGTGAGATGAAATGAAGGACCTACAGTTTAACGTGGAATCCGAACCACGGTGGAGGCCTGGCATTCCCCACATTCACAAGATGTCTTGTCAGAGGTGAAGGAAGGGTTTGGTAATCAGATAAATCTTGCCGCGACCGAGTATTGAACCCCGACCGCCAGCACAGAAGTCTGACACCTTACCCCTAGACCACCAGGTCACCTACCTAGTAAATTCATTCTGGAATTGAACCCATGGACGTCATATTAAACCACATCTTCCAGTTCTTAGTTTTACCAAGCATACATAATTAAATCCAAATCTAACAGAGTATTAGAAAAATAAATAACTTCAACCAAATTTGGTAAATACATTTTCCTTCTTTCAGAAAACAAATTTTGTCCAATAGATATGAGTGCTTAACTATGACTACTGGTATATTAAATCTATCCGGAGGCAAAGTATAAATTATTTGATACTTGTAAAACTTAAAATGTATTATTATCTAGAAAATAAACACAGTTGCGTCGTAAAAAAAAAAGTCACACTTAACAAATATTTAAAATCCTACCATAAAGACACAGTGATTATTATGAGTATTATTAGCTACAGCCACTTGCTAGAAAAAAAAACACACGACCGTATTTGCTAGACACGCCTCGCTTAGTTTCGCACGATAAATTATTCGCTCTCGTTATAAACACTCCTCTGTGACCTACGATTAAACAGAGTGCTGTAGGTTAGTGTTTCATGACTAGATATGTTGGTTATGGAGTCGCAAGAGGAAGGGGAGGGGACACTCAAGGTCATACCATGGAGAAACATATAGAGAGGATTTATCAAGGCGTGTTTTTAGACAATGCACTGTAGAATGCGTGTGAGAGTTTAGTGCAGGCTGTATTTTGTTTTAAAACTAAAGATTGATTCATAAGTTTATCTAAAATTGAGAGCAGAATGTTTTTGAGTGTCGCAGATGCTAATTATTTTGCTATGTTGATCTATGATGCTTTGCAAAACAAACTACAAGGTGAGTCACGTAAAAGTAGCCCGCCAATCAGCGCTGCGAAGAATCTACAACCAATCCACACTCCACTATGCGGACCGACACTTTTGCCGTCTACCGGCTGTCGGATCCCTCTGTTCACACTATGACGGACCGACACTTTATACCGTCTTACCAGCTGTTGGAGCCCTCGTTCATACTATGACGGACCGACGACACTTTTACCGTCTACCGGCTGTCGGAGTCCTCTGTTCATAACTGTTGTCAATTCAGTCCAGTACAGTTGACTACATGGCTGCGATGGATTACGATGAAGAGCTGGTTGTAATATGGTACTTTTATGATTAAAGACGGAAGCAAGTGAAAAAGAGACAATATTGGGTGCACCAAATCCTTGCTGAAAGATTTTCTTTAGAACATATCAAACAAGTAGGATTAGAATTTAGGAATTTATTTCAACCTCTATGATAGCAAGTTAACAACTTTAAACAAATTAACACACAAAATAAAAAATAATCGGTAAGCAAGGTTCTATCTGGGTGTGCACCTCTCTGCTACCGAGGGTGGTCGGCACTGCAGGTCGTCACAAGTGTGAGTGAACTGAGAAATACAATCCTACAAGCGATTAACTTCCGGGCCCCCGTTAAACTGTAGGTCCTTCATTTCATCTCACAATCATCCTACCATTACACATTAGCGTAAGTGCGTATAACCCGAACGGATAGTAAGACGCGGTGGTGGTACTAATATAATAAAATATAATGATTAACTTCCAACACGACATTTTGATCGTATCTCTGCAGTGACAACTGTTCGGTAAAAGTGTCGGACGACATAGTGGGTACGGGCCTTAACCCCTGCATAACAATATCCCCTTCATCCTGCAGTGTCAGTCTCGTTGGAAGGCAGTGTTCTGTCAGACGAAACCCAGCTTGTGTCTCGTGTACGATTGTGTGTTTGTACTGTTAAGGGGCTCATCCACGTAAAGCTATTTCTACACGGAGCCGAACTGCACCGCACCGCATTTTCTAGCAAGTGGCTACACGGTCCGGACCGCACTTGCTCTCTCGACGATTCATCCGCGCAAGGGCGATGCAGATTCGTGGAGCCACTTGCATTTAAAATCATGGATAGCATTCCATCGGAAAAAATGCGTTACGGTGGGGTGCGGCTTCGTGTAGCTGGTACTTAAGCTGAGCCTACCCATAAATGCACGGTTCTAAGCAAAAATTGTTTTAAAAAAATAATTAATAATTCAACATTGTTGTTTTTTTATTTTTTTAGTCACATATCTAGGCATCTTATAACTCTTATGGAATTTTCAAACCATGCTAAAAATAGTTATTGAAATAAGTTTTGTTAAATGTTTCCATTTAATGCATGTTAAATGGGGAAAACAAAAATTATTAATCGATTTATTTATTTTATTTATTAATTTATTATTTAATGAATAATTTATTTTTCTTTTTAAAAGTATTTTTAAATTTCAATATCACTACGATATTGAGCTCTAACGACTCCCAAGTCGACACTCTAGTCAAAATCATAGTTTTAAATACAACTTTTCCTTCTACAAATAGTTATCTTAGTTGATAACAGGTGCCGTTAGTATGATCGTTACCGATTTACAAGCTAGTATCTCGTCACTCTCGCAATTTAAGCCTCGTGTATTTAGAAAAATAGGCATTGATCCTTCCTTACCTTTCAGGTCCATGAACAATGTACTCATATAAATACACATCGTTCTGATATCAAAATGGTTTTTTACTTGTGATATACTTCATTTTTTGTAATCAATACTCAGATTAACAAAAGGCTTCGTACCAAGAAGAATTGTTGTAAAATGGATGTTTATATTTACAAAAAAAACTAAGATAATCCGAAGATTAGCTCTTAGATAATGATTTTACTCAGTTAAAAGCAAAGATAAATAATTTCATAATTTATATTTAAAAAATGAGATAAACTTTATTTAAAAAAAAATCTTCTGCAAGTAAGACAGCTATTGTTAGGTATCACAATGTTTACTGGAGATACTATTATTTTGGATTCCCAAATGCTGTAATAGACCAGACTGATTAGTTGATGACTCGTTTGTCAATTGGGATGAAAATCTAAACGATACAGTATTCCTAAAGTAATTTCATAATCAAATCAGTGATATCTAAAATAGATTCAGCTAAATAATCAATAATGTCTTAAGTGAAATCAGCAATAATGTCATTAATAACTAATTAAATTTATTTCAAAATAATTGACTTTGCCAAAAGCAAATTTATAAAATATTTTGATAGATGCAATAAACTAATTCAACAACAAGTGAGTGGACATATATGGAATTTCAGAAACAAGTCAATAATACTTAAAGTAAATTCAGCAACAGTTTAGTAATCCCTAGATTAAATTCAGACAAATTTCAGGATCCTAAAGAAAATTAGCGAAATGTTGATGAACCCTAGGAAAATTCATTAACAAGTCAATGGTACCTAAAAAACTCCAAGCAACATGTAAGCTGTACCTAAATTAAATCCAGGAAAAAGTCACTGATGCCTAAAATATAATTCAACTAGAAGTCGAATACTGCTAAAGTAAATTCAGTAACAAATCAATGGAAAGTATATGAGATGATGAAAGCATCTTAATAATAATTAATTCATTTATCAGGTAAGTTTGTAGATTTTTGTCGAGTTATTATTTGTCTTCCTGAATTTAAATGGTGCTATAAAAACTTAACAATCTTAGGAACATATTTTGCCACTTGTTAAATCACCAGTGACTGAAGGTAGTTTTCTGTTAGATAAAATAAATTAAACATTATTTTACTTACAAATCAATTTTCCTAATGCACATAAATACCCCTTAACAAAACTGGCTGAAATAAGTGTGAATTCCATTTCCTAGACTTTGGAAAAAGATGGGTTTTTAATATAAATATTGTTTTTATACCTACACAGAAGAGCTTTGCAATGCGTAATATATTAAAATAATCATACTGTCGAAACTAGACCATATTTCTCCAAAATAGCTACACCAATTTATATAGTGAGGATATGGAAGAAAAAAAATCACATAATTTACTGTGAAGTGTGTATTCTTTAAAAAAAATCATAACGATAGTTGGCATTTTACAATGTGAAATATGTTATTTTAAATAATTGTAAAGATGGTTAACTTAGAATGGTGACCAAAACAACACAGTGTACACTATAAAATGTGTTCTTTTACCGTCATAAAGTTTATTAGCCAACAATGGTAGTAAAAAAATGTACAGCTTACAGTAAAATGTGCTATTTGATATAGTCATAAAGATGTTCCCCTACGAGTGGGGGAGGGGTGGTTGGCGGGGGTTGAATTATACAATTTACTGTGAAATGTGTTCGTTGACAGAGCTGTGAATAATGTCAGCCAGTGTTGGTGAAAACCACCAGTTTAGTGTGAAATGTTTTCTTTGATGTAGTTTTGAATATGACAAAATAACAATGTTGGTGGAAACCACATACTTTACTGTGAAAAGCGATCTTTGAACAGATCATAGAAATGATGTGTTAAGGTTGATAGTGTAAACCACACCATTTAAAATGATTTTTTTTTATTACAGAATCTTAAAGATGGTCAGCTAATAGTGGTAATGAAAGCAACACCATTTAAATTTTAAATTTGCTTTTTGATATCCTCGTAAAGATAAATTAAAGGGAAAGTTAAAACAAGAAGTTTAGTGCGAAATGTTTTGTTCAACCGGGTAGTAAAGATAGCCAGCCAATGTACTAAATTTTTTTTTTTAGATATTATTTAAAGGGGGAAAAAAAATTTAGAAGCTATCAACATTAACAAATTTACCAGCGGTATGCTAGAGACAAATAGACATACTCGGTCAAATGTAACCGCTGCAGAACACTTAATTAAACTGAATTAAAACCGATATTTAAGGAAATAGAATTAAGTTTCAGCCTCACACATTAAAGTTTTATTTATTAAAAAGGATATATGAAAATATGTAAACCCGAGTGTAAAGGAAACCGTCGACTACTTTCTTTCCCTTAAACGGTAAATTCCCGTGTGTTTGAATTAATTAAAAAAGCTCTATAAGACAGTCCACCAGTTCTACTGTATGCAAGAGTCAACCTATCATTAAAAGGACAAGCTCAACTTAATGAACTTTAAATGGTTCTCAACACGAAGCTCGAGACAGACAATAAGCTGAATTAGAGCGTGATAACGACCCCGAATGACCTTGAGACAAACCAATCAGCGATTGCGATGCCAGTGGTTTTACTCCTCAATCAAGTATTTAAGAGAGCTTGGCTTTTCCGCATTGAGTTAAATTAGTAGTTCAGATAAGATATTCAACGTAAAGTCCAATATTAGCACACATTAAATATATATGATTTTTTGTTACGCATCTTACTACCCGTCTAAACTATCCAGAGTATTTTTCATATAACCGCGTCTCACTACCAATTCGGATTATACGCCTATTTATATCCTACTAATTACACACATGGGTTAGGTATGAGGAAGGTTAAATTTAGAGGAAGTGTACACACATTTGCATGGGGAGAGAGAGGGAAAGAATGGGAAAACGTTTAAGAGAAAACACACTGAATAGACCCGACCTTGATAGAACCACGATCTCCCCATCATTGGCAGTTTAGTCTACTGCAAGATTGGCGCCTTAGACCATGCGACCACCGAAGCGAGTTTATTCACAGCTAACTTTAGTAATTGGGTAGGGACAAGGAAAATAAAATTATAAGAAAAATATACCCACATTTGCATGGAAGGAGAGGGAGATTCCATTTAGGAAAAACCATCTCGCTGCATACATATCCACGTGGGTTTAGATGTTTAGGTTTAACACTGTCTGATTTCCCAATAGCTGAGACGTCCGGGCTTGAGTCTCGGCTGGATGTATTGAAAGTAATTTTTCCTGATTAGTTTTCTCAGCTCCTTCCAAGAAAATGTCTTATACCTTCTTCAATCCCACATTCATTGATTTAAATATATTAACAGTTTGGATGTGGAGCATCTATCAAAATATACTATTCTGGATAAGCTCTAATGGATGTAATTGTTGTAGCTATCAAAAGAATTCACTTTTAATAACTACCGTGGGGAATGCCAGGCCTCCACCGTGGTCGGATTCCACGTTAAACTGTAGGTCCTTCATTTCATCTCACAATCACCCTACCATTACACATTAGCGTAAGTGCGTATAACCCGAATGGGTAGTAAGACGCGGTGCTAATAATAATAAATAACTACCGTTGAAAATTTGTTTCATATCTTGAATATATTTTTGACATTACTGACTAAAAAATTATATTTGTAGAATTCTAATATATAGTGGAATAAGCTTAAATAATATAGTTTTATCATTAATTTTAAGACATTCACGCTTTGTAAAAGGCATTTAATACCCAAAGAACGTGTGGCATGAATACAATAATTTTTACTTTTAACACCGTGTTGGTGAAAGAAAATTAAGATGGGAATATAGGATAGGTGAGTTATGGCCAGTATTTGGCAGTTTTTATATCAAAACACTTTTTTTTGGTCAAAAGAAATCAAATAATTCTCCAGTAGAAACATAAAGTTTATTTTTCTTTCCATGGTGATATCAACAATTTTTGAATATCTGTCAATGGTGTCCTGTAATTTAATGATAATTTTTTATTTCAATAAAAAAAAAGTTTCTCGTTTAATACCGCTATACTAATGACCGATACTCAAGAACTGTTGAGATTACTGTGTGAAGAGAATTAAACTTTATATTTCTGCTCAAACAATATTTTATTTATTCCAGCCAGAAAATGTTTTGCAATAAAAACTGCCAAAATACGGCCCTTAATTCACGTTCCCTACGTTACACTCTGGTAAAAACAGAGTTTTGTTTAGAAAAAGGCAATGTTTTGTACACTACGTAATTCAGGTATACTTAGGAAGATGAGCTATATAGAGATAAGGTCGAGTAGGGAAGAAGTAATTATAAAATGTGTATGGATTTAATGCTTCAACGTCTCTTATCAACATTAGATAATAATAATTATTACTATCACCACGTCTTACTATTCATTCGGGTTATACACACTTACGCTAATATGTAATGGTAGGGTGATTGTGAGAGGAAATGGAGGACCTACAGTTTAACGTGGAATCCGAACCACGGCAGAGGCCTGGCATTCCACCCACCCATCCACAAGCTGTGATTAATACACGTCTTGTCAGAAATGAAGGAAGGGTTTGGCAATCGGATAAATCTGTGCCGGGGACCGAAGATTGAACCCCAGACCCCCAGCATAGAAGTCTGACACCAAATCCCTAGACTGCCAGATCATCTATTAGAGAAATAAAATTGAGTAGAGCTGAGTTCGTTTAAAAATGACTTATTATTTAATGCAACTTAATCGTTATTATCAATGGGGTTGGTAAATTGGGTCTCGCCTGGCAAAATCATTTCAAACTGGGTTCCGGTTAGAAAAAGGGTTTAGGTAAAATGGGTCCCTTCTTCCATCAGGCTGTTAGTGCTACCCAGTAGACACCACGTGGAGGTTGAATTGAACATTGAATTCCATCCCTCAGAAGTTTGTGATATTTAAACTTATAACCATTAAATATAATAAACAATTTCTAATTCTTTTGACTTGGCATAGCTTCCATTGCATTAGACCGCTCTGCAATGTTTAACTGAACTCTGATGCTATGTAGGCCAATAGCGTGGGGAAAAAACTGCTCTGCACAATTTAACTGCCAACTGCACAAACAAAAAGGCGCTATGTAAATTTGAAACAGAATTTTTATCGTAGATAATGTTTTGATTGAGCGAGTATAGTAATACTTTCCAAACTACAGCGAACTACGCGGACCCATTTTACGTATCCGTTTCAAAATATTGAGACCTATTTTACGTATCTATTTTAAAGTAGTGGGACCCATTTTACATATTGGTGAAATTGGGCACAACTCTTGGGACCCAATTTTCGAAGCCCCAGAATCACATCTTACTAGCATTAGAGGATTTTTTTTTTTAATTTAAAGGATGTATGTTTGTTGGCTTAGGAGTTCAGATTATTCGTTCATCAGCAATCCACTTGTTGTTTTTCTTTTTATTAGTACGTTTATTACATAGCTTTTTAACGACCTAGTGTAGGAAATAAATATTAAGAAGATAGCTTGGCGAAATTGGCAGTCAGATTAGTGTTAAGAGAGGACGAGAAAAATTGCACAGCAAAATTACATATGGGAAACCACATCCGATATACCAGCCGTAATTCGAATCTTTACTTTTTTTTTTTTCACCAATTCTTAATATCTTCTAATATCATTCGCATACATTAATTACGCTAATGAGATAAAATTAGTAAGGTATAGTTTTAATTAAAATGTATTCGCATTTACGTATAGGGAGAGCAGAGAAGTATTCGGGAAAAATCACCCTTAGTACGTCCGACCAGAATTCGAACCCCAACTTCCCCGTCACTCGTAAACCAGACTAGATAAGTTTGATACCATTGTTCATGTTCCCACAAATGCAGGTAATTTAGTTGTATAATATTCACTTTGAATTCAGGATCACAAGGTTAGCTGATCATAAGGTTAGGACACTACAGAAACATTTTCATAGGAAAGGCATTTAATCGAATACAAACTTTTTTGTGGCCAAAATTGATAACATTTTAATTTTTATTGGTGTTCTTTCACTTGTATCGATATTATCTTTATCAAAGAGACAGATGTAGATGTAATTAATTGACTAATTAACACGTAAATAATGTATATAATAAGCCTTCTGCTGTCAAATGAAGCTTTTCCTTACTTATATAAAATTATTTTTAACAAAAATGTATTAAATATATAAATAGGCATGTATATTGTAAAAAAAAGCTTACCAGTTACCCATTTTAAACTAAATCGTAATCGTTAGTCATTTTTAAAATATTTCAAATTAAAAACAATGTCATCAGAAAACCAACTTTAAACGATTTTTTTTCCGAAAATAATTCGTACAATTTTATTTTTTATGTAAAACACTCTCCAGATTACTTTTTTTTTAAATTGCTAGAGCTATTTAAAAAAATTAGGAATTAAAAAGAATCACTCATCAATAAGCGACCCTTAGTTTTAAGGACTAGAGTCAAAATAAAAATTAAATATTCTAACGTATGTTCTTACAAAATCTAAATCATCATTATCATCCCTCTCACTCACACACTTTGTTATCTGCTCCTCCCATCTCTTTCTTGGCTTCCATTGTGGTCTTTTTCCTACGTACTACATCTCCATCATTTTCTTTGGCATCCTCTCCTTCTCCATCCTCATTACATGCCCATACCATCTCAGTCTTGCTTCCTTTACTATCTTATGTACTCCCTGTACCCTCAATTTTTCCTGAATAAATTACTTCCTTAGCCTGTTTCTCCCCGTGAAAGCTAACATACTCCTCCCAAACTGTATTCCCATGATCTCCACTTTCCTGGTGTCTTTTAAATTCGATATTCATGCTTTTGCTGCATATGTGACAATTTGTTACAAAGTAGGAGAGAGCGGGGGAATCCCGCACAGTTGGAAAATACCGCACACCCTCATACAGCTCACTTTGTTCACTGTAGAAAAATACCTACCATAGCATACTCTAGCGGCTTATAGGGTGAACTAAATAGAACAAGTTCAGAACACAAGTGGCCTTTGTTTGAGTGTGATTATTGTTTTTTTAATTTTATTCATTTGCTTACTATTTTCGATAGTATTTAATTAAATTTAAGTCCATTTGGATGTATATTTCCTATTTTTTCATAGGCATCTACAAATATAACTCGTATTTTACAATAAGTATATACCAGCAAATATTCCTTTTAAATAACGCAATATTTGTTGAAGAGGTAGAAATTGGCGAAACGTGTTGTGGGGTAATCCCGCACGTTTAGAGAGGACATTCCCACACAGTGTGCGGTATTACCCCTCTTGTTTCTTACGGCAATATAAAAATAATTGTTACTTATTTTTGTATTCCCTAAGCCTACGGGTAAGTATGAGATTTTAAAGTAAAGTATTTAACTAGAATTGAACACTAATGTATTTATACCCTGTATGTGGTAAGTCTGGTCAGTCACAAGAAGCAAATTTAGGAAGAAAAGCTAACTTTTTCTGATGAACAAGAAAAATAATTGGCCAAACATGCCATATGATAGCTAAAATATTTAATGGAATAACACCCATCGAGCTTCGAAAAATCGCTTTTGAATTTGCAAGTATAAATAACATACCACAAAATTTCAACACCACATTAAGAACTGTTGGTAAAGATTGGCTCTCCGGGTTTCTGCGATGAAATCAAGAAATCAGCCATCGGAAACCAGAGGCAACAAGCGTGAGCCGAATTCTAGATTTCAATAAGGATTCTGTGCAAGAATTTTTCTCAAATTTGGAAGGAGTAATGGAAAAACACAAGTTCCCTGGCTCGAGAATCTATAATATGGATGAAATGGGAATCTCAATTGTCCATACCCCACTTAAAATATTAGGACCTACTGGGCAAAAGCAAATAGGATCAACAACAAGCGGGGAGATAGGCAAAAATATTACCATATGTGATGCTATGAGTGCAAGTGGAAGCTTTGTACCCCCTATGTTTATTTTTCCCTTTGATTAAGGATTAGTCCTTAACTCACCAAAGGTGGTCAGAAGAAGCTATTTATCATTGTTCTAAGAATGGCTGGATTAATGAAGAGCTGTAAATTATTTGGCTTCAACATTTCGCGAAATGTGTGAGACCAGCCAAGAATGAACCAGTTCTATTAATCATTGATAATCATATTACTCACCAATCACTACAGGCTTTGACATTTTATCGAGAGAATGGAATCGTACTCTTGACAATTCCACCTCACACAAAGACTCCAAACTCTGGACCTTACCTTTTCTGGTCGGCTGAAAACTGCTTATAACAAAGAGTTTGAATATACGACCTGATGATGGTGCTTCCCTTTTTAATAAGGTTTTCATAAGGATCAATTGAAAAGGAAGTATCCGGTTTTTCTTCATCAGGGATCTTTCTACTTAACCCAAACAAATTCACTGAAGAATACTTTGCACCAGCAGCAGCAATGCCCCAAGCTGTTAATATTATCGAAGAAGATGTTCAGGATAACGTTCAGGAAAACATAGAAAACAGTGCATGTTTCAAAACTAAAACAGTGGACACTCAACAACCATCTACTTCAAAAATAGTTTCTGTTGAAGATATTACACTCATTCTCGTTATAAACCATCAAAACAGCTCCGTTCATCAAGACTGTAAAGCTGTTATTTTTACAGCAATGCCCATGAAAAAAACACTTGACGAAATAGATTTCAAACGTAAGAATAAAACAATCAAAGAAATTAGAAATAAGCTAAGAAAAATGAGAACATAAGAAAATGTGAAATACAGAAGAAATGTAGGATTAAAAACAAAGAATATTCCAAGAATGAAATTAATAATAAAAATAAAAAGTTGCTGTTAGTGCGAAAAAAAACTTCTCCACGATAGCTCAGATTATGATGATCTCGTCCTGCGATGAGCGCCGATTATGATTTGGTTTTTATTGTAATATGCTGCCGCACAATTGGTGCCAATTAAAGTGAGCTGATATTTGCCCCGTGATCAAGCACTAATTAAGATTATACGGATTTATAATAAGATAATGCCCTGTGGTTGAGCACTATCTTATAACGAGTTGGTTTATGGTGGTGACGACGCAAGTATGCCTTACTGTGAACTTGCCAGCGGTTTCTTGATCGAATTATTTTTGATAATTAATCTTATTAAATAAACAAGATTTTTAAGGTTGCACACGTTTTATTTAGATGATTTTACTTTTGTACTGAAGATATTACATATAAAATAACAATGGTTGCTATATTCATATTAATTTTAGTAAGGAGAAATGTAAATATATTAGAAAGGAACGTACTTTGTGACAATTAAGGTTGTTAGAAAAAAGTTAAAAGACTTAGATGTTAAAAGACATTATTATGAAAGATTGACAAGGGAAATGATTAGGAAATCATAAGATGAAAAAAGCTTTAAGAGATACCAAAAACAATTAAAGGGTAAAAATTAGAAAAAAAAATAATTATTGATCCAGGACCCGTCAGTATGAATAAATACAGTAGCCCTATGAAAAATTAATATTTAAAGCCTAATAAAAGTTAAAACACTAGAACATTAACAGTATAGTTAGAAAAAAAGAAGGAATATATATTACACCATTACAAAATAGTGAAAGAGACATATATAGTGAAGGAATGGATATTCCAAAAACCCTGTAAAAAATTAATTTAATATACACATTAAAAATACAAAATATAAAAAAAATCATAAGGCTTGTAGGTTGAAATAACTAGTAATTAAAATAGGAATAGTTATCTGTGATAGAAAGTGCACATAGGTTCAACCAAACTTAAAATTATAAAACATAGATAAAAAGTCAAACATGTTTAGTAGTCATAAAGTATTAGAGAAAATTATTGAAATAAAGAAGTGATAAGAATCATAAAATAAATTATTAAACATTAAATACTGTTAATGAAGAATGACGAAAGGACGTTCCTTAATGGAGTATTTTGGTTCCTCACCTTAAGATTCCTACGCCTTTAGGCTGGATTGATGATAACCTTAATTGTCACAAAGTACGTTCCTTTCTAATATATAAAATAACAGTTTTTGGGTTACCTTCCCACGTTGCTTTTCTGTGATTTTACTCTCTAATATTGTTTGTATACGCTAAGGATTTAAGTTAATGGCACAGTGTATATTCATACGCACAATCGGCTTATATATAACCTACCTCTTGCCTCTTGGACCCCTTGTTACCAGTGTCAAAACCAACTAATAGAAACAGCCTTGGCACAGATATTGTGAAGGCTAGATTCCTATTGGTAGAGGGAGCCAGCGAGTCAAAATATTTTGCTAAATTCTACGAGTTGATCATTTAAAGAAAAAAAAGTTTTAATGGTGCAATTCATTGACATTATTTTTAAAAAGAGTGTGACCCTCCTTGTATGAAGTATTAAAAGGATACTTTATATACAGTTTATCTAAGAAAAATACACTTCATCCATGACTTTTTAATATATATGAGAGGGGTCCAAAACAGTATCATTACAAGATGGAGGAATATTATCAAATCTATGCGATGACGATGAAATTGATGATATTGAACCTGAATCATCTAATAGTTTGCCTATGTTTAACAATTCAGATTATAATTGTATGTTTTGTGGAGAATTCGGGAGGAACAAGGAGTTGTGGTTCAGATGTGTTCTTTGTTCAGGTTGGGTGCATGCTGATTGTAGTGCAGCGGAAAGAGTAGACCATTTTGTTTGTGATTTTTGTCTCAAAAAGTAAAATATAATTCATTTAGCTTGCCACCTTTTGGTATTTGTATAATGGACTATGTTCTTTACTATTATTATATTTTTAGCTTTACGTTTAAGCATACACATAGTTTATATAAGTTAATACAGGGTTAATTCTACTTGTTAAATTGTATTTTTTTGCGTGTATCGCAAAGTATAGTTTTATATAAATCAATAACCATAATTGTACGGTATTTCCCCACTCTGTGTGTGATATTGCCCTACCAGGATAGACAATGCCGCACAATGACTGTTTCCATATTTTAATTAATTATAAGAGAATGTTAGGTTCAGTATGTAAAAGTAATGCACTGAATTGATGTATAAAAACAATGTTTACAATGATATATTACTAAATTAAATGAGATTGGATTGTCTTGGTTTGCTTAAGTGTGGGGATTCCCCGCTCTCCCCTTCACCCTGTACACAACTTTCATAAACTTCAAGGTCACTTCTCTTCTCTATAATAACAGGTTCTAAATAATGATTTTAAACATAATCCATAAAACAGGTTAATAACTGTGGCAAGAGACAGACACACACGGGGACAAAACAAATTTAGGTAAAATCAACTACTTTGGGCTCGGGGGAACATAAATAATAAATATTCATCACAATCTTGAGGTCGAAATTTATCATGATTACAATACTTTAGCTTTATAATAAAATGATGAGAAAGAAAGAATAACGTGACCAAGACGCTTTGTTGCAAATCAAACCGCATAACAGGAAAGTTTGAAACTATTTTAAAATGGTTAATTTTTTAAAGTTTTTAAGCTCAACACAATGTTTAATCTAATCTATGTGGATAGGGATTAGGAAATTAGCTTATAGTAGGGGTTGGCAAACTTTCTGAGGTCCCGATCAATTAACATTTATTAAAGGTTCCGCGATCACCTTTCGTTTCTACATTCTACTTTTAATTATTTTTTCCCCCTATACATCTTGTATTTATTCCTTAAATTCAGTATTTCCTCCAATACTAATTTATCTACCTTATATATTCTTACAATAAATAAAATTCACGCTCCGTTTAACCTGTAAGGTCTTACCTTGACAGACTACACTATGGCCCTAGCTTCTAAGCTGTACCATAGTGGAATAATGCAAGGTAAGCTTGCCTTTACGTGACGATTTTGTTTTCCTACGCGATCGACTGAAAATTGCTACGAGATTGACCGATCGATCGCGATCGACCTTTTGATGACCCCTGGCTTAGAGGAAACTACACTCCCATTAACATAAAGAGAGAATGATAAAAACACAATGCAAGTATAAATAGAAACTAAAAGTTCAGTCCACCATACCGATATTTTAGCCCGATCTCCCCTATAAATCGTACTTGAGTATGGCTACAATATTCAAACCTCAATAGATCGTGTTATTTTTTTAAATATTAAATGAGTATCTTCTAAGGAAACTTGACTATACATCACCCTTTATTAAAAAAAAAATTGACTGTAACCTGTAGACTCAGTGGTATGTATGAAACTTATTATATGAACGTAGCTTTACTGTTTCAACTAAAGAAGAGTTGTGATAAGTTATAAAAGTGTTATCATTATATAACGTGATGTGTTCAAAATAGTACGCAGTCTACTTATCAAGGTCCATGCATACGTACAATATGCGTTCGACAGCTTTAAATGGAAAGTTATTTGAACTATGACTGTCAAGGAATAAAAACACAAAGAATATCCAGCGGAAAAAGTGATTGGTCCACATTTTAACCAAAAGTAGGAAGCGCTTTTTAGGTGTAGTTTAGTTTAAGATGGATATTTAAAGTTTCTTAGATTCATAAACTTTCAATAAACTATATATACTGTTCAATTTTAATTAAAATTACCTTTCAAATACTACAAACTTTTTTTATAACCAAAATTGGGTGCTATATAAAGGTATATTTACAACAAAATATCAAAAGTTACAGCTGCAGATAACATGACCTGACGTATGAATACATGGAGTACATCTAGTAATTTTTTAAACCGACAGATAAGGCCCTTTGTGTTAAAATTGGACTGTTGTAGGATTTTGGTAGGAAGGATATTTTATAAAATACAAAAAACACATTTATTGCAGTCGACCATGTTATCAATGAAAAGCTTAATATTAATGTTAACCTTATTGATGTTTATAATATTTATCAAATGTGACAGTCGCAGATCAAAAGATTTTACCCGTGAAAAATGGACTCTGGCTTTAGAATGCCCTCCAACTATTTGTGATAAATAGATATAATTTGTCTCGGTTCACTCATGAACTTAAAAATGTACGTTCTATTCACTCTTAATAGAAATTTTACTACCATCATTTTATAAATGGGCTATTAACAGTTTACTTATAAGGAATGGGGACGGTGAAGTTATTTTAGAGGAAATGCACCAGAATTAAAGTTGAGAGAGAACTTGAAAACATGTGATAGATCTACTTTGAATAACCATTTTCAGTGGACCCGATATAGATTCGAACAACTTCCTTCCGGTTTACGGTACTCTTGTCCAATACAAGTATAGCATCTTAGATCACGTGGCCTCCTATGGAGTACATACTACAAATAAAATAAAGTCTCAAACTTCCATACTCTTAATTAATTATATACGTTTTTTAATTTTTGTTTTGTCCATACTGTCATTTGATCTTCTTTCCTATGGGATATATTTAACATTCATCTACAAAACCAACCGGGTACGTCAGTACAAGATTTGCAGAATAATTTAATTATACAACATGCACAACAGCCAGAACCACGATCACTGATTAAGGGGATGCCCCAATTTTAGCAATTTTTATATTTTAGCCTTGCTGATAATCGAAACTAAGACCCTTAACTTGGTATAAAGTCATGCTATAGACTGTGCTAAGATGTCATACGATACATGATGTTCAATTTAAAGGATAGCAACAATTTCATTTTCCCATAATTTTTTTATTAATATTTTATCTTTACTAAAAGTCAGTGAAACGTTACATAGTAATTCTTGATGTCTTTTGTAACTCATTGCTTATGAGAATATTTAATAACTTTTAATCTCGTTTGATAATGAATAGGACGGCTTTTGTCGGTTCCTTCTGTAAAAAAAACACAACAAAAACTCGTACAAAAACCCCCTGTATTTTTAATAATTCTTTTGTCAACAAAACTCTCGCAGTTGACACTTGTGACGTCATCAAAAGCATTTGTGTAAGAGCGTATTAACAGCCCCTGCGTGTTTGAATCTTGGTAGGTTGGAGTTCAAACCGCGTAATGTTGGATATGTTTGTCTTTACCCACCATGTATTTTAATTATATTTCTTCTAAGTGAATGATAGTATGCTTACTTTTTATTTGCCTCCTTTTAGCTACTCTCTTAAACTAAATAATTCATTATTCTATTGTTAAACGTATTGTAAACAAAAAAAAAGTACTAATTTAACTATAATATAATTAAATATGATAGTTCTACACACATTCTATTTGTCACGTTTAACGGTGCGTTTATTAAATACTTATCATAGGAATAGCTATGAGAGATTTATTTTACACGGGTAAAGGCATCAGTCTTGTCTTGTTTGGTTTTAAAGTGTTTTTTTTTATCGTATTACATTACTGACCGGAAGGGACGTGACATCCAATTCGGTTTCCTGTATGACGTTGACTATTTTGCTCTGGTGGTAGAAATCGTTGCACGGATACACCTATGGATGTTGTCTATACGTACCAGCAGTGATATGATCTGATGATATGAATATGGAGGTGTGAGCCAGTGAGAATCTTAAACCTAACTCGAGCCTAATTCATCAACCCCTGATGAGTGTTGGGATAATTCCCCTTAAGAGAAAAATATTTAAGGTGCCATCCGAGAATCGAACCCGGGACTATTATATTCGTAGCAAGATGCACTGACCCCTAAACCACGGGAATAGTTTAACAGTGTCAGGGAGGTCTGGATTTGAATCCCTTCAGGTGTAATTAATTTATTTTTTACCTTGTTCACACTCCATTAGTGCAAATATGCGATCTTCCCGAAAGGTTATTAAGACGTAGCTCACGAATTTTTTATTTTATTTTTTTACTATTTCCCTGACAAAGAGGATCGATACCACATTCCTGGCGTGGAGCAGAGCCCACTCCCCTCTTTAGACGGTGGTACAAAAGGGAGACAAAGCCCCTGGCTCTGTTAAAATAGGATTCATCATCCTTTCCAACGTCACAGTGTAAGCCCAATTTTTAGAGGTCTTTCGAAAAGACCTCGCTACGTGAGTTCAATTTATAAAACGTCACATTCATTGGGCTTAAAGGATTTATCTTCTTTCAGATTTATATAGTCGGATCGCCTTAAGAAGGACAATTTAGAAAATTTTAAGAATAGATCCCTACGTGACTTCAATTTATGATGGGTGACTTAAATATATGTGTTTTAGATTTTGTGTTTGGATTGAGTCTGACTACTCATTCGATATGTTCGCATCTTTACACTAATAAGGTAGGAATTAGAAAGGTAGAATTTAGTATAGATGTATGCACTTCGGTGGCCGCATGGTCTAAGGCACCACTCTCACAGTAGACTAGACTACCGATGACGGGGAGGTCGAGGTTAGAATCTCGGTCAGGTGTACTGAGGGTGGTTTTTTTCAGAATGGTTTTACAATCTCCCTCCATGCAAATTCGGTACAATTACTCTAAATATAATACTTCCAATATCTAAAGACATCACCGTAATAAGTACATAAGCGTGTAAACCAAACGGGTAGCTAGATGTGGTGCTAAAATAAAGTATAAATGTAGAGTATTCACAATTGCATAAAGGGAGCGTAGAAACATATTTGTAAAATCCACTCTACTAAGTACACCCGACCAAGAATTGAACCTTGATATTTCCGTCATTGGCAGTCTAGTCTACTGTGAAAGTAGCGCGTTAGACAATTCGGCTACCGAAGTGGGTTTTGACAGTTATTCAAGAACAATTGTTTGGGTCACCATGATTAAACTATATATTTCTACTATGGATAAATGTGATTTTTTTTCGACCAAAAAAAAAGTTTTGCTATAAAAACTACAAAAACATTGCCCTTAACCTCTCATTTTCTATGCTCCCACCTTAGATCCTGTACCCACGTGTCCACCAATACGGGCAGCAAGATTATTAAAACCAATTTCAGGTAGGAAATTAAATCTAATTTAGAGTAATGGTATACGAATAGCAGACCCCAAGACTCAGTGTCCAATTGAAAGGCCCAGAGACGTGGGTGATGTCGTTTGAGTGGTATATTTTTGGGGGGAGGGATGCTGTTGCTAGGTTACGAGGTGGGTGTGGTGCAACCAAAGAGTTTCAAGTGTGCAAACCTTTCACGTCACCAAATATACGAATTTCTTAATAAAAGAAAAACTAATTTTCATTCAATTCTATCATTGTTGCGTCTGTGGGTTGGTGGACGACAAATAAAGCGAGTCTAACCGGCTTTGTCGGTGATGGTCAGGGTTTTAATTCCCATCGAGTATAATTAGGTTATTTTTTTCTTGATCTTTTCCCTCCGTAAAAATAAGGGAGAATTTACTCTAAATTCTAAGTTCTTAATATTTATTACTGTTTCCAGCCTGTGGCTTGGGACAGTTTTTTATTCAAGCCATATATTTTCCACTACCAGCTGGCTAGGCCTGTCGTAGATTCATATGCCTTATAATCAAACTCAAAACTAGGACAGGCACAACAGCCAATCCCCGGACGTTAGTTCGCGAAAGGGTAAACCCACATTATATCAATTATATTTAAAAAACATTCCAGGAATCGAACTCAGGACTAGGGACTAGTAGACAGACACGTTACCGACTGAGCTAAGGTGTAGGATTTGTGTCTAATTTCTAAAACATTAAAAAAAGTTCAAACAAGTTTCATAAAAATTGTTTCCATTCAAAAATGTTCATCCATGTTATTAATTTTACGACTTAAATTGAAGCTCGTAAGAGTCTTTCCCATCAGTTTGCTAAATAATCAGATGAATATAATTTGAGAATTGAAATATGTTTTTGTATATATTTGTATTTATGTTTATTTATACCATTTAAATATGTATTGACAACCATATACATATTTAAATTGTATATTTTTATGAGAATAAACATATTTATTTGAAATAAAAATATTTATTAGCACTTTAATTCATTTATTAGTTTTCCCATGCGAACGAAAAAAGAATAAATCCCTAAATGTCTGAGTACATTGCAGTATATATATATATATATATATTATATGTATGCGATGTACTCAGACATTTAGGGATTTATTTTAATTATTTTATATATATATATATATATATATATATATATATATAAATATTGTGTGTGTACATATTTTGAGCGTGTCAGGATAATTAAGTCTCGTAGATTACCGTGGGCAGGATATGCAGTGCGATGGAAGATTCTAGAACTGTGTTCAGGGTATTGACTGGTAAACCCAATGGGAAGAGGTCATTGGGAAGACACAGACGCAGATGGGAGGATAACATTAGAATGGACCTGAATGAGATAGGGTTTAATGAGGTGGACTGGATATAACTAGTTCAAGTTAAGGATGAGTGGCTTACTTTTATAAAAGTGGTAATGACCTCTTGAGTTCCTAATGCCATAGAGTAAGTAAGTAAGTAAGTAAGTAGATTCAAGTTGTAACTAATATGTGTATAGACACACATATATGTAATTTAAATGAATATAATTTAAAATCTCTGAGTTTGGATCGTCTTTTGTAGTAAAAGTCAAATTTGGCGAATCTAGAGTTTGCGTTACGAATATAACTGTCAAGAGACCCGAGAAGGTACCGACATGAATACCAAAATTTTCAAAGACAAGTTGACAATAAATGTTGCTATTGAAGATATATATTAAAAACATAAAGGACATTTTGCCCTAGAGGAAATTTGGAGACTTTAATGTTTTGAACTGTGTCATAATAACAATCAGCCCAGCTAAGAAATAATTTATCATAGCAAGCAAATACAGATTTACGTTGCAAGTTTTCCAACCTGAGAGAGTCTGTTAAGGTGATGGAATTCCTAGTAACACAAGAATATTCAAGCTCAGATCTAATTAAGGCATAATAAAGTCTTAAGATAGAGTCTACGTTTTTAAATGAAGAGGTAATCAATTTAATAAATCCAAATAATTTCATGAGTTAGATATTATATAGTCAACATGATAGTGAAAGTAGAATTTTATGGTACAGATCACTTAGATCATTAATATAAAGGAAGTGAACTATGCTACCATTTGCCAATTTATAAGCAAAAAATATAGGACTAGTTTTCTTAGTAAAATATATGTATCTAGTTTTTGATTTTTAATTTTTGATAGACCGTTTCAAAATAATATTCATGTCATTTTGAAAATATATTCAGCCTGAATTTTATTTGATAGTTTAAAATAGCTTGACGTAAACCAAAAAGATTAAATAAGTAGATGGTTTTAGGTATTTACCAGCTATAAATAAACACATTAAAGAGAAGTGTACCCAAATTAGGAACCCCAGGGTATAACACGAAAGGATAAAAAAATAATTTGAGGCGTGTGACTCTATTTTAATATCAAATAATCTATTGTGCAAATAGATATAAGACCTATTTACATTTGAGCGAGATAGGCCAAAATTACAAAGTTTTTAAAGAATAAGTAAAAGTAGAAAATCCTACTCTGGTCAAAAGTAATTGCATCAACATAACCCTGATTAGGTACTAGAATAATAGGGCAACATACCTTAGAAACTCCACTAAATTCCTGACAGTAGATGTATTTTTTACAAAGTCATGTCATTTGTCCGTGAGCTCATTTTTAGATGGTGAAAAGTATATTCAAGTATTATTTTCTCAAATACTTTCAAGTAAGTATCTAGGAGGAAAATAGATCTATAGTTTAAAAATATTTGTATTTGCCCCTTTTTAATAAATAGGTTTGACAACAGATTGTTTATATGCCAGGGTAAGAGTTTCATTAGACAGGCTAAGATTGAAAATTAAATTAATGGACTGTTAATGTTGGCACATACTTTTACAATAAAGCTTGGAATTCCCACCTGTACCAAACTCTTTAATAGCTATAGCAGTATCCACGAGCGTAATGTGGCATGGATACAAGAACACATTAGTTTCAATAACAGGGCAGGGCGTTACAGGTTGGGATGTGAAAAAAAAGTATCGATATTTTCCTTTCAATACTAGTACATTTTTACTCGATACTTTTACTGATATTAGTACTCACAATCCGTTATTGTATCCGTATCGAAAGAAACAACGTTTTTGTTAATTTCACTCATACTGGGGGTCTGGGGACTAAATGTTTTCTAGGGTGGACTGTGGAGGAACATGAAGAACAAATGACGATGTGATTGGCAACCAGTCTACTATCTCTTCCTTTATCAGTGAGCACGGTCATCAAAAACTAAATAAAATAATCTTTTGTAGAGCTTAATGAACTCAGTCACCTCAAGGGTGTCCCAAACAGACGACTCATAAAAGGGTGTCCATTATTATATTGTTTGTCAATAGTTAATAATCTCTCTTGATATAAATATATAAAATAAGAGTGTAGTTAATAAATGGCACCTCCCAGAAGTGAATTATGGAAGTTATTTTAGGAAGTTGAGTAGCGAAGAAGTATCTTGTAAAATTTGTTTAAAGTATTAAAAACCACAATTTTCAGTGTTTAACTAAATATGAAAATACAATTGTGATGAAAAAGTTATTAATAAATAAAATAAAAACTTTTTTCAAACTAAAATTTCTATATCTATACTTACTGTTATCGATATTTTTATATCTATACTTGTATGGTATCAATATTTTTCTTCCAATACTTTTAATGAGTACAGTATCGAATCCTTTTCTTTCGATACCACATCCCTGGTTACAGGTTGGGGGTGACCTGGCGGTCTAGGGGTAAGGTGTTAGACTTCTGTGCTGGAGGTCCGGGATTAAATCCTCCCTTCCTTCACCTCTGACAAGACATCTTGTGAATGTGGGAATGCCAGGTCTCCACCGTGGTCGGATTCCACGTTAAACTGTAGGTCCTCCATTTCATCTCATAATCACCCTACCATTACAATTAGCGTAAGTGCGTATAACCCGAATGGGTAGTAAGACGCGGTGCTAATAATAATAATAATAATAATAATAATAATAATAATAATATAATAATAATAATAATATAATGATATAATGATAGAGCAGAGCTATACATGGGTTGAAAGTAGGTCCCAAACATATTTGCTATTAATAGAGGCTCTGTGATAATATTGCCATTAAATTCTAGATTCAACGGTGATTATTTAATCACTCGATTATTTTTAACATATTTCCAAAAATCCTTGGGTTTTCTTTTGAGACAATTTTCTAGTGAATTCATCCAAATGTCTTTATTTATAGTTAAACCTGTTTTAACCAATTTAATAAAATACGGAAAACGTGAAAACAATTCTATATTATTTGTGTTGTTTCATTTTAAATTGAAGATTTTTTTCCTTTATATAATATTTAAGTGTAGAAGAAAACCAATTTGTAAACACAGAGGTATTTTATAGAGTAATTTGAGGAATATTAGTACTTATTATACTTAGGATTTGTTTGGGGAAATTATCTTTGACAAACTTTAGCAACAATAGTTGAATAAACACAAGACTAATTAGCATTGTCCAGATCATTGTAAAGAGTGAAATAACTACTACGTAATCAGTGTATCCGATGGGGGTACAATTATTTTTAGTGTCAATAGATACATCTAGTGTAATCAGTAATGTTGGATGAGATATCTCAATATTTAAGCTATGTGTTACCAGAAGAGGAGAGGATGCCAAAAGAAAATGAAGTATGTAGGAGAAAGAATGCAAGAGAGGACAAGAAAGTAATGGGAGGCGCAGATAACAGAATGTGTGCAAGTGAGAGGAGAATAGTGGAAGCATTTAAAGGAGGAACAGTGGTGGAAGGATAACGAAGATAGAGTAGTTCACTAAGTCAAACCGGCCACAGGCTGGGAACAGTTGATGATGACGATAGTTATGTTATCAAAGTCTGAAGAAGCTCAGCAAAAACAAGGTCCAAAAGGTTAGTTTTATTATTACTATTATTTTTATCATCATCATCGTTATCATTATTATTATTATTATATTTATATTCAGTTTCGTTAAGTTGTTGTGATCCTATTATATTAGTCGATGCAAAAGTTGAGTGGATTTTAATTTTATGTAATCATATATTTTGAGCATAATTATATTCATTCATCCAATTTTAGGGTAGTTAAAATCATCTAAACGTATTATTTGAAATTAAATAATTATAAAATTTAATTATAGTAATAATAAATATCAGTTAACTTTTTTAAAAGCTACTCTGTTAATTTAAATAATGCATATTATATATAATAATCATCCCCATATTCCAATCACTCAAGAAATGTTCGGTGGCCGCGTGGTCTAACGCGCTACTCTCGCAGGAGACTAGACTGCCGATGACAGGGATATCGAGGTTTGAATCTCGTTCGGGTGTGCATTGGTTTTCCAAAATGGTTTTCCACTCTCCCTCCAAGTAAATTAGAGTACACTCCCTATAAATATAACCTTCATAGTCCTTAAAACCATTAGCGTAATTAATACAAAATTGTATAACCTGAATTTTAATTAAAGCTCAACAAGTTTGAAGATAATATGGTGATAAATTGGTATAGAGCTTTGATTGATTGTCTCAGAAATCTCGTATAGGCTAGACTTTTTTTAAAGCAATCAATCAAACATTTCTAATAAATCCAGATAATTAGTAAATACTTTAATTGGCTTGACCATCTCAAAATATAAATACATGTTCTGTACTAAGTGGTTTAGTGTACTTGGAAAATGACCCAAGAGTTATAAGGGACCTATTGCTGTCTACTGCACCTACTTTCCAGTGGCTTGTCGTGGCGTACAGCCAGGTTAAGCAGAGTTGATATAAACTTTGCCTATGAATGGATCTTATCACTAAGTAGAACACTCGTTGGCAAGGTATCAACGTAAAACACATTTGCAACGTAAATACATTTTGATGTGAGGTATGCCGAGGCGTAAAACCCGAATGGTTAGTAAGTAACGGTGCTTAAAAAAAGTTAGAAGCTATTTATGGCCCCCCACATCCCCTGCACGCTCAGTCAAACACATGCAATCTTGGCCCAGGTTTTGTAGTTTTCAGATAGTTCCAAGCAATTTAAAACTACAAATGTGTTTAACAGTGGAATCACTAATGATAGTGACTCAACGTAGGTGTTTTCATTCATCTGAAGATAGTTTATCCACTCATTTGTTTCATATCTTATTCCATTTAATAAATTGATGTGAGAATATGTTTATTTTTAGTAACCATGGCTCACACCATCTTCTTCCTTCAACTCTATTATTTTTTACTATGTTTATTCTTATTATCTTACAAACTAGGTAACATATAGAAAATAAATAAAACTCTTCTTCACCCAAGACTAGTATTTCATCCAATGGACATGCAAGGAGAATTATTATTAATTTTTATTAGCACGCGTCTTAATACCCGTTCGGTTTACACGCACTTTCGTTAACGTGTAATGGTAGGGTGACTGTGAGATGAAATGGAGGACATACAGTTTAACGTGGGATCCGAACCACGGTGGAAAGGCCTGGCATTCCCCACATTCACAAGTTGTGATTAATACACGTCTTGTCAGGGGTGAAGAAAGGGTTTGGTGATCAGATAAATCTGTGCCGGGACCAGGGATTGAACCCCAGACCCCCAGCACAGAGGTCGACAGCTTACCCCTGGACCACCAGGTCACTGCAAGGAGAAGACTGTGCGGCATCCTACAAGCTTCTTGACTTCACAATCCTAGTTTGCGCATGGATCTTTTTCAGCAGATCTCCAAATAGTACTGACCACACCCATCTCGGGGTCGTAGTTGGCTAACGCGCTAGTTTCTGTTGAGCTAGACTCCAGAAGACGGGGATATTGAGGTTAGAATCTCGGTTGGGTGAACTGGGGTAATTTTCGCTAAATGGTTTTCCAATCTCCTTCCACGCATATTTGGGCTCACTCCCTCTAAATTCAACCTTCCCAATTCCTAATTCATTATCGTAATTAGTACTTAAGCGTATAACCTGAATGGGTAGTAAGATGCGGTGCTAAATAAGTACAGGACATGCCTTAGGACTGCGCAAACTTTGGTTCAGGTGGAGACTAAGTAGGTTAAAACAATCACAAATACAATTTTAACTATATAACAATAAAAATACGAGTACATTCCCATTTGAGATGTATAAATAAGAGCCTATGTGTGAGAGATCAAATGGTGAAGTTAGGGGAAAACATACTATAGGTACAGTTTAATCGAATATTCAAGGAATTTATGTTCTCTTATGAAGAATGTAGATTATAGCATATGTGACTCACTTTGGCAGTAAAATAGTCCAAGGGCCGTATGCAAGAACTTGATTAGGAGGATGCTTTGTGGACACTAACGTGGGCTTTCTTACATCATCATATATTAAAAGTTAGAGCGATAGAATGTTCGGAACCACACTATTGGTCCACTAAGCATCCACTAACTTTCTTGATTACAGCCCTAATACTTTAAGGCGTCATTCTCGCAATAGACAGATGACGCGATGACAGAAAGATCGTGGTTTAAAATGCAGTGGGGTGTTTTTAGCTATTATTATTATTATTATTATTATTATTATTATTATTATTTGCACCGCATCTTACTACCCGTTCGGGTTATACGCACTTACGCTAATGTTTAATGGTAGGGCGATTGTGAGATGAAATGGAGGACCTACAGTTTAACGTGGAATCTGAACCACGGTGGAGGCCTGGCATTCCCCACAACTAATATAACTAAGATAGACACAACATCTAGTCCCCGGCCATTAATCATCACTCTAAAAGATTAAACCCACATTTCACTAATGATAAATTCTTTGGCCATGCTGGGAATCAAACCCGAGACACTTAGCTCAATAGACAAACACGTTAAAAACTGAGCTAATGTGTCAGGATTTTATATTTTTGATGTATAATCTTATTAGTTTTCTACAAGCAAAGTCTTAATTTATATACTACCTTTTCAACATAACTGTACAACGGGCATGTATATAGCAAAGGGGGCTATTTATATTTTGTATTATCTTCCAAGCAAAAGGTTAAGAGATAGCCTGTCTGATATTAGTTTTTTCATATATATAATTCCATTCACATTAAAAGTTCCTCTAAAATTTTCTATCGGGCTAAAGTATATTGATTCAAGCTATGGCCTCCCCTCTATAACATTATTTTATAATAGATAAGCGCACGCAGCTCACTTCCACCAATATATGAATATTTACTACCTATTATTTTATTTTTTAAAAACCTCCGCAAAATAATTATTTTATGTAAATATTTTATTTGCGAGAACGTCATTGAACTCTAAGAAGACTATAAACTAAACACAATACGTGAAGGAAATTTTAGCATAGAATGTTTGGTTCAAGTGGTTTATCTTTCATTTTGAAGCTCCTTGTGTAAGGTTGCAAGCTGTATGTATAGCCGAAGGGTACGGCATTGATCGTAGGGTTGGTGACCCAAATGTTAAACACGATATGTAACAGGGATGCACGACTTTGAAGGAGGTATCCTGTGTGGAATATTGTTCTCATGTACAGGAATGCACATGAAACAAGAGATACTTTAACTGTGCTTGTAAATATGATTTAAAACAATAATAATATTTAGCACCGCGTCTTACTACCCGTTTGGTTTATACGCTTTAAGTACTTACTACGCTAATGGATTAAGAATTGGGAAGGTTGAATTAGAGGAAGTGAACCCGCATTTGCGTGGAGGGAGAGTGGAAAACCATTTAGGAAAAACCACCCCAGTTCACCCGACCGAGATTCGAACCTCGATCTTCCGATCCTCAGCAGTCGAGCTCAACACGACTAGCGCGTTAGTCAACTACGCCACCGAGGCGGGTATTTAAAACAAAGGGGAAATGTTATATTTTTTTTATTCTATTTGTGAGAAGTAGGTCTACCATGATATTCATGACAATAATAAAATCAAAACTAAGGAACTTATCAAATTGTATTTGATAGTTGACTTACCTACACCACCTGAGTCAGGTGATCCAACAGCCTAGTTCAGTCGGTAGCGTGTCTGGCGACTGAGTTACGGGTCCTAATATCGATTCCTGGCATGGCCGAAAAGTGTATAATTAGTGAAGTGTGGGTTTCCCCTT
Organism: Timema cristinae; assembly: GCA_039000515.1. Taxonomy (NCBI): domain Eukaryota; kingdom Metazoa; phylum Arthropoda; class Insecta; order Phasmatodea; family Timematidae; genus Timema; species Timema cristinae. Next base: position 36,993,674 of record JBCFYV010000935.1, on the reverse strand, counting down.
TCATAGTGATGAAGTAATGACAGTGAGTGGATGTTGTGTCCTCTCTAGATTAAAGTTTGTTTATAAGTCGTCTGATGATATAATCAGTCGATTCAAAACGTATGCGATAAATACCTCAAATATATTTTTTTTTAATGTTAATTTTACGTTTCATGATATACAGTTAAATATTATTTTTCCAACAAACCCTTAAGAGAAGTATTTTAAAGAAACCTTATCTAATCTAGAGCAACTAAATTAGAATACCTTTTCCAAATAAAAACCAATCGACTTGAGAAATACTTATATTACTACGTTTTATTACAAACTGTTTTATTTTTACTATCAACTAGCTGGTGTACTCATTCTTCTCGGCGGAAATCTAAAGTACAGTAGCCCCATGGCTTCTTTGGTGCTGACTGACAGCTTACAGCTGACTTCTGACAGTCAACATTTAGGTATATACCTAAATTCTGACTGTCAGAAGTGACAGCTGCTAAACATATGTTTTCTGCAGATCATATGGTTCGGCTCTGGTAACTTTTCAAAGCTGTCAGTCAGCACCAAAGAAGCCATGGGGATACTATAGCTTTGTTATTTTTAGTTTATAAGATTAACAATAGGGAATAGTAACTGAATCTTAAACTATGTTCAAATGTTACTCCCTTATTGGCTTGAATTGTAATACAAAACGAGAAAGTAGGCTGACTAATAAGCTTACACAATATCAAAACACAGGTATAATCAAGAATTTAGTAGTCAAAATTTTAAAATTCCACCTTCCTGGTGCACATGTTCATGCACAAGGTCTACCATAGCTTGCATTCTACAACTGTACAAAATGTATTGCTCTATCTATCTCACGGTCAGATCTTAACTACGTAAATGAGTCAAATAGAAATTTTAAAATTCCGGCTTTGAAGTACACATGTTCATTTTTAAATTTCAGACCTCTTCATGAGGTAAATATAGCGAAAATCTCTTCATTTAGAAGATCGTGCAATGAAGCCATGCACTATTTGTTATTAGCTATGCGCTATGTAAGAATATAATTACAGCCTAAACAAAACACATATAGCTTACACTTAAACTTAATTTATGTTAGAAAAGCAATTTTGAGAGTTAACAGGTTTATTTCTATAGAAGTAAACCTGTTAATTCTCGAATTATTTTTCTAACATATAAATATATTTATTGAGTGGCTAGAGTTTAATTATATAAGATTATTGTTAAGTAAACATCTACACATTTTAGACTTAGGGTTGTGTATACGAAACAATGTTTGTATATGCATGAACAAAGAACAAAAAGCTAATATAATAAAGCTTAATAGATGGTCACGTTTTTTTTATTTTAGGGTTCAGAGAGTCATCAAACATTGACATCCATCAAAATCTCGAGCGCATTTTTTTTTTATTATCATCAAAATACTTTCTCTACCCGAGAGATACGAGAAAGTAAAAAGTGATGAAAAAATTACACGAATGGATTGACCCAAAATCAGAACAAAATCAAACCAATAATCACAGAGTTATAAACTAAGACCCTTCAATACTCACTCATCTCGTTCCTCTTCCGACAGCATTATTTATGCTCCTCCTCTGGGATTGGTCACTGATATGTTTTGGAAGATCTGCTGTCACTCACTTGATGGATATGGTGGTGTTTTTTTTTTTTAATCTCTTTTGACAAGTCACTGAAGCGCAGTTATTACGGTCCACGTGTCATCACTACCACACTCGAATTGAAATGTCACTCGCATATACGGATACACAAAGGAGAATCGATCGGCTTTGAATGTGACGTTTCCTACCTTTCATTGACTGTAAATCATTCTGTTCCAGTTTATATATTTGAAAAACTATGTTGTTTGGGCTGTGGTGAGATAAAAAACGTTAGGTAGTTTGAACATAAACTATGTATTTGAAACGCTTAAATTTATAGTGTTTTTAATAAAGGAGAAAACAAACTTTTACAAAGGTATATTTTGAGGTTATATCCATAAACCCCCCTCCCTTAACCGCCACTGTAGTTGTTATTTTTTAGGCACTAAATACCATAGGCTCTTAACAAACAACAAATCTTAGTATCCAACAAAATTGTCAACCTGAATAAAAACAAAAAATCCCCTTTTTTAAAGTGATTAAGAACCCAACTAACAACTTATTAACGTAGGTGACCTGGCGGTCTAGGGGTAAGGTGTCAGACTTCTATGCTGGCGGCCGGGGTTCAATCCTCGGTCCCGGCACAGATTTATCTGATTACCAAACCCTTCCTTCACCTCTGACAAGACATCTTGTGAATGTGAGGAATGCCCGGTCTCCACCGTGGTTCGGATTCCACGTTAAACTGTAGGTCCTCTATTTCATCTCACAATCACCCTACCATTACACATTAGCGTAAGTGCGTATAACCCGAACGGGTAGTAAGACGCGGTGCTAATAATATATAATAATAAATATAGTTTATTAACCGGGAAATTATATACATGATTACGTTTGAATCAGAAATCGCATCTAGTTTTGTTTTTTTACATAATTATTAATTCGACAATAGTAAAATTTACATAATTTTAATAATTTTTTCATTTTAAAATAATTATTTTTCAATGTTGTTGTATTTTTTTAAAATATGTTAAAATATCTTCAATGAGCACCATTCAACTGTTTTTTTAACAGTAGAATACAGAAAACAGCACCACGAGGCAACGTCTGGTTTAAGACTACTTAAGGTGAGAGTATAGTGAATGTGAGAAAAAGTAAATGTTTTTGCAGTTTTTATAGCAAAATCTTTTTTTTTTTTTTTTTGCAAAATAAATCGAACAATTCTCCAATAGAAACAAGACTTGACGTGGTGGTATCAACAAATTTTTTATGATCTGTCAAGGGTGTTCTGAGATTTAATTATGAATTTTTATATTCATTTAAAAAGTTTCTCACCAAATGACATTATGATCGTGGTATCATCATGTGAAAATAAAAATTAAACTCTGTTTCTACTGGAAAAATATTTTATTTATTTTTGCCAAAAATATTTTGCTATAAAAATAAACTGCTTTCCACACGTATTTTTCACTCCCACCTGAAGCTAGGTGTCCGTCTCACCTCAGGATTACTTGGGTGTGTGGTACAGTTCAAATAAGCATCCCATCGTGCGGGGTTCAGGGGGAGAGTAACTTTGGAGTTTTCTTTAAAAAAACAGTAGAAATGAAGCTAATGAAATCCCTTTACCATATTTGAAAAAATACCTTAAACTCTAAAAGGAACGGGTAGGCCATGTGAGACGTGGCTAAATTTTGTATAGACGAATATGTGAAAAAGAGAAACATTAAGGATGGATTAAGCACGGGGTGGTCTTTTGAGCTATATGAAAGTTCTTTGCCTACCCCGTTAGGGAACGGCGTGATTAGATATGTATGCAAAATTATAAAACTACCTTACTGATCCTTGTTTTACTGTTATGAAGTAAATGATACGTAAGACCTTATTTTGATGTAATTTTTTGTTTGAGCAAAACCTTGTACCTAATATACCGGTTAATCGGCCATGCGAAGAACTAAAACATTAAAAGGTGAAGCTAATTTACATTCTTATCGCTATAGAAATAACCGGACATTAAAAAAATATTACTACGATCACTTATCCATGCACCAAACAATTTTTTCTTCAGCTGTCATTTTGAGCAAGTGCAGACAATTTTGACACTTTTAAGAAAAGTATAAGACTTTGTAAATGTCGGCTAGTTCACCTACATTTTTAACTATCTTCTATAAATGTTCTTGCTTTGTCGACCTAACTATACTAAACGTCATTTACTCTGACTCAAAAGGTAAACACTAACTAGTAAACAGTTCTGTCTTTATAGTAATAATAATATTTCTATCAGAGGAAACTTGATACTGGCAAGAGTTAAAGACTAGAGACGCCAAAAATTAATTTGCTTTCTTAATTTGTTACATTTTTATCTGCTAGAAACAAAAGTATTAATTGGAACGCTTTTTATCTTACAGTCCAAGCAGGAAGGCTTAAGGGTGTTGGCTTATCAGAACATTTGAGAGAGAAATACAATTTTTGAATTTATATAAACTATTCTAGCTGTATTTTAATTTGAAAGAGTATTTAAATATATTATCCTTGATAAACGTTTTAACTGAAGGAAATAAATTCATAGTTATTTAAAAATCTACTAATTGTAAATGGCTGATTTTTGTATCTCACACAATTACTTGATTTAAATGATCTTAAAATTACAATATGATTACCCAATCACCTTATAAAATATAAAATGTTTAAAATCACATAGAAAAACGATATTTTAAACAGCCACGCTTAAGTATTTATTGGATTTTTTTTCACTCTATTTAAAAAAATTACTATTCACAATTTATATAAATAATTTAGATATTAATTTGGGATATCCTAGAGGAAATGTATCTGAGTTTCTTTCGAGGGAGCGCGAAAAATATTTTTAGGAATAACCTCATAATACACCTGGTTGTGATACGAACACCACATCTCCAAAATAATCAAAACAGATAAGATGAGCGTGACACCCTTGTTAATGCTACCACTGGTTCGGGTTTCAGTTAAAAGAGATTTTTTTAAATGGGAAAAGTCTGAAAATTTACAAACATCTTTTTGAAAGAAGCATGTATTTATTAAATTCAAAACCATGTAATATTGTCAATATATTATTGGTATTTCACTATACGATGTAGATTTTGGTGAAACGTTTTATTTATATTCTAATGGTAGTTAATAAGGAACATACTTTATATCAATTACCTAACTAAACTAAAACTTGTTAAGATAGGTAGGTAAATTGTTTATGAATTGCACCAATCCACTTAGAAATACCGCATAGTATAAATTTAAAAATAACTATACCACAATATCCCTCAGAGCTTAAATCCTAAACTATCGGATAATAACTAGTCTTATTATCCACACCCATATCTGTGTTGCTATGCAGAGCCAATTTAAACATTGTAAGCATAAATATAAGCGTTTCAAGATACTTTGATAAAGTAAATCAATAGCTGCAAGGTGCTGATTGGTTCCTTAAGAGTATATAGAGACGTAGTATAAACCTATAAATTCATGAGCTGTGATTGTATTTTTTTATTATATATAATACAATAATACTATATACAATACAATAAGATAATCACTGTTCATACATTTATAGGTTTATACTACGTCTCTAGATACTCTAAAGGAACTAATCAATATATGAATATATATATTTATATTTTCAAATACCACTATTTCTTTTTATCATTTTAATATATTATAAAAGAGATAAAATCCACACACGTAAAATAGAACATACGAGTGAATACATTTTAGAAAATTGTATTGCCCTTGGGTTGAAAGTCCAAAATATTTTTTTTCTATAAAAATTAAATAAATGTATAAACAATCTTTATGGTATTAATAAATAGTTGCATAGTTGGCAAAACATAGATTTTTCAAAATACGATATCATTCTCTAAGAATACGTATTATTAGTGAGTGAAATTTATATGTGATCAATTTTTTTTTAAAGTACCATAATATTTGTTCAAATTCGTATTACTTGTGAATGACACTAAAAAAACAGGACATTGTATTATATTTATTTTAATGGAATATTTTTTTAACTGCACTAAGATCTTTGATATTTGTGGTGCACCACTTATACGATTAATTGTAATATTAATATAACTAAAACATAATATTCAGGAAACACTTTATTAAATTTATTTAAAATAATTTGTTTTGAGATATTAAAAATAAGTTAGTTAAAAATAGGATAAGAATTGTAATTTTATTTTTAGAAGTTCAATATTTAATTTTAATTTGGATGTTCACTAAGTTTGTCACAAAAATAATATATTTATTTTCATATATATATATAAGCTACTTTACCCAAAGATAGTTTCACTAATTCATTAATTTAAAAAATAATTAAATATATTACATATCTTGAATAAACAAATCAAAATCCTCTCTGGCTGTATCAGTTTGACTAAATTGGTTGTGGAAATTGAAATTATGAAGAATATTAACAAATAAAATATGTGTTTGTTTATATTTATGACTGTGTTTTACTATAATAAGTGTGTAGTGATTTGTAAAGACTGCTCAATAGCCCTATAAGTATAAAAACAATAGTTGTAAGTTCTAAACTTATTTGTTTAGCGTCTGCGCAGATAATAAAACAAGGCTGCTTGATCTGATGACACTGTGACTGGATCCTTAATAAAACATTTTCCCTACCTTGAACACAGAACCAGATTAAAGAACACAAACTGAATACCCACTAATGCTCTAAGACCTTGTATGTGTTTTGGGCGTCGGGACGCCACTGAATCGAACTGACGCTCGCCTCAGAAAGCTTTACTAACGTACACCTTAAAAACCAAGTTTATATCAAACACAAACAACTGCTGCGCCGAAGTATTGCCTCAAATCACGTCATAGCGATTTAAATAAATAATAACGGTTTTTAATGGAAAGCTACTCAAATAGTATTATTTTCAACTTTACTCTCAATACATAAGTAAAATTTGATCCAATTTATAATCCTTTAATTTTTTTTATATGTTTTGAGCTTGTAAAAATATCATCTTTTTATATATGATTGTGATCATAGTCTTGATTATCTGTATAGGATTACACGAAAGCTAGTAACCAATTTGAAGAAAATTTAACAGCAAAATTTATGCACAGCATTTGGTTATTTTGCAAAAAATTATTTTGTCACTAGAGTATTATTTTGTTCCCCACTTTCTAGCTTAGAGAATTGTAACAAAAATAATTGTTAGTGTCGTTTAGGAGACCATTTACAGGCTTATAGCCTTAAAATTTGAACTCTAATCTTTAATGTTTAGTTACTAATATTTTCATGTTTGGTCTCCTTTGTTAGATTTGATAATTTTATTAATGCCTGGTATAAAAAGTAAAGCAAAATCAAATATTATATGCGCTAAATAAATACCCATTAAAAGAATAAAATAATTTATTGACCACCATATTTATATTTTTACTTTTTCATTTTGTGTTTGGCAAATAAATTTGAGCATGTTATTTAGAGAAAATGAAAAATGAATAAAAAACTTAATAATTTATATTCAGATAGAAAATTCTAGGTAAAGTACTAATATTTTTCAAATGTGTGTCGTCAGTTTAAGATGAAAGCTTTTGTATCCATAAAATTTAAAAATATTAGTTTAGTTTAGTAAATCAAGAACCCAATTTGGTGGTCGAATGGTCCAAATCAGCAATTTCACAGTGGATTCCGACGACGGGGAGATTGGATTTTGAGTCCTGGTCAGGTGTACTCTGGATGTTTTTACGCCAATTATTTTCATTCTCTCTCCCTCTCTACGCAAATACGGGTAAATTTATTCTAAATTATGTTTTGATCACACTACTCCAATAAGGCAATAAATGCGTACAGCCCAAATGGCCCCCGGCGATGCCCCATGAAATGAAATATTATAAATTAGAGCATATTCAACTCATCATTTAAATCCCGAGTTTAATTTTTATCAATTTAACAAAACTTGCTCTATAATTTTTAAACCTAAGATATGAACACCTTTTTATAGATACGAACTTACAAATTATGTCAACGGTAAAAGAAACATGCCTTCTATAATCATCAATCACACTTTTGCGAAACATGTTGATAGATCATATTTTGAGAACCATTTTTACCAATAGGATTGATAGATCAAGGTCATCTGATTGAGGGAAAAAAACAGAGCCAGTTTGGGCACTAAAGTGGTCCTGAGCCTTTTTACATATCAAAATTTAATTACTCTCGAATATAGTATTTGAACTTTTGACGAAACACACAATTATTTATTTCGCATGAAACACGTTTTACTACCTGTTAAAGTTTTTTTTTATCGCCACATTTTACTACCCGTTCGGGTTATACGCTTATATACCAATTACGCAAATGGTTTTAGGGATGAGGGAAGTTATATTTATAAGAAGTGTACCTGCATTTGCGTGGAGATAGAGTGTAAAACTATTTAGGAAATACAACCCTCATACAACCGACTGAGATTCGAGCCTCGATCTTCCCGTCATTGGTAGTCTAGTCCACTGTGAGAGTAGCGCCATAGACCATGCGTCCGCGGAAGTGGTCTGTTAAAGTTATTGGAGTGTATACACTAATGGAATAAAAGATATAACATATATATATATATATACTTAATATTAAAGTGAGTATACCCATAAATGTATGAGAGAGAAGTGGCTTGTTAAAAAAACACCTCAGCACATTTGGACGTGGTTTGAACTACGAACTCCCCATCACCGGCAAACTAGACCAACTAGACGAGATAGATGCCTTAGACTACATATTCACAGGAGATAACGTTTTCGAATGAGTTTTATGTTAAAATCAACTCGAAGATTCAGTTTTATATTTCTTTACTATCAAGTTATAATAATATCCCAAATAATAATTGCAATTCAATCATTCACTACAAGATTTCAATATTTTACGAACATACAAACATTCCAAAGTTGGTCTTAAACCAACAAATTACTGGTTTTTTTTTAGCTAGGGGTATTTTATGAGCACTTTATGACTCTAACGATTCAACATACAACTTACAAACTAACTAAATTCCAGAACAAAAACAGCAGTTAGGCCCCGAACCATTAATTATTCATCAATTTAAAAGAGGAAGCTTCATTTTTCCCAACTGTGCTTTTTTTTTTTCCGGGATCAAACCCAGAACACTTATTTGGAGATGGACCCGCTACCAACAATGTCAGACAGTTTAATTCGTATTGTAAATCTAACACCAACAATAAATGATGAGTCAAGTTTGTTCCATTCTCTGAGGAAATGTTGTTTACGCAAGTTTCATCCCTGGGTTGGGCCATCTGAGCGCATGAGATGTCCAAATCTGCGCGCGCATCTGGCTGTACAATCGATACCGTCTGGCGAGCTATTAACTCTACACCATACTGGATCTTCCATAATAATTAAACTCACATAAATTCAATAAATTAGTGTTATACCTTGATACTTCACACAACAGATAATAAAGTGGTCATAGGTGAATATCTTGTTACAGGAAGCCAGCCGTGGTGGTTAATAGTCGGTAATTAATTTTATAATAGCTATAGAAAATTAGAAATTTAAACAACAAAATAAAGTCATCTGATGTTAACAATTTGATCCTATAAGATCAATGACGCGTTTCTTACGACTTATTTTTTGTCAATGTATTTTTGCTAAATTTTTTTAGCACCGAGACTTATTACACGTCATGGCCATAAATTGATTAATATTTCGTAGCTTGGAAACGATAAAGGAATAATTTAGATAAATATACCTACATTTGAGTGGAGGGAGAGAGGCAAACCATTTAAAACACCCCTACACCCAGCAACAATTTTAATCTCGACTTCACCGTCACTGGGAAACCAGACTACACGAATTTGACGTTTAATATATGTATATAAAATATATATATATTATATATATTATATACATGTTAAGAGGATGAGTGTGGATCGAGTGACGAAGGTAGAGTATGTGGATCAAAAGAAGGGCTAGGTCATGTAAGATGTGACTAAATGTTGTAGATGAATTTAGAAAAAGAGAAATTGCCTACTCAGTAAGGGAACGGCGTGACTAGTTATGTATGTATGATGTATGTATGTATGTATGTATGTATGTATATATATGTATGTATGTATGTATGTATGTATGTATGTATGTATGTATGTATGTATGTATTATGTATGTATGTATGTATGTATGTATGTATGTATGTATGTATATATATATATGTATGTATGTATGTATGTATGTATGTATGTATGTATGTATATATTATATATATGTATGTATGTATGAATGAGTATGTAGTATGTAGTATGTAGTAATGTATGTATGTATGTATGTATGTATGTATGAATGTATGTATGTATTGTATGTATGTATGTATGTATGTATGTATGTATGTATGTATGTATGTATGTAGTGTATGTATGTATGTATGTTGTATTATATATATGTATGTATGTATGTATGTATGTATATATGTAAAGATGTATGTATGTAGTATGAAATGTATGTATATGTATGTATGTATGTTATGTATTATGTATGTATGTATGTATGTATGTATGTATGTTGTATGTATGTAAGTATGTATGTATGTATGTATGTATGTATGTATGTGTATTGATATGAGGATTGGAGGATAAAACACCTAGGTACCACATAGTTAGGCTCAATGTTGGCAGTAATTTGTATCAACAAAACCCACATCTATAGGCATATATAGATTCCATCTGTTTCTGATGTGATCTGTTTGTTTCTATACACATGGGAGGGGCTATATACTGTTTTCTTTCAAATTTTAATCTTTTTATATTTACTGACTGCAATGAGTGCCTAAAGAATTTATTTTATTTTCTCTTTTCATGTCTTTGTAAATAACATTTTTGTGCGTGTCGACAAAGAAGGTACAGGTACAGTCCGCTTACCCTGGAAGGAAGAAGTCTAACCTTGACGGATTACAACTATGAACCGATCTTATAAGTTATACCATAGTGGAACCATAAATTAAAGTTTTCTACCTTACAGAGTAAACGAAGGAGCCTCCCAGTTTCCAGCTTATAATTAAATGGCTACAATTTTTGGTAAATAATTAAAGAAGTAAGAAAGCCTGTGTGGTCCGGTATACCATTTATTTTGCTCAAAGATAAAACAGAATTTTGTATTTTACTCATAGATCCAACAACATTTAACATATTTCAACAAATAAATTAATTAATAGCCTCACTTTTAAACATTAGAACTCTATACAACCCTATTATACCCTTCCCTAAAATGGTATAGTGTGTCGATATTAAACTTTGAAATGGCGTAATAGATTTCTCGGTCGTTTAGAGGTTGAACTGGACGGAAATTCTGAACCATTTGAGATCCTTCTTTAGTCTTCAGTTGTCGGAACACATCCACCTGAAAATATAATATTTACTTATTTAGCACTGCGTCTTACTGCACGTTTGGGTTATACACCTAAGTACTAATTATTCTAATGGGTTAGGAATTGGGAAGGTTGGATTTTGAGGAAGTGAACCCGCTTTAGCGTGAAGGGCGAGTTGAAACCCATTTAAGAAAAACACTTTCATCCGACCGAGATTCGAACCTCAATCTCCCAAACCTATGAGTCTAGCTCATCATGAAACTAGCGCGTTAGTTAACACAATAAAATAATATTTATATAAAACTTGTTTGAATTTAAAATCCAGTCTTAACTTCACTGGTATCTCAAGCTAGGCCACTATTTATAGTCAAGTCTTGACAGTCAAACATTCTCCTAGTATACGAATAACAAACATATTATGTTGAATGGGGACGTCTTGTACCAAGCCTTACATTGTGATCGTGTTTAAAGTAATATTCATTAGAATATTGTGATTTTCTTTTATGCCACGCTTCATTACCAATCCGGGATATATAATATATATATATTAATAAACTGAAGAAATTGTTTGTCTGTTTTGAGCATTGCGTGATATCCATTGCAAGCAGAAGTCTGAGATTTTAAAAAAGCGAGTGACTCTGTACACAAACATATGCACCTTGAAACCAACATTTTAAAATTGTGACTAGATTTTTTAATATAGTTAAAAACCAGCACAAATCAAAGCAATGTTATTAAATTGACAAAAAAAAACAGATGCTTGATTTTATTAATATAGATTATTGTGCTAAATACTTGTTCTTTTTTGACAGAAAACCGAAAGTGATGTTGGAAGAAAGGCTTTTGAAAGAATCCTTTAATTATGCCATGGAAATTAGTATTATTGTTTAATTTTGGTTTAAAATTTTCTATGATCCCTTTTGAAGCATAACATACACCGTGAGAGCAGGTAGATAAAGGCGTCAGTATCCTCTTGTCTGATTTATCAGTGACGTGTGATTAGAGGTTTTAATTTCATCCAGGTGTAATGGGGTGCTATTTTCCTAAATGGTTTTTCTTTATTCTTTGCGCAATTATTCAAAGTATACCTCCTTTTCTTGTTCCCCATTTTTGTGGATATTTAAATATCCTTGAGGAGTACTAACATTCGAAGCATGGAGAAAGTATAACACAAGTTTACTTATCTTAATTTACAGCTCAATTAATTAACGGTGTACTGAGAATGGTTAATCCTTAGTGATTTTCCACTATCTCCCCATGAAAATGTAGATAATATTCCTCTAAACCAAATCTTCCTCATCCTTAGCTCTTTAGCGTAATTATTACATATTCTTATAACCTGAACGAATAGTAAGACGTGGTGCTAAAAATAATCACGTTAACTATTGCCGATAAATTTTTTTTAAAAGCATCTTTTTTTTAAAAGTATTTAACATGCACATTTTAAACACACTGATTATATCAGCACACAAGAATTTCTATGAACTAAAACGAAAGAATCTGTGAATTTTTCCGGGAAATGTATTTTCACATACCTTCTAGGATTATTTTACCGCCACAATTGACATGGGACCGGCGGCTTTACTTACCTTCCGAATGAAGCTGTACTTTAGATTTTTTACACTAAAGAAAAATTCGCTGACCATGGCTGGTTTGAACCCACGAACATTAGATTCTTGGGTGAGCACTTGACCCCAAGACCACTGAGGTTGACTGTTTTATAAGTGAATGTTTTATATGTGCCAACAAGGCTATTTGTTTGCTATGGCGTCTAAATCAAATTGCCCGATACTTTAAGTTATGTCATTCTATATTAGTATATCTACTTAAGTAAAGATAATGGGTTCAATTTCCTGAACAGCTGATCGATTTATCCCTGGTGAAGTATGGTTTTCATTTCTATAGAGATCAATACAAATTTGGAAACCTGGATGGTAATTTTTACTTCAAGTTTCATAATAAGAGAATGTCAGAAAATACAGACTCATTTTGCAGACAAAATTGATAACGTTTTACTAATTTATTAGTGTTGTCTAGCAGGTATTCATGAGTTCTATCAATATTTATCACAGGACATGACTTATGAATTATTATTATCATCATCATCATGATCAGGTGTTTTGTTTTACAACAGGTCCACTCCTTTTGTCACTGAACTTAGACCACCAATGTGCCTTGTCCTATACCTCCTCATTCAAATCCCAGAATTTGCTTCTTTCCATCAACTCATGCATTATTTTAATCCTCCTTCTTGTTAACTTCCTCTTTCCCTCAACCTTTTCTTCTATGACGTCATGCAGAAGACAGTTCCTCCTTAGTATGTGTCCAATCAAATTAGCCTTGTACCGAAGAATCACATCCAAAATGGTTCTCGTCCCACCCGCTCTTCTCAGGACTTCTTTAATTGTCACCATGTCCGTCCACCTGATCTTCTAGAGTCTTCTCTAGCACCACATTTTTAAGTCTCTACAGTGTTCTCTTTTCCATTTTCCTGAGAGTTCAAGTTTCTGCTCCATACATGGTGGTGCTCCAAATGTAGCATTTAATCAGTTTCTTCCTCAGTTCCAAATTAGACTTTCTGGTCAGCAGTAACCTCTTCTTGTTGAAAGCTTCCTTGGTCATAGCGATCCTCGACCTAATTTCATTGGTAAAGTAGGCAGCTCATGGACTTATGAATAGGTGAAATTATATCTATTAATTATTTCTAGCTGACAGCTAAGGATCTTCATATAAAATGTAGCTATACTAAGCACTTTGGCGTAACTTCAAGGTTATATATATATATCAATGAATAAATAGCCAAATAAATACATCAAACAAAGATCTTAAATGTTTCACTAAGCTCCAATAAGAAATCAATACTAAGCTATGAGCTTTAATAAAGATCACTGGAGAGTGACACTTGATTAACTGATAAGATAATTGTTCATAGCCCAATTAAATGATTTAAGTTTCGTTTTACCAAACTGACTATCAGAAAGTCCAATCATCATATTAATGTGACTATTCTATATGGTAAATTATTTCAATTTGTTATAAAAAATTAATAATCTGATGTTGGCTTTGGTGGTCTTGGGATAAAGTACTCGCCTCAGAATCCGATGTTGGTGTGTTCAAGCCCAACGGGATCGATGGTTTTTCTTGAGCGATAAAAATATATAGCACAATTTCCTTTGGAGAAGAAGTGAAGCCGTCTGTCCCATGTCGATTGTAGCATGTAAAAAAAAACCTGGAAATTTTTTAAGGCCTTTTGCCCTCGCCTCATAGAAAATCTCTTGTGCTGATATAATAAGTCGGTTCAGAAATTGCATGTTAAATTTTTCTAGATAAATAAATAAACATTTAAATTAAAAATGTGCTAGTGCTTTTTTTTTTTTACCTAGAAAAGCTGCCTGCACTAGTAGGCACGCGGAAAACGTTGTTACTTTAGATTCAGACGTTCACCGAAACAAAATTTCAGAACAGAAACTTGGTCATGTGACGAGCTCTAAGCCAATTACAAGATTTCCGCTTCATCAGCTAGAGCTGTTCTGCTAAAAATTCTAAATCATCTCTACTTTACCTGCCCTGCCCGAGATGTTTAGCACGGAAGAACCAATCAAATCAAAAACATAACTAACTCAAATCAGCGCGCATGAGCATTTGACAACGCATGTACTATACGGCCAGAAGTAAGCAGACAGTTTCGTTGGCTGTTGTGAGAAGATTTGAAATAACCCGTTAATGGAAATGGTGTGTAACCATGTATTGGATTGTGCTAAGACAAAGCACTATAATTTAAGAAATCCTTTGGTAGAATGATCTAAAATATATGTTTACTCGCTAAAAATAAAATATGCTAGTAATTAGCTGTTTTAAGTTATCCAGCAATGCATCATGAGTCAACATTACAAGCGTGTGAATTGCTGCTTCACTCAAGAAGATTCTGCTTTATATTTTCAGCAAACGTGTGAATCAGGCTTTAGTCTCATGTGGTTTACTGGTGAGATGGCAATCAGGATTAGAACCCAGGCAGGTTTAAATTAGTTTAGTTTATTAAATAATTTTTTCCACTCTTTATACACGCGAGTGTTGATATACTTAATCTAAATTGAATCTTTCTCATTCCTTCAATCGGAGGAAATTCGAGGACAGCCCGGATGGTCAGTAAGATGCCTATCACGAAAGTTGAAAATGGAAATAAGAAATCAAATATTGTAAACTAAATGTTTGTGTCAATACAATTAAAGGATATTGCCTAACCATTTATGTGGCCATATGGTCTAAACCGTTACTCCCCAATAAACTAGACTCCCTAAAATGGGGAGATCGAGGTTTTATCCTGGTGGGTGTACAGAGGGTGGCTTTTTCTAAATATTTTCACTCTCCCTCCACGCAAATTAAAATGTTAATAGCACTCCTAGAAATTAATCCATTTGTGATATCCAGATTAATAAACTTTGGTTCTAAAATAAATAATGTTTGGACCTTCCTTAAAGTAGGGATGTAAGTTACGCGAGAAAAGGTAAGTTATTTTGCGATTTTTATATCAAAACAATTTTGATGTTAAAATTAAACAAATATGCTCTGACCAATATATAAATAATTGCTTCACATTTTGACTCAACAGTTCTTGAATATCTGTAAGGGTGTCTGGAACTTAACAAATTTATATGAATAATAATAGTATAATATTAGCACGCGTTTACTACCCGTTCGGGTTATACGCTTTACGTACTAATTACGCTAATGGATTAGGAATTGGGAAGGTTGAATTAGAGAAGTGAACCCGCATTTGCGTGGAGAGAGAGAGTGGAAAACCATTTAGGAAAAACGACCCCCAGTTCACCCGACCGAGATTCGAACCTCGATCTCCCGTCCTCAGCAGTCGAGCTCAACACGACTAGCGCGTTAGCCAACTACGCCACCGAGGCGGTTGTTGTTAAAATTAAATCAAATATTGCTCTGACCAAATATGTAAATTAATTTGCTTCACATTTTGACCTCAACAGTTCTTGAATATCTGTCAAGGGTGTCCTGGAACTTAACAACTTTTTATATGCATTATAAAGTTTCTCATCTAATGTCGCTATGCTCATGACAGATATTCAAGAACTATTGAGGTCACCATGTGAAAAAAGTTTAAACTATGTTTCTACTGGAGCAATATTTTATTTATTTTGGTGTTGCAAAAAGGTAAGGTATAAAAAATTACAAAAACACATGTACTTTTCTACACGCTCCCTACATCCCCCTCTAACATTATAACGTTTGTTTGCAAATAATTAAAATATTTCAGCTTAGGCATTTTTATTTTTATAAACAAATTAAAATCTAATTTATCTAAATTTTAATTAGTATTAAAAGTGTTTGTCTATTAATGATAATGTTAACTAAAGTTACAAAATATGTTAATTTAAAATAAAAGTTTGTCAAGAGGAATCAAAAATATCTTCCCTCTTACAAAAAAAAATATAGTTAACACTTGCTTGAAGATTATTAATGAGTCCCCAGACGTCACAGAAACTACAGTAGGCCTACCTGTTTCTCTGAATGGGGACGTATTGCGGGTAGACTATCCACGTGACTACCTCATTACAGGAGGGGGTGGTCAGTGACCCGTTGTAAGTGTAGTACCCCCCTGACCAGCTTTTCTCGTGCAACCTCCGGGCGATTGATAGATGGTTCAAGAACGCAGACGAGCCCACTTCAGTGATACTTTGGACGGCTTTCGCCAAATACTCAAACCCTGTATTTTTCGGTAAATCGCTGTGGGCCTGAAAATAAAATTATTCATAATATTGCAAAAAAAAATAATTAAAAGTTATTAAAGCTTATACGCTAGATACAATAAAAATCGCACTCGCATTTCTCATTTTTTTTTTTTTGCACTGCGTTTTATTACCCGTTCGGTTTATACGCATAGGTACTAATTACGTTAGTGATTTTAAGGATAAAGAAGGCTATATTCAGAGGAAGTGTAAATGCATTTGATTTAAGGGAGGGTGGAGAACCCTTGATAGGTATGAGAAATAGCTTATCCGGCAAAATTGGTATACTCTTTCACTCTAGCACATTGAAATTCTTGTGTGCTGATATAATCGGTCAGTTCAGAAAGTACTCGTTAAATACCTCAAATAAATTAAAAATGAAAGTATAACAAACTAAAGTCGAAACGTCTGAAATAATTTTATAGATGCGGCTCAAGGTCAAAATTAATATTTTAACAGGTAGTAGTTTTATTTATTACCTGTAAGAAGAAAGCGACCACCGCCAAACCATCCTCAAAGTTTGAAGCATTCGTAATCGAACCGTAGCTGCTCTTGTAATGGACCAGATGAATTTCCATAGAATAACTGTGTATAGATATAAGATTTTTTTTTAAAACTAGATGCAACAATCTAATTCAAATGAAAAAGTATGTTAATCGCTCTTTGCATAAAACCCCTTAGTCAAACAAAAGTAGAGTATGTACTTGAATGACAGTTGATAAATCATACGCCTAGGTTTTGGGCTGCTAAAACCTGTAGAGGATCACTGTTTTGTTATAATTATAAGTTTTTAATTACATGTTATATTTTACATTAAAAATAATGTGAGCTTAAGTTTTTCACACTATTTCATTAATTTCAATCATTTTTTTTTTAGCCAATCTAAAACAAGATTTTAAACATAGTTAAAAGTATTTATTTGTCGTTTTGGAACATATAAAATGTTTACGTCTAATATAGTGCATACATTAATATTTTTTATTTTAATACAGGCATCGTATTTACTTGAAAAATAGAAAATACTTGTCATTTTATTTATATATATATAATATATATATATTAATTATTTATATATATATATATAAAGTACATTATTTTATGATTTTTTATTGTATTTTGAAATATTTAACTGAATAAAATAATGTTATACACCGTGGGATTGCACCATTGTAAATAACCTGTTTGCATCATGATCAATCAAAGGGTATAATATGGTTGGTTGCCATTTTGAAGCTATATTCGTTATACCTTTTGTGAAATTGATGCGAATAATTTTTTTAAGTGGAATAAAACAATAAATAAGCTTTGTTCCCGACCACAAATAAGTATAAATAATATTGGCCTAAATTACTGTGGTTAACTGTCACATTCAAATTATCATATGTTTTCATTAGATCCATCCAAAGTGACAGATATCAGGCAGTAGGGATACACCAGGGATCATTTCTAGTAACTTTTTGAACTGTCATCCAAATAAACTCGGGTGGTGAATATATTTTAGTTAATGAACACTAAATTGTAAACACAGTTCGGACGGTCCTTTCAATGTCGTACGATGGAAAAACCTTTAAAATTGTTTATTTCATATTTATCTCAATTTCATAAGGTACGTAACTTTCTGCAGACTGCGATTAATTTAGTCTAGAGAGAACAATAAATGATTTAGATTTTTGACAAAAATATCTTATCTGATAGTTCCAAAATTACTAAGACTACTATAATTGAAACATTCATAAATCAACTCATGTAATCTACAGCTGTCAATTTCTATAGATAGTATAAATACCTATTAAATATCAATAATCAAATGATAAAATGAAATCAATATCGAACTCAAAAATGTGTTTATGTTTTCTAAAAGATTATACTAATCAGAATCTTTCTCTAGTAAAACATTACATTCTAGTGCGTTGGTTAAAAATATACATATTACAGCTTATAGCCACATGTATAATTTAGTAATCTTAGAAATACATAATTGAATGGGAATGCTAAGTAGCCTGGTTTGATATGCTGACGTCTTGGTCCCTTGAGATAGGTTTGAAGGGGGCGCGAGAAAAAGCCCGTGTTTTTTCAAATTTTATGGCAATTTTTTGTTGTATGCCAAAATGAATAAAATATTGCTCCAGTACGAACATATAATTTAATTGTCTTCACATGGTGACCTCGAAATTTCTTGAATATCTGTCAAGGATGTTCTGGAATTTAATGACATATTTTTCTCTTCAATTAAAAAGTGTTATATAATACCACCATGCTCACGACAAATATTCAGAACTGCTGATATAAACATGTGAAGAAGATTAAATTATACATTTGTACTGGAGCAATATTTTATTTATTTTGGTCAAAATGTTTTGTCGTAAAATCTGCAAAAACACGGCCTTTTCTCGCGTCCCCTTCTATCACACCTTAATATGGTCAAGGCCTTGATCAAAAATTATATATATATATTATATATATATATATATATATATATATATATATACATATTTAAAACGTTACTACCATCAATGTTATTATGACCCACTTCGCTGGACTCATGGTCCAACGCGCTACTCTCGTGTTTAACTAGACTGCCGATGATGGGAAATCGAGTAGAATCTCAGTCGTATGTACTGAGGGTAGTTTTTCTAAGATTGTTCTTCACTCTACCTTCACGAAAATGCTGGTACACTTCATATTAATATAGCATCTATAAAACCATTATCGTAATAAGCACATGAGCGTATAGCCCGAACGGGTAATAAGACGTGGTGTGAAAGAAATATATGTTATTATGAGTTTGTCCTACTACTCGCCCGGGGTATCTATATGTTACACGTATTCTTGACAGAATTAATAATAGTTCCAGGCCTCCACCGTGGTTCGGATTCCACGTTAAACTGTAGGTCCTCCATTTCATATCACAATCACCCCACCATTACACATTAGCGTAAGTTCGTATAACCCGAACGGGTAGTAAGACGCGGTGTAATAATATATTAATAATAATAATAAAATAATAATATAATAATATAAATAAATAATATAATATAATAATAGTTGGTAAAAAAAACAATAATTGGAATTGGTTCTGTTTATCTTCACTGTTAAATTGTAAGAATTAGGTTCATGTTCACGTAAAACATGCCGTAGTATTTCAATAGTAACAGAGAGAGAATGTTTGGAGTTGAAATCGATAATTAAAAACAATTAATATTAATAATTTTTTAAATGAAAATTTGTCACAGGATATCGCCTTGTTTTTGTTCTTTTCCACCGGTCTTAGAACTGGTTTGGGTTTTGGCCTACGCATGAATTAAATACGCTAATGGAAAGGGGGATAAGGAGGTTAGAATTTTAAAGGAAATGTACCTGCATTTTTGAGAGGGAGTGTAGGGATTATTTAAGGGAAAAGCACTCTCAATACAGCCGATCTGAATTCGAAACTCGATCTCCCCGTCATCGGCAATCTATTAATAGAGTATCGTTTTAGACCACTCGGCCACCTAAGCAGTTCGGGTCTTGTCTTCTTGTCTTTCTATTTAGGCCAATATGTGAGTCAATAGATTTGGTTCTTCAACTCACTGTCTTCCATTGATGGCGTGTTCGCTCCCCAAGGTACTATCCGAACCCCAGTGGAAATGGAGCTGTTGGAAGTATATCCTTCAGTGAGTGGTCCACCATTGAGAATAATAGGGAATTCAGATTTAATGCTCACCTCAGCTGAGAAACAAAAAAAAGGCCAGTTACAAACATAGTATAAAGATTCCATTTGCCAGTGGCAGTTCGTGGACGTTTGAAAGTTGAAGCCAGGCTTGATGAGACCATAGTACACAGCTCCTGTCCATTCGGAATAAAACTCGATCTTTAAACCACGTGCACACACATTTCCTCGCCACATGATTACATGAGTGTTATTATTTATTATTATTATTAGCACTGCGTCTTACTAACCGTTCCGGTTATACGCATTTTAGCTAATGATTGTAAGATTAAATGGAGGACATTCAATAAAAAGTGGGATCCGAACCACGGTGGAGGCCTGGCGTTCCCCACATTCACAAGTTGTGATTAATACACGTCTTGTCAGAGGTGAAGGAAGGGTTTGGCAATCAGATAAATCTGTACCGAGACTGAGGCTATTACATGTGTGGTTGGTCAAATGTCTTGTGTGTTTCAGGGAACACTTTTATTGTACAGTCCCATCAAGCCTAGTAATAACCAGTAGACCTCTAATTTTTTTAATCACCACTACTTACTACCTGTTTGGTTCACACGCAGATATGATAATTACATTAATGGGGTTGGTATGAGAAAGAAAGCATTTTAAAGGTAGTCTACCTGCAATTTCATGGAAACCATTTAAGAAAAACCACCACCAGTAGACCTGATCGGAATTCAAACCCCAATCTCCCCATCATCAGCAGGCAAGTCTAATATGAGAGTGACGCCTTAGACCATTAAGCCACAGAAGCGGATGTGAACCGCTATTGTCACGACTGTAATAGGGTAAAACTCAAAGTTTTTATTGGAAAAGTTAATATTTTATGTATGTGGGAGGGTGGGTGGGTTTATGTGCAGTAGCATGCACGCGGTATGACTCGTGATTAACTACACGTCAGGACTATCCGCGTATATACACTAATGAGATTTTGACTAAGTGCACCCTCTAATTTCCAGGGAGGGAAACTGTATTAGTAAAACCACCTTGAAGGGATTTAAACCTAAGCCTTCCTATCATCGTCAAATCAGACCAGATGAAATTGATAACTATGACCATGCGGCCGTCAATGTGGATGAAAGGTTTTAAAAAAAAAAACACTTTCAAGTAACTAAAGGCCAAAAAATATGTTTTGAAACTATTGCTTTTGACAAATTTTCAACATAATGATAACACCCGCACTCGTGGAACGTGGCCTAAAGGCCAAGAGTCTGGCTAGCAGGTAGAGAGAAGGTCTTGGTTTTAAATCCCAGCAACGTGTTCTGGGGCTGTTTTGTCTTAAATGGTTATCCACTCTTTCTACATGCAATTGATGATACATTTCCTCAGATTATTCCTTACTATTTTATACCCCATTAGTGTAGTTGAATATATGTATATCTATATAATATATGTATAATTTATTTTTTATTTATTTGAGGTATTTAACGTGAACTTTCTGAAGCGACTGATTATAACAGTACATGAGAATTTCTTTGAGCGAGAGCAAAAGGGTATACCAATTTGGCCGGGAAAGTATTTTCACATATCTTACAGGTTTATTTTACAGGCCACAATCGACATGGTACCGACGGCTTAACTTCCCTTCCGAAGGAAGTTGTGCTACGGATTTTTATCGCTCGTCGTCCCCGGCTAGGTTTGAACCCCCTGAGCATCAGGTTCTGAGGCGAGCACTTTACCTCAAGACCACCGAGGTCAACATGTATGTATGTATATATATATAATATTTATGTGTAGTTATATATGTATGAATATTTATAAATATTTATTATAAATATGTATATTGTATGTATATATTTATTTTTTATATATAAATATATATTGATATATTCAAAAGTCCTTGGTAAGAAACTGAATAATGGATTTGGAATTCACTAGATTTTTTGTACTAGACGTTAAAAATCTAAAGCTTATGTTAGAAATTGTGAGTTTTTGTACGCGTGTATATATGTATATACACCGAAATCACCCCCAGTGGTGTAGCGTCGAGTGGAGAGTTTCTTTAAGAGAATAAGAGCGAACTAGGAAATGTTAATGTCTGCTCTGTTTCCTCTTGAATGTTCGATTGGCCTCGGCTACACTCGAGCCTTATGCCACAACCTACTGATACCGCCCACTTTTCGAAAAAAAACAACGTGATAATATGTTCGTCCGAGTTTAAACAATTCACCACACAGTAGACCGCTCATGGATAAGGTATAAACGAAAATACAATCACCTCTGAATTATATAGATCAGAGTGTATTCATGATTAGTCAAATGGGGACCGCTCGGTGGAAATATATCACAGGTACAGTTTTAACAAGCTCTGCGTACCCTGGCAACATTTCAAGACAAGTCACTGATACATACAACGGACCAATACTTACCAGAATGTCCATTGTTAGTAATGGTAGCTGTTTTGCTTGCGCCCCAGAAGCCGTCGTAAGATAAGGGTGGGAATTCAACGACTTCCACTCGAGAAGTAGGTATGTTGATGGGCGATTGGTGGTCCCCGGCACAATATTTTGGATTTTTACTTGGCCATGTGTCAGGACCTGAAATAAAGCAATCGATTACTGTAAATTGTCTTTCGGAGATTAGAGAAGTGGTGAGTTGGTAATAAGCATAGCCCGTATTTTGATGATACTTCCAAAAAAATTACCATCTCTTAAACCCACGTAGAGAGAATTATTGTGATTTTCAAAAAATTTGAACTCAATGTTTTCGATAAATGTCGAGGTGTCATGACCCTCCTGAAAGAGAAAAAGTGGTTCTTACTTTTCCATCTGTCTGTATTTGTGTCTGTCTGTCTCTCGGCCTAGAGCCTAAACTATTTTACCAATCAGTCTGAAATTTGATATCAAGGTTTTTCATAAGATCACCTTTGAAGGAATTTTGAAAATTAGATGCCTAACCCTAAAATTAGGGGTAGCTTACTGTAGGGGGAAAAAAAAAGAGAAAAATAGTTTTCTCCAAAGTCGCTGTAACGATTTTGATTAAATTTTATGCATAGGTATTGTTTAACATTATAAATAAAGTAGCTAATATTATTCTCACAGGAAAATGACATTAGCATTAATTTACATAATTTATCATATTATTGCCATTATTTACTAGATGAAATAATTCATCATTGTAAAGTTGTAGTACCATTAAACATTAAAATATTTTAATTGGTATATATTTTTATAGAACCAATAGTTTCTGAGTATAAGCTATTATATTATATATTATTATATATATTAATTTTTTTTTTTGTTTAGCTGTTAGACAAATTGAAATAGAATGTTATGGACTAGTACTGTGGTCACATTAGACATTATTCTTCAAAACGTTGAGCGCAACACTATAATCATTTATTTATTCGAATCCAAGCTGGATGGAAATTTTTTAAATCTGTACCTGATTAGAAAGTAAACTAAGTTATTGTTATATGGATACTAGTTACAGCCTCAGAGCTATTTTCCAGTAGAAACTGGAAACAAATTGCAAAAGTAAACTCACCATTTTCTTCAGTATAACCAAAATCTGAGGCATCCACTAGCATACCTGGGAACTTGATGGCCAAACCTTGAATTTAAAATATATGTTGTAAATAGACACTTTTGTAAATTTATTTAAGAATAGGTCATTAAAGTTATGAGATAGAATTAACAACATATTTTTTTCTACACATTGAAACTCTTGTGTCTTGCTAGACTTAATAAAACTTTAATCATATATTCTATGAATTTATATAAATATATGCATGGAAATAATCCTAATTATTTTCATCACAATAACTTTACTTTAGTTTTAGTTCTATTTTAGTAGTTTTTTCCAGCTTTACACAATACAGTTTCAGCGCCTGGATTTTCTAGATTACTGTGGAGTTTAGAAACAAACCATTTATATATTTCTTGATAAATATCCACATAAATTCACCATGTATCAATAAAAGTATTTTATTATTAAAAGCCAATTTGTCCACCAATAAACAGAGATTCAAACAAACGCTTGAAACAAAAAATTATCGAAGTTAGTTTTCTGCAGTCTTCCTTTGAAAAAAAAAACTAAACGGGGCTAAGTTCAATAGTTTATTCATTAGATTTTTTTTTCATGCTGGACATTTTTCGTTTTCTCGTAGGGCCGGCCTCGTGGTATAGTAGTCAAAGCACCTATCTAATGACTTCTAGCTCCCGGTTTCGATTCCCAGCTAATCCCCCGGCCTTTTTTTTATATAAAAAGGGGAATAATTTACATGGTCACCATTGTTTGGTTGACTAGGCTTAAGTTAGGGTAAGATCTTCATTGTTTTCACACCCTCATATTCACTATCATCATCCCTAATCTCATCGGGATATGGAAAGAACCTCCAAGGAAAGGATGTACGATTAGTACATTCGGTCTTCTCCTAGGCAACATCACATTAGTATTTGCTAATCTTTTCACAAATTGAGTTACATATTGATGTAGTCTAGACACGCAAATATTTTTATTGTTATTATTATTATTATTATTATTATTATTTTATTATTATTATTATTATTTTGTTGTCTCCACTCCAATGTATTATAAGTAGAAACAGAAAATTCACGAAACTGCGTTTGGTTTGAGCTGTATTACCTACCGAAATTAGGTGCTATCCGTGGGGCGAAATGGTTCATTATAATCTCACTGGTGATAAGGCAATGCTTTACAATATAAAGTTGATACCAAATACCTGGCGCTCTTAGTCAAACCTAAAACATTTATTCCTTTAATATAATTTATATCAAAAATTAAAGGAGAGAAAGGAAGCAGAATTATATTGGATATAAAGTATTGGTAAATTTAGCTTAAATACAATTAGAAATATGAAAATGAAGAAGAGTGTAATATTCACACACACACAAAAAATGAGAGAGTATTTAAAGGATAAATTATTTAGGAACAATTTTAACTATAAAAAAACAAATTTGGATTGTAAGCCAGGAAAAGAATACAGTCGGTAAATGTATGTTAATAATAATTTGTTGGTGACCTGGCAGTCTAGGGTTAAGGTGTCAGACTACTGTGCTGACGGCCGGGGTTCAATCCTCGGTCCCGGCACAGATTTATCTGATTACCAAACCCTTCCTTCACCTCTGACAAGACATCTTGTGAATGTGGGGAATGCCAGGCCTCCACCGTGGTTCGGATTCCACGTTAAACTGTAGGTCCTTCATTTCATCTCACAATCACCCTACCATTATACATTAGCGTAAGTGCGTATAACCCGAATGGGTAGTAAGACGCGGTGCTAATATATAATAATAATAATAATAATAATAATTTGTTAATATCTTACTTGCTGTCAAGGAATGAGGACGTCAAAATTTACAAAACAATAATATTACCGGTTGTTCTTTAATGGTATGAAGCATGGTATCTTAATTAACACGATGAAAATAAATTTAGGGTAGTTAAAAACAAGATGCTTAGGAAGCTATTGGAGAGTGGAATGTTTACGTAATGATGAGTTGCATTCATTATACTCATACAAAACATTGTAAGGATGAACAAATATCTCAGATTACGGTGTCCAGGACATTGAGGCGAGTGGGAGAATATAGATAAGCCGTGTTGGAAGAGGATCATCGGGATTAATCCAGACGCAGATGGAACATATCTAAAACTATCCTAAAGATATAGGATGTAATAAAAGGGGACTGGAAAGAACTCCTCAATATATGGATAGGTGGCGTACTTTTGTAAATGTGGCATTGAACTTTCAAATATCATAATATGCTAATAAATAGGAAATATTAAAAAAAAAAAAATTATTGGAAAAAGGAACTAATTTTATTTTTAATTTCTGCACTAGTATAGTTTAAATAAGGTAAAATTTTATAATTTTGAAAATTAATTGGTGG